>JAXCHB010000123.1:5373364-6716705 GCA_036926305.1 Uropetala carovei
ACGGAACTGCTTTTCTTGAGTAACAATAATAAACTTAAAACTGAATTAAAAGGTACAGCTTTAATATTGTAAAAATATTACGTCATCTCAATGTTGAAGATGCGCCAACGGTAGTATAAACAGCGCATATAAACCCTAAACATTTCTTGGTTGTGTCGATATGTGTGAACTTCATAGAATTCTTCGTCTTTTGCGAGGATAAACATAAACGTAAATGCGTGTTACAGTAAATTTACTATCGAAACTCGTAATTTTTAAAACTTGCTCAGAAATCTTCATGTATGACCAACATTTAGTGAAAAAAGGTGAGCGGGGTGCACATTTGCGATATTTTATTGAATTTCGCCACCATAGGGATCAGTCGTGATCACTAGTTCATTTCGATAGTATCATTAGCTGCTGAAATCAATCGAATTATAGGAATCTTGATTTAGTGGGTCAAACTTTCCAAAAATAAGTTTCTTAGTGGTTGAAATTAAAACATCTGTGTCATGGAGTGGTCAAAAAGAATAGCACAGACTCTTTAACAATATTTATATATTTTTTATTATTGTTTATTTCTGTTTTATTAAAACTTGGATTGTACATGACTTTGATTTTGTCTGAAAATGGTTTCATGATAAGTATTTTGAAGTGAAAAAGTGGGTGTCTACTTATACAGCGAACATATGCCTAATCATGTATTTTCATTCAAAAAAGCAGGAGTCGACTTATGCACTGGGTTAACTTATATGCCGGAATATACAGTAGGTCTACCCAGTTTAAGCATTTTCTCCCTCTTAACTGCGTGATGCAATTTATTAATTTATTGGGTGATCTCTTTATGCTGATGCTAGCAGAAACCTCCTCCTCGGTTGTCTCCACTATTATAAATTGATGAATGGATGATCTGAAGATCCTTATACAACAGGCATAAGCTGGATTGATGGGAAATGTGGAAACATGAAAAATCTGCTATGACTGGGAATCGAACCTGGGTCTTCCACTTACCAGGCAGATATTCTATCACTGAACTACTGTTCTGAAACTGGAGAAGTTGTCTGTCACGGTAGTTCAGTGGTAGAATATCCGCTGTTTGAGAACCACTGATGTGACCTTTAGGCATACAGCAATGCCATCTGTTATCAGAAAATCTACACTGCATTGTGCACCTCATCTGTATAAAATTTCGTTTAAAAGGAAACTCCTTAACCGTAAAATTTGAATATTTAGGGACAAGAGACAAGGAAAAAATGGAAAACAAATGAAGAAAGAAAAAAGAAAAGGCAAACTTACCGGTTTACCAGAAGGCACTTCACAAGAGACTTGATGTCAAGGCTGCAACCTCTGTCACTCACCGAAATGGTGAAATGCAGGGCACTCGTAGGTAACCAATCACTCAGCAAAAAAACAAGACTGTCCGACGAACAGTCACTCACACATGCACTCAAGAAACAAACAAGAAACACTAAACTCCTTCACTCATACAGGCACAAACTTTTAGACGAACAATCAAACACGCACTCAAAAAGAAAAAAGGAATCTCTAACTATTCAAAAATACATTAGATGTACATTTCGGGAGCTAAGCTCCCATCCTCAGTAGCTAATGCAGAATGAAAGTGTTCGTGTGAAAGTGAAAGGGAGGGGGGAGGGTTGACCGTTGAACAGTAAAGAGGGGAATGGGGAAGAGGGCTGAGATCATTATCCCAATAGAAGAAACCATGCCTTTTCTAGAAACTTGGCTCAAGGAACAAAACCTGCCCCAAGAAGCTGTCCGTGATTACATACACCTGACATGCCTTTGCATGAAACAGAATTTCTTTTAAGTAAACAATAACATATACCAACAAACCTTTGGCACAACTATGGGAAACCCCCTTTCGCCTTTCCTTTCTAACTTTTTCATGACTGTTTTCGAGCAACAATGTAAAGACACCTTTACTTATTTCCCAAAAACATGGTTTAGATACGTTGATGACATTTTTACCATCTTCCACACCTCAAAAGACAATATCACTGGTTTCCTAAAAAATTTAACTAAACAACATGATTCAATAAGATTTACATATAAAAAAGAAAAAGACTTCTGCCTTCCCTTTCTTGGTCTATTAGTGATTAGACATAACAACAAACTAAATTTCAACATATACCGGAGACCTACACATACAGACAAATACATACCTTATGATTCCCACCGCCATATCTCACATAAGTTAGCAGCTTTCCATTCCATGATACACAGACTCCTACATATTCCACTTTCAAAAACAGATTTTCAAAAAGAATTTATTCACATTAAAAAAGTTGCTACACTGAATGGATACAATACAAATAAAATTCAAAACATACTACGAAAACACTTGCACAAACTCCATCTCGAAACATGCATGACCCTCACAAACACTTCGTCCACTAAAGCTAAATACATTAAAATTCTCTTCGCCCCTAGAACCACAAACAAACTTCACAAGATCTTCTCCAAACACGATTTTAAAACTGTACAAGTCAACAACAATAAACTTTCAAACCTCCTCCACAATCCAAAAGACACAGTACCTTTTTTACAGAAATCAGGCATATATAAAATAACTTGTGGAACATGTGACCAAGTATACATAGGACAGACTAAACGTAAATTGGAAACACGATTCAAAGAACACATTTCACATTTTAAACACAACAGACTCAATAAGTCATGTGTAGCAACACACATACAAGAACACAACCATCCCATCATCCTTGAAAATTTAACACTCTTAAAAGTTGTACACAACGACAACAAACTAGATGCCTATGAAAGCATGCTCATTAAGAAACATAAATACAATGTAATGAATAATGATCTCGGCCCTCTTCCCCATTCCCCTCTTTACTGTTCAACGGTCAACCCTCCCCCCTCCCTTTCACTTTCACACGAACACTTTCATTCTGCATTAGCTACTGAGGATGGGAGCTTAGCTCCCGAAATGTACATCTAATGTATTTTTGAATAGTTAGAGATTCCTTTTTTCTTTTTGAGTGCGTGTTTGATTGTTCGTCTAAAAGTTTGTGCCTGTATGAGTGAAGGAGTTTAGTGTTTCTTGTTTGTTTCTTGAGTGCATGTGTGAGTGACTGTTCGTCGGACAGTCTTGTTTGTTTTGCTGAGTGATTGGTTACCTACGAGTGCCCTGCATTTCACCATTTCGGTGAGTGACAGAGGTTGCAGCCTTGACATCAAGTCTCTTGTGAAGTGCCTTCTGGTAAACCGGTAAGTTTGCCTTTTCTTTTTTCTTTCTTCATTTGTTTTCCATTTTTTCCTTGTCTCTTGTCCCTAAATATTCAAATTTTATGGTTAAGGAGTTTCCTTTTAAACACCCATTTTGCCATAGTCTCTTAATCCCTCTTAGTTATATAAAAGTTGTTTATAAAATTCATTTTTATATTGTCACTTGTTTTTGTTTGATAAGTTCTAAAATAATAGTCATAAACATCATTAAATTTTAAAATCATAACTGTCATTTAATAAATATTTATTTTCAAGCAAACATTGAAATTAATGCAGCAGCTTTTGAAAGGCTATTAATATGTCATTTATCATGAGACAAAATAAGCAAATAACTACACAAATGCTTAAGTAATAGAATTGAGTAAATAGGATAACAAAATATATAATATGAATAGTAAATGAAAATGAATACCTGTTCAATCTAGTAAATGCAGAACTGTTCTTGAACAGATGACTCACTGAAAGATGTTAGCACTTGGACAGATCAAAAGAAACTGATGAGTAGGAAGGCCATTTGTAGGCAATGAAGAGGAGGATGCAGAGAAATGGATGTGCTGGTTAACCAGTGAGAAAGAACTGCTAAATATCTTGAAGAAAGTAAAACAATTCCCATAACAGTGTCCTTTATGACAGCATAAGGGTGAAAATACATACGATTGGCATGCCCTCTAATTTCGCAGATCTTAGAGAAATTTTTATGGAAGGCAGGCAGATGGTATTGAAAACGCATGCCGACTTCTTTGAACAAAAATACTCAGTTGGGCACGTGCAAAAGAGGCAAAAGGAAGTACTGCACCGACCATAAACTGAAATGGGTATTGTAAGAGTCCCATTTTGCAGGGAGTAAAACATTTGGCTCATTGGGGTAACCGTGTGACCACTCCTAATCCTGGCCCTCTCAGAGGCCTGGGCACTAGGGATTTGGTCCCTGTATCTCTGACCTCTCAGTGTCTCTGTCTTGGGGAGGGGGGGTCAAATTCCTGCCGGACCCCTCCCCCTCTTCCCTGGGTGCGTTGCTGAATTTCATTGAAGTAATTAATCTACTATAATGTATTTTGAAGCATGTGTTTATGTATTTGTGTTTGTTGGTTTGTTCATGGAACATCTCCTAAACGATAAAAGCTAGAATAACCAAATTTGGTACGATTCTTCCTTACATCCTAACTTAGTGAATGGTCATCTGGGATTAATCAGTGCTGCCAATATAGGGGATTAACATTTTTCCATAAGATAACACGTATGAATCCATTTCTTGACTTGCGAGGTATTCTTCCTTCAAGCATTAAAATATGTAAATATGGACCGATTTTTTTTGTTTATGCTTTATTTGATGAATAAAACTCTATACTATGTTATTCCTGCGAAGTTTACATGTTACATGGTCGAAGATTTCAGAAATACGCTTTTTGTTTCGAAATTTTGTGGATTTTTCATACCCCTTCCAGGCATTGCCAAGGCGGCTGTCATTGTTACCTCCGATTCAATTAGCTTCAATGAAGCTTATAAATAGACGAAAGTTTAGCGATATTCGATTTGCACTTTTGTTTAAGCAACGAAACGATCGATGTTTATGGATAGCAACGTAAATAGATACTGATTATTATTCAGGAAGCATTTATAACGATTGATGAAAGTAATTGAACCTTCTTTCATCTGTTGAATACTGGAATCTTAGATTTTTTGTAAGTAAAATCATTATATTCTACATTATAATGTTTAATAACGTAAATAAGCTCACGTATCTGTTGTACATTTACCAGTCAGTGTTCAGTCATGGACAACTGTACGTTGCTTTTTCAAGACATAAAAGTAAATATTTCAGCGAGGCATAATTACACAAGAAATGAAGCTGGATTTGGCGAAAGTAATATGATAGGAAATAAAATTATCGTTATATTTGAATGCAATAGGCTCGGAAACGGATTGTTACAAGCAAATATGATTAATTGTTAAGAAAAGCTAATTGTAATTTAAAAAGTATCTACTATATATTTTAAAGAGTTTTTATGTTGTGCTGTAGTAGCTTCACTAAATCCATTGAAATTCAACGGGACATTCTGCTAGTTTTATATAATGCATGCATTTTACATAAGGATGTATGATTGTTATGGTGCTAGTGTTACAAACTTGGAAGTTTAGTTTGACCTTCAATTTTTTTAATGAAAAAAATTTTCTATTGTAAGTTTTGGAATGGCATATTTCTTAAAATAAATCTTTCTTTCAAGTTATTTCTTTACTTTTATCCATGCAGCACTTGAGAGTGATGACAGAGAAATGCAGAGGCTATGCAGCAATACAAAGGGTATTGTGTTTTATAGTGTCCCTCACTTGGGGTCTCATATTGCTAACTTAAAGCAAGCAACCAAAATGCTTTTGCTGCCCTCCAATGAAGTGAAGGAACTCAGTTATAGTTAGTATACATTTTTTATTTTAACAACTATTAGTAAATATTTTCAGATACTGATTTTTTCCTTATGCCATTAATTCTCATACAACAGTTGAGAATTATTACATCTTAAATATAGATTTGTGAGTCTTGAAAATATCACTTTGCATTGTAAAAATTTTCCTCTATTTTATGATAAATAGGTATTTGTCATTTACTTTATAGCTGACATCCTTTTTGAATTAATTTAGTTTGATCCATTGACTGCTAAGGTTGACACATTGTTACAGAAAGGGAGGGGCGAGTGAGACATGCCACGGATGGCTAAAGGAAAGAGCAGCAACATGCAAGTCATGTAATGTACATAATAATTGACTGTTTCCTTCCCCGAGTGTTTATCTTTACCACCAGTGACCATCACATATTTTTAGACACTTCCCTTTGGAATTATATAGTTGCTGACATTTTCTGTGCTTATAGATAATTGCAGATTATGGCCCAGAAAAATAGAAACCTCAGAAAGAATCTGATTCAATTCCAGGGATCATTCTTTTCTCCATTTATAATCTGTGTGTAGGATGTTTTTTATTAGCATTTCAACATTGAGATATAAACTCAAGACTTAAAAGTCTGTACTGAAATCTGCAGGGTGTTGCATGAAATGACCCCCTTATTGCTAAGTTTCCCGTTATCTGCCATTTTGCATACTGGTAGGAAAACTTGCACTATCCATCTTTGTGTTAGCTATGCAGGACTCATATGCCCATAGTGGCATCTCCATAAACTAATGCATTGTGAGTCAGTCACTGTCTGTATTGTAGTTGCTGTTTCATTGTAAAAACAAATAGGAGATCATTTAGTACTGTACCCCGTAAATTGAAGTTTATTTTTATTGGTAAGAGAATTTGAATTAATTTCAGATTAGTCCAAAAATTTGTTTGGAATCAGATAAAATTGAATTGTTTTGCTTTATTAACAATGAGCAATTTTCATAACCAGTGCAAATCTCTTTTTTGCCACATAACTGATGCAGTTCATGCCCCTCCATCCTCTCTCATTTAAAAAAAATTATTTTAAATTAACGCTTTGCTTAGGCCTATACCATGAACCGTTTTCAATGTGATAAAAAAATATTATAATGGGCACAATGGCAAATTTTTTATATAAAATTTTAACAGATTTGTCAATCTTTGCCATATCTCTGCAGACAGCTTTAGTTAAACTCATTGAACTAGCAAAGCTAATTTTGATGGGTGAAAAGCACAGATTTGCTTTTGAGGCATTTGATTAAACATTTTGATACATTATGTAGTGCTACAGTCCATTTGGTAAAAAAGCTTTGCTGCTAGGAGGTGATTTCTGACAGATTCTTCCTGTTGTAAGAAAAGGTTCAAGAGAAGCAGTAGATGGTGCTTTATGGAAATGTTCCCATTTGTGGTGAAGTGTTGCGGTGATTAAATTTGAGGAAAATTTGCACGTGATATGTTCAAATTCAAAAGGGTTGCAAAAAATATGAGAATTTTCAGATTTTCTTTCAAAAGTGGATGATAGAATGGAAAGACTCAAAGTTTGTGTTGAAATTACAGGGAAGAGCACTTAAATAACGCATTTTAATTGTCTTTTAAAAGTTAAGAGAAATTATGTGAAACTGTAGAATTTAAAAGTCAGAGGTATTATCCAATAAACTTACTACACCAACATTTGTTTGTTGGAGAACAATGGCTTAAAAACTCCTCAGAACAGAAATGTGATGACCTTAGCAGTGAACCGATCAAACATTAAATCAGTCATTATTTCATTTAACATAATTTTCTTACAATTTACATTCAGATTCACCTGAATTGCTGAACTTGCATGAATGCTTTCTTAAGTTGCTGAAAAGATTTCCTGTAGAGGTTCTAAGTTTTGTGGAGACTGAACCAACTCCTATTAGTTCTCTAGGATTCCCATATAAAATGGTGACGACAGAATCTGCTGGTAAGATTTACATAAGTTGATGTACCTATATTGTGCTGAGGCTGTTACAATTAGGTATCACTCATTCTTATTGAACTTTCTTTCCAGACCCTGGGGTGGGAGAATTCTTTGAAATTCCTTCAAATCACTTGAATATATGCAAACCATCAAACAGGTATAAATTTGTGTTAGATGATTTGTTGGTCTATAACCCAAAGAACTACCCTAAGAAAATATGCTGTATTTTTAATTGCACCTCTTTCACAAAGTACTTCTGATAATTTCAAAAAGAAATATTTTAGTTATTTGTTTCAAAAGTGCAAATTTGGTCATTGAACTTTGATTACACTGCTTTATGTTTAATATTCCATATTAAAAATATCTTAATCATAATCTGAAGATTAAATATTTTACCTGAATTTATTGTCACTAAATAAAATAAATTTAGTTTTTAAGTTTTATAATAAATGACAGTGTTTACGTAAAATGTTTTTCTTTAATCATATATATTTTCTATTTTCAGGAAATCATTTCTGTATCAGAAGTTTCTGATATTCATAGAGAAAATTCTGAGATCAGTATGACACTATTTGCTATCTTGTATGAATTGGCGTCTTCAAGCAGAAGGATATTTCTCAAGCTCATTGATAGTAATAGTTTTTCATTTTGATTTAAGAGTAACATTTACATTGTTCTTTTAACTGGTTGTACAGATTTAAACCTTCTTTGAGATCTCTCTAAATTAGGCTTCTAAAATTCTTTTCTATTTATAAATTTTAAAGATTTTAAAATTATTGTGTGCAATGTTACACACATGAAATGTACATTATATTGAAAATATTTTTATAAAATGCTATGCAATCCAAAATGTTCCCATGGCTTCCATATTTCTACTTTTCCTAATAAATTACAATGTACAAAAATCTGTGTAAGTTACTTTTATTAAAAATTAACTTTTAACGATTATCTATGTAAGCTAAACAATCATATATTAAAAGTTCATTAACATCATTCATAAACATGGTTCATAAGTACTGATATGTTTAATGGTCCATAAATACATTTATCTAGAAAATAGCAACAGTTCCATATGAGAAAAATAACTTGTCTCTATGATTAAATTTTTACAGGAGAAAGTTGCGTGTTGTAAAAAAGAAATGGCACCTTTTAATCACAGCAATTTTTAAGGAATGCAAGGAAATTTCCTTCTTTGGTACAATGTATCATTAAATACAATTCATAAGTTGCACTAAATTGCATATGGTTGATCCTTTGACGACTCATTGATAATCTTCGCAGATGAGTATTGAATTTAGACTTTGTGTAGAGGGAGTACTTCCATTGGAACCCTGAAATAGAAGGTAACTTTATTATGTATATTTTTATTTTATTTTGCCAAATGCTATAACCAATGGTAGAAGCTTTCATGTGGTGGAACTGAGTCATATTTAATAAAATCAGTAAAAACCGTAAAAAAGTAAAACCATAAAATGGTAGAAACTATAAAAACAATTGGTAAAAGTTCCACAAAGTATAAAAGTAAAAATTATGACATGTTTTGACTAGTCATAGTCATCAGGTTTCTACAGTTTTATGGTTTTTACTGGTTTTGTAAAATTTGCCAAATGCTACTAATAAGCCTATTAAGATTTTCTTTATAGCTGTTATTCTATGCCTTAGACCAGGGCTGCCATCAATTTTTTTTCTGAATCCTGTTACCGACATCATAATATCCTGTAAAATACTCTAATTTGTAATGTCTTGGTTTTTTGATGCAAAATGTACAAATGTATGCTTTCAGTATTTTCAGCATCTGCATTGCATGTTTTAAGTAAAATTATTTACAATTGTTTATGCCCTGTAACTTAAATTTGAACATGCTTATTTATGAAATTTAAATTTATCCTGCATTACGAATAAACTATTGGCATAGAAAAATAAAAAAAATATATTCAAGTTTTTAATATACAGTAAATAACACAAATGCAGTGAAAACAATAAGTAACCATAGGCCTAGTTTACAGGACAGGCCTTAGATTGGGAAATTATTAAATAAAATAATTTTCACTGTTAATGATATCAATATAATGGCTCAACAAAATTAGACAAAATTTAAAAATTTCTATGCATTGCGATCAACAATTAGAAAATTTTCTCATAGCAATGGAAACAATAGTATAACTTAGCAGCGTATTTAACATAGATGTAGACGAAAAATCATAATCTCTCAAACTATCAATTTTGCAAAAAAATGTTTTGAACAAAAATTGTAGATAATTACATTGTCTACAACTTTTATAATAACAAATATTTACGTAAATTGAGTTTTAAAGGCGATATTTGGAAAAAAAGGAAAAATGACAAGAATAAACCTCCACTTCCGGTTGAGCTGTTTCAACCAAAGCCTTTTCAGATCGTCAGTTGCTAATAAAAGTCTTTAAGTATAAAGTTTTGCGCTGATATGATTATTAGCTTTTGAGTTAGAGCGCCCACAAAATTTTGTCACACAGACATTGTGAAAATAGTCAAAACGTACTCAGGGGACCTCAAAATGTGTATTCCCGTTGAAATCTCGAATTCGTTTTTTTTTGCGAGTACAATACTTTCTCCTATACTAAGTATGCAGAAAGTAAAAATATAAATATTCCGTAGGTTTCCGATCCAGTTCAAAAGCTAGTTTTTGCATTCAATCTCACAATAAGTAGCGAGTTTTCATGCTTCATCCAAGGTATATTAAGATGCATATACGTACTTGCGGAACAATTTCATCGAATTTATATTATTTACAATATTCGTATTATTCATGTAGAAATATTTAAAATCTCTGAATTTCTTAGTAATCTATGTATTTTTTACAAGAACATCTCAGATAACTACCGAATTTTTCCTTATAAATATCCGTGAATCACGGAAATGTATGTTTTTCGTTGAAAAAAATCCGTGGAAATGGCAGCCCTGCCTTAGACTACTAATTAATCGTACCACCTTGTACAAACTGATTTTGAAAATACCAAGGACATGTTATTAAAATTTAAAAAATAATGGCAATTAGGAATAGATTGCTCTCTCTTTATGGTATGCACTTTGGGAAACCACCGCACTCCCCATTAAAGGGTCCCCATGGTGCATATACGGAAATCCATACATTGGTCATGATTGAACACTGCATGAATAAAATCATTTCATGCTTAAATGTTTCTTATAAAATGAAAGTAAACTGCACAAATATCCATTCATTAAATGAAAACAATGACCGTATAGATAAATGAATTAGTAAAATGTAAATGAAGTAAATAATGTATGCAGACAAGTAATACAGTGGCCCTGTGAAGAGCCGGCTAGGAAAATTGTGGGGTCTGGTGCAAAGCGTGCGCACTGGGCCTCTTATGTGTCATAAATTTTAATAGTAAATTTTAATAACTAAAGAAACCTCTCTCACTATGACACTGATATTTTTCCAGATTTAAAAAAAATGCGTGTACTTTATAAGAACAACAAATATTTTTAGAGAGTGCGGAGCCTCTTTTAAGTGCAGGGTCTGGTGCAGTCACATTGTTTGCAACATCATCAAGCCAGCTCTGGCCCTGTGTTATATTTGATACCTCATTACAAGATGGATTTGAAACCATAGAGTCCTGTGCCTTTAATTTAAATATCAATTAAATTTAGGATGACTTTAACAAAGAGGCTCTGTAACATATCCTATTGTCAATTGCATTAGTTATAGAAAATATCTTATTATTCTATCTTTATTACTTCCCTCATTAGTTACAAAGAGATAACATAATATATAGAAGATTTTACAAATTAGTCAAACATTTTCAGTACTACAAAAATGTTTTGCATTCAAGTTATTGCAAAAACTGAAAAATTGTTGCATTCCTTCTGTTTACATATCATTTTTACATGTACCAGGCCATATCGATATATTATAATGTAGACAGAATTGAGAATAGTGTGATTGTTTTTAACTATTAGAAATTCATATCTTCAATGGCAGTTAATTTCACTTAAGGTTGCAGAATGTATGACATGCATGCAGGCAGGGTCAGCCAAAGGGGGGATGCAGCAGATGTGAGGCATCTGGGCCCCCAAATAATGAGGGGCCCTGAAGTTATAAATTATTCAGGTGTCGAGTGTAAATTTTGCAAAAATGTGTACTAAAAATAATTTTCAAACTGATTTCCAACAAAGAAACATTCCATAAAAGTTATAATATTAAACTTGGGCTCCATAAATTGATCATTATTACTATAAATATTAATATCGTGGAGCCCCATCGATTTTTGCATCCTGGCCCCCTTCAGTGCTTGGTTGACTCTGCATGCAGAGTTCTTTCGTTTCCTTTTTAATTGATTTTTATATTCCGTATATCACAACAACTTTTCTATAAGCGTAATAATAGTCGGAAAATATTTTAAAATTCATTTGGACATACATTATTAAAATTGTGTAATTTAGTACTGAAGGTGATTATTCAAATTTGCAACAGTACAAATTAATATTTTATGCCTTTTTATAAAGGCAATGGAATGCCAACATCAAACGATTTTTACGCTGTGCCTTGAAAATTACCAGTTTTTTTGTCATGTAAACATTGTTGAGTAAATGATTTTCTTTGGTGCAAAATTTAAATTATCTAAATCCAGCAGTGTTCACATGCTATTTTTTAACAAGTTAAGCTGTGCTGGGCAAAATATACCTGATGCAAAATTTTTTAAAAATACTGTAGTATTTACATCTTTTAATTCATTTAGCTTTCAGATTTGCAGGTGATAATAAGATGAATTGCTTCTATTATATAATTTTTTTCATATGATGAGCCTTATCTCAGAAAATTGAGATGTTGTTATTTTTTTTGGGCTTTGTCGAATAATACGAAAAGTTAAACATTACTGTAGCAATGAAGGTCTTTGGAAGTACATAGCATTAAAAAAATATTCCAAGAGTAGAAAACAAATACAAAGATTGATATTGATTCCACTGTACTCTTGAAAAATAAGAAATAACATGTATTTTCATTGCACGACCAGAACAATATCAACTGAATCCTTCGAATTATAAAATGAAACTTTTGAGAGAAAAGATTCCCAAAATTTTTTCTAGGATGGTGTACAGGAGGAAGAATCTGACAGTAAGACTACGGCTGTGAAAAACATCTAGGATGTAAAATTGCCTCACAAGAGCACTATTAAACAACTTTCTGAAACTTCTTTTTAAAAAACATAGGAATTGTAAAATTGACATGTTTATAGTTAATTATAACTTATTTGCTATGTATCTGTTTTATAATTAGGTAAAGGAATTATACCTGTCTTGGAGGTCCATTTCTTGAGCAATTAGTAGATAACGGAAGGAACTTGTTCAGTGTCACATTTTGATGTAAACATCCTCAAGTAAGTAACACCATTTCTTCTTCATGGAGCACTTTCTACTTCTATATAATCAGATCATTTTTGAATGTCCTTTTCACAGTTTGAATGTTTGCTAAATGCTTCAAACCGAGAAATATTTCTTGCTTGTGCCTAATCAACATCCTATAACATACCAGTCATCACAATAACAGATGCTGCAAATTATGCATTTTATGCTTTATTTAGGCACTAACAAATATAAAATTAAATAAATTATAGATTGATGAAACGTTGCTTTTCTTTAAAAATCAACAAAACTAAAAGCTGAAATTAAACCCAAGTTCTCTATTTAGAGAATTTAAGCAATTTTTTCATAATCACAAGTCCTCATCATCATTTCATTCAAATACTGCTTTTTGAGACATAATTATTGATAATTGCATGATTGACATTGCCTTTGTATTTTCTGCAGCAGTAAACCATTGACTAAATAAGAACAAAGTATCTGGTGATGTTAAACCAAATCATTGTCTTTGGAAATGATTTGAACAATACTATCTTAAGAGAAAACTATATAAAGATGTAAATATGATTTTCTGTAACAAATTTTGTGGTTAACAAAGTAACCTATTCCTCTATTTATTGATAAAATGGGTTTAAATACTTGAGAATGAGTTGTTTTTAAAAAAATGTCTGAAATAATGTGCACTGTATGTCACACAACACTGTTGATGAGATTGGCTAACTCTCGGTAAAGGAAGCATTTCCTGAAAAACAAAAAAAAACATTATTATCTATACTAATTTGTAGCAAATGTTTTAAAAAATCTTTAGAAATGAAATATGGTTGATAGTACTCTATAATCACTTGTAGAAATTCCACAAAGTGATGCTTGAAACAATTAACTATACTCTAATTACTTTTGAATTACATGAAGAATTATGACACATGAAATAATATCTTCTTTTAAGATTAAAACTGAACCTCAGACAAAGTGATGTACTCTTTGGGTGGTTTATGAAATGTTAAGCTTATATGTATATTAGGGATTAGTTTTTAAATAGACATGACTGTAAATTAAGAGAATTATTATGAATGAAAATTTATTTCTATCTTTGAAAAGTTTTATCTGGGAAATTTTTTCATATCTTAATTTAAAAAATCAAAGTTTTTGAAAATATTTTAAGGATTCTTAATTTAAATGAATATTGAATGCGGTTGATTCATTTGACAATGCTTGATAGTAGATGACGATCTTAATTTTTTCTTCTGCTACAAGTACATATTTATTTAGTCCACTTCTAACTCTCGATGTTGCAACGTACAATTGTCCAACGGTATATCATGTGAGATCAGTTCCCATTTAGAAGTAATTATCTCGTTGTCTTGGTATTTAGCATTTTACCTTGTTACAAATGTATAAAAATACCTTTTTTCTTGATTAAAAACTAAATTTTATGCTAAATTGCCTTAGATTCAAATTCAGTCTTTAAAAAATATAAATTCAATTCTTTCAGCTTCATCCTTGTTTTTGTCCCAAGTTTGTATCTTCATTTTAAGTACAGTAAACCCTCAACATTTGTGGACTTAACGTTCTCAGTTTTGATTATCCGCAGATTGTGTCTTTGCATATCGTACATATTTAACATTCGCGGTTTTAATTATTCGTGGATAGTTTCTCTGCAAGCCTATATTACATTTTCAGCATATGCACTTGCCCCTCTGTAGTTATGCTGCAGAGGTGTACTTAAGTTTTTTGTCTATATATTCACGCAAAAGTGTAGTGAGCATGGTTATTCTTTTATCTTTAACTAGCAGAATTTCCCGTTGAATTTCAACGGATTTACTGAAGCTACTACAGCACAACATACAAACTCTTTAAAATATGTAATAGATACTTTTTAACTTACAGTTAGCTTTTCTTAACAATTAATCATATTTGCGTATAACAATCCGCTTCCAAGCCTATTGCATTCAAATATAATGATAATTTTATTTCCTATTATATTACTTTCGTCAAATCCAGCTTCATTTCTTGTGTAATTATGCCTCGCTGAAATATTTACTTTTATGTCTTGTAAGCAAGAAACCCATGAAAAAGCAATGTACAGTTGTCCATGATTGAACACTGACTCCGGTAAATGTACACCAGATACGTGAACTTATTTATGTTAATAAACATTATAATATAAAATATAATGATTTTACTTACAAAAAAGTAAGATTCCAGTATTCAATAGACGGAAGAAGGTTCAATTACTTTCATCAATCGTTATAAATGCATCCTGAATAATAATCAGTATCTATTCACGTTGCTATCCATAAACATCGATCGTTTCGTTGCTTAAACAAAAATGCGAATCGAATATCGCTAAACTTTCGTCCATTTATAAGCTTCATTGAAGCTAATTGAATCGGAGGTAACAATGATGGCTGCCTTTGCAATGCCCTGGAGGGGTACGAAATATCCACAAAATTTCGAAACAAAAAGCGTATTTCTGAAAACTTCGACCGTGTAATAAGGTATAAGATAGTATAGAGTTTTATTTGTCGAATAAAGCAAAAACGAAAAAAATCGGTCCACATGTACATATTTTAATGCTTGAAGGAAGAATACCTTGCAAGTCAAAAATGGATTCATTCATGTTATCTTATGGAAAAATGTTAATCCCCTATATTGGCAGCACTGATTAATCCCGGTTGACCAGACCTTGACAATTCACTAAGTTAGGATGTAAGGAAGAATCGTACCAAATTTGGTTATTCTAGCTTTTACCATTTAGGAGGAGTTCCATGAACAAACACACAAATACACAAACCAACAAATACACAAACATTTCAAAATATATTATAGTAGATTATATTACCGTAATAGTAGCCGTAGGCGAACTTTTTCACTACGGGCATTATTGGCTCCATTAAAAGACCTATGCTTTTATATAGGACTGAATAATATATATTGTAATGACGTTTATTTGACGTTTAAATGTGGCTTAACAGCACAACTTATATTTCCGATTCCATTCAATTACTTAAAAAATATATTGTTGTAATTTGGAGAAAGTCAGGCGTTGTACACGTAAGATATTTAATATTTTTATCCCACTTCACGTTTTTCCATCGGAAAAAAGATGAATGATCGTAATCATTACAATTTACCGGAAACGGTTAATTTACCTAAACCTCGCACTACCAACTCCCCGTCGCCTCCGTGGAGCAGAGGCCAGGGGTTGGTGTGCGGGGTGCACAGGGGTGGAGTCCCGTAGTTTTACTTATAACAGTGTTTTTTTGGAAAACTAATTTGATCATTTTTATGAGAAAACGATCAATGATTAATTAATTAATATTTTTACACATTTCCAGGGGGAGCAGCTGCCTCCCCTCCTCCATGCCGATGGACAACGTTACCTATTCACGAGTTTCATGCTTACAAAACATAAAAGTTAACATTTCTGAAAGGAGTAATTACACAAGAAATGATGCTGGACTTGGCGAAAGTGATACGGTCGTAGATCAAATTATCGTTATATTTGAATGCCATACACTTGGAAGCGGTTTGTATACAAACAAATTTGGTTGGTAATTAACTACTAATGAAAATATTACATTTGACGATTTAATCACCTTTAAAAATGTTTAAAATTTCAGAACAATGGAAAACTATTAACGGTAAAACCACAGGTGATTTTCGTTCCAACTGATTGTGTGGTGAAAATTCACTTAAAAGAAAAGAACGTTCTCTTTTTTACAATAATGTTTTAATTATTTTTCTTAACTATATGGCCACCTTATGGTATATCGTCAACCCGTCGCAGTCAATTCGTCGCGCGTCAAGTCGTCGCAGGACAAACTCGTCGCACGTCAATTCGTCGCAGGACAAACTCGTCGCACGTCAATTCGTCGCAGGACAAACTCGTCGCGCATTGCCCCGTAAGGAAAGCCTGTAAATCAGTGTAGGGGTTTTTAAGTTGGCTTTTTAAATTATTTCCCGTCAAGTTTCGAACTCGTCATATAAATTATCGTAAAGATTTAGCGTAAATTGTTAGTTATTATCGGAAAAAGTTGAATCAAAGCCAGCGTTCAATCATGGACAACGTTACCTGTTCACGAGTTTCATGCTTACAAAACATAAAAGTAAACATTTCAGAAAGGCATAATTACACAAGAAATTAAGCTGGATTTGGCGAAAGTGATACGATAGGAAATGAAATTATCGTTATATTTGAATGCAACACACTTGGAAGCGGATTGTTTACAAAAAAATTTGGTCAATTGTTAAGTAAAGCTAAGTGGAAAAGTATTCTTTATAGGTGGTTTCCAGTTTTTAGTAGAATAAAATGTTTTCGTATATTCTGCATACGCCCTAGAACTGACAGCGAAACTAAATTCACAAAATCCGTTGAAATTCAACGGGCACTTACACTTCTTTAAACATTAAACGTCATATCTCAGCTTTTATTCTCCAAAATGAACAATTATTTTTATCGTCATATAGCCTATGTTACCCGCGGGTAAAAATTATAGTTCTATGCGAAGTATGGTCACGATATCTTCAAAGGTGTGGAAATCACAATTTGTGGAAAGTCTACGTCTAATTATTTACGTTACTGACGCAGTTTTAAAAACTGTTTGCTTATGAAGAACTCTATTCAATATGAAAATATCATTAAAACTATTTATTATTAATACTAGCACTGCAAACATTTTTAAAATTTAGAATTTTTGCAATTTCGTATTTTTCCAAACGGTTTTATCCAAAAACATACAACCGTTACAAATTTCAAGCTCAACTGAAAGTGCCTTATAATTTTTGTCCTCGTATGGGACAATATTATCATTAGAAACCTTTTATTAGTAATACTTCAAGAAATCAGCATATATTTGGTTTCCGTGGAAACAAAGCAAAATTAAAAAATCTGTACAACATACATTGTACAAACTTTCTCATATATGTGTACTAATGCGTTGTTTAGTAATCTTTAGAAAATGTAAATCGTATGATGCTGTTTTTAGAAAATCCAATTTTTTTAAAGTTGCCCAAGAATAAACTAGCCTTATATTCATTCATTGAGAAAAATGAAATACGAAGTATTATTGTAGATGTATACTCAAGTAACTGTTCTAAATTTGATCAAAATCGTAACAAACTCTCTCATATATGGGTACTAATGCGTCTTTTAGTAATCGTTAGAAAATGTAAATCGTATGAGCCTGTTTTTAGAAAATCCCATTTTTGTTAAAGTTGCCCAAGAATAAACTAGCCTTATATTCATTCATTGAGAAAAATGAAATACGTAGTATTATTGCAGATGTATACTCAAGTGACTGTACGAAATTTGATCAAAATCGTTAGAGCCGTTTTTGAGAAAATTGAATCATTATTAAAGTTGCCTAGAATAAACTAGCCTTATATTCATTTTTTGAGAAATATGAACTATACATTATTATTTAAGACGTAAACACAAGTAACTGTACGAAAAATGATCAAAATCGTTAGAGCCGTTTTTGAGAAAATCGAATTATTGTTAAAAATGTGTAGACTAAACTACTCTTAATTATTGAACAATGTCCATCATTTCTATATATACTCTGCTCAGTATGATAAAATTCCTAAGTACGAGATTTCATTCATTTTTGCTCTGCCGTTTAGGCTCCAGAGCCAGTAACAGACGGAAGGCAGACAGACAGACGGCATTGCAAAAACCAATTTTTCAGATTCAGCGACACCTAAATGTATATTTCCGTAAAAATCTCGAGGTCGAATTTTTTCGTGATAACAATACTTTCTCGATACTTCGTATGAGAAAGTAAAAACGATATTACCTACGTTAAATGTTTCCCCATTTTTAATGCATTAGATTCAAATCTGGCGGCAATGGGAGTTGTCATGGCTGCTTTTAATTGGTATTGTCATAAAACTAATAACATCGCTTATTGTTCTGATTCTAAAAGTATTTTTACGATAATCCGATCAGGATTCGGATTCTGAACTATTAAGTCTCAAGTTCGAACTATGTTTCTAAGTAATATTAAAATTCAAATGAAAAATATGCTGCAGTCACCCCCATGTTATTCAAATGGGAAAAATTAAAAAGGAGAATATTAAAAAAAAATTAGAATGATCAATCAAATCGGTTTAAAACCCGACTACACCACTTAACTCTTTATTCTGGTTAAAATGATACCTTTTTCTTGCTTCTAAGTGCTGTAATTGCTGATTTATAGAAAAACGCACACACAAACTTTTCTTTATAGATATCTATAGACTATAGATAGACTAGAGATAGGTAGATAGATGCAGATTACAAAATTGCCCGGCGTTGCTCGGGTTGATATGATATTTGGCACTTTCCAATGTTATAAACCTAAAATAAATACCATTTTTCATGATTAAATACTACATTTTACCGGAAATCGGCTTTGATGGGATTTATGTCTTTTAGAAATATAAAGTTGTTTTTTTCAGATTAATATGTTTTTATTCCGAGTTCGTATATTCATTTTAAGAAATATAAATTTGCAAAAGAATAAAATTTTGCGAGTCAGGCAATCGACTTTTACTTGTTATCTTATGGAAAAATGTCAATGCCCTTTAATGGCAGCACTGACTAATCCTGAATGACCAAACCTTTACCATTCACTAATAAAGAAATCGCAATAAAATTTATTATGTAATCATTATAATTGTTATTTACATAATATATGTCTCTTGCAGTATACAGTTTACAAGTGAAGTTCAAGTTTCCTGCTGTAAATAAGTCTATCGCGGAACCCTTGGATTTCCTCGGGTCACAGTTTGAAGACCTTTGTCGTAGAAAGCATCGAAAGATTCTTCCAGGGATTAGTACATGAAGGAGCGCGTCCCACGTCAGGAGGCAAAAGGAACAGTTAATGACCTTCCAGTTGGCCTTCCTCCACACCCTAACCATGCGGGGGGAGGGGGGAGGATATACTTCGAGGTTGAAAGGGTAGAAAGTGGAGCTTCCAATGACATATGGTCAGAATCAAAAATGTTCCATCCTGCTGAAACAGAAACCTCAACGGAAAGGAAAAGATTTAAAATAGCCTCCTCACAGGTAACACTAATTTTTATTGAAGACAGAAACCGAATCTTGACCGAATTAGCGGAAAAATGCGTTTAGAACAAGGGTCTCAAATTCGCGGCCCGCACGTGGCCCGCTTGTTCATTTTATGCGGCCTTCTCACTGGTCTTATTCTAATTATATAATTCTGCCCGGCTCATTGTCGAACAATTTTTCCAATTTAAAAATACTTTTAGTCCTTTTGAAGTGTTTTTCATTTTTGGCCCGCGAACGATTTGCATTAGAGATCTCTGGTTTACAATCAGAAAAAGACGTGATTTTATTAGTTTTATTACAACACCAAATATAAATTAACATGACAACTCCCATTGCAGCCAAAGTTGAATCCAATGCATTTAAATGAGAAAACATTTACCGTTAGTAATATCATCTTTCAATTTCTGTGTGCGTTTTAGCTTTCTTTACATGGCAACCAAATAATTGTTCATATCTATTATATATAAAAGCTTCTTACATAAGATATAGGAGGAGAATACAAATTATGAGGCACTTTCTGATATGCTAGAAACTTGATATTTGGCACATTTATAGGTTTTTGGTCACAACCAAAGGAAATAGTCCAAAATCGTTGAAATTCCGATGCTGAGGGTCTATTTTTGTAATAAAAGCACATAAATCAGTGAAGAGGTGTTTATATTTGCTTTTTTAAATTATTTCCCGTCAAGATTCGAACTCGGTACTTCAAATATCGGAAAATATAGTATACTAGTATTAATAATAAATGGTTTTAATGATATTTTCATGTGGAATAGAGTTCTCCATAAGAAAACAGTTTTTAAAACTGTGACAGTAAAGTAACTAATTAGACGTAGATTTTCCACAAATTGTGATTTCCACACCTTTGAAGATATCGTGACCACACTTCGCATAGATCTATAATTTTTCCCTGCGGGTAACATAGTCTATATGACGATAAAAACATTTGGGGGCAGGGGGTGCTTGATTCAATAATTATTATAACATTTATTATTGTAACATTTATTATTATAACTTATTTATTATTATAACTTGGCATTATTTTTCTGGTGAATAATTACAATTAATAAGGCTCAGCTTTTATTAGTTTAATTATAAAGCGAGTACCACAAAATATGTTGAATTGCTTTAGGTAACCTTGGTTTTTAAATAAGTTACGGAGGCCGAAGGTGAAAATATCGCCTCGGTCTATTTATCGGTCGGCGCAAACCGCGCTTTTGTTTATACACCCATATCATGAGAACTACAAAAGGCGTTGGATTGGTGCTTTTTCCAGAAGTAAATTTCAACATTTATGCACATTTTCTTTGCTTAATGTATCCCTCTAAATGAATTAGGAAAAAGTTTTCTGCAGACTGACTTTTTCATGTCCCAAGCAAACATTTCGGTGAATGAGAAAAGTTATTCCTTTTTTAAAGGCGTCTGAGTAATAATATATGCTTTTGATTTCTGTCTTTTCTATAAGCAGTCTTTCGTGAGGCCAACAAGAAATTGTCCTTTTTTGGTCAACAGAAGCCGAGATAAGACGTTTTATGTTTAAAGAGAAATAAAAACGCAGATACCGGAAGGTATTATAAGTAACGTTAATAATTTATCAAAGGCGTTTGATATACAATATGTATTTTTGACCTCTATGGTTGTAATATGCAATCTTTCAAGAGGCACGATAAAAATAATTGTCCATTTGGAGTAATAGAAGCTGAGATATGACATTTAATGTTTAAAGAAGTGTAAGACTCCGTTGAATTTCAACGGATTTTGTGAATTTAGTTTCGCTATCAGTTCTAGGGCGTATGCAGAATATACGAAAACATTTTATTCTACTAAAAACTGGAAACCACCTATAAAGAATACTTTTCCACTTAGCTTTACTTAACAATTGACCAAATTTATTTGTAAACAATCCGCTTCCAAGTGTGTTGCATTCAAATATAACGATAATTTCATTTCCTATCGTATCACTTTCGCCAAATCCAGCTTAATTTCTTGTGTAATTATGCCTTTCTGAAATGTTTACTTTTATGTTTTGTAATTGGCTGCATTGATTAATCCCGGTTGATCAGACCTAGACAATTCACTAAGTTAGGATGTAAGGAAGAATCGTACCAAATTTGGTTATTCTAGCTTTTATCGTTTGGGAGGAGTTCCATGAACAAACAAACAAACCAACAAACACACCCAAATATTTATTGTAGATATTTCAATTATAATAAATAAATATTAGGTTGTCATGTAAACAACGTAACCATGCACAGAGAAATTGAAAAACAATATTATGCTAAAAATTTTTCAATATAAATGCATTGGGCTGTGAATTTCGGCTACAGTGAGAGTTGTCATGGTAGCTTATAATGGGTATTGTAATAAAACTGATAAAATCACGTATTTTATTGATTCTAAATGCTTTTTTATGCTAATTTGATCAGGATTCGAATTATTTCTTCAATAAAATAAACTTTGTTCTATTCTTCATAGAACCATTCAAGTCTCAAGTACATACCATCTTTCTAAGTAACTTTAAAATTCAAATGAAAAATAATCTGCACTAGTCCCTATGTTATTCAAATGAAAAAATAAATTATTTTTTAAAATTTGGCATATCAAATCGATATAAAAACCTTACTACACACCCATAGTCGTTCTTCAGATTAAAATGATACCTTTCTCTTGTTTCTATGTGACATAGTTACTGCGCTATAAAATTACATACAAACACTTGATTTTATATATATATATATATACACAGGGTGTATCAGAATAACACCGAAATATTTTGTAGGGTTATAGAGGAGACCTAAAAAACCATTTTGAGATAGGGAATGAGTGGTCGGAGAAGCCTCTGTTATGCGCCAGAGAGCACTGAAGTCAACGCGTTGAGGTGATCATCCACAATGCCAACCCAGATGTTCACAGAGAACTGTTGTTGATGGTGGTGGATGGAAGTCATGTGTGGATTATCATCGGCCCACACATGGCTGTTTCTGCAGTTGTAGACTCCATCCCTGGTAAAACAGGCTTCGTCAGTAAACAAAACATACTACCTGAGAAAACCAGGGACTTCTGCACGATGTAATATCCAGTGGGAAAATTCCTGTCTGGGTCCAAAATCATGAGGGCACAAACCCTGAACTCGCTGTGGGTGATAAGGATGAAGCTGCTGTTCATGAAAGACCCTCCACACAACATGTGCAATATCACGGGTACTTGTTGATGGCTGTTCTCTTATGCGCTCCAACACCTCTTCCTCGAACAAGGGGTTCGGACTGACCTCTTTGCTCCGCAGTCTTGTTTTGATGGCTTCACCGATCCTGTCTCCCGCAACCGTTGGAACACTGCTGTGAATGTGGTGTGATGGGGATGTGTTTTGTTTTGGAAATCTTTCCCTGTAAAGCTGCGCAGATCTCCATGCACTCCCTTTAGCTTTGCCATACACAAAAACAATGACAGCAAGTTCCGCAGTTGTGTACTGAGCCATGCTAACCACTTCAGTTGTAAACATCAAATGTCAAGTAAGCAACATCAGCTGACTCGGACAACGTCATAGTAGCTACGAGGCCTGAAAGGGGAAGAGGGTTGGAATGTTTGAGAGTTTGTTTGCCTCCAGGTATACTTTAGGGTGTGTCTATCTTCCAAGCACAACCTCGACGTTTGGTATTCTGTTGTGCATAACGGAGGCATTGCCGACCTGTCATTTCCTATCTCAAAATGTTTTTTTTAGGTCTCTTCTATAACCCTACAAAATACTTCGGTGTTATTCTGATACACCCTGTATATATATATATATATATATATATATATATATATATATATATATATATATATATATATATATATATATATATATATATATATATATATATATATATATATATATATATATATATATATATATATATATATATATATATATATATATATATATATATATATATATATATATATATATATATATATATATATATATATATATATATATATATATATATATATATATATATATATATATATATATATATATATATATATATATATATATATATATATATATATATATATATATATATATATATATATATATATATATATATATATATATATATATATATATATATATATATATATATATATATATATATATATATATATATATATATATATATATATATATATATATATATATATATATATATATATATATATATATATATATATATATATATATATATATATATATATATATATATATATATATATATATATATATATATATATATATATATATATATATATATATATATATATATATATATATATATATATACTTAAGGAAAAGGAAAGGTAATAATAAGGGTAGCAACAAGGTGTTGGAGGAAGCCCAGTGGACACTTACCTAGAATGAAGAGCCGCTGGGGGTGCTGAGGACACACGAAAAACACAAAAGAACAAAAACTACACAAAAATGGAGCTTTCGGGCTGATGCCCTTCTTCAGCGACGGAGAAACATATACTGTTTGAAGTGACACACTGGGGGGATATGGGGAGGGGGGGAGGGGTAATGAGAGAAGTTCGGGGATAGGAGGAGACGGGTAGGAGGGACGGCCAATAGGGTTATCGGAGGTTAAGACCAGGTGGGGAGAAAGAGTTAAGGAGAAAGATGTAGGCCAACTCCCACTGTCGAAGTAGGGGAGCGGGGGTATCATCCGGTAGGGCACGGATAATCCTTACAGTGAAGCAATTATTGAAGGTGGCCTGGTGTGAATTGACGTGAGAAGCCACCGGAAGGGGACGGTTAGTGTTTACGCTGTTCCGGTGGCCATTGATTCTAATGTTGAGGGGGTTGCTGGTGAGGCCAACATAAAAAGCAGGACAAAGTGTGCAGGTGAGGAGGTAAATGACGTTCCTCGTCGTGCAATTACTTCTGGAGGGGATGGGGTAGGTGATGTTGGAGGAGGGGCTGGTAAATGAAAATGAGGGTGGGTGGATGGGGCATGTGAGACAACAGGGTTTGCCGCAGGGTTGAGATCCTGCAGCGGATGGAGGGTTGGGAGTGGGGGGTTCTTTCTTCCACAGGATGTTTCCCAAATTAGGAGGCCGGCGGAAGGAGAGAATGGGGGAATTAGTAAAGGGGGGTTGGTGGGAGATGGAAATAAGAATTGGGTGGGCAGCGTGAAGGATTTCCTTGAGGACCTCGTGAATCCCGGGGTGGAAGAGGGTGGTAAGGGTAAGAGAAGGGGTAAGATCGGGAATAGGAGGAGTGTGAGGGTGGTGTTTGGTGGTTACCGGTGTGATTACCCTCCGGATCTGGTCACGGATCAGGCCCGGTGGGTAACCGCGTTTGAGGAGGGCATCTTCGAGGATGGAGTAATATATTGAGAGAGACCTCCTGTCAGAGCAAATCCTCCATCCTCGGCGGGCTAGGGCATATGGGATCGAGGTTTTGGTGTGTAGGGGATGGCAGCTTTCGAAGTGGAGGTATTGAAGGCTATTGGTGGGTTTGATGTGGACGCCAGTGCGGATTTTTCCGTCTTGGATGGAAAGGTCGACGTCAAGAAAGGTGATGTTAGTGGTGGAGGTATGGTAGGTGAAGGAAAGTGTGGGGTGAGAGGAGAGGCGTAACAAAAAGGATTGGAGGGAGTCAGGTCCATTGGTCCAGATGAAAAAGATGTCGTCAATGAATCTCAGCCACAATAGTGGTTTGAGAGGTGTGTTGAGGAAATGAGTCTCCCATTCCCCTAGGTAGCAATTGGCATAAGAGGGCGCCATTCGAGTGCCCATTGCTGTACCCTTAATTTGGAGATAATGGTGCCCTCCGAAAGAGAAGTTGTTCTTTTTCAGCACCATTTCTGCCAAGTGCAATAGGAAATGGGAGGAGGGTCTTTTGTCAGGTCTTGTGTCAAGTAATTTTCTGAGGGCAGAAAGTCCGTCATCATGGGGAATATTGGTGTAGAGGGAGCAAACGTCAATGGTAGCCAAAATGGTGTTGGGTGGGAGGGGAGAAGGGAGGTGCTTAAGGCGTTGGAGGAAGTGGTTGGTGTCTTGGATAAAGGATGGCAGTAGTCGGACGAGAGGCTGTAGGTGAAAGTCCACGAATGCGGATATGCGCTCCGTGGGGGAAACTGGCAACAATGGGACGGCCAGGGGTGTTAGGTTTATGAATTTTAGGAAGAAGGTGGGGGTACGGGGATTCTTGGGGATCATCAGGGCGATGGCAGAGTCGGTGAGGCCTTCCTGTTTTCCTGCGGAATGAAGATGGGAGGAAATTTGGGAGGAGTGGAGGCTTGTGGGGTTGGAGGTGAGGGGGAGATAGAAGGTTTCGTCGGAGAGCTGGCGCTTAGCTTCTTCATTGTATTGGGCGCGATTCAACACAACCGTGGTGGTGCCCTTGTCCGCGGGGAGGATAATAATATTTCTGTTGTGTTTAAGTGTTGAGATGGCATGTCTTTCACGTCTGGTAAGATTGTCTTTGTGGTCAAGAAGGTCGGGAAAGTTGGGCTGGGAGATTCTGCGAAGAATATAATTAAGATAGTGTTCTACCGGGTGTTGGGAGGGAAGGGCGGGTGGGATATATTGGGAAGGGGGTTTGAAAATGGAAAAGGTCTGTGGGAGGCCGGGGGGAGGTTTGGGTGAGCAGAAGGAGAAGGGTCCCCTTTGGGAGGGTTGGTTTTTAGGCGGAGCGTGCGAGCAAAGGTCTGGACGTCGGCGAATTTGGTGGTGGGACAGAACGAGAGGCCGCGGGAAAGGAGTGCTGTCTCAGCAGGAGTGAGTTCGTGGGAGGAAAGGTTTACAATGTCGTCTGGTTTGGAAGAGGTGGGGGTGGTGGGGGGAACAGAAAGGGAATCGGAGCGCTTCATATGTTTAAAATTTGAGACAGAGGGGACCCTTTGTGGAGTACGGAGTGGAGGTGGGGTGGGAAAACCCAAGAGGTCCGCAAGGCAGGGCTTTTGGCCTATAAGTGGAGGGGGAGGGTTGATGACCTCACCAGATGGTAAAAATGGTAGGGGTAAACCAAGTTGGAGGTGCCGAACGCACATAAGGGAAAGCTTGCAGAGTAGTCTGCTTTGGTTCGATGTGAGATCTTTCGTCGCTTGAAGGAGAGCGGCGTTGAGGTCGGATACGGAGTTTGGGGATTTGCAAAGATGGAGGACAAGAGTTTTGCATTTTGCAAAATGGACATTGGAGAGTGTGATGTATTGAAGTATGGTGGATCGAGTAATGTTGAGCGAAGTGAGGTGATAGGTGAGGGCAAGGGATGCACGGATTGGGGGTGGGAGGCCTGAGAGAGGAATTCTAATAGTGAGAGATTTGGGAGAGAGGCCTAGCTGAAGACAGGAATTAAGGAATTCGATCTGACAATTGAGGGAAATGTGCCTACGGAGGTGATAACGGAGATGGGTTATATCCATGGTGGAAGGGAAGAATGAAAGAAAAAGGCGACAGGAGAGAATTCTTGAGTAAAGGTGAGACAACAATTAGAAAAAACAACTGTGAAGAACAATTGAGAAGAAGATACGATGTATAAATACTTAAGGAAAAGGAAAGGTAATAATAAGGGTAGCAACAAGGTGTTGGAGGAAGCCCAGTGGACACTTACCTAGAATGAAGAGCCGCTGGGGGTGCTGAGGACACACGAAAAACACAAAAGAACAAAAACTACACAAAAATGGAGCTTTCGGGCTGATGCCCTTCTTCAGCGACGGAGAAACATATACTGTTTGAAGTGACACACTGGGGGGATATGGGGAGGGGGGGAGGGGTAATGAGAGAAGTTCGGGGATAGGAGGAGACGGGTAGGAGGGACGGCCAATAGGGTTATCGGAGGTTAAGACCAGGTGGGGAGAAAGAGTTAAGGAGAAAGATGTAGGCCAACTCCCACTGTCGAAGTAGGGGAGCGGGGGTATCATCCGGTAGGGCACGGATAATCCTTACAGTGAAGCAATTATCCCCAACACCTTGTTGCTATCCTTATATATATATATTTTGGGCAACTAGGTGTTGTGTCTCTCTTGTGCTGACGAAGGGATCATCCCGAAAGCTCTAACCTCTACAAATGTGTCTCTCCAACACCCCAGCGGCTCTACTTCCGGTAAGTGTTCACTGGGTTTCCTTCAACACCTAGTTGCCCAAAATATCCTTACTTACCTTTCCTCTTCCTTAGTATTTATATATATATATATATATATATATGCTACCCTTATATATCTATATATATATAGATTATTCATCTACAAGTTATTTGCAGTCAAATGACACCCGTGGTGCCGGTATTACGTTCTTTAATGTTTAACATTCCCCCTCTCCTGACCCTACCATAAGCCTTGAGTGCATCATTTGTTTATTTATTGTTTATTATTCATCTACGAGTTATTTTCAGTCGAATTACACCCACAGTGCCAGTATTTCGTTTTTTAATGTTTAAGCTTCCTCCTTTCCTCCCCTTACCATAAGCTTTGAGTGCGTCATTTGTTTATTTATTGTTAATTATTCATCTCCATGTTATTTTCAATTGAATGACACCCATGGTGACAGTATTACGTTTCTTAATGTTTAACCTTTCCCCTTTCCTCTCCCTACCATAAGCGTTGAGTGCGTAATTTGTTTATTTATTGTGAGTTATTCATCTACGAGTTAGTTGCAATCGAATGACACCCATGGTGACAGTATTACGTTTTTTAATGTTTGACCTTCCCCCTTCCCTCCCCCTACCATAAGCCTTGACTGAGTAATTTGTTTATTTATTGTTAATTATTCATCTCCATGTTATTTTCAATCGAATGACACCCATGTTGCCAGTATTACCTTTTTTAATGTTTAACCTTCCCTCTCTCCTCCCCCTACCATAAGCCTTGAGTTCGTCATTTTTATATTTATTGTTTATAGTTATCTACGGGTTATTTGCAACTGAATGACACCCATGGTTAGGGTGGTCCTTAAAGGGGGTTCAAATTTTTTTCTCACATTTTCTCAGCTCCCACCCCCGGAGAGTGTTCCTTTTAGTGTTGTAAGAACACTTGTAAAATTTCAGCTCGATCGGATGATGTTAAGGGGTCTCGCACGGACCTTAAATTTCAAGAATTTACATTAAATTGAGATAATTTTTAATTTTAACAGATTTTCATACCGCTATGTAAAATATCACATTTTTTTTACAAAACAAGCAATCTTTTGAAAAGAATTAACGACATAGTGATCTGCTCCCCTCATAATTTAGGCTAATTTAGTGGCAATTGTGGATTTTTTCATGTCAGGAACCAATTGACGATGATCTTGAACCACGAGGAGAAGTTCCTGTTTCTTCTGTTCGTTGTTCATGATGCATTTATTGTACTGTGACACCAGAGCCACTCCACGTTCAGCCACGTCATTCACGACCCTCAGTTTACTGACGAACTTGCGACCATGCATGTAACTCTCGTGCTGGACCCACTGCTCCGGCTCGAAATCCATAAAAGCCATTGAAAGCTCATATCATTTGAAGAACTGGGCTGTCTTGGCAGTGACGAAATCGGAGAGGTCCTTTTCCTGCCACGTCTTCATCCAGCTTTTGCATCTTACGTCCACAAGAACTCGCTTTGCAGACTCCTGGACATGAAGGTCAGTAGGGGTTTCCTTAAGGGCTTTCACCATCTTCCGCTTGATATCCGGGGGAACTGTATCGTCAAAGAAGCCTATGGCTACAAGTTCCTCGTTCAAGTACCATAAATGACCAGCAAACTTTTCCCGTGCAGCGACAGAAATGGTACGGTTGATATTGTTGTATTCTATGAGGACTTGGAGAAACTGAAGGTCATTGTTTGGAGCAGAAACAGCTGAGCTTGTTGAAAACCATGCCCTAAGATAAAGTTTCACAATAAAAATGCACATATTTCGGAGGCCTGCTTGTTCAGCTGACGTGAGGGCAAACTGCTTCCGAAACATGAAAATCTTCAGAGAATACAATACTCTGTTCATCCAGCATGCGGAATGAATGGCACCCGGTACTCTAAAGCTGTATTTGCCGCAAGGGACTTCGCCAAGAAACACGGGGATGAGTTCCAGGAACTCGCGGTAATCTTCTCAGGATTGGGTACCCTGCAAAATGAGAATCCCGATATTAACCTACTCTATTTCGGGAAGAATATGAAGATTGCTTATAATTTTTCTTTATCGTACCTCCAACTGCAGCTTTATATATGTTAAAATATTCTCTTTATCAGCAGCTAAGGCCCGTTTAATAAATATGTCGTCTGTGCCAGGTGAGTACTCGTTAGTCTTCATTTCCGGCCATGAACTACGAAATGTCTTGAAAATATTAACATCAGGGTTGGTTGATGACTTGACTGAACATTCAAAAGCAACCCCTATAACCAATTCATACATATGACGTCTGCAAGCATAGTAGAGTAACTCCTTTCCCAATCTTTGCTGGAGAAGTATACACGCCCCTTTAATGCAACCTGAAAAAAATTGGCGTAAGTGTATGTGATAAAAGTAGGGAGTCATATTTATGACCGATAGAACGTACCAGTATTTGATGCTGTCGTGTCGGCACACATTCCCTCGATATCCGATGAAATACCCCACTCAGAGAGGGCTGTGTCCACTGCTTCCGCCTGATGCTTCCCGCTACCGGAATCAATTTTCGGAACTCCCAACAACTGATCACTTCCGAGCTCAGGTCCGGACACCAGTACAGGGAGTCTGTCCACTACCTCTCTGCCAGCTATATCGGGCATCAGTTTACCATCCCAATGTACTGTCAGCTTTCCAGCAGGTTTGAACTGCTCTCTTAGAGCGTGTGCGCGCAGGCTTCGCATCCACTCGCGGTCCCTCTTCACTGACGAACGGTTTAGGTTGAACTCGTCTATCCTGTGACCAAGACTGCGAACAACGCTGGCAATGACCAAAACAGCAAATCTATCGCTCAAATTGGCCCGATCGAGAGCTGACGCTACTTCAGCTGTGATGAGCGATTGCCGAGCACGTTTCTTTGAGGGAGGAGGATTAACAATAGCAGTGGACGGCGATGGCTGTAGACCTTCCATGTCGTAGTCTATTGTGTCCTGTGAACTAACAGCGGCCTCTTCTGCACGACGCTGTGCTTCCTTGCGACATCTTGCCTCCTGTTTAGCCGATCTTTCTGCTGCCCGAGCTTCCTTGCCTGCCAACGTGAGATCCTTACCAACCATAGCCTCTCTCTCTCTGTGCCTTTAAAAACTCTTTGTCTTCCTCGATGGTTATCATTTTCATCGCGTCCTTATGGGCAATGTCGAACAAGCACTCAAGCTTATTCTTAAATTCGTCTTCCTTGGCTATTTGAGATGCATTCCTGCGGTGGTAGGTGCCGCGCAACACTTTCCATTCTTTATACAATTTTAGAAGTTTATCTACCGCATGATCATCTCAGTGCATTGGTATCCTAGCCCTCAACCAGATGGGCTTTATAGCTTCAATTGTAGCAGCAGCACACTCTCTATTTCTTTTCTTTAAAACCTTCGACTGGTAGAAAAAAAAACTCAGGGTTTGCTTGTTTGAGGGCAACTTGCAGCCAGTGATCTCGGACTGAGGGCAACACTCGAGAAGGTATACTTTCTCTCGCGACATTCTGAAAATCGGCGGCACTACAAAATAGTTTGAACAATCACACAGCGCGTAGTCACGCCTCGCACTGACTGTTCACTTAACAAGTCACCGGAGAGCGTGCTGCTGCAAGGGCGGCGCATACTGCGCAGCACAGGTTTGGACACGTTATTTCAGCCGGCCAGGACAGGGGAGGGCGCCGCTGGGAACTGATAACCGATGAAACATTGTGTCTACTGAGAGTTTTCGAACTTGAGTTGCATTCTTAATGGGAGGTGGTGAAAAAAAATTGGTTTTAGCATGTGGTTACAATATCTCTAATTTTCAGAACTGCAGGGCCGATGCGAGACCCCTTAATGATATCCGATTGAGCTGAAATTTTACATGTGGTGTTACAACACTAAAAGAAACCAAATCCGGGGGTGGGAGCATAACATTTCAAACTTTCGAAAATAAGGACCACCCTACCCATGGTGCTGGTATTCCATTTTTAAATGTTTGACCTTCTTTATTATTCACCTACGAGTTATTTGCAATCGAATGACACCCATGGTGCTCGTATTCTGTTTTTAAATGTTTAACCTTCCCCCTTCCCTCCCCCTACCATAAGCCTTGAGTGCGTCATTTGTCTATTTATTGTTTAAATTTATCTAAAAGTTATTTGCAGTCGAATGACACCCATGGTGCTAGTATTACGTTTTTCCCTCCCCCTACCATAAGCCTTGATTGCATCATTTGTATATTTATTGTTTATGATTCATCTATGAGTTATTTGCAATCAAATGACACCCATGGTTCTAGTATTACGTTTATAAATGGTTAACCTTCCCACTCTCCTCCCCCTACCGTAAGCGTCGAGTGCGCAATTTGTTTATTTAAAGTTAATTATTCATCTAGGAGTTATTTGCAATCGAATGACACCCATGTCGACAGTATTACGTTTTTTAATGTTTGACCTTCCCCTTTCCCTCCCCCTAACATAAGCCTTGAGTGCATAATTTCTTTATTTATTGTTCATTATTCATCTACTCGTACATGAATAATAAATAAACAAATTACGCTTACGGGAGTAGGGGGAGGAGAAGGGGAAGGTTAAACATTAAAGAAAGAACATAATACTGGCACCATGGATGTCATTCGATTGCAACTAACTCGTAGATGAATAATTAACAATAAATAAAGAAATTACGCACTCAAGGCAAGTCCAGAGTGATGAGCGGACGCTAAACGATATTAAGGTACATTATATTCCAAAATCTATTTAAAGTATTATCAGAGGCAATTGAAGATTGAACAAATTTTTTTGTTACTGGAATTCTTCTTATTTCATGAAATTGAAATGCTAATGCATTAATCCTTTAAAATCTGTTAAGAGTGGCTATTTTAGTTGAAAGAAATATATGTACCTACATTGCACTTCTATTCACTTTTCAGAATGAATGAATTCTAGGTTAACATTGCATATTATAAAAGGGATTTTCTTTGGAATAAAAAGTTTGTTATGTGGTTATTTTAACTGAATTGAATCAAGTCCTCTTCTAAGTTTGAAATCCATTTAAAACTGGTGAAAGTGGTTGTTTCGGAAAATGAGAAGGTAAGAGTGCTGAGCAGACGATAAATGATATTGAGGTACATTATATTCCAAAATCTATTTAAAGTATTATCAGAGAGGCAATTGAAGATTGAACCAATTTTTTGGAACCGAAATTCTGCTTATTTAATGAAATTGAAATACTAATGCTATAATCAATTTAAAACTAATAACAATGGCTATTTTAGTAGAAAGAAAGGTACTATTTTATTCACAAGGAATTTCTGTGAGATTTTAGTTAATTAATTAAAACAGACTTATAATATAGAAATATTCGATGGTTAAAAGAGTGCACAATTTTATTGTTGCGATTTTTACATGTTGCATTGACGAAAATTTAGATTCATTAAACCTGTTGAAATTCAACGGGTACTTATGCTAGTATTTAAGAATACTCATTTATTTGATGACCGAATTTTTGCTTAGTTCATCACAACATGAAATAGTTAAATATTAGGGATAAATTCCAATAATATTTAATGAAAATTTGTATTCTTTACTGAATATAATATTTTAGAAACTAATTAAAAGAAATGATTTATAATATTTGTGCAAGAAACACCAACTTATCATATGATTTACCTGCTTCTTGGTTTACATATTTCCCTATGGTCTAATGAGACACCATAGAAGTCTCCTATGTTAGGGTCTGAAACGAAAAATATTGTTTTATGAACTCTTGCACATTTAATGAGGAACATAAAATAAGTGCAGTAGAGCAAAAGTCATTACAGTGAAATCTCGTTACAACGTACTTCACAATTACGTGAAGGCATCTTTTGTTTTTAGTACGAAAAGATCTGCAGAATTCCACCAAAATCACAAAAGAAGGAATTTTCGGAGCTGAAAAATGTAGAACCAATGATCAGTTATCCCTATCATTATTTTCACAATAGCATTGAGATAAAATCTTAAGTTATAGGAAATATATCTCTTGTTAGACTCATTATCATCAGTTTCGGTTTGCGCCAGACCTGAGAGAATGCCAATCCCCCATTGAGATGTTTCCAGAGAAAATACTGTACTCCTTATGGGTATTTCAGTATACTGTACTTTCAGTATAAAGTATAAAAATTCATGCTCCATAGAGATACGTTGTATTGAGATTTTACTGTATTTATAATCAACTCACCTGCAGATGGCACAGTTACTATTCGCATGAAAAGAATTGACATGAGAGTGAGATCAGTTTCTGTAAAACTTAGCACTTGTGCCCCAGACATGGCCTCTTCAAAAAGTTTGAGAAATCGTTGATGGAGATCCAACACATGGGGACTGTCTGCAATGAATCATGATGTATTTGAAAATACATATCTTTGGTCCAGGATGGAAGAGAATTTGTTTAAACAAAGATATCCCATATTTTAAGTTGTTTTTAGCACTTTTTTAAAATAAAACAAAGCTTATGTATTCGGTTCATCCGCCTGTGTCTGTCCGTCTGACCATGTACATAATAACTAAAAAATTACATAAGCTACAAACACCAAATTTTCAGGATATATATGTAGTCCTACATTTGGACTAGATATGGAAAGATTTTGGAGTCTATCTGTCTGTCCGTTTGCCTTTTAACAGTATATTAGAAAACCCCTTATGAACTATCTATACGGGCCAATTATGGCCTTTGTATTGTTGGCCGTATTCACCACAACGAATGTAAATAAACAATTATGCCATTAAGCAAAAGTAACTGAAATTACACAGTTCTAAATTTTTATTCTATGAAATACTTTGACGTTGTTATCATCTATACAGGTCCATTATGGCCTTCATATTGTTGGCCGTATTCACAGCAACAAATGTAAAAAAAAATTATGCGAAAGTAAGTGAAATTACACTTCTAAAATTTTATTCTATTTAATGACAATTGTTTTTGAAGAAATGTTTACGCTCTATGCTGCTTAAGATTGTAATGGTAAAATACATATATTGCTGTGAGATTAGTTAATTGATTTTTTGAAATAAATGTGTAATTATATAGGTTGGAAAATGTATTTACATACCTAATTAATGTATTGAATAATATTGAAGATGCAAAATTTTCCAGATAGGTCGGGTCTGCAGGGGAATGTTTTTTATTTTAGTGTTCTTAAAAAAAGCACCTTACGTAATTTGCTCTGAAATTATTTCCTCACTTGTTTATGTTTGCATGCAGATTTACCTTTTATCACTTCAGTCAGTTCAACTGATTGCCGAAGCAGAGGAAGGTTGAGGGATGCTAGGAAGGAACCTCTATGTGGTACACTGTAGAACATAATGGCTTTGGTATGGCGGTAGAACCCAGCCAAAGTTTCATCCTTGCTTTCCCATGCTGTGAATTTCCCAAATAAAGATCATTTTAATTCCTGCATTCATAAGAAATAAACTTGTCACTTTTTAAAGTACTTGGACTAAAATATAATTCTGAAAATTGGATTAATGATACAGAAAAGAGCGTGTTTACCATTCACTAGCATTTGCTTGACAAAAAGTCCTCCTTTGGAATGTCCAACCCAGATTATTGGCCTGCTCCCGACACCTATTGTTTTAAGATGCTCCATCATTTCTTGACTTCTTTCCACCATTGTTGTACTAAAAGGAGAAACGTGGGAAAAATAAGGATAAAATCATTTAAAACTTCATAATTGAAGTATGGCTGACAATGATAACACATTTCATTGACTGTGGGAACTGTTTACAAAAACTCTTTGTGGGGTAGTCATTATGTACAGTGTAACTCATTTATAACGAGCATGGTTATAATGATATCACGGCTATTGCGAGCAAATAAAAAGGAAATGGTTAGAAATAATGTATTTTAAGAGCAAAATTTTACGTTTATAACGAGCATGGTAGTTATGACCTTCACGGGTATAACGAGCAAATTGTCAATTTTTTCTACAATTTAAGAAAGATATCAGAATTTTAATGACAGACCTCTGTGGCCTTACAAGATGCTAAGATTTATCTTTATTGATTTATCTTTCATGCTGTGTAAACTTAAGTTTCATTTTTATACCCTGAAATGGATGGCGTGAAAAGAAAAATTCTCACAATTTGGCGAGAAAGTGGAAATTATTCGTGAGTTAGAGGGCGAAGCAAGTAATGCATCAATTTGCAAAAAGTTTCAACTTAACTCATCGGCTGTATCGACCATTTGGAAAATCGGGAAAGCATTACTAGTGCCTTTGAAAAAATAAATTAGTAGGGAAAAAGTTGGGCAAGTGTGATAAAAATGACCTAGAAAATGCTTTTTGGGTTGGTTCAAATTGCATAGAAATTTCAATATTCCAATTAGTGGTCCTCTATTAAAACTTCAAGCAGAAAAACTTGCTCATCAACTAGGACATTCAGATTTTATGTGTAATAACGGATGGATTGATAGATTTAAGAAAAGAAATCACATTGTTTACGGTAAGATAAGTGGTGAAGCCTGCGATGTAAACAAAGAAGTGACTGAGGGCTGGGTTGAAAACATTTAGTCAGAATTAACCCTAGAACTACCAAGCGAATTTCACTACCATGGACTACCAAGGGGGGGGGGGCTCAGAGGCCCACTATCTAAAATACTATAAAATGCCATAGTAATGTTTTGAATCAATTTTTATATGTTTAACAACATCATAGGAATAAAGCTCTGTAATTTTAGTAAAGTATTTGAAATTATATGTACATTATCTACTATGAAGATAAAAATATTTGCATAAAAACAATTTTTTACATTTTTCCTCATTATGTTTTAAAGATCACATTAATTTTGCAGTAAGATTGTATTTTCACAAATAATAACAAATTTATTAGAAAAACAATTTAATCTGCTACATCTGGCACACAAAAATTTAAACAAATAACATGCTTCATGCTGTGTTTTCCACACACATGTTGAGCATGTCATGGTGGATTTTCCAAGTTACTATACTTACCGTATCTGCCCGAATACAAGCCGATGTTTTTTGTCAGAATCTATCATGAAAAAATCACCCCTCGGCTTAAATGTGAGTCCGAGGAAAATTTGGGTTGTGGTTAAATCTCGGTCTCTCATTGCCTATGCGTTCCAATGATAGTACTATATTTTTCGTAAAGTAAATATTTGACCTACGATGAATATATATAAAAATATCCTGGTGAGATCGCTTGCGTAAATTGACGATTATGCAAAATGCGGTGACGGCTTTGAATGCTCAACTGTTTGAATTTCGGTAAAACTACATGGAACGTGTATAATTATAAAATGCAATTTCTTAAGGCAATATAAATGCTAAATCAAATATTCCAGTCTTCCTAAAAAGGAGACTTTATGACCAATGTGTTCTGACATATGGTTGTGAAACGGACCATGAATGCCAGAATGATACAGCGCCTGAAAACAACACAGAGGAGCATGGAGAGATGCATGTTAGGGATCACCCGAAGAGACCGCAAGAGGAACGGCTGGGTAAGAAAGAAGACGGGAGTCTGTGACGTGATTAGAAGAGTGAAGGCGCTAAAATGGCAGTGGGCAGGCCAAATTACTAGAATAATTGACCAGCGTTGGACGTCCAGTGTCATCAAATGGATCCCAAGAAACATCAAGAGACCGAAAAGGAGACCGAAAGACAGGTGGGACAGAGAGCTTGTTAAGTTCTTGAGGCAAACTTGGAGGAGGGAGGCAGTTGACAGGGAAAACTGGAAGAGTCTGGGGGAGGCCTTCATCCCTCAGTGGACTGAAAAAGGCTGATGATGGTGATATATACGGGTGTATTTAAATTCCACCGACAAACTTCTAGAGATCGTAGGTGGGTTCGCGGTATGCTCTGAAACATTAATCCGAATTGTCTACGTCGCCTCATTACCGAGATAGAGGCCTATGAATGTATCGTTGCCCCTGTAGGGTTTGCAAGCGTCTCAGTGCCTCTGTCGCTGCTTGTAGTTGCGTAGTTGGGACTGCTATACGCGGTTCGACGTGACTGCACATCTTGATTCCTCGATCAGTAGCCAGAAGTTATTAGGTTCATTTAATTACATAAGACTGAGAGGGCAGGATACAAACAATCGTTACGTCCTAATGAGCAAATAACATGGGATGGTAAATATCGTTTTCTTCAGTGGTAGGAATGAAGTTTCAAAACGTGGCTTAAGATCCCTTACGTAATTAATGGAAGTCCCTTAGTGTACTACGATGGTGAAAACGGACAACAGCGGGAAATTTAATCATGCAAAGGTAACAATGATATGATGATGATCAGGCCTTTTAGCATTAACATGGAAACTACAGCAGCTGTTCAAAGTGACGACCACCGACTTCATTGCACAGCCTGCAGCAATGCACCAATGACTGTTGCACTCGCTTGAAATTACCAGGTGTCTGTCGTTTGTTGTCGCATTCTGTCTGGATCCTGGGCAGAAGATCATCTTCTTCTTATACTGAAGTCACATAGACGAGGCACATGAGATGTTCCCAGAGGAAAAAGTCAAGTGGATTTAGGTCTGGTGAGTGAACAGACCAGGAAACAGGACCACCACGCCTAATCCACCATGCAGGGAAAACAGCGTTCAGGTATTCTTTTGCATCCATTCTGACATTTGCTAGGGCCCAGGCGTGCATGAACCACGTCCTTCGGCGAACGTCTAAGGGCACATCCTCCAGCAATTCTTGCAGTGACTGCTCCAAAAAATCTCTGTAGACTGCAGTGGCGTAGCGACAGGGGGGCAGTTGCCCCCAGGCGCAAGTCTTAGGGAGCGCAAACTCACACACCGATTTTTATCGGTGAAAGCAGATCCGCGAGGAGGTCGAGGAGTAACGTAATATCCTAACGAATTAAGACAAAAGAGGCGCGATTCATCAAAAATGTTTCTGGGAACTGGCCCGAGATGCAATGAATCACCCTTGTATTTATCTTTAGGATATAGTGGTAACGTAGCTTGTTTACATTTAGATGGTCCCTGAGACTTAAGAAATGGCAATCTTAAGCGGGTCAGAGAAAAATATTTGCAAAATATGTGTGAAGTCCCTCTTCGGGTTGCCACCTCTCCGGATTTGATCAGGAGTCTCCGGGTTTTGGGACTAGTCTCCGGGTTAAGGGTAAATTTCTCCGGGTCAACAGCATACATGGACCAGAGTGACCACATGTCCTGTATTTGCGGGACGTCCCGTTTTTCGACCAATTTTTCCTCAAATGTCCCGCGTCTCGTGTGAAACCAGTACGGGATGCAATTTGTCCCATATTTTTTTTATGAAAATAGATATATTGATTTCAGATACATTTAGGGTAATCACATGTCCCGTATTTTAATGTAATTAATGGAATGCTCGGAATGAGCCGGAACGTACCCAGACTGCACATGTATCAAAAATTTCAGCTATTAGTTGGGAATTGTAATATTTTCCTCTCCTTCCGAGCGTCCCGTTTCGTAATATTTTCCATTTCGAGCACTTAATTAATGTGATGTAATGTAATGTATGAAGAGTTTACAGAAAAGAACCCACTTTTAGGAAAAGTTACAAATGAGATTTCATCTCTCCTAGATAAATGGATTTGGATATTAAAATCTTGCGAAAAAATAATTTTGTAGGCTGATGCAAATTAGTAAGTCAGTACCAGATTCTAAAGCTGTTGTGGAAAGAATATTTTCTTTAAGTCGTAATAAATTGATTGACAATAGGAACAGATTTGACATAAATGTAGTAAAAGCAGAGCTGCAGGTGAAAAGCAACTATTTTTCTTGTAAAGACTTTTATAATTATGTTCTTACTAATGAAGATCTTCTGAAGCGCAAAAAACTTAGAAGAAATATTGTTTATTTCTTACTGTGACGAAAACTATTCTTTGTGACTATGTTCTTAGTATTGTGTGCAATTTAATTTTATTATTCAAGAATAGTTGTTTTGTTCTTTTTATTTGCTAGGCATTTATCTTGTGTAGGTTTGTTTGTAAAAAAATAATTTTTTCTTATATACTTTCAAAGAATATCTTTTGTCTTAATTTCAAAGTTAAAAAAAGTCCCGTAAAATTTTTAATAGTCCAGTTTTTTAAAGGATCTGTCTTAAAAGAGTCAACCATATGTGGTCACCCTAAACCAATGGTTCTCAACCTTTTTTTGTCTGCGTCACCCTATGTTCAGTTCATTCAGTTCCATTATCTTCAAGTCACATTTAAAGATTAAATGGACCTTCCCTACCGCATAAAGATAAAATTCTGGCATTAAAATAAGCACGAGTGTTTATTCTCCTGGTTTTATTTAATATGTTTATTAGCCAGAGTATGATACAATGAATTTATCAAATATTTGCGTCACCCCTCAATATCCACCGCGTCGCCCTGGGGTGTCATGTCACCCCGTTTGAGAACCACTGCCCTAGACACTCCACAATTCAAGGCTGCACGATCAGATATGTTTTGACAGTATGCTATAGAAGGCCTTAAAATTGATGGTGCTTATTACAATCCATAGCTATCACTTGGGTTTTGTCCGAAGTCTAATCCCAAACCCGTGCTATATCATCACATGTGCGCATAAATAAGTCAGAATGCTCTCTATGAAGTAAACAGTCTCAAGGGCCTCGATATTACATTTTCTCTTCCGTCAGCACATTTCTTTTTAGTTTGGGAACACAGGAGCCTTTAGAATCTTAGAAGAAACACGTCTAATTTGTGAAACACGCACGGAAAAAATCTTATCGTATCAGCAGCTAAAACTTTGTGGGTGACTCGCATTTAGGTGTATTTGCTACCACCATATCTACGGCAACGACAAATTCTGAATCTCAGCGAATGGCTCGTAGCTCTGATTACTACGTTCATTCCGTGATTTTGGATTGGTGGTGCTGTTATAAAGTAGGTACCACTACAATCTTTCGTTGGTGTTCGAGGAGCTGCCAAGTTGCATGAGAGAGCGACAAAATATGGCTCATCACGTTCACATTTCTATGAAAACAAATTATCTCTTTTGTATTAAACAATTAAAAACAGTAAACATACTTCAATTTATTCACCTATGAGAATCTCCTGGTTAAATTAGGAAATCTCTGGGTCAGATTAAGAAATCTCCGGGTCATTCTCATGTATTCATATCTCACCCAAAGTCTTTGGGATTATCGCTCTTCGGGTTACACTCTTGTTTTGCCTATATATTTCCTTAGACTGGATCTCACTTGTAAACGATGTTGTGCTGACGGGTCAGGGGGTTTTGCAATTGAGTTGAGGTATCTCCTGTCATCTAGCCTTACTCGAACCAATTTTCATGTGTTTGTTGCATGCTTGAGTTTTCCAGATCCACCCTAATGGGGTGGCAAAACAGGGACTTGCTTAAAGACGCCAACACGCTAAATTGAGTACAGAGGACCCCGTAAACCCTCCCCCTGAAACTTGGCAGCAAGAAAAAAAGGTCATATGGGCCAGACTGGGAATATAAACCCCCATTAGGGGCACCAAAAAGATACCTTGACCCCGGGCACCGAAGACCCTAGCTACGCCACTGGTAGACCGGTCCTATCAAGCATACAGGAAGTATGTAGGGCCTATTAAAAAATCATGAACAATACCACACCAGACATTGATGGAAAATCTTTCTGATGATGGCCTTGTTCGACCGCCGCATGCGGGTTTTATTTAGCCGAAACAGGGCTATTATGGCTGTTGATAATACTCTCTCGCGTGAAGGATGCCTCATCTGTGTAAAGCACGATGCTGGGGAACCGGGGCTCTGCAGCACAGCGCTGGAAGGACCAGTGAGTAAACTCCTGTCACCTGGGGTAGTCTGCGGGGCTCATTGCCTGCATTTTTGCAGATGATACGGGTGTAGCTTCTACTCATGCACGATCTGCCAAACGGCAGTGTGAGATGCATGCATGGCGTGCCCAACTCGGCCCGTGCTGGTTGACGGTTTGTCAGCAACCATATCCAAGACCATTTCCTTAAAGCGCGGACTGCGGACAGTCCTTCTCCGTCTACAATCATGCCTGTTGACCTTCAACGAGCCAGTATCTCTTAGCCGCCGATTTATGGACGCAAACAAGCTGTGGTGCGGAAGTGGACGATTAAGAAAGTGTCCCTGATACATCCGCTGAGCCTTCCCGCCATTTCCATCTGCTGCACCGTACGCAAGGAGCATATCTGTTATTTCTTCTCACGTATACGCATCCATTGCTGAAGTCTCTCATGCACCAACGCAAACAAACTCACAACAGAGACGTGGTGACATGTGCCAGGCTAACAAGTTAATGATCGAGGAATCAAGGAGTGCAGTTGAATGTGGCCGGACCAGTCACGTTGAACCGCGCATAGCAGTCCCAACTACGCAACTACATGCAGCGACAGAGGTGCTGAGACGGTTGCAAACCCTACAGGGGCAATGGTACATTCATCGGCCTGTATCTCGGTAATGAGGCGACGCAGACAACTCGGACTAATTTTTCAGAGCACACCTCGAACCCACCTACAAACCCTAGAAGTTTGTCGATGGAATTTAAATACACCCTTCGCTGACACCCCCACCTCAAATACCCTACCCTCCTTTCCATGAACCCCATCCTCTTCCCATCCCCTCTACCCCCAGTGAGACACTTTTTTTTAGTTATACTCTTGTGCCGAAGAAGGGCGGATGCCCGAAAGCTCCAAGAAACAGCCTTCCTCTCACCATGGACGTCCACAACACCAAGTAAGTGTCTACTGGCTCCCTCCTATCCCTCTCAACTACTACTTACAATTCTATATATATATATAAGTGTACGCTGTCGCAATTTTCAACCATTGGCACTCCAGGAATATGGAAAAGTAAAAAATTCACATTATCTAAAACTGTGATGACACTTATTGCTTTGATCTCTCCAAGTCAACAGATTTGGCGTTAATTACTGTTTGCACTAGTGTGCTCCAATTTTAGTTCTTCTGACTGAAATTGTTTCGGTACGGAACCCAAAAAGGACATGCATGCATCAACAGGGCAGGACACAGGATTGGCAGCAGGGATATTAATTGGCTGTCTCAGTGAGTCTGCAATAGATTCAAGGGCCCCCACATATGAGCCTTCCCCACACTGAGTTTTGCGCCTCTTTGGTCTTGGTGATGGTGATGCAGAAGATGATGATGCTGCTGCTGATGCAGGACGGGGGTCTATTGGCTGGTGTTGGACTGCTGGGATCGTCACTGGTGAAGTTATGGGGGAGACGGTCACTGATGATGACAGTTTGCTTGGCGAACCAGGGGAGGAGAACTGGTTCATTTCACCATCAGGATCATCGACACCATATTCTACAAATACATTTAGCATCCCATCTTCACAGAAATACGATTCTTCCTGTATTTCACTTCCTTGTGTGTCCTCAACCTGTATACATAATAAATATTTTAAAAATTCAGCCAGCAGGAAAACATGCAGGAAAAATAGCACGGGACCTAACCTCAAAAACCAGCAAGGTAGCAAGCAGGGCAGCCATCAGCGAGCAGGATTTTGAGCAAGCTAGCACGCACAGCAGCCATCAGGGCTCCATGCAAGCAATCCAGCAAGGAAAAACGCACTGTGTGAAACAGGCTTTACTCAGTGTTAATCTTGAATAGTTTCTCTTTCATTTCCAAGAATAAGCATCCTGGCACAGTTAATATTTTATGGGCAAACGTAAACTAAGTGCATACACTTACCCTCCACTACCTTATATATATAGTTTACAGATTTTATATCGACAAAAAAGCTCCTTGTACGACATATTTATCGATCCTTGTACCGCTCGTCATCGTTTTTAACAGATTCATTGACGTTTAACGTGATTGCTATTAGGAATCGACAATTGGTTTGCCAATTGGTGATCTATCTATCAATTTGAGCTATATTTCGTATCGGTGGTAGCGAATTCGAATTCCTCGGACTTCCTGATTGTCCTTTCACTCGTAGGCAGACAACATCTTTAGACGACGGCTCCAAAACAGAAATGCTTACAGACCTCGGTTCGATGACCTTCTCCGGATATACACACACACAGGCCCTATCAGAGGTCGAGAGAGGCCCAGGCCACTTCCATTTTTTGAGGCCCCCGGGATATTAAAAAATGAAGAAATTCCAAAACGGTTACAAAAATTGTATTATATTTAAATGTTTCCATTTAACAAATTAATGCTTTTAACACACAAAAAATACTATGCAATTATTTGTAATAAATGTTCTTTTTTATTTAACAAGTGCATTTCTAGCCTTTTTCTGTGCAAATTGTCTAATTATTGTGGAAAGATTTAGTTTTCTTGCAATGTCACAATTTATGTTGAGCCATTCAAACGATCTTGTCCCATAGTTGAACGGTGGTAATTCTTGATCTGCTTTAGCACATTGAAAGACCGTTCACCTGAAGCTACTGATGCAGGTAGACTGAGAAAAATCCTCAATGCAATGGTGACATTAGGAAACACACCAGCAAGTCCAAGTCGGAGTTTTTCTTGAAGCAATTCCTTTGGCTTACAATCCAGTTTAAAGTTCACAGAATGTATTCGCTTGAGGAAAATGACCTCGTCACACATCTGTTGATATTTCTTTGGAATTGTTCTGCTGATGTACGTAGATCTTCACTACTCAGGCTATTAAATTGCCAGAAGAACCCAAACAGGTTACAAATTACATTAAGTGATTCAAACCGCTTTCTAAGACCTGATAAAATGGAGTCAACAATAACAAAGAAGACATTGATTCTATAATGTTGTTCAACATCAGACTCATGACGAATCTTGCAATTGCAGGTAAACTCAAATGAAATGCCAATATTCTGAGCTACTAATTTGGCCTCACTCAATATAGCATCCCATTGTTCACGAACCTGCTGAATGTCAGCAATGAGACTTTCAATGTTATCCCTCTCGACATCAAGTGTAGCGTTGCGTGCTTCAATCAACAGATTAGTCTGGTAGTAATTTAACACACAAAGATGACATTAAACCAGTGCTGGAGGACGTTACATGTAACGTAATGAAATAACGAAAAAATGAAATAATTTTAAGTTAACGTAACAAAAAACGTTAACAAAATTTTTCAAAAAGCCGTAACAAAAAACATAACGAAAACCAAAAATTTAATTTTGTTATTTCCTTAACAGATTCATTACTACTTGCTCTAGCTGGCTATAAAGCTTGTACAGACATTCATACACGGCATCTGGGCGAGTGAAAGTGGGCTAAAACCCTTTGTCACCCGCTGAGCCATTTCTACCGCCTTGTCGCGAAAGGAGCCATATCCCGCCCATCACCCACTGTCCTTTTGGGTTTTTCCACATTTATGATAGAAAGGATTCCTTCAGGAAGCATAAGAGAAGAAACGAGGAAGATAAAACATTGGTCTTAAATGTAGGTGCCGCTTTCCCCCTACCAGTATGTCGTCCTTTCAAACTATTGTTTTTAATATTCGTTAGGATTGGGGTTTTCCACTTACTCGTTATACTGAAGTTCCTCTTTTAGAGGTCGGTGCTCTCCAAGTTACTGTCTCATCCTCTCCACCCCTGGATCCTGAACTGTGTCATTTGTTTGTCAGTCTAACTATTTAAGCTGTTGGAGAAATATCTCACAATCAGTGCTTTTACGATTCAAACGCTACCGGCCGAATTCATAGATTTCCAGTTAAACCTGGGACTAGGTAATTTATGCTAGTACCGGTCTAATTATTAAAAAAATAGTTATTAATAGTTATTAATTTTACAGCAATTAAGTAGTCTACAGAAAAAACCTCGACGAATGTATTTGTATCCCATTGAAAGCATTCCATAAAAATTTCATAATAAACTTTTTATCGATTTAAATTTAGAATAGGTATTTACTCACGGAAGCAATTGAATACCCACATTCAGGGTTGGTTTCGGTTAAAAAATGTGTGTAAGCGAGGTAAAAATTTTCTGCCCCTCTGGATATCAAAGGCATGAAATAATATTAATTATATATTAAAATAGGAAAATAAATTTATTTTACTCAGTATTGTTTTTTAAAAAATATATTCAGCTGAATATTTTCAGAAAATAGAAATAAAACATTCACTGACCTTATAACAAAATGACTATGTAATGATTATATTACCGAATATTTTTATATTGCAACTTTACGATCACGCTTTTGCTCAAAGAGACAAATCCTTGAGTAATCAAAATCTCTAGTATTGAAGGTTCCCTGTATTTGGGGCAGGAAGGTTATTTGAAATTACAATGCTTAAACCCTAAAAGCACATGAAACCCCCCCCTTGAATCTCCCCCCTTTTGAAACCCCCCTTTAAACCCCCCCTATTAAACTCCCCTTTTAAACCCCCCCTTTGAAACCCCTCTTTGAAACCCCCCCTTTGAAACCCCTACTTTGAAATCCCCCCTTTGAACCGCCCCTATTAAACCCCCCTTTTAAACCCCCATTTAAACCCACCCCTTTGAAACCCCCCTTAAAACCCCCACTTTAAAACCCCCCTTTTAAACCCCCCCTTTCGAAACCCCCCCTTCGAGATCTCCCCTTTTAAACCCCCCTTTGAAACCTCCCCTTTTGAAACCTTCCCTTTTGAAACCCCCACCCCATTAAACCCCACCTTTTAAAAACCACCTTTAAAACCCCCCTTTGAAACCCTCCCTTTGAAACCCCCCTTTCGAAACCCCCCATTCGAAATCCCCCTTTTAAACTCCCCCTTTGTAACCACCCTTTTGAAACCCCCCATTTGAAACCCTCCCTTTTAAACCCCCCCCTTTGAAACTCCCCTTTTGAAACCCCCCCCTTTTAAACCTCCCCTTTTGAAACCCCCCCTTTTAAACCCCCCTTTTGAGACTCCCCTTTTGAAACTCCCCCTTTGATACCCCCCTTTTGAAACCCCTCTTCTGAAACCCCCCTTTTAAACCCCGCTTTTGAAACCCTCCCTTTTAACCCCCCTTTTTATACCTCCCTTTTTAACCCCCCCGTTTAACCCCCCCCCTTTAAAACCCCCCCTTTTATTCCTCTGAAGAGGTTAAGTAAAGTTCACAGTGCATCAGCGTGTTTTTTAGACAGTGTAAAACTTTAAAAAGTTCATCTGTAAATGGTAGGTTTACGTCTATTACACCTTGAACCAACCCTGAATGTAAATGACTTATCATGGTGTAAAATATAGTTTTTCACGATGTTTTGAAGTTCTGTGCAATACACCTTTGGAAAAAATGAAAATGTCAAAATCCGAAATATTGATTTTGCCGCCCCTCTGAAGTGGCGCCTGTAAGCGACCGCCTACGTCGCTTACGCCTGAAACCGGTCCTGCTCACATTGGGTAAAGGTTCCGTATTTTTCTGTTTTACCTGAAAAATTACCTATATTCATGGTTATTAACAGTGTATTAAACTTTATCAAACTATGCACATTTCTCTTTCTCTTCTTTCATATATGTACTTAATAAAACAATCCTTTTGTTAATATCTAAAATGTAATTAAATGCAATATTGTAAACCCATGGATGATTTGCATGTATTTCTTATAGGGTATAAGACAAGGAAGAAAGCTATCAAAAATAAACCCCAGAGAGGAAAACTTGAAATTTCGACAATTTTCTTTGTTTTCGTTGAATTTTAGGTCTGTTTCAAGAATTAGAATTGGTACAGCCGGTGTACTTTCCGAGTTATGTACTTATAAAAAATTCTACGATGTGACATGAGCATTGCAGTATTTTATTATAATTATTACATTATTTTTGTACTTAATGTGGGTTAAGGCAATTAACCTTGATTATTAAATGTTGGATATAAAATAACGAAATTTGTTGCGACTCCTTAGAAAACTTAAAAATGTTCCTTATCTGCAACATATGTTTAGAAAATTTTTTAAACTATAATTCTAAATGAAAAACTTAAACTTACGAGGTATAAATATCAAATAAAAAGTACTCTTAAGCAATTATTTCATTATAACGTTAAACGTAATGAAAAACGAAATGTAGATTTTATCATAACGAAAAACGAAATTGCTTTTTTGGCCGTAACGAAAAACGCAACGAATCGATTTTTTTTTCATTTGCTACATTTTCATTAAGCACATTTTCAAATTTGGACATGTATTTCTGGTTAGAATTAAGTTCAGTTCAAGCCTGTGCAGTGTGAGATTGAGGGATTCAAGTTCACTTAAGGCCATTCTTACTTCATCCAAATGATATGCAACTGGTTGTACACCATCAATCTGTGCAGAACACCTAGTTTTGGACATCCCATGCAGTGAAACTGGAAGATGTTGCTTCAGTATTTCCTACCTTTGTGGACTGCTATTGAATAAGTTGTACATTTGCTGTATAGTTCCAAAGTAAGTGATTGCCTCTTTGCACGATTCGGCACAGTCAACACCTACAAGGTTTTATGTGTGGTTTCCACAGCTGGAGAAAATGCATTTTGAGTTATGCTCAAGGAGAACTGATTGTACGCTGTTATACTTGCCAGCCATGTTAGATCCATTATTGTAGGCTTGACCAATGCAGAGTTGAAAATCTAACCCAAACTCCTCTAGAATTGTTAAAACTCGAGCAGCAATTTCCCTTCCAGTTTTTTTAGTGAAATTATCAAAACAAAAACCTTTCTTCGATTGAAAATGTTGAGCTGTTGTTGACAATCTTTACATAGCGAATTACAATAGTGGTTTGTTCTTTGTTAGAACAATCTGGCGTAGCATCAACAATTATTGAAAAATATTTGGCATTTCAGAGTTAAGAACACAACGCAGCCCTGCCCAAAAATTACGAACTATCACAACATTTCAATGGGTGATGAAATTTGCAGTGCCTATCCACTAATGAAGAACAAACAAGATACAAGTCGGACTGACTCGTAGCGTAGTTACAGTTGTGACAACAACTAGATTCCTGTGTTAGCTCCTTTGCTCCCTGACAACGTTGCCAGTGTTGCCAAGCGCTAAGCCAGTAGGAAGTGTACTGCTTGCCGCTTTTTGTGTTAATACATAGTGTACTAGAGGCAGTGTGGCCCGGTAATGGGACACAAGCTTTAAGTTGTATGATGAACGTTTTCTTCTCTCAATCCTGTCAGTGTATCTCTGTGTCTGTATGTATAACCTCATTTGGAGAAAACGTCAAAAGTCTAAATTTGAGGCCCTCCGTGAATGTGAGGCCCGGGCCAAATGGCCCTCCTGGCCCCCCCTATGATAGGCCCTTATATATATATATATATATATATATATATGTATATATAGCGATATCTCTTAGATTTCCGACGAATGTTTTTAGTAAGTTATTAATGGGCCCGTATTGGTTCTTTCAGAACGATGGAAAAGAACCGAACCGTGAAAAAAGAAATCGTGGGCTTCGATGATGTCTTTAGACCGTTCGCTTCAGCTGATACACCTCTGATTCCTCCTCCGGTCTCGAGAGGGCAGCAGCAGTTATATCTTGAGAAGGCCGCTCCAATCTAGAGGTTAACGCACTGGGAGAGAGAGAGGGAGGGAGAGGAAGGCTGAAAACCCAGGCCTGTTCTCCGATCCCCTATTTAGCCTCGCTTCCGTTCTCATTCCCAATCTTCATATCCCTCATGACCATTTCTCTTCCCTATAGGTACTAACTGTATAATAGGTGTTTAATTGCCCTTTTAACACGTGGTGACTCCATTGTACATTAAATTTACCTTACTCTACAATTGTATGCTATGCAGGGGCGTATTTATCATTTTGCTGCCCGTAGACACAGAACTTATTGCCTCCCCCTTAGTTTATTAATTATGAAATTTGAACTATTATAAAGTTTTTCATTATAGGTTACTCCACCACAGATGCTATATGTTGCTCTAGAAACAAAGGATATTTTGTCACCAAAACGAACGGAATAAACGAATGTTGTATTATTTGGACACTGCAGTATCAAGTAGGTACCATACTTATGCGAATAATTAGAAAGTATAGCTCTCATACCTGATGGTGTTTTCAGGTAATAGGTGATTTTTTACTCGTTTTATTAAGAGTTAAAATTGACTTAATTACATTGACTGTACGTACGTACAAACAAGTTCGGAGGCGTTTATAAACTTACTAAGCTTTTGAATCTATTAACATTTCTGCATATGTAAACGACTATCCCGAGGCTCAGAAAATGCCGTTGTCTCTTCGTGCATCTGAAATTTTGCCCTAGTTTCTTGCAAAAAAACGTAAGCAATTCATTAAATCCGAAGTTTAGGAAATATCTACGTTGTAATACTTTCTTGAAAATATAGCCATTTATCTCAAACTGTGCGAAAGTTGGTTAATTCATAGCGCCTTGCTCCCTCTCTCAGTTGGCTCGCGGTGATAATAGCCCAAAGGGGCCGATTCGCCAGAAAACACACGCAGTCGCATTAACTTGCTCAGAAGTTATGCTCATTAGAAAATTTGTCGAACCAGACGATCAAGTGTTGACAGGGTTGCATAACATACAAGATATGCTGAGATTGCATATAATTTAGGATACTCATTGCATTTGTGTCTGTTGGACATTTATTGCGAAGTACATACCTATCTCTATTATAAAAAATACTTCTTTCCTCCGGGTGAGATTATAAAAAATACTTCCAGGCAGCATATTTCTCGAGAACCATTCGTCATAGAGATATGCGGTAAACGGCGCTTTGTTTCTATTAGCTAGGACAGGGGTGGGCAAACCGCGGCCCTCGAGATCATTCGATGCGGCCCGCGAAGCTTTGGTGGAAAAGCGATCTGTAAAATTTAACACAGTTTCTTATTTTGGTAAAATTATTACAATAAAACCTTTAGTTTTGAAAATTTAGCCCTACAATCCTTGTTTGTGCTTGTTTTTCACTTATGTATGATGCCTAAGAATCTAAGCAATTTCCGATTTAAAATCTAATCTGGCCCGCCTAAGCATTGGCACCTTTCAATGAAGAATTCGCAAACACCGATGCGGCCCGCCATGCAGAAAAGTTCGCCGAACCCTGAACTAGGAGGTCCCTGGAAAACTATTTTCGTTTGCTGAAGTGTTCCGGATTCTAATCCAGGAGGCAATTATATTTTCTTATAAGTTTACACGGGATTTTTGATATTTTAGAGTACAAGATTTTTCCCTTCATTCATCAAAATACCTAAATATGGACCGATTTTCTTTGTTTTTTGCTTTATTCGATGGATAAAATTGTACACTATCTTATTCTTGCAATGTTGATATGTTACACGGTCGAAGTTTTCAGAAATACGCAATTGTTTTCGAAATTCTGTGGATATTTCGTACTCCTTCCGGGCGTTGCCATGCGTTGCCAAGGCGACCATTATTGTTGCCTCCGATTCAATTACTGCCAATTAAACCTTCAAATAGATAACGTTATTCGCTTCAAATTTTTGTTTAAGCATCGAAATTATTGCTTACGTCAAACTTTATACATAATAACGTAAATATTTACGGATAATTATTCAGTTAACTTCGTATGGGAAGCGTTTGAAAGGTGGAATCTTATCACATTTGGCTGCCCAGCCACCAATCTGACGGGATTGGGCCGCGGTGCGGAATCGTTTTATAATTGTTCTGATATTTATAACAAGGTTTCATGTTCTTTTTTTAGAGGTTGAGTCGATAATGAAAATTTTTTGTTCATTTACTTTCTTGCTTCCTCTCAGATTGCCGTTGGCTTTCGCTCATTTTCATTCGTTGTCAAGGTTAGATTTTCCTGAACTTTGGACATCTGTTTCATAAATTTCTTTCCTCGTGCAATTTCAAGAACAAATAAAATTGAAGGAATCTTATTTTGATAGAATGGCATCTGTCGTATCCGGCGCAAATAAGTACAACTCTCATCAAAATTAGTCTTTGGTCGATGGACGGTTTTATGATAAAATTTATCAAAAGTAACTGACCGTGGATATCTTAAGTGATATTTTGCTCTCAGCTTTTGCTTCAACTTCTTAGACGCAAAAAAAAACGATGGAGCCAAGCGTATTAGACCGAGTCGACGGAAGGCGAAGCTTAAATTTTCGGAACCGTATCACAACGAAGATGACCGCAATATTTCCACGAAAAGTATCTTCTCGATTATTTTATTCCATTCGCCAGCGAAATACCGCGAGATCGAATCTAAATTTCTCATTCCATAAAAGAGGAAATTTTTGCTTTTCATCCAACGCGAGGAATGAAATTACTCTTCGTCTGGACAATAAAAAGGTGTGCCTTTCTCGCTCTCCAGCACGGAAATGTCCTTCCTCGGGGCGAAGTAACGCGGTTGTTATCCTCCAATGTCTAACCATGCAACTCCTTTCGAAAACGTCCGATTACGCTAGCAGAAAATATCATAAGCTCTCGAAAGGCTTTTTTTGTAACGAAAGGTCGCGCCCTCCGCCGTTGCCTCCATTCCACGCTTCCTATTCCATTTCACCAGAGTCCCGCCTTCGCCGTAGGGGGAAGAGGCACTCCTCTTTCCCCCCCTCCTCCCACCCCTCCCCTCCCCCCTCCCCCTCCCTGGCTATGATTGAATGCACGGAGGATAGATACGTGGAGCGATCGCCGCAGAGTGTGACCCAAACGACCCCCGCGTTAAAGGAGCACCGAGGGAAGAAATTGGAGTCAAGCGGTGTGACACAGGGCCTTCAAAAGACATTCTCTCTCTCTTCGCAAATACCATCCCTCCGATGGACATCCGCCTCTTTGCATCTCTTTACCCCTCCCTCCTTTATTCCTCTTTCCCCCCCTATCTCCCTCTCTCTATCTCCCTCCTTCGTTGTTTCCCTCTCTTCCTCCCTCCCTCTCCATATCTCCCTTCCTTTACTCCTCCCCTCTCTCGCTCCATCCCTCTCTTCCTCATTCTCCTTCCTCTCCCAACGCCCTCTTTTGCTTGTCGCTACTAGACTGAATCTGTATCGGCGAGTCCGTGAGACTGAGGTAGGAGAGGAAAGGATTGACGGAAGGGGAGAGAGAGAGAGAGCGGCGAATGAACGAATCGGAGGAAACCGTTCGGGTGATGTCCTCTGGGCAATCTGTCAGCCCAGCCGCCGTTCTCTGCAATGGAATGATGGGTCAACGATCAGACACACCCCGACGGAGGAGAGCCATGCTGGAAGATTCGTCTCCGTTCTCGTTGGCAATCTCTTTATTTTTGGTCGAAGCGGAAATGTAATGGAACGGAGTCGTAAATAAAGTATCTCGTGGGTTCTTCTCCAGATCGACCCGTCGATTATTTATCGGGGCATTTGAGCACATCTTCTAAAGTGTGGTGAATTAAAACTAAATAGATCGGTCCTAAAAATATATATTTACTCTGGTGTCATTGCTACCTGCCGTCGCTCTAATGGGAAGTAGAAGGATTAATCGTTTTAACTGATAGTTGCTTGCATCATTATTTTAGCTCAGTCGATACATACATAGGTTGAATATGCAAACTTTTAAAATTGCACAAACTTATATTTCATTGTGTCTGCCTGCAAATCTTTTACGTTGTAGCGTCTCTTCAAGAATGTACATAGGTAAATGTAATTTTTGAGCATCTCGCATGTCCCTTGAAAGACGTCGGCTAAATTTCATCAGCTCCTTTTGTTTTCACATTCATTATCATTCTAATGTCTTGTCTCGCTTCTCGCGGTGGAATGCCAGCAACTTTTCTACTTGATGCGTTTAATCTTTCTTTCTGGGTTAATATAGCTTGATATGCAAATCTTCTACTCATTTAAAATTTATATTTTCTGACTACCGGTTAATGTACTGCAGATTCATTATTCTATAACTCTCCTTACATGTTCATGGAACCTTTTATAAAAGTTGTCATATCTTCTCCGGTAAACCTTGAGCGGTGTGTTTTGAAATAATTTTTACTTTCTCCATATACAGAGTATAGAAGAAATATTGTTTTCATGAAAAAATCTGATGTGGCTAACACATGACTTCCTCCGTATTTGGGGTATAGATATTTAAATTATTATGAATAGCGTTATTAGGCAAAATTATTATTTCGTATCGTAAAAAAATACAGTCGTCCTTATTGCCGTAAATTATATTTTGAATGTTTACAGAATTCACCGCTAGATGGTGGAGCTGTATACTAGAAATTACGAAAAAGTTAAATATCTCCGAAATGGATGGGTGTACAAAATTTGTTTCAAACAAAACTTTGAAGAAATATTATTCTCTACAACTTTGGTCCTTACAAAGATTACCAATAACGACGTTTTAAAGGACATATTTGACGGAAACCGAAAAAACCGATTATCTCCTATAATATATTTTGAAGGGTGTGTTCGTTGGTTTGTTCATGGAACTCCTCCTAAACAATAAAAGCTAGAATAACCAAATTTGGTACGATTCTTCCTTACATCCTAACTTATGTTAGTGAATTGTCTAGGTCTGATCAACCGGGATTACTCAATGCAGCCAATATAGGGGATTAACATTTTCCCCTAAGATAACACGTATGAATGCATTTCTTGACTTGCAAGGTATTCTTCCTTCAAGCATTAAAATACGTAAATGTGGACCGATTTTTTTCGTTTTTGCTTTATTCGACGAATAAAACTCTATACAATCTTATTCCTGCGAAGTGTGCATGTTACACCGTCGAAGTTTTCAGAAATACGCTATTTGTTTCGAAATTTTGTGGATTTTTCTTACTCTTTCCGGGCGTTGCCAAGGAGTCTTTCATTGTTGTCTCCGATTCAATTAGTGCCAATTATACATTCAAATAGACGAAAGTTTAGCGTTATTCGCTTCGCAGTTTTGTTTAAGCAACAAAACGATCGATGTTTATGGATAGCAACGGAAATAGATACTGATTATTATTCAGGAAGCGTTTATTGATGAAAGTAATTGAATCTTCTTTCTTCTATTGAATACTGGAATCTTAGAGTTTTTGTAAGTAAAATCATTATATTTTACATTATAATGTATATTAACGTAAATAAGCTCACGTATCTGGTGTACATTTACCGGAGTCAGTGTTCAGTCATGGACAACTGTACGTTGCTTTTTCAAGACATAAAAGTAAATATTTCCGCGAGGCATAATTACACGAGAAATGAAGCTGGATTTGGCGAAAGTAATATGATAGGAAATAAAATTATCGTGATATTTTAATGCAATACGTTCGGAAACGGATTGTAACAAGCAAATATGTTTAACTAGCATAAGTGCCCATTGAATTTCAACAGGTTTAATGAATCTAAATTTTCGTCAATGCAACATGTAAAAATCGCAACAATAAAATTGTGCACTGTTTTAACCACCGAATATTTCTATATTTTAATAAATTAAGTAAAATCTCACAGAAATTCCCTGTGAATAAAATAGTACCTTTATTTCTACTAAAATAGCCATTGTTATTAGTTTTAAATTGATTATAGCATTAGTATTTCAATTTTATTAAATAAGCAGAATTCCAGTTCCAAAAAATTGGTTCAATCTTCAATTGCCTCTGATAATACTTTAAATAGATTTTGGAATATAATGTACCTCAGTATCGTTTATCATCTGCTCAGCACTCTTGCCTTCTCATTTTCCGAAACAACCACTTTCACCAGTTTTATATGGATTTCAAACTTAGAAGAGAACTTGATTCAATTCAGTTAAAATAACCACATAACAAACTTTTTATTCCAAAGAAAATCCTTTTATAATATGCAATGTTAACCTAGAATTCATTCATTCTGAAAAGTGAATAGAAGTGCCATGTAGGTACATATATTTCTTTCAACTAAAATAGCCACTCTTAACAGATTTTAAAGGATTAATGCATTAGCATTTCAATTTCATGAAATAAGAAGAATTCCGGTAACAAAAAAATTTGTTCGATCTTCAATTGCCTCTGGTAATACTTTAAATAGATTTTGGAATAAAATGTACCTTAATATCGTTTAGCATCCGCTCACCACTCTGGACTTCTCAGTTTCCGAAACAGCAACTTTCAATAGTTTTAAATTGATTTTCGCTTTGAAATGGTACTTTCCTGTTAACGGGAATACCTCAAAAAATAAACACGTATTGTTGTGATATGTTGTGATATTTTGTTTCTTAACAATGCTTAACATATCTCGTTAAGATATTTACATTGATCCGTTAATGATGAATTTGTGGAGCTTGCCGAGGAGTGAAGAAGAAGCTGTATCTTTGCTTCAAGACCATCGTATTTTATCTAAAGGGCGAATGTGCAAGAAGGTTCATATTATGAAACTTTACTTCTGAGACAGAATATTTTGGAAATGCAACGCGAAAGCCTGTCAGCAGAAGGATTCATGTGGCGACAACATAACAAAGAAATCGACATATTTCCAGCTATTTTAAATGCCATAAAGACATATTGGCCCCCTAGTAACATAAATTTAGGTTGTATTAGTAATTATGTTGCCTTTATTAATAAATAAGTTCCAAAAAGGTGTGATTTTTAAGTAATTCCCCTGTTGTTATGCATTGTTAACAAACAAATACTACATAACATATCACAACAATACGTGTTTATTTTTTGAGGTATTCCCGTTAACAGGAAAGTACCCAAAATACTTGAGTCAATTCAGTACAACTTCCACTTTACATATTGTAAATTCCAAAGTAACTCCTTTTATAATAGACAATGCTAGCCTAAAATTAACTTATTCTGTAAAGTGAATAAATAAAGTTCTTTCCTTAAACTATAATAGCCACTGTTATTAGATTTAAATGGATTATAAGCTTTAGAACTTACTCTGTATTAAATAAGCACCAACTGTGGGCGAAAAAAGACAAACGGAATAAGAAACTTTATAACTTTTTCTTCAAAATGGTTCAAATACGATGGTCGTCTGTTAATTTCTTCTAATTTTAATTTCCAAATGAATAAAAGCCTGCACGTCGAAAAATCGCGTTTTACATATTAAGTAATGGGAAATGGATATGCCTCTCTTGTAGACGAACCAAGGAATTTTTTCGTGATTTAAATTCGTCATTCTCTGAATAAGTGTTAATCAAGCATCCCTACCAAATTTCGAGTTTCTATCATTATTATTTCTCGAGTTATTAGCGTTTGCATAGCGTGACCAACCAACCATCCAACGGACGACGGCTATTATTATATAAAATTGTTAAGAAAAGCTAATTGTAACTTAAAAAGGGCTAGTCTTCAGAATACCACCCCCAGCACGGTGGCGTCATTAGGTGACGAGAATCGGTAATACCTCCATGAGGATTCGCTAATACCTATGTTATGTTCTAGTCTTCAGTGTATCTTCCATACTAGAATGAATTACTACTGCTTTAAAAGGCAGGGATTGAGGGATGGATTTAAATTCTTAATAAATTATATCTTTGCTATTTATATTTATTTTTCATGAAATTACAAATTTAGAATAACAGTAAATTATTCTTTTTTACTCCAATCAATTTTCCTTATTATCTCTAAAAATGTACACATTAAATCACTATCATTAACTTTCACAATCCTCTTAAACATGTACATTGCTAAATGGTTTTCAAATTTACTTTTCCTATTATATGACGGAATTTGCTGCTTTACATGACAAACCATGAATTTCTCTGAATACTTTTGCTTGAATAGCATTTTCTCTTTTTCCACAATACCAAATTTGTCCATATTTGGTTCTAGCAGTGGATTTCAGATGCATTTTGTTACCACATTTACCACAAATTTCTGCATTCTTAATTAGACCACAGTCTTGTAAAAATTTCTTAAGTAAATCCTTCGAGTTTATTAAATATAAATAAAAGGCTCTGGTACCTTTCCCTTTTTCACCAATAAATTTTTGACATCCCACTTTTTCCACCATTCCTTCCTCTATTATTTTATCCTGATATCTGCTTACTATATCGCTTATCGGTTCCATTTTAGCATTTAAATGATCCGATTGTTTTATTCCAAAACATTGCCATAGCTTCAAAATAATAAAAATCGTGGTTATTTACATTTAAATATAATGTTTACGGTATTCTGAAGTAGTTCCAAATCGTGGTTATTTACATTTAAGTGTAATGTTTAATTTATTTCACATTTTATTATGTATTGATAATATTTTCATTTCTAAAATTGTTTTTGTTTATTAATAATAATTCTATTTTTATTAAGAAACATAACTCCATTTAATATCTACGTATTGTTAGTTATTATTATAGTTACGTACTGTTCACATTTGAGAATTGAAATTAGTACAATTTGTTAATTATGCTAGTGGTGCCTCAGTTTCAAAATCTCTTCACCCGCGGTACCTTAACTGCTGGGGGTGGTATTCTGAAGTAGTTCCCTTAAAAAGTATCTACTATATATTTTAAAGAGTTTGTATGTTGTGCTGTAGTAGCTTCACTAAATCCGTTGAAATTCAACGGGAAATTCTGCTAGTTTATAAATAATTCCTAAACAATAACTGCTATGGAAAATTGTTTCAAATGAAAGTTGTAGGAAGTTACATTCTCTATAATCTTTGTATAGAATTGTATATACAATAATGATGTTTTAACGGAGAAATATCACAAAACCCGAATCGGGTTTTGAATAAACCTCGACTTCCGTTTAACCGATATTGTCCTAAAACTAATCAGTTCTTTGTGCTCATGCTAACGTGTTATATATGAAATTTGGTGTTAATATGACAAGTACTTTTTGAGTTAGAGCGCCAACAATCACATACATCCGCGCGCACACACACACATACATCATTCCAAAAATAGTCTAAACGTGTTTTAGAGACTTCAAAACCTGTATTTCCGTTGAAATCTCGAAGTCGATTTTTTTCGTGTTCACAATACCTACTTTCCCATACTACGTATGGAGAAAGTAAAAACAAAGTTTTTGAAGGGTTGGGAGGAGATTCTGGAACACTTTCCTCCCTCTATTGTTCATACCTCTGTAGCACACTTCTACACGTAGCACATCGCCTAATAGCACTGTATATTAAGTCGCATACACTCAGAAATAGTCTCTAGTACTCATAATGTAGTTTATTAAATAATGTTATTGAAGTAAAGTAAAGTACATTGGGATAATTAACTGGAAATTGTATCGTTCTGAAAATCAGAGTCCATGACACTGTCCCATATGAAGTTTTCAGGAAAAGTAAGAAGTCCACCACATATTATCACTGTTCAGGTTCTGTCGCAATTAGTCTTTGGACGCACACCCTTTGGAAAGCAGTTTGAAAAGTGTTCACTTAGCACTGGATTCTGATTTCTTCTCAGATTGAAACTTAATGACACTTCTCGTTATGTCCCACAAAAACAGATATAAATTATTACAATGTGTATGGCTTAAGAATACAGAAAATAATTGATGCCCACCCTTGCCTTAGGTTTACAATTAGGGCAGATTACATGATAATGGATATTATAACAAGAAAAGAATTCATGATATTCCAATCTGGGAAGTATCGAAATTTAACAAATAATGAATTTGAACTTAATCCATTAAATACTGTTCAGCAGCATTCTTTTGCTGGAAATATAGCAAGGCAAGGTATGTAATTTTTATAATATTAACAAAATTTTCAAAGTAGTAAAGACAAATGGCTAATTTAGACAGTGTACATGGTATTTCAGTTAAGGTAATGTGTAGTTCCCACAATTTACATAGTATTTCAGTTAGCTTAAGTATAGTTCCCACAGTTGACATAGTATTTCAGTCATCTTAATGTATAGTTCCCCCTAGATTGGCTATTGTTACATATTGCATACAGTTTTTAGATATTTTAAGGTACACTATCCCAATTGGGGATAGTGTACAAGAATGATGGTGGTAATAGTGATATTATTACCAGGAAACATAAGAAAACATGTGGCTAGGTTAAGTTGAATAATAAAGATTTAGAGCCATGGAGGCATACATAAAAGTCTAAATACCTTTTTATGATGTCTTAACATCATCTTTGTTTTCACAATGAGCTGAATATCAATATATTTCACCAGATTTTCATCTGGAGGATGATTGCAATGGTAAGAATCATTGGGCTATGGGGTCGCTAACTCCCTACACCAGACATGCACAAAATCTAAATACCCTTTATCATCTTTGTTTTCACAAAGGCATGGCGCTTGGCTGAATATAAATATATTTTACCAGATTTTCATCGGGTGGTTGATTGTCTTTCAAGAGTGGTTAATCATTCGCCTGTCTTTTACCAACATTTGTGATCGCCAGAATTCTGATCCACACCTGAAACATCTGAAAGAGCGAATCAGACAGGGAAGTCCTTCTCCAAATTACTTCTTGAAGGATAACTTATTATATTATTGTACCAGTAGACTCAAGATGGGAAGAGTAGCTATTCCTGATACCCTTAAATCTATGTTATTTTCATTGCTTGCCAACCACTGGACACATGGGTGCTGGCAAGACTTGCAAAAGAATGTGTAGGGAGTTCTGGTGGAAGAACATGAAAACAGAAATAGGCCAAATGGTTAAAACCCATCATGACTGCCAAACCTGCAAACCTAGGAACACCCTTCCCTCTGGTAAGATGAGTTCCTGTACACCTAATTATCCCTGGGAAAGGATATATGTAGAATATTTATATATATTTTACCAGATTTTCATCTGGGGGCTGATTGCAATGATAAGAATCATTGGGCGATGGGGTCGCTAACTCCCTACACCAGAGACACAAAATCTAAATACCCTTTGTCATCTTTGTTTTCACAAAGGCATGGCGCTTGGCCGAATGTCAATACGAAAATTTGTCTCGAACAAAACTTGGAAGAAATATTATTTTCTACAACTTTTGTCCTCACAAACATTACCAATAACGACGTTTTAAGGAGATATTTGATGGTAACCGAAAAAGCCGATTATTTATAAATAATTCCTAAAAAATAACTACTGTGGAAAATTGTTTCAAATGAAAATTGTAGGCAATTACAATCTCTATAACCTTTGTATCAAATTGTATATACAATAATGATGTTTTAACGGAGAAATATCGCAAAAACCGAATCGGGTTTCGAATAAACCTCGACTTCCGTTTAACCGGTATTGTCCAAAAACTAATAAGTTCTTTGTGCTCATGCTTAAGTGTTATATATGAAGTTTGGTAACGATGTGGCAAGTACTTTTTGAGTTAGAGCGCCCACAATCACATACACACACGCACGCACACACACACACACACAGACATCGTTCCGAAAATAGTCTAAACGTGTTCTAGGGACCTCAAAACGTGTATTTCCGTTGAAATCTCAAAGTCGATTTTTTTCGTGATCACAATACTTCCCCTATACTACGTATGGGGAAAGTAAAAAGAGTGAAAATTATTATTTTTGAAAAGAGAATACGAATTCATGTCGAATTAGCTTAATTATTTTATTTTAACTGCATAAAAACGAGAAATTACAAAATTTATAACAATGGGAAATTTTATCTACCATGGAAACACTACAATGCTTTTATATGGGATTCTTGCGTATTAATAGTATGAACATTTATATAGCTTATGAGCGTAAAATTAACGTTTTATAAGCACATTAAAGGAAGAGAGGGTAAGGGGAAAAGGAGAGAGGGGAAGAGGTGAAAGGGAGACAGGGCAAAGAGGGGGATGGGGAAGCAGGAGAGAGGGGTATAGGGAGAGAGGAAGAGGAGGGAAATAGGGGAGAAGAAGGGTTATGCAGGAATGTAGTAATAGAGAGGGTAATGGGAAAAGGAGACAGGGTGAGGCAGGCGGGGGGGAAAGGAGAGAGGGGGAAAGGAGAGAGGTGGAAGGGAGAGAGGGGAGAGGGGGATAGAGAGGGGGAGATAGGGAGAGGTATCAATAATGCAAGAATATAGTAAAATACGTCATTAAAAGAATAATTTTCTATGGGGATATTATTTGCACCATTAATTGAGTCACATTATTTTTAATAAATTAATTGAAATAAATCCGTGTAAACATTACGTGGGCACAGCTCCAGCCGGAATGCCTCCTCATGAACTGAAGCTTAAAGTAGGAGCCGTTATCATGCTCCTTAGAAACCTATTGCCATTGAGAGGACGATGTAATGGAATAAGACTTTCTGTTACTCGAATACAAACACACATAATCAAAGCAAAAGTGATCGGTGCAGCAAACTCAGACACGGTACTTATTCCAAGAATCTCACTCATTCCATCAGGTACAAATTTACCATTTAGTTTCAACGAAAACAATTCCCCATACGGTTGGCTTTTTCAATGACAATCAATAAGTCACAAGGCCAAACATTTGATAAAATACCTTTACCTACCTAAGCCTGTTTTTAGTCATGGACAATTATATGTTGCTCTATCAAGAGTCAGATCGTTTGATTCACTTACTGTATTGTCAGGAAAGAACCCAGAAATTGACAGCTGTGTCTTTAGAGAAATCTTTGATTAAAAATATGTTCAAAAAATAAATAAATGCCTGAATGTTTAATTAAGAACCTTTAAGATCTGCTAGATCAGCGTATGTTACGCGGGGTACAGCTAGTTTCATATATAACACTTCCGTATGAGCATGAAGAGCTGATTAGTTTTTGGACAATACCGGTTAACCGAAAGTCGAGGTTTATTCGAAACCAAATTCGGTTTTTGCGATATTTCTCCGTTAAAACATCATTATTGTATATACAATTCTATGCAAACGTTATAGAGAATGTAATTTCCTACAAGTATCATTTGAAACAATTTTCTATAGCAATTACTCATTAGGAATTATTTAGGAATAATCGGTTTTTTCGGTTTCCGTCAAATATCTCCTTAAAAACGTCGTTATTGGAAATATTCGTAAGAACCGAAGATTTAGAGAATAATATTTATTCCAACTTTTGTTTGAGAGAAATTTTCGTAGAACCTTCCATTTAGTAGATAACTAGCAGAATTTCTCGTTGAATTTCAACGGATTTAGTGAAGCTACTACAGCACAATATACAAACTCTTTAAAATATATAGTAGATATTTTTAAAATTACAATTAGCTTTTCTTAACAATTTAATATTATAATAGCCCAGGTCTGTTGGTTGGTTGGTCACGCTTTCACGATGGCCGATATAGAGCGTTTTATCAAACTTCCCGAATAGGTAGAAGATTGAAATTTGGCAAGGATGCTTGATTAACATATTTTAAGGTAATGACGAAAATAAATCTCCAAAAAAATCCTAGTTCAACTCCAAGGAAGACATTTCCATTTTCCGTAAGGTAACATGTAAAAATCAATTTTTTGATGTGCAGGCTTTTATTCTTTTGGAAATTAAAATTAGAAGGAATTAACCTACGATCTTCGGATCTGAACCATTTTGAAGACAAAATTAAAATTTCTTATACCGTTTATCTTTTTCCGCATACAATTCGAAATCGCTCATGTTAGACGTTTAATTCACATATTTTGTGGAAATATTGCCATTTTAACGGAATGTTGCCTTGGCTACCAATTATATTGTTAGACCTCAAAATCCGTTTTTTGTATCAATCCTTATGGGCGTAAGCGTGCTTTGTATGCTTTTAATACGAGAGAGTGTGGGGGAGAGAGAGATAGAGGGGGGGAGCGAGAGGGAGGAGGAGAGAGGGAGTAGAGGGGGAGGGTTAAAGAGGGGGAGAAGAGATAGGGGGAGGGGGATAAATGAGGAGGGGGAGGGAGATAGAGGGGGGGAGCGGGAGGGATGAGGAGAGAGGGAGTAGAGGGGGAGGGGTAAAGAGGGGGAGAAGAGATAGGGGGGGGGGATAAATGAGGAGGGGGAGGGAGATAGAGGGTGGGAGAGGGAGGGAGGGTGTGAAAGGGGGGGGTGAGAGGGTGGGAAAGAGAGTCAACTATTTTAAGTTTAACTAAAGATAGCCCGTCAACAACGGAATATTCACTAGATATGTTGTTTATGACAAAATATTTCATATGTGAAAGTGGGATATTAATTATTTTAAATGAAAATAATAATAATCTATCTATCTATAATTCTTCCGTTGATATTTCAACGGGCATTACACTAGTTAATCATATTTGCCTGTAACAATCCGTTTCCGAGCCTATTGCATTCAAATATAACGATAATTTTATTTCCTATCATATTACTTTCGCCAAATCCAGCTTCATTTCTCGTGTAATTATGCCTCGCGGAAATATTTACTTTTATGTCTTGAAAAAGCAACGTACAGTTGTCCATGACTGAACACTGACTCCGGTAAATGTACACCAGATACGTGAGCTTATTTACGTTAATATACATTATAATGTAAAATATAATGATTTTACTTACAAAAACTCTAAGATTCCAGTATTCAATAGAAGAAAGAAGATTCAATTACTTTCATCAATAAACGCTTCCTGAATAATAATCAGTATCTATTTCCGTTGCTATCCATAAACATCGATCGTTTTGTTGCTTAAACAAAACTGCGAAGCGAATAACGCTAAACTTTCGTCTATTTGAATGTATAATTGGCACTAATTGAATCGGAGACAACAATGAAAGACTCCTTGGCAACGCCCGGAAAGAGTAAGAAAAATCCACAAAATTTCGAAACAAATAGCGTATTTCTGAAAACTTCGACGGTGTAACATGCACACTTCGCAGGAATAAGATTGTATAGAGTTTTATTCGTCGAATAAAGCAAAAACGAAAAAAATCGGTCCACATTTACGTATTTTAATGCTTGAAGGAAGAATACCTTGCAAGTCAAGAAATGCATTCATACGTGTTATCTTAGGGGAAAATGTTAATCCCCTATATTGGCTGCATTGAGTAATCCCGGTTGATCAGACCTAGACAATTCACTAACATAAGTTAGGATGTAAGGAAGAATCGTACCAAATTTGGTTATTCTAGCTTTTATCGTTTAGGAGGAGTTCCATGAACAAACCAACAAATACACAAACACACGCTTCAAAATATATTATAGTAGATAGATAGTAGATTAATTTATTCGTAAATTTCCAGTATACAGCGCCACCATCTAGCGGCGAATTCTGTAAACATTCAAAATATAATTTACGGCAATAAGGACGACTGTATTCTTTTACGATATGAAATAATAAGTTTGGCTTATAATGCTATTCATAATCATTTACATATCTATACCCCAAATATGGAGGAAATCATATGTTGGCGACATCAGATATTTTTCTCCATAAAATCAGCTAACAATTTTCTTTACTTATTGCATTTTAAAATAAAGACTTAAAAATATTACAAATTTATTCTCGAGAACGCGGACGTCGAGAATAATCATATTCATTGCTCTGTACGGAGAAAGACTTGTTGGCCACAAGATTTTTACTTTATACGAAGTATCGAGAAAGTATTGTTATCGCGAAAAAAATCGACCTCGAGATTTTTACGGAAATATACGTTTTATATGTCGCTGAATCCGAAAGAGTGGTTTTCGCAATGCCGTCTGTCTGTCTGTCTGTTCCTGACTCTGGAGCCTAGATGGTAGAGCGAAAATGAATGAAATCTCGTACTTAAGCATTTGGTAATACTCAGCAGAGTAGGTATACATATAAATGGTTGAAATTGCTCAATAATTAAGAGTAGTTTATTCTACGCATTTTTAACAACAATCCGATTTTCTCAAAAACGGCTCTAACGATTTTGTTCAAATTTCGGACAGTTACTTGAGTTTACGTCTTAAATAATACTGTATAGTTCATATTTCTCAAAAAATGAATATAAGGCTAGTTTATTCTAGGCAACTTTAATAATGATTCAATTTTCTCAAAAACGGCTCTAACGATTTTGATCAAATTTCGTACAGTCACTTGAGTATACATCTGCAATAATACTACGTATTTCATTTTTCTCAATGAATGAATATAAGGCTAGTTTATTCTTGGGCAACATTAACAAAAATGGGATTTTCTAAAAACAGGCTCATACGATTTTCATTTTCTAAAGATAACTAAACGACGCATTAGTACGTATATGAGAAAGTTTGTACAATGTATGTTGTACCGATTTTTATTGAGGGATGCGTTCCAGCATCTCGGGAGAAAATTATTATTTCATCTCATTTAACATAAAGTTAAAATAACATTACCTAAGTCCTAAGAAAACAACATTAAATAATTAAAAATCATAAAATAATTTACTGAAAGAAAAACTTGTTTCAAAATGTAATTTCGAGCAAAAGAGAAATTCACGGTAGTTCATGAATTCAGTGAAAGCGAAGACGTAGTAACTATCGTTTGTGCTCGTGTCAACCAGTGAAGCAGGCATCACTGCGGTTCAGGATGTCTGCTTTCCCCTTATTACTTTTCCTAATAAAAAAATATTATTGGATCTGAAGGGTTGAAACATTTTATCCATTCCCCTAGCCCAGTACTCTCGATCCTTTTTTGCTCCGCGGCACACTTTCATGCATGTTTAAAAACATCACGGCACACCAAACCACTCCTCATTAATTTCACTGCGTAAACACACATATTTAAAGAAAAAACTAGAATAAAACAAGTATAATTCGCTTTTATATTAGGTTGTTATGATTGATAAAGTAATATTCAAATAATTGGATAATTTATTGTAAATTAAGTACATAAATAATTCATCGTGTAAAAATGTTGTTCTTGGGCGGAAAATGTAGGCTTGCCTTTTTGGTTCAAAGACGCTTTATATTTGGCTCAATAATAGAAAGAGATACAAGAACTTCTTCATCTATGTATGCCGTTTTGATATTTTTAATATGAGCCGTTGACGAACAATTAAATTCGCATAAATACTTTGTTGAATTTGGAACGTCACAGCGATGGCATATTCAGATACTGAAGCATATTCACCTTTAGCTTTTAGCCAAAACATATACATCTAAAGGTATTAATACTAATTTTAAGTTATATGATCGTTGCTAAGGTCTATCGATTCCTCTCGTAGTTTCAGGATAAATTCCTTGGATGATAAAATTTATGCGAATTTGTTTGTTCCAGACGCTTTCCGAAAATTAAATATCCTCAGAGTGTGCGGCGCAGTAATGCCTTCCTTGCGGCACACCGGTTAGAGTGTTGGCAGTACGCCCTAGCCAACAGCCTCACTTCTTCCAACAAAATTTTTTACAACTTCTCAATTAATAAACCAAGTCCCTTAAGCACAGTTGAAAAAGATTTCAGGTATGAAAAAAATTTTATTTAAATTCTTTAGTCTTAAATTATTTTATGCTTTTTAATTATTTAATATTGTTTTATTAGCCGTTAGCATGCATCCCTCAATAATAACATGCACTTTTATGGGAAAACGGCCCTCGACATTCGACTGTTAGAGATTCGACCGCGTCTTCAGGAACGCATCCCTGTCGAATCTCGAGCGTTGGCTGTAACACGTCCACGACTGGGAATCGAACCTGGGTCTCCCACATGCCGGGTGGATAATAGGATACCATCGAACTGTCGTAATAGCCTGTCTCTCCCGTTTCAGAATGTGTTTTCTTAGTTGGGACAGGATAAGCTAACATATTATCTACCTGCCCCAACTCGTGTCCTTCGTGAGCTACACCAATTCAGAACGTGGACCTTTCCTTAGCTGTTATAAAAACGTTTCTCAATTATAAATGTAGCAAAATATTGTTATAAAAGCTTTTATTTTGGAAGGCGCTATTTAAAAATCTTTCATGCACAACACTGGAAGCGATTCGCCATAATATTTCATATTATAGAGATGTAGGTAAAGGTATAGTAAACAGATCCGCAGTAACCTATCATATTTACTCTCCAGAATTATTTTCAGCATCGGCGCAAAGAAGAAAGTCGGATTGGATTTCGCGTCAATTTGCGCGAGAGACCGTCAGGAAATGACGAAGAAATGGACACTCCGAGAAACTTTTCTTAAAAGGATGCATGAGAGATAAAAATTAGAGATGACGGCAGTTGGCTTTAACGCCATTGATAAATACTGAAAGTTCGACGCGCTTTCTATAACTCCGTCCCGGCGTAGCCCTCTGTTTGTTAATGACGTACTGATCTCCATGTTCAAAGTTGTTAGAGATTATGTCTGAAGGATAACCGTTGCGAGGGTATATAAAATAAAAGTTTCACTATACGCAATTTTAGTTGCACGCAAAAACGATGTTACCGTGAAAAATATAAATTTACTCTTTGGAAGAGTGGAAATTAATTACTGTCACCTTTTCCTTTAAAAATGCACTTCTCGGAACTGCAATAAAATAATAATAGAATAAGGAGCAGGGGTATTGCATTAGGGTTTCTGGAGAACCATTACATGGGAGACTAATGTTAAAAAGAACGACTTTTCTCTTTGTCGGCCTAAAACTTATAATCGGCTTTAAAGCTAGACCAGGAAGGAATTTACCGCGAGAAACGATCTCTTAACTTCGACTCATGATCTCACCGATAAAGGTTTTAACAGTAACCATACAATAATAATTGTCTTGCCCTCAGATTTGTTTAACATTCATAGAGGGCAGTTTATGTCCATTGTCTTTAATTACTCTGAATTTGATTGCTAAATTTTGCGTTTATGGAGCTGTAGTTTCTGTGGAAGATGACTGGAAGGGCGCCGAGGAGGACAGGACAGAAACGCGAGGAATAGAAAACGGGAGGAACGACGCTGCCGCGACATACTATATTAGGCGGACATCCACGTATGTATGTACGTACATACATACCTCCGGAAGGTGATCGAAGCACATTACACGAGGCGAAATTTACGAATTCCGAATGGGAAAAATCGTAATACAAAACCAAAGAGAGGTGAGTGTTACTGTTCTCTTACGCTATTTCATACAATGTTGTTAAATCTACACATGGTATAGGGGGCAAAAACATCAAGAATCCTTTGTATCTTTTGTTAGTATTGTTCCGAGTAAAAGACTCTTTGCCGTTCCCGTGTGGGTTTAAGAGTAATGGGTTTCTGTCATTGATACTTAATGCGGTGTAAGAAAACCGAATCTCTTTCGTCCATGCAGCGAAGAATTTTGTTTTCCTTCTTTTTATAAAGGGGTAGCAAAATTTGTCGATACGGACAAGCGCGGAAATCGATTGTGTGTCCATATGCGCTTAATTTTATGTTCGCCGGTAATAAATTCGCAGGACAAAACTCGCGAGGTTCCGAATGTAAATTACGCGTCGCTAATTAATTATAAGTTGCGTGTGATGCCTAATGAAACTCACAGGAAAAATCAATGTTTTTCTGAATATTGCTACATGGAGAAAGGGTTTTTATTTTTATCTCTTATATCTTTCGGTATAGTACGTATTCATACACGAATAATTAAGTTGGAAGAATATCTTGTGTGCGATAAAATGTCGCGGGCATGAAATGCAACGAATAAAACCTACTTATACCAATTAATCTTGTTGAAATGCGAAGTTAAGACTTTTTTGCTTATTAGAAAAAGTCTGCAATGTCGGACATGAATATATACAGTGTTGAAGTCTGACGCTTATTTGCATGAAGTTATTCCATTGGCTCAGAAGAGGTGTGACACTTCAACTCATTTACCCAATCATACGCACTTCCTTCGGCTTTGGCGAACATTTGCATCGATTCATTCAGCAACATGTGCCCGCTGAACGCGGCTTCCGGCCCTCAAAATGTCCCCCCTATTCAACCACGGTTGCGTTGATGAGATTTGTTCGCGACTATACGTGACGTAAAGGCTTCCTGTGCCTCGCTAGTGTTCTGCGAGACCTCAAATAAAACGCTGCGAAAACTGTCAGTGAATGAATTTCCATTTATTGCCGCTAATCGAGACAAACGAATCTCAATGCGAGAGGCCGACGTTTCCACCATTACGCTCGCTCTACAAATCTCCGTCGATGTAACCTCGAGACGGTAGACCCTCGAAAGACGGACGCGGTTACGAAGACGACCAATAGCAGTTGATAATCACTATTTTAGAATAAAGAAATTAATGTAAAATAAAAGAGAAAAAAATTGCTTCAGTTTGCGATATTGAAAGACGAAGCAAAATAAATGCCGCAAATTAAAATAAATCAGAGAAAACATTGAGATAAAGACGCGGCATCTCAAATGGGATAATCTTTAGTTATTTTTCGCTAGAGAAATTATGTCAACCGGCAGTAAGCGATTGATTGCGTAAGGGGAACTCATAATGCTCAAACCTGACTGCCCGGAAGCCTTACTATCTACGCCAGGCACTTCTCTCTTTTACTCTCTCTGTTACTCGTCGAAAATTGGATTTACTTTAGTTTTCGTCGATAGAGGGTATCGTTATTGGGCTTCGAAAATCGGGGATCAACTGGTTTACCTTTTGTCCCCATGGTCGCGGCTGATACAGATGAGCATCAAAATTTAATTTACAACAGTACATTTTAAGTGATATTTAAAAAATATATAAACGATAGAACCCATTTTACTTTTCAATGCTTAAATAGATTTATATTTGTTGTTCGCATATTAGATCTATTCATACGTTGGTTAATAGGCCAAAGAGAGTACTGAAATTTGCAATCAGTAAGGTAAACTTGCCTGTTGCTAAGTGAATCAACTGAATCTTAGCATCGGCTTCTCGCGAAGGAGCAGCCACCGCCCTCTGACGCAGCATTTCACTTGCTCCGCGAGTCTCTCCCACCTCCCTTCCCTCAAGTTGTTATTCCGTCCCCCTCAACATCCATCCCTTCCCTTCTTTTCTTTTCCTCTTTCCCCCGCGGGCCAATCGAACCTCGTTGACAATTAATTAAACATCGCTTGCCCCCGTTTGACTCAATTCGCGTTAAACTTCCCCCATTCGGATGGCACGTCGTGCAAACCTCTGCCAAGATTCTCACGCAGGCGCATTGAAAACATTTTCCTGACAAGGAATGATGTATTCTGATGATTCTTTGGCATCGAAGTAAGCGAAAACATTTTACTTATATGAAGCAAGAAAAAATACTTCCTTTAAATTTTTTAAATGATGCCTTCCTCGCAAATCCTTTGGCTTGTCTGCCGGTAGGGGAAAAACCCCAAGACGAATCACAACATCCATGCCCGAAGGGGAATTACGAACCCGCGACCTTTGGGTTAGGAGGCATACCAGTCTAACCCGGCCGGCTTAAATAAAAAATAAATTTATTGAATAATGATATGCTTGAAATATTCATAACTTTAGAGCATGGGTTTTCAACCTTTTTTAGGACAGATAACTCATGTTTGTAACGTTTATATGCACAGTTTTGGAGTATTTTTCTGTTTTATGACGTTATTCTTAGTCGTCACATTGCAAATTTTGCTTCAGAAGTAATGCACGAAAGACTAAGTAAGGAGAAAAATTATAACCGTTAAAACTTTCGCGTCCCCCGTCAAAACTCTTGACTTACCCCTTATGGTACGCGTAACACCGGTTGAAAATCCCTGCTCTGAACTTTAGAGTCACGCTTACAACCAGCCTTGAACGTGTTTAATCCTAACAAAGCTAGTTTTTATTTTTACATATAATTTATTTATTATTAAATTATATTAAAATTATATTAAAAACCAATGACAGATAATTTTCTAGAAGAAAACTAGGAGAATAGACAGTAGTAATCGTAGGAAGCCTCTTAACCAAAGCTCACTATGAGAGGTGATGATGGCACCCATACAGCCAGCCTAGGGTTGCTTACTCTACCGGAATTCCGGGAGTCTCCCGGAATCGAGCGTATGTGGATACGTCTCTCCCAGCTCTCGACAGACGTTTCCCTGGAGGTTGAAATCTTCCGGAAATTAGTAATCTGCAGATTGATTGCCCTATTTACGTGATTAAAATTGGAAAATTTGGTCTGGCCATTACATTTGGTTGAAATGAATGGAAACTTTATGTAAAAATGTATTCTTTACATAGCATCGTATCGGCGATAACTCAGGTGCCTCTCCATGATTTAAACCTATCCACAAACATTTATTTATTTTATCTCTTGTTCCTTCTTAAACAATGTTAAAGAGAAGCTTCTTTTAAATATTTATCCTGAGTTGACATTGTTATGTGAGTAGCACCTTTGCAGCGGAATTTTTCAATCTGCTTATGGAAAGCTAGACGGAAATTATTTTTTGTAAATTAAAGTCGCGTTTTATCTCGCGTCAGATGACAGGTTGTCTTGGGAATGTCAAGCTTATACAGATCTAACAGAAAATGCAATTATCCAAGCTATACCTGTAAATACTTTGGGTTCCTTTTCACTGCAGGTGTGACCACTAGAAGGTAGTTTTCATAAATCGAGTCAATATATATTTAGCGCCTGGAAAGGGTATGAAGAATCAACAAAATTTCGAAAAGAATGCGTATTTCCGAAAATTTCAACCGTGTAACAACTAAACATCGCAAGAATAAGATAGTATACATTTTCAACCGTCTAATAAAGCAAAAATCGGTTCATATTTACGTATTTCGACGAGAGAAGAAAAAAATCCCGTGTAAACGTATGGTAAAATAAAACCGTTACCTGGAGTCGAACCTAAGGCATTTTCCGAAATATTTTATTTTACTATACTATGATTCATTGGGGTTTAAGTGTATTGAAAGTTTCGGCTATAAATTCCATTTGGAAGTGTCATAAAATAGCTTGACAGACAGATATAAGGAAATTAATATATCCGGACACACGGACAGACATTTCTCTTATTGTAATAAGAAGATTATGCCAAAAGAGGTTAACTATAGTGGATATATCTAAGAATCAGCAATTCCTGAGGTGGCAACCCTATTTGTGCAGTTAGCGCTCTCTCGTTTTGGTGATCATAAGCGGAGTCAATTATATTCTATTTAAACAACTCGACAAATAACGCGAAATTCATTTACTTCTCGTTTTCTGAACGTAAATGGCCTTTCGTATGACACTAGAAGTTCATAATCTATATACCCAGGTTATAATGTCCCACGGAAGATATAGCGAATGAGAGAAAGATTTTTTGTTACAACGAAAACAAACATCCCATAGAAAACACGGAATGGGTTAGTTCGGCACGACCGATTCATAGAGAATGTCGTATTCACTTTCAAAATGAAGTAATTTAACTTGTGAATTTGTGCATTCTGCTTTAACTTTAGCCCTGACATTAATGACGAAAGAAATCGTTAATGTCACTGAAGTTGTGACTGGTATTTAAAGTTAAAGTTTATTGTTGGTATTTACATAATGTCCATCGTAACGTTACGCTTTTCTACAAGAATGTCTGCACCTTGATTTAGTGAAGAAGATTTACTTAAGAGATATATGTGAAATATATTATATGTATGTACTTCATGAAAAACTGTTAGAAAAACAACACTTTTGAAAATATGGAGATAGGGCCAGGGGTCTGCAACCTACGGCCCGCGGGCCACATGCGGCCCCAGAAGGCGTTTTCTGTGGCCCGCGAAGCCATGATGAAAAAGTGATCGGTATAATTTAACCCAGTTAATTCCATATTTTTTCTGTGAATTATGGCCTCAAACTTTTTCTTGTGGAGTTTTAACGCTGGTAAACTAATTACAATTGATTTTCACTAATATGAGACCACAAAATCTCTATGTACTTCTGATTCAAACCCCTATCCGTGGCTTCCAATGCGTCCCTCCGAAGGATTCACAACAGCGAATGTGGCCCGCCATATAGAAAAGGTTGCCGAGCCCTGAGATAGGGTATTGATGGGGGATAAAATAAGTCATTGCACTTAAAAGTTTAGTTACATTCTTTTGAGTTGTAACTGTTGTTTTACATCTGCTTTATTTTTATACTAATAGGAGTACAATAATATGCACATGCCCAAAAGCTCACTTATTTTATGCAATTGCTTAAACTTTTTCACATGTAATGTAAAATAACTACATTGATTTTATAATATAAACATTTCATCAAGAAATTCGTTGCTTTTATGCTTGCTTGGAAGTCTAAAACATTTCTATTTGAATTACAAAACGAGTAAATCAAAAGATACATTACCTCTAAAAAATGTGTAGTGTTTACAGTGTAAATTATGAGGGACAAATTAAGATTTTTTAAATTGATAAATTGTTTTCTTAGCATTTTGTTGTAACTAAGGAAAACATCCGTAGGATGGTATAAACTTCGCGTCGATAACTCAATTCTATCACCTTTTAAATGCCAATGAAAAAAGACCTACACTCCGAATTCGAGGCATTCCCATATTATTCAAATGGAAAACAAAAATAATTATTTAAACCTTTCGCTCAGCATATTCCGGTGTGAAAAGTAGTTCATTCAGCTATTTTAAGCAGCAGCATTGTTTTACATAATTTTGTACCTGTAGATAACCGGGAAGTATGACTTTATACGGAACAAACACACTCTTCAAAATATTTATGTAGAGATTATACCTTCCCCCTGATCATATATATGACCATCAAAATTACATGTAAACGTACTTAATAAAACACTAAAATTTGCACGAAATGTCTTTTGGACAATGGAATATTAGAAAGAAATTATATACCTGTATATAGCGTTTTAAAGTTCTTTTCTTCATCATAAATAATCCATTTTCTTCCTATTTAATAATATTATATGCACACGTAAGGAAATTAAACGTTTGTTTGGGAGATTGTTTATGTTAGCAACAATGAAGTAACCATGCAAGAAATTTTAAGTTCAACTCGAAATAAGAAATTCTGGTTTGATTTTCTTGATAACGGCTACTCCTACGATAAAAATGTATAGGAAAGGATATACTCCTCTTTACCAGTTCTACAACTTTTATTTGAAAAATATTTTGATATGAGCAATAGTTTACGAGATATGACGAAAATTTAATTTTTTATCACCAGTAAAGTGGTACCCCTGATTGACGTACGTGATTAATCTTTACGATTTTCGTATTATATTTGATTGAAAGTCCTTAATATCAAATTTAATGAAAATCCGTTCTGTAGAAGCCGAGAACGAACATGCGGACGGACGGACGGACCGACCGACGATAATAGGCGCTCACGCTGGAAGGAAAACGCGCCTAAAAATGGACGAAATTTCTTTGGACCTAATGTCCTGGAACCGTAAAGGCCCGCGTTGAGTTTGGCTTACGATTAGTTTGTCTTGCGATAATTTTGTGAGTTTAGCCCGAGATATTATTGTATTGCGACAATTTCGGTCTGCGGTAATTTTGTTTCGCGATAATTTCGGCCTTGGAAAATATTGTCTTGTGATCATTTTGGCCTGCGATATTTTTGTATTAAGACATTTTGAGCGCGATATTTTGACGTAGAACCGTCATCCAGAAGCCTTGGGCAGCTGACCCCTTTAGCCAGGCATTTCAAACTCGAAGAGGCGTAGGAGCCGCATTAAAGCGATGGCTGTTATAGAAGGGCCCCAATAGAAATGCACTTGTTTAATGAGGGCCGGATATGGAAAATTTGATTTTATCTAGAATCTAGACATTTTTTGCCATTAAAAACAACAATTTAGGAAATCGGTTTTTTTGGACTTCATTTAGAATGTCAAAATATCCTGTCCTTTTCATAAAAATGAAGCGTTTATATGCAATCTCGAGCACTTTTGTTAAGACATAAATGAGCGTTCGGATCGCAATTAGGCGCAGAAAGGGTCGCCAATTTGACATGACTGCTTTTAGCTTTAGGATTAAGCAGCCCTGCGCGTGAATGACTTCTCTCGCTTTCCATCCAAAGTTCAGTTTTTATTAAATCGAGAGAAATAAAAAAAGAGAAAAGAAATTTAGAGAAAGAGGCCGAGTGGTGATTTAGGTCTTGCTTTCTACGATAATCGCTCATTAAAAAAGTACTTTTTAGCGCGCGCACTCCAAGTTACTAAAGAAAATGAACCTTTTTTGCATTTCCCTCTCACACCCGTCTTCCCTTCTCCGCCCCCGACAATTTGTTTCATCAATCTCAGCGCGATTATGCGTGCGAGGGAAAGAAAATGGCATTTGGCACCATCGAAGACACCCTTTGGGAGACTCCGTATGTGCGTCTTAGCCACCTAAACGACCGTTTCCCGCCATCATTCCCCGATTGTTTCTTTAGTCGTCATGAAAATCATGAGCCCTGCGCTTGCTCGTCATATCCAACCGCAGTGTCGTAATAAATTACTTTAAATCACTCCTTGGGTTTACACTCATCTTGGCAAGTTTAAATTTAAAGTTGGAAAAAATGTTTTTATATCTTTTCGTAAGTCATTTAGCTTCTAGAAAAATATTCTTTTTGTTTCAACTTCCGCTTTATTTTCAGTTGTATCCTAGAGCAGTGGTTTGACATGACGCCTCCCTTTTGGTTTTCACTAAGCCGTCATGCCCCACTATGTTTTTAATTGAAATAAATGTAACCCTTTGCATATTGACATCATTATTCATTATAATCAGTGAACAATCCTCCTAATAACCATAAAATTATTTAAAAAGGAAAATACACACTGATTTACTCCACGCCAGGGACCAAACACAAACGCGATCTCATGCACTTCGGGTTTAGGAAGAATTACTCCACGCCAGGGACCCTTTTTTCTTTTTTCACACACACACACACGCACAAATACACACAAGGCAAAAACCACACACGAGTACAGTCGGAGCACCTCAAACGCGGGGATTACGTTCCTCGAGAATTCGCGTTGGAGGAACTTAACTTTATGATTTGAGTGGGATACGTGAACATGGCTGAACCTTATGATGAAGCCTTCTATAAATACCTAGACATTAGAATTTTTATACTCACATAAATGGAAAGCCCTACCTATATTGTGTGCACTTAAAGGGGCATAAGCCTTAACACTTGCACGAATTTCCTCTTCACTCTTCCTGATCGTGTGTATGGTAGAATCATTCACACCATATTCCCAGCCTACCGATGCTACACTCAAGCCGCTTCGTAACTTATCAAGGATCTTAATTGTCTCAGCTAATGTCATAACTTTGCTGCTTTTCTTTGCCTCACTACCACTTGAAGATGCTTTACATTATGATTCCATACTAAGGGTTAATACAAAAAACTGCAAAAAGTGGCACTGAACTTAGCGCGGTCACAGCTTACAAGAGATTGAAGGAGAGGAGATAGAAGTGCTCACTAAACAAATGAAAACATTATTACTTTGTCTTATACGAGTTCTATGAAAATGGCAACAATGTTGTTGCAGAGAGTTTTAGTTTACTAATCGGCAATTTAAGGGATACTCGGGTACTGTTTATAAATTTCTAGAGCGCCCAAACTGTTACGTGTTTGGCGAACCGCGCATATTCATACTTTCCACGTTCGGCAGATAATTGGTCGCATTTACTTTTGAGCGTATAAGCGAATCCGCGCAGGAAGAACCCGCGTTGGGGGAGGGTTTGCCATACTTCCTTTCTAAAAAAATGCTTAACTACGCACTTCGGAATCAAGGATTCCATCGTCAATAGACCGATCCCTAGCGTGGAGTAAATTCCCCTACTATGTGAGTACTTTCCTTTTTAAATAATTTTATGGTTATTAGGAGGGTTGTTCACTGATGATTGTTAATTAACCATAAGGCTCTTATTTATATTTTTTCCTTAGTATCATTATTCACGATTAATTAAGTCGTAATTACTTTACCCATATATACTGTACATATTGGGAAGATTGAAAAATACGTTTAAACTATTTCAGGAGAATTTGACATTAAAAATGGAATTTTTTTCTTATAGCCTCTTGTCCCCCCTCCCTCCCTTCTGGAACTCTCTTACGCCGCCGCAGGGGGCGCGGCCCACACTTTGGGAACCACTGTCCTAGAGGATAAATTGCCAAGTTGTTAGAAGCAACAGAGAAATTCGCATAATCAAAATAAAAATTCCCTATCCATAATAAAGAATACATTGCCAAGTTAAGGGTTAGACAGATTGGATCTTAATAAGTATTTCTTGGCATGGTGGTCTCCAGATTTAGCGAGAAACTGAACGCGTATGACCAACCGTTTCGCTTCGTTTCACATAAAAATTCATCAAAACTAGTGTTTCAGGTACGTTGCTGTTGATGCATAAAATAATGTTAGCAAGAATTTCAATAAAGGTGGTCACTTTCTTTAAATGTGGAAGTTTGCCAATGTCATTATTACTTAACCTTAGCTTTCCAAAATATTTTTCAGAAGAAGACTTCAAAGATAATCTTTATTTTTAGTTTCTTTATTTTGACCGAGGCGTTGCTAATATTAAGCAAGTTTTCAAAACGGCCGATTGCACATAGTATGTGCAAATAAACCCATTGCGGGCGGAGAAATGTGAAGTAATTTCGGAGGAACTAGTTTCTGTTCTAGTTACGTAAGCGTCTTCTTAAGGTCGGTAGAGGATCTTGAGATTTTAACCTATTTAAAAAATTACGCTCAAAATGAAAAAGACTGTTTAGATAATTCAGTGGTTATTTGTATCGATTCTCTAAAGAAAAGCACCGTACTATTTACATCGAGGAGATGGAACGAGAGTTTTATTACTCACATTATAGGGATCGTGCAGCATGTTTTATCACTATAGCGCACCGCGATTGTCTTTTACGGATGTGAAGGGTTAAAAAAAAGGGATAGAGGTTTCGCTTTAACGTCTCTCTCTCTCTCTCTCCCTCCCTCCCTCATCGTATTGCGCGCAAACACACGCACCTGCGCACACAAACACACGCACATGGTGCGAGAGAGTCGATGGAACAGGATGTTTTTCGTTTTGTCCAATCCCACGCGATTATTCATGGGACCTTCAAATGTCGGCTGAATAACGTGCGTAGAATAACTTGCGAGGAATATGGTGCGTGGAGAAGACATGGAGCCTCTTTAAATGAATAGGATTGTGTTGGATGTCAGGATGTGATCGATTAAAATTAAATCTGTCTGTCTTCTACGGTTAGTAAACTGTGGTTTTGCTATTCATAAAAAAAATACCGATTTTGTCGTAAATCCAATTCGTCTTTCCGCTTTCCTCAAAATGATAGATGTATCAAGAAAAATAATTACTTAAATATCGGCAGATGATTGATCTCACAACTGCTTCAAAATGCTACCTAAATTTAACTGATACTAATGAAACTTCGAAAAAACGGTAGCATCGATCTAATTTGAAGGAAAAGAAATCGGGCTAAATTTTTATACGCGAATTTAGAAAAAGTGTCGTAATCGGTGAGGTAATTTACGGTTAGCACAGAATATAAACGAACGGTAGTCGTTTCAAGATAATGAGATAGCGATAAACGAGTTTTCCGCTGGGTCGAATACTCGATCCGTCGTATGTACGTCGCGCACGACCGAGAGATTCGTCGTCCTTCGCAAGAATTACGCACATCCCAACATTTCAAACCCAGAGCGGAAAAAAACCTCAACATCAGCGCTGACAACCAAAACTCAATGAAATGGTGCATAACCGAATGGCTTATGTTAGATAAAGATCTCCTTGGAAGGCACAAGAGTATTTCCGCTCGTAACTCATTGTGATCGACTTTCTTTTGTTTAGGTTGGCCTATAAAAATACATAGTTGACAAAGCGTACAAAAATTTACATTTTGTAGTGCGAAATCTCAAAGGGTGTTCTAAGACAGCAAGGGAATTAACTTACACGTCAGTTGTTAGGCCAACGTTAGAGTATGTGACGAATGTGTGGGATCTAAACGGAAAAGGGCTCACAGATGAGATAGAAAAGGTTCAGAGAAAGGCAGCGCGTTATGTTTGGGTAGATTCGGGAGGAGGAGAGTGGAACAGAAATGATTAAAGAATTAGGCCGGGAATCGCTAAGTGGAAGAAGACGAGTTAACAGGCTAGGTGGAATGTATAATGCTTTCGTTAAAAATAATGGTTGGAAAGACATGACAAGGCGATTAGGTAAACCAGATTTTGTGGGAAAAAACGATCACAAGTATAAATTAAAACTGAGAAGACAGAAAAGTAATGTATCTAAATATTCATTTATAAATCGCGGGGTGTGGTAATGGAATATGTTACCTGAGGAACTCTTCAAACCATTCCCTAGAAATGTTAAAACTTTTAAAGATAAAGTTAGAAATGTCAATGTAAAAGATACTTTTAGTCTTAATGTTAAACTAAATAAACGTACTCTTAATTTAAATTGTAAGACCAAGGGATCTGGAGGAAGTAGATGGACCGCTTGGTAGGATGATGTACGGTAGGGACTTCGAGGGCCCCGGAACCACTACGGTAGCCATGAAGGCCTGCCCATGAACCTCGAAAACTCTTAAGCTCCCAATGTTAATTATATATAGTTTAGAAGAATTGTATATTGTGTAGAAAAAGTTATAAATTGTATAGATAAAAACTGTATATTAGATACTAAAATGTAACAAGTCTAAAACTTTGCCACCGGGCCAGGCGCCCAATTGCATTGTAACAGAAATAATAATAATTTTGAAGGGATTTTAAAATCATTTTTTTACGAACGAGAGAATTTACTGAAAGTTACTTTCTCTGCCGTTTGTCTTGTTTTAATAAAAATTGAAGGATTCGTTGTAGAGTACGACTAGAAGCGTTAATAGGCGCAGATGGGTCCTTCAAATTAATAAAAACTGCAGGAAATTGCCGAACCGGATGTGTGCTGGACTTCATTCAGGGTGTTCATTCATTTGACGGAGACCTGTATTTGCGGGTTCTTTTTCTCTCAGTCATTCGAATGAAGCGGCACGAGTTCCTGGATGTCATACTTTTCCATTTTGCTCTTTTTTTCATTCGATTTCGATTTTTTGTTTTACACGCCATGGTACGAAAACTGAAGTTGCACATTTGGCTACATTTGTGTTTTTGCTAATAAGAGTGTATTTAACACATACTTATTTATATTTTAGCCATTTTTATTCCTCGACTTAATTGGATTTTTCGAAGATACACTAAATAATTAATATGGCGCAATTTTATAACAGTAAAAAACATATCAACATATATAGTGCTTTTGTTTTCTACGCCTAACTACCGATTGCCTATTTTATTACAGACTATGATTATAATCTTGACAAATCGCACATTCCATCGAACTTGAAGGAAGCTCGTCTGCTCTATTCCTAACGAAGATCTTGAATATTTCGGACGCAAGCAATACTAATCTTGGATATTTTCTAATAGCAATACACGAAGAAAGAGCAAACCGTTAACAGAAAAAGGAACTAGCACACGCTTGGAAATTAGTCTGGTTTGCGTCGATTGTTTTTCGATGAAAACTTAAGTGTTTTAAAGAGATTTCTAATCACTTAAAAGAGACGAAAATAACTAGAGCTACATTTCTGCCGACGTATTCGCTAAATGTGCATTTAGCATTCCGATCAATTCTTCGACCTTAAAAAGTAGTCCTTGAATGTCAGAATGTTGTTATTTTTGTACTTGAAAGAGAATGATTTTTTTAATGCAGCTAATGTGCTTAAAATGCAGCGAATAAGGTTAAAAGTGCCATTTATCGATATAGGCGAATGGACGGAATTTTAAAATGTTATATTTTTCACAATGTAATTACTCGATTAGTTTTCCTCAGAATATCGTGTATTTCAGTTCCAGCAGTACGTAACTTTTGGGAGAAGGGGTTTGCCTGAGCTATACAGGATCCAAGAACTGAAAAATAAAATCACTCAACTCACCGATTTTTCTTGGGGATCCACACTGGACGCCAAAGGAATGGATCCGTGGAATAGTTTATGGCAATCACTCTCGTTCCCGGACAATCCTTTGGGAGCCAATCCCTGGGCCAGCATTCCGAGTACCCCCCTTGTCCGTGGTCCTCCGTTTCTTCTTCCTGTGCCGTCGAGGAAGACGCCGGAGACCCTCCTCCCTTCAGCTGCGCCCTCTCCTTCAGCTTCTCGTCCATCTTCATCTCCACCCCCCCTTCATCATCCCCCTCTTCTCCTTCGTTGTTGTTGTCTTTCGCCGGATCGTCGTCGGCCCCTTCGCCCGCGCATCCGATCCTCTGGAACCCGTCCTCGCCATCGCTTTCGTCCGAGGGGCTCACGTAAGGGGCGAAAGAGGCCTTCCAGAAGGTGCTGGTGAAGGTGGAAGAGGGAAGACCCCTATGGTGGGCGCCCGCAACGCGCGGCCTGGGATAGAGCTTGAAAACCTTTCCCTTCTCTCCCGTCGCGACGGCCCCCAAGGTTCTCTCCAAGATGCTCTTCCTGCTGGGGCCGTCGCCTCCTCCGCTGCCCCCCTTGCACTTCCACTGCCCCTGCCTCCACGTGTTGTAGAGCGAACCGTGGAGGCCGTGGATGAAGATGACGTCGGCGACGGTTTGCTGTGCACCCGGGTCGTGGAGCACGAGGCACTCGACGCTCTTTTCCGGTTGTTGGTGTTCTTGTTTGTCGAGAGAGGAGAGGACGGGGGCTGACACGGAGCGAAACTTATTCCGCAATGGCCTGAGGATTGGATCTATCTTCGTCGCCGGCGAGAATATGACGGAGGCTACTGCAAATAGGAGAGATATTGTTTCCAATGGGCACGTGGATTTAATTTACGCGCGTCTTATACTAAAATTTACCGCAGAGAGGGGGCTGTCGAAACTAAAAATAGAAATATTAAATTAACCCTTTTATATTTCGCATCTTGGGTAGGTACATACTTTAAGGTACGTGATTGGTGGCCAATTTTACGTTGACGCTTTATTTTAAGTATAATGTTCGGGAAATAATTCAACGTTTGGACTTATCATTTTTGGCTACCGAAGATATTCAGAAAGAACTTTATTATCGAGTTTTCGATTTCAAGACTTTCCACTTGGGGTCTTACTAATATCTTTTTCAATAATATTGTGCGTACTACTAGATGAAGACATCATTTGAGCGCCCGGAGAAAATATCTGCGGCTAAATGTTTGGCAACTAATCTATAAAGAGGTTAAGGTAGACAATATCTTCATCTTTGTTAGCATACATTTTAACGATTTAGAGCAAATTTTCAACTAATGTTACACAATAATAACGGATAACGCTAAGCGAGCGAATGTAAGAGGAGAAGCAGAGAGACTTTTGCTGCGTAATGTCCGACAACGACTTTACATTAAGATAGCCTTGGAGAGGGATCCCATAAGCGACTCTGAATGGCAACTCATATTAGCGCCTTCATCCCCATTTGCTGTCCATTCGTTTGGATGCGCAGTGGAAGTCGTATGTGGTGACCCCGTTCAAACCACGGAATTAAATACCTGATATCAATAGGAAACGTCTCTCATTTTGGATTAAAATTTTTTGCAGATTTATTTTTACAAATGAACCTAATTTTTAAGAAATATTCGCCAAATTATCTTTCAAATTGAGATATTCTGTTTAGAATCGGCTCATCATGTAAAATTGGCAATACTCTCATTTCAGCTTTCATTTTCAACGAAATTATCATCCAAATTTCTCGAATTGTTAGATGAGCTCTTTCTTATCACTTACAGTGACACATTGAAGGCTTTTTTCGGAAATATTTAAAATAACGATGAACTTTGAATGTTGAAATACGAATTTCAGCGCATGCTTTGCTGGTCTGCCCGTACTTCGTTCATGTCACGCATTTCACGGATTTGGTTTTTATTTTATTTTTGAAAATGTAGTCGAAAAAGGGCCAACCGTTTTAGAGTTCTGAGGTGATACACATACGTATTGTACGCCCACTATTTTATAGTAGGTGCGTAAACTGAGGTTGCTGGCTTGCGCATGTTAACACAGGCTGCATTTATTATAAAGACATATATGTGTCAAACTCCCAAAAATGATATGCAGCTGTTTTACTTCTACTTCCCGCACTATTTGAATGATATAAAAATAATATTAATTTATATATTGAACCGTTGAAAACCATGTTTAGAGATGTCGTTAAAGATGACTGCCGTACTATTTAACATGATGCCGTCTCTTTTTGAGAATATGAGGTTTCGTAAAATCTTTTTTAATTACTCTTGTTTTTAATTATAGAAATTGATATCCACGAATAGTTTTCTATTCGTGTATTTTAGCGAAAAGTTGGCGAGACAAGTAGATTTAGTAGATGTTTCATTTCTGCAGGGCAGTCTCTCGAAATGTATCAGAACGCCTCATTGGTTTACATTTCTGCATAGTGGCAACCCCAGTGGCGGATTACCGCACAGGAGCATGAAGCCTGGGGCCTCGACACTCATGGGGGCCTCAAAACAGTCAAAACTCGATTTAAAAAAAATATTTTATTTAGCAAAATATTTCACAATCAATATAATCTACTACTTACGTACACATCTCGTGTTTCTACTCAGGTTTGTTACAATGTAACATCCCTTGCGTCATTCGAAAACACATCTCACAGTTATAATTCATTTTTTGTTTATTTTCCAACATGGGCAAGTTTATGTAATAAATATTAAAATTTCTATTTATGCATTTCTGTAATTCAATTTATTTAATTTTTTTCCATTCGTAAGTTGTAAAGATTTTTGTAAATTGAGTACCTCCCCCTCCCGGTCAGTTGGGGGCATCCCGAATTTTTGGCGCCTGGGGATTTCAGAGACCTTAATCCGCCACTGGGCAACCCGCTAAGTTGCAGTGTAAATTACACTTGGTTCTTTTCTTTCTCCTTCGCTTACCTTTGATGGAAGCCGTCGGTGAGGCCAGATGGCTGGCTACGAAGGAGAGCAATGCCGGCAGACCGTGCGCGAGTCGCGATCCAAGAGTTCCAAACGCTATTAGGTATCTGATCATCAAGCGTTTCTTCCGTATCCAAGCGTAGTATACGGCCACCGTGAGCGGGACGACCATTCTTCCGGCTAATACGAGCCATTCGGCCACTTCGAGTCCGAGTTGCTTGCAGCGGCTGCAGGCCATTACCACTCCCTTTGGGTCCAACCTATGGAGAAGTTCACAAGATGAAATTTTCATTGTTCTATAAATTTATACGACGCCCATTGAGAGTGAAAGGGGCAGCGAGGTCGTCATTTTGCAGGGAAATAGAGGGACAAAGTGGGGAATTAATCTCTCCACCGAAGCGATTTGGAAAATGGGAGCAGACTGACTAAGGAGAGCTTTTACCGTAAATTCTGTCTGTATGCTACACTTTTGACTGAGGGAGTAAAACACTAGAGGACCATCGAGCTCGTATTATGGCTGTAAACAAATTCAAGAATAAACACTTGAAAAATCAAATCTTAGGTAGCTCTTATAGTCATAAAGAGGTGCGCATGTCAGCTACAGTGCAGCCGTGTTCAGTGACGATTCGGCGAAAGTAGATTTTATTTTAGGTGAATCTTTCTCGGGTTTCACGCCGGGTGATGTCTAGAATAGAATTCGACGTTTCGGCATAAGTCACATCTGCCATCTTCAGGAAAACTCAGCTTTCCTGAAGATGGCGCATGTGACTTACGCCGAAACGTCGAATTCTATTCTAGACATCACCCGGTGTGAAACCCGAGAAAGATTCACTAATAATATTCGCCGGGAAAGTTTTAAATCCTTTTTCAGATTTTATTTTATCTTTTTTTTTTTTTTAGAGATTAAGAGATTTCTAAAAGTTAGCCTACTTTCAGTGAATCACCGCTGGGTGGCTACGTTGTAGCCGAAATTCGCATCTGGTTTTTCAATTCTAGTTTCATAGTTATGGCTACATAGATGACTAAGATAAGTACATAACTGATTATTAAATTTATGTTGCTGAAACGTTTATTCTTGAAAGGATATTGCATAGCAACTGCTAGAAAACAATGAATCAACATGAAATTCTTTTAAAAAATAGCATGAAGATGGACTGAAAGCATTTTTACTTTCGTGGGCGGGACAGATTCAATCTAAATGTTAGATGCTCTTCCAAGATGTATTTGACTATTGCGAGTGGAAATCCATTGTTCATGTTTTCCCAGAATCGGATTTATCGAGCCTTTATTTTCCCTACTTTTGGCTGACTTCCTTTAGTTGATTTCTATCGTGAGAATATATAACGAGTCGGAAATATCTTAAATTTCTTGCTCGTTATGAGAAGTATCTCCTCTAAAAGTTACGTCCCTAATTTATAGATATCTATATATGTATGTATGTTTTTATATAGCTCAGCAACTACAGCTCGTAGAAACAAGAGAAAGGCATCATTTTAACCGGAATAAAGAGTTAAGTGGTGTAGTCAGGTTTTTATATAGATTTGATTGACATTCCTAATTTTTAAAAATATTTTCTTTCTTCATTTTCTCCATTTGAATAACTTAGGGACAAGTGCAACTTATTTTTCATTTGAATTTTAAAATTACTTAGAAACATGATACAAACTTGAGACTTAAATGGTTTTATGCAAAAAAGAACAAAGTTTATTTTTGTTGAAGACAGAATCCGTATCCTGACCGAATTAGCGTAAAAATGCGTTTAGAATTAGAAAAATACGTGATTTAATCAATTTTATGACAATACCAATTATAAGCAGGGTCTGAGAGAGGTGAGATGGGGCCCGGGCCAGTCACAAATGTGGGGCCCTACCCCACTCCGAAAGCCATACAAATATATGAATAAAAAACCTTTAGAATAAATTTTGGGGGCCCGGGCCAAATGGCCCTGCTGTACCCCCCTCTATCTGGCTCTGATTATAAGCTACCATGACAACTCCTATTGTCGCCGAAGTTGTTAATCCAATGCATTAATATGGAAAAATTTTAAACGTAATATCGTTTTTCAATTTCTGCGAGCGATTTTTCTTTGTTTATATGGCAACCAAATATTTGTTGATTTTATTTGAAATATTACTAATAAACTTTTTAATGATATTTTCGTGTTGCGTAGAGTTATCCAAAGCAAGCTGTTTTTAAAACTACGTAAGTAACGTAAATAATTAGACGTAGATTTTTCACAAATTATGATTGGATAAATCGTTCCATTGTTTCCAAAGAATTGTTGATATAAACAATTTTCTCGAACAGGACTTTGGATGTGAGAATCGAGGTAATAGTCGGAAAATAATATTCACTGTGGGTTTTAAAACGTTCTATTTACTTTTTTGTCTTCCGTTAAATTAATAAATTTTGTTTGTTCCTTTGTTCATCCATTTTCTGTTGATTATTGTGTTCTTGATGGTTTTATTTACAGTGTTCGTTTTGAAGATATCGTCACAAAACTTCGCATAGATATATAATTTTACCCTGCGGATAACATATGCTATATGGCGATAAAAAATTTGGGGGAAGGGAGAGCTTTATTCAATAATTATTTTCCCATAAGTTCACACGTAATTTTAGATTTTTCACAGTGCAAGATTTTCTTCATTCATCAAGTAAATATGTAAATTTTTGCTTTATTCGACAGTTAAAAGTGTGTACTATCTTATTATTGTAATGTTTACATGTTACACGGTCAAATTTTTAGATTCCCTACATCCGTTGAAAGTCAACGGGCACTTCTGCTAGTGTGATATAAAATCGATTCATTATTATGATCTTCAACCAAACATGCGAGTTGCGAGGACAGTCTCCATTCTTCTCTCTCTCCCTCTCTCTCTCTCAAGAGCAAATAGTGAATACATTTCAATATAAAAAAATTCAATGTTTTTCCTAGCTACTAACTTGAATAATCAAATTAGTAAAAGAATAATATACTGAGGAACAGCACCATGGAAGCATTAATGCTATAGAAATCCTATATATACTTTTGGAAGTGTCCGTCCGTCCGTCCGTACCCCGCTGTATCTCTAAAGCCGTTTGTCGTAGAGATATGCGGTAAACTGCGTTTTGTTTCTACAAGCTAGGAGGTCCCTAGAAAACTATTTTCATTTTCATAAAGTCCCGCGTTCGCATACAGGAGACAGTTATATTATCCCATAAGTTTACACGGGATTTTCGATTTTTCAGAGTGCAAGGTCTTTTTCCTTCATCCATCAAAATGCGTAAATATGGACCGATGTTCTTCGTTTTTTCTTAATTCGACGGATAAAATTGTACACTTGCAATGTTTATATGTTAGGCGGTCGAAGTTTTCAGAAATACACATTCTTTTTCGAAACTTTTCATACTCATTCCGGGCGCTGCGAAGGAGACACTCATTGTTGCCTTCGATTCAGTTAATGCCAATTAAACATTCAAATAGACGAAATAAAAGCGTTATTCGCTTCGAACTGTTGTGTAAGCATCGAAATTAATGAAGCATAGCAACGTAAATATTTAAGGATACTAATTATTCTGTATGGGAAGTGTTTCTAACGATTTAATCAAGGCATTTCATCGTTTGAATGCTGGAATCTTACCTTTTTGTAAGTAGCACCATTATATTATACATATCTAATGCTTATTAATGCAAATAGGCTCACGCATAAATTAAAAATTAGATGAGAATAGGGACGCACGTTATTTTTTTAACACATTGAATGTGACATGGTTATCTTCTCTTCGTAGATAATCTAAATTACAAAGAACGTTAGGCGACGGACTACGTTTATTCCGGAGCAGCATGAAAACATTTATGTTTTAAAATAGGAATCTAAAACATGCCAAAACTTACTTGCCGCAATTGCGGCAAGAGGCACCTAGTATATTTAAAACGGATTTAAGTTCTTTTACTCGACATTTCGTGAGTTCCCTCTTTAGAGTTCATTTCATTCGCGAAAACTTGATAATGGTTTTTCCGTATCGCTCAAGTAAATATTATTAAAACTCGCTCCAACGCGAAATGTTTAATTAATATATAATCGATTCTCTATTTCACGTCCGTTGTGGTTTACTGCTTTAGACTTCCTTTTGTCGCATAGTACGTATTCTTAACCACAATTGACAAATCTTCACCAAGTCTGACCGAAAATGCCTCGATGTTGAAATATTCCAAATTTATAACATTTACGGTAAAAAAAAACCGTGACGAAAGCGTCCTAAGTTATCAGTCCTTACTTATCTAATCTCTGAAAACTCTTTGTAAATAACTCCATGCCCTTAAATACCCGATGACTGCTAGTTCCAAAGCTCAAGGAGAATATCCCCGACCGTGTTACTTTGATTTATTTCCTCTGATAAGAAGATATAGGATTCAGATTAGAGGCCATGGTTGTCGAGAACAGTGTGAAAATACTATAATTACACCCATTACAAATATACAAAATACCATTGCTGATAAAGATTACGGAAGCACGGAGGAACGGATCAGCCGACGGAGGTGCAAGGAAAACAAAAATATAACGCAAATGGATCGTCGTTTGAATAACGGCAATTCGTTCAGCGTTAATATTAACATGAGCATAGACGGGCCTTAGATTAATCAATTTCTTAATGGCTGTCCTCGGCGTTTTCCTTTCTTGATAAACACACGAGTCTTCTATCTAAATACATTCGCAGGCAATAAAAAAACGAACGTATTTACATTGTCCACGAGAAGATATTTTTGTCGATAATCCTGACATTTCTATTTTAAAACCTTTGGATTTTCTCTGATTTTATGAACGCAGACATTTAAATTACAAATTTTTAATGAAATATGTCCTCTCTTAACGATCAACGCAAATTTAAAATAATAAGATTCTATCTCTCTGTATTCCTCGAGAGACAAACACTCATAGTTAAAGATGGCTAAAGATGTTCATAATAAGAATCACAGGCAAAGGTTATTTACGGTTGTATTTCCTTAGATACTGTATATGCGTTCATGAAGATAGCGCGCGCGGCATCTGTTGAGCTGCGGCGACAGCCTGAGGCAACCCTGAGGTCGTTCAAGTTGACATTCAGAGGAGAGTGGGACGCGGAAACTAAGATTGAAAGGGACGAAAAGAATGCTATGTCTGTAAAGCAGCAAACTCTATGTTTTAAATTTCGTAGAAGTAGAGTCATAAGACCGATCCGTCCAATACTTCAAGGAATACTAAAATAATATTTAAGGAAATGGCGAGCAGTTGTTTTACACGTTGCTTTTTTTGCGTACACGAGTAATTTGATAACATATATGATTTGTTTGATTTTTATTGTTAAATCAATTATCAAATTATTTGCGCCATCTCTTTTTCTCCTGGAGAACTTGAGGACTCCGATTAACGAAATAACTTATAGAAAATATCACTGCTTTATCTTACACTTTATTAATAAGAAAACCTATTCTTAGCTTCGCTTCTATAAAATAAACGTCATCATTAAAATTACAAACTGTGATGCTTTGCATTAATTTGGTCCATTTGGATCAATTTTGTAAATAAACGCTTTTAAGTAATGGCAAAATGTTATGATACTAAATTCTACACTGGACTGTATATAAATTGTTGATTTTTAATTTTTCTCCGTTATCTTCAAACATCAGAGGTGTAATTAAGGCGAGATTACAATAGGAAAATAGAACGCTTTTACAATACTATATTCGAGTATATATAATAAACCACGCGAAGCAAAGATGTTTAATCGAATGCAAAATGGCCGCGTGCGGCACCTGAGAGAATGTATGCGGCACGCAAAGCTATAACGGAAAAACGACACGTGAAATTTATTACTGGCTATGATGTATTAGTTGTTTTTTTCGGATTGATCACTGCGTTCATGTTCCACGGTCGCTACGTTCCCCCGGAAGTACTTTTCGCTTGACCTTTTTAAAATGTTACTTTTCGGTTTAATTAAGCAATAGATTAGTGGATTTGTAAGGCGCTTTCGGGAGACGTTTTGCCCACGTTGCAGCGGGCGTCTTAAGGAGTGAAGTGAAACGTCGACTTAACAAGTAGAGTTTTATCCATGAAAATGGATAAATTAGCGCGTTTTGCATTTTTCCTGTGGATATATACCGCCACATATTCGGTCACTGGAGCCTTGTTTAGTTTAGTTTTGAGTATATAAGTGAAATAATAGAAAATAATTAAAAATATCTCACTTGAGTAATTGTAACGTACTCCTTACATTAAAGTCAATTTCTTCATCGTAATTTGCCCATTCCCTTTCACTTACGAAATAAAATTCATGTGGTCGCCGTAGATAATCCATTTATTTTCATTTATTACGTTCTGTGTCCACAATAAAGAAAATTACACGTATTTTTAGTAGACCTTGTTTACTTCGGTTGCTACGAAATTTGTTTTCGTTGACAACGATTGGTAAATATGCATAAGAAAATTTATAATTCCAAAGTAAATTACGACTTTCTCATTGGATTTTTCTCAACCTTTTACAGAATCAGTGGCATTTATGTGGAAATTTACCGTCAACTGGCTATACCCCGCGTAACATACGCGGCCTAGAGTTTTTGAACACGTTTATTCGTATTGGAAGTAGATTTGTGCGAGTTTTTTAACGGGAACGTTTTGCAAGGAGGCAGTCAATAGAGTGGGGAAGGGGGAGGGGGGTGGTTAAGCCAAGAAGAAGAGGAGAGGGGAAGAAAGAGGATAGGAAAGAAGGGGCAGAGGAGGATGGAGAGGACATTTTTGAGCACGGGGATGACGAATTGAATGTTAGTCCCATTGGAAGAATTTTTCAAGTGTTGGAAACATACCTAAGGCTTATATATATATATATATCCTATATCTTACGCGCGTAGTGGAGCTGCGTCCGTCCGTCAGTCAGTGCGTATGAAGCCTCGCGTAATTATATCGGCGTATTTCTGGAGAACCGTTCGTCGTAAAGATATGCGGTAAACGGCGTTTTGTTTCTACTGGCTATGAGGTCCCTGGAAAAATATTTTCGTTTGCTAAAGTGTCCCGGGTTCGAATCCAGGAGACAATTATATTTTCCCATAAGCTTACACGGGATTTTCGATTTTTCAGAGTGCAAGGTTTTTGTCCTTCGTTCATTAAAATACGTAAATATGGACCGATTGTCTTCTTTTTTGCTTTATTCGACGGCTAAAGCTCTGCACTATCTTATTATTGTAATATTTACACGTTGTGCGGTCAAATTTTTCAGAAATACGCATTCTTTTTTGAAATTTTGCGGATTTTTCGTACTCATTCCGGGCGTTGGCAAGGAGACTCTCATTATTGCCTCCGATTCATTTAATGCCAATTAAACCTTCAAATAGATGAAAGAAAAGGGTTATTTTCTTAAAGATGTTGTTTATGCATCGAAATTAATGACGCATAGCAACATAAATATTTAAAGATAATTATACTGTTGACTGCGTCTGGGAAGTGTTTCTAACGGTTTAATCAAGGCATTTCATTTTTTATATGCTGGAATCTTAACTTTTTGTAGGTAAAACTATTATATTATACATCTGTAATGTTTACTAACGCAAATAGGCTCACGCATAAATTAAAAATTAGATGAGAATAGGGGCGCACGTTATTTTGTAAACACGTTATATGGTTATCTTCTCTTCATTGATAATCTAAATAAACGCTTGCATAGACGTCGCCTCTGTAGTAGGTCCTTTAAGAAGTTAAAAGCAGTCGTTGATAGACACTTGAAGTAAAGCAATTGTTTGTAAGTTCGTCTATAAGGGTGCAACGATAATCATTGGAACTAAGGTAAGGTAGAATTAAAAAATTTTTCTCCTTTGAATATACCACGATATTAAACTAGCATTGAGTAACTCTGTGACATTATGATCACGTAATTTCTCTAATATATTGCTGTAAAATCGCAGAAAATTTAAAAACGCCAAGGAGGAGGAGCCAGAGATCAAAGGAAGAGTATTGTAGGAAGGAGAGAGAAAGAGATGCGGCCGCTCATAGAATTGCCCTTGTAGATGAGGAGCGGAGAGTACAAGAAAGACAAATAAATAGGGAAGCACGTCAAATGAATAGGGAACAAAGAAGATCTAACCTAGGACCGACCTATTTAGATTATTATATATATATATATAATATTTTCCAGTTTTCTGTCATACTTTAGGGGATTTTCAAAAAACAAAATTTTAAATGGTGCTCAATCCGAACTTGTGTATTTTTCAAAACTCAAATTTAAAGATAAAAAAATCACAGCAGTACAGAAATATACCCTCCGAGTTTCAGCTTTATACCTTTTACGGCTTCGTCACAATTTAAATTTAAACAAGGGCACAGACGGACGGCAAAGTGAAACTATAAGCGCATTAAAAATGCTCACTACGCTGCCTTTTCGTCTTCTTAACAACGCTGTTCACTGATGAGACCTAAAATCCAAGATTAGTGGAGGCATGAAGAAAAAGGTAAAAGATTATAAATGCCCGCAGGAGAAATTATGTTCGCAACCGGTGGTTCTTCTTGAGAGAAGGGAGAAGAACGGCTGGAGGAATTAACATGCGCGTTTGGGCAAAATGGCAGTGGCCACAGATCGGCGCAATTCAAACTTCCATCAACCAAAGCGTAATCATAATGCGCCAAGGAAATGAAATTGGGTACTGTGTGAGAATTTCCGAAATATGTGCGATTCCATTTTGACTTTGCAACTTAAACATGCCAGAAAAGTGTAAAGCGTATCACAAATAGACGCGTTTCTTGCAATGGAGTACTTGAAAGAGATGATATACGTGTACGTAAGGGAAATAGCGTTTTAAAGTTATTTTCTTCGTCATAAATAATCCATTTTCTTCCTATTTAAAAATATTACATGCACACGTAAAGAAATTAAGCGTTTGTTTGTGAGATTGTTTATGTTAGCAACGATGATGAAGTAACCATGCAAGAAATTTTCAACTCGAAATAAGATATTCTTGTTTGATTTTCCTGATAACGGTTACTCCAACGATAAAAAAGTGTAGGAAAGGAAATACTCTACGTCAGTGCTTTCCAAACTATGGTCCGCAGAGGTTTCGTTGGTGGTCCGCGAAGGTTTCCAAAATGTAATTTTTTAGAATGAACCGCATATTTAATTGAATTTTTTTTAGGAAAAGTAAATCAATTCTCACACTATCACAGGTATTCAATACTTTAGTAATGTACCTAGTTAGCTTAAAGATTTTTATACTCCTTCATATTTCCAGATTTCACCTCTCTGCAGTCAAATTAACCCCTTTTCATTAAAGTGTTTATACAGTAAGTACGTTTGTGTCAGAAATGAGGTGGTCCGAAGGGCCTGGAGGGTTGCTTTAGTTGTCCGCGGAGCTCAAGAGTTTGGGAAGCACTGCTCTATGTTACTATTTCTACAAGTTTTATTTGATTATTATTTTGAAATAACCAATACTTTACGTGATATGACTGAAACTTCATTTTTTATCACCAGCTTACGTGATTCATGGATGCGATTTTCTTAATGGTTTTTGATTGTAAGTCGTTAATATCAAATTTCATGAAAATCCGTTCGGTAGAAGTTGAGAACGTACATGCGGACGGACGGACGGGCAGGCAGACACACATAGAAACAGACGGACGGACAGACCTACGATAATAGGCGCTCACGCTGGAAGCGAAACGCGCCTAAAAATCGCACCTATAAATTATTATGTGCTGCAGTGAGAAATTAAATCGACAGATCTTTCCTATTATTTGTGAACTGCGGTTTGATACGCGATATCTCGTCTCATAAGCGTTTCGTTATAAGGGATGATGCCATCGAAAGCCTCTCGAGGAATGTGAACATGACAGGTAGGTAACCACCCAATTCAAATTTTAAATGATTTATTTCCAAGGATGTAATTATCGAGGAGTCCTCGAGTGCGGAAATCGCAGCCAAAAGAAACCCCGAAAAGGATACCTCGCCACGAAAAGATGATTATCATTTTCCCAAAAAGCTTCTCTCATAAATTCGACAGAAGAATGAGAGCGTCAAGTCCACGAATATGGATTAATCTGAACTGTAATTTCAAATCATTTAAATATTTCGCTTTACCAATGTTTATGAGAAGCAATAACGCCGAAATTGGCCAAATGAAGTAAAAAAAAGGCACGTGCTATCACTTCCGTAGTTAACTCACCCAGAGGAATAATAGACAATAGCAACGCTTTTCGATGGATCTTGCGACTGACAATGAGAGTGATTCTTAATTTTTGCCACGGGGCCTTTATTTAATTGCAAAGAAGTTATATTACTAGGTACGACCATATGAACAGAATTTCGGCCTCTTGCTTTTGCACGCAACAATAAGTTTCGCATTACATATTTCCAGTTTCGGTAGCTGCGTCCAAATTTATTCTCAAACCAACCAATTGGGGGGACCTTGTGACTTCAAACGACTCCAGCGCTAGAAGCAAGGGAGGAGTGAAACCCGGTGCCGGCATTAGCCTACTCTTAACGAGAAACACCAAGGGGACCAACGGCTTTACGTCCCTTCCGAAGGACGGGGCGCTGATTTGCGTGTTCTCCACATAACCACACAAATGGGGAGCCGGGCAACCCGGTTCGCACCGAGTTTGCTAAGCGTAGCAGGCCAGCGCCCGCACCACTACGCCACGACTCCCCCTTTTGTATATTCTCAAATTGTGTGACAATTACTTGATTAAATGAGGAAATTGGTCATTTAAGAAACGGCGTTACTACAACTCCATTGGCACATTTCGCACTGACAGGTATTAATTTAATTATGTTTTACGGATTTGTAGCGTTAATTATATATCGCTGCATTCATTTTTTCACTAATATTATTTTAAAATATGTCAAGCACATAACTTTCTCTATACAGAGCAATGAATATGATTGCTCTCGACATCAGCGTCCTCAAGAATAATTATCAGCAATTACACTAGTGAATAATTTTTAAACATGTTCAATTGTCTTTATTAAAAATACAATAACTAAAAAAATAGCTGTTTATATGGATAACAAAATGTCGATTCGCAATTAAAATTACCCTTGGCAACTGACGCAACGCTATCAACAATAAGAAAATTTTATCATAGCAACTGAAACAATGGTATCACTTAGTTCAGAGGTGGGCAAAATTTTTACGAGGCGGGCCACATTAGTAGTTGTGGGTGGTTAGGTGGGCAACATTAGGTCTCACATAGGAAGTTATTTGAGAGAATGCGAAGGGTCCTATTAGTAAAAATCAATTATTAATACATTTTAAATACAATATCTTCGCTATATAAGGATTTCCGGCCATAATTTTAACCACCAAATGTGAAATTTACTGTTTCACATTTCACGGTCTTTTATAAAGGCATCGCGGGCCACATAAGGTGCTCTCGCGAGCCAGATGTGGCCCGCGGGCCGTAGTTTGCCCACCCCTGACAGTGACGTATTTAACATAAATTTAGAATAAAAATATCTCTTAAACTATCGGTTTTAATAAAACATGTTTCAAACAAAAGTAGTAGAAAATTACATTTTCTATAACCTTTATAACAACAGATATTTACGTAATTTGAGTTTTAAATGAGGAATTTGAGAAAAAGGAAAAACGACAGGAATAAACGTCCACTTCCGGTTGAGCAGTTCCAGCCAAAACCATTTCAAATCTTTATTTGCCAATAAAAAATCTTGAGTATAAAATTTTCTGCTCATCTGATTATTAGTTTTTGAGTTAGAGCGTCCGCAAAATATTGTCACATACAAAGACATCATCGCGAGTATATTCAAACCATACTCAAAAGGAACCTCAAAACGTGTATTTCCGTTGAAATATCGAATTCGATATTTTTCACGAATACAATACTTTCTCTTATATACTGCATTTGGAGAGAGGAAGAATGCGAGCGATGGTTTATCAAGTTTGCCTAAGATCTCAAGTTTGATAGAAATTGACTTCGTAATCGGTTATACTATTTTTAAGCGATAATTTCAGAAAAGCGCTTTTGATAACAGATATCAAACTAAGATTACTTGTTTATTGTTGCGTGATAATATTTTCGGTTATTGAAAAAATTACAAAAGATGGCAGTTATGAAGTTTCCCTTAATAAAAAAAACTCGAAACGTGTGAGATTGTTGGGTTGTTTATATTAGATCGCAAATCCATCCCGAAATTCGCTCTTCTTTTATCTTTAATTACTTAATCGCAACGTTCGAGGATTCGTCAATCCGCAGCCAGTCACTTTTCCTGTCATCAATTCAAAGTCAAGGACATTATATCACGAAGCATGAATCGTACCCTGTTTTATGCAAAGGAAAACCTTTTCAATTTAATCTTATGCTACATTTCAAAGGCATTCTTAGATATGAATGTTCCCATTGATAATCAAATATACGCTTTTACTTCGTCCTGTATTTTCTAATTGTAGGACAAGACTTTTAATCAAGTTACCTTGACCATTTTAAAAGCTGCTGTAATCCAGAGTCGGCACAATATCTATAGTTTTTAGGCTCGTTTCGCATTCAGCATGAGCGCCTATTAGCGCCGGTCTGCCTGTCCGTCTGCATGTTTTTTCTCGGCTTCCACAGAACGGATTTTCATGAAATTTGATATTAAGCTCTTACAGTCAGAGACAATAAGAAAATCACACAAATGAATCACGTAAGCCAATCAGGGGTACCACTTTACTGGTGACAAAAATAAACTTTCCGTCATATCACGTAAAGTATTGGTCATTTCAGATAGTAATAAAATAAAACTTACAGAAATAGTAACGTAGAGTATTTCTTTTCCTATACATTTTTATCGTAGGAGTAGCAGTTGTCAAGAAAATCAATCAAGAATGTCCTATTTCAAGTTGAAAATTTCTTGCATATTTACTTCATCATCGTTGCTAACATAAACAATCTCACAAAAATACGTTTAATTTCCTTACGTGTGCATGCGATATTTTTAAATAGGAAGAAAATGGATTATTTATGACGAAGAAAATAACTTTAAAACGCTATTCCCCTTCCGTATAATCATTCCATAACTGTTTTTAATGTTCGGATCAATTTGACTCGGTGAATCAACCTTTTCCGCAGTAACGTTGATGAAATCAATGTATAGGTCTCAGATCCTGAATGAAAATTTGGGGGCGGAGTTGAGATGCACAATTAGTGTGGATTTTATGCCAATTTTCTATGCGCTACTTAGACAGATAAAGTGTCAAGCATCACATTAAAATTTATTGAGTTTAATGATGTATTTGACTGATAAATAATTTAAATCATTATTGTGTATCACTGTAATCTTTTATTTGTATAAAGTTCAATTTTTAATAATAATATTTTGTATTAGGTTGCGAAAAGGCTGATCCGTTCGTCACAAGTTTGGCGAACCTGAAAATTCTGTTAGACACCTCTGTTATAGAACATGTTTAACGACAAATGTTTTAAAATAAATGCTTCCGTTGTCCCAAGGGACATGTGTTACGGATTAAGTCATAAAACCAGGTAAAATCAAACTGGCGAATCTGAAATATGTACAAATCTCAATTCCTCAGTTTGGATTTGTCAAATGTAAAGGAACATTTGGAATAAATCACGGAACAATTACGATAATATTTTCCAGAAACGGACGATTCTAATAATTGGGCGTGCAATGAGTGGATGTTTCCATTCCGCATCTAACAGGAAAATTTGCAAGCGAGAATCCAGATTCTCGCTTCTGAGTCTCATTAAGACAAAAAATCGTCAGAAATTGCATGTTGAATCTTACTTACGATCAGGCCCGGCCTTAGGCATAGGCCAGCTAGGCAGCTGTCTAGAGCCGCAAATTGCAAGGGGGCCGCCAGTTACAGAGGCCGCTGCTAGAACTTGGGTTAGATAATCACGGCGCAAAGACTGTAAAAATAACAGTGATCGGGTGAATGGAATTATTATTAATTCTGCCTCACTTTCTTTTCACAAAATTCCAAAGCACTTCTTTTCTCACACATTCTCTCATGCTTATTTTACTGCCACCTTCCTATATTCCGACCGAATTGTGACCGTAGGAGGAGGGAAAGGGTCTCAGGGGGCTCTTACTAAGGTCTTTCTCTTTTCTCCACACGAATGGGTAAAAAGAAACGCCCTCTTTAACAGTTTCCAGATGTATGAAACAATGTATTGGAAGGTCTATGTACTCGTATGTGTATTGTATGAGTTCCTTGGAAATGCATTTCTAAGATGTTTCCAAGTCCCTCTCGAAAGAGGGAAGTTATTTCAAAGGATTAGTCTCATTTGGATTCTCTTTGAAACAACATCCACAGTTCGAGTTCGTCTGTTTCGTGTACTACACTGAGCCCTGGATAATTCGTTTGAAAATACGCAAAGGTGATTAAGATATTCTTCCGAAATTATTAATTTTCGCGGTTTGATCTCAACATTTTGTTTATCACGAGTGTTTCTCTTCAGACGAAGGAAAGAGCGAAATCATTATTTGGTGTTGTACAACAAATTTATGTATTATTTTCCACATCTACTCAAAGGTGGCAAATTTTAAAGAAACTTGTAAAACATCTTACAGTCCAGGAACTATCGGAAACAAGATGGGAATGCAGAGTTGAAAGTGTCAAAGGTCTTTGATTCCAAATAGGTGACATTTATGACGCCTAGATTGATGTTTCTGAAACAACCGGCGATTTTAAATGCCAAACAGAATCCCTGGTGAAAGAACTTATAAGTTTTAAATTTCTCGTGATACTGTGCATTTGGTATGATATTCAAACTCAGGTAAATCTTTTAAGCAAAGTTCTGCAAAGCGAGCACATACAATTAGAACAAGTATTGATACTATTGGAAAAGACAAAAGTATTTTTAATTTGTTATAAGGAGAATGGATTTCAAACTTCACAGCAAATAGCCAGACAACTACTAAAGAATTAGAAACGAATCTCGAAGAAACTGTTTTCCCTTCTACAGAGTCCATTCGACGTAGACACATCAAAAAGCAATTCTCGTATGAAACTGGTGGTGAGGTAATCTGTGATCTTGTAAAAATTCTTTAGTGTACTATTAGATCAATCGATAATGTTCATTACTGAACGATTTCAAGAGCTAAAAAATGTAGAGAAGTATTTGGATTTTTATTTGATACTCATAGTTTAAAGACAACAAGCGATGAAGAATTGTTCAAGTCTCGTTATTTGCAGTTATTTATATCTGATCCAGAAAACGGAGCTGAGAGTGACGTAGATGGTCAAAATATTCATACTGAGCTTTGGACCTTGTCCGATGTTTTACCTTCGCATTTATCACCTTTAGATGTATTGAAATACGTACATTATAATAGATTGGACGAGGTATTGCCAAATACTTCTATCGCTCTACGAATTCTTTTGACTATTCCCGTGACAGTATCTTCTGGTGAACGTAGTTTTTTAAGCTAAAACTGATAAAATCTGTTTTGAGGTCTACAATGACTCAAGAAAGATTGGTAGACCTTTCAATTATTTCAATTGAAAATGAACTTTGTCAATCTTTAGACTACAGTGAAATAATATTAGACTTTGCAAGCAAAAAAGCAAGAAAAATGGCTATTTAGAATAAATAACATTATTTTGTTCACATTTTATAATAATACATTACCTATTTTTGTATAAGATAATATTTTCAATAAATTTGTAATGTTTTTTATACTAACTATATCTTTTATATTACGATTAGGAGGTAAAAATTTAAAAATTTGTTACAACAACGCGACCTCAAAGAAAATTCTTTCGTCTGGGGCCGCAAAAAACTTTTGCCTAGGGCCGCCATAACTGTAAGACCGGCCCTGCTTACGATTAAGGTTTTCTACAATAGAGTCAATGATTGGACTCATTATGTCATGGAAAACTGCCGCATAAGTGTTATTTATTATATGCAAACTCGTTCGTCTTTAAATAAGTCTATTTCTTCTAATTCTTGTCGTATTCTTTTACAAGGGGGTACTTCAATTGATTGATTGAGTTCTAAAGGGTACGCGGCCAAAAAAGTTTGGGAAACCTTGGTCTACGCTATAATTTTTCACAGTATCGATTGCATAGTAGGTTCTAAGTTCCTCTTGTAACCGAGATAGCACCTTTCCCTTGATCGTATATACATATGATGATAATTCCTTATATGTATTTCCATTTCACTGGAATACAATCAAATTAAACGTTTAACCTGTTATTTACGTTAAAATCTTGACAATATTCCTTCGATTGCCGTCAGATGTTTGTCAAAGCTTTTCGGCATTAGTATGAGTGTACCCATTGGGGTAAAGCACGCGATTTTTATTTCCTTTTATGACAAAATCCTTCATAAAATACTCTTTGAGACACGAATTATACGCTCTAACGCCGATGAGACAACTCGCATTGTATAAATTTCCCAATTTCATGGCGATTCCAATGTGTTCGTAGCCGAATAGAGTGTAATAGGTAAGCGAGATGTGCGCGACAATTCGCACGAATGCACAGTAGGGTGTGCCAAAAATGAAAAATTTCCGAAAATTCACCGTGACAACCCGTAAAAAGTTTCCTTTTGATGCGAAAACACTCCTTGCAAAATTTGATGGAAATCCGATTACTTTTAGAGGTGGCTATTTTTTTCAAAGTTTCGGTTTTTATGTGAGAATACCATTGTCACATATTCCTTCATATCTCGTCACCAATAAGACCTACAGAAAATGTTTGAGAAGGTAAATTGTTAGTTTTGAGGTGTTCTGTCGATTTTGGACCAACTGGTTTTGAGGGACGTGTTTTAGATTTTTAGATTGCCTACCTCAAAGGGGCAAACACGTTTTTTTCCAGCTGGAAAGCTTAAACAGTACCATTATTCAATACATGAGTTTTGGATTGGCAAGAAATGAAACTTAATACATTCTTTATGCTAGTTAATGTCAAGAAGTTCAAAAATATAACGCAAAATGTAAGGAAAACTTGTGAAACACGTCACATAATACATAAAATATTTTGCTAATTTTCACAACTGTTGAGCATTAGTACACTTTGGAAAGGTCTTCCTGTGTTCCGCTACAGTCTGAAGAAGAGCCTGTTTATCCTCTTGTAAGAATGGTATTGTACATTTTCGTCAGACCCACACCTCTTTCTGCGCTGTCGTTCATGACGCGCAAATGCTGCACTTTGCGAAGAGCTTCCTTAAAGCTATCATGTGACTCCCATTCTGTCGGCTCAGTGTCCATAAATGTAGGAGAAATACCAAAGGCATTCAAAGAAAACAAGTGATGGCTTGCTGGCAAAATCGTGGAACTCCAGACAATCCACATCCACATCGCCTTCCCTAATGAAAGCTCTCTTTGGTGGATTTTCCAGGCCATCCCTCTCCCGAAAAGCCTCCACTATCTTCTTTTTCGCTTCGTTTGTCACCATGAGGTCAAACAATGCAAGGGGAACCATTATAGCACTCAGGTACCATAGATGGTTCGAAAATTTATCATAAGCTGCCTTCCACAAGCGTGACCGCCCGGCTTCCTTCTTCAATTGTTTCAGCATACGTAGGTCATTGTCCGGAGCCCGCACAGCCACAGCAGATGCGAACCAGAACTCTACATACGCGGAAACAATAAAAACAGTTGATGCTCGGAAGACATCTTCTCCTCCTGCAAGATGAAATTCTGCCCTAAAGAGCCAAATTTTCAGAACATATTGTATATTGTCTTGGCCATCCAACGCGCTCTGTGAAACGCCCCGGGCTGCTTGAAATCATCACTGATTTTTGACCACCCGGTATTCTCCTGACGTATCGTCATCATGTTGGTTGTCTTCCTCACTACTTCCCTCCAATTCCACTTTAAGTTCAGAGCTTCTGCGACGAGAGGCTTCCTTCTCTAATCTTGCTGTCTCTCTTTCTGATCTAGTTAATGATCTCTTCTCCTTCAATGCCAGTTTCACATCTGCTGATCCCATAACACCTCCTCAATCATGCTCCATTTGCGCAAGGAGAAATTCCTGGTCTTCTTTAACAGTCATCAATGCCAAGGCATTTTCATGAACAATATCAAATATGCAGTCCACATCTTTAGTGAAATCCTCTCTATGAGCTCTCTGAGTTTCAGACTGATTGTTTCTGTTTTTCTTTAGTCCATCGTTTATGGACTATGAGCAGCTTGTCGGTTTCACGACTCACCGCCTGCGTTGGTATACTGGCCTTATTCCAGAAGTTGACAGCTTCTTCGACAGCATGCGTAGCACTGTGCCTTAGTGTCTCTTTCAGTGTGTTGTGGCGATGGAAGAACAACTGCAATACTTGACGGGTTGATGGAAGCTTACATCCTAATATTTTATCATTCGGCTGGCCTATGAGCCAAACTTTGGTGTCACTCCTCCGCTGCATATTGAGCGCGACTGCAGAAATGCGCACGAGATACTACTAGCATGAGGGATATTTCCAGGAAGCAGCGAGAGCGAGCGCTGGACAGGCACAGACTTGCAGCTCGGACGGACGGAAAGCGGCGGGCGAGGGAGGAGCAGAGGGAGAGGGGTGGGGAAGGGGAGAGGTAGGGAGGTGGGGGAGCGGGCAGCAATATTCCTGCCGCACTGAACACGTTAAACAAAATTTTCTGTAAGTCTTCAGGTGACGAGATATGAAGAATATGTGACAATGATATTCTCGCATAAAAATTGAAACTTTGAAACAAAATAGCGACCTCTAAAAGTAATCGGATTTACACCAAATTCTGCAAGGAGTGTTTTTGCATCAAAAGGAAACTTTTTACGGGTTGTCGCTATAAATTTTCAATTTTTTTTCATTTTTGGCACACCCTAATGCACAGCGGAGGTAGGTGACATTTTATCAAATTCTTTTTGCATTAGCCTTAAGAGAGCGGTAAAGGTCTATCCTTATGAAGCCCCTATCGGCCAGGTGCTCACCGAGGTAGTTGAACTCAGTTGCGAAAAAGATAACGACTTTGATGTGTAGATATATTCGTGATATTAAAGATTTAAAGAGTAATCTGATAATATTTTACGTTTCTACCGAAATTAATCAGAGCCACTTACCGTTAAAACATACAGCTGGACGATGGGGGATCGCTGAATGACCGAAAAATATTTGTAATATCTTTTGAGATTTTAATATAAAACGAAACATAATCATGGCAAGTCTCCTTTACAGGTCGTGGATGTGTTCTTGAAAACTGCGACGTTATATAATTTTCCCAAATAGAAAATGGTCAATGTGTTAATTGATTTCCTGTTATAGAATAAATGCATTAAAAATATTCAAGATATTTTTCCGAAAGCAATAGTAATAGTCATACGATTGCCAAAATAGTTTACCCGGCGTTGCCCGGGATTCAGAACAGTGTAAAAAAGACCTAATTAAAAAAACACGAAAATCTATATTAATTTATTTTTATTATGTTTACAGTAATTAATTTTTGAAACATCTCTAATTTTTATTCTTATAGAGCTTCAGGATATGCAATGTTGCTCGTTTTTTCTCGAGCCATTTCTGTCTCTGGTCTTGACACTCGGATGCCCTTAATTTTGCTTGTATTACATGTTGGTTATCGAGCCGAACCCGCCTCTGTTCCACACTTTCAGCTGCTCTAGATTCTGCATTTGTAAGTCGCAGATTTTCGAGCCGTTTCTCTCTCTGGTCTTGACTCTCGGATGCCCTTAATTCTGCTTGTATTACTCGTTGGTTGTCTACACGAATCTGCCTCTCTTCTACACTTTCAGCTACTCTTAATAAAACCAATTTTTTTACACCTGCAGTCTTTCTTCCTAGCTGACTTTTTCTTTTTACTTGCATAATATTTTTATAAAATGATCTGAAGAATGGATTTTTTTTGTGTAATAATAATTTTTTTAGGAAAAAGATTATAATCCGTTCAATAATTAAAGTGACTTAGTATTTGGTTAAAGTAGAAATCGCGGGAAAATGTTTCGGAACCCTGCTATCGATATAAACACAGTTCTCCGTATATTGTTTAATACTGTTTAGATTATAGCCATTAACTATAATTATAGAAATTCAAATGAAAAATAGAATTAAATTGTCAAATGGACTGATATTACATATTGTAGGAATTGGAGAAATAAATAAATTATGTTATCCAAACCTCTTGATCCAAACTTACCGCGATCGTAGAATTTTTATTCCTCCTATATAAATGACGTAAGTAATGAGGTAAGATTTCAGCTAAAATCCGAACAGAAATAAAAATGGAAGGAGAATTAAATTTTATGTAGACTAACAAATATATCATTTGATCAAAATATGATTAACGTATCAATTTTAGTAGACTGTTTAAAAAGCTACTGAAATCGATATTTAAAAATTAAAATTATTATTCATGTTTTACTAACCTGCTGTACATAATGAACAGTTTATTATGATGCATTTATGAGACTCTTAAATCGTTATCCTCATCAAATAATTCCTCACCATGAGTTATTCTAAACTATCCCAATAAAAAAACTAGTGATGTGCGCGAATGAACACTGGAGTCGCGAGAATCGACTCCAAGCCGTGGAGTCGCTTCGCGTGCGGAGAGTCGACTCTCTGATGACGTCACCGGGGAAGGGTAGCAAAATCGTCTCTCGCGCGCTTCGTTGAAGAGACAAGTTTTCGTTATGGTGCGGATTTTATTTTGAACCTAATTTGAAATTGCTGAGTTAAATGTTTCGGTAGATTAGACTCTTATGAAGCGGATTGTTGAAAAAAAAAATCAGCAGCATACGGCGAGGGTAGATTCTACTGTTGTAGTCCAGCGATATCTGGGCGAACCTTACGAAGCGAGGTCACAGAACCCTCTTACCTATTGGCGGCAAAAGGAGACAAAGTTCCCGACGCTTGCTAAACTAGCAAGGAAATATTTGTGCATCCCCGCAACATCAGTACCAAACGAAAGACTTTTCTAAATCAGGACTAACTAGCTAACTAGCACGGCTAAAAGGTGACGCAGTAAACATGATCATATTTTTGAATAAAAACTGGATATAATACTGCCTTTGTAATTACAAATCCTTTATTGTTCTTTAGTTTCTAGTTTTTAAATTCGTATGTTAGTATTATTAGTACTAATTTCGTAGAACTGACAAGTATTTAAAACGAAATACTACTGTATTTTCCCATATTACTCTGTTATTATAAAATAAAGTCTTCGTTGCAATGTTTCGTGCTCCTCTGATTATGCCACCTTTCGAACGCCCGCGCCGTGGAATCAGTAGCTACCACAGATACGACGTATGGCAGGGGTCTCAAACTTGCATCGGTGACGACTCTCTGACGATCCGCGGACCGCATCCATTACTTTCCCAGTCTTCACATCTTATCCTATTCTTTGTATTATATTCACTCTCCCTTTTCACGAGAGAAGAATAGCTCTATTAAGCTACGTTTTCATGAACGCGTTACGAGCGCACAGAGGCGCAAGTTCTACGCGTATGCACGCGTAGGAGTTCACATGAAAGCGTTCAGCGCAAGCTTTCTCTTTCAAAAAATATAAAATTCTGTATAAAATATTGTTCATTTCAGTTTACTTGATTCGGAATAGGAATACCAAGAGGAAGACGACAGTGTAGGTCGCGTGCCTCCAAGCCGCATACTTACGGAGAAAACACGGTCTCATAAATTGAATAAAATACCGTAAACGAATAAAGTTAAACACTTGAAATTGTGCGCATATAATTATAAGACTACGACTCAGATTCTATTAAATTTTCATTTTATTTGAACATCCCGTTTTGTTATTACAAACCGGCAAAGTGACGCCAGCCGCCGCAACGATCAGAAAAGGGGTCCATTTTTCATTCTCACTCCAAAAACATACCTTAGAATAATTTTAAAAAATTCTGCTTTACGTACACTAAACGCAAAACAAAATTATCTACACGCTGATATGCATTGCGTGAAAATCCCATGAGATGTCTTTGAGATGTTAAGCCTCAAACTCGATAAATACTCTTAGAAGGAACTACGCGTTTAACTGGAGTCGACTCCGGAGTCGACTCTCTCGACTCCAAGGCAGCAGGAGTCGACTCTTCGCGACTCCGTTTGCGACCCAGCCCTACAAAAAACATTCTGTTGTCAAAATAAACAAAATTTGTTTGGTTAAAAATGAAAGAGACAACAATACCGGTGGCCATGGTAGTCGTAATAAAAATGGCAATATTTAACATAAATTTGCATTTTTAATGATTAATAGGAGAAATTACGAATTTCTAGCGGAAAAAGATGAACAGAATAAGAAACCTTAGAGATTTTTCTTTACTATAGTACAAATACGAAATTCACAAAATTTGGCAAAAAAATAAAACCCTGCACGTCAATTTTTTGATTTTTACGTGTTATCTTGTGGGAAATACAAAATTATCCACTGGGGTCGAACTCGGATCTTTTGGCGAGATTTTTTTGCCTAAAACCTTCTCAGGGATGACATAAAAGCATGTGCAAAGTTTAAAAATTTTTGGACTTTGTATTCTTGAATTATTAAAGTACAAACATATAAACATACAAACATTCTCCTTTATATATTAGATGTAATATTCTAATATTAGAATTAGCGATTCAATTCTATAACATCTCGACTAGACCTATTCAGACTGATCTAAAGCAGTGGTTTCCAAACTTTTTGACATGACGCCTCCCTTTTGGTTTTCACTAAGCTGTCATGCCCCACCACGTTTTTGATTGAAATAAATGTATTTCATCATTATTCATGATGAACTATCTAGTAATTATTTTACCCACGTATCTGGTACATATTGGGAAGGTTGAAAAATATCTTTAGATTATTTCAGCTGAATTTGAAATTAAAGTTGATTATTTTCTCATGGCCTCGCGCCCCTTCCCCCTTGGAACTCTCTCACGCCCCCCTCCCCCCCTCCCCCCCTCCCCCCCTCCCCCCTCCCCCCTCCCCCCTCCCCCCTCCCCCCCTCCCCCCTCTCAACTCCCCCTCAGTTTGGTAACCACCGATCTAACGAAACATATTCGTTCCAAGAATTTTTTAAATCACATAATAGTTTTAGACGATGATTAAATACAAAATTATTTTAGCCAGATATTTGTTTAAGACCTTGAACTGTAACTCAGTGAGCACAAGCTATCATCACATAAGTTAAATGATGGAGGTCAAGGCCAAAAACAACAGTCTAAAATTATAGCAACTTGTGCAACCCATCTTAGTCCTTTTAAAATTTATGTCACGTTTCACACGGTTTGAGTTCTGTTTCCTTCGTCTTTCGCGGCTCTTCCTCACTTTAGATTCCGACTTTTCTGTTTTGAAAATCCTGTTTATGTATTTCCCGTATTTACACTGGAATTCATGCCATCTATGCGTAATTAGGACAGAATTTTTCATCGAGAGATAACTTTCGCGTTGCTCTTAGAGAACTTTCACATAACAGGCCCGTCTTTTAAAAATATAAGTCAGATAAATAATGCACGAGAAAATACACCCTTTAGATTTTATTCTTTCGACGAAAATGGCGAGTTGGAAATTTAACACCCGAATCATATCATTTGAAGAAATATTTTTCTGTTTATCTTATTTGAATTTTCCTTTGAGTTTTTCCCATCACAATAGCTGGAATTTTTTTCATTTGGTGCCTCTTCCAGGTAACTTTTTCTATTTGTATGTATGTATATGTATCTGTCCATTTTCGCATTAGTTTAAGTCGGAAGGATAATTTCGCAGCAGTTGTCATTTCGTTGATTTAAATTAGAGGAGGATTCGGACATTGAGGCGTCGTTGAAGATAATCGGTGTGTGCGGTTCACTGCATATGAGTCAATTTGACTATTCTCTCTCTCTCTCTTCTCTCTCTCTCTTCTCTCTCTTCTCTCTCTATGTTCTGCGCCAGTATAGACCGAGCTTTTGGTATTGATTAAATAATTTAAGAGTTATCGAAATATTTCTTTTTCATCGGAATAACGTATTTGCGTCGGCTATGGTCGCGTACGTGAAGACAAAAACACTAATTATGATTGAGAAAAACATTTATAGAATCGAACGTGTAATCTAGAATAGTGCATTTTCAAACTTTTTGTCTAAATAGAAACATCTCGCGACCCAGTCAATGGGAAGACAGCATAACACTGTTCTGGGTTGATTAGCCATTATCGCTAAACGAAAAGCAATATTCACTAAAATATTGTCATTTATCGAAACAGAGCATTCCCTTCATCGCCATTTTCGATATATTTCAGCTTGACAGGGCTAAAAAAAATACAACTAAAACCTACTCGCCACTAGACAAGTTGGGTATGCAATGAGTGCTCACACATTTTCTCAGTGAGCCTTGAGACACGTGCTTTGAAAACACTGACCTAGAACGCGTAATAAATAAATCTGACTGCTTTATTCAAAAGTCTCAGCCGCGGGACCCGTAGTTAGAAAAATACAGCTATCTATGAATGAGAGGAGGAAACAAAAATAACATCGGTTTAACACGATAAACTATATTTTAGTTTAGTGCACGCTTATTCCGTCTGAATGCAAATCAGTTTTCCGCACGATTTGTGATGGCGAAGACACACTTGCTATATTTACAGTGCTGCTATAGCCCGACATAAAATGAGTTCAGTTTGCAATAACAAGTAGAGTTTCGTCTATGAACATGGATAAATTAGCGCATTTTGTATTTTTCATATGGTTATATACCGCCACACTCACTGGAGCCTTATTTAGTTTAGTTTTGACCGCAATCAATTGTGTACATATTTTAATTTTGAACGTTTCCGTATTCGCCTCTGTAAAGTAAAACTTTTCAAGAATAAATGGCATCACCGTGGAAATGTACACTCATACATTTGTCCTTCTATCTTTTATACCTTTGGAGATATAAGTGAAACAATAGAAAATAATTAAAAACATATCTCACTCGAGTAATTGTAACAATCTTAACTATAAATTTCACTTCTTCGTAGTAAATTATCAATTCTTTTTCACTTACAAAGCGCTTTGTGCGCACGAAAAGAAAATTAGCACATTTACGTGCATTTCAATTTAATCAAGTGCACAGTCAGACAGACAGGCAGACACAAAAGTGAAAGAAATTATGAGCATTTTTTTAAACGCGCTAAAAAAATCACCGCGTTCAAATCAATCCCCCGGAAAACTTTCGCCCTATTTTTTCTTTTCCTCAAAAACGAACTTCGGTTTGGTTTTGGTTTTACGTAAAATACAAGTTTATCAGCGTCTTGCAACGGTGGTTAAAAAATCTATCGCTTTCATCGCTCGAACTTCCTTCTTAAGATTGGAAATCTTCCGTCCACTCGATCGAAACTCTGCACCAGAAAACGCTGTTTCTTTTTCCGCCCTTTTTCCATCTACTCCTTAACTACGTAGTATCTTATCGCCGTCCCTCGGGCGCACGTGCGCCATCTTGCGTTTTCACTTCCGCGTTTTCTGCCTTCTTTCCCTCCCTCCCTCCCGCCCTCCCTCCCTCCCTCCCTCCCCCAATCATCCTCCTCCCCCAACGCCCACTCATCTCCACCGCTAATCCGCACGGTCAGCTAATCCGTAGAGCGGCATCTTCGATCGCCGAGATATAAACGCCATTACTTCAGCGCCACCCTCTACGGATTCTTCGGGTTTTAGGTTGTTGACATTTCGAAGTGAGCAAAGATTAAAAGGCTACGCTCTTTTGATAGCACAGAATGCTGTCGTAATCACTTTGGAGTACTCGAGTCAATAACAGATATAGAATTATTCCGATTCATTCCGATTCACATACATTAGTACTGTAGTGTAGTTAAGAGCGTGCGTGCGTGCGTCACCAGACAGATATAATACACGATATAAACGTGAAAGCTTCAGGAAGAATCTGAAGACTTAGAAATGTGAAATAGTTATGATGTGACCAATTCATAAATAAAAATTTCCCCATTAGTAATAAATTACGTCGCCGTTAATGTCTATTACAATGCTTTTTCTCGCGATTTTTTAATCGCTTATTTTTCACTTTCTCCGTCCCCCCGTGCTCAAATTTTTGATTCATCGTGAAGAGCTGGTAAAGTAAGTTTTTCAGGATAGTTTCGGCTGCGAAATGGGACGTTTCGTCGCCACCGTTTCATTTCCGGCCGTTTCATAGCCAGTATTTATAGACAGTAAAACCTACGAGAGGCGGAAGGGGCCTATCAATTTTTCCATCTTTCGCAGGTTTTCCTCCTTAGACAAGTTAAAATATTTTAAGCACCTTTTTTGGTTCATTTTAATGAGAAAATTGTAAAACTTCTGATGTTGTTGGCATTTCATCTATATTTACGAAATTTGTTGCACTTACATTGGTAACCGTCATTTTATACATCTCGCCAATCAAAATTGTCATTTTCACTATAATTATTATCGTTACCTGCTTTATCACATTAACTAGTACCATCGAAAACATAGTCACAGTTTCGAAAACAATTTTTGATATATGCTTCCTGTACATACTCTAATGAGCGACTGAGATGTGCAGTTGCATGTAAAATGTCAATTTTAATGGTCTTCTAGATCACTGGTTCTTAACCTTTTTGAGCCGCGACCCAGATTAGACTAATGGTTTTGGTCTCGCGACCCATGAGTCAGAAATAAAAGAGAGTTGTAAATTAAAAAACACACGAATCAGTATAGCGAATGTTACATTTTAATGATTTAATGAAATGAAAATACACATACATGTGCATACATTCATACATAAGGAAATCCTCCCTAGCGAGATTAGTAATATTCTAAAACGTGTTATAAATATGTAAAAAAATTATAATCTTGTGCATGTTAGTGTGAACCTTGATTTTCTACAAGTTTCGAAAGTTCTTCAAATCGCGGTTTTATGTTTGAAAGGCTGCATCTTAAGTCATGCTCTGGCTGTAATCGGTTTCGTAACTTGGTTTTTGTGATTGTGAGGGCTGAAAAACCTGACTCGCACGGATATGTAGTAGTAAAGTGCTTCATTTCCCAGGATTGGTTTTTCCTTTTTTACATTCAACCAAAATGCACTCAAGGACGCAGTATGTTTACTAAAATTGTAACGAAGTGTCTCGTCACTTTGTACTTCGATAAGTTGCTCCTGCAAATTAGTAATATTTACAAAATCATCATGCAAATCATTCGCTTCAAAATGAAATGGGATGCGCACCCAGTTGTATTTCGCGATATCCCCTGCTGGAATGTTGCGATCGAATTCTATTATCAATTTTCCTAAATGTCCGACGATAATATTCTGTATGTCGGTGAAATTAACATTTTCGTCTTCAATAATTAGATTTAGAGTCAGGAACGAAGCAACTTTCCTATCCTCCACTTTCCTCTTCCACAACTTCGGCTTTCCTTTTAAACCAGTTATCTTCTCAGTTAACCCAATAAGTGTCTGATCATGGCCTTGCATAGAGATATTTAGGTCGTTGATTTCGGTAAATAGATAGATATGCTACTTGTAGCATCCACTTCGAATAAGAGAATCTTGAAAACAGAGTGATTTTTCTTGGTTAAAACAATTTCCTCCTCATTACGTAATGCTATAATTCGCTGAAGGACTTTTCCTCGAGACAACTACCTGACCTCAGAATAATATAGTAAATGCTCATATTCAGAGCCAAAATCAGAGCATATCTAGCTAAAAATTCTACTATCAAGAGACCTCGTTTTTATAAAATTAACAATTTGAATTATGTTATTCATCACGGTCTCCAACTCTGGCGACATACTTTTTGAAGCAAGATTTCCTCTATGTAGGAAGAAGTGAAAATTTCTTACCTGCGGATTAATGTACTTTGGCTCAAAAACCTTGACGAGCACCAAGCATTTCCGGTGCAACATGGGTGCATACACTGAAGCATTCATTCCAGTTCAATCATTCTTCATTAAAAAATGAATCTACCATTTTAAAAATATCTTCTCCAGTTGTTGTGGTGGAAAGCGGTCTGCAAAATAAAAAGTCTTCTTCCATATCTTTTACACCTGAATATCGTACATAAGCCATGAGTTGGGCATCGTTACCTACATCAGTCGATTCATCCAGATGGATACTAAATACCCCGCTAGATTTTATAGCTGCAATTACTTGTTGTTTATTGTCTTTCGACATGTCGTTAATGCGTGCACGAATTGTATCATTTGACAATGGACTCGGTTGCAATTTCTTAGCAACTTCATGTCCGCAGGTGATACGCACCATGTCAATAGCTGTCGGTTTCACAAGGTCCTCCCCAGTGGTATGTGGCTTCTTCTGCTTTGCAATCCGCCAAGCAACTTAATAAGAATCCAATGTAGCTTGTTGCACAGAATATATAATGCTGTTGTTTGGAGCATCCAGCCGATGTCGTTTAATCTGTTGTCCTTATCTTTCAATAAACATCGTTCTTTTCCTACAAAAGCGTTGTGTTTCGCTTCAAAATGTCTTTTAAGTTTACTTTGCTTCAATGACTCATTACTAAGCACTTCACAACAGATCACACACTGGGGTTTGACTACTCCACGTTCAGTAATATATGTGAAACCTAGGTCTAAAAACTGTTCTTTGTATTGACGTTTTTGCCATTTTTGGGGTTATATTTAAGTTTAATATATAAAAATAATGTTAACACGTGTAACGTATATCATTGTTCATTCACAAGACAAATATTATAAAAACGTATCTGAAATGTACACACTGCCTGCCGCAAACTCGAAAAGACACTGATACTGATAATTGTTTTTAATAGCACGACGGCCGAGCCGACGCTAGCCGAAGATGGTTGCTACAGTGTAGTCACTAGAATGTAGTGACTAATTTAAAAAAAATAGTAGTACCTAACTTTTAATACACTTTTCGAAGTAGTGTACTTAGCAAGTACAATCATGAAATTGTGGAAAATGTTTCGCGACCCACTCAAAATAGCTTGGCGACCCAAATTTGGATCGCGACCCATAGGTTAAGAAACCATGTTCTAAATAGACGAGGAAATGGTAAACGTCTTCCTCTGTTTCCGCCGGAAATTTGGAATCTAAATAACCGGACATTAGGTGTACAGGACCGCACCAGCAACCATTCAGAAGCAGCTCATCGTCGATTTCAAGCTGAGTTAGGGCTGCATTATCCAAGTATTTGGAAGCTTATAGATGGATTACGCAAAGTACAGAAAGGCCGCCATACTTATTATGAATAACTTGTTGCCGGCTATCGTCCACCGATGAAATTTGGAAAAAATATCGCGATGCTGATGAGTGCATTGTAAGAATTGTTTCGGATTATGAGAATAGAGACTCTATAGAATATTTACGTGGTTTAGCGCACAATTACCAAATGACACTAATATTTTTCTGATATTTTAGTTGTTTTATATGCTTTATGTTTTGAGCAAATAATGTTTTCCCTGTTAATGTGTGTTACATTTGTTTAATTATAATACTTTCTCAAAGTAAGCGTATGTTATTAGTATATTATATAGCCAGTAATTCAAAACGTAGTTATGATAAATATAGGATGAATAACAAAAGTTATTTAAATTATGACTCGTATTTTGTGAACCAATTTGCAATAAAAAATAGAAAATAACTTGGAAATTGTAACTTTCTTTACTAAAATAAGTTTAATTTATTAGATTTAGAATAAAAAAGCTCCAAACAAGATAAAAGAAATATCATAATCCCATTTTAAAAATATTATTTTTAGACAGCTGCCATTTCGAAAACGGAATGCTTTTTCATTCAAATTTTTCTTAATTACCGAAAATACAACAATTTTTCTTTCGGAACTAACTCTGTCTCTTAAAATAAAAAAGTTAGCTTTTAAAAAACTAGCACCGTATATACTGGCTATGAAACGGCGACTATGAGACGGTTGTCATGAACCCTCTCTCTCCCCCTTTCTCACTATCATTCTCTTTCTCTCTCACTATCATTCTCTCTCTCTCTCACACTCTCTTCCTCTCTCTCTCACTATCATTCTCTCTCTCTCTCTCGTTCTTACTTGAGAAACACGCTCTTGCACCGTCGGTTTGCCCGTCGACGGAGGAAATTGTTTGGCGTCGAGGCGGACATACATAAGAGCAGATACACTCAAATCCAAACACGCACAACTTGACATCTTTCTGCCTGCTTCCCTCGAATGCTCCTAATGTCGAATCCAATTTAATTCGGACGTAGTTTTTCAAAAATCTTCGTCATTGCTCATAATGGTTTAAGACAAAAGGCAGAAAGATTCATCGCCCTCTGAGGGGCAATTTAAAATCAAGAGACTTAAAAATCGATATATAAATTCCCGAGTCCTTTTGATAGCATAAAGCAGGGGTTTTCAACCTTTTTTCTCCACGGCACAATAATAGTATAAAATATGTTATTCGGCCCGTCAAAATTACCTAATACTTGCAGAATTTCCCGTTGAATTTCAACGGATTTAGTGAAGCTACTACAGCACAACATACAAATTCTTTAAAATATATAGTAGATACTTTTTAACTTACAATTAACTTTTCTTAACAATTAATAATATTTGCTTGTAACAATCCGTTTCCGAACGTATTGCATTCAAATATAACGATAATTGTATTTCTTATCATATCACTTTCGCCAAATCCAGCTTCATTTCTTGTGTAATTATGCCCATGAAATGTTTACATTTATGTCTTGTAAGCAAGAAACCAGTGAAAAAACAACGTACAGTTGTGCATGATTGAACACTGATTGGTAAATGTACACCAGATACGTGAGCCTATTTACGTTAATAAACATTATAATATAGAATATAATGATTTTACTTAAAAAAAATGTAAGATTCCAGTATTCAATAGACGAAAGAAGGTTCAATTACTTTCATCATTAAACGCTTCCTGAATAATATTTAGTATCTATTTACGTTGCTATCCATAAACATCGATCGTTTCGTTGCTTAAACAAAACTGCGAATCGAATAACGCTAAACTTTCGTCTATTTGTAAGCTTCATTGAAGCTAATTGAATCGGAGGTAACAATGACGGCCGCCTTGGCAACGCCCGGGAGGTGTACGAAAAATCCACAAAATTTCGAAACAAAAAGCGTATTTCTGAAAACGTCGACCGTGTAACATGTAAACTTCGCATGAATAAGATAGTATGGAGTTTTATTCGTTGAATAAAGCAAAAATGAAAAAAATCGGTTCATATTTACGTATTTTAATGCTTGAAGGAAGAATACCTGCAAGTCAAGAAATGGATTCATACGTGTTATCTTATGGAAAAATGTTAATCCCCTATATTGGCAGCTTAAAAAACCGCAACATGGACGTACTTACGGGAATTAAAGTTTTTTAACTCATCCATTATTGTATTTTACCTTTTTTTTCTATGTATATACCGTGTGGGGGTATAACTGACCAGTACCGAATTATCTTCTAATCTAACATATAAATGAGAATGTTTGTAAGTTTGTTCGCTTTGAATGCTTTTAATACGAGATAGGGAGCGAAAGAGATGGATGGTAACGGAGGGGGGAGATGGAGAGAGGGAATTAGGGGGAAGGGGAGAGGGGAGAGACGGAGAGAGGAGAGGGAGGGGGAGAAGGGAAGGAGAGGGTGGAAGGGAGGGGTAGGGAGTTTATACATTATTTTCCTAAGATTTTCTTCCTTCATTCATCTAAATAGGAAAATGCGGAGCGGTTTTCTTCATTTTAGCTTTATTCGACGGGTATAACTGTGTACTATCTTATTCTCGCGATGCTCACATGTTACACGGTCGAAGTTTTAGATTCACTAAATCCGTTGAAATTCAACGGGCACTCCTGCTAGTATCTTATAAAATAATGTTAAGTTGGAATTTATAAAGATATATTTAAAAATGAAAAAGGTGCGATTTAATAACCCCTTTATCCCTTTAGTTATCTTTGCAAAAATTTAGCCTAATTTTTGCATCATAATATCTTGGATCGACCCTTCCTTGAGGCCCTTATCTAACGTTTTCCGGCCCATCGTTGGGCCGCGGACTATACTTCGAAAAAACCCTTGTATAAAGGACGAGAATGCAGACAACCGGGGAATTGGACGACGGCAGCAGGATGATAGCGACACGCACCTTAAATAGCTCCTCGGAACCGTAGCGTAAAAAATAAAGACATTAGTTGTTAGAATCGGGATTATCTCTTCGAAAGAGCACTTAGGGACACGTCTTCGTGCCATATGCTGTTATTTTTAATCGCCGGTGAAATGATGACGCGCTGTGCCTAAGGGAGGAATGATGCGTGTGTGAGGAGAGGTCACTTCCAAAAGCATTTCACCTCTCGTGTCACCCGAACCACCTGTTTTAAGGATCGCCACTGAAATGCCATTCTAAAGAGACGTAAGTCATTTAAGCGGCGCGTGATACGAGTGACTCTGACGCGACGACCGATAAGGATATTTGTTTGGAAGACGCCGTGGGGAAAGGAGGTCATAAGGGCGTGAGGAAGGCAGAAACAGAGAAAAAGAAATATATCTCGCAGAAGTATATGAGTACCAATTCCAAACAAAGCCAATTTTAATCTATCTTCAATTTTGCCTTTCACTGCTTTTATTTTCATTCTATATTTTAGATGTTTCTTAAAACGGTATTTCCATGTGTAATTCTTACCGAACAAAGAAAAAGAGAGATTATTTGGTTCTTTCCTGAGTTTTAGAGAGAAAGAGGAGGGGGGAGAGAGAGAGAGCGAATGAAGAGTAAGGAAAGAGGACATCTTTTTTAACAAGTTAGGAAAGTGTACAACGTGTCACAAATCGTTTCGTGCAATTGAGTATTAGAAAGAAATGATATACGTAAGGGAAATAGCGTTTCAAAGTTCTTTTCTTCATCATAAATAATCCATTTTATTCCTATTTAATAATATTACATGCACACGTAAGGAAATTAAACGTTTGTGAGATTGTTTATGTTAGCAACAATGAAGAAGTAACCATGCAATAAATTTTCTAAGTACAACTCGAATGAAAACATTTTTCTTTGATTTTATCGATAACGGTTATTCCTACGATAAAAATGTATAGGAAAGGAAATAATACTCTTCTTTACTAGTTCTACAACTTTTATTTGAAAAATATTTTGATATGAGCAATATTTTACGAGATATGACGGAAAGTAGATTTTTCTTCACCAGTAAAGTGGTACCCCTGATTGGCGTACGTGATTCATTTTTGCGATTTTCTTATTATATTTTATTGTAAATCTTTAATATCAAATTTCATGAAAAACCGTTCGGTAGAAGTCGAGAACGAACATGTAGACGGACGGACGGATGGAGAGACCGACGATAATAGGCGCTCACGCTGGAAGCGAAACGCGCCTAAAGAGACAGACGGTCTACAGACGGTTCATAGGATACCGAATGCGACGGCAGGTCCTCCTTCGAGAGAGTAGTGACCTCGGGTCGAGTCCGCCTTGGAAAAATGGGACGTGAGTGAGACGAGGGTGGGGTGGGGTGGGGGTGGATTGAGGGGGTGTGTGGGGGGAGAGGGGGGGGGGGGGAGGAAGGGAGTCTCGCGTTTAGCGTGGATCTTTCTACTCCCGATACATTCTCTCTCTATCTGGCATCTCTCGTGTTTAGAATTTAGATACGGAACCGCACGTGGCTTCTGAGTAGAGAGAGATACGCACGTGTCGTTTGTGGCTGGTCGCGATACTCGCGTATATTTCCTACCCCTTCTCTCCCTCCCTTCCCTTCCCTCCTTCCCTACCCTCCCTCCCTTCCCTTCCTCCCCCTCTCTCCACTCCATTTGCGGGTAATGGCAGGTGGACGGCTGGGTACTAATTCGCTCCCGAATCCATTGCGAAACACTTTCGCGACGGATTCGTCGACTTTGGTTGGAATAACGGTTTCCCGCTCTTGTGGAGATGTCGTCGGAAGGAAAGAAAAGAGAGATTCTTTCGAAAACGCTTCATTTTTGAATCTGGCCACTCACAATGATGTGTCTTTGTTTTTGTATGTACACCAAAGTGATTGCGATGGGCTCGTTTATGGTAATGTGTCAGTTGGTTCCGCTATAATTGTACAAAGCAAAATAATATTGGCAATTATTCCAAGATTTTGGTAAAAAATATTTTTAAGCGTCGGAAAACAGCAAATCGACTGCTGTTCTCAATAATTTCATTTTTTCCCTAGGTGTTCTTGAAGAAGAAAAATTCTTAATTTTTCGAAGTTTCGTGGCCTTGTTAATAATAATCTGCTTTACTTTTTGCAGCTTTACACGCTATCCATTTTATGTAACCCAAACAAATATATTTTTACACACCATTCGTCTTTCCATAATTTCCACGGTAACTTTTAAAAAGCCTAATATAAATGCGCTTATACCGTTCTGAGAGAGGACCCGGATATAAACTTTTCGCTTATTTTAAAGGAATTTATGCACATTTTTATTAGTGTTATTTCAGACGTGTAAAATGGCAAAGGATGTCATTTTGTCGGTGCATTAACGCAGATGAACAAGTGACCATCTGCGGACTTCCGGTAGAAATGCGAAGTTTAGCGGAAAATTTTAGTATGTATTATTATAATTCCGAACAGTTTCGTCTTCTGCTATAAATAGGACAATAATATCGATTAATCGACTGAAGTCCCTTAAAACTCGCCGAAAAGCGTATATTATATGTCGAAGTTAGATAACGGCGATCGCGGTGGCCGTGGCGGGGTCTGCGCGGCCGAGCCAGAATTAAGGTCATATGGCATCACATGCGAATGATTTCATCATTTAGAGGAAGTAGTATTTAAGCGACGGACCTTAAAAGAGAAAGTCCTTCGACCGCCATTGGAATTACGATTTAATGCGTTGGAGAGAAATTGTAGAAGGGGATGTCTTCACTGTTGATTTTTAAAATGTATATGTTAGATATGGGATAGACCTTTGAGTTTACCGAAATGTTTATCTGGAACATTTTCATTCCTTCCTCGTGTGAAAAATAGCAGCGTATGACCGCCCGTATCCTGTTAAAATAAATGCTTTTTAAATGTAAACAAATTTCTTGTAACGCTACCAAGCAAAAAAAACTTGGTGTATATGAATAACTGTATTACGATGAAAATAATATAGTTATGCAAAAAAATTTAAAATTAACGTATTTAAATAAAATCCCTCGCTGCGTTTCGCAGTATTAGCTAACATAAGTGTTATTTTTAAATTTCGATTATTTACGTCAATATTGATTTTGTGAGTTAAAGCTTAAATTAATACCGTGGGTAAATTAATAAGACAAAATTTTATAAATATCTAATTTTAAGCACTACATAAATAATGTGTGTATGTACTTATAAATATACAAACCCATCCCTATCTTTGTATTTTTATAGTAAAAAATATATTACGCTAGCAACGGAGCGCCTGTCTCCAAGTACAAGGGAGAGGGAGAGGAAAGGGAGAGGGGGAGAGAGAGGGAGAGGGGGAGGGGGGGGGGAGGGGGAGAGGGGGAGAGGGAGAGGGGGAGAGGGGGAGAGGGGGAGAGGGGGGAGAGGGAGAGGGGGGAGAGGGAGAGAGAGAGAGAGGGGAGAGATTGGCGTGTTTTGTGGAAAATAAGTATATTAACGTAATTATAAAAAATTTTAAGTATCAACAGTGTCATTTTAGAAAAATTGGAAATAAAAGCATTCTTAAATTAAATTCTTTGAATACCATACATGCTTACGAATTTATATTGTTATTCCTCGAATTAATTTCGTAACAATGTGCGAAGTTTGGAAAGGAATATAAATTAAAATTCAATTGAAATTAAAAGTACATTTAAAACTGTTAACAGGCAATTTTCCAAGAAGCAACAGTGGATCTTTTAATGAATTGATTTGTTTTTATAAAAGGAATTTTGGTGCTTATTTAATACATAGTAAGTTCTAAGACTTATAATCCATTTAAATATAATAACAGTGGCTATTATAGTTTAAGGAAAGAACTTTATTTATTCACTTTACAGAATAAGTTAATTTTAGGCTAGCATTGTCTATTATAAAAGGAGTTACTTTGGAATTTACAGTATGTAAAGTGGAAGTTGTACTGAATTGACTCAAGTATTTTGAGTACTTTCCTGTTAACGGGAATACCTCAAAAAATAAACACATATTGTTGTGATATGTTACATAGTATTTGTTTGTTAACAATGCATAACAACAGGGGAATTACTTAAAAATCACACTTTTTTGAAACTTATTTATTAATAAAGGCAACATAATTACTAATACAATCTACATTTATGTTACTAGGGGGCCAATATGTCTTTATGGCATTTAAAATAGCTGGAAATATGTCGATTATCTAGAAGGAGAGTAGATAAAACATTAGAGGCATAGCGAAGAGAAGTCACACGATATTTCACAATTCTAAGAAAGAAATTTAAGACTATGTCAAGGGAGGAGAGACTAGAAACAGTGGACATAGTTCATATCGGAGAGCAATATGTTATAACAGGCAAAACACTGGTGGAAAAATACATTCTGAGCGCTAAATAATACGTACGAATTATCTCCAGCCTTACAGCCTTAATTACGTAGGTACAAAAGTCAACTGTAGATGTAAAATTAAATTAAATATTCTACGAATTTTCTCAATTTTAATTATATAGCTGTCATTATTTTACCTCGTCTATGCAAGGGAAAGTAGCTAATTGTAATAAAATTATAAAATCTTACTATACAAAACGCAGCAACTGTTTAAATGTCTGTAAATTATGACCATAACACTAATAACTCAAGAGCGACATGCACGTTTGTTTCGCAATGATATTTTTCTTCTTACACCTTTTAGATGTGTCATCGCCTATCATAATGTCGTGGGTTCGATTCGAGGCGCATTTACTCTCTCCATTTGATCAATGCGGGGATGAATGTAGCATATTAATTATTTGCATTTTACAACTATTTAGAATCATGTTACGAACTTGGGATTTGGACGGTTATAAGCTTGGAAGAACGGCGTTTATATTTCTAAAGAGAGGATTCGAATTCCTGACGAATTAGCGTAAAAATGTGTGTAGAATAAAAAAAAACGTGACTTTTTCAGGTATTTTAAATAAAGAGATATGTAAACTGCCGTAAGAACTTTTGCCGCATGTGAGAGCCCGTTGCTCTTACATGGGGGAATAGTTTTACTATCGGTATGTGTTTTTCGTTCGTCATTTGCTTTTCTAAGTTCATAATTGCTATTAAATAGTTTCCTACGCATCAGATTATTTGTATCCATGCATACTTTGTGTATTTTCCGTTCCTAGTTTGTTTATATAAATGTCATTCTGTAGTATGTAAGATTTCATATCACCCTGAGAGAAACAGTAGGACCCTGCGAAACTCCTACGTACCTATCTTCGGTTTGATTTCGAATCGGGAATGAGAATAAGATTCGATTCGGTAGATCCGATCCAATATTTTCGAATCTACATTGCTTCCGGTAAACGACTTTAAAACGTCCCATCGCAGACTGTCGCATGAAGCTATGTTCACAAAAAATTTTTATCTAAAGCCAATTTTTTTAACGGACGAAGTGACTGCATAGTATTTGCTTCGCGACAAGCATTCTCGCGAAGACAAATTAAGGGAAGGACCATGGGTGTAATTTCGTTGAAATGGTTTATACAGTTGAATTTCTTAGTATTCGTTTTGCAGTTAGGCTTTTTAAAAAATGTTTATAGAGGCTGGTCATGTTTAATTTTTAACTCAATGTCGAGGTTATATGTGTTGTATGCTTATCGTTGTTCAGTAATAGATATAAGAATAGGTTTGATTTTGTTCCTATGCTTAATTAGTTTATGAAAGGCAACGGTGTATTCGACAGTTGGGGTTTCCGCTGTAGTTTAAATTTGTTGTTTTAACCGTCTGTTTAGAATGACTGCATTTTTAGGTGTAAATGAATGTTTGAGTCAATATGCTTTGTTGTTATGTTTGGTGATAGTAATATACTTGTGTGTAAGTAAGATAGCTAGGTTAGATCGTATTATTAAGTTGAGGCCTATTTAGTAGTGTTGACGCGAGGCCAATACTCGCGTATGATACTGCTTCTGATAGCTTAGTGCTAACGTTGTTCGTGAAGAAGTAACTCATGATACATACGCCCATAGCCAAATAAAAAGGTGAATTAGTATAAATGAACCATGATCTGAATCAGCTGGAAACCATACTAAATATATTAGGACTATGCTTAAACAGTGTGAATTAAAACGTATACAATCGTGGAAGGATTTGGTAAAATATTATGGCAATACAAAAAGTTAAAATACCAGTTGATAATTACAGTAGCCCGTTATCATAGTCTAGTTTTGTATTTTCTTGGATTTTTAGTCATCTGAGAGCTCTTTTTCAATCGATTGTTTATTAAAAATTTAAACCATAACATATTTAGTAAACCCACTCTTACCGTAAGTTCCTTATGTCTTTTTCTGCCTTGAGTTTCTTTTACTAATGTAAACATGTTTGGGTTAGGATTTTTAATAAGCAATCAATTGAAATCGGCCACTTTTCGATATAAAATCGAGGCCTGTCGACACTAAGACCGCACTAATTTTTGTTTTGTGTTTTAAAATAGTACAGGTGTTTCCGAATTTTTGGTAAACACCAAGAAACGAATCTTGGTTGATTTTCGTAAACAGCCAGCCATAAATAGTGAACTATTAGAAATATAACTTCCTTTGTTTTTCTAACTAATAAAAATAATATGTTGGAGTAGCTGCACAGTCGATACGATTCGTGGTTCCATTATATTAGAATATTTAGAGATGATTCGATTCGTGATTTGATTCGAAAAACATTCAGACATTCTCAGGACTCAAACATAAGAAATAGATCCATTTTTGGGGGCGAGTGAGAATGAGAAGGTGAGGGAGGAAAATGGGAGGAAGAATCGAGTGTCTTAACTTCAGCTTAATACTTTATTCATGTACACCGTCATTATATAGAGGAAATTACTGTAGTTTTGTTATACATAATAGTTTAAAACATACTGCGCTAATATCCAAATTTACGCGACATTTGCTTATAAAACAGGTGAGGTAGCAGCTGAAGTCGAGAGATAAAACCTTTGAGTGACGTGTGCAAAGAGATTTACCCGATTATCCCACCATTTCGCCTCTTTCCCATTTTCCCATTCACAGGATTGGCCGACGCAACGGACGAAATCCAATAAACGGAGAGTTCCCTTCGTTCAAAGGGATGCACTTCCCTAATCGGTTCTCAGAGAGATGGATACAAAAGGAGGGGTGAAGCGAAGCGTCATCATTAATAACACAATTACAAACTTAGCAATGCAGAGGGAAGTTGACCTTAACGACGATCGCAACGTCCTTGCCCACTTGCCGGCTTCTCTCCCTCCCTCCCTCTCTTTCTCCCTCTCTTTCACCTCACACGATGACCCGCCTCGACGCGCCTTTGCAGAAGAGAGAACAACCGTTCCTCATAAGTAGATTACACGTTTTGGAGGCCGACGCGAGGTATTTCGATGGAGGAGAAAATGGTCGTGTGAAAAACAATGAGAGAGAGAGAGAGGTTACGGGGACATCGATGATGTCGCGCGAAGCTTGTAAGATTTCCTGCGCGAGGAACGGATTATTCGGTTACGAGAGCAGATTTTTTAAAAATAATAACAATAAAAAAACAGAGATGACCTTACGCCTGCAATCCAGAAAGTTCTTCTCCGTTCGTTTCCACGGTGTTTGTGCTTTGAATTTTAACTGCGACCGATAGTTGTTGATCGATCGAGCATTCGGACGCGTTTTCCTAGGTAAACAAAGTGGGGACGTAAAAAAAAAAACGTGTGTCGTGAGATGACCGCTCGTGGCGAAGTAATCCCTGCAATGTTTGGAAATAGGAAGCGGATTTGTGGTTTACGCGTTCCGATCGTATATGTAATCCCTCTGGGATGGCGTTCTGTTAGTCTTTAAGCAATAAAGGATTACGCTCAAGAGCCGCAACTAAGAATGCTTGGACTACTCATTTTTGGGACCCTATAGGTACGTTTTTGGAGTTAAGAAAACGTATACTAAAATTCACTTTCTAATTGATTTATTATAAACAGAAATAATGCTAATGTTACGAAAATCGTATGTAAACAAACAATGAAATTTATTTCCTGGCGTCCCTGGGTATTTCATTATGTAAGAAAATAATAATATGTGCTTCCGATCTGGGATCCCTAAAACTTGCGGGGCCCTTTAACTGATATGCATGAATCTGCCCCTGTGTACATATATGTACCAAGAAACAGACACCGTAAATTGGGCTGAAAAATAATCAAGCAGTCATGCGTGGATTTGATTTTCTAATGCGATGTTAATCATAACATTAAATATCAATCATTGCTAATATAACATTCCAAAAAGTGTATTTATGTATTCTACTTAGAAGCACGTAACCATCATTGTGCGCCTAATACAAAAAAAAACAATTCTACTGCGGAAACTATCGTAGCTTGCATGATTAGCAAGCTCACGTTTGGATTTCGCACTGACCGAGATCAGTAGCGACTCGAAAGGGATACTTGACCTTTCCTAAATGTCCTCAAGGTCATCCTTTTGACTCGCTTTTAAGCATCTGGAGGACTGATTGCCTCAACTGTTTACACGCCAACGTTTTCGAAACGAGCGAGAGCGGAAAGCGGGAACAAAAATATGGCAAACCGTAGTTTGAAAGCGTGAAGCAATATCCCCCTCTCCCTCCTTACTGTACTTCCAGATCAATTGTTGGCAGCTTGCTATAACGACGGATTTTTTTATTTTATTTACCGAGCAACGGCACTCATTTCGCCCATCGCTCGATCGACCTATAGGACAGTCGAGGAAGAAATTTTAGAGCACGAAATGCCTCATGGGATGAGAGAGAAACTTTCACGCAGAAACCGTCGAGGGGTTATCTCGACGTAATCGGTGATTTCACTTTTACGAATTCCTCCTCCGAACGTCGTCATCTTTCGCGTTTCCTACCTTCCATCGGTAATTCTATCCATCGAAATCCTCAGAAATCCGGCGAACTGGTGCTTTGTATTAGTCACGCTGTCGCGTTGAGGTGATATTGTTAAATAAACACTTTCAGAAAGCGTTTTCTTCGGAGAGGAAATTCGATGGAGGATTTGATAATTTCCGAAAAAGGTATCGCGCACTAAATCGAGTCGATTAAGCAAAATAAGTCTCACGGGTCTTATTTGACCTTATTTGAAAATAATATTCGGAAAATCCGTTGCACGTGGTATCGTTCTGAAAGATTGGAAGTTAGTACACGTAACGCCCATCCGCATAGGCGGCGATAAAAAGAAACCCGAATATTAGAGACCGATTTTCTTGACGTAATTATCGTGTAAGATACTTGAGCATATATAACAGGAGAATGACAGCCACGAGAGAAGATATTAGGTAGGCTTTGGTACGCTGCACCCCATCCCACCCGCCAATCTGGGGATTTGCAGAATAATATGTAGATGTAGATATTTGAAATTTACATTGAAGTTTCATTATTTATAACAATTCTGTCTGGTATTAACCTTACTTTAGATTTAACTAGTAAAGAAAGCGCTTTGTAACAAACAGTAAATGGCGGTTTTCTCCTAAAAGTTTCGAGCGGCAAACCGAGAAAATGTGCAAAACGAGACGGAATATTTACAAAAAAAATGTCTCTATCTGCTTTCGTTTAGGAGGAATTATCGCGTCGGACAGGCAATACGGACAAATCGAACGCATAGGCAGATTAAAAAGAAAGCGCTAAACATACGAAGAAATGGAAATACTTCATGTAGCGGCTATTATAGCCTATGTCATACGATCAGTTATTGTTGAAAAAATGTGCAATATATGTGGCGATTTCAGGGAACTAATCGCTGCAGATAGTATGTCGATCACCGAAATCCAATTAGGCTCCGAATGGTGTGTCGCTTCGACCTTATTTACTATTATAACCGATTCCCATTTTTAATTCTCACGCTCCGTGGTTCAGTGACGCGCGGCGCCCTTCCGAACGCGTTACAGTTCGCACGCAATCCATGGCAGCCTCCCATTCCATTCCTCTCTCCGTCGCATCACTTTAATCTCGGGATAGATAATAATCGCCCGAATGGATCTGATTTCCCCTCTTATCCTGTTTAAGGAAGACGTTTTATATAAACTTGATTTGACGTCACATTTCCAACGACTCAGAATTATGTTGGTCCCCATGATGCCCTTCGTTTATTCAACATTAAAAAAATGTTATCTGTACCGATTTTATTAGTTTTATTTTATCATTCGACTGGAAAATTATTGGAGTAACTTCGTCCTTGAATATAAATTTTGCGCAACATATTCTAACTTTATGTTTATTTTCGGCAAATATTAAAGATAAACATTTATAATTCATTGGCTGTTTTCTTTGATATAGAATTTTCTCACAGTTCTCCGATAAATTTCGTCATATTTTAAGCCTTTCATTCTCTTTACTTTTCTAAACTCTTCCTCTATCGCAAAAATAAATCTGTAAAAAATTGTGCATTACTTGTTCGTTGCCTTCTTTCATAAAAGAATCTTTCTATCCTTTATTGTTCTTTGCATTGTTTTATTCAAACACCGCTGTACAAACTACGCTGAGCTCTCGCCACACTCTCCCCCCTCCTAGCGATTCCCCCTCCCCTCCTTAATTAATCACCCCTCTCCGTCATTACCCTATCGCCTTACTCCCCCTCATTAGCACGGCCCGGGCCTCTCTCACGCGCCGGACGGGCCGGCCCGTCCGGCGCGTGAGAGAGGCCACTGATCGCGACTTCCCTTACTTATAGACACTAACAACCAAATTCTAACCGTTTTCTCGCTATTGTAACATTCCATCCTCCGCTTCGGATTCATCCTGAGCGAGTTTCCTTGCCGAATAAAATTAGAACGGAGCCAACATTAGGAGTGGCGCATAACTCTCCCAAAGAGAGACGAAAACGAAGGAATTGAGACATTGTGCATGCGGTTATATGTGCATGTCTAGGGAGCAGTGGTTCTCAGAAGATATTTTCTTGTGGCCGCATCAAGAAAAGGTTGAAGAAAATGTAACAATAAGCATGTAAAAACTTCTGCATACCTTCCAATTTAACGACAACGGTTAATTATTTATCATTAATAATTTTTTTTCGTAAAATAATTCCATTTATTGAAATTTTCTTGAGAACCACTTCTAGAGCAGTGTTTTTCAAAGTACGGGTCGCGAGGTTCATGAAATAAATCTGAGCAGACGCGTAACTTGGAGGGCGCACAAAAATACGTATAATTTTTCCCGTAATCTGCCGTAAGGTATTCGAAGTAGTAATATCCTTATGGGATATCGCTCGAAATAAAGACGAAAATACCCATCTCAAGTGTTTGGAGTTGTTTTGTCCTGCCCTTATAATGCTAGAATTATAGAAGTCTCGATGTATTTTTGGAATTAAAACGTAAAAAAAATCGATAAAAATCAAAACGGTATAATAATTTCATATATTTTTGTATAAATGAGGGCTCCAAAAACTTGACTTCCGTAGAGACCCCAAAACCGTAGTTACGCCTCTGAATCTGAGCACTCGATGCATTTAAGCACCTGAAATGTATCAAAATGACAAGGAACTACACGCTCTTATTATATAAACGCTTACATTTTAGTACGAGTTACTTTTTATCTATAGTTAATTGAAACTCATGTCAGTTAAGAACGTATTTTTCTCCATGTTGCCTTCCCTTCGGCTGGGTCGCGAGCCATTCCACTGGGTCGCTATAGAAAAAGTTTGAAAAACACTGGTCTAGAGAGGGATAGACAGAAAACGAATGTGAATCCCTTATATAGAGTTAACGGAGATGGTGGACATTGGGATAGAAGTGAAGATGGGCGAAGGATGGATTCAGGTAGATGGTGCTCTGCGCCAGAGCAAGATTCAGGCAATCCAGGAGTCTCACGGTATTCCGGCCTATTTTAGAAAGCACAACAGGGATATAAACTGCGTAACGAATACGGTGTTTATTAAAACCTCGTCTTCTAACCTAAAAATTTGAGAACGTGTAAATAGCGTTCTTACGAGAATTAAATTTCGCTAGTTAATAATAAAATTTGTAGAGGGGGTGGGGGGAATACTGCTTTAGTTGTTTAGTCTGCATCCGAAAAATCTAGAAGCTCCTTCTGATTCCTGTCACAGTCACGTGGAGGAAAGCACTTGCCATTAGCAATCTCATTCTCGAATATCGGCCAAAGGCAGAAATAATTCAGCGAGCGATCTCTAGGAGATATTTTTCTCACTTTTCCCCGCGCTGGATAAAACACGTTTGCCGTAGGTTTAACTAATTAGTACGCAACGGAGTGCGTTGTTGATGCCTTTTAAGGTGCCACTTGGGACGACTCATGGCCAGGGGCGGATTGGGCCGCCGGGACTGCCTTTGGGGTTGATGCCTCGGCCAGGAGCTGGTGCTTTTCCGTATTCTAAAGTAATGTTTCGCAAAATATGGGCCACGGCCTCCTAGGGGGGCCGCAACATTATTTTAGTTTTGAGGTGGGCCGATATCCGAGTATTTGCCCGGGCCGTTTTTTGCTCCCAATCCGCCCCTGCTCATGGCAATAGCGAAAGTTCTCGCTTAACACGTTTCCCTCTAGAGCAGTGGTCTTCAACCTTTTTTGAGTCACCGCCCACTTCTGCCATATGTTATACTTTGAAATAAGTTCACCGCCCACCAGTGGCGTATTGAGAGTTTCTGGCACCTGGGGCAAAGAATAATTTTGCGCCCCCAGTAGCAAAGAGATTTACGGGGGGGGGGGGGGGGGGCAAATCGCACCCCCCCTCCCCCCTTCACTACGCCACTAAGCCCACCTACCGTATCAACTTAACAATAAAGTTTTTAATAAAATAAATGTTTACAAAGACAAAATTTAATTGTTTATTAGTCCCAAAACAATGTTAAAATAAGCATCTGGCATACATTTCAATGCATACTTTGTGTTTGGTGCCTACAAACCAGGGAATCAATGTCTGGCTTAAAGTCTGTAAGGATCATTCGAAGATCTCCTCTTTCTGTTATTTGTAAGCGGTTTCTGTTTTTGGACAGGAGATTGTCGACTGCACTGAATCCCTTTTCGACTAGATATGAAGTTGGGAAAGCTAACAACAGCAACGATATTTTCTTCCACAAGCGTGGATACAGAGAGGGCATTTTCTTGTTCTGCCAAAGTTGTGCATATCCACCTTGGTTGAAATTGGCTTTACACTCATCATCATGAACTAATTCTATTATCTCCTCTTGCTATTCAATATCCACATCACACACATGTGATGAATGGAGTCACCATCCAGGCATCCACTTTCAAGTCTATTACATCGCGAAAACGAGTCATCATATCAATTCTGACGACAGAAAGGTGATCTGCAAACTTGACATGTCTTCGGCTGTAAGATCATCTTTGATGTTGTGTAGTTCCGAAAACTGGCAAAATTCTTTTTGCAGGATGTTTTTTCTGAATAAATCCAATTTGTCAATGAATACCGAAATAACATTTTTGCAATCAATTAGTGTCCGTGGGAAAGAGAGTATACTTATCTCTTAATATCTTTCATTTCGCTGCGTTCCCCATATAATGTATCAAATATCTGAGTGAAGGTATCCCGTTGGGGATTTTAAACCACTGGCCGCTTTTCAGCATTTATTTCCTAAATGGCACATACTAGTTAGGATTACCATATTCTGATAATAAAACCCGAACAAATTTAATTTTAAATCTAAAATGTAATATAATTTTTTTAAATCAAGGTATCTAATTGCTTAATCTATAGTGTTAAGATTTTGATGGGCATAACCAGAAAAAAAGGGGTTTTATTTGCTAAAATCTCGGTAAATTTTAAGAAAATCCGGACGTATGGTAAGTCCCGGAGATTTCCTAATTTGATCGGGAGATTTTGTTACTGTTTTTGCTCTTCCAAAATTAAAAATGGGATTCTGGTTTCTTTGCTGTAACTGTCTATGATTCTTTATTTGTTTGCCGTTCCCCACTATCAAATTTTGAACCAATGCACCATCTTTCATGACAATTGGTTAGACACTTTCTACTGAGGGGATAGGTTTTATGGCGAAAATTGAAGTTCCGGGATCGATTCCATGAATTATCATTTCCTTTTCATTTAAATGGGAAATCTGAAACTTGTCGTGCAAGGTTATTTCCCTACCCACACTAAAATACTTAAGAAAAATGATATCAGCGATGGATTGTCGCTATTCTCCGCGGAATGGAAATTCTAATTTTTGTCGTAGAATTTCCTAATCGATAGTATTTCTTTAAATTTTGCGTTAATAATTGCAATTTTGCATTTTTTCCCGTCATAACGAGATTATTGTCATGGAGGCGATTATTTCTCAACTGCCCTGGGGTATAATCTAGTATACAAATGCGTCATTTTTTCTCGCGAAATCACGTATACTCAACTGAAGTTTTTATGCAAATGTAAGTATAATACCTGATGATGTTACATAAAATGTGTAATGTGGGAAAACAAAGAGCAGCTTGTGTTGCTTCATACACCGTACTGCATTACTGTTAAAAAAATATTTTCATGTATATTCTGGACCGGCCAAGCATTTAAGGGGGCCAGGATACAAATAATTTTGGGGGCCCTACTCCACCTCCTACACACGGAAAAGATACAAAAATTACGAAAAATGTAATTGTTAATAAAAATTTATTACTTCCTAAAATTTAAAATAATCATAATGTGAAAACAGCAGTATATTAAGCAAAAAAACGAGGTATACTAACTATAATTATTTCGATCAATGTTTGTTGATTTATTTAATACCGTTTTCTCTATGAGCTTGGAGAAATCGTAATTTTTTAATAAAAGTTTGCACAAAATTTTCGGCAGATTCTTTAATAAGTAACTGACATCTCTAAATTTTGGGGGCAATAAACGAATGTCTATTCGGGGGCCTGGATACCTCGCATCCGCTGCAACCCCTCACCTCCCCCAATTTGACCGGCCCTGTGTACCTTCTACCAGGTTAATTGCCTTTCTAAAATGATATCTTTATTCTCTTAGAGGAGTTAAAAATAAATCGCAATCTTTAATGCCAATTTCGAAAATATTCACGTTGACCCGGAGATTGTTCCTCTCGCCCGGAGACAAGTCCGGAAACCCGGAGACTTCGGGTCAAACCCGGAGAGGTGGTAACCCTGATGGTAACCCTAATACTAGTGGGATTGTCGTTAGATGAGATTACCGAATACGGTCTCAGTGGTAATAACAGTGTTTAAAATTTTATGATTTTATATATTTGATAAAATTAAACTTAAACGCATCGCTACTTCTGCGAGAGACTCCGACCACCCTCATGGGCCTTTCGATTTTACCGCAGCATGGATACATTGTCGCTAGTGTAGTATGATATGATACTATAGTTAACGACAAACGAACTGTAACATAAAATAGTTGTACAGAATATGTGTGCATATCATTAAGCTTTTTTATAGAATTTTATTTTTCAGTGTAAAAATTAGAATAGCATTTGGTGAGTTCTTTAACGCCCACCAAAAATCCAAAAACGCCCACTGGTGGGCGCTATCGCCCACCTTGAAGACCACTGCTCTAGAGGGTAAGGGGCGAACTCCGGAACGCCTTGTGCAATGCGAAAGAAACATTCTCCGGAGCATTTTGTCTCGCTAGACAGAGGAAAGGTCGTCGCGTCATAGAAATGGCGGAGCACGGCTATTTCGCTCACAAGCACGAGAAATATAATTTACCAACAACCGGATTTGCTGAAAACAAAGTAGTGTGTGCTCATTCAAGCCATGATGGTTCATTCTGTCCATCGAGGCAGACTGAATAATTGGCAGAAAAAATTCACGTTCTACGAATAAACTTGATTATTATTATTATTGTTATTATTTATCTGTAGACAACAATAAAAGCGATACTTTTCCATTCCTTTACTCATAATTACCTCCATTTTTATCCTGTAGCATATACGATGGATGTCAGCTTGTTTTAACCGGGAGCGCAAATATATTCCTTTTGCAGTGTTTTTCGGATGAACGAGAAAACAAAAATAACGTCGAAAACTTAATATCGAACGTGTCTCAAAGCGTTTACCTCGGCATCCGCATGACGAGCCATCCCTCACAGATGAGCGTTCCGAGTCGCATGGCTGTCAATTCACGCAATGTCTTCCTATTGTGCTCGATAATCTCCTTAGCGGGATATTCCCCGTTTTTCTCAAAACAATTGCTTCTGAAATAAGTTTCCTTGACCTTACCCTCGTAATGGTATCCCCATTCTTAATCTGTATTCTCGATTGAAGCAGGAAGTCCGCCATTTAACTCGTGCGATCTCTTTATTTATTCTCAAATTTGTGACTCGCATGTTGCTCGCTACATACGATCATTATTAATACGCGAGTACCGCTGTCGACGTACGATACTTTTCGACCATGTTTATCTCCGAGTGCTCTCCAAACGGAACGATATCCTCCAACGGGATTTTATCGTATCGCCTTTACAGCGTCTGTCGATTTATTTTTCAGTCTTCCACAGGATCGTTCGTTCCGCCGTGCAGTTACTCATTACGTTAATAATGATACTACGACTGTTTGAGAATTATTTCCGCGTAAGCATCATCCCATATAGACGCCGGATTGTGACACTTCTCACTCGCCATTCCAGACATAAACAAGAAAACGCCCAGACTTTTGGCAGAAACCGGTCTTCCCCAAAATCTTGTCCAGACTTCATTGACGTAACTGAGTCGCTACATTCCAAAACCGTTCGGCACCTCGATTGCGGTCAAAGACTTTCACGAGTGACTCCTGCTATTAGGGATGGGCGATCCAAGATAGATCTTTTACAGGATCGATCTTTTTACAAGGTCGATTCGATTTTTTGGATCGATCTTTTGTTCTACGATTTTTATGTGGATCGATTCTTTTAGCCCAGAATCGAGAATCGTTCGACTCCACCTGGTGGGGTGCCTGTGAAGGAGAGGGGCAGTTGTGAACTTGAGTTGTGGGCATCAAACCTAGTCGGCAACTTAACCTTACTAGCTGTACACGCGCCATGTTTGCGCGGTTTTTTTCAATGAATTTATAATAAATTAAGAAGTGTGTGAAATAAATTGATCTCAATAATTCACATTTTACTCTAATAATGCATTTCCCCGGTATAGGATTTTAATGTATTTTGTTTCCAATGTAAGGTTCGCGGGTTCGAATCTCGCTGAGGGCGTGGCTTTGTACGCGTATTGGCAATTTATTATGCGAATAATAGTCAGTCAGAAATCTGTAAAATTAAAAATCATATTAGAGAGGAAATTAATGCTACACAGTAATTGATCGCGAACTTTTATGTTTTTAATTTTCTTTGTTTCTTTATATTATGATAATAAAATGTTAATGTAAAATGTTGGTTCTTATGGCTTGAATCGAAGATAGATCTTTATTATAATAAAAAATTATTCTTTTAGTTTATAACCTTCCTTGTGGCTAGAATCTAAGATCGATCTTTTTAGTTCGATCTTATCGGTAAATCGACTTTATTAATACGATCTAGATTGATTCACAGAATCGATCTTTCAGGGTAAGAAAGCTCCTGCAGCCTCTTTGAATCGTCCTAACGCAACGCGCCGCCCCCCCCCCCCCCTCGCCACCCCTCGCCCCCCCCCCTCCTCGCCCCACCCCCCCCTCTCGTCCCCCTTGCCCCAAATAAAGACCATATCTAATCTCATCCGCTCGCGCTCACCCCCCTCGCCCCTCCCAAAATCCCGCCCTTGCAATCCAAGTCCATATCTCTTTCCCCCTCCTCTCGTTTTCTTCGCGGAAGAAGCGAAAGGCACGCGCACGCGTGTCTGGCTTAAAAGCGCGCGCGCGGCGGGAGATGGGATATAAGAAGCGCGCGAATGTCTTGCGTTCCATATTCCGATATTCGGAAAAAGATGTCGGGAAAATCGGAGGGAGACTCGCAAATGAAAGTGACGAATCTGTCATATTACTAATTGCATCGAATCACCAAACCTTGACATTTGGGGGCGAAAAATAATGGGCGTCCGTGAAACGCAGGAATAAAATTACGCGATGAGCGAGAACGGAAATGGTTTATTTTTTGAAAACTTTCTTGGTTTTCACCAATCATATCAGAATATATTTAAGCGTGCTGGGAAAATATCGTAAGAACTAACAAAACGAGTCTTGCAAAAACCTATGAATTTAAGAAAAAGCAATCCTGTGCAAACTGCCATTTACATTTTATCAAATTTTTAATGTCGTGGATTGGCGAATTTTTGGAATATTTCCCATATTATATAAATGCTCTGAAAGTTGTTTATTTCCGTCTATAAAAAAAAACTCGACAGAATGATTTCCACTTCCAAAATAGCCACTAAAGACTTTCGCATTGATTTTTAAATCGTTTCTATCGACTCGTAAATGACGAAATTTCGATTTCTTGAGATGAAATTATGTGGTATTTATTTTCATTTAAATTTGCGAGCAAACTTCATTTTTAATAAATACGTGATTTCATTCAAACGTATAAACATCGAAAAAACTAATAATATCACTAAGGAATATTTAATACTCTGATAATGACATTCTTCTCTCTCTCTCTTAAGCATCCTATTTCTCTATAACCCTTCAGTAATTCTATATTTATACCACCGATTGATAGATAACTTAAGCTGTAGAACATTCTGTTGAGGATGCATTAAAAATAAAAGTCGGGTCTGTTTTTTTTATCGCTCGGAGGTTATGAAACCTAGGCGTCTCTGTATTTTTCCTAACCAAAGGATACGACGGATTGGACGAGCCATGTTGCCACGGGTGACCATTGTTGCCCACTCGACCTTCGTCACCAATCAACGCTATTCCCACTCTTAACTATACCACGGAACTCCAAGAGCGAGAGCGCTGCTTGACTTTTAAACTCTACATGAAGTCACCGCTCGGAAACATTTATTGCAGACGTCGGAATTATTTTTTTATCCAATTTTTTTCTTCAAACATTGAAATCGGTGTCATATCTGTCGATATAGCGATTAGAACCTAATGAATAAACATTCACAAACGTCAGCTAATATCCCTGCGGATAGAAACGCTTAGGAATTGTTGAATTTTGGCAGGATTGCGGACGATTATTGAAAGACGCCTATTCGGAAAAAACCGTAGACCTAATTTATTCACTCGATGTCTTATGGAATAGAGTATATGGTACTATACGCCGTATACCATCTAATTTTTCTCGAATTAATAGGGTATATCCTCTGATTTTTTCTAACAAATAGCATATACCTTATGAAAAACAATACAAGTCGATTGAAAATCGTTTTCTCCTGACATCGTAACGTTAAAGTCGTGTAATTTGCTCTAAATAAACTCAAAGTTTTACTTTAGTATACAGCAGGGTTGGCCAAATTTACTTACCCTCGGAGCCGCATACGATAATCTTCAGAAGTTCGAGAGCCGCATGGCAAACATTCTGTGCTCTTAAATTTACGAACAGTACATAACCTGCATCCGAATACATTCAGATATATTGCATGTCCCTTAAGCATCCCCAAAATGTCTCAAGTCGCACTACGTCACTGTACTCTATGGTGAAAAACGTTGAGTGGATATTTAAAAGAGCCGCATGTGGTTCGCGAGCCGCGGTTTAGCCACGCCAGGTATGCAGTATACACTCTGCTTTTTTTTACGACTACAGCACTGCTTATAAGTCCGCCCTTTCGAATCCCCCCACACACGCATAGAGCACCGCGCCCGGATCGTCCTCTCGGATTTTCCCGCGCCAGACGGCGACGGCCTCAGTTGGAGATAAGGCGCGCATATATGCGAGCAGGAACGAAATTGGTGCCATCAGCTATTCCACGACAGAGTCGAGCGGAGTCAGACGAAGAACGCCTTCTTATCGACTTAAACTGTCTCCCCGGATTTCTCATCCCTGAAAACATTGGAGATCCTTCAGTAATTCGCGCGATAAACGCCGACGGCACGCCGACGTTCTATTTCTCTAAGGTCCAAGTTGGACCGCATGGCTTCTAAACGGGGTCCGCGAAAAAAAATAACATCCTCGATGCTACGCTCCGCAAGCGTATTTGTTGAAGCGACGAATAAGTATTACACGAAATTTAAGGGGTGAATATTAAAAGCGATTTCCGAGTGCTGTTTTGCGTCGCGTCTAACACACGGCTCGCGATTTTAAAAACGGTGGAATACACAAAGTTGTTATCTTATTTGTTCATCGTGGAACAGTTCCAAAACGCTAAGCCTACCACCGTGGATCACTCCATACTTATTACGTTAGATTTTGATAAATTTAAAGGAGCGTAACAAAAACCAGTACCACGATGTGATCGAGGAAATGTTTGGAGGTTGAAAATAGGTCCGTGCACGCGAAAAGATTCAAAAACCACCGATGGAAGGGGAACGCAGCGAAGAACTCACGCGTGACAATAAACAAAGTAGTGGTGGAATTGTCCTACCTCATGGTTGCAGCCGGAACTTGAGCGATGTTTATGACCGCCGATGGAGAGGTCTTTCTCTCTCTCTCCACTCCTTCCGCGGCGCTCGGACGCTCTGTCGCTCGGCGGTAGATTTTTCCCGATCCGACGCGAAGGAGAAAGTCGAATAAAAAGAAAGAAAGAAACCGATCCTCGGAATGGACCTCTCCCCCTTGTCCACTGAGGTCCGTCCGCTCGCCTCCGCGGCACTTGTGCTACTGCGCTAGAGGGGCAGTCAGCTGTTCGAGAGTGAGAGGGAGAGTGTAGGGGAGGGTTGGGTTGGTGTGTGTGTGAGGAGCGGGGAGGAGAGAGACACTCGCTGTGCCGCCGAAGAGCGTAGTCCGGAGACAGGAAGCGACGGGACAGGGAAATAGAGAGAGAGAGAGGGGGAGGAGGTGCTTTTAAAGAACGCGGGTTGGAAATTGGGGTGAGTTAACGGAGAGGGGATAATGAGCGGGATTTATGGGACGAATGGATGCTATGGAATGGATGAAGAGGGGGAGGGGAAGGAGGTGGACGGAGAGAAAATCATGCGCATCTTCCGTTGCAGTTAGCGGCGCCGCCAGTGGATGCAGGAAAGTGAAGGGGGAGGGAGGGGTGAGGGGGGAGAAGGGTGGGGAGCCATTCATACGAGGGTTTTTGACGGAGGAAATAACACCCGAAAGAAGGGGTTTGTCAGACAGACAGACAGACAGACAAACGACTTTATATAGGGCGAAATTGAGACCGTGAAGTTCCTTCATACATTTAACCCTTTCGTCAGGTTTGAATAATATTATATACAAGTTGCTGAAAAAATTTCACGTGCATATTGATTACAACTTTTGTCAGCTGAACATAAAAAATTACCTTAGAATGGTTTTAGTTTTGTGGGTTGGGAAAAAACTGTGTAATCGCTTTGTTTGTCACAGAGAAAGGTCCCACTGCGGAAAAACACGTACGAAGAGGAGGGAGGTGTAAAAAACCGCGAAAAATCCTTAAATAGATACAGAAGGAAAATAAATTAAGGATATAAAGGATAAAGGATTTGAATACCAAGAAATAAAAGGAAAGAAGTGTGGAGCGTGGAGGGCGGTAAGACCTTTGCGTTCACGGGCGACAGCGATGCAAGCGGGCGGACGCTTCGCCGTCCTCATTCGTCTAACTAAGCAGGCGGACGACTTAAGTAATTGGCGGGAAATTAATTGCGTAACTGGACGAATCGGAATAAATTCGCCGACTGGTCGTTGCGTCACAGGAGACTATAATAACCTCATTCCGGGGTTTCGATTGGCCGCTTCCGACGCGTGTTCCGAATTCGTAATCGAGTGGTTTCCCCTAGTTGGTTTCCTCGATAAAGAAATCCTTTAAATCGCTCGATGAAAGTTTGAAGTAAAACAGTCGAAAGAGAGAGTCTCGGAATCCTCTTCTATTCCTCTTCTGTCCCTGTGAGACTTTCTCTCGATTGGACAGGTGCCGAGACCGTGCTTCCTTCCCAGTTAGCGCTTGTTCGGCGATAAATAAAAGGTCCGTTTGTGGGAGAGAGAGAGAGAGAGAGAGACAGGAGGGAGATTGGACGCCGTCCGTTGCTTTCCTCGAAGGACCTGCGCTCGTCGCTCAGCCCATAGCCTTCTTTCGATAGTTGAAGCAATTAATTAAAATGTATTTGCTCGCGATGGAGTTCTCTTACCGCTAGTTTAAATAATTATCTTTAATTTGGAGAAAAATCTCAGTATATTTGCGGAATTTTCTGAAACGAATGATTAAAAATAATTTCTACTGACTAATATAAATTTAAAACTCCATTCAGGTCCACGTGGCATTTTAAGTATGCTTTGCGTAAGCATCGCAAGAATAAGATAGCACATAGTTATAACCGTCGAATAAAGCAACAAGTTAGGAAAGTGTACAACGTATCACAAATGGGCGCGTTTCGTGCAATGGAGTATTAGAAAGAAATTAAATACCTGTACGTAAGGGAAATAACGTTTGAAAGTTCTTTTCTTCATCATAAATAATCCATTTTATTCCTATTTAAAAATATTGCATGCACACGTAAGGAAATTAAACGTTTGTTTGTGAGATTGTTTATGTTAGCAACAATGAAAAAGTAACCATGCAAGAAAATTCAACTCGAATTAAGATTTTCTCGACAACGGCAACTCCTATGATAAAAATGTATAGAAAAGTAAATACTCTTGTTTACTAGTTCTACAACTTTTATTTGAAAAATATTTTGATATGAGCAATATTTTACGAGTTATGACGAAAATTTACTTTTTTGTCACCAGTAAAGTGGTAACCCTGATTAGAGTACGTTATTCATTTGTGCGATTTTCTTATTCTATTTGATTGTAAGTGCTTAATATAAAATTTCATGAAAAACCGTTCTGTAGAAGTCGAGAACGAACATGCGGACGGACGGACGGACAGACGGACCGACCGACGATAATAGGCGCTCACGCTGTAAGCGAAACGCGCCTAAAAATGAATAAAACCGCTCCGCATTTACCTAATTAGATGAATGAAGGAAGAAAATCTTGCAAAAATAACGTATAAACTCCCTCCCCCTCCTTTCCACCCTCTCCTTCTCTTCTCCCCCTCCCTCCCCTCTCTCCGTCTCTCTCCCTCCCCCTCCCTTCCACTCTCTCCCTCCCTTCTTCCCCTCACTCCCCTTCCCTCTCTTCACCCCTTTCCCCTAATTCCCTCTCTCCATCTCCCCCCTCCGTTACCATCCATCTCTCTCCCTCCCTATCTCGTATTAAAAGCATTCAAAGCGAACAAAATTACAAACATTGTCCTTTATATGTTAGATTAGAAGATAATTCAATTAAAAACAACAAATATTTGGTTTCCATGTAAACAAATTGCAATCGTACACAGAAATTGACAAACGATATCTAACTATATATTAATTTTACGTTGACGTCTGTAGACATTTGTGTACAATTTATATCGGCGTATTGCTCGAGAACCGATCGTCGTAAAGATATGCGGTAATGGCATTTTGTTTCTACTGGCTATGAGGTCCCTGGAAAAATATTTTCGTTTTCTAAAGTGTCTCGGGTTCGAATCCAGAAGACAAATAGGATCTTTTCCGTTATAGCACGGCCACTTTATTTCAAAAGATCAACAATCAACAATTGCTATGACGGCATAATAATAAATAAACCAATTTACGAATAAATATTGTGAAGTATTAAAACCCCTGAGATGAATCTTAGGAAATTATTTTCGGAGATTCTAGACGAAGTCGCTGCAGTAAGATTTCTTCAAGAGAAGGGAATAATTCATCGTGAAAGATTTTGTAGAAATGATCATATAATGCATTTGGTATATAAACAAAAAATTCGATGTCGTTGTTCCAAAAGGGAATGCCGTCAAGATATTTACGTCCGCCAAGGGACATGGTTATCTGGATCTCGATTGGAGCTTCATAAAATAGTTTACTTAATTTATTGTTGGGCGCACAAAATGACAACAATCAAATTTTGTGCAAGAGAGCTGGAAATTGGACATAATTCTGTTGTGGATTTCAATAACTATCTACGAGAAGTATGTGTGTGGAAGATGGAGAAGATTAACTCTAAAATTGGAAGACCCGGAATGATCGTGGAGATTGACGAAACTCTTTTTCCAAGAAGGAAGAATAATTCGGGAAGAGTTTTACCACAGCAGTGGATCTTTGGTGGTATTTGTAGGCAGACAAAACAGTGCTTCTTAGTTCCTGTACCAAATAGAAGCGCAGAAACTTTAATTCAGATAATTAAGGAAAATATATTACCAGGAACGACAATAATTTCGGACTGTTGGCGTGCATACTCTAATATTCAGAATAACGGTTATGATCATAAAACTGTTAATCACAAGTATAATTTCATTGATCCAGAAACATTGGCTCACACACAAACCATTGAGAATACATGGCGTCCTCATTCCGGGCGTTGCCAAGGAGACTCTCATTGTTGCCTCCGATTCATTTAATGCCAATTAAACCTTCAAATGCACGAAAGAAAAAGGTTATTCGCTTCGAACTGTTGTTTGAACATCGAAATTAATGAAGCATAGCAACAAATATTTACGGATAATTATCCTGTTGACTGTGTATGGGAAGCGTTTCTAGCTGTGTCAATGACAGTCAATAACATGTGTATAACAAACAAGCTCCTAGCGCATTGAGTATTATTTTAAATTGTGCAATAAATTTGTTTTTTGTTTTGTTTCATCGTTTGAATGCTGGAATATTACCTTTTTGTAAGTAGAACCATCATATTACACATCTGTAATCCTTATTAACGCAAATAGGCTCACGCATCAATTAAAAATTAGATAAGAATAGAGTCGCACGTTACTTTGTAAACACATTATATGGTTATCTTCTCTTCATTGATAATCTAAATAAACGGTTGCATTGACGTCGCCTTTATAGTAGGTCCTGTAAGAAGTTAAATGCAGTCGTTTATAGACGCTTGAAGTAAAGCAATTGTTTGCGAGTTCGTCTATAAGGGTGCAACGATAATCATTGGAACTAAGGTAAGGTAGAGCTATTAGCCCAGCTACAGCTGCCAGAGAAAGGAAGAGGAGCCAGAGATCAAAGGAAGAGTATTGTAGGAAAGAGAGAGAAAGAGATGCGGAAGCTCATAGGATTGCCCTTGTAGATGAGGAGCGGAGAGTACAAGAAAGACAAATAAATAGGGAAGCACGTCAAATGAATAGGGAACAAAGAAGATCTAACATAGGGCCGAACTATTTAGATTATTTGCATTTCATTTATGCTATATGTAATTTTGGAAGTGTCCGTCCGTCCCCCCTGTATTTCACAAGGGGAGGCTCACCTCTTCGGGTGACGGATTTCCTTAAAAATTAGTAGGTAGGTAGCCCTCAACTCCACAACTCCCTTTTGGGCGTATATATCCAGAAAGTTAGCAACAAAATGGATTTATAATTTTCGAATTCGTGGTTAACATGATATATACCTATTTTGCGGCAGCGAGTGTCGCTGTAGCGGTGGTCCAGCGGTAACCTGGTGACTTGTCGTTATTGAAGGTCGTGGGTTCGTTCACAAGGCTAATGCTATTTTTTTCTGACTTATTATGGTGTGATTTTTTGTTTATTTTTTCGGCGCCTTTTTTTATAAATGCTGATGTTCTATAAATTTTTAATCCACTTGTGCATAATTTCGTGTTTTTGTTTTTTTTGGGTCTTTTTTCGAAATTATTTTTTCCTTCTTTTTTTGTTTTCATTTTATCCTCTACCGTTTTAACAATACTTTTTATTCTTCAGCATTTTCTTCTTTGCAATGACTTGGGTGGAATGAATCATAAACACAATGGAAAAAAACGTTATCCAAGTATGACTCGTACGTGCTTGTGTGCATTTTACCTGACATGGGTGAAAAGATTGAAAATGAATCATAACATTCCTTGATTCACCACCAATTGTCTTCGCATGTTTTTAAACCGATGACTCGGTACGCGTGGTATGCATCACGGCTAACCAAAAACAGGGACGTTTTTTGTAACGTCAACCAAGTTATATTTCCTGAAGAGGTGATGAAGAGTAAGTGCTTCTGTGGAGAGCAGTGCTTTGCGATGTGCTGTCCTTGTAAAAGAAAGTTGTTTCCACCGTTTTTATGATTCATTCCACCCAAGTCATTGCAAAGAAGAAAATGCTACTGAATAAATAGTATTGTTAAAACGGTAAAGGATAAAATGAAAACAAAAAAAGAAGGAAAAAAGAAATTAGAAAAAAGACCCCAAAAAAACACGAAATTATGCACAAGTGGATTAAAAATTTATAAAACATCAGCATTTATAAAAAAAAGGCGCTGAAAAAATAAACAAAAAAGTCACACCATAATAAGTCAGAAAAAAATAGCCCTCGACTTGTGATCGAACCCACGACCATTCGTAACGTCAAGTCACCACGTTACCGCTGGGCCACCTCTACAAGAAGAATCAATGCTGCTCTCCACAGAAGCACTTACTCTTCATCACCTCTTCAGGAAATATAACTTGGTTGACGTTGCAAAAAATTTCCCTGTTTTTGGATAGCCGTGATGCATACCACGCGTACCGAGTCATCGGTTTAAAAACCACGAAATCGAAAATTATAAATCCATTTTGTTGCTAACTTTCTGGAAATAAACGCCAAAAAGGGGGGTTAATCGTGGTTGTGGAGTTGAGGGCTACCTACCTACCAATTTTTAAGGAAATCCGTCACCCGAAGAGGTGAGCCTCCTCTTGTCAGAAGCCGTTCGTCGTAGAGATATGCGGTAAACTGCGTTTTGTTTATACAAGATAGGAGGTCCCTAGAAAACTATTCTCATTTTCATAAAGTCCCGGCTTCGAATCCAGGAGACAATTATATGTTCCCATAAGTTTACACGGGATTTTCGACTTTTCAGAGTGCAAGGTTTTTTCGTCATTCGTTAAAATACGTAAATATGGACCGATTTTCTTCGTTTTTACTTTATTCGACGGCTAAAACTCTATACTATCTTATTCTTGTAATTTTTACATGTTATACGGTCGAGATTTACTGAAATACGCAATTGTTTTCGAATTTTTACGGATATTTCGTACTCTTTCCGGGTGTTGCTAAGACGACCGTCCATGTTGCTTCCGATTCAATTAATACCAATTAAACCTTCAAATAGCTGAAATAAAAGCGTTATTCGCTTCGGACTTTTGTTTAAGCATCGAAATTAATGATGCATAGCAACATAAATATTTTCGGATAATTATTCTGTTGACTTCGAATGGGAAGCGTTTCTAACGATTTAATCAAAGCAGTTGAATCTTCCCAATCTTCCTTTCATCGTTTGAATGCTAGAATCCTATCTCTTTGTAAGTATATATTATTTGTAAGTATATATTATACAGCTATAATGTTTATTAACGCAAATAGACTCACGCATAAATTTAAAATGAAATGGGAATAGGGACACGTTATTTTTTATCACATTGCATGGTTATCTTCTCCTCATTGATAATCAAGTTAAGCGGTTGCATTTATTCTTATATAAAAAGGAAAGGACATATTATTCAATAATAAGAAACATAGAAGATTATAAACATAAATGTTCGTGATTAATTACTGTTAGCATTAATATCCTCTCTGACCGACTTATGGATTATTCTCCCGAATCGATGTGGAAAAGAGACGGAAGACTTATCACACAAGCTCTTAAACAGAGCTAGAAAGGTATGCTCTATTTTTGCCATCAATCTCACGGGTGTAAACCGGACAGCGGTCAGGGGCAGAGTCCCTTTACTCAAAGAAACCTCTAGCGGAAGGAATTGAATTAAACTATATGATCATACGTCTTCAGTGCATAGTCCGATAATATTAGTTACTAAGAAGAATACTTCAAACTTTAGTATACATAGAAAAGTAAATATTTACGGATAATTATTCAGTTAACTGCATATGGGACGCGTTTCTAACTATTTATTCAAAGCAGGTGAATCTTCATTTCATCGTTTGAATGCTGGAATCTTACATTTTATTAAGTAGAACCATTATATTATACATCTATAATGCTTATTAACTCAAACAGTCTCACGCATAAATTTCAAATTAGATGAGAATAGGGAAATAAGTTATTTTTTTGACTCATTACATGGTTTTCTTCTCTTCGTTGAGATAATGGAAGTGGAAAAATATGCCTCTGTGGAGTTATCTTATCCATTGTTTACATTCCTCTATAAACTGATCTTACCATTTCAATTACTCTTTTATTTTCCATTTGAATGCCAGTATTACATGCATTAAACATTTAAATTGAGCTATTTCGAACTGTAGGCGGAAAATGATGAACAGAAAAAGAAACTTTATAATGTTTTATTCAAAATGATTCATAACCGAAGATTGTAGATCAATACTTTATTAAGTATTTTTGTCTCAAAAGGAATGAAAGCCTGCAGATCGAGAATTCCATTTTTAAGTGTTATTTTATGGGAAATGGAAAAGTTTGCAATAAATTACTGCGTAGCATTGATTTCCTCTCTAATATAAAATTTAAAATATAGATTTCCGATCGACTTCGCATAATAAATTGTCAATACGCAAACGCAGCCGTGCCCTCAGCGAGATTCGAACCGGCGAACCTTACCAATATCTGGAAAATACATTAGTATAGTTAAATGTGAATTATTGAGATTAACTTTTTTTACACTCCTTAATTTTTGATAAATTAATTGAAAAAAACGCTCAAATATTGCGCGGGTTCTGCTAGTTTCATTAATTATTCAATAAAAATTATTTCACTAAACCTTCAGTTTATTTAAATCGCGTTGAGGCTGCCCTACTAGTTACGTTAAAAATTTTCCCATATAAATGCATTGAACTTTCAATTTCGGCGACAATGGGAGTTGTCATGGTAGCTTATAATGGGTATTGTAATAAAACTGATAAAATCACGTATTTTATTCATTCTAAATGCATTTCTATGCTAATTCGATCAGGATCCGGATTCTGTCTTCAATAAAAATAAACTTTGTTCTTTTCTTCATAGAACCATTCAAGTCTCAAGTTCGTACCATATTTCTAAATAATTTTAAAATTCAAATGAAAAATAAGCTGCACTCGTCCCTATGTTATTCAAATGAAAAAAGAAAATATTTTTTAAAATTAGACAGGTCAATGAAATCGATATAAAAACCTTATTGCACTACCATAATCGTTATTCCGGTTAAAATGATACCTTTCTATTGTTTCTACATGCTATAGTTGCAGAGCTATAAAAATACATACAAACACTTTATTTTATAGATATACTAGATTTACAGTTATCTTTTGAAAAATATGAAATCTGTAGAATAATTATAAACTTTAACTTAAATAACTATACGAAATTTGATGAGAATCGTGTCAGCAGTTTTTTTGGAAAATCCAATTGTTATTAAAGTTTCTCAAGAATAAACTAGCCATTTATATATATTTTTTGACAAATATTAACTACATATGTATTATTATTGCATACGTAAACTCAAGTAACTGTAGGAAATATGACCAAAATCTTTGAAGCCGTTTTTAAGAAAATCAAATTGTTTAAGTTGGTTAGAATAAACTGCCCTTAATTATTGTGCAATGTCTACCATTTCTTCAGAGTTTCTATTCTGTATGATAAAATACCTACGTACGAGATTTCATTCCTTTTCGCTCTACCATTTAGGCTCCAGAGCTGTGACTGGCACATACAGTTAGACAGACGACATGGCAAAAACAACTTTTTTGGACACAGGTACACCTGAAGCATATACTATTTTCATCAAAATCTTGAAGTCTAATTTATTCGCGATTACAATAATTTCTCAGTATACTTTGTACATGAGAAAGTAATAAAAAATCATTATCTGCACGATTTTAAGTACAAACTTACAAATAGATTATGACAAATAATACTTTATATATAATTTAGAATAATAAATAATAATAACAATGTGGAGACTACAGAGAAGGTAATATACTAAAGAGAATAAACTACAAAATTGTAGTATTATATATATTACTAGCTGGGGTACCCGGCGTTCCCGGGAAAGGCAACAATAAAAAACTGATTTTATTCACAGCCTTTATTACAGTGCTTTTTGGTATACAATATTTTTAGTCTTTCCTTCTGGTGCATATATGAAAAGATTTTTTGGAATTCCGACCCTGGAGCAGGCAACATAGAACACGAAAAAAACTTGTAAAATATACTTATCAATGTAAACATATTTAAACTACTTAAATGAAATCAAACGCATCTTTTCAATCGACAGCACACGTTAACAAAACTGTTTCTACGATAAACAAACACCTTTAACGACCCGTGTTTTTAAATGTCGTACGATGATTCTAAGTAATTTAAAAATGCAAATGAAAACTGTGCTGCACTCGTTCCCGATGCGAAGTTTCAGTTCTTTAGTTTTTTACGACCGTTTATTTAATTTTTTGACTCCCCCCCTCTTCCAAGTTAACAATTAAAAAATAAGCCCGAGGTGCACACCCTCAGGTTTCCCTAAGTACACATGCCAAGTTTCAGCTTTCTAGGTTTATTAGTTTTGGAGTTACAGCGTTAACACTCAAACAAAGTAACACATTTTCTTTTATTTATATGATAAATCAAAATGTACAACTTCATCTGCGCAAATGTAGCTACGAAGAGAAATTTACTATGTAACTTTCAATATTAAATTTAAAAAAACGTACGTCCCTATTCTCATCTAACTTTAAATTTATGCGTGAGCCTATTTGCGTTAGTAAGCATTACAGATGTATAACATAATAATTTTACTTACAAAAAGGCAATATTCCAGCATAAAATTAATGATGAAATGCCTTGATTAAACGCTTCCCAGATGCAGTCAAGAGTATAATTATCTTTAAATAATGTTGCTATGCGTCATTAATTTCGATGCTTAAACAAAAGTTCGAAGCGAACAACACTTTTCTTTCGTCAATTTGAATGTTTAATTGGCACTAATTGAATCGGAGACAACATTGATGGTCGCCTTGGCAACGCCCGGAATGAGTACGAAAAATAAGCAAAATTTCAAAAACAAATGCGTATTTCTAATAACTTCGACCTTGTTACATGTAAACATTACAAGAATAAGATAGTATAGAGCTTTCTCCGTCGAATAAAGTAAAAATAAAGAAAATCGGTCCATATTTACGTATTTTTATGAGCGAAGGGAAAAAACCTTGCACTCTGAAAATTCGAAAATCCCGTGTAAACTTATGGGAAAATATAATTGCCTCCTGGATTCGAACCCGGGACACTTTAGCAAACGAAAATATTTTTTCAGGGACCTCATAGCCAGTAGAAACAAAACGCCGTTTAAAGTGATACCTTCCTCTTGCTTCTACGATCTGTAGTTTTCGAGTTTTAAAATCATGATACACACATTCACTTTTATATAATAGACTAGCAGAATTTCCCGTTGAATTTCAACGGAGTTAGTGAAGCTACTAAAGCACAACATACAAACTCTTTATAATATATAGTAGATACTTTTTAAATTACAATTAGCTTTTCTTAACAATTAATAATATTTGCCTGTAACAATCCGTTTCCGAACGTATTGCATTCAAATATCACGATAATTTTATTTCCCATCATATTACTTTCGCCAAATCCAGCTTCATTTCTTGTGCAATTATGCCTCGCTGAAATATTTACTTTTATGTCTTGAAAAAGCAACGTACAGTTGTCCATGACTGAACACTGACTGGTAAATGTACACCAGATAGGTGAGCTTATTTACGTTAATAAACATTATAATGTATAATATAATGATTTTACTAACAAAAAATGTAAGATTCCAGTATTCAATAGACGAAAGAAGGTTCAATTACTTTCATCAATAAACGCTTCCTGAGAAATATTCAGTATCTATTTACCTTGCTATCCATAAACATCGATCGTTTCGTTGCTTAAACAAAACTGCGAATCGAATAACGCTAAACTTTCGTCTATTTGTAAGCTTCATTGAAGCTAATTGAATCGGATGTAACAATGACGGCCGCCTTGGCAACGCCCGGGAGGTGTACGAAAAATCCACAAAATTTCGAAACAAAAAGCGTATTTCTGAAAACGTCGACCGTGTAACATGTAAACTTCGCATGAATAAGATAGTATGGAGTTTTATTCGTCGAATAAAGCAAAAATGAAAAAAATCGGTTCATATTTACGTATTTTAATGCTTGAAGGAAGAATACCTTGCAAGTCAAGAAATGGATTCATACGTGTTATCTTAGGGGAAAATGTTAATCCCCTATATTGGCAGCTCTGATTAATCCCGGTCGACCAAACCTTAACCATTCACTAAGTTAGGATGTAAGGAAGAATCGTACCAAATTTGGTTATTCTAGCTTTTATCGTTTAGGAGATGTTCCACGAACAAACAAACAAACCAACGAACCAACAAACACACGCTTCAAAATATATTATAGGAGATAAGATTTATGTTAACATCGTAATAATAGATGACACTTTGTGCACTTTTCCTTTCGTTAAATTCTTTAATTAAGTTATTCTAATTGATAACACTGAACACACTTCTTCTTGCTTGCTTCTTTCAAGAAAAATAAGCTTTGAAGATTGTAGTGACTTAATTAATTAATGAAAAACAATACAGGTTGCATAGCAACTCGTGCTAAAGCGTTAAAATCACAAAAAATACGAACTTTTACGTATTTAAAAAATTTAAACGGCATGATACAATAAAAGACGGCTACAATAAAATAACTTGGAATTTCGTTCGTCTTTTTGTTTTTGTTTGAAGTTTCTAAGTTAATATTTAGGAATTTTAATGAGCAATAGAAAAAATGCCTGCACTGTCAAAATCGTTTTTTCCCGTGATTTTAAATGGCAATACGAAAGGATATCTGGAGTCGAACCTAGGACACTTTATGCAAAAGTAATAACATTTTCTAGTAGTTATGTGGTCATCTAAGAACACACCAAATTTCATATCTCTAGCTGCTTCCAGTGCTAAGATATCAGCTAGATATATTGAAAGATTCTAAGAGCGTTATATCGTAAACAGAAAATATTATTTTAAATTCGAAAGTTCAATCACATCTGCTTAAAAACCTGACTACACCACTTAACCCCCTATTCCGGTTAAAATGACCCCTACTTCTTGTTTCTACGTGCTGTAGTTGCTGAGTTATAGAAAAACATGCATACATGCATAAAAACACTTTGTTTTATCTATAGACTACCAGAAGTGCCAGTTGAATTTCAACGGATTAAGTGAATCTAAAACTTCGATCGTGTAGCATATAAACATCGCAAGAATTACAAAGTACACAGAAGAGCAAAAATGAAGAAACGTAATATCGTTTTTCAATTTCTGTGTGTGATTTAGCTTTTTCTATATGGCAACAAAATATTTGTTGATTTTAATTGAAATATTGCTATTTATTTAATATAATAAAAGCCGTCGTCTGTTGGTTGGTTGGTTGGTCACGCTATGCAAACGCTAATAACTCGAGAAATAATAATGATAGAAACTCGAAATTTGGTAGAGATGCTTGATTAACACTTCTCCAGGTGATGACGAATTTAAATCGCGAGAAGATTCCTTGGTTCGTCTCCAAGAGAGGCATTTCCATTTCCCATTACTTAACATGTAAAACGCGATTTTTCGACGTGCAGGCTTTTATTCATTTGGAAATTAAAATTAGAAGAAATTAACAGACGACCTTCAGATTTGAACCATTTTGAAGAAAAAGTTATAAAGTTTCTTATTCCGTTTGTCTTTTTTCGCCCACATTTCGAAATATTCCATGTTAAACGTTTAATTTGCATATTTTGTGGAAATCTCGCCATTTTAACGTGATGTTGCTATTGAGGTACATTATATTCCAAAATCTATTTAAAGTATTATCAGAGGCAATTGAAGATTTAACCAATTTTTTGGAACCGGAATTCTGCTTATTTAATGAAATTGAAATCCTAATGCTATAATCAATTTAAAACTAATAACAATGGCTATTTTAGTAGAAAGAAAGGTACTATTTTATTCACAAGGATTTTCTGTGAGATTTTAGTTAATTAATTAAAACAGACTTATAATATAGAAATATTCGATGGTTAAAAGAGTGCACAATTTTATTGTTGCGATTTTTACATGTTGCATTGACGAAAATTTAGATTCATTAAACCCATTGAAATTCAACGGGCACTTATGCTAGTTAATGATATTTTCGTGTGGCGTAGAGTATGTACTCCAAAGCAAACTGTTTTTAAAACTAAGTAAATAACTTAAATAATTAAACGTAGATTTTCCACAAATTGTGATTGTATATGGGTGATTCTACGGAAATGGGACAGAATGATATATGAATTTGGTCAAAGCAAAAAAAGTAACTGTGTAGGTTGATTCTTTGTTATTCGATTCTGGATATCAATAGAAACATTCTACCAAAAAGACCAGACAAAGTTTTGCTTTTTAAAGAATTTAATGGATAAAAATGAAAAAGATGAGTCAGGTGAATGACTGCACTGCAGGTTAATGAACAGATGAATGAATTCTTTACAGTTGAAAGACAAAATTGAAATGAAAAGGGCAGAAAACAATAAATCTTGATAAATGTATTTATTTTAATCAAAAATATTAATCAACAAACTTAAAATTAAATCTAAATCACAGCCAATTCTTTTGGCGCATAGCTCAAAAACTAAATTAAAATTGTTTATTCTCCCTGTAATTATTACAAACCTCAAAATTACCCTGTAATTTTACTTTCTTTTTCATAAACATCAACAGGTTTATTAAATTTATAATAAATTCGACCACCTTTCACGAGTAGCTTTGGATTGGGAAACTTTTTAAATATTTTATCACAACTCACATAAGATAAGTCTGTTTCGTCTACTCTAAACAAGGTACCATCATCTTTACAAAGTTTACAAAACATTACTTTAACTTCGTTGTCTTCTTCGTCAATATTGTCTTCACAAACGCCAACATAACGATAATCGCATTTTTTTCCTTCAAATTTGATAAGCACGTAATTACCTTTTTTAATTTTTTCTTGGTCAGCAACTCCTTCATGACTGGGCCCTGGAGTATCAAAATCAGTATCTGAAAAGTCAAACTTCAGTGGCCTTTAGTCTGATTACTGCATGGAATAGTACCTATTTTAAAATGCTCGCACTGTTGACTGCAAAAACAACTTAACGTTTTCATTCGAATAAAATTATCTAGTTTAGAACCTGTAACTTGGTGAACGTTTATGGTACCTACGAATGGAATAATCTCCTTTCCATTAATCATGAGCTGTACATACTCTATGTCTTCATCTAATACCACTTCAATTATCACGCCATTTAAATTGGATCTTAATGTGTTAGCAAGTGATGATAGATCCGGAACGTCTTTACCTTCAGCCACCAGCCTATCGGCTCCGTCTGGTGCGCCCTTTCCGTGGCCTGCTTCATTGTTTCCAAAGTATTGTTGATATAAAGAATTTTCTCGTAACAGAATTCATGGATGAGAGAATCGAGCTAATTGTCGGAGGATAATATTCACTCTGTGTTTCTTAAACGTTCTCTATTTCCTTTTTTGTCTTTCGTTAAATTATTTTATCTCGTTTGTTCATCCATTTTCTGTTGATTATTGCGTTCTTGCTGGTTATACTTCCAGTTTTCGTTTTGAAGATATCGTCACGAAACTTCACATAGGTATATAATTTCAACCTGCGGGTAACATAGGCTATACGGCGATAGAACATTTAGGGAGAATTATTTACTCGTAATTTTCGATTTTTCAGTGTAAGATTTGCTTACTTCATTCATCTGAATAGGTAAATGAGGAGCGGCCTTCTTCATTTTTGCTTTGTTCGATGGTTAAAACTGTGTAATATCTTATTCTTGCGATGTTTACATGTTACTATATGGATGGCGATAAAAAACTTTGGAGTAGGGGAAGGTTAAATCAATAATTATTTTCCCGTAAGTTTACACGTAATTTTCGATTTTTCACAGTGCAAGATTTTCTTTCATCATTCATCTAAATAGGTATGTGTGGAGCAGTTTTCTTCATTTTTAGGCGCGTTTCGCTTACAGCGTGAACGCCTATTATCGTCGGTTTACATGTTACAAGTTTTAGATTCACTAAATTCGTTGAAATTCAACGGGAACTTCAGTTAGTATTCAATAAGCTTTCAAGCTTTTCATTGTTTATTATTAAAAATGCTGGCAACATTTCAAATTTGAAATGCAGGCTTCTATAATATTTAACGACTCGTTTGATCGTTATTTTCAACCAGCTTTGTAAAATATTACAGGAAGAAGAATATTTCTTTGAAAGAACTTGTTTTAAACAATGCTCGAACTGGTAGCACATTAATCATTATAACATAGGGTTATATGGGAAAATGCCTCACGTGACGCACTCATTTCCCTAGGAACGCATCTCCGAAGTATCTCGAGGGAAAACTGTATATTGCACTTTATTTTCGTATCAAAAATGCTCTTTAACGAACAAACAATTAAATTAAAACATAAATACTCCTTAACCGTACAAAGTGAGAATATTTAGAGACAAAATAAACAATAAAAAAGGGGTTAAAAAAAATTTGGGTTAAAAAAAACGGGTAAGGAAGGAATCAATGAAAAGAAAAACAAAAGTAACACTTACAGGTTTACGGAGGAAGGAAACCTCGCAGGTAGCCTGGTGTCACCCGTTCATGCACTCATATCCTTCCCAAAAAGGAAAAAAAAACTTTTTCCTTCAGGAGAACAATCACTCAAACGCACTCAAACAACAAAAGGAAATAAAAGAGCGGAAAACCTAGTACACATTCACTCCTAAAGAAACCAATGTTTTAGAAAACACATTTATACACATTTATCATGGGGATAGGTTTTATGACGAAAATTGAAGTTCCGGGATCGATTCCATGAATTATCCTTTTCTTTTGATTTAAATGGGAAATCTGAAACCCATCGTGCGTCGCTTCGCATATGCGTCGTTTGTTAAGGGCCAAAAGCAAAACTTGAGGAATTCCAATTGCAGTATATAATCTGTTACTATAATTGAAAACCCATCTATTCCTCTTTTAAATTTCATATTTACTATTATTTATATTATTTTATTTAATTCCGTGTTTAATTTCATTTTCCCAATGATTTTTATTAGAATAAGTGGACGTTTCAAGAAAATCAAACAAGGGGAAAGTCGTGATTACTTTGAACTTAAAGAGAATTTCTTGCGTGTTTTTTTAAATTGTTGTCCACGAAAACAATCTTCTTTTAATAAACAAGATCTGCTATAATAACGAAAATACGCTTAATTTCCTTTCGTGCAAACGCAGCATGTACAAGTTTAAGGAAGTGGGTTATTTACGTCGAAAAAATGAACGTAAATACGTTTTGTAAGTGATAACGAATGGCCACTTTACGACGAAGGAACGACGGTAAAGATTATGTTACTATTACGCAACTCAATTTAAAAAATAATAATCTCGATTTTTTATTAATTACAATTTATTACAATATAAATCGGTAAATCAAAAATTCAATATTTACTTGACATCTCTTCTGATATTTCGTTTTGCAGTGTTTAAACATTAAAATTAGTCATTGATATTTTTATTTTTTTGACATTCTTACACAGTTCGTGAGGAACGGTAATAACGGAACGAAAACCGGAGCGAAGAAAATTACGGTTCGATGCCCTGGTTTCTAACACGAACTTCGGACATAGCCGCCTAGCCGCACGAGGCAATTCTCCTCGCAAAGACGTTGTTTGGTTATCAGGAAAAATGTACTTTTTATTTGCAGAGAAATATTAATCAATGAAGTAGAAGAAGTGCATATTCTTTAGGATAATAATGTTTAAGAATGTAGAGGCAGAATTAATAAAGCGAATTAAAATTATTAATATTGTTACCTTGCCGATATTTTTAGTTTCTTTAATACTAAATACTTTTATAGAATTTTTAGAAAATTATAATATGCATACCTAATCAGATTTAATGTTAAATTTACTACGATTGAGCATCATAATTTCACTGAAATGACATATTCACCATAATCACAAAATCTAGATGAGGAGGCTAATAGTTGGATGTCCGGTCAGCTCGAATTTGAAAAAATCGTGTTTGTGCTCGGTTGTTCCGAGCGTTTCACGCAGAGGTGTAGTCCTATCTAAAAAGTTGGCATACACTTGAAGAAACAATTGGTTTGGCGTTTACCTTTGTGTTATGGATCAAGAAATGTTGCTATTCCACGGATTTTAAATATTAAATGAATAAAAACTCGTTGAAAACTTTCAGAAGAGGGGGATAGATTAGAAAACAGTAATATAAATTATTCCATTTGGCATTATACAAATACAATCTTAGGAAGAAGAAAATTTTTTAATTCTTTGTTTAATAAAAAAATATAAATGTATTTAGCCATATAATTTTCCACAATTCCTATAAATGATTCAACTCATCTTCACTTTTAACGACCTTTTTCTTGGTTGGTTTTTTAAAAACTAATTTGCGTGAATTTTTCCACGATTCAGCATACCTGGCCTGAATAAATTCACCCAAATGTGGCCAATTATTTTAGTCATTATTAAACAGCTGATGTTTTCCAGTCAAATTCATTGAAGAATAACCGTTTTCGCATTCAACTGTGCTGCAAGGAAAAGTTTTGGCTAATTTAAATAATAACTGTAAATAATCGGAAACAGTGTTTGTGTCAATATATTCTCGCATTCCGTTGATTGCTTTATTTTATTGATACCACTCTCCCCGTATCCAATAGATGGATACTCTGGTGAAGACTCCATTCTTTGCTTCCAAGTCGGACAACAAGGAACTCTGGTTTATGATTCTCTTCAGGTTGCCAATTTACTAGTCATCTGGCCCTACGATGCTTCACATCGGCTATCGGACAAGAACCGATGTTTTCATCGTACTATGGCCGTTGCCGAATATGAGGCTATTTCTTAAACATATTAATACTAACATTATCACTATTTACACCACCGCTAGTGAATACATCACTACTTTCATGTTTTTCAGCTCCGGAGTAACTTCATGCTATTTAGTTAATCTAATAGAACCGAATTTGTGTATAAACAGGATAATTGTTCTCTTCATTCTCACTTTTTTATGAGCACAGTTAAAGCAAAAAATGATTCAGCAGACAATTAATTAATCAAAGAAGATAAACGATACTAATTAATTTAAGGATATCCTTTGATAAGATGCGCAGTGAGTATCCCTGTTGCAATGTTGCAAACAGTCCTAAACCTAACCTATAACCAAAATACTATGGTAACTTTACTTTCCAAATCTATTCTTACAAAATTACGAGGACCAGGTTTTCCGATGCCAAGTTTATACCGACTTTCTGAAGAAGTTATTATACGCAACGTTACCGGCGTAAACCTATGTTTTGTGCTTGAGAAATTTGTTATACGCTGATGAGGTACGTTAAGATGTTTTTATACGCCGTATATCTCCGTATACCCTCGACTACACCCCTGATTTCAGGTTCCAAGTAACCCTTTTTATCTGATCACTAGGCTATCTCGTTACAAAACTCCTCAAATGTATCATATTAAGCAGTCCAGTGGCGTAGCTAGGTATGCGCGGGCCCTCGGGCTAAATTTTTTCCGGGCCCCACTATAAGTGAACGTATTCCGTGGTTTCAGCAGGAAAATTCGCCCAGATTGAAAATGCGTAAAGTAAGGCAAAGTTAAAGAAAACCAAGTGTAAGCTCTTAACATTTTGGCCTCAACATTTAATCTCTTTAAGCACGGGCCCCCGGGCTTCGCCTGGGCTGCCTGGGCGGTATCTACGCCGCTGAAGCAGTCCCATAGAGAGCACTGGCTTGAGTATAAAGTGAAGCAACATTTTTAAGATCGCTGTTTATTTAGATATTATCTTACAGAGTAGATATTTAGATCGCAATATGTTACTTTTCTTTAGCATTTCAATCAAATAACAAAGATAGGAAGGTGGAAACAAAATTTTAAAAGAACTTTTGGCCTCTAACGACGCATCGGTGCCCAGGTATCAATTTATCGGCGACGTAACTTCAAATCGACGTAAATCGGGACGACCTGTACTTTTTAATTAAATTATCGCTTCAAAGACATTCTAAAAACACAATATTAACGTTGATGTGATTTAAAAAATGAACTACCATTAATTTTTGTTCGAGAAAATTTCAATTTTAGAATAGGTAACTAGAATTCACTTCCAAATGCCAACGAAAGGAGAAACTTAATATAATTTAGTATTAATGAATCAACCCAATAAAACAAAATTTTACCTCGAGGAATAGTCCAATCTGATTTAATTTACTAGTTTTATGCAATTTATTCCACGCATAAACTCCTAGTTATAAAAAAAACGATTTTGATCGGCCTAGTGACGATGGAATCATTGATTCCGAAATACGTACCTATATATGTATAGAGGCATCTTTTTAGAAAGGAAGTACTCGTGTGTGTTTTCGTGGTTGTTGTGTATTTGTGTGTGTGTGTGAGAATAAAGGAAAAGGGTCTCTGGCGCTGGAGTAATTCCCCTAAACCAGTGTGTATGTGAGTACTTTTCTTTTAAAAAAATATATCTATGGTTATTTGGAGATTCCTCCTTTCATGGGGCGCGTGGAGAAAAAGAGAGGGGAGTGGAGGTTAGAGGAGGGAGGGTGAGGGGGGGGGGATATTAGGAGGAGTGGGCGTCTCGTCCACCCGCCTAATAATCGCACCCGCGTAATTGTCTCTCATGTCACACGTACATATTTAAAAAAAGAATCGAGATATCGCTCCCTCGGAAGACATTTAAACAAATTATACGGATATTTTCACCAATTTACCAAATTTTGATTTATTAATAGTCGCGAGAAGCTAATTGTCTCCTGAGGTTCAATCGAATCTCGATTTTAAATGTAAGCTCGGATCGCCATGTGTACTTCGTATTCTTTCGTCCAATTATTACGACGAGTTCCTTCGTTTTAAAATCGCTCCGAGACTACCCTCACTTGTGTTGTTAGCGCCACCGAGCGAGCAAACGACAAACTAACTCGGAGATAAGTTATTGTCGAGGCGGGAACTATTTATTATACAACTGTAGTCTACTGGACAACCCTTAATTAAACAGACAAGCGAGTGGCAAAGATTATGTGATATAGTAAAGCGACATTAGCAACTTATGAAAAATATCTAATTAGTTTTCTCTGAGCAGGAACCTTGGATGTCGACAGAAGTTCATAACCAGAGCCGTCTCTAGGATCCGCGGGGCCCCGAGCGAGAGGGTTTCCGCGGGCCCCCTACTTTTCACAGAAAAATAAAATTTCTCATTTACTTACAATTTTATTTTTGTTTCCAAGTTTACATTAGTATTATTCAGTATTACTATTAGTATTTTTCAGTATAATTATTAATATTATTCAGAAATACATAAACAAATTTTAAAAACTAGTAATTGTTAAGGGTTACACAAATAAACAAAATAATAACCAGCCCACTACAATTTTAAAAGTTTACTTTTCTAGCTTTAATATGTGCAAATATGTCGATTATTGTTGATTTCTCAATCTTATCAACTTTCTCGTGTTCAACTGACAAAAGAGATAATCCAGTCAGTCTCTCTTGTGACATCGTCGATCGTAATTTTTTATTAATTTTATTTTGAAAACGACCTTTCAGCTGATGCAACCTGTCACTGGCATTGTAAGAATTATCCTACAAAGTATTTCTATGTTTCGATATATTTCCTGCAATCTATTTTTGTGTAGGAACTTCAAAATATCAATTACGCTATGATCTTCTGGCACAACCGTTGATAACATTCTTAACTCTTCACTTAGTTCAATTCCACCTATGTCGCTCTCTGAACTTCCTTCATCCTTCAAAACTTTCTCTATATCGCAGCAGACTCTCTGTAAATTAGATAAATCCCAATTTTTAATTTGGCTTATGCTGTTCATGAAACCAAATCTAGAAATGTACTCACTGTACTGATCAAAACGACAGAGAGGTTAGTGCCATGTCTACCACTCGCAGAAAGAAATCCGTTCTAAACCCCTTCTTCGAGTTTTCCTGTGCATCGTCCTCTCTTGCGCAATCAGAATGTCTCCTTTTTACATTTTTAGAAAACTCTATATCAATTGACATGTCATTGGCGACTCTTTCGGCTACTGATACGGCTTGATTAAACCCTTCATTTCTGTATATATTTAATGATGACTTCAAAGCATCCAGATGTTTAACTGCAATATCCAACGGAATTTGAACAGATTGTAGAACCTTACTTACTTTATTTACAGTTAGTAATATGTCATACCAAACAATAGCAGATAAGATAAATTCAAATCTGTTTAATTCATGGGAAAGGAGTGAATTTGCCTCGCTTTTTGTCTTTGGATCTTTACAAACTTCAGCTATGTACATATCTTAAGTAAAGCATTTTTTATTTTTGGTAAATGAAAGCGTACAGCTTTTATGCTTTCGAGTCGGGACTCCCACCTAGTGCTAGACAAAGGTTTTAGAGATATATCTGTATAATTCTTTCGATATGATGTCACTTAGCGCTGGAAAGGTCTTGATGAACTTTTTTAATGTTCCATTTGGTTTCTTCAATTGTTCTTGTACTTCTTTCACCCTTTTTCTTTTTTGTGATCCACTCTTCTATTTTCTTCCTATATCTCTCTCTCCCTGGAGACACTCATTTTTTCGTGATGGGATACTAATGAATACAAAATATGCGAATTTTATTTTAAAAGTCGTATAAAAAGAGTATCATATTCTTATATTACAATAATGAAGAGATATCGGTACTAACCTTTAAAACTAAAATGCTGAACTCATTTCCCAGAATACGTCCAAAACTTCCGAAGAATAAAAGGTTTACTATTTAACAGAGATAGCATTCTAAATTAATTTAAATGGCCCATGAGTATGCATACTGAAATATTAAATAATATAAATGAATGCACAAACCTTCGATGTTAACGTCAAAGTCTTCATGAAAATGTCTAATAAATCCAGGTGCCCTTTTGTTTGCAAATAAGATTCACACGCCACAAGAAAACGTTCTCACAGTTGATGTTCCTTCTACCACAGTTTTAGGAGAACCGAGGAGATGCGTTTCACTATTTTCCTAAGTTCCAAAATGCCACCAGAGCTGTAAGCAATAAACCGAACCTAATGTGGCTGAAAAACTGTGCCCTCACCTCGGTTTTTCGCATATCCCTTCTGAACTGTACTATCCGGGATAAAGTGCCGCTATGCGCGTTCTGCACTATTTTTCGGTGGACAATCCCATTAGGGAAAGGGAAATGAGTCTGTAGGGGTTCCTGGTGGGAGCCTCAAAGCTCGGGCGACACATCTTACTTTGTAAGTGGCATTGACCTTGTTGAAGGCAAGATAAGAATTTTATTGTGGCGAAGCATGTCTTCCCTTTCTCGAAGGGAATTAGGATATGGAAAAGCAGGCAAGATCTCCGAAAGAATGCCTGGGAAACGGCGTTGTCGGGGTCTATGTCGATGTCTGCCATATGTTTTCAAAGGCCAAATTTTGCGAAATGACGTCCTCATGTCTGTCTTGGAGGCAGGGACATTGCTTTCTCCTAATTCTTGGACGAAGCGGTCGCATTGCCGACTCCTCTATCTATTGTATCGACATTTTGCGGGGTTTTCCAAGAGGAGATGTTTCTTGAGATTCTCCAAAGAATTCATTGAGAAGCAATATTACCGAATTATTTTAAAAAAATGGTTTTATTGGTAATCGAGAATATGAAATAACAAATTTTAACGAGAATTTTCGAGGCAGAATTTATCGAGCATAATCTCTACTAGACTTCCTCGTCCCCCATAGGGGGTCCGAGGCGACTGCCTACCCAGCCACCCCCTTCAGACGGGCCTGTTCATAACCGAGCATATTTTGAAATGGTCCTAAGGTAATTTTATAGAAACTGCTAATTTAATTGGTTAATTATTTCCCAGAAATAATAGGGGTACTAGAATGATTGCTTTTTCTGTATTACTTTAGGTATTATGTTAAGGTCCATTAAATGTATTTAAGCTGTATGTATGTACAAAGTATACAATAAAGAATTTACCAAGAATACCAAACACAATTAGAAGAAAGATTTTCGCTGCTATGTAACATCAATGATCAAAAGAGAAATCCCACTCCACTGTGTATTATCGTCTGTAGTTCATTTTTTAAATTCCTAATTTCATAACTTTTGTTGAAAAACTTTCCAATCGAGTTAACTAATGTTGTTTTATTTATTTACGCTGAATGTTATATTAGAAGCGGCGACCTGTATGCTTTTATTGATCGCAGTGTTTCACGCTCGTGTGTGTGTGTGGCGTATCTTGGCGACATGGCGCCAATGGTAAAATTTTAGGAAACATCTTGGTTATGTAGGATATAATTTTTCTGCGTTTTAATAAAGAATGATAGCGTTTTTATTACATATAAATTAACTTTTGAGTATTAAAATAATAAGTAGTTATTTATAGGAAAAATAAACTTTTGGCGCTTTTTTTGGAACGTTTGACGGATTTTGCAAGCGGCGCCTATGGCAAATGCCATCTTCGCCATACCCTAATGGTTTCTGCTCTAACTGTATATAACTCTAAAGAATTCTTTCAAATCGCAGCTCTTTCGTAACTGAAACGTGAGAGGGCTGTAATGTGAGATGTGAGGAAAGAAAGAACTCCATCTTCGAGCGACGGGCGGAACGGAGAGAATGCCATCATTCGCTGCCTCGCTTTTGGTGCTTCCGCAACATTATTCTTCAGCATTTGAATAACGTCATTTTTTCTTTTCCGCGAAAGCACACAGGCTTGGTGAGTTTACATAAACGTACCTCGAATGCGCTGAGATAATGGTGCACTATTGTATATTATGGCTAAATTCGAATTGATAATTTATAGCTTCATTAACCTTAAAAGATTTTGAAAAATATCTAATGCTTTTTCTAGTCACGAAGCAAATGTTCTCATCCATGATTCACCGATAGCAGTCTTTCTTAGATTCTCTTTTTAGGGTTTATAATCTGTGAATCGCTACTGATGTCGGCTGCTCTGTAGCCAAAATGCACACCTGGTTTTCCAGCCTTTTTTAGGCGCGTTTCGCTTCCAGCGTGATCGCCTATTATCGTCGGTCCGTCCGTCCGTCCGTCCGTCCGCAGGTTCTTTCTCGCCTTCTACCAAACGGATTTTCATGAAATTTGATATTAAGGACTTTCAATCAAATAGAATAAGAAAATCGCAAAAATGAATCACGTACGCCAATCAGGGGTACCACTTTACTGGTGACAAAAAATTAAATTTTCGTCATATATCGTAAAGTATTGCTCATATCAAAATATTTTTTCAAATAAAACTTGTAGAACTAGTAATGAGGAGTATTTCCTTTTCTATACATTTTTATCGTAGGAGTAGCCGTTATTGAGAAAATGAAACAAAAATGTCTTAATTCGAGTTGAATTTTCTTGCATGGTTACTTCTTCATTGTTGCTAACATAAACAATCTCACAAACAAACGTTTAATTTCCTTACGTGTGCATGTAATATTATTAAATAGGAAGAAAATGGATTATTTATGATGAAGAAAAGAACTTTAAAAAGCAATTTCCCCTACGTACATGTATATAATTTCTTTCTAATACTCCATTGCACGAAACGCGCCCATTTGTGATACGTTGTACGCTTTCCTAACTTGTTTATTACTATCTGACAATGAGTTGTTGAAATAACCAACGTTTTGTAACTGTTAATAAATTATTGATGTTTCACTAACTCTCGTAGGAGACATTGCTGTTGAAAGCGTTGAATAATAATTAGAAGTGGAAATGTAATACGACTATCGTAAGATACTACCGTTGTCGTTTTAAGGTTCCACTTACTATAAGGACGATTCGAGCATTTTAATTTACCTCCTACGTTTGTTTTCATAGCGTTAAGCGGTGCGACCATACCTCGCCATCGTGATCGCTCTTGATTTTCCGTTTCCTGCTGCAGCGCGAGTGAGTGTGTCTGGTGGTATGCGGGAGGGCTGAGGAGGGGAGGAGCAAGGGGTAAGAGGAGACGATTGCATCCTGAGAAAGAATTGCCTCGGAGAAAGCCTTTAGGCAAGAACAGAGTGCATCGGAATTATGCAATCGCTTGGGTTATATTTGTGGCCACGTGTTCGCGGCGATCGGCCACAAGACGTTTTCTCGTTGAGACGCACGAGTTTGATCCAAGATCAAATGGAGGTGATTTATCGTCTATGTAACTACTACATTGTATCCGAGCGCCGTGAAATGGAAGAGGAACGTCGGATGTGTCGAAACGATGGTCGTGGCAATCTCAGCCGAATACCGGATGAAACATTCGGACGCGTGCTTGGACTAAATACATAGTCATATCGAATATCAGAATGATAAGAATACCTACGTAAGATGTGCATTTGATAACTTTGAAAAACCCGAAGACAGATATTTTATCGAAATAATGAAAGCCCTAAGTACCGAGATATTATAAATGAAAACGTACGCAGAAAACCTTCGGAGGCATACATGACGTTTTACCGCAGTTACAATCTGCATTTTCCAAAAATTTCTAGTTTTAATAGGCATTTCATTCAATTTTCTCACCACTGAATGGGATTTAGAAGTCGCTTGTTCTATTTATTTCCTATCAACGTTTTGTATGATGCAATTTTGGGACTTCGCAATCTAATTCATTACTTATCTATAGTCCACGTATATTGCCTATGATAAAAATCGGTACAACATACATTGTACAAACTTTCTCATATACTAATGCGTCGTTTAGTTATCTATTGAAAAATATGAACTATGTAGAATAATTATAAACATAAACTTACGTAACAAGACGAAATTTGATGAAAATTGTATTAGCCGTTTTTTAGAAAATCCAATTTTTATTAAAGATGTTCTAGAATAAACTACCCTTATATTCATTTTTTGAGAAATATGAACTATGTAGTATTATTGTAGACGTAAACTCAAATAACTGTACAAAATTTGATCAAAATCAGAGCCGTTTTTGAGAAAATCTAATTGTTAAAATTTCCTACAATAAACTACCCTTAATTATTGTGCCATTTCAACCATTTCTTCATGTCTTCTATTCTGTATGATAAAATGCCTAAGTATGAAATTTCATTCATTTTTGCTCTACCGTTTAGGGTCTACAATCGCGAACAGACAGACCCACAGACACGACATTGCGAAAACCACTTTTTCGGATTCAGCGACACCTAAAACGTACATTTCCGTCAAAATCTCGATGTCGAATTTTTTCGCGATTACAATACTACTTTCTCAATATACTTCGTATATGAGAAATTAAAATCGGTACAATATACAGTTGTACTATAGCGTCTACCAAGATATTTACACTATAGCGTGCGATCTACCGGGATATTTACATTATAGTGTGCGTTCTACAACATATTTACACTGAAGACTGCAGTCTACAATTTTTACAGTACCTACATTATAATGTGTAAAAATCCCAATTTGACTGTTGCGCCGTAATAATACAAAAGTATCCTACAGCTTACTAACCCATGACTGATCGGCCTGTCGCGACATTTACAAACCCTATCACCGGACAACGGGGAGGAATAGTTAGGTTCCAGCGAGGCGAAGGGCGCGGTAGCGCCCGGAGACGACTACTAAAATAAAAATCGGTACAACATCCATTGTACAAACTTTCTCATATATTAATGCGTCGTTTAGTTATCTTTAGAAAATGAAAATCCTATCAGCCGGTTTTTAGAAAATCCAATTTTTGTTCAAGTTGCCCAAGAATAAACTAGCCTTATATTTATTCATTGAGAAAAATGAAATATTAATATTAATTGCATACGTAAACTCAAGTAACTTAGCGAAATTTGACCAAAATCCTTACAGCCGTTTTTGAGAAAATCAAATTGTTGTTAAAAATGCGTAGAATAAACTTCCCTTAATTAGCGAACAATGTCAACCATTTCTTGATATACTCTGCTCTGTATGATAAAATGCCAAAGTACGAGATTTAATTCATTTTCGCTGCACCGTTTAGGCTCTAGAGCCAGTAACAGACAGACGGCATTGCAAAAACCACTTTTTCGGATTCAGCAACACCTAAAAGGTATACTTCCGTAAAAATCTCGAGGTCGAATTTTTTCGCGATAAAAACAGGTACTTTCTCAATGGGAAAGTAAAAGCAAATCGAGCCGAAGGCTCGCCAATATCATCTCCATTTGCGGCGCAACAGTCAAGCGAGATATAATTCCTCTGTAGGCTACAGATATCTTGGTAGACCGCACGCTATAGTGGCACCCAATATACATTGTACAAACTTTCTCATATACTAATGCGTCGTTAGTTATCTTTTGAAAAATATGAACTATGTAGAATCGTCATAAACATCAACTTAAATAACTATACGAAATTTGTTGAAAATCGTATGAGCAGTTTTTTCGAAAATCCAATTGTTATTAAAGTTGCCCAAGAATAAACTAGCCTTATATTCATTTTTTTTGAGAGATATGAACTATGTAGTAGGTATTATTGAAGACGTAAACTCAAGTAACTGTACGAAATTTGATCAAAATATTTATAGCCGTTTTTGAGAAAATCAAATTTATTGTTAAAAATGCAGAGAATAAACTTCCCTTAATTATTGATAAATGACAATCATTTCTTCGTAGCTTCTACTCTGTATGATAAGATACCTAAGTACGAGATTTCATTCATTTTCGCTGTACAGTTTAGGCTCTAGAGCCAAGAGCGGACAGAGAGATAGACAGACAGAGACGGCACTGCGAAAACAACTTTTTCGGACTCAGGTACACCTAAAAGGTATATTTCCATCAAAATCTCGAGGTCGAATTTTTTTCGCGATAACAACACTTTCTCAATATATTTCGTACATGAGAAATTAAAAGGAACTATTGAATCGACGATTACTCTATTTATTTTATGTAAATGCCTCACTACCGACATATAAAAATAGAAAATCCATACAATTTCGGCAGCTTGAACATCATCGTCAATTTGTTAGGAAAAATGATTATTGTTCTAATGACTGGAAAACATTTCCAATCCGTTTAATCACTCATCTATAACAATCTTTCTTCGCGGCATTCCCCCTTGGGAAACACTGCGCTAGCTTTTCGCCATATTCTTTCCGACAATTTCTCAGTATGTTATGCCCGACGTATTGTGAGTACGAATTATTCTGCGATTAACACAAACGGTGGTTTGACAATTATAATAGTATTTTAAGAAATCTTTTTATTTAAATTTAATCGGAGAAGCCTAAATGTGGTGGAATTCCACATTCAAGGAGAATAAGGACTGTTTGAATTTGGCAAAAGCTCCATTTAATTGGGAAAACGGGTAACTGGTTTCAACTATAACCTTATCAACCTTATCAATGATGACAATGAGTAAGCATTAGGTGGGAACAATGGCGTAGATACCGCCTGAGATCAAAATGTTAAGAGTTTGTACTTGATTTTCTTTAACCTTGCCGGGACAATTTTGAACATCTTTCTCCTGAAAAGAGACGAAAAATTCCGTAGACTCAAAGGAAGCAGGCATATGAAGTCTACGGCCTATTCCTCACGTACGTGGAATTACAAAACGATGAAGGCCAAGATAAGGGACCTTAATTAATCAGCCTAGGGCCATGTGGTTAGGATGAATGGATTGTTTACAAAGAGTATAAACAGATTCCTTAGAAACAAGCGTCTCATAACTCTTACAGACGATGCTGTTTCGGTTATGAGATAACGAACGGTTTCGGTCGCTTTGCCATAGCAAACTCATTGTCAGTTTGAGATTTTCTCTCCATGGTGACGAAAGTCGGTTCTCTCGTTAGCGATCAACAATAGCCGTAATTTCACCAATAAAATATTTTCATTATTGTGAGGATCAATCATGTCGAATTACAAGGGTTTGAGCGGGTCCAAAAAACGTAAAAGAAAAAACGAAGAACTTGAAAAACGTAGTAAATTTCCAAAAATAACTAAGTTTTTACAACAGGATTCTTCACGTGATACAGGAAGTGATCTTTGGTTTGCTATTGATAAAATATCGAGTAGGTACTGAAAATGTTGGAGATAGTAGCCTAATTAGTAGTTCTCTCGGTGAAGGTGTGTGTGTGAGACATGGCTGGGCTTAAAGACGTTCAACATGAATCTAGCGTTAAGAATGATATTCAGGATATCGGGGCTGATAATGTGGATGCCGAAAATTTAGGAAATATTAACAGTGACTGTGAAGTCAAGGTGTATACAAGTGCATGTGTCAATCCAAGTGATAGAGGTAACTTTCCAAGTGATAGGCCACTTAGGGACTGTGAAAAACGATTTATTCTTCGTGTTGGTTCTTGCAGGCCACCTGGACCATTTCCTCGCGATAAAGAAAGCGGACGATGCTTTTCCGAATATTTTTATAATAGCAAAAACAAAGCTGGGGTTGTTCTTCTAAGAAAATGGCTGTGTTACTCCCCAAAGGAAGATTATGAGCCATGTTGGCTATTTGCGGATAGAAACAAACGATTTTACAATGACGCGTGGGTTAAGGGCTTGGCAGAGATTAAAAAGCAGAATCATGTGTTGTGTATGTACGCTGGAAATCTAATAAGACTCTAGATAAAGATCTCGAAAGCCATTTATTAAAGGAAAAGTTATTTTGGTGTCAATTACTACAACGTATAATAAATGTCCCAGTTACGCTTGCTGTGTGTAACATCCCTTTCAGGTAGGGTTACCAGACGTCCGGCAAAAGGAGGACATGTCCTCCATTCTGCCTCTCCATCCTCCGTCCTCCCGGCATTTTAAATTTTAGGATTTTGTCCGGCTTTTTTCTAGGAAATGTGAGTTTAAGGCTCCATTCACTTCCGATGTGTGGTGGAATCCTACCCAAACCCTTGCAAAGGCTGTGCTCATAAACCCTCCTGCATGTGTTGTCGAAAGAGACAAGGGTGAGAATGGCACTTTTATGACTCCCTTCCTTTCCCTCTTAAAATTTCTATGCAAGGGTCACCGCTCTGTGAGGGTCAAGCACTCAATAATTTGTCACTAATTTTCTTCAAACAACTCTTTTGCTGGTGGTCATGGTGTGCAGTGGCAAATTGAAGTTTGATGAACCCCTTCATGAGCAGTGGACCTCATTCTTTAGAAGTTGCAATTCTGTAGATTGTTTTTCAGAGCTGCTAAAAATTTGCGATTTTTTCTCAGCATCCAAGGGCATAACGCAAATCTGGAAAGGGTGTTTTCCTTAATGAATGATCAGTGGACACTAGAAAGAAATCGATTGTCAGTTGAATCAGTTAGAGGGTTAATTATGACAAAGTACAACTTAAAACATTTTTCCTGTAAAGATTTCTATTCTCACCTTCTTAAGAACGAGGATCTTCTTAGAAAGATTAATTTATCGGAAAAATATCTTCATTGAAAAAAATTATTCTTATTATTATGTGAGCATTTTATTTTTTAAATAAAATTAATATTATGCAAGTAATTAATAGTTATTTTAACTTTATGTATTCAATTTATATTACTTTTTCAAGGATTTTCTTGTAATAAATATATATGGAAACTATCTTAAGGAGCAAATAATCAGAAGAATATATCCAAAAACATATAAATAATTATACACACTCATTATTCCAAAAAAGCCCGTTAATTATTCCCTAATATTGTTTGTCCGGCTTTTTTCTTTTGTGTCCTCCTTTTTTCCTTTATTGTCCTCCTTTCTACCCTTCAGTGTCTGGTAACCCTACTTTCAGGGGACATATTGAGATGACTGGGGGAGGAGATGACCAAGGAACGTGTAAAAGCGGCAACTTTCTGTCGGTTATTGATTTATTAGCAATGTATAATCAATTTTTAAAACAATTAATAGAAAAGCCTAAAGGTTCGATACGGTATTAAAGTCCTGATATTGAAAATGAGGTAATCGATCTTCTCTCCCAGCGAGTGGAACTTAAAATTTAGAACGAGATTAAGGAGGCGCCTTTAATAATGGACGTGGCGAAGATAAATCAATTGAGTCAAGTATTTCGCTACGTTAAAATTGAAAAAGATTCAAGTAGGAAACCAAGTGAGCTTAAAATAAAGGAGTCTTTTCTCGGGTTTAAGAAAGTTTCTGATCAATCAGATGTTGGTATTGAAAAGGATATTATTGAATCTATCGAGAGTAAGGGATTGGATATCTCGAAATGTCGAGTCCAAGCGTGCGACGGATCAGCGGTTATGAGTGGAGTTTATTCTGGAGTCCAGGCCAGAATTCTGGAAAAGGAGGAAAATGCGCAATTTGTGCATTGTGCGTCACATAACTTAAATCTAGTCCTTAATGATTCGTCTCGTGGCATACCCGAAATTTCTTCATTTTACGGGAACATGGTGAGGCTTTACATTTATTTTGGACAAAGCATCAAGAGATGGACATTACTTGAATCTTTCATGAGCCCGGAAAAGAATTACAATCTAAAAAGGCTCTGTCCAACTAGATGGGCATCAAGACACGATTCATTACTTGCAATAAGATACAAATACGCTGAGATACTTAAAGCTCTGTCTAAAATTATTCTCATAAGCAAGTCTAATGATGAAATACATGAGGCAAAGACGTTGCCGAAAAAAATTCACGCCGAGGAGTTTAAATGTCGCGAAAAAAGCACACTTGAGGGGCTAAGAGTATATAGCAGATACTTTTCTTAATTGCAAATGGTATATTTCATTTTTTTAGCGCATTTTAAATCAGGGCGAATTTTTCTGCTGAAAATACGGAATATGTTCACTTATAGTGGGGCCCGGAAAAAATTTAGCTCGGGGGCTCGCGCATGCCTAGCGACGCCACCGGGTGGGAATTTACACACTCCTAATTTGCCCTTATATCTATGTATATATAGCACAATCCCGGTTTAACCTTTGTCTGCCCGTATCGAGGAAAATATTAATTTGTCTATACTTTTGTTAGATTGTAAATATCAAACTTCATTAGCAAAATTAAAATGTATATTTCCACAAATTACAATAGTCTATCCTAAACGTGATGAAAGTTTTTGCACATATCATTTACTGCTGATTACTTATTTTTTAGAAAATATTTTTCTTTTATGGTAAAATCTGGAAAAAACTGCTAAAATGTGAGACGTATGCTGGGCCTCCGGTAACGATAAAGAAAGACAAGCATTACATAGCACTTTCCCTTACTACAGGAGGGAATAAAAGACTGTATCTCCGTCATAAACATTACTTGGTTCGTATCCTTTTGCTAAAGAAGATAGTAATTACTTCCAGTGATCCACAGATTCTTGCTCTGTACTCACTTTGTCAATACAAACATTCTCTCAGGGAATAGCATGTCATAAATTGATAGAAAGGATGATCCTTATGCGACAGGCAGAAGCTGTTATGATGGGAAATGAGGAAACAGGTGAAAAAATCTGCCATGACCGGGAATCGAACCCGGGCCTTCCACTTGCCGGGCGGATATTCTATCACTGAGAGGGTAGGGGTTTTCTTTGATGTATCTCCTTGAGGACATCCGTTGAAGAAAATATTCCCGTTCAGAAACAGGAGAATTAGTATGCCAGGGTAGTTCAGTGGTAGAATATCCGCCCTGCAAGTGGAAGGACCGGGTTCGATTCCCGGTCATGGCAGATTTTTTCACCTGTTTCCTCATTTCCCAATAGCATGTCATGTAATGACATGATACAAATGGATTGTAGCAATGTAAATCTCCGCTTTAATTGAAGTGGAAATATACATAATTCGATTTAATGATTCTTTTCGAAACGGTCACAAGATAAAGCACGTAAATATTTCCTGCGAACGCTAAATCCGGTCCCGTTTTCGTGTAGGGAACAGAAACGGGTAAAATACTAAATCGAGCAAATATCGCCATATTTATATGGAGCATTAGTAGAGGCTTCAAAAATGAATATTAAATAGGGGAACGCAAAATCGGGATTCCGCTCTCTGTGTACTTCTAGATCTGGAGAAAACGTTCCGCTTTTTCCTCTGCGGCCATCTGGTTGAAAGTCGCAGGTCAGGCGGGACATGGCCTCTTTGAATTATGGTCGATCCGATAGCATAGCATGTACAGTGGTAGAACCTACTTGCTTTCGGAGCCGCATTCGGCAAATTTCAGTAGTTCGTCCTCGTACAATCTGTGCACATAAATTTACGAACAGTAAACATAACCTTGTAATCAGGGCCGGCCCGAGGTACCGGCGAGCCGGGGGGCTGCCCGGGGCACCCAAGTATTGGGAAAGTGGATAAATTATGCATACCAATTTATGTCGCGGAATATGCGGGATTCCTATATATAATTTCTGAAGTGTCCGTCCGTCCTCCCCTCTATCTCAAAAACCGTTTGCCGTAGAGATTTGCAGTAAACTGCGTTTTGTTTCTACAGGCCAGGAGGTCCCTAGAAAACTAGTCTCAATTTCCTAAAGTCCTGGGTTCGATTCCAGGAGATAATTATATGTTTCCATAAGTTTACACGGGATTTTCGAGTTTTCAGAGTGCAAGGTTTTTTTCCTTCATCCGTTAAAATACGTAAATATGGACCGATTTTCTTCGTTTTTACTTTATTCCACAGCTAAAACTCTATACTGTCTTATTTTTGCGATGTTTACATGTTACATGGTCGAGATTTTCAGAAATACGCAATTGTTTTCGAATTTTTACGGATATTTCGTACTCTTTCCGGGCGTTGCTAAGGCGACCGTCATTGTTGCTTCCGATTCAATTGCCATCGATTAAACGTTCATATTGACGTAAAAATGGAATCCTTAAGTTAGTAAGATCATTATACGCTACATTTTTGCTGTAATTAAAGTTTTATTGTTATAAATATACCAATGGATGAATTCATTAAGATAATGATTTAACTCGAGAACATTCAGTAAGATTATTTTCTGTGACTAGGACGCGTTTATCGTAGATTGTGGTAGAAAAGCATATTTATTTTTTATAATACTGTATCTGAATATTCAACCTTTTGGAAATACCAAATGTTTTTGTTTTCGTGACTGAAGCGACCAAGAATCACCCTGCCATTTCATTACGAAGGCTTTGGTGAGGAGGAATCTTCCTAAACCCCGGTAAATTTATACTCCGAATTATTCTACAATCAGTTGTTTCAGCGCTTACTTTTTTAATACTTTCGCCTGGCTTAAGTGGATAAATAATTATTTTTTGTGGCGTCGCTTTTAAAAGAGTTATGTTTTGTGATTGATTAAGTGGATGACATTTCCTGTAAATTACAGAAAGTTCACATCTTTCTTTTCCCAATATTTGCTTTCTTTGAGGTGTTAAGACCCAGTTTGACTCCCGGTCTTAGCAGTTCTATTCTTGTTTCCTCATTTCACATCACTACAGTTTATGCCTGTCGAGTAAGAATCTTCCGATCACTAATCATTTCAATTTAATTACTGTGCTGCATCAATTTACTCTCTACCATAACTTATAAAATACAGATTTCTGATAACCTACGGATAACATTTTTTTTAAATATGCGCACACTGCCTTTCCCTCAGTGAGATTCTAACACGCAAACCTTACATTGGGAGTCAAATATCTAAGTATCCTATACTGCGTAAATTCATTGCTAGAGTAAAATATGAATTATTAACATCAACTTATTTTACATACTTATTATATTTTATGAATCAATTAAAATTAAACGCGCAAATTTTGCGCGGGCCCAGCTAGTCTATATAAAATTCCTTTTAATTTTTATTATCAATAATTTTACGGAGCAATGAATGAATGAACGAGATTTTTAAAAAATATCTTAACAAAAATTTAGTGAGGGAGGCGCTGAGCGGTTTCCCGCCCGGGGCGCCAAAATACTTCGGGCCGCTCCTGCTTATAATCGAAGCAATACAGAGAGAATGATAGGCATCCCCAAAACGTCTCAATCCGCACTACTTTAATGTGTTTTTGGTGAAAAAGCGTTGTAACGCCCTCGAATAGGAATGTAAAAGAGCTGTATATTAAGTTAAAAAGAGCCGCATGCGTCTCGAGAGTCACAGTTTGGTAATCCCTGGTTTAGAGTGTGAAATTCAGCTATAGAAAGGGAATTCGGGAGGATGAAAAAGTTGCTTTGTGAGATTAGGATTATGTAGCCCAATGGCGTGCCGGAAAATCTGGGGAGCCCTATGCAGCAAATAATACGGGCTCCCCCTATGAACGCCTTCGTCTGTACGGTTTGAATGATTGTGGCCCCCTAAATCTCGCCCCCCTGCACTGCGGGGCCTATGTATCAGTACGCCCCCGATGTAGCCTCATTCTTTCGGCTGCCTTGCAGACAGGGCCGGCGCTAGGAGTTTTGCACTCTTTTGTCTTCTCAAATATGCTTGTATTGCCACCTGACTTCCCCTAATGGTGTTAGGAAGTATTCTTTAATCTCATTTCTGATCTCTTTCTGTGAAATCACAGAGTTTTGGCTTAACCCTCGTTGTTGTGGAAGTAATCCATGCTCTGGATTGCCATCCCGCCGCCAATCTCCAGTACGTACGTCGTGAGACTCGACAACTTCTGAGGCCACAAAACCAGAAGTCAAATATGTACTTGGATCCACTTCGCAGCACTAAAAAATTGTGCAACACACATATGCAAGAACAATTTTCTCAGACGTGGCTGGATCGAGAAGAAAAGGTTTTCTTAGCACTCTGAATCTGTTAGCAATAATGCCGAAGGCATTTTCCACGATTCTCCTCGCTCTCGACAACCTATCGTTAAAAATGCGTTCTGCGGCAGGCAAATTCTTATAAGGATATGGCTTCATGTGTAACGTTTCCCGTTCGCGCGGGAAGGAAAAAGACAGTTTATAGTTTCTAATCTTTTTTTTAAAATGAGCAAACACACCAGAATACAATAACAAAAACACAAAGCGACAACTCCCGTCACAATAAGTATAAGTGTAATGAGATCGTCTATATTGACGAGCTTGTCAAGGCTTCTCCACGCCTCCTCCTCCTCTTTGTTCCCACCGGTCTCCTTGGCCGCCAACCTCTCGGGACGCACACTTCAGGTCGACCTCGTACTCAACGTCGCGACGCCTCGACTTCCCGACCGATTGTGTGCTCCGTCTTCTTTTCTCTTCTCCTCCGCGATCACCACTTCCTTTCTTTACTTCCCCTCTGCTCCCTTCTCACTTCCCCTTTCACTTCCGGAGTAAGCTGACTTTCGAAATCAGCCGCCGCGCCAAATCCAAACCATTGCGCATTGGCTTGAAGCGGCTGATAAACCAATTTTATGGTTACACACGGTGTAGGAGTTCAAGGCAAAAGCATCATCAGCCACGAAAAAGTAAGGAACGTCCATCGTTCTGCCGGGTAGATGAGCTGGTTTGGGTAGTGATATTTTACCAGATTCCAGTCCCTTACGTAGAGCGCAGTTGTTAAAAACACCACCGTCAGAAATCCCTCCGTTGCAACCAACATCGATGTAAATGAACCTGTAGTCAGCGGTCCCTGCAGCCATCAGAACAATACTGAAAAATCCTTTGTAGTTGTAATACAGACTACCACTGTTTCGGGGTGCCTGTATTGTTATGTGTTTACCGTCCATGGCCGCGATACAGTGTGGGAAGTTCCAACGATGTTCAAATTGCTCCGTGTGTTCGTGGAATTCCCTTGTTGTTTCAGGAAACTGAAACGAAAAGTCATATTGATGTTACCAGAATCTTTAATTAGCATTCTATGCATTTTTTCCCCTGCTTTCAGATAATAACAGATGATGCACCTGAAAATCCAGAAGGAGGGGAAACATGTAACACAATGGATGAAGAACCGCCTACGCAGTCAGATTCGTTACTATATAGCACCAACGCCAAAAGGAAAAGAAAAGCTCCGGAGGATAAAGGTGACAAAAATGGTGATTTACTGCAGCGTGCAAAGAAAATACTGGATAAGACGACAGACGATTACGACACATTCGGTCAGTACGTAGCCTTGGAGCTCAGGAACCTTAAGTACGATATAAACAAGAGAAAACTACAGAGCGCCATTCGAAAAGCCATTGTGCATATTGCGGATGAAGGTGACAGTATGAGTATGGCGGCTTTCAGCTCTCCTTCAACATCCCATGGTCCCTCCGGTCCTCCATCTGGTAATTCTTCTGCATATACTCCAAGTGAAGTATCACAAGAAGAAGCATGGTTGCATATTTTAAGTTATGATTAAGTTTTTTATATCTAAGTAATCAGCAATTCAAGAAAAAGATTTTTTTTGTAAATTTTTCAAAACATTTCTTTGCATTAGAAGAGGATACATATATATTTCAAAATTTACTTCTTGATTGCAAAGTTTTAGCGTTCCAACAATATCTCATGGTGTGCCAAACTTGGCACGCGTGCCATCAATTTGCCATCTCTGGAATATAGCATAAAAATCGATTTAGTGAGATTTGGCCGAAGTCTCAATCGCTTCATCCAAGCTTCGAGAGATTTGATGCTTTGCTGGAGCGTTTTGATGGCGACTGCCTGATCCTGGCTGTGGTCCACAGGGCCTGATCGTCTGCATGCCACGAGCCTCCGTTGCCATTAATTAACGTATTTATACATTTCGAAGAAAAAGAGACCGCTCGAGAGGAAATGGAAAAAATAACGAATTAGGGTAAAGATTGGAAACAAGAAAGAATAAAAAATTTGCGCCATTTATTTACGGACACAGACTAGGAATTAAACCAATCAGGTCAAAAAGAGTAGTTAAGCGCAAACTCACAGCAAAATATTAGAATTAATTTCAACAAATGAGTTTTTTAAATATATGAACGCCCGTCCTTCTTACAATATCTCTAAAAATTATAATTGTTACTTTGCCGTAAAGTATACCGAAAAGATATAAGGTCACAATTAATCAATCGTGATATATTGTTTAAGTCCAAGCTAATCAGAATTACATTTGGTAAATTTTAGAACTTATGTAAATAGTACATCGGCTTACATGTGGAACCATATATGATTTAAGCTGAAGTCTAATATAACTTCGAAGGGACACATTACAAAAATCCACGCAATACGAACGAAAAAACTTGAGGCTTTTTAATATCGTGCATATGAAGTGGTAGTTAAATAGGTAGGTATCCGCGAGTTTCATCGTAAAATTTTCTATTGGCATACAATTGAGAGGAGCCAATGTCAATTTCGGGATGAGTGTCGATGAATGACTCGTGATCAAGGTCTCTCATCATAACAAATCTATCATTTTCCATGTCAATACTCGCGAATTTCTAGGAACAGCACTTCACATATCACACGTTCTCTAAGGAATATAACGTTACCTTTAATATCCTTATCATATTCAATTCGACTTCCTTCGTTCGCTTACAGCCGGAATTTCCCAGATTTATGCAACCTCACATCAAATCGCCTCCAAACACTGCATCTCGTCATTCTTAATCATCCTATCGTTTACATCCTCACATCTTTTCTATTTATAACAGCCACGGGTATTTATTTCTTTCGCGTGACGCTGGAAACGCTTAATAAAGCGTTTCCGGCGAAATTCGCCCCTCGCGTAATATTTGGTTTCTTTATTCTTCACACACGGCGATAATTTGTTTCACCGAAAAGATAATTTGAACGATACATTTTAAATTTTCCTCTGTTCTTAAGGGCGAATTTTCATTATCTTGTAGGCGGAAATAATAGTTCACTGAACCGCCGTCGCTGGGGGAAAAAAGATACTTTCACAACATTCACAGTTAGCCAAAGAACGAGTCTTTAAAATCGGGGAAACAGAAAACTCATTCGTGAAATACGATTAACACAGCGTTAAAAATAAATCAGTCCCCTTATCACCTCGGTGTCCCACATATTTGGGTATCTAAACTCAAGACCACTGACGCAGCTTAGAAGTTATTATTATAGAGAATTCGGTTTTCTCGCTGATACATATTTGCTCGGTTATTGTGCATATTTTATTATTAGCAGACGGTGCTTTCATTCTGCAAGCTTTCAATAATGGGATAAAAACAACCCCTAAAAATTAGAATTTTAAAGATGTTGGGTTTTCTCCATTGGTTGTGACTGAAAACCTATAATCGTGCTAAATTTGAAGTCTCTAGGTCATTTAGAAGTGCTTCATAATTTTTATCCTAACCTGGGGCAATAATGAGGGAAAACAGCCACTAAAAATGGTAATTTTTGAAATTTTATATTTATTCAATATCTGTTACAAAAGTCACACATTCCTGACAAAGTTTAATGATGTAGCACCTCTAGAAATGCATTTATATTGATTTAATTGCTTAAACTTTATGGATTTTTAACGGCCTCAATAATAAACTTCATTGTAATTTACAGTGTTAATTTCCACTGGAACACCATGATCTAACTTTCTCAAAAATTTCAGCTCCCTAGCTCGACCGAAAGTATGTACATAAACATTTGTCTATTTGTTTAACTTTTATGAATATTTAATGACCAAATAAATAAATCTAACTATGTATATATTAATTTTACGTTGACGTCTTCAGACATTTGTTTACAATTTATATCGGCGTATTTCTCGAGAACCGTTTGTCGTAAAGATATGCGGTAAAGGGCGTTTTGTTTCTACTGGCTATGAGGTCCCTGGAAAAATATTTTCGTTTGCTAAAGCGTCCCGGGTTCGAATCCAGGAGGCAATTATATTTTCCCTTAAGTTTACACGGGATTTTCGATATTTCAGAGTGCAAGGTTTTCTTCCTTCATTCGTTAAAATACGTAAATATGGACCGATTTTCTTCTTTTTTGCTTTATTCGACGGCTAAAGCTCTATACTATCTTATTATTGCAATATTTACACGGTATACCGTCGAAGTTTTCAGAAATACGCATCCTTTTTCGAAATTTTTACGGATTTTTCGTACTCATTCCGGGCGTTGCCAAGGAGACTCTCATTGTTGCCTCCGATTAAAACTTCAAATAGACGAAAGAAAAGAGTTATTCGCATCGAACTGTTGTTTGAGCATCGAAATTAATGAATCATAGCAACATAAATATTTACGTATAATTCGTCTGTTGCCTGCTGTTGACTGCGTATGGGACAGTATGTGACAGTATGGGATGCGTTTCTAGCTGTGTCAATAACATGTGTATAACAAACAATTTCCCAGCGAATTGTGTTTTATTTTAAATTGTGCAATTAATTTGTTTTTATTTTGTTTAAATTTATACTATAACGTTTTAAAATGGTTACGTTGACGACTGTCAGCATTAGTCGGCATTAGTTTACAATTTATTTTAACATCTGTGTCGATAATGTGTGTATAAGAAATCTAACTATATATTAATTTTACGTTGACGTCTGTCAGCATTTGTATACAATTTATTGTTAACATCTGTAGATGTGCTAGAAAGTTGAAATTTGGTAGGATTATAGGTTTTATGCTTACTCTTTAAATTAAGGTGAGATAAAATGCTTTTTTTATTTTAATACTTTGCATTTCATTTATATTTAATTAATTATTCAATAAAAATTATTTCACTAAACTTTCGGTTTATTTAAATCGCATTGAGGATCGGAGTTCCGGGGCGGCCCTACTAGTATATTTAAATTTCTATAATCCCGTTTTGGCTATTTAGCGAATTCTACCGTTAGAAAAAATGTGAGCATTGTAGCACATTTATAAATATGTAGGTACATAAACAATTAAATATTTCTCAAATTTTTGGGATTTTTTAACGGCCAAAATATAAGCTGTGATTCTTGATTTTTCTGATCGGTTTTGCCAATAGACCTACCTACATACCAAATTTCAAGTTTCTAGCTCATCTGGAAGTGCCTCATAATTTGTATCCTCCACCTCCGATGTAATAAGCGCCAATATATTATTGATATAAAGTTTAACTCACATGTCGTCGCCCCCTGACCCAAATTTATGTAATTGTATTACTATATGGAAACTGCTCGATTTCAAGACCAACGGTTAGGATAAATCCGAACAATTAAAAACCTATTTAGTATTCTCTTTTGGATGAAATCGTTGAATTTGGTTAGCTATCGCAGGTTCTATTCAAATTACTTATAGACAACTGTTATGTATTATATCTTATACATATTATTCATCAATGGGGAACGAGGAAAAAGAAAAAAAATTCAAAAATGCCTAGATGGCTCTGAATTTACCCTCGGGCGATGTATATGCCATCTACATGTTTGGTTTAGTACTTCAGGGAATCCCCGCTTGGTGGAAAAGATCGACCATTTCCTACTGTTCGCGCGTCATGTGAAGTCAACAGTATTGGGCAACCGTAACATTTCTTTCGTGCTCTTGTAAGTAAATTTAATGCAATATTTTACTTGTCTTAATATAGTTTGTAGTTTATTTAATACAAATGTAGCTGAATATTTTTGTTTATTGTGTTATAATGAAATTGACAGTACATAGAAATATAGAAGCTTGATAAAAAGTTTCATCACAAAATGCGGCCCCCTCACTGATCTTATTTTAATTATATATTTTTTTATTTAAAGTTTTAACAATGTTTTTAGTCATTTCGAAGTGTAATTTTTTCGTTTTTGGCCCGCGTACGATTTGAGTTTGATACCCCTGAACTAGACGCTTGGCGAATGACGCAATTCGCGCTATTGGTTTCGTACCAATCATTCTCTTACTTTTAGTTTCTAGTTGAATAAAAATGCTTTTAACTTTCACTTTCAATTATATATATTTATTTATTTAGGGCAACTAAGTGTTGAGTTGTCTCTCTCTAGTGCTGACGAAGGGATCATCCCGAAAGCTCCACTAACTTCTACAAATGTCTCTCTCCAATACCCCAGCGTCTCTCCTACCGGTAACGCTCACTGGGTTTCCTTCAACACCTAGTTGCCCTAAATATCTCATTTACCTTTCCTCTTCCGTAAGTATATATATAAGTATACCTTTAAGTACTCTTCTAGATCAGCGCATAATGCTACCAATAATTACACTTATTTCACATTTTTTTAATTGCAAAAATTAATCAAATATTGTGAATTTATTTTTATAATAAATAAATTTCCTTTGAAAGTTTATGGAATAAAAAATGTTAATTTTTAGAACGAGAAAATTATGCGATTATCCTAAATAGTGATGTGAAATCCCCATATCAAGGATACATATATTCATATGCTAGCGTGTCATTAACAATTCCGAAATTGTATTTTTGTGTTCCATTATTTGAGCTCGAATGTTTACCCATTTCTTTGTTCCTAAGCGATGTTATATACAAACCAATACAAACAAAACTTGATATATTGAAGAACGCATTAGTCGAGCGGCAGATAGGTCTAAATAAGAAAGGAAAATTATAATTGGTGTGTGTAATAGAGATAGGGATTAGTTTCTCAGGAAGTATTCCTTCAATTTCTTCATACCACGATAATCGTGTTCGGAACTATATTGCATCAGATATGATATGTAATAAAACATATAATCCTTTAAGTCGGAAGACATCTTTAATGATTGTCTGTGAAAAAATGTCAACAGCGCTTTAGTAGGTAATTTGCAGTTTTTATTTGCGAAAAACCTAATAATGCCCCTTTGCTGTTTTTGTTATTGTCTTCATTAGCGGATAAAAATGTTAAAATTGAATTCCAATAAAGCGACAAGTCAGTTTTAAAAACGTTTCTTAAGTCGTGGGATAGAATAGACGATAAATAAATGCTCTATAGAAAATACTGAGAAGCGGAATAAAAAATATTGTATTACATAGGAAGTACTCCGTTAATTAAAAAAGGTTATCTTTATAGCATTTTTGGTATTTATAAATTGACTTTCGAAAGGTAATATATTTGAAGCGATTTCAGAGATGAATTTATCTAATGCTATGAGCTGGGCTTCAAATGTGGGAAACTTCCCGCTTCTCCTCTCTAATTTCTGAAGGAACGTCTGTCGATAGCGAATTGGTCGATTGTCCCATTGATGCATATTTCAGGGTAATGCCGTTTTTTCATGTTTTTGTGGTAATAGGTAGGTCAGTAGAACAATTTATAATGGCATAAAGAGGAATCAATATTTAACGACGGTTAAGTCTTTGGCAGGGTGCATATTTCCCGCGGAATGGTGTTCTATTTTTTTTAATTTTAAAGACTCGCTTCAACCAACAAATGTGTTGCTAAGGCAAGTGTTGAGCAAGGTCAAGGACTTACTCGGCTAACCGAATGGGAGTGACTTGCTCCTGCTGATCGGTGAGCCTACTCTCTCAGCTGTGACTCGGGTGATGGCGGCCATCGGAGGAATAATATTATTGTTTAGGTTAAGAAAGTAAACAAACCCGGTAAGTTTCTTGGTCGTACGTCATAAGATTTAACTCAAAATGAATTTTTATGAATTATTTGTTGCTAAAAGTTATTTATTAGCTTCTTCATCGTGAATTTGTATTATTTCTTGATCATGATATCCAATTTTAGAACTGTTTCAATTGTAAAGGGTCCAAGAACAGGCCTATGACGTTTTGTTTGTTATAGAGTTGCTTAACATAGCGTTTGTCAATACCATTTTTTGAAGGACTTCTTTGTTATTTCGTAGTTTCACTATTGATTTGTGCATATCAACGCTAAGATAATTTCGTGAAATTGGATCGAGTTTACGAAATATCCTTACTATGAGTAAGGTACGACTTGTAACTTTCACTTTCACCTTAACAGCTGTTTTCGACCATCCGTCGGATACGCTTAGTATATTTACGATACTATGTTGTAGCAGTCAGTTCTATTTCATTCGTGATAAATATTTTTGGTGTTTATTTGTAATTGTTTAAACGAGTTATTCATTTTTGAATTATTGTCGTGGAAATTAAGTGCCTCATAGGTAAATCTTTACAAGGCAATCAGTTCTTGAAGGTAATCGCCCATTAATATTTTGGCAGGAAAAAATGGATTCCTTCTTAGGACTCTTCGATCCATCAAATTCTGATGAATGGGTCGAAAACAATGAGTTTTCAAATCATCCTCATCTTCCGCCAGAGCCACAGCTGGGGAATGTAGAATATAAATTGAAACTAGTCAATCCTTCCAAGCAGAGATTTGAGCATCTGGTGACTCAGGTACTGTATTAATTGTTAATATATATTTGCTGTTGCTATAACAGAAATTCGATTATTTAAAAGTGACGCGTTGTAATCATTCAATTAATTTGAAATGTTTTAATCTTCCTAACACTGCAGATGAAATGGAGGCTTCGTGAGGGCCAAGGGGAAGCAATTTATGAAATTGGAGTGGAAGATAATGGCATACTTACTGGGCTGTCAGAGTCAGAGATGTCTGCCAGCCTTCATACACTACAGCAAATGGCATTGAAGTTAGGTGCTACCACGAATGTCCTTCGTGAGCGTCCAGTAGATAGTTGCAGCGGTGGAAATCTTCGGAGTGTTGCTGAAGTATTGGTTAGAAAGGTATGCCATATTTTTAAATACATTTTGATGATAATGCTACAGTATGCATAATTATTGATATAACATCAGTTTTGGTAATACAACATTGAGATCAATAACCTCATGAAAAGTATGATCATGCTGGTTAATTATATATTTCCAGAAGGGTATGTGCACATAAATTTAAAAAATTATCTTTATATTTATAATGCTTTCATTTTCATCTTGAATTAGAGCACAGGTTCAGTTTAGTGAATTTATCCTAATTGATGAAATTTTCATTGTCTTCCTAGATTCCAGATGACCAACATAACATAGAAGTTCGTGTGGCAGTGATTGGCAGTGCTGATGCTGGCAAGTCAACTCTTCTTGGGGTTTTAACGCATGGCCAATTAGATAATGGAAGGGGGAGAGCTCGCCTTAACATGTTTCGGCACCTCCATGAAATTCAGTCAGGACGGACATCCTCAATATCTCATGAAATATTAGGATTTGATTCTCAGGTGAATATACATTTATTGAGGTCGTCCTTTGTTATTTCTTACATATCTATAAATTAAAAGGTTTTTACCATTACTTTAATTGTTATTTACTAAGAAGGTGTTGATTGTTTCTATTTCTAGGGACGGTTAATGAATTACAGGGAATTAACTACAGCTGAAGAAATATGTGAGAGTTCAAGCAAGTTAATATCATTCTTAGATCTTGCAGGTCATCGTAAATATCTAAAGACGACGATACTAGGGTTGACGGGATATTCTCCGCACCATGTGATGCTTGTAGTAAGTGCTGTAGGTGGCGGCCGTGTCTCAGGAGAGATGGGAGTGTCAGCAGAAGCAAGAGAGCATCTCTGTTTGGCTCTTGCGCTAGATGTGTCATTTTTTGTTGTCATCACTAAGTCAGATGTGGCATCATCATCTGCGCTAGAGGCTGCACTAGAGGATGTTGAGGTGAATTTCTTTGAATAGTTTCACTCATCAGTATTATCACATCTTTGCTGACACTTAATAGCATATGCAGCAGTAAAGGCAAACAATGATACCCAAAATATATTTGATGGTAAGGAAAATTTCATATGAAGTTATCATGGGATGCTTTTTTTAGTTTCACAATAGTGTGTGTAATATTCCGCTAACCTTTTTTAATGATACAGTTTCAGGCTTTTAAGCACAAAGCCATTTATTGGCAGCTATAATTATGAAAAAAATTAATGAAGCTTGTTGTTATTCAAATTGAGTATCTTTTTATTTAAAATCTTTTTATTACTGGAATTACCAAGTAAGTCTTTTTTATTTTGAAAAAAGGAGAATACAAACTTCCTGCAGTTATACACATAATAATAAATATATAGAATTTTATCTAAAAGTACTATGTGTAAATGGCTCTGGTTTTCTTCAAGTTCTATTAAAGCGATCATTTGCTAAAGTAAGGTATACTTCCATACTGCTTAGAATTTTGGTAGACCTTGGTCTTGCATCATTTAAAAAGATATTACAGAGTAGAAGAAACCTGATCTATCATAGATTGGACCTGAATTTGGTCCTATTAGATTGGAAGTACAGTAAAACCTCATTATTTTGAAGTTCAAGGGATTTAAAAAATACAACTTTGAAGTATCCTGATTTGAAATATGCGAACTTTCATAAAAATCGAGTGTTCTTATGATCTGCCATTCAGACAACAAAATCGCAATACAGAATCTTATCTATTCATTCTACAAATGAATTGCCGTTACAAGTTAGTATAGATGTTTAATTTAACAAAGAATGTCATGGCTTTTGAGTTGCTCTTGGCCATATCTCCTAAAACCAGATTTAAATTGTGGCAACCACACGGAGTGAAAAATGCTCAGTGATTCATCTGAATGATGCGTACCTGCACACCTTGATTCTGGCCCTTCATATTTGCCCAATTGTCGTATCCTTGCTGCCTACAATCTTTAATATGTAAGCCAATTCCATTCAGGGCAGATATGAGAGATTCTGATAGTCCTTGACCACTTGTGTCCTGAAATGGTAGAAATTCAATGAAGTTCTCCTTAACTATGACTTCTTCTGAAGTCACCTCAACATAGTGCAGCACAAGGGACATCTGCTCTTGGTGACTCAGATCAGGAGTACATTCAAGAATAATGGAAAAGTATTTTGCATTCTTAACGACGTCAAGGATATTTTTCTTCACTTGCAATGCCATCATCGAGAGTAGCTCATTTTGAATACGACTTCCAAGATAATGGTAATGGATTTCATTTTTAATACGTCGAACATTGTAAGGTCGAATTTAGCTATCATTTCAATTAATCCCAGAAAATTACCACTGTCAACTTCATAAAGTCTCGTGTGCATTCCATGAAATGCAGAATTGTGTTCAGCAAGGTACTGGACAACTGAAATAATACGTATCATCACTGATCACCATTGTTCCTTCTCCTTGTTTATTTATCGTTGATTGAACTCATCTATTGTCGTCTTTGATAACAATCTTCTTTTCGATCCATTTTGCCTAGTTCAATATATGCTCATTGGATGACTCATGAGAACATAGTCTCTCGTTCAAATGCTTCCAGTCATTACAACTTTTCTTGATTAAGTATCCTGCTTAATTTGTGCCCAACAATTTAGAGCAGAAGCAAAAGGCTGCATCGACTTTTTTGGAGTACAGAAGCCATTCTCTTCTGTGCCTTTCTTCATTCGACAATCTTCGCATATAAAAATCTTCTGAAAAAGCATCGATTATCACTATTCATGGGAAGTATATAGTCATGGCCAGATACTCTTTCCACCAAAAGATCTATTGTCTTATTGTCCACAATATCTGGCCAATTGGCTGGATCATACAAATCCACATTGGCGTTAGTGACGGTGGTGTTGTCAATTTCAAAAGCCTGAGCAAATCTTTTGCTATTGTCCTCATCCACAGCTTCTGTACAACCCATGCTAGAGTCCATTAAAGAACAGTAGCCGAATGAGTTTTAAAAATAAATTTCTCTAAACCTTTCATTGTCTTTTCGCTTTCTTCTCTTTTTCTTTTCTTTTACCGTTTCTCTGCACCCGAGCTATATTTTCTGAATTTATCTCTGTCCCTGCTAGTACTAGCCATTGGCTACTAAAAATGAAAGAAAAAATGTCATGTGAAAATAATTCAAAAAGTGTACTTGACTCGCCAATTCGCTTTCCCTGATTACGAATTAGTAAATGTCCAATAAAAAATGAGTGAGCTATGGTTCTAAATACAATCAAATGCATTAATTAATATTTGAAATATAATGTACTAACCTGTTCAGTAACAAGCGATGATGAATATTGAAAAATAGCCTTGGTAGAAACAAGGAATGATCCTCCTTACACGGAATGGCATAAAAATGTACACACAGATCACAGTAACATGACTGACTAATGGCTGAACTCGGAAGGTAAGAAGTCCGAGAGAAAACCAGAGCAAAATACTATACACAAACGTCCTAGTCCCCCGCCTTTTTGCAAGAACTGATAAACAGTTGTCATAGGCTGGGTAAATAAAGGAAGTGTGTTTACGTTTGCACTGTAAGCAAAAGTTGTTTAGTAGATACTTTGGAAGGGTGGACATCAGATACTTTTAGTTGAGTGAGCGGGATTGAATCATGAGATAAAGGCAGCTTTCGGGCCACCATGAGTGTTGTCCACGCTTAGCAGCAATCTTCGTTTTACCAATTAGTGTGGGACCCCTTTTGCCGTGGGGCCCGGGGCGACCACCCTGATTCGCCATACCCTCGGTACGGCCCTGCCTTTGTAATTCGTAGACTCTCAAAAGACCGATCTTTAAGATTCGCTTAGCTTCCTTTTGATCTGTTGACTCAATCTCACTCAAAAAGATCACAATGACACTATGCTGTGAGACATACTGCTGATTTCAAGGTGGTTACAAACTTCACAAGAACGTTTAAGTCATGTGACAACCATTAGTAGGAATATTACATAGTGCTCTTTTTGTATGACATTATGGGAAAACCACTAGGTTTTTATTTTTGGTTCATTACTTATTTTCAGGAAAAACAAAGGCATGATCTTTTGAGGGAAGACATTCAGTATAACTTCGTGCAACGTTATTTAAAGATTGGTTAAGCAACAGAAATCAATATTCCATGTTCTTTTCTGGAGCATATCACTTTCTCATGAGAAAAACCTCCAAGTTTGGGAGATTAAGGATTGAGATAATAGGGGTTCTTACAACTTCTGTTCATTTCAGCTTGGTTCTCGAATTTTGCTATCTGCTTGAGAATGTAAGCATTCACATGAAATCATCTGCTTTGAGTGATGCACCAAGAGCATAAAAAAAAATTCACAAGAGGTCTAGTGATGCACGGATAAGTTGATTCATTTATTTGCATCATTTACGACTTTTATTTCACATTGACTTTTAAATATGGTGACCATATTTCAACGAGGTGAAAACAGACATTTCCCATCATTTGTAAGAAAAAAATGGGGCAAAATTTTTGCATGATTTTTTTAAATGGTGGATCTGTCACTATCACAATCTATAGCAAAAAAGGCGAATAAAAACTTCCCTTACAATCTAGAACATGTGAGACTAGGACAAAACTCACAATCAAAAGGGAATCCGAGTAGCGTTGTAAGACATAACTCAGAAGGGAATAAGTTTTGGAAAACCCGGGCAGGATATTATATGCAGAAACCAGGTTTTCCAGCTCAAATTTATCAATGATACTGAATTTCCTAATCTGACAATTTCAGCTATAATTAACATTTGTTGTTCATTTGATAATATCTATATTTCCGAGAATCCTAAATTTCTAATAGCAATGTCAGCTATACTATCAGATAATTGAATTTTATTTGCGATGGGCTTCAGAATGGGACAAAATGGCTTTTGACCAAAATGATGGGATGGTTCGGAAATGGCTAAGAAACAGAACTGTCCTGGCAAAAACAGGACGTATGGTCACCCTACTCTTAAATAAGTAAAAAGGAGTCGCCTCTTTGGGGCGCTATATGTATTTCATGTGCGAGAAATGGAGAACAAAAACAGGATGTTTACCTTTTGTTTACACATACATTAAGGATATAGGTTTCAAATTAAACGAACTGTTCGTGAGTCACCGGACCAGATTGTGACTTCGAATTTCATTGTTGATGTATTTTGAATAATCCGTACCAAAAAGTATGCAAAATCTTGTGTAGCATTTAATGCATGCCAAATGAGTAGACATTTCAAATGACAGTTTTGCTTCTTCTTTCTCCAAAGCCTGTTTAAAATATTTTATGACATCTTGGTCTTTTGTAGTGATGTGACATGTTTTGCACTTTTCTAAACTTTACAGTCAGCTTTGAAATCAGTTGGTGGAGGTGGAAGGCGTGTTCCACTTCGTGTGTGCAATGAGGATGATGCAATAACTGCTGGTTCAAGGCAGCTGGCTGATAGCGTTGTGCCACTCTTCTGCATTTCTAATGTCACAGGGCAAGGGCTTGACCTCCTTGCCAAGTTTCTGCACGTTCTTCCTCCCGGAACTAGCACCAAAGAGAAGGAGAGACTGGAACAGGTGAATTGTCAATTTTTCGTTAATTGGGATTCATGGGCTTCAGGTCATAATAGTTTTGTAATATGATTTTATCTTCCATGACAATCATATGCTCAACTGCAGAGATGTAGCTGGAAGATGTGGTAGCTATGGCAAAATTTTAGAAAATACCTTAGTTATGCATAATATTATTTTTCTGGGCTTTAATAAAAATAATGTTAGGATATTAGTATTACATTAACATTTACTTATGGGAAAATAAACTTTGGATTTTTGCGGGAATGTTTGACACCTTTTGCAAGCAGGGCCTATAGAAAATGCTACCTTCAATAGGGATACCAGGATACTGTACTCAAAATTACAACCAAACACCAGTATTTCAATGATCAATACGTAATGGTAGTTTTGGTGTTACAAAAAGAAGTGTTTTGTAGTTGTTAATTTGTGAATCATTTTGAATATAAATAAATTTAAAGGATAGTTTTACTTTAGTTTAGAAATAAATAACATAAGATATGATTTCAGAAATCTCATACATTTTATTTCTAAATAAGTTGCAATAAGTAAATGCAAAATATGACAGTTTTATATTATGTTAATTATAATTCACTATATTTCCATATATGCACACATAACATATGAAATATACTGATATTACATGTAGCCAGTGCTGTTTTTGTAGAAAAAGAGGTGCTGGTACTCCCACCTCCCTCCACCTCTTCCTGCACCCTCTTCCTCCTTCTCTATTGAATTTTTTATGAACATTTAATAACAAAGTTAGTAATTAAAATCAAAATGTTTAACATTTATAGAACCCGTTTATTACATTAGGTTTGAAAGAATTAAAAAAATGAAAATGTGCTGAAATTAAACGGGTTTCAACATCGCTCTGAAAAAAGGTGCAGGTACACCATACCGGTGCATACCGTCACAAAAAAATCACTGAATATAGCAATAAAATAGTACATTAAAATCGTTATATGGGAATAACAAAAAAATGTGTAAATATATAACTTTTGGATAATTTATTTCAATAGTAAATAACAGTATACATAAATAAAAACTGAAGTAGTAATAGCATTAGTAATAGCAATATTAGCTAATATTATTGATAGTAATAAAAGTATATTGTAAAAACTTTTTTAAATTATACTCTTTTTATAAAGTGCATTGAAAAATATAAAATAAATTTTTGGGTTCAAGAAAATATCTGGATCTTAAGGAAAATTTTTATTGTATATGATCAAGAATCTCTTTAAAAAAAGAGGTATGGCATATATTTATTAAATTATTCACTGCCATATAAATAGTCTGTAAATTCTTGTTTAATCAATATATGCCATACCTCTTTTTACTTTCTCATATGAAGCGTCGAGAAAGTATTGTTATCGCAAAAAAATTCGACCTTGGGACTTTTACGGAAATATACCTTTTAGGTGTTGCTGAATCCGAAAAAATGGTTTTTGCAATGCCATCTGTCTGTTACTGGCTCTGGAGTCTAAACGCTAGAGCGAAAATAAATGAAATCTTCTACTTATTGTTAGGCATTTTATCATACTGAGCAGAGTATATGAAGAAATGGTTGACATTGCTCACTAATTAAGGGAAGTTTATTCTATGCATATTTAACAACAATTTGATTTTCTCAAAAACGGCTCTAACGATTTTGATGAAATTTCGCTAAGTTACTTTAGTTTACATATGCAATAATATTAATATTTCATTTTTCTCAATGAATAAATATAAGACTAGTTTATTCTTGGGCAACTTGAACAAAAATTGGATTTTCTAAAAACCGGCTGATACGATTTTCATTTTCTAAAGATGACTAAACAACACATTAATATATGAGAAAGTTTGTACAATGTACAAGTCGAATGTATGGATGTCGAACATAGATTTACATGTTATAGGGGAGATTCCGTATCCCTGGGAACCAAAAAATATTATAAAATCTCTAATTATGGTATAAATGTTTAGTTTTTTGAGCAGGGGCCTTTTAGACACAATCTTCGATTTTATAATATAGAGAGATAGGGCAAAATGCAATAAAATATTTAAATAATTGCACAAATAAACAATGCTGTACAGACAAAGATGCCGATTTGGCAGAAACTGGTGGTCTGGTGGCTGGCAACCAGCAGCAGTTGAAATGTTAGTGCGTCATTTCGCTGACATACTAAATTCCAAATTCGGCATACGGAAGGTGGTTTAGGGGTGTCAATGTATAATGTATGAAAGTGGGTTTTTTTTCATTAAAGCATTTTGCTATTTTCATAGTTTTTGTAATATTGCCTAATCGTGGCCCCAAAGAGAGTGATGAATGAATTGAAAGAAAAGTCGGTAAAAAGGGCGAAAAAAGTGATGAGTTTGGAGAAGAAAATTGAAGTTTTAGTAGGCTTCATCAGTTTGGTAAATTACTTGGTGTGACTGAGTCCACAATAAAATCAATAATGAAAATGAAGAAGCGATTAGAGCTAGTGTTGCAAGTGGTACTTCAATGAGTACAAAAGAGTCTTTTGTACCTAGGAATCCGTATGTAGAAAAGACAGAGAAGGTTTTAAACCTGTGAATTGAGACCCAAACTCATAAGAAAATGTCGCTGAGTCTCTTGTCATTCGCGAGAAAGCCAAGCAACTGCACAATCATTATGTCTCAAATTGTTTCGCGGTCTGCTATCGGGGTATCGCCAATGTCATCGAAGTGTGTGTAGATCGATTCCTTTGCTCTTTAAAAAAATGTGGTGATTATTATATTTGTTCTTCTCCTTTGCAATTGAACACACACTCGACCGGCTTAAGTCCAATAGCATCCAATTGAAGCTAAAGATTCGCCACTTTTGGCACGCCTAATTATTTCCATCTTTGTCTCAATCGTATTCAGTTTATGAGTCCTACGTTTCTTTTCACTTGTATTAGAACTTTCAGTTTTCCGTTTCTCACTCATGTTTATAAAATAACTAGTGTAATGCCCGTTGAAATATCAATGGAAGAATTATAGATAGATAGATTATTATTATTTCCCTTTAAAATAATTAATATCCCACTTTCACATATGAAATATTTTGTCATATACATCATATCTAGATATATCTAGTGAATATTCTGTTGTTGATGGGTTATCTTCAGTTAAACTTAAAATAGATGCCTCTCTTTCCCTCCCTTTCCACCCCCTTTCACACCCTCTCTCCCTCTCCCACCCTCTATCTCCCTCCCCCTCTCTTCTCCCCCTCTCTTCTCCCTCTCTCTTCTCCCTCTCTCTTCTCCCCCTCTCCTCCCCCTCTGTCCCCCTCCCCCAATCTTTTTCCCTCTCTCCCTCTCGCTCCCCCCTCTACCTCTCTCTCCCCCCCCTCCCTCTCTCTCTTATTAAAAGCATTCAAAGCACGCTTATACCCATAAGGATTGATACAATAATAGGATTTTGAGGTCTAACAATATAATTGGTAGCCAAGGCAACATTCCGTTAAAATGGCAATATTTCCACAAAATATGTGAATTAAACGTATAACATGAGCGATTTCAAATTGTATGCGGAAAAAGATGAACTGAATAAGAAACTTTGTAATTTTTTCTTAAAAATGGTTCAGATCCGAAGATCGTAGGTTAATTCCTTCTAATTTTAATTTCCAAAACAATAAAAGCCTGCACATCAAAAAATTGATTTTTACATGTTACCTTACGGAAAATGGAAATGCCTTCCTTGGAGTCGAACCCAGGACTTTTTTGGAGATTTATTTTCGTCATTACCTTAAAATATATTAATCAAGCATCCTTGCCAAATTTCAATCTTCTACCTATTCGGGAAGGTTGATAAAACGCTCTATATCGGCCATAGTGAAAGCGTGACCAACCAACCAACACGCCTGGGTTATTATTATAGTAAATAGGTGTAAAATGCACAAACAGAGAAACACTGCTGTACGTACAAACAAAGATGGTAACGTTGCCGGGACAATAATAGTAATAATTTATTGTTTATTAACTGACTTTACAGTGGTATTAATCTTGTCAAATTTCAGTGCAATATTAAAAAATCTGATGTGATCAACACATGACTTTCTCCATATTTGGAGTATAGTTATTTAAATTATTATGAATAGCATTATAAGGCAAAATTATTATTTCGTATTGTAAAAGAATAAAGTCGTCCTTATCGCCATAAATTATATTTTGAATATGTTTACAGAATTCACCTCTACATGGTGGTGGCGCTGTATACTGGAAATTAAGAAAATGCAAAATATCTCCGAATTGGATGGTTCTACGAAAATTTGTTTCAAACACAACTTGGAAGAAATATTATTCTCTACAATTTGGTCCTCACGAAGATGACCAATTACGACATTTTTAAGATATTTGACGGAAACCAAAAAAACCGATTATTTTTTATAATTAATTCCTAAACAATAACTGCTATGAAAAATTGTTTGAAATAAAAGATGTAGGAAATTATATTTTCTACATTTTTTGCAATGCTCAATGTATACAGTAATGATATATTATCGGAGAAATATCGCAAAAACCGAATTGGGTTTTGAATAAACTTCAACTTCCGGTTAACCATTATTGTCCAAAAACTAATCAGTTCTTTGTGCTCATGCTAAAGTTTTATATATGAAGTTTGGTATTAATATGACAAGTACTTTTTGAGGTAGAGCACCCACAATCACATACATCCATCTACACACACACACACACAGACATTCCGAAAATAGTCTGTATTCTAGGGACCTCAACACGTGTATTTCCGTTGAAATCTCGAAGTCGACTTTTTTCGTGATCACAATACAAGTGACTCCCGAGTTTCGTTGGGGATGCGTTCCTGAAAACGTGTTCGAATATTCGAATGTCGAACGCCGTATTTCCATATATTTGCATGTTATAATCGGGGGATACATTCCCGCATCTCGGGAAAAAGTCTCCCCTCATGTTCTATAAAGATAAAATAACATTACTAATATGTTATTACAACAGTATTAAATTATGAGTAAATTAAATAATAAATATTTTAAATGTATAACTTAATAAATATAAAGATTTTATTAATTTATTATTATATATATTATATATTAATATAAACCTGAACCTTCGTTAAGCCCTCGTAAATTCGCCAGACCTTCACTTCTCCTCGGAGTCTCTGAAGTATAGCTATTATGATTCTGTCCAGTATACAGTGTGCGACAAGTGAAATGTTTGAATGCTGCCGTCCTACATAGTACGTACTTTCAGAAAACCCCTAGCATTTCCGATTGCTCAAAAGCAGAATTTCCCGTTGAATTTCAACGGATTTAGTGAAGCTACTACAGCACTACATACAAACTCTTTAAAATATATGGTAGATACTTTTAAAATTACAATTAGCTTTTCTTAACAATTAATCATATTTGCTTGTAACAATCCGTTTCCGAGCCTATTGCATTCAAATATAACTATAATTTTATTTCCTATCATATTACTTTCGCCAAATCCAGCTTCATTTCTTATGTAATTATGCCTCGCTGAAATATTTACTTTTATGTCTCATTAGCAAGCAACGTACAGTTGTCCATGATTGAACACCGACTCCGGTAAATGTACACCAGATACATGAGCCTATTTACGTTAATAAACATTATAATGTAAAATATAATGACTTTACTTACAAAAAATGTAAGATTCCAGTATTCAGTAGACGGTAGAAGGTTCAATTACTTTCATCAATAAACGCTTCCTGAATAATAATCAGTATCTATTTACGTTGCTATCCATGAACATCGATCGTTTCGTTGCTTAAACAAAACTGCGAAGCGAATAACGCTAAACTTTTGTCTATTTGTAAGCTTCATTGAAGCTAATTGAATCGGAGGTAACAATGACGGCTGCCTTGGCAATGCCCGGAAAGAGTACGAAAGATATTTACGTATTTTGATGCTTGACGGAAGAATACCTTGCAAGTCAAGAAATGGATTCATTCGTGTTATCTTATGGAAAAATGTTAATCCCCTATATTGGCAGCACTGATTAATCCCGGTTGACCAAACCTTGACCATTCACTAAGTTAGGATGTAAGGAAGAATCGTACCAAATTTGGTTATTCTAGCTTTTACCGTTTGGAAGTAGTTCCATGAACAAACACACAAACACACACTTCAAAATATATTATAGTAGAAGATAGAAGATTACAGGGAAGTAGCCACATATTCACTACCTGAAGCATGTAATAGATGGTGAGCCTCTTGAGAAATAAAAGGTTATGACAATTTATACTTTTTGAGTTTAAATTACTAAGATGCGATGTTTAAAAATATATATATATATTTTATTTGTGGAGCGGCGCCGCCGGGCGCCCTGCAGAGCCTGGTGCCCTAGGGCTGCAGCCCATGTAGCCCATATAGTTAAGGTGCCCCTGATTATCACTATTACATTTCCTTTTAGATGCCATGTCAAGTGATAAATTTATAAATAAATCAATAAAATAAATAAATTTAAATAAAAGATTAACAGAAAGAAGAGTGAAATCAGCACCAATTCAAACAATTAGAGCAGATATAACTACGTCTACACCAAAATTAAACCTTGTGTGGTTGGTCAGAACCAGGGTTGTTAAACGAAACCGAACCTAAAGAATAGTTTCGGTTCGGAACGAAACTATGTGTTTTCTCTTGCCATTTAGTTTCGGTTCGTAACAAAATTGTATGTTCCATAATGGGTTTAGTTCCGTTCCAGAACGGAATTGTTTAGTTGGAACGAAATATTTCGTTCCGGAACGGTTCCTTTTCTTGAATGGGTTTGGGTTCAAGTTGAGAGTTATTTGGAGATACGTTCAGTAGTTTCGTGCCAAGCAAACTGCACCATTATTCTGGTCGTGGGGCGGAGAAGAGAGCGAGGTACTTGCATAGAGTAGAAGCCCGCAAATCATACGTTGCGCCTTAGGGGCTTAATTTTATTCTTCTAATGTAAGCCGTTTTAACACATTCAATATCTTCTTGGTTTTTTAGAACCATCCCCAATGGCCAACTGAAATTTTACTATTTTTTAAAATATCCTTTTTCCAGAAAAATTTGCACTAAATACAAACTAACCGATGAGCAAACTGACAAACACTAAACTGAGGAGCTGGCTTCCTATGAGGAGCCAATGTGCAAAGCCGTCGCTTAACAGTACGGTTATTACGGAGCGGGAGATGTGTTGACTATGCATCGATGCTGGTCGTCTGCGCGGGGTAGCAACCGTCGACGGCGGCATTGAATGTGTTAATGATATGGCGATTTTTCCGCGAACATCCATTTTCCGTCAGCGAGAAAACCAACTCCGTACAAGGTTGGCGTTCACTACTCACTGCGCACTCTACATCTTCCCGGTGGTGATATTAGGAACTAAGATCCCCCTCCTATCCCTGACCTCCCCTCTCGCATTCCCCCCTCGCCCTCTCCTCTCGCCGTTAGACGCGAGTAAAACCATTGAAAACTGGCTGGAACCAAAGCTGGATCGGTGTAGAAGGAGCCAGAACGCTATTTCATGTGCGAACCCGATTCGGAACGGTTCGGTATTGTTCCATCGACATTTCGTTCCAAAGATTTCGTTCCGGTTCCACTTTCGTTCCACGACTTTGGTTCTTTTTTTGGTTTGGTTCCTGTGAACTGTTCCTTGAACCAAAACCTATCTGGAACCATTCATTTTCAGTGGGTTTGGTTTTGTTTAACAACCCTGGTTGGAACCAATTACTCCGTGAAATTTACTCCGCGTAAATTAGTTCCCAATTTGATCAGCTGGATTGAAATCTCGAATTAATCGAAACTCGAACAATCGAAACTCGGGAGTCGACTGTACTTTCCCATTACTACGTATGGAGAAAGTAAAAACATTTCACACAATTCTTACATTACATATAATATGCATATTATTACATAGCATACTTTAATTTGGTAATTTATTAAAAGAGTTGCCTTGACTGACAGACAGCTCCATTATGCAATAGCTCGAAATGTTTGTTTGTCAGCTGATGTACGAAAGTCTGAATTCGGAGTACGAAAGGCGGTTTAGGGGCGAGAATTTATAATGTACGAAAGAGCGAATTGTATGGATGTCGAATGTACGGATGTCGAGGAATGCCTGTACCGTATAAGTCAACCCCTGCTTTTTTGAATGAAAATACACGATTAGGCATGTGTTCGCCATATAAGTCGACTCCCACTTTTTCAATTAAAAATACTTCTCATGAAATCGTTTTCAGAAAAAATCAAAGTCATGTACAATCCAAGTTTTAACAAAACAGAAATAAGCATAATAATAAAAATATCAACATATATACCGTATTCACCCGAATCCAAGACGACCCTGAATCTAAGACGACCCCCCATTTTTATGATTCCAAAAGAGAAAAAAGCTCAAATTGACCTTCATTACTACAAAAATTATAAATCTTGTGAAATATTTATTTTCTCTTATACTTTTCTTGAATGTCATTGTCTTTTAACATTTTAAAATCATAAGATCACATCAAAAATAGAACCATTCAGGTTTTCAAACAAATTAAATGGTAGCATTCATTTTAAGATAACATTAAAAATAAAGTAAATTAGTCATCATCACTGTCTATGCAACCTTCACTATTTTCCTCATGCTCACTATCTTTATCACTCTCAACTTCATCATCAGTCTCCCACAAAACATCATCCTCACTCCCATCCATGGCATTAGATAAGCAGCATTTCTTAAATCCTTTCACTATTACTTTTGCATTTATTTGTTGCCAGGATGCCTTGATCCATTGGCAGAGGATTGCAACTTCAGGTTTCTTAAGATTTCCTTTTGGTGTTAAAGTGTGAGTTCCACTCTGTAACCACTCAGAATACAAAACATTTAAATTATTTTTAAAACACTTATTGACAGCAACATCTAAAACTTGAAGTTGCGATGTCATTCCTCCAGGTATTACAATAAGATCAATATTCATCGCACTCATTATGTTTTTAATTTCAGGAGATAAGTGTCCTTGAATGCATCCAGTGAAAGCATTGCTCTTTGTTTCAGTAAAGCTCCTGGCCGTCTATTCCACACCACATGTAACCAATCTCTGATTAGTTCTTTAGTCATCCACCCCTTTTCTTGACACCTATTATTCCACTTGGCAAATGTTTCTTAGGCATTGTTTTCCGCTTTCGAATCACATATGGTGGTAATTTAGTTCCATCTGCTAAAACCGCCAACATTACCGTGACTCGCATTTTTTCGTTGCCTGTAGTTTTAATTAGGTCGGATTTCGCACCTTTTTCGTTCACAGTATAATTAGATGGCATGTAGGAGAAAACCGGAGTTTCATCGGCATTTCCTATTTGGCTCAAAAGGTAATTATTGGTTTTTCTAAGTCCAATTACGTATTTCTGGTACGCGAGAAGTTTTTCAACATAGTCTTCTGACAATTTCTGACACAGCGAAGTTCGTCGCCGTAAAGAAAAATTATTTCGCCGCATCATTCTCACGCACCAACTTCTGCTGGCCTTGAATTCTTACAGTGATATATTAAGTGCTCTAGTAATTTCATTAGCTTTAAGTATAATACTTTCAGTCGAAACAGGCATACCGTTCTTCCTCACGGTGCGCACAAACTTGACTACTTCTTCTTCAATGCCATGAAATCGGCCTAATTTTGGACCACTGAGCGACTTCCTTGTGGCTTTGGCTTTTTCTAGTTCCTGTTTTGAGAGTTTCCATCGACGCACATTTGCCTCAGATACACCGAACTTTCTACTCGCACCACAGTTATTAGTTTTTTCGGCGTAATTTATCACGATCAGCTTAAAATTTGTATCTTAGCTCCGTCTAATTCCTTTGTTAACTTTCCCTTTGCACTCGTGCCACGTACTTCAACATGATCTGTCATTTTAACTTAAGGGTTGTGCATTTAAATCAAGAATGCACAACTCAAAATTACTGTCACACTTAGTGAATCGCGGTGCGTCGTTTGAAAGGGGAATCCCAATGATTTCCGCTCTCATTTGTTTTGGCATTGGGTTGCCATTACGTGCAAGATGAAAGAACGTCGTATGTGTTGTGATCGTCGACGATGATTATTAGTCTAAATAATTATTATTCCCGTCATGTTTTTCTTATTGTTATTACTATTTGTTTATATCACTTCTTTATGTACGTACTTGAATTTGCTGTTGTGATTTGTTTACTCTAATATACCATTTGTTGTAAAAACCATTGATTAAATGCTTAAATATACTTCGTATTCGAATGTAAGACGACTCTTGATATTTACAGCTGAAAATTTGGAAAAAAAGGTCGTCTTAGATTCAGGTGAATACGGTAATTCTCATGGTGTGTGTGTGCAGATGGTGTAACGCCTGGTTGCGAAGCAACAATAGTAAATAAAAATAATAAATAAATAAATTGTTCCCTGCATATAGTGACGGGATATTCATTAATGAAATAAAGCAAACAAACAAATAATGTTTAAAATGTGAACATTAACCTTAATTTGATAAATTTCCTTAGGTAATCCAGAAACTTTCATGATTCACAATGCTAATTAAACTTCTAAAATTTAATATACGTGTTTATGCTAAGCAACAATAGTAAATTAAAATAAATAAATAAAAGTTTTTAATTTAAATCTTTTAAAGAGTTTATCATTATTAAAAGATTATAGATATTAAATCTTTTTTCCCTTAATTCAATATATTGACCTAAACATGGAAGAACAAGAAACCCCAGACGAACGGAGGCAGCGACAAACTAGAGAGTCAGTTTTTTGTTCATGTTGGTATATATCTGCCAGATCCAGGTTTTGGTCATGGTCAACTATATGTAGCACTCCCCCGTGGAAGAAACCACAAAAATGTCAAGTTTTATATAAGGGACACAGATACTCAAGGGAAATTATTGACAAACCACCGAACATTCATTAAAAATATAATAATTAAGCAATTACTATATTAATTTAACAATAAAAATACTTAAGAAAGAAAATCATATTGTTTCAATCATTCCTGTAATTTATGCAACACTTTCTTCTTGATTGTTTGATTGATTGCGGTAATGGATGGAGAGATTAATTCAATAATTATTTTCCCAAAAGTTTACACATAATTATCGATTTTTCACATTGCTTTTGGAAGTGCTGTGCACTAAATTTTTCAAGAGTGCACGATTGTATCTTAGAATATATCGGAACAGGGCCGTGTCAACCCCAATGCACATCCACGCACTAGCATCATGTAGACACACATAGCGATATTCATTCTGACCCTTGATGGAAAAAATTAGAGTGAACTATGGTTTTCTCCCGGGTGAAAGGGGCATCAGCGGCTCACGATGAATTCAGCAAATACAGGTACTATATACCAACTTATTCCGGCAAAAAGTATAGGTAGAAACTGATAGTACATTTTGAATGACAGAACTGCTTTTTTTGAGTAACATTAATGAACTTTAAACTCAATTAAAAGGTACAGCTTTAATATTATAAAAATATTACGTCACCTCAATGTTGAAGATGCACCAACGGCAGTATAAACCGCGCATTTAAACCCTAAATGTTTCTTGGTCGTGTAGATCCACGTAAACTTCGTAGAATTCTTCATCTTTTGTGAGTGTAAACGTAAACGCAAGCATGCTGCAGTAAATTTACTATCGAAACTCGCAATTTTTAAAACTTGGTCAGAAATCTTCATGTATTATGAGCTGTCTCTTTTTTACCGACATTTTGGGAAAAAGGTGCGTGGGGTACACATTTGCTATATTTTATTGAATTTCACCACTGTAGAGACTGATCGCGGTCACTAGGTATAGTTCATTTTGATAGTATCATTAGCAGCTGACATCAATCGAATTATAGGAAACTTTATTTAGTGGTTCAAGCTCTCCAAGAATAACAGTTTCTTATTGGTTGAAATTAAAACATGGAATGCTCATGATTATGTCATTATTGAAATTATTATTTCCTCCATCCATTGTAATGATATAATTCGTATGCTTAGGATACAAGAAAAAACCCATAACAGATGCAGTATATGTTGCATAGTATATTTTTAAAATCTACAAAGAAATGACCCATCTACAACTGTATATTCAAATTTTAAAAATCCTGTGATTTGCTTTTTATCAACTCAGACAGCATCCCCATCTCCCCCAATGTAAACATCTACTAGTAATCCCTGTGAATCTCACTTTGAGAACAGAAACAGTAAAATAGTTTGGTAAGTAAATAAGAAATACTTTATTCGATATTTTATCGGATGAACAAAAATCATCGTATTTCTAGAATGCGAGCACCAGGCACATTCCTACCGTGCCTAATGGAATACCCGACCCTGTACATATCTGCATTTTTTAAGAAAAATACCTTGATTAAAAAACTGGGAAATTGTGAAATCTGGCAATGTCTCTGTCCCGAGCGTCCCATATTTGTGAAAATGCACTGTATATCCACTGTTAGAAAAAATACGAAAAGTTGTGTAGATATTTCTCTATTCACCGACTGAAAATGATAGAACATTGCAAAAATATGTTAGAGAAGAATTTGGGAAAGAACTGGCATTGATAATGGACTCCAAAACTCAATGGAATAATTTGCTTGCTATGGTTTTATTGGTTAAAAAAATGCTTTCAGAAAGCCATAATTGATTTAACTGAAAAATTTACTTTTTCGGAAAATGAATTTAATTTAATGTCATCTCTAATATCCACTTTGATTCCTATTAAGTTGAGTGTTGAAGCTGTATGTCAACAAGATGCAAATATTTTAAGCTCAGATGCTACTTTACAATTTATGTTCAACAAACTAACAGAGCAAAATACACCGTTAACTAATGAGTTTAAGGCAGAATTAAAATCCAGTATATAAGAGAGGCAAACTGATTTGTGAGATGTTCTACAATACCAGCATAATTCTAGAAAAACTGCAGATTAGAACCTAAATCCCAAAATGTCCAACAGAATCGGTTAAACAAAGATAAATAAAGATAATTGTGAACTTACTAGAATGCCTTTGCAGTACAGAAGAGGAGGCAGTTATTCCTACAGATTCTATTGATAATGTGGAGGAAGATATAGAAATCTTAGCTCCAGAGCCTGTCGTTTCATTTTCTTTGTAAGAAGAGCTGTAGACGAGTATTATGAAAATGACTAATCCCATATATAATTTCTGAAGTGTCCGTCCGTCCGTCCTCCCCTCTGTCTCGAAAACCGTTTGCCGTAGAGATTTGCAGTAAAATGCATTTTGTTTCTACAGGCCAGGAGGTCCCTAGAAAACTAGTCTCAATTTCCTAAAGTCCTGGATTCGATTCCAGGAGATAATTATATGTTCTCATAAGTTTACACGGGATTTTTGAGTTTTCAGAGTGCAAGGTTTTTTTCCTTCATCCGTTAAAATACGTAAATATGGACCGATTTTCTTCGTTTTTACTTTATTCCATGGCTAAAACTCTATACTGTCTTATTTTTGCGATGTTTACATGTTACATGGTCGAGATTTTCAGAAATACGCAATTGTTTTCGAATTTTTACGGATATTTCGTACTCTTTCCGGGCGTTGCTAAGGCGACCGTCATTGTTGCTTCCGATTCAATTGCCATCAATTAAACGTTCATATTGATGTAAAAATGGAATCCTTAAGTTAGTAAGATCATTATACGCTACATTTTTGCTGTAATTAAAGTTTTATTGTTATAAATATAACAATGGATGAATTCATTAAGATAATGATTTAACTCGAGAACATTCAGTAAGATTTTTTTCTGTGACTAGGACGCGTTTATCGTAGATTGTGGTAGAAAAGCATATTTATTTTTTATAATACTGTATCTGAATATTCAACCTTTTGGAAATACCAAATGTTTTTGTTTTCGTGACTGAAGCAACCAAGAATCACCCTGCCATTTCATTACGAAGGCTTTGGTGAGGAGGAATCTTCCTAAACCCCGGTAAATTTATACTCCGAATTATTCTACAATCAGTTGTTTCAGAGCTTACTTTTTAATACTTTCGCCTGGCTTAAGTGGATAAATAATTATTTTTTGTGGCGTCGCTTTTAAAAGAGTTATGTTTTGTGATTGATTAAGTGGATGACATTTCCTGTAAATTACAGAAAGTTCACATCTTCCTTTTCCCAATATTTGCTTTCTTTGAGGTGTTAAGACCCAGTTTGACTCCCGGTCTTAGCAGTTCTATTCTTGTTTCCTCATTTCACATCACTACAGTTTATGCCTGTCGAGTAAGAATCTTCCGATCACTAATCATTTCAATTTAATTACTGTGCCGGATCAATTTACTCTCTACCATAACTTATAAAACACAGATTTCTGATAACCTACGGATAACATTTTTTTTAAATATGCGCACACTGCCTTTCCCTCAGTGAGATTCTAACACGCAAACCTTACATTGGGAGTCAAATATCTAAGTATCCTATACTGCGTAAATTCATTGCTAGAGTAAAATATGAATTATTAACATCAACTTATTTTACATACTTATTATATTTTATGAATCAATTAAAATTAAACGTGCAAATTTTGCGAGGGCCCAGCTAGTATGAATAAAAGTGAAACTGTAAGGCAAAAAAAAACATTCCATATTTCATTGAAATTGTTCGAGACGAGATTACCTCAAAGGAGAAAATGTAAGAGGTAAATATTTGCAATTAGTGTAAAATTACCTAATGACTGTCCTTCCTATGAGTGTCGAATTTGGGAGGGCCTTAATTTCCTCGATGATACGATCGAGATGCAGACAAAATTATTGAGAAACTATTCAATATTATGATTTATAGTGTATTAAAATGTTTTGTTACTTTATTACTAAATTATTTTTTATGTTTTGAAATTATGTTTTCAGTATTTTCACAAAAAGTGAGAAAATACTGGTTTTCCCCGAAATACCAGTTTTATTTTTTTGGTCTGGTATTGCAATCCCTAACCTTTACCACACTTTAGCTGCAGTTATGCAGACTAACCTAAGCTTGCATTTACGTTACAGGAGCCATGTGAGTTTCAGGTGGATGAGACTTTCAGGGTTCCTGAAGTTGGAATTGTAGTGGGAGGGCTTCTGGCCAAGGGAGTCATTACTGAGGGTTCCAAACTAATGATTGGTGAGTTGTGTGAACTACTTCATATTTTATTATTTATAAATTGTCAAATGATTTAAGTAGTCTGGTTTCATTAATGTCCAGAGCATGGCTGCCACCAATTTTTTTTCTTAATCCTGTTACTGACATCAAAATATCATGTAAAATCCTGTAATATGTAATATCTTGGTTTTTTGATACAAAATGTACAAATTTAAATTTATGCTTTCAATACTTTCAGCATCTGCATCACATATTTTAAGTAAAATTATTTGCAACTGTTTATGCATAGCCCTGTAACTTAAATTTAAACATGCTTTTTTGTATATTAAATTTATCCTGCATTACAAATCAACTGTATTGAAATAGAAAGTTTATAAAAATGTATTCAAGTTTTAAATATACATTAAATGGCACAAATGCATTGAAAACAATAAGTAACCATAGGCCTAGTTTGCAGGACAGGTCTTAGGAAATCTGTTAAATAAAATAATAATCACTTTTAATGATCTTTATATAATGGCTCAACAAAATTAGACAAAATTGTAAAAAAGTTTCTACGCATAGTGATCAACAATTAGAAAATTTTACCTTAGCAACGGAAACAAGTGACGTATTTAACATAAATGTAGACGAAAATTCAAAATTCTCTTAAACCATCGGTTTTATGAAGTATTGTTTCAAACAAAACTTGTAGAAAATTACATTGTCTATAACTTTTATAATTACTAATATTTACGTAAATTTATTTTTAAAGGAGATATTCGGAAAAAAAGGGAAAACGACAAGAATAAACGTTCACTTCCGGTTGAGCCATTTCAGCCAAAACCTTTTCAGATCTTCAGTTACTAATAAAAATGTTAAGTTTTGTACTGATCTAATTATTAGTTTTTGAGTTAGAGCGCCAACAAAATTTTGTCACACACGGACATCACGAAAATAAAACGTACTCAGGGGACCTCAAAACGTGTATTCTCATTGAAATCTCAAATTTGATTTTTTTCGTGATTACAGGCAACCCCCTACTTTCGTACATTATACATTCTCACCCCTAAACCGCCTTTCGTATGCCGAATTCGGACTTTCGTATGTCAGCTGATGATCCAATATTTCGAGCTATCTAATAGTGGCGCTGTCTGTCAGCCAAGCTAACACTTTTAATAAATTACCAAATGAAGCAAAATGCATAAATATAGCAAAATTCAGAAGAGTAATGGCTTCATGGCTGAAATCTAAATCATTCTACTCAATTGATGAGTTTCTAGAAAATGACCTAGCAGATTTAAATTTCTGAAGACAAAACTAACCTTAAAGTATGCTGTGTAATAATATATGTAATATAAGATTTGTGTGTAATGTTTTTTAATATTGTACTGAAATTTGACCAGATTAATACCACTGTAAAGTTGGTTAATAATCAATAACTTTTATTATTATTCAGTCTCAGCAACGTTACCATCTTTGTTTGTACGTACAGCAGTGTATCTTTGTTTGTGCATTTTACACCTATTATTTTATAAACATGAGTGAGAAATGGAAAACTGAAAGTTCTAATACAAGTAAAAGAAACGTAGGGCTCATAAAGTGAACATGATTGAGACAAAGACGGAAATAATTAGGCATGCCGAAAGCGGCAAATCTTTAGCTTCAATTGGATGCTCATTGGACTTAAGCCGGTCGAGTGTGTGTTCAATGGTGAAGGAGAAGAACAGATATAATAATATAATACGTACTGTGGCATTCTGAATAAATGCCACATTTTTTTAAGGAGCAAGGAACCGATCTACACACGCTTCGATGATGATGGCGATATCCCGATAGCAGACCGCAAAGCAATTTGAGACATAATGATCGTGCAGTTGCTTGGCTTTCTCGCGAATGACAAGTGAACTCAGCGACATTTTCTTGCGAGTTTGGGTCTCGATTCACAGGTTTAAAGCCTTCTCTGTCTTTTCTACATACGGATTCCTAGGTACAAAAGACTCTTTTGTACTCGTTGAAGTACCACTTGCAACACTAGCTCTAATCGCTTCTTCACTTTCCTCATCGATTTTATTGTGGACTCAGTCACACCAAGTAATTTACCAAACTGATGAAGCCTATCTAAAACTCCAATTTTCTTCTCCAAACTCATCACTTTTTTAACCCTTTTTACCGACTTTTCTTTCATTTCATTCATCACTCTCTTTGGGGCCACGATTAGGCAGTATTACAAAAAACTATGAAAATAGCAAAATGCTTTAATGAAAAAAAACTCCCACTTTCATACATTATACATTGACACCCCTAAACCATCTTCCGTACGCCGAATTCGGAATTTAATATGTCAGCGAATGACGCACTAACATTTCGAGTGCTGCTGGTTGCCAGCCACCAGGCCACCAGTTTCTGCCACATCGGCATCTTTGTCTGTACAGTATTGTTTATTTGTGCAATTATTTAAATATTTTATTGCATTTTGCCCTATATCTCTATATTATAAAAGCGACGATTGTGTTTAAAAGGCCCCTGCTCAAAAAACTAAACATTTATACCATAATTAGAGATTTTATAATATTTTTTGCCTCTCTGGTAACGGAACCCCCCCTATAACATGTAAATCTATGTTCGACATCTGTACTTTCGACTTTCGTACACGTTTTCAGGAACGTATGTGTACGAAAGTAGGGAGTTGCCTGTACAATACTTTCTCTTATACTGCGTATGGAGGAAGTAAAAATATAAAAATGCCATAGTGTGGTGACCAAATCATACACCACATCAACCTCCAACTAAATGCTATATTTTACAGACAATTATAACAAAACAGCAAAACAAATGGTCTTGAGACGCACATGTCTCGTAGTTTAAATTACATGAATAACATAGCATATATTGTAATTAAACAAACATGACACAACGAAAGGCAAGCAGACTTGAGACATAAAACACTTCATGGGTATTGTCTATAGCTACAATCTGTCCTCAGGAACCATTCAGCACAATCGATTTGCGAGGAAAATCTTGTCTCTCGTAGTGTAAACTCCTCTCTCTCCATCAAACGGCAATCGCCTCGTGTAGCCCGTTGATCGCTCAGCTGTCCCTCTCTCGGAGTCTCTGCGTCTCGTTCTGACGGGAGCGGATGAGGGGAGGATCGGCGGGTAGTTTGAATGGGTGACTCCTTGACTTCGTATTGGTTAATTTCTTGAGTACATTATATAACCATGGGAAAAAGGAGGAAATGGGAAATAGGGGTGATATTGCCGATCCAGTTCAACAGCAAGTTTTAGCATTCAATCTCACAATAAGTAGCAAGTTTTTGCGCTTCACCCAAATTATATTAAGATATGTACGTGCTTACAGAACAATTCCATTGAATACATTTTTCACAGGATTTGTATAGAATAATAATCTCTGAATTTCTTAGTATTCTATGTATTTTTTACGCAAACATCTCAGATAACTTCCGAATTTTTCCTTATAAATATCTGTGAATCACGGAAATGTCTATTTTTCGTTAAAAAATATCCATGAAAATGGATATAATCCATGAAAAGGGCAGCCCTGGTCTAGAGCAAGGCTCTTAAACTATGTTTTGCATAAAAAAAAATTAGTCGTCTATCCACTATTTCATCTTAAAGTGATAATAATACAGCACATGCATTTAATGGATCTCATGTTTATCAATATATAATTAAACATAATATGATGTCTTTTTAGCATACTTTTGAAATGGGCAAAATGACTATGCATGATATCTCTTGTAAAAACACTTCCCATCCTCTCAATAATTTGAGCTTCTTTGAAAAGATGCACAAAAATAATAAAACAATTATTCCATCCTGTTTCTCCTTCACCTTTAACCAGTCATCTGGATATCTAATTTTGCCCTGACGCACAGCTGGTGGGTACTTTTTCTTCGAATGAGGTTTTTAAAATCATGACAATTATTAAGGATTTTAATAGATATTTATTATTTAATTGAAATAAATAATAATTAACTAAGAATTGTATGTCAAAATCATAACATTTATGGAAAAATATTTTTTTTTATAAATTACGAAATTTTCAGAATGAATTATTACATATACATTAAATTATGTTTCATTTCTGTAAATAATGATAAATTTGATGGAATAAACAATTTCAGAATGCTAAAAATCAGGCAACATGTTAAAAACAACAAATGAACATTTGTTGTTCATTAGGGGCATTGGAAATGCAACCCGCAGGACAAAGGCGGGGTTTCGCTACGAGGCGTATAGCTTCTCAAAATAAGGAAGGAAGTGCCATCTACCAGCGAGACAGTAAACTAAAAGGATGTCGCTAGGAGTTATAACAGCTGCGTGACAGAATATAACGGCATACCCATAGCAAATGGACTTAAATTCGGTGTGCCATGTATATACGGCATACGCACCACCATGCCCATGCCGTATATATATGGCATACCCAGATGAGTGGTTAAAACTGTGCCGTCAAAGTTCAACTGTTTTATTCAAAGTATTAATGTAACAAGCTTTCATTCTGAATCATTCATGAAATGCAGTTAGAAGACAAAATAAAATCTTTATTAATTATATACAGTGGCATATCCCTTTATAATTATGAGAGTGATTCAAGACTACATGTACTCCTGGTTGAAAACTCCTGATTTAGGTCTAATTGAAGTAGTTGCGATGTCAATCAATTTCACTATGTTAATGACTTGGTTGAATCAATCCTGCCTGTTCAATGCAGTTTATATGAATTCTGTCATCATACGGACATTTTTTCAAAAACCAATGCATTTTTTTAATTGGTAAATTATTAATTTGAATCTGTTTGATGGGTGCATCAGATCAGAGTTATTGGAAGTTAATTATAGATTCTGAGGTATCATATAAGTGAAAATCAAGTCTATATGTGATTTTTAGGGTTAACGTTTTAATAATATTTCAATTGACATAGTTTAGGTGCATTTAAAAACCTTGAAGGAGTATTTCACCCTTTAAACCAGGGTTGCACAACATATGGCCCATGGGCCAAATGTGGCCCTCCGATACATCTTATTTGCCCGTTCAAAGCAGAGAGCAACTCTGTTGGTTCATTCCTTTTATATCAGAATACAATTAAAATTTTTAAGTAAATTATATTTGTTTCCCACTTCATTTTTTGTCACATAAAAATAGCAAGTACAATTTGTTATGGTAATTAATAAATCCACAATAGTATGCTTATATTTTTATTGTGGATACAATTTTCGTGGTGCTTAGGTCCAATCAAGGTAGATTTTGAGTTGTGCACCCCTGCTCTCACATATTGATGGCTTTATTTATATGTTGAAAAACCTGAAAATTTTATTGAAATCTGAATTTGATGTTTGGACAGCATTACTAATTGGGATAGATCAATAAAAATATCATTCACATGATACTTTGTAAAGATGTGTGAATTCTTATGAAATATTTTGCCTACCGACATGTGCAAATTGTTTACTCTCACTCTTTCTTATGTGCGGTTTGTGACCAATTATTCTTTTCTTTCAAGGGCCAATGGATAGTGGGTCGTTCCTAACAGTGACAGTGCAATCCATCCATAGGAATAAGGCACCATGTAGAGCTGTGAGGGCATCACAGAGTGCCTCACTCAGTCTCTATCCAGAAGTCCCTGGCCTTCGTAAGGGAATGTTCCTTTTGGGTTCAGGGGCGCAGCTATCTGCTTGCTTATTTTTTCAAGTTAGTAGCAATCGTTTAATCTCATAAGACTGAAAATGATGTTTCAGTTAAGATTTATCTGTGTCATTATTTTGAAATTTGTTTTATGAAGATAATTTAAATATCCACATAATGTTTGTGGAAGCTAAAGTCTAACCACTGGAATAAATGATCAGTAGAAAGCCAACGAGGATAGCTGCTTTTTGATCAAAACTGGAAAAAATAAAAAGATTTTGATTTTAAGTTTTAACTGTATTACCTCAGAATCAAATTCAACTGACACAAAAATCTTTTTAATCGATATTTTTATAAAAATTTGAACATTTGTATTTACTTGTGTATCCCGCACACATATTTTCCCGAAACGTTGGGGAAAAAAGGTGGGCGCATCTTAACACAAGGATTTCTGAACAGGTTATGTAAATTGTGAGTATCGATAGTAAATTCTCTGCAATATGATTGCGTCTACGTTTATACTCATAAAAGATCGCATTCTACGAAGTATATGCATATTTATGCAACCAAGCAAACGTGTAAGTTCTGCCTGCGCTGCAGGCAAAAACTCGCAAAACTAGGCAGAAAGAATATGCCGACTAACTGATAACTATAGTTCAATGACTACTGACGGTTTGCCGGCTTGAGAATAGGTAGGTTCAAGTTTGGTCCTTTTCCCTCATCCACTTCAAGGAATTTGGAGTGGTGAAATTTTGTTGCGAATGAAAGATTTCATCGTTCGATAGGAAGATGGAAATCCCCATCTCAAGTGTTTGGACTTATTTGTTCCTAACCTTCCAATATTTACTCACGACATGATATGCAAAAAAACTCCCCATCCGCATAGGGAAGCTCCCATTCATAGACGAACAAATAGTTTGTGAAGCTCTGCATTGGTGCGTAATATTACATCAAAAACAGTGAAGTGGGAATGAAGTTGCGTAATATTACAACAGAAACAGTTAAGGGGTTAACAAAAGAGGACTATCAGTGAGGAGATTTCTGATAGTATCGTCATAAAGAGATCATCCAATACATTGCGTCACGCAGAAGGGGAAGGTGCTTAACTTGAGCGGAACTTGTTTCAGGAAGTGGGAATCGGTGACTTAAAAAATACTTATTTTGGCTCAAATTAATTTTTTCCCTCTGAATCAGCCCAAAAATAGGAGTGCGTGGGGTGTACGAGTGCGCGGATTACATGGGTAAATATGGTATTATTTTTTCATTCCTGTAACACATCAATTTTCATAGTAAAAACAATCTATATGATGTGGAAATTTATGATGTAGGACAGGGATGGCAAATGATTTTTGTGTCGCATACCAAGAAAGTCATTTGAATCATCAGAATTTTTGTTCGTGTGCCACTAGCTTACTCCTCTAAGAAACTTCATATTTTACACAGAAAATAACAAGATTACGTGTGCCAGTAAAATCATAAGAGTGCCATTTCTGGCACGTGTGCTACATACAGTAAAACCTCATTATTTCAAAGTTCAAGGGACCAAAAATTACAACTTCAAAATAAACGAATTTTCATAAAAATTGAACTTTATTACGATCATCTACTTAGGCAGTAAAACCGCAATACAGAATATTATCTTTCCGTTCTACAAATAAATTGGCCTTACAAGTTAGTATACACGGCGAATTGGAACAGAGCTGAAGTGAAGTTTGCGATTCACAAAGACAACCACATGTGAAAAAAGGTTCCAGTGAATATCTCAAATTTCCCAGTACATTTCAAGTACTCTTTGATGCCGCAAAGAAAAGACGTTCAACCATGCACTGAAAGATTATCACTCATCTATACTCCATACTGCTGCATATACGGTAAATACCCACGTATAACGCGCAGGTAGGTTTTTGGCCTCGTATTCTGCGATTCTTTTATATACCCTATATACTGCGCACATTTTCTCAAAATTTTCGTCTCAGTCACAAATTTATCATTTAACTCATTATTATTATTATGCGTTAAATTGTCAGTATCATTGTGATATGATAAAACAATGAATTAAAACTGACGTCAGAGATGGCTAGGAAAATCATGGGGCCCAGTGCAAAGTGTGAGTGCGGGGCATCTTACGCGTTAAACTTTTTTAATAGTAAATTATAATAACTAAAGCAACATCTCTCACTGTGACACATCGATATTTTTTCATAAGTATGATAAATATTTCTTAGAGAGCGTGGGGCCTCTTTAAGTGCGGGACCTCAATCATGCCATATATTTTATTCCCGTAGATTAAAATTAATATCATATATAATCAAATTCGATTTAACTTAACATGCTTATTATGGCCAATATGCATATTAAATCCACCTTTCTTATCTTTACCTGCGCAATTCATTTTTTTAAATACCGCGATAAATATGTACCCCCGTATAACGTGCAGCCTGCTTTTCAGCCCCAAAATATCGGGGAAAAAGTGCACGTTATACACGGGTATTTATGGTATATTGCACTAGCTACTGTACCTGGCGTTGCCCGGGGAAAAACACAAAAATATGTTCTAACAAAAATTAATATTTTATTTCACATTCCGTCACTCTCTCTCGCACGCGACGAAAAAGAAAACCCGCTGCCTTCCCAGATCACATCAGGGTCACCAGTTATAGGGGTGTGAATAACGTAACGAATAATAACTCTGGGTTTAGAACAATTTAGTAACAACAAGTAACAATAACAAGAGAAAGAAAAAAGAATAAGTTTGTGCTCGCTGCTACGCTCGGAAGCTCCTGCTCACGCATTGATGACTCGACATCAGTAATTGCTTCACGCTCCGGAAGCCTGGTCCTTCCATGCCCTGTCCAGTAGCAGGGAAAGCAATCGTCACGCGTGTTCGGTCAGCGGCCAAAGGTAGGCACTGAGAATTCACTTGTTGCCATTAGCATACAAAGTTATTTTGCATTTTGTACAATTAATATAAAACATTTGGGATTAAAAAATAGCCTATGGTCTTCCTATTTGTGAAGAAAGTATCTGTTGAAAGTTTGATTACTCTAGCTTTAACGGTGTGGAAATGTATAGATGCACAAATAAACAAACAAATAAACTTTCATAAAAATATATATGAGATTGTGCTCTTCTTGCATGACATTATGGTAAAACCAGTGATGAGCTGAAGCCGGCTCCCACTGAGTCACGCGAACCGGTTGTTAAATTTTTAGAAAATGTGAAAATTTATTGATTTTGTCCTTTCAAGTACATTTTGCCCTATCTGAAAGTCAATTACCGACAGTGTATGAAATGGAATATATTGTAAACCAAATACTTCTTAAGCTAGCGGAATGGTATTTCTAAACTAGAGCGATCTGGTGCCCCTGGCATGTAGGCATCCTGCCACCCTTATCCAAATTTCCTTACGACTTTTGTTTTATAGAGCCGGTTCTTAATATTTTTTCCAGCTCATCACTGGGTAAAACTACTAGGTTTTTGTTTTTGGCTCATCACTTATTCTCGGGTAAAACAAAGGCATGATCTTTTTAGAGACGACATTCGGTATAACTTCGTGCAACGTTATTTAAAGATTGGTTCAGTAACAGAAATCAATATTACATGGTCTTTTCTGAAGCATATCACTTTCTCATGAGAAAAACCTTGCCCAGGTTTGGGAGACCATGAGGATTGAGATAATAGGGGTTCTTGCAACTTCTCTTCATTTCAGCTTGGTTCTGCGGTTCTCGAATTTTGCTATCTCATATTGAAAATGTGAGCATTCACAGTGATGCATTGGTAAGCTGACTCATTTATTTGAATCATCTATGACTTTTATTTCACGTTGATTATTAAATAGGGTGACCTTATTCTGACGAGGTGAAAATGGGACATTTTCCATCGTTGCAAGGAAAACACGGGACAAAATTTTCGTATGATTTTTTTAATGGTGGATCTGTCACTATCATGATCTATAGCAAAAAAGGCAAATACGAACTTTCCTTACAGTCTGGAGCATGCCAGACTAGGACAAAGCTCACAATCAAAAGAGATTCTGACTAGCGTCGTCATTGTCGAAACTCGAAGGGAATAAGTCAGGTTAAACCCAGGCAGGATATTATATGCGGAGACCAGGTTAGCCACCTCAAATTTATCAATAACTCTGAGGTTTCTTAATCTGACAATTGTGACTGTAATTAACATTTGTTATTCGTTTGATAACCTCCATATTTCCTACATTTCTAATAGGAATATCAGCTATACTATCAGATAATCTAAATTTTATTTGCGATGGGCTTCAAAACAAAAATGGGACGTTTGGTCATCCTACTATTAAATGAGTAAAAGTCACCTGTTTGGGGAGCTATATTTATTTTGTGTGTGAGAAATGGGGAACAGAAATGTAATGTGATGGTGCACACACAAACATTCCACTTACACAGGATCGAGGTTTCGAATTAAATGAACTGTTCATGAGTCACCGGACCAGATCATGACTCGAGTTTCATTGTAGGCATATTTCGAATAATCCGTACCAAAAAGTATGCAAAATTCTAAGGTGTTGGCCTTAGCTTCAAATTACACCATATTGTAACCGCTCCGCAGGTTGGGAGCCCAGTTCGGGAGGGGATCTGGCAGGGATTCACCAATAAAAGGGTATTACTTCTGACAGAAGGCTACTCTTTATTGCTAACCATCATTACATTCTCACACTCCACGACCGCCGACGGCCGACCGTCGTCTACCGACTCTGACTCACAACCCCCGAGTGACGACTCTTTCACCGTGCCTTACCATCATATCCGTGGCGTCTCTCATTGGCATCCCCATGTGACCCCCCGTGGGTTCTTTCCACGGGTTAATAATGACGCCACTAATGTTCAAAGTTCGGTTCATACTCTGCTACTGGGAGGTGTACAAAGGCTGGTAGGGTGGGTGGGTAAGCATTCCTACCGATAGCAGGATGTGAAGCATGATAATGTGAGGAGTAACTTCCTGGCACCGGAATGGAAGGAAGGACAGGGGAAGGATTGCGAAAAGTAAATCATGAGCGTTTGCACCTTTACAATACTTTGAATTATCCAGGATCGAAATAACGGGGTTTTACCATATTTTTTATCCCTGATGTAGGGCATCTCTGGACTACTGAGCTATATCATTATTATTGATCAAAACTTGGATTACTTTATACTAAATTTTCTTTTTCTGTATTCAAAATATTTAAATGGCAAATTTTGCTATTTTTAACACTATGTACATAAGAGACGATAGTATATCAATAAATAGCCAAATAAAAGTACTGTATATCTTCGAGTGTAAGGTGATTCGAGTATAAGTCAAAGTGTACTTTTTAGCCTAAAAATTCGTCTGCAGTCTGGACAAAATTACTTTGGGATTGACGGTTGAGGCGGCTCGCGTGCGATGTTGCCAGTGTTTCAAATATCTTTGCAACTGAGAGAGAGAAGAGAAAGCGTCCCAAAACGTGACCACGCAAGAACCAATAGTAATGAAGGAGGCGGAGCATCACTGGGATCAACTTCATTCTCTCTCAGGCCTCCGTTGTGTCAACTTCGAGTCTCTCTTTGTTGTGTTGCCTTTTGCTTCACGATCTCACCAAAAGGTGCATTCCAGTGTGGTAGATATGGCAACGCAGAGTTTCTGTTTTCTCCCCAGAAGACGTCCCCCCACATCCTAGCAGCGGAGAGAGAGAAGCAGTCCCAATATCTTCTTTGCAGGGGACATAGCGTCAACGCAGCGTGGTTGCTCTTAGCAACACTTCCCTCCCCTCCACCTGTGATTGGCTGTGAGGGAGGGGAGTCTTTCCCGCCAAGCTCTCACTCCTACTCTGCCCCGAATTATCAATCCCAAAGTAATTTCGTCCAGACTGTAAAATCGAAGACTCGAGTATAAGTGAAGGCAATGAAAACGAAAACAAGATAATTTTGAAATTTACAAAAATTTATCTATTATATAAAAATGAATGTGTGTATGTGTGTATCATGATTTTAAAACTCGAAAACTACAGATCGTAGAAGCAAGAGAAAGGTATAATTTTAAACGGTGTTTTGTTTCTACTGGCTATGAGGTCCCTGAAAAAATATTTTCGTTTGCTCAAGTGTCCCGGGTTCGAATCCAGGAGGCATTTACATTTTCCCATAAGTTTACACAGGATTTTCAATTTTTCCGAGTGCAAGTTTTTTTCCTTCACTCATCAAAATACGTAAATATGGACCGATTTTCTTTATTTTTACTTTATTCGACGGAGAAAACTCTCTACTATCTTATTCTTGCAATGTTTACATGTTACACGGTCGAAGTTGTCAGAAATATGTATTTGTTTTCAAAATTTTGCATATTTTTCGTACTCATTCCGGGCGTTGCCAAGGCAACCATCATTGTTGTGTCCGATTCAATTAGTGCCAATTAAGCATTCAAATTGACGAAAGAAAAGCGTTGTTCGCTTTGAACTTTTCTTTAAGCATCGAAATGAATGACGCATAGCAACATAAATATTTAAAGATAATTATACTGTTGACTGCATCTGGGAAGCATTTCTAATGGTTTAATCAAGGCATTTCATCATTTGTTTTGTAAGTAAAACTATTATACTTCATATATGAGAAAGTAATAAATTAATTTAGATTTTCGTGTTTTTTAATTAGGTCATTTTTACACTGTTCTGAATCCCGGGCAACGCCGGGTAAATTATGGCTAGTGTGTGTATGTGTGTGTGTGTGTGTGTGTGTGTGTGTACACACACACATATATACAGTAGAGTCTCGATTATTCGAGGTAAAGTGGACCAAGCTAACCTTGGATAATGATAAACTCGGATAATACAGAAGGTTCATTTTTAGGTATTAAAAATAGGTCTATGTATATGTATGTTCAGAAAATTTATTTTATACATACGTAACTAAACTAAAAGAACAATTTATTGATATTACTTATTCAAAATAGTCTTTTAATGATTTCTGCCCAACTTTGGTTGATCGCTTTTTGGCCGCCATGTTACGCCACCTTTTTAGCAATAGAAGATCAGCTGGTGTCGATTCTTCTTGTTGTTCCAGATATTGAAGCGCTTTCTCCAGTACAGCAAGTCCCTCGGTATGTGAGATACGATTAATTTTCAGGGTATCATCTTCTTTCTCACTCTGTTCTACTTCATTCACCATGTTGACTCTCATGTCTTCTGTCAACACCTGTTCGCTATCTGCAGCCATCCAGTCTGCAATGTCTTCTTCATTTAGTGGTTCCGATAGAGGAAGATTTTGAGCCAAGTCGAACAAGTTGTCTAGTTCGGGTTCTTCTTCAATTTCACTTTCAGTTTCCAAAATTTTTTGCCAAGACTTGATCAATGTTGATGGCTTGATGTCTTTCCAGGCCTCTGCTCCCCAGTAAGTGACATTTTATTGATATGTTTTTAGGGCAATCTTGAACACTCTTGCCTTCTTCTATGCCTTCTAGGAGATGTTTCAACAGTCGTCGTCTGTAATTTCTTTTAAATGCTTCCAACACGCCTTGATCTAATAGCTGAATTAGAGAAGTGACATTAGGCGGCAGGAAAATGGCTTTTATTTTGCCATTTGTTAATTCCTCAGCATCTGGATGGGATGGAGTGTTGTCAAACAATAGCAATGCTTTCCGGGGAAGATTTTTTTCTTTCAAGAATTTTTGTGTTCTTTGGACAAATTCATCAAAAAACCAAGTCTTGAAAAGTGTCGAGTCCATCCACGCACTTTTTTGTTTGTTATAGTACACAGACAAACTAGATACACAAACGTTCTTAAATGCTCTAGGATTTTTCGACTTCCAAACAAGCACTAATTTCAACTTATGAGTACCAGTGGCATTCGAACAAGCCAGCTGATTTACTGAAAGGTGGACATACGGCACACAATGGCTTAAAAATTCCCATTTCAGTAAATGAAACATCTGTTAGCAACATGAAAGTACCTTCAAATGAGGCCAATAAACTAAGGGAAGCATCTTTACTGATTAAATATCGATGAAGCTTCTGTGTTATCATGTCACTCATTAAGAATCATCGATCAGTTATTAAAAGAGGTTATGAATGACATTCGACCATTTGGTGGAAAAGTATTGGTACTCGGTGGCGACTTCCGTCAAACAAGTAACATCGTTCCACGTGCCAGTATTACAGACATAATAGAAGTTTGCATAAAGAATTTACCATTATGGCGCCATGTAAAGCAACTCAGTCTTATTGCAAACATGCGCACATCTGGCCAAGATCAATTCAATGAATGGGTACTGCAACTGGGCAATGGTGACCTGTCTAATAACATCGAAGACCTTTATCCTGGTTTGATAAAACTTCCACAAGAAATGATTGAAGAAGGAAACATCATCACTATGATTTTCAAGGATCAAATTTTAACAACTACATACCAGCAAATTGCCGAAACAGCAAAGAAGGTGATTCTAACGCCCAAAACCGTGTCTGCAACCGAGTTGAATTTTGAAGGTCATCATCTGCCAGTCATGGAAGCACCTCTTGAACTGTGATTTTGAAATGCTGTTCAGCACTTACTGCGATTCCACCTGGATGTCCTCAACGATGTCAAATCTCCGTCTCTTCATACGAATTTTCATCTTGGGGAACAGGAAGAAGTCGCAGGGGGCTAAGTCGGGGGAGTAGGGGGGATGGGGGACCACTGCCATGTTGTTCTTGGTCAAGAACTGCTGCACAGACAGAGTGGTGTGTGCAGGCACGTTGTCGTGATGCAGGAGCCAGTCTTGTGTGCACCACTTCTCCTGCCGTTTCCGTCTCATGTCCTCTCTCAAATGCCTCAGGACTTCGGTGTAGAACTGCTGATTCACCATCTGACCTTGGGGAAGAAATATCTTATGGACAATTCCCTCCATGTCAAAAAAGACGATCAACATGCTCTTGACCTGCCTTGCTTTTTTCGGTCACGGAGAAGATGGAGTCTTCCACTGGGAAGACTGCTGCTTGGTTTCGGAATCATAGCCATAAAACCAGCTTTCATCACCGTAATGACCATTGAAAGAAAGTTTGGGTCATTTCTAACGTGCTCCTTGAGTTCCCTGTGGACACTCAGTCGATGTTGGTTCTGGTCCTGGGTCAACACGCGGGGCACGAATTTGGCTGCAGTCCGCCTCATGTTTAGTTCATCAGACAGAATCGTTGATATGTCCCGTAGGACAGGCCAACAATGCTGCTGACATGTTGGATGGTATGCCGACGATCCTCGCGAATGACCTGTCGCACCTTTTCCATGTTTTTGTCCATTGTCCTGGTTGAAGGCCGACCAGAACGTTCGGAATCTTCAACAGACATTTGTCCACGTTTGAAACGCAAGAACCACTCGAAAGTCTGGGTCATGTGTCTCGGATGCGGTTTTGTCAAGCTTGAAGCAAAACTTGATGCAGACGCGCTGCTTCTTCAAGTCTGCCATTTCACTATACAAGAAAATTGCAGAACGCTGGTGACATTGGGTTGAAAAAACTTGCTTGAAAAGAAAACATGTGCACACACACACACACACACACCTGAAACTTTACACACTGCTTCATAAAGGATGTCTTCAGCACATCCTAGCAGCAGAAGTCCCTACTACTTCCGGTTAGCGCTCCACGTGGCCAGTCCCAGACCTTTTGGGTAGCACCTCGTATATGATGTTATACAGGTCGAGCACCCTTTATCCAAACTCCTTGGGAAAGACTATTTCGGAATTGGAAAAATTTTGGTTTTTTGGATATTACACATTAAGTTAGTATGCATAGCGCCCTTGCATAAGTGTATCCTATACATTATTCTATAATATGACCACTACACCACTCACGCTACCTGTTACCAACTTGAAAACAAATGAACAATTATTACGTTTTATTATAACGCTATATTAAAATAAAAAATACAAACGAACAATTACCGTAGAGTCGTTAATTTCCACCTTATTAGATCTCCATAATGAATTTTCACAGAAAGGCTTGTGGAATTCCTTCACTCCTCAGCTGACGGATCCACTCCAACAACACATGATCAAGCTCGTCATTTTTTGATCTGTGCATTGCTTTTCTGTTACTCATTAACTTTTGAGATTCACTTTCACTAAAAAATTTTAATAACTGATCTTTTTGTTTTATTGAATCATACACGGTGATGATGGATACCCATGCCATAGCCCTCGCTTAATCGCTTCACAGATGCACCACGATCAAGTTTTTGCAATAACTCAACTTTCTTAGCAATTGATAATGAATTGTACTCCCTTTTTGTTTTCATACTGTTACCCATAAGCAATGTGGTGAAAATTTTGAAGATTTAATTGTACTGTGATTTAATAATTTGAATGTGGTTAATAAGTAAGACAGAATGCATTTCATTATTTATGTATTAGTTATTACAAGTATTATTTTGAAGTAGTTTTTCACATATCCGGTGGTAGCAGCATTATAGTGACATTCCTTTGAGTATAGCACCTTTTTGAGAGCAGACAGAAAATTTCACAAATTTCGGATTTAGGATAAATTCGGTTTTTGGATTTACAGATTAAAGGTGCTCAGCCTGTACGATTATTACATGATTTGTATTTTCGTTTCAAGTTACATTTTTTTCAAATAATTTTGATCATTAAGCTGTCTTGATAAATCAGTGGCTGACCTGATTGAATTTCGAGATTCTGATCCCTAGCAATCTCACAGATTTTTTTGCATAAAGCTAGGTACATTACGTAACATTATTGTAGCACATGAATGCTTCGTGAATCCAATTATGCCCCGAAATCTCTCACATTCCGATTATCTAAAGTCATTCCATTATTACCAAAATTCATTTATATTCCGAATGATCATTCAATTATTAAAATCATATTCCGAATAATAAGTGATTATATAAATCATTCATTTCCATTTCCTATAAAATAACATGTAAAAATTGAGAAACAGACAGACAAATGACTTTGTTAGGGCAAAATTGAGACTATATATTCCCTTCTTACGTTTAACTCTGCATCAACAATTACAAATGAGAATAAAATTCAGTTCAGACGCCTGAGCGGTGTAGATGTCACTCCTCACTCTGCGTCGTTTTCAAGGTTATTTGTTGCTGCCAGCGCGTATAAATGGGGACGAATATCATATGTAGCCTACAGTAATTGTTTAAATTAGTGTATTATATGAAGATATTTGATTAGTTGTGATCATTACTTCAACAGTTGTGACAATTGTTTCATCATGAGCCTCTGTAGCATGTGCCGTAAATCTATAAGGAGCACAGTGTCTATTTCGTGTGCTGAGTGCCACGGGAAATTTCACGGTTCTTGCTTGGAAAATCCACTTTCTCAAGAAGATATTGAAGGAATAAGGGCTAGTAAGCAACCATGGAGTTGTTTGAAGTGTCAAGCATTGCGAAGAAAGAGTTTGACCACTGAAGTGCCTGTTGATGATAGCTAGTCTACGGATAAATCTTATGGTGAAATGTACTGTTTTTTTAGTGATCTAAAAAAAGAGCTGAAGGCTACAGAAAAAAATCTTGGTGACTCGATAAATAGGCTATATGAAAGGTTTGATGAAAGTGTTAAGCTTATTGAGGTGCAGTCTAAAAAGTTAGGTGAGTGCTATGGTCAAATTAGTGATTAAATAATTGAAAATGCTTTGCTGAAGAAGCAAATTAAGGAGGTTTCAAATCGCTTTGGTGATTTAGAACAGCGTTCCTTGGCAAATTCTGTTGAAATACGTGGCATTCTCGTGAATCTGAACGAAGATTTATCGGTGATTGTGTGTAAAATTGGTGATGGATTAGGCGTGAATATTAAGCCTGATTCCATTGATTATTGTTACCGCTTAAGACCTAGGTTGAATGGGTCTGCAGGAGACATTCATATGCGATTTATAAACCAATAATCAAGGAATCTTTGTTGGCCAGGCATAGAGTGAAGCAAAATTTTTCTGTGCGTCATCTATCCTTGGATTCTGTCCCTCCTATCAACCAGCCAATTTTCATCAATGAGGCTCTCTGTCCTGGTCGCCGGAAATTACTGAATTTTGCGAGGGAAGCTAAGAAAACAAAACATTACGCATACCTATGGATACGTGGAGGAAGAATCTTGATGCGTAACGCCGAGAAGGAACCTGTCCTAGCCCTCACTTGTTTGGACGATATTAGTAAGCTGTGATTCATTTAAAGAAAATTGGTATCTCTTCGTAAAAATATCTCTTAGAAAATTCTATTGATGAGTTCAAATGACAGTAGTTTAAGTTTAATTAATTAAGTGAAAGTCATTCAGCAAAACATAAGAAGTATAAGAAGGAATTTTTGTTTATTTACAAGTAACCTGAGTAATTTGCAAATTAATCCATCTATAATTGTTCTTACAGAGATTTGGATCGATGAATGTGAAGTGTGTTTCTATAAAATAACCGGTTATAAATGCTTTGCTAAGTGCAACGAACAAAGTAGAGCGAAAGACGTTCTTGTTTTTGTAAAAGAGAATATTCAATGTTGCTGCCGGTATGTTTCTATGTCCTCTGCTGATTGTTTGCTGTTGAAATTATCCTTTGATTTCATAGTGTTTGACTTCTTATGTTTGTATAAGCATCAAAGCACTTCGACGGCTGAATTGATGAATGATTTAGAAAGTGTTATAAAATATTCTAATTCTAACCTGGTTATTGTTGGTGATATGAATATAAATACCATGGTTTTTAATAGTGATTCTAATAATTATATTAATTTAATGAGTTCTTATGGCTTGAGTTATTTACTCAACGAACCAACTAGGATAGTGAATGCATCTTCTTGCTTACAAGGGGAGTCCACGACATTCATATCGCAGATTTTCTTCAAATTTGCACGGTTGGTAGCAGGCTATGAATAATGGAAGTACTGTATCTGCCCGAATACAAGCCAATGTTTTTTGTCAAAATCTATCATGAAAAAATCACATCTCCGCTTAAATGCGAGTCCGAGGAAAATTTGGGTTATGGTTAAATCTCGAAGTCTCTCATTGCCTTCATTTTCAAATGATAGTACTATATTTTTCGTAAAGTAAATATTTGACCTATGATGAATATATATAAAAATATCTTGGCGAGATCGCTAGCATAAATTGACGATTACGGAAAATGCGTTGACAGCTTTGAATGCTCAACTGTTTGAATTTCGGTAAATTTTACATGGAACGTGTATAATTATAAAAATGCAGTTTATTGAGGCAATGTATATGCTAATTTCATTGGAAATAGACTTGGATGAAAAAATATCTTGGCGAAATCACTTGCGTAAATTGACGAATACGCAAAATGCGTTGATGGCTTTGAATGCTCAACTGTTTGAATTTCGGTAAAACATTACATGGAACGTGTATAATTATAAAAATGCAGTTTCTTAAGGCAATGTAAATGCTAATTTCATTGGAAATAGACTTGGATGAAATAACTAAACCATTTCCCAGACATTTCTTCGATCTCAAATAATGTATTCTAAGATGTGCATGAATGCCCGGCACACTTCAGCATAAAATCTAAGAAATTTACGTTTTTGCCAAAAAATTGTGGAAATTTTTGGGGGGTCGGCTTAAATCCAGGGTCGGCTTCTATTTGGGCAGATACGGTATGTGAAGTAAGAAAACGCAACCCTTTCTCGTTCTTGAAAAAAACGATCTTAATAATGTTAAAAAATTCGTGTCTTGATATTAACAATAGATATCATCTTATCCAACGTATCTACGGTAGACTAGTTGCTAACAAGACGAACCACGGTCACAGATGTTATCTATCTGCCATGGTTCGAACCCCATTTATTGCAATTTTTTCTAGGTATTTTTCCTTTTTTTCATTAAATTCACTCTGATTTTTCAAAAGAACATTAACCATTTTAATTATTGCCTTTTTTGGAAATTAAATTAAAATAATTAAATTAAAAAGTATTTTCTTCCATCACTCAACGTCAACGTCTAGCTATTTAAATTCGGGATATTTAATATTTAAATGTAAACTTTATTTTGTTTGTTTCTATGGAACGAAAGGTTAACAACATTGTTAAATCAATCAATCATATAATCACAAAGGAAATTAGTAGTATTAGATTATGACTGCTTGGGTGTAATCTATTTTGTTTATAAGAATATGAATCAACAGCCAGTTTGTAGTCGAGTGAGCATTACGTTCTTGAATGACGGAGTTTCGAAGCAAGAGCTAAAAAATGCTTGGTGTTACTGTGAGGAATTGCTACTGGGAAACAATTTCATTTCACACGAATCGCCAACAGAAATTTCTACTCGGTCTACAGCAATTGGAGAGGAGATATTTTGTAGGGTGCTTGAGATGCTTGGAGAAAATGAAATCATCGAGGAAGATGAATTAATTCTACCCGATTAAAGTGACGGCTATGATTCGGAAAGAGAAGATGAAGAAAATGGAGATCTAGACCGCTATGTCCCAAAGGAGAAGAAACCAATGGTTGATTACGACTTCATTTCTATATAATACAAGAAAAAGGTTGTTACCGTGGCAAAACTTTATCCGACGTATGGCTTAAAAGACTACAAAAACAAGGGCATCACGTTTGAAGAGCAAGCAAGACTTGATACAGTGGGAGGAGGACGTGAAAAGAGGAGGTACCAAGCAAGACAAATTCGAAAAGATAAATTCTTCGACGTACTGAAGGTTTATAAAAGCAAGAAGAAATTACTAACAGGTGACGACTAGAACTTTGCAGCAGTGCAGCTTCTCCTCTTCTGTCAAATGATTTTCGCTTCACCGCCAGTCATTTGTGGGTTGCAGAATTTAAGAATCAAAGGCACATTAGGTAAAGGAAAATTACAATATATATTTGTGAGAAGGATGCGGCAACATTAGAACAAACTCTTGAAAGTGCAGAAAAATTTAGGATTGTGCTCATTGCTGCTGGAGGAACAACGGGATATAGCATCACAGGAAGACATGATTGAAATTCATGCACTCATCAATCACCAAATGAGTGCGCTGATTTTTATGACATTATTAAATATGCTTGGTACGCCTGAAAATTGAGTGATGGAAGAAAGTACTTTTTAAACGTAAATGATGTCTGCTTCCCCTTAAAACTTCAAAAAAATCACTGTCATCACGGGAAATGCGCATTTGCAGTTTGCTCGTGGTGTCGCAATGTTTCTGTTTTGCCTGCTTTTACGACAGGTATCATCCAAAGAGCTGTTCCTCTTCACATTAAACCTGGTCCTCTTAACATTTCCCCACCTCAAACCTTTATCCTATCAATTCCCCTCCTATATACGTATAACCCAAATCATAGCCGCACCTATGTTTTCCTGCATTTTCCTCACTCCTGAGTACCATTCCTACCCCAACCCATTATGATGGCCATATAAGTTAGTTGTAGTCTGTTTTAATTATTGCCTCTTTCCGTAATTACTTCCGAAAAAGGCAATAATTAAAATGACTAATGTTTTTTTGAAAAATCAGAGTGAATTTAATGAAAAAAAGGAAAAATACCTCGAAAAAAATTGCAATAAATGGGGTTTGAACCACGGCAGATAGATAACATCTGCGACCGTGGTTCGTCTCGTTAGCAACTAGTCTACCGTAGATACGTTGGGTAAGGTGATATCTATTGTTAATATCAAGACATATGATTTTTTAACATTTTAAGATCGTTTTTTTCGAGAACGAGAAAAAGTTGCATTTTCTTACTTCACATACTTCCATTATTCATAGCCTGCTACCATCCGTGCAAATTTGAAGAAAATCGGCGATATGAATGTCGTGGACTCCCCTTGTTAGATCATGTATTTGTTAGATTTGTAAATTTTTATAAATATAAATTCTCCACTAAAGTACTGCATTTGGGTATATCGGATCATTCTATGACTATTTTAACTATTTCATCTAGTGAATATTATGATCACAGCATAAAGGAAGTAAACCGATATACTTCTTATATCAAAATTAATTATAGTATTTTAAAAGAATTAATTGATGTAATTGACTGGACTCTGGTGTATAATGAAAGTAATGCTTCTAAAGCCTTTGAGTTAATTATTGATCTACTTCAGAAGTGTCTTGAATCATCAAAATTTAGTTGTGATAATTTGAGTAAGCCAATTAAATTGAAGCCTTGGATAACGGATGCCCTGTTAAAACATGTTGAGAGAAAAAACTACTTGTTTAAAAAGAGTAAACGTCATCCAAATAATAATAACTTAAAACTTCAGTTTATCAAGTGTAGAAATAGTTTAAGAAACAAACTAAGATTTGCTTCAAATAACTATTATACGAATCAGTTTCAGAAGATGAATGGTAAAATAAAGGAGCAATAGAAATTGTTTAAGGAATTAACTGGGGAAGTGGCAGCCGGTGCGCAATCCTTGACAATAAAAGTTGATGTTACTGATCCCTTTTTATTGGCAAATGTATTCAATAATTACTTTATTAGTGTTTTTGAGTCTGCTAATGACATCAACATAGCACATAAAAATAAATGTTTGAAAAACCCATGTCCAACACCGAGTAGGCTTGAATCATTTTATTTGGAACCTGTATTGCCGGATGAAATAGTTAAAATAATAAAGTCCTTTCAACCTGGTAAATCGCCTGGTATTGACAGGATGGATAGTAAAATACTTAAGTTGATTGCGCCAAACATAGCATCTGTTCTTGCTCATTCTTGTAATTTAAGCTTCGCTAGTGGTGAATTTCCTTGTATATTAAAAAAAGCAGTGATCATCTCCTTGTTTAAAAAGGGTGATCCTAAAAATGTTCAGAATTATAGACCTATTTCACTTTTGTTACAGTTTTCTAAAGTCATAGAGAAGCTTGTGAAATGGCGCTTGTTAAATTTTTTAGAAAAGATTGACTTTTTTAGTTCCAATCAGTATGAGTTTAGAAGTGGTAAGGGGACAGAAGATGAGCTCAAAAATTATTCTTCTTTTATTTATAATGAAATCAATATCAACAGACATACAGCTGGGTTATTTATAGACATAAAAAAGGCATTTGATACTTTGGATCACTCTGTCCTGTTAAATAAATTGTATGATGTAGGTATTCGTGGTATAGTGATTAGTTGGTTTAAAAGCTACCTTAGTGAATGCTTCCAGTCTGTAAGAATTGGGACCTGTTACAGTGAATTTAGATGTACTGGTTCTGGAGTACCACAAGGCTCGGTTCTTAGACCTATTTTATTTTTACTTTACATAAATGATTTGTGTAGTTTTAAGTTCAATGGTTATGTTACTGCTTTTGCTGATGATTTGGCTCTGAGCTATAGTGCAAGTACTGCGGGAGAGGTAGCAAATTATGTGCAAAGTGATTTGCATAATCGACGGGAATGGTTCGATTTTAATGGTCTTGAGTTGAGTGATAAAACAAAATATATGTTTTATGATCCAAGTAATTGTTATGTGTTCGATTATAAATTAGTTTGTCATGAAAAGGAGTGTGATCATTGTACATGTCATTGTCCAGAAATAGAACGGGTTAAATCCATTAAATATTTAGGAGTAACCTTAGATCAAGGTTTGAAATGGAATGAGCATATTGTTAATGTGACCAAGTCCTTGAGATACTCTTTGTTGAAATTGTATTTTCTTAATAACAAATGTACTTTATTGTTTCGTAAAATTATATATTCTGCATTAATGGATTCAAAGCTAAATTATGATGTAATATGTTGGGGTGGGGCCTATGAGAATGCTTTAAAGCCCCTAATTATAGTGCAGAAGAAAATTATTAGATGTATTGCAGGCAAGAATCGATTTGAGCATTCATATTCTTTATTTTTGAATTTAAATATACTTCCTGTGAGGTATATTTATAAAGTGTTGAAGATTTTTTATGCCAGAAGTGGAAATATTCCTCAAAAAATGCTGGAGTACAATGTTATTATTTACGTAGAAATGTTGGTGTGGTGGTTCCAAAACCAAACCTATCTTTATTCAAAAGGAGTTTTTTGTATGTGGGACCAAAAGTTTTTTGTAATTTACCGGATGAAATTAAAAGATATAAAGGTACTCTATTTCTTAAAAAGGTAAAACAGTTCATTTTGGCTCACGAAAATATTTATACTGTGTTGAAGCTTTAGTTTTAGTTGTTGTGTTCATTTGATTGTTTGTAGGCTAACTGGATGTTAGTAACATTGTTATAATAACAAATTTGTATATTGTTCACTATTGCAGCAGCACATTAAGCTTAAGGATGGTGCCCTCACTCAGGCTTGTTGCCTTGGAGGACACCTAAAGGCTTCTAATGTCAAATTGCACTGTTTTTGTATTTATTATAATTGTTGTTGAAGCCAATAAATCTATAATTATCATTTAAATAGTAATAATAATTTCACAGAAAATAACCAGAAAAAAATAAATAGAAGAAAACAAGCAAAATACCAAATTACAAATTCAGAAAATTTCTATAAAAAGATAGTAATTGCGGTAAAAACCTAGGAAAGACCTGACTTGGCCATCCTAGTAAAAGGCCATGCAGGAAAACATCCACGAAGGGAAGGGGGGTGGAAAAAACCTGCGAAAACTAGTTATATAAAAGAACAATAGTGGAATTACAATAATACATACAAGTTTAACAGGATAAGATTTACAAAATATATTTTAGTATTATGAGAAATGAACAAGATGAAAACATACATATTTAGCAGAAGAAGTGGAGGAAGAAAGGGAGTGAGAGATGGAGAGTGAAAGGAAGGGAGAGAGAGAGAGGGAGGGAGATAGGCAGCTATTTTTAGTTTAACTAAAGATAGCCCATCATATTGATGGGCTTTTATACTAGTTGTTATATAGTTGCATAAAATGGTTTGACATGCATAAATGCATTTTGCCCTCATGACAACCTTTTTGCAGTGACGTAGCGTCAGGGGAGACTTTGAGACTGAGCCTCCCCAATGATTTTTAAATTCTTATTATATTGATATAAAAATATTTTAATTTATAAATGTAAACGCCAATCACTACATGCAGAATTACGTATTAGAATATAACACAGGAGCACGACTCCATTGCCTAGTGCTTCATGGCTGCCGGCCGAGTGAGACTAGTACGTAGGAGTCTCACAAGTCTCATAGTCTTGCACAGTGCGCAGGCGCACTACTGTCTATCTCTCTTGCACTTTCCACACCACACATGGTCATCCGACACATGGCTAGAAGACTAGTCTCATTGCAGCAAGTGACACAGGTTGTGAAATGTATGGCACGTTCGGCTAAACGTAAGTTAATTTTTTAATTGGTGCTGCCTGTTTTTTAATGCTCAGAGTAACTACTGAGTTTTCCAGTGTACATTTTATTTCAATTAGGTTTTCATTGTGAATAGTTATTCGGTTTTCATTGTGCGTAGTTATTAGGTTTAAATAATGAATAATTCTGAAAGTAGCAGTACTAGTGACTTAGTAGAGTATCTTCAGAAGACTCCATTTTCATCATTAACCTATGAGAAAAAGTGTGACCTAAAGCGTAAAAGACCTACTCTGAAAATAGGTATAGTTTTGAATGAAAATCTCTTCTCCACCATCTCACGCGATTTATAAGGTCCACCCTTTTGCATCTCTCACTAGCATAACTCTCTTATAAGATAAATACGTAACACCATTAATATTCCACATGAAAACATGAGATTTAAAAAAAATAAATTTTAAGATACGATAAAATGATATTAGACTTTTTAGCTTATAATGTCATTATGAATCATCTGCTGAAAGGTCTGCATTTATACACACTGTATATGTGCCGAAGTACGTTTTAAACTTGAGGATTTTTAGGGTAACATATAACTGTATATGTTCAGTCTCCCCACCACATTTAACCATGCTACGCCTATGCTTTTTTGTCTAGCCTTGCTGTGGTCCAGATTAGATTTGTCTGAAGGAACATCAAGTGTCAGATATTAGCCATAATAGGCATGTTTTGATGACAGGAAACTTGTTTTTTGGTCTCTTTTTGACTTAAAAAAAATCATGCGGCTGATAAAGATTTGATTTTTCAGTAAACCCTAGTTCTCATACCTTTCCACTTCTTCTTTCTTTGGACAGGCAACTGTTTGCGTCCTCTTCCATGCAACAGCCATTCATCCAGGATTCCAGGCAACAGTGCATGTGGGAAGCGTCCGGCAGACAGCAGTCATGGAGGGCATTATGGCTGCAGGAGGCATCCACACTGATGACCGGGCCTCTGTTCTCTTTAGGTTCCTCTGCCATCCAGAGCGTTTGTGTGTAGGGATGCGTCTCCTCTTTAGGGAGGGACGCACGAGGGGGATTGGGAAAGTCACTCAGATTTTCCCCCTTCATTAAGATTGCGTGGAAGATGTTTCTATTGCCTTACCTTTTCTCAGCCTCCACCTCAATATGTATTCTTGGACCTTTTTGGTGGTTTATAGGGGTTTCAGAAAGAGTCACTTTTTAACTCCTACCTTTGTCAGAGTTTCTTAAGTTTCTTCTATCAGCATAACTGCCCCTAGGTATCTGTCATAGCAAGAATTTGTTGATTTTGGCTTAAAGAAATCCTTTGGTTACATTTAAATTCCATTTGCTTGAAAAACACGTGAAAGTTTTGATGATTGCAATGTTCTGGTATCATGACTTTGACGAGGATGTTTCTAATGGGCATGATATATCAAGTGTAGGTCCTATTAGTATTCTGGTTCATTGGCTGTTGCCATTTCTATATATGTGAATGTTTTTCTACTATAACGACTATTCCTGGATGAACAAGATGAAATGGATGCTGTGACATTGATGGGAAGTTAGGCAATGTTGATTTGTCCTTCCCACTATGTTGCAGAAATTAGTCCCTTTTATTGAGTATTTTATGATTTTCTCACTGAAATACCCTTGCAAGCAAATATAAGCGAATGGTAAGTTTTCTACATTAGAAAGAGCTTTTGCAAGTAGGCTGAGGTCTTTATGCGGTAACTGAAGCATATGGATCCAAAGAATGTGAGGAGGGTAACAAATATTTTGTTATTGAGATGTATATACATAGTTGAAGAGTTTTGATGCGCTTCCACTTGCCATTTCGCCTGTTTCCCGATTTTGCAAAAATGGGAGTGTTTGAGTGGAACAGTAAGATTTCATCTTTTAAACATGAAAAACATAAAAATTTCATAATTTGTGAATGAAATAGAATTTTAATAAGTAGCAATGGATTGTCTATGATATTTTGTTGTACAAACTACTAAAATTTCTCTAAATGTGCAAATATTATTATTGGATTGATTTTATTTAAACAAAACGTGTACATATTAATAATTGCATCTCCATAGAAATGTGTATATTTTTTATTTAGTGGAAAGCTTGTCACTTGTGAAAATCTTGTTTTACCTGTTTTATTAATAAATTTTAACTTTTTTGTGGTTTTTAATAGAGAACTTATGATCTGTGAAACAACTTTTATTTGAAATCCTACCATTCTGATGTAAGAGACTGCTGTTTTAGGCCTATTTTTTCTTATTTATGTAAAAAAAGCTGCTAATAGTGCCTAGGATTACAATATGACAAAAATATGTCTGTGAAACCTTTAATTTTATGTTGATAAGGGCACAATTTTTTCCATCAATTACCAAAACTATTGGTAGTGTATTCAACTCCAGGTGTCCAAATAATCCAGAGCAAAAATTGGTGAGCATTGTTTTACTTTCATACAGTTTAGCCGGGAGTGATTTAAATTCTCATTAGAAAATTATTGAGTTATTATTGCCACTGTGGTAGTATAACCTTCATATTTGTTTTTAGAAGAAAATTGTTGGTATATGAAACTAGTTAATGAAATTCATCTGCTGTAATTGCGGAATGATTTCATGTCATGGTTATTTTTCCTTTATTAGTATTTTCTCATTGCACAAAAATACACAAGAATGGGTTTAATAATAGTCTTACATCCATTTGTTTTTTTGAATTCATTTTCAACTAGAGATGTTTGGCTTGTAGTCATGTCCTTGTGTTTTAACTGATCATTTTTAGAATATGTTTGAATTCATTCGGAGCACTTGGGTATTAAAATGTTCCCTTTTGTTGTGGTGGCATATGTTATTTTATTATGAAAGAACCCAGAGTATTTTTGTAACCAAACCTCACAGTTGATGTTGTTAGTTGATCGTACAAAATACTTGAACTGTACAAATGCTGTGTGAATGAAATGGCACCCCTTTCCCCATGCAAGTGGTCTTTAAAAAAATTGCACACATTTATACACCTATTTGTTCGTTTTAGGTGTTCACATTAACCGTTTCCAACAAATCAGGATTGAATTTGTTTTCTTATGGAATTTATTGACGTATTATTCTCTAAAAATGGCTGTTATTTAACAAAAAACCTCTGTGAGGTGATAGATATATTTATGTAATTAGCATAGGTTTCAAATATGTATTTTATTGATGCTTTAAAAGATCTCAAAACTGTACAATTTTTAAAGACTTATTAAAATAAAGCAGAGTTTAAATGTTTTTCTCTTTGCCTTTTTGAGGCACCTATTTAAAGTGTTTCATTTAGTAACCATGCATTTTTCTGTAAAACCATCTATACCATGTTTCCTAATATCATTGTCTAACCTCATTCTACCATTATTTTTCCAAAATTCAGTTGGTGTTAATTAATGCTACAAAGCCTCAGATATTAATGTGCCATAGCAACTAATCACTCATTTACTCCCTAATTTATTTCTTGCATATGTTGGCTCTCTTATTTTCATATACAGGTATACCTCGCAAGGGCAAATACAGGAGGGTAAAGGCAGGAATGAGCTGGAGGGGGCTTGCGCGAGTCCATTGTTAAATTTTAAGTCATTCACTTGGTCCATTGTTAAACTTTATCAGGCATACATACTATACATAGAATCGTGATATACCGTATCTGCCCGAATACAAGCCGATGTTTTTTGTCAAAATCTGAAAAAATCACCCCTCTGTTTAAATGCGAGTCCGAGAAAAATTTGGGTTATGGTTAAATCTCGAAGTCTCTCATTGCCTTCACGTTCAAATGATAGTACTATATTTTTCATAAAGTAAATGTTTGACCTACGATGAATATATTTATAAATATCTTGGCAAGATCGCTTATGTAAATTGACGGTTACGCAAAATGCGTTGACGGCTTTGAATGCTCAAATGTTTGAATTTCGGTAAAACTTTACATGGAACGTGTATAATTATAAAAATGCAATTTCTTAAGGCAATGTAAATGCTAATTTCATTGGAAATAGACTTGGATGAAAAATTTCTTGGTGAGATCGCTGTTAATATATTTGACCTTTTGTGAAAATGAAGATGAATGAAATTATTGCCAGTGAATGTGGAACATTATTCAACGATGCAAAATTATTAATTGGAGTAATATTTCAAAAGGTCAACAACTAAACCATTTCCTACTCATTTCTTCGATCTCGAATAATGTATTCAAAGATGTGCATGAATGCCCGGCACACTTCAGCATAAAATCTACGAAATTTACGTTTTTGCCAAAAAATTGTGGAAACTTTTGAGGGGTTGGCTTCTATTCGGGCAGATACGGTAGTTTTGTCCCCTTTGCTTTTCCTTTTCTCAAGGTGAATTTACACGTTTCATTTTGGATGTACATCTTGAATGAATCATCCAAAGTGAAGGCAAAATGAAGCATGTATACAAGACTAATATTGTTCACTTTCGATGAATTGCTTTTTACATGGTTCACTTTTCAACTGCGAAAAAGCAAATAAGGATATTGCAGAAGGAGAAACTGATCGCATATAGCAGGGAATGGCCTACCTTCTTTTAAGACGGGCCAATAAAACGGCATTGATTTTTTTGGCAAGCCACTCAGAGCCGGTCTTAGGGGCGGGCAAATTGTACATTATGCACTGTATCACAACATTTTTAGACAGATTTTTATATTTCTCCTGGCTGCAATTAGAAGATTAAGTAGAAATACAGATTTTATCATTTAGTAATAGTTAAACGTCTCCTGGTGGCAGATAAAAAGAGCGATGGGAAGAAACGTGTGAAGAAGTGTTAATGAAAACTATTGATTTTGGATTGTCCATTTGTAATTGCCGTGGTTAAGGTTACGATAACGGAGCAAATATGGCTGGCTCAAAGAATGCTGTACAAGCTCAAATATTGCATATTAATCGGCGAGCTTTCTTTATGCCCTGTGGTTGCCATAATTTAAATTTAATACTCAGTGACACGGCAGTCATCTCTTGCAGCCAAATTGTTTTTTAGAATTTGCAGCAAATTTATGTACTTTTTCTGGTTTGACGCAATTATGGCAGGTTTTTAAAAATCATGTGACTAAGTTTACAATAAAACCATTATCAGAAACTCGGTGGGAATGTAAAAATAATTGTGTTAGAGCAGGGCGACGTTTATGATGTGTTATCCCTTTTGCAAAGTACAGAAAGTTTTTTAATTCAATTAAAAGAAAATGGCTTTGAAAGTTTGAAAACGTCAGCAAAAGAGCTAGCAAAATAATTCGAAGTGGATCCAGAAGAAGTCATTCTTCAGGTGGAATCTGTTCGATGAAGATAAACAGAAACAATTTTCATATGAAGACAAATCAATAAATGATCGCTAGGAAAAATTACGAGTTGACTTTTTAAATAATTTGTTGGACCAAGCAATTTTCTCACTAAGGGAATGATTTCAGCTAATAAAACATTTTAATGAAACTGTCGGCTTCTTGTATGGCATTTCAACACTGAAAAACATGTCTGATGGTGATTTGCTTAAACGTTGCAAAGACCAAGAATTATTGCTTTCTGAGCAACGAGGTGAGTTTGAAAATGTCATTAAAGGTTTAAGCCTGTTTGCTGAACTTAAGACTTTGTCATGAATAATGCCGGACCATTGTGAAACGGCACTGGATACCGTGCGATATATTTGTGACAACTGTTTTATTTAAATTATGCCAAATTATTATATTGCATTTAGAATTTTATTGACTATGCCGGTCACTGTAACTAGTGGTGAATGTAGTTTCTCAAAGCTAAAATTAATTAAAACATTCTTGCGTTCAACGATGATACAAAAAGGCTGGTTGATCTTGTTATTATTTCAATTGAAACTTGTTGAGCATCATTGCTTGATTATTTCAGTTTAATTGTTGAATTCGTAAGTCGTAAAGCAAGAAAAATTAAAACTTTTGATTGATAGAAGTTGATTATAAAATACATTAAACTTAAAAAATATTGTACCTTATAATGATTTTTTTGTTTTGAAATAAAAATTTTCATCTATCTATTACCCTTTTTGTTTGTATCAGTTTGTGGTTGTTTCACACAATATTGTGAATTAATAATGATAAAGGAGGCTGCCAAAAATACGTTTGCCCAGGGCCACGAATTGCCTAGAACCGGTCCTATGAATAATGCCTGAAGAATTAATCAAGTCAGATTTCTAAAGGCCATAATTTTAACCATAATGTGCAAAATGAACAATATACAGGCGACTCCCGAGTCTCGATTGTTCGAGTTTTGATTAATTCGAGATTTTGATCCGGCCGATCGATAATATACACAGAATAAACTTTGCGTATTAATTGGTTCCGACCAACCATGCGAGGTTTAGTTTTGGTGTAGACGTAGTTATATCTGCTCTAATTGTTTGAATTTGTGCTGATTTCACTCTTTTTTCTGTTAATCTTTTACTTAAATTTATTTATTTTATTGATTTATTTATAAATTTATCACTTAACATGGCATCTAAAATAAAGTGACCAGATCTCCAAAAGCTCAATGCTGTACAAAATGAAAAAAACATACAAAATACAATACGTATTTTTGAATCCGTTTAACAAAATAAAAACATTTCGATAATACATCAATATTGAATTATTAAAAACAATTTTAACGAAGATAATAAAATCCAATTTTTTTATTAATCATATACTAATTCTCCAAAGTCATATCCTCCTCGTGGTGTGTTTAATGTTATTCTTCTTAAAACAAACAAATACAAAATAAAATTGGAACAAATCATGTAATTAATCGTAACATAAATTAATTCAATTTTCAAATTACTTCACTTACTTTTCGAAACTTCATTTTAAAAAAATCTCTCAACATAATCACGCAATTCAGAGTTGTGTGGAGGACATTGTTACAAAATAGAAGTGCGTTATACCTCGTTTTAAGAGGCAAATTTCTGGGTACGTCCTAACTCTATAGTTCGAACAATATATTCTTCTAAAAAAGTAATCTAAACAATACGAAATCATCACTGACTTTTGTTCAGTGAAGCCATCCACTAACCTGCATCATTATGGTATGTGTTCTTTCTCTGACAAATTATTTTATATTCATTCTGAGCCTAATGCAGATTTTTATTTAAATTAAGTATATAAATACAGGCGACTCCTGAGTCTCATTGGGGATGCGTTGCTGAAAACGTGTTCGAATCTTGAATATTCGAAGGTCGAACGCCGTTTTTCCATATACAGTAATACCTCACTTAACACCGGGTTTAGGTTCCAAGGGAGCACTGTCGCAAAGTGAAGCGGCGCAAATTGAGGTAAAATTATAAAGTATTTAAATGAGATAGGTTCCTAGAATGTTCATAGAATGTTCCTAGCATACGAATAGTGATCGCTAAAAGTACTTTTTGGTAATTTCAATGCTGAAAATGAAATATTAATATTTTATGCAAGTAATCAATTACAGTACAGTAAATAATAATAATAATAAAACAGCAATAATAAAATAAAAATTTCATCTTGGTCCTTCGAAGCCACTGCTGGAGTGACAACGCCACTGTCTGGCCCCTACTTTGATGTTCTTCGACAGCGGCGTTCTGGGGCGGCGTTAATGAGACGGGCCTGGCAAAGGCTCATCTTGGTGAATAGCTTCTCTGAGTTCAGGTTCCTTCTTTTTGATAAACTGCAGCAATGATGTCTGGGATTAGGAGAGACACCTGCATAGTCTTGCGTTTTTCAGAACATTTTCACCGTAAATTTCTCGACAAAAAGTGAGTGAATACTGTAAATGTCTAATGTTGAAAAACAAAAAAAATCGTTTAGCTTCCATCATTCTAATTAATAGGATTTTGATGACAGCACGGGGATGAGGATTTCATTCACTTTTGCTGTGAAAGTTCGGTAATTCTGTATTTTATCACGCTAAATTATTCTACCAATATTCATGGTGCTAAATTAGGCAGACAGTCTCAAATATACAAAATAACTCATAATTTAATAATTATAAATTTATCGCAAAAGAACGGAAATTACAAAATAACTACAAATTTATTAAATTTAATAAATGTATTGCAAAAGAAAGGAAAATAAGTAAATTACACGTTTAACATGGGAGATTTCAAAATGTGGGCGAAAAAAGATGAACGGAATAAGAAATTTTATTTTATTTTTCTTCAAAATGGTTCATATCCGAAGGTTTTTGGTTAATTACTTCTAATTTTAATTTCCAAAACGATAAAAGCCTGCACGTAAAAAAATCGTGTTTTACATGTTAACTGATGTAAAATGGAAATGCCTTCCTTGGAGTCGAATCCAGGAATTTTTTTGATTTAAATTCATCATCACCTGAAAATGTTTTAATCAAGCAGAATATTTCGGCCCGTGCAGACCTGTAATGTACATTGTAGCAATCCACCTCCTCTCCACTCAAGTGATCAAACAACTGCCCTCCAATTGAATGCAACAATGTCCAAAACTGCTTCATGCTGCAAGTTAACTTAAATACATAGTTTTTTACGATTTTTCTACATTTTTTTCAAAATTAAAAATATTTTGGGAGTTGATTTTGCAACCGGCGTAAAAGTGAATCTGCGTAAATAGAAGCATCGTAAATCGAGGTATTACTGTACTTGCATGTTATAATCGGGGGATACATTCCCGCATCTCGGGAAAAAGTCTCCCCTCACATTCTATAAAGATAAAATAACATTACTAATATGTTAATACAGCAATATTAATTTATGAGTAAATTAAATAATAAATATTTTAAATGTATAACTTATTTTTTGCACTAAAAAGGAAAAAATAAATTTTTGTTTCAAACTTCAAAGATAGATGTATGCAATATGCTGTACAGACAGCCCGGTCCGGATCATGTAAGTCGTTTTTTACAAACGACTCGCGCGAGCTCGATAACATACCTGCATGCATTTATATATACATACAATTATTTATCGCAGCAAAATTTATATAAAAGTTATTAAAAAAGCACAAAATAACTTAAGAATAAAGAAACAATAAAATTAAAAATATTTTCATACCTTAAATCTTTTTCAACTGTGCTTACTGGACTTGGTTTATTAATTGAGAAGTTGGAAGATTTTAGTTGGAAGAAGAGGTGCTATAGGGTGGGGAACTGTTTATTGTTGTTATCAAATTACCTGAATTTATCACGTTCTAGAATTTTCTCCTTCTGTTTCACGTAAGTACTAATAGTTGAACGACACAATCCTAAGGATCGTATGGCTTTCATCTTTCTCAACACGCTTCAAAATTTCTAATTTCAATTCAGAACTATGAGTCTTATGCACTCTATTATTTGATTCACTTACATTATCACTATAACATTTCATTTTAGATTAAAATGACCAGATGTACAGCATTATGCTGTATTGTACAGCATTTGCATCTCCTGTACAGCATTGGAAAGTGTACAGCAAAATGTACAGCATTTTCAAAATTTGCCCGGCAAAATTGATAATAATTGCGATGTGTTTGCATTGACAAATTGCATTTCTGACGAATTTTCGTATATAGAAATTTATTTGTCTATGTTCTGTATTGGTGTGATATGTTTTATGCCTATGCTGACTGTTTTATTTGGACTGGTATGTGTTATTACTGACGTTTCTAATGTATTTAATTTTTGTGTGAAATTATTTTAGATTTACAGGCATGTTGTCAGTGGTGGGATTCAAATAATTTAACAACCGGTTCGCTGCACTAATGACTGTTTTAAGTATAAAAAAACGATATACCAAAAAGTAGTTTATTATTTCATATAGTTAATACTTAAATAAGAACAATAAAAGAGGTACAGAAAATTGGATTATGTTACAAGAAAGAGTTAAAAAATATTAATGAAAAAACTTTAAATAGTATACCTGACAAAAAAAACAATAAAACTGTTATTTAAGATATTTCCATATTGCTTCTTGATTAGCGTCCTCACTTGCGATTTTCTTTACTTTTATCCGAGCATCATCGGCTGTGTGAATAATCCTTACCCATCTTTTCACTACAGGAGTGAGATCCCATTCCTTTAGATATATTAGAAACAGTTAGGCGACTTCTCTTCTCTGAACATATTATGTTCATCTTTGAAAAACCCCTTTCCACTTCTGCTAAACTTACAGCAAGTGTTCTGACAATATTTTTAGCTTTTTGAATACTTTCAGGAAATGCATAATTTTGGAAATTTTTAAAAACATTTTCCACGAAATCTCGATGATCATTAATATCAAGCAGTTCCCCTCTGCATGCAATTTAAACAAATTCAAATATTAATTATATTCCTTAAATGATAACCTTTAAAGACTATCTATGACTTAAAGTTAGATTAATTCTTATAAAAGTACCGCGAGGCAGTCCAACGGGTAGGGTTCCAGTCTTCCAAAGAACATAAGTGAAATTCAGAGATAAATAAATTGCGTGCCTATATTTTCGTTCACATGTTTTAGGTAATTAGATTATTGTTACTGTTCTCCATAGATCCGTTACTTTGTTGGCCCATTTCTACTGCCAGAGGTCGTCATTAAAAACGAAGAGGGTGAGGGAGAAAAAAACAAAACATCAACGAGCGTCCTTAGGTCTGAGATTTGTTGTTGGGCACCTCTTCTGAATTTTTTCTCTGATGGATGTCAAGTCTCTTATGTATTTCTTGGAAATCACCTTTACGATTTCTTGCAATCATTCATGGAACATTTGTAGGACTAAACTCTATTTCTCATCTTATACATATCTTTATGGATTATAAATGGTTGATGCGACTGTGTCAAGGATACATGTTTGTTTTATGCGTCTATGTTTTACTGAATGAATTCGTTAACTGTGCCCAGGAAGCTTTATTCCTCCTTTACCGGCGTCATGCATTCAGTTTGATGGAATTTTAACATAGCTCTAGGAATATAGATGTGTAATTTTGATGACTTACGTAAAAAGAACTTATTTGCTATATTCATAAACTTCATTCCATTTCTGTTGTAATACTTTCTAGTCATCAGGGGGATTCTGGCTAGTAGAATAATTTTAATAAGACTATCACACCAGTATGTATGTACCTGATTCAAATTAAGCCTTATTATGTAATTAGTTTTTGCAATCATTCATGATATGTAACCATGGCTTTCTGTTCACAGCATTAGTTAATTAACTGAAATTCTCTGTCTTTCGTGTGTGTTATCATTTGCATACCCAATGCGACACATTTAATTCCTGGAATACAGCATAGACATTAAGTCATTCTTATGTACGATTTCAAATTAGATACATTAATGCTGCTCTAAGTAAATGTTGCAGTTAAACCTTTATCAAATACCAAACTCCATATAGAGTTGCATATAGTTGTTTTAGGAATATGTTTACTAAAGACTGGTCCTGTATAGTTTTTCATTTAAATGGCATGTTGAATAAGTGTAGCTTTCACTACCAGTATGTTGGAGAATGTTTTCCATGTTAACTTGTACATAACCCTACAATATAACATGTCATCCAAGTATGTTATACTAATAATAATAATAACTTCTTAATTTTTTCTATTTAAATTTACTGAATAATATTGTATTAATGATATAATAATGGTGTTTATAATAAAATTTTTAAAGAACTGCAATGTTTTAAGTGCAAAATGTTATTTTCAATCCATAGAAATTCCATACGATCCGTAGATTAGTGACGCGTCACGTTATGATAATAATGGGATGCCAAAAGTTGAAGACTGCTTTCTAGATCGTGTTGCGCAGCAATTTATAATCTGAAAGGAGCCAAGAAATTGAACATGGATTCAAAGCTGCCATCCTCGTTATATTAGTCATTAATGATATTTTAACATTTAAAATAAGAATTAATTTTTTTTAACAATATTATCTTGTTTTTTATTGAAATCTGCTCTAATTCCTGAAAAGTCAGATAATGCCATCCTTAAGTGGCACATAATTTTATATTGAAACTGATGGAGTGTATGTATTAAAGAGACACTTTAATGTTTTCAAATAAAAATAATATTCACAAACATTGTATGGAGAAATCTTAATATGGGAATATATTTTTAATTCATTTTTTATATGACACTGCTGAAACATGTAACCTGTAATCAAAACTCTATCATGCCATTACCGCTTCTTATCCTTATTTGTCTAACACATTTCATTTTCTGATTCACGAATGACATGACAAGTGCCAATTGGGAGGTTTGGTTTCACAAACTAAACCTAGAAACCATACTGAACTAAACTAGGTTATTTCTACGGCTTGGTTGTGGTTTAAATAAGAACATTTTCCAGCCTTGGTAGAGAGGTGGCTGGCGTGACTAGCTCCAAATGAAAGGATCAGGGGTTCGAATCCTGCGGAGTATATAAACATTTTATAACGCACAATTGGGAAAAACTGGTTACTTTAAAGAAAATGGTATTATTATTGTATGGTTTATTTTGTTTGGGCCATTCTTATGCACACAACAGTTCTAAAAAATACATTACATGCAAGACGAATATACGGTGCTTGCATTCTACCAACGTTTCAGATAATGTACTGCATTATTCTGTCAAATTTCAGATTTATAGTCTTTCTAGAGGTGCCTAAAGGTTTATATCTTTCTATATCCCACGTAAAAAGCATCTATTTATAATAGATACATATGTATATTTTTGAAAGCACCGCTTAGTAGACGGATGGTTACAGTATCTGCCGACGGTTACTAAGGTTGAGATAAGGTAAGATATTGAATAGGGTCTACTGGGCTGATTATTCATCTATTAAATACAGGGTGAGCGAGATCGATAAAAAATAAATGAACGATTTCATTTCCACACTAAAAAAATCAATGGAATGTGAGAATATGTTGACACAAACACTGCTTCTGATGATTGACATTTATTCTTTAAATTAGCCAAAACATTTCCTCGCAGCACCTCTGAATGTGAGATGGGGTCTTATGCAATGAATCTGACTCAACGGATTTGCTAACGATTAAGATTAATTGAGTGAATTTATTCCGGCATGGTATGTTGAATCGTGGAATAATTAACATAGATCAGATATGAACAACCAATCAAGGAAATGGGTGTTAAAATTGAAGTTGAATCCTTTAGAGCAATTATGGAAAAATATATAGATAAATAAATTTATAATTTTTTATTGAACAAAGAATAATGAAAGTTCCTATTGTAAAGATTTGATTTATGCAATGCTTACTGGAATAAATGTTATTGTTTCCTATTCTATCCACTTATTCTTAAAGTTTCCAAAGAGTTATCTCTCTATATTATGAAATCGAATGGTCATCATGATGCATAATGCTCTAATTCTGTGAATCATTCGATTAGAAATAAACTTAGAAGCCTGAGGATTTCAGTGTTAATGAACCACTAAGTTAAGACTAAAAAAATTTCGAAAAGGTCACTGGTTCGTCTCCAGAGGATGAGTGTCGATTCCCATAAGGTGACACGTAATAATCATGTTTTTGGTTTGAAGGCTTTCTTTCTTTTACACTTTATCATATCTTGCAATTAAGTTATCCATACGAAATTTAAGCTAAAACACGCCTAAATAGATGAGGATTATTATTCCTACCGTCGAATACTCAATCTCATTCGAATCGCTTGTTTTTTGAATTTATACTCGACGTTTGTTAAAATTTTCTTAACATTGCAATAATAAGATTCCATGTTACCGTTGCCGTTATCCTCGGTAATTTCCGTTCATATGCACTTAAAAAAAGGCTTGAAGATCGGAAATAAGATTAAAACTTGCTCGAAATGACCGAAGATAAAGAATCTAATCCAATAACAGCGGAGAAGGAGGGAGGGGGTCGGTGGGCGTAAGCGAGCAAGGGGCTTACCGCCTAGTTATACCTAAATTTACCATTTAACAACCTTGGAAAAGCAACATTTCTTGATCCAGTAGACAAGGGTGTACGACAAGCCAAAGTCTTCTGCAGGTGTTTGCCAACTTGTTTTTAGATAAGACTACTCTTCTTCGTGAAACACTCGGAATACTCAGGCACAGCAGGCGTTTTTCACGTCCGAGCTGACCTGGGAGTCACACGACGCTCAGTCTTAATAAATTTCACACAGAATCTGGTTAGGAATATTTTAATTATTAAAAAATTCTATGAAAGAATTTCGTATTAGAGAAACCAAAAATGTCGTCACGGTAACAATATGAATAATTTTAATGGACTTTATTATTTTGCCACTATACTCTTTAACACAACTATTATCCTAAAGAATAGGGATTTGTCTACTTCAGTGATTCATATTACTCTTCAAAGAACACTTACATGTTTCTTGATAACAAATCAGCACCTTTGCGAGGAGAATCGCCACCTGCGGCCCTGGCGGCCTCGTCCAAAATTCGGATTATAAATTCGGCAGTGTTGCGATCCCTCTGCGGCTGCCTCTGATACGCAGCGGTTCTGTTTCCTCACAGACGAGGAATTCCCGTCCGCATGACCGCCTAATACTCCTTCCATTGGATCAATTCCAGCGTTTTCCCCATCCGGATCGGGCTAAATTTACAAGAATCTAGTGCCATCATCGATCGGAAACAGCAATCGCTTGTATAGGTCTGATAGGGAGGAAATTTTTCGCCCGGTCTCGGCACAGTGGTGCGAACCTTGCCCAATCTGAATCCGAACGTTGTGGCTTCGCTGATATCCGAGCACGACCCGAGGCCCGATTTTCTCCTGTTCTTACCCGCTGAGGCGGAACTCGGCCATAAAGACCCTGACGTTCAAGATGAGGAAGGAGGCAAGATGGAGATAAGACACGACGTGTGCGCGTGCACGTTCCATCAAGCTAGTAAAATGATCATTTTACATAAATTGTTAATGTACTCATGAAATGTATTGATGCAATCTGAATATTGTTGTAAAAATGATGAATAAATTCTTCAAGCAAGAATAACTTGGACAAGTCAATTCCATTCCCGACACTATGTCATAAATGTAATTCTTGATAAACCTATTGCCTCTTATGTCGAACGAATAATGCACTGGTGAAACAGGAAACTAATTTTGAGAGTACATAATACAAATTTTTACGACATCTATTAACGGTGTTATATGCAGGGGTGTGCTACAGCCGGCTCCCTCTGACTCACGCGAGCCGTTTGTTAAACGTTTTTGACACTCGGCGATCCGGTTGTGGAGCTAAGCATTCCATATTATCCGGAGGTTAGCAGCGCATAACGGTCTGATAATAACGGGATGCCAAAATTTTAAGGGTGCATCATAGATTGTGTTACGCAGGTATTTATTATCTGAAAGACGCCAAACAACTGTACATGGAATCTGCTTATTCGAAGTTACCACCCTTGATGTATTAGTCATTAATAATATTTAAAGATTTAAAATAAGAATTTAATTGTTTTTACAATATTACCTTGTTTTTTATGGAAATCCCTCCTAATTCCCGCAAAGATCACGTAACACGATCTCAAAGCAGCAAAAAAAGGTGGATGCTGGATGGAAGGCTCGGTGATAATAGCGACCCGGATGTTATATATTTGGTAGCACACCCCTGGTCAGGGCCGGTTTCAGTTACAAAATATGTGTAAGCAGGGCCGGCGTGATGGGGTATGCAGGGTATGCTACGCATAGGGGCTCCCGGAAGAGGGGAGTCCAGATTTTGCTTGTATATTTATAAATATCGACACAGATAAATGAGTTGAGTTAGGTATCAGATGCCAATACGGAAATCACCATCCGATGACCACAAACTAAATTCTCTGGTGTGAAGTAAGGTAGAATGTATGTGACATAATATGTTTAAATTCTGGAGTACCGATTCTAGCTAAAGCGCCGCTTATCGCCGCTACCTCATTATCCCAGGTCACGTAATGGCCATTGTTGGAACATTGCAGAAAATGAAGAGGGGCCCCCGAAATCGTGCTTGCATAGGGCCTCCCAAAGATATCATGCCGGCCCTGTGTGTAAGCGAGGTAAAAATATGCCGCCCCTCTGGATATCAAAGGCATGAAATGATAGTAATGATATAATAAAAAATAAAAAACGAAAAATTATTTATTCGGTCTTTATTTAAAAAAGAATACTCAGTTAAATACTTTCAGAAAATAGAAATAAAACATTCACTGACCTTATAAAAAACTACTATGTAATGTTTATATTACTGAATATTTTTATATTGCAACTTTACGAACACACTTTTCGAAATGGACGAGATTAGGGCTTTTTTCTTTGCAAAGTCATGTATCAGTGATCAGAGAGGGAAGCTACGTGCAAAAGTTAAAGATCCCCTATGTAAAATATTTGCACAAAGCCCTGAGTAATCAAAATCTCTAGTGTTGAATGTTCGCTGTATTTGGAGAAATTACAATGCGTAATCCCTAAAAGCACGTGAAACTTAGCATTATAGTATATCCGAACCAAAAAAAGCATCGTACAAAGCCAGAAGCTGACTGATGAAAAATGCAACATACACTTCTAATCAGAGAGATGCTGCCAATCAAATAACAACACGTTCCCTCATGAAAGAGAAAGAGTGAGAGTAATTTAGTTTGTAATAATTTTTTATTGGATGCATTTTAATTTTCTGTCAGCTTTTATGAAGGAATATTGTCATGCATAATATATTTTATAATTATACATTTCGCGCTGTTCCGGACTCAAATGTTTTTGGAATTAGACAACCAAAAAACTACTCCTTGTTTTACCTTGAAAGTTTTTCGACCGCTGATCTAACTGTAAGCTAAAAGGTCTTGGCCCCTGTGTAGTTATTGAACACGAGAGCGGGGAAAAAACTTCGCGTCTCGTCCTCCATATTTCCGTGTTTCCTTCCACCCTCCCCCTTTCCTCTCCCCCTTTTTCGCACCACCCCTCATATCTCCGACCTCCTCTTCCCTGAAGGTATAGCATTGAAAGTGAGTGAAGTCGTTGGTTGAACACATTAGTTCCACGCGTATGTACTACAAGCAAAGAAAACGGTGGGCTTTTTATAGTAAGGATTGAGCGTTATGGATAAGGAACGAAGAGGATCGTGCCATGTCATGTCCTATTGGATTAAATGCTAATCGCACGAGTTTCTATTTTAATTGCAATGATAATTTGATACCTCCACATTGCTCTCCATATTGATCCAAAATAATTAAACCGTTGACGAACGAACCGAGAGTGATTAGTTGATCCGTAGTCGTTTTACGAGGAATAATATTCTTACGAAGAGGTGATGGAAGAGCGAGTGCTTTCTAAAGAAGTGATTTCTGGTGCGTGATTAACAGATAGTCGGTCATACACAAAGGCAAATTATCGCCTTTAGTTGTCAGCGTGTGTTTAGTCCGAGTGTGCATCGACCTAAGGAGTGCGCAGCGGTGAAGGGCGCAGGAATCCAAGTCTGTCGGACGCCCCTGTGAATACGGTGAGTGAGTGTGATTTCGCATGTTATATACCAAACGGTGAGTTTGTAGCTTTCTCAATTCTGTATTCTATCGTATCGCCAGCACCTACCAAGCAGACGCAAGAACATCCACTCGTCTGCATACCGCGCTGCATGAAAATCTTCCATTGTTACCCGCGGTCGTTATTTCTCCGGCCTCCTTAAAGCGAATGGTAATTGCTATCCAATATCTCGGGTGAATGCCAAGGCGCAATAGAGAGGCATTTACTCCGGATTTTGACGATTCGGATAATTCATTCAGATATGCGTAATTCATTTCTTTCCATTAAAATAATGCTGGCGGAGTGCGATACTTGAAAGATGGAAGGAGATATGACTGTGGAGTGAAAGGGAGGAGTTGGAGAAGTAGAGGAGGTGAGAAGTATAAGGAGGAGGGTTGATAGCCTTTATAAGGGTGAGAATGGGACGAACAACGCTCTTCTTCCAGCAACTTATATGAGATTCCTTTAGCTAGGAGTAGTTGGAAGGGTTTGAAAGTAAATTATCCACCTTGACATTCGCATCGTTGACACTCCCATTAGCAGACTCTGATTTCAAGTTTTCAAACCCATTCAAAGCTTGGTACGAGTGAGCATGCCTTATCGATGCCATGGATTGGGTTAGACGGTTCTGTGTTTATATGAGCACCGACAAAATTAACGTAACTTCTACCTCGAGACTTACCGTATACTAGCCCATGGGGGTCGGCAGGGGTGCTTTCGCCCCTCCAGGAAATGTGAAAAATCTAAATATATTAGTTTATACTAGCGGAAGAGCCCGTTGAATTTCAGCGGATTTAGTGATTCTAAAACTTCGACCGTATAACATCTAAACATCGACAGAATAAAATAATGCATATGTAGTTGTAACCTCACGGCCGCCCGTGTGCAAGTCTCTCATTCCGCGCACCTGTGTAAGTCTCTCATTTACCGCCATTTTTAGGCGATCTTTACCAAAAAAAGCCTTATGGTTTGATTAATTTCCGTAGCCAATAATTATTAACGAATATAAGGCTTGTTATAATATAATCCGCATTACTGTTGACAATACTGTACGTGTCTGACGATAAATCGGCCGCCCCCGTTGTTTGACCGCCCGTGTGCACCGCACAGTCGCATATATGAACGGTGCACCCCTGGTTGTAACCGTCGAATAAAGCAACAGGTAATGGGTATAAAAATAAATTTTTATAAATAACGTTTATATTTTAACATTTATTATACTCGTTACTTCAAATTTGGTGAAATTACATGCACAAGTTACCTTTTAGTGGTGGAGGCAGAGTTATATTCAATTAATCTGGATATCAAGGCTGATAAACTTTCTTCTCGTATACAAATCAACGAAGCGCAACACGAGTAATATCAAAGGTAAGTAATCGGTACCATTACACAAACATTATGGGCGGAAACGCGCTTTGATTGCTTTTAATACGAGAGAGAGAGGAGGGAGGGTGAGGGAGGGAAATGACTTTCAGTACAATTAATATTTCTGATGCCAATTTGATCTCCATAAATAGCTTGAACGATCGAATCTTTACTCACGTTGATATTTTAAGGTTTTAAAGGAGAAATATAAGACTCTGATTCCCATTAAAAGCTTACCCATATGAAAGCATTAAGCCTGTTGCCCAGGTAGCTGATTCTTGGATCCGAAAAAAACTAGAGATTTACGGTAATTCTACTCCGATTGAAATTCTGTCTTCAAAAATGAGAAACTATAATTTATATCCTATCCGATAGTTTAAGTCACAAGTTCGTATCTTGAAGGGAAACAATTTCAAAATGCAAACATATAAACCTCTACACCAATTTACATGTTTTCTTATGGGCCAAAAATGGGGCGAAAAGGGGCCAAAATATCCACTCAAAAAGGCATTTCGAAACTTTCGAATTTTTTTCTTCGGCTCTCACCAAAAACCTACTTTACTACCAAATATCAAGTTTGTAGCACATCTGGAAGTGCCTCAATATTGTATCTTGCCAAAGTGGTTACTAACCACTATATGTAAATATTTCGTTGAAAATTTTCGTATTTTTGTAATTATAGTATCATTTTAGAAGATTTGAAGTCAGTTATTTAATTGAACTCGCGTTGATCTAATATTTATTATATTTAATATGTCTAATCGTTGCTTAAACACTTTTATTGCTATAAAAGAGTTGTAAAAGTATTAACGTTATTATGATTTTGGAATATAATCATGACTTTATTATAAATTATTCTAAATGTGTATTTGGAACATTTTTTGCATGTATTTCCACTATATAAAAATAAAATTACCTACCAGACGAAGTTGATTATTACCTCGATGGTTGTCACGGTTCGGATATTAATGCCGCAACGAAAGGGTTAAACAGAATGATGTGTAACAAAATTAAAATAGGCTGATTATTTTACAATATGTTTTATACATAAATAAATAGAACGCTGGAAACGAATCGCAGATATCAATTCGCGAGAAATTTGTAATATTAAGCAGTTTTGAGAATAACTTTTCTCCGTATTTATAGTTTCGCTAGGGTTAGTTCTGTTGTTTTGGCGTTTTACGGTGATATGCCGAGTTTTTAAGCAGGTTGTAATTAATGCTGGTATTATATTGATAAATTAAACCACAAAAATAACGTCATATGTAAGAATTCTGTGGAATAACGTTTACTTTAGAGCTCACTATTCCCTATGTCATATCGCAATTCCATTTCGACATTTTCTGTCACGTCAAAATAGATGTCACTGTCTTTTTAAGAAGTTATTGTTTATTTACAGAAAATTATTATTGTTATTATAAAATATTATTTTTAAATAAAGAAAACCAGCTTATTATTAAAATTTTATATTTAAAATCATTTTGTATAATAACTTTACCGTTTTTAATGTCATTAAAAATTAATTTCAACTATCTACAATTAGACAAATGACTATCGCGCTGAGCTGCCATTGCTAGACCGGAACTTTTCAATCTACGCCCGATGTTCGACGAGTCTACTTCGGCGTGTTCCAGGTCAACACTACCCTACCTATTTTTTACCCATTCCCGATTTCGTTTTCCCCTTACTATTTTTAGTCCTATGGTATTACACTTGTGCATTTGTCGATATTTATTTACTTTATTTGCTTATGTATACACTGAAATTACATTTTTTACCACCATCGCATTACTTACATGCATTTGTCGATATTTTTTAATTCGTATGCCTACGTATACAATTCGATCTATTTTTCTATGGCATGCCACGTACCCATTAGAGTAGTATTTTAAGGTGTTACACACAACAAATGCCCGGCCGTGGCATAGAGAGAGCTCTCTCAAACGTCCCTTACCCCTCGAGGTCGACCTCACTGGCCAGTCACACAAAATCCCTAACGACCATTCACACTTCCATGCGAATATACACGTACATGATGCCATGTTCTATGCGATTGATACACTTTCGAATATTCTCTATTGTATTTTATTGTCTTTATTTAACCTCTTTCCTCCTCAAAAGCGTTGACAGGTGCTGCAAATTTCTTTTTTAGGCAGCAAAGAAGACGAGGACTCGCAGACAACTACACTGATAAGTAAGTCTCTTTAGATGTTATTATGTCCGAATTGGGATATTTCCTCTTTTTATTTGGTATTTCTTTTTCAGTGCCATTTTCCATGACAGGGTGCCGCGTCCCTACATCTGTGCAGTGGACAGAGGGCCGTGGGACCGGAGGACCAAGCACCGGAGGACCGACCATCGCGGGACCAAAGGGGTGCTGGAAAGGGTAACAGGTGCTCCGTAGGTTGAGGTATACGACGTACGGTGTTAAATTCTAGGTTATATTTTACGATTGTTATTATTTATGCTTAATTTACTCGCATTTCTATCTGAAATGGTATTGCCCTTTTGATTGATTGACTGACTGACACCCATAGCGCTATGTGGTTTGACCGCACAGGCCTGTGCAGACGTGAAATTGACGTCCTATGCTGGCATTGCGTGACGAAACGTTTGTTGCTCAGGACTGATTGTATTGTTTGATCGATTCCGAGTGTCTTAGTGTTGTTTGTCTAATGTGTTTCTATGACATTGTTGACTGAATTGGTGTTTTTTGTATTTTATGTGTTTGCGTTGACAAATTGCATTTCTGACGAATTGTCGTATATAGAAATTTATTTGTCTATGTCCTGTATTGGTGTGATATGTTTTATGCCTATGCTGACTGTTTTATTTGGACTGCTATGTGTTATGACTGACGTTTCTAATGTATTTCATTTTTGTGTGAAATTATTTCAGATTTTCATGCATGTTGTGAATGTGGCTAATGAATAATTCATTTAATAGTTTGTCCATTCATTTTACTCTTATGGCTCTTTTTACATTCTCATACGAAGTATCGAGAAGGTATTGTTTTCGCGAAAAAATTCTACCTCGAGATTTATACGGAAATACACGTTTTAGGTGTCGCTGAATCCGAAATAGTGGTTTTCGCAAAGCCGTCTGTCTGTCTGCCTGTTACTGGCGCTGGAGCCTAGACGGTTAAACGAAAATGAAGGAAATCTCGTACTTAGGTATTTCATCATACTGAGCAGAGTATACATAGAAATGGTAGACACTGTTAAATAATTAAGTGTAGTTTATTCAACGCATTTTTAACAACAATCCGATTTTCTCGAAAACGGCTTCAACGATTTTGTTCAAATTCCGCACAGTCTCTTGAGTTTACGTCTTCAATAATACTGTGTAGTTCATATTTCTCAATAAAAGAACATAAGGCTAGTTTATTCAAGGCAACTTTAACAATAATTCCATTTTCTCAGAATCGGCTACAACGATTTTGATCAAATTTCGTACAGTTACTTGGGTATACGTCTTCAATAATACTACTTATTTCATTTTTCCCGAGGAATGAATATAAGGCTACTTTATTCTTGGGCAACTTTAACAAAAATTGGATTTTCTAAAAACAGGCTCATACGATTTTCATTCTCTAAAGATAACTAAACGAGGCATTAGTACGTACATGGGAAAGTTTGTAGAATGAATGTTTTTTATTATCGCTTTGTAGGATTCTCCTGAATGGAATAGGCCTCGATCATATCGGGGGAAACGCCATTTCAAAAAAAGGTTAACGAATGGAATGCACTACCCCATTCGGGTCATTTGGAAACGTGTACAAACTTGAAGTCATTCGGCAGCTTTCACTTTCAACAGAGTGTGTTTGGTGGAAGGCATATTATGTGAACACTTGGAAGCAGTTCCTCAGTCTGGCAAGTGAATTTCTTCTCTGATTGATGTCAAGTTTCTTCTGTATTTCTTGGAAATCACCTTTTCGATTTCTTGCAATCATTCTTGGAAGAATTGTAGGACTTAAATGCATTTCTCATCTTATACATCTTGTTTCTGCCAGAATTTTACCATTCCATTTCGTGCTTGGACATTCTGTGAAAGCAATTTCAACTGACGTTCTTAATTTTCCAGGAAATGAAGGAAGTGCATATTTTTATTTATCTGACATCGATGTATCCGATGGATGCATTCTCAGATGTATATGTAATAGCATTTCGTTTATTTCGCAGGGATTTCCCGAATAGTCCTGCGGTGATTCACGGTGGCCTGGACGAAACGGATCGACCGCCTCTTTTCCAAATCACGGCAGTTGTTGTTAATGATAAATTTCACTCGATCCTTAAAATCGTCGAGTGGCTGCGAGGCTTCGTGGTTTCCTACCTTATACGTTCATATTTTTATTTTCAGCACATGGGAGCCATACGACCCATTCTGTCTGGCATCACCACCACCATCGAATACAGAAGTAGCTTTCACTATTCAGTTTCATAATAGGCAGAGTTGCTCTGGCTTCACATCTATTTTCATTTATAGTTATCCGTAGCTTTGAATTTTTTTATAACAAGCAATACATAGAAAGGACGCGTTCAGCAAACTTCTAAGAGCAAGCCATCTTTCTCTTTTACTATTACTAACATCGCAGTTCGCGTCCATTTCTATGTATTTCGATGGGGCAGTGGTAGGCGAAGAGTAAATAAATTAACTTTAGGATCAGGCGCATTCTGGTTAGTATTGAGCGTAGATTATCTTTACTAACACTAACACACCAGCCTGTGCCTGTTTCTAAATTTCTCTCATTAAGAGGTTTCAGTAGTCCCGAATATTCTCGTTCAATTCTTTAAATTCAGCAGGAGGGGTCATCACCGTTCGCTGGAGTCCGGGTTCCAAGTGTATCGTACTAAAAGCGAACGAGACAACGATCTAGGCTTCTTCCTAGGTGAAGTCTAAACAAGCTATCCGTAGGTACATACGCCTGCGGATAGAGTGGTGCGTTTCACTTGGAATAGAATTCCGTGTTCGGCCGATGATTCGATCGGTATTCAGGTAAAAATCCGTTGTTTTGCCATTTTTCATCTACTTCCATCGATGCAAATTGCCTTTGGTAGTGTAGTGTAGTGTAGTGTAGACTGAATAAACCTAGGCATTTGCATCTTTGTTTATTTTAAAAATCTTGAGTTTGTTAACATCCGTAAATTTTACGTTAAAGCTTTTCGTTTAAGTAAAGTAGTTTTCCAAGATTTGGGGCTGGAGCAATTTGTTCTCAGATAGGGAATCGGTTTGCTAGCAGCGACTGTTGACGATGATGTGCCAGCAGCATCATTGTGCCTACCGGAAAACAGCATCGGTAAGTCAGCTGGATTTCCCTTCACGATGTATTCCCTTACAACTTACCCTCAGCGTGTGTTGTTGGTGTATTCGCGTTGTTATAGAGAAATAAATAATGCAAGTGGCCCTAATGCTGGGTATCGGTGTTCAAGATATGATAACAATTTACAGGCTGTGTTTTAACTTAAAATACATCTGAAAATTAAAATCAATTTCTCTTAAATCCCGATTCTTCAAAATGCTATGTTCCATACGCCATACTTTCTCGTGCATTGTTTCACATTATTCTTATCTCCGGGTCGCCTTAGCGAACAATCCTAATAATGGAAAGTTGTTAGGACTTGTACAAGTACATCAAAATTTCATTAATACATGTGACATATTTGTCCTGCACGGACAGGTAGTGCTCTAAAACGTTTCATAAACTGAGTTTCATATATGTAAAGCTAACCTACGTTGAATTGGAAGAAATTGGTTTACAGGCGCCAGTGTACATCTGTGCAGTGGACAGAGGGCCATGGGACGGGAGGACCAAGCACCGGAGGACCGATCATCGTGGGACCGAAGGGCAACGCGGCACAGGACACACTGCTGAGGAACGGGAGGACGGGGAATGGGAAAAGGGTGGTCCGAAGGTTGAGGTATACGATGTAAGGTGTTAAATTCTAGGTGATATTTGGTGAGTCGTTTTACGATTGTTATTAGCGAAGTATTTATACATAATTTACTCGCGTTTCTATGTTAAATGCTATTGTGCTTTTGATAGACTGACTGACACCCATAGCGCTATGTGGTTTGACCGCACAGGCCTGTGCAGACGTTACATTTACATTGACGTCCTATGAAGGCATTGCGTGGAGAGACGTTTGTTGCTCAGGACTGATTGTATTGTTTGGTCGATTTCGAGTGTCTTGGTGTTGTTTGTCTAATGTGTTTCTATGACATTGTCGACTGAATTGGTGATTCCTGTATTTTATGTGTTTGCTTTGACAAGTTGCATTTCAAACGAATTTTTATATATAGAAATTTATTTGTCTATGTCCTGTATTGGTGTGAAATGTTTTATGCCTATGCTGACTGTTTTATTTGGACTGGCATGTGTTATTACTGACGATTCTAATGTATTCAATTTTTGTGTGAAATTATATCAGATTTACATACATGCATTGTGTGAATGTGCCTAATGAATATTTCATTTATTAATTTATCCACCCATTTTACTCTTATGACTCTGTCATTTCATGGATGTAGGAGGAAAATGATTCATTTCTTTTCCATATATGCAATTCAAAATTTTTTATTATTGTTTTGCAGGATTCTCCTGAATGGAATAGGCCTCGATCATATCGGGGGAAACGCCATTTCAAAAAAAGGTTAACGAATGGAATGCACTACCCCATTCGGGTCATTTGGAAACGTGCACAAACTTGAAGTCATTCGGCAGCTTTCACTTCCAATAGAGTGTGTGTGGTGGAAGGCATATTATGTGAACACTTGGAAGCAGTTCCTCAGTCTGGCAAGTGAATTTCTTCTCTGATGGATGTCAAGTCTCTTATGTATTTCTTGGAAATCACCTTTACGATTTCTTGCAATCATTCATGGAACATTTGTAGGACTAAACTCCATTTCTCATCTTATACATATCTTTAAGGTTTATAAATGGTTTATGCGAATGTGTCAAGGATAAATGTTTGTTGTATGCATCTATGTTTTTACTGAATGAATTCGGTCACTGTGCCCAGGAAGCATTTTTCCTCCTTTGCCAGCATCATGTATTCAGTTTGTAAGAATTTTAACATAGCTCTAGGAATATAGATGTGTAATTTCGATGACTTACGTAAAAAGAATTTATTTGCCATATTCATAAATTTCATTCCATTTCTGTTATAATGTTTTCTAGTCATTTTCATGGCATACTTACTGTGCTTGCAAATGTAAATCAAAATGTGGTAGTAAAGAATAATGCTTGCATTTTAATAAGAGTGGGTTCTGCCATGGTTTCATATTTATTTTAATTTAGAAGTTTACATTTTAGCTTAGCATTTTTTTATTCCAAGTGATACTGAACAAAAAGAGATGTATTCTTCTTAGAGCATGGCATGTTTCTCTTTTAGTAACACCGATAAAGTTTTCATCTGTTTCTATGTTTATTATTAAGGAAGTGTTGACCAAATAATTAGTTAACTTTTGAATCAGTGGGATTCTGGCTAGTAGAATAATTTTAATAAGACTATCACACCAGTATGTATGTACCTGATTCAAATTATGCCTTATTATGTAATTAGTTTTTGCAATCATACATGATATGTAACCATAGCTTTCTGTTCACAGCATTAGTTAATTAACTGAAATTCTCTGTCTTTCGTGTGTGTTATTATTTGCATACCCAAGGCGACACATGTAATTCCTGGAATACAGCATAGACATTAAGTCATTCTTATGTACGATTTCAAATTAGATACATTAATGCTGCTCTAAGTAAATGTTGCAGTTAAACCTTTATCAAATACCAAACTCCATATAGAGTTGCATATAGTTGTTTTAGGAATATGTTTACTAAAGACTGGTCCTGTATAATTTTTCATTTAAATGGAATGTTGAATAAGTGTATGTTGGAGAATGTTTTCCATGTTAACTTGTACATAACCCTACAATATAACATGTCATCCAAGAATGTAATACTAATGGTAATAATAATTTCTTAGTTTTTTCTTTTTAAGTTAACTGAATAATAATATTGATGATGTAATAATGGTGTTCATAATAAAATTTTTAAAAAACTACAATGTTTTAAGTGCCAAATGTCATTTTCAATCCATAGAAATTCCATACGATCTGTAGATTAGTGACGCGTCACGTTATGATAATAATGGAATGCCAAAGGTTTAAGAGTGCTTTCTAGATCGTGTTGCGCAGCAATTTAATATCTGAAATGAGCCAAGCAATTGAACATGGATTCAAAGCTACCATCCTCGATATATTAGTTATTAATGATATTTCAAAATTAAAAATAAGAATTAAATTTTTTTGACAATATTATCTTGTTTTTTATTGAAATAGGAGAACTAAATTTGATTAACATTTTGAACACGTAACGCAGTGAATTTCGAAAGATTTTATTTGAATAATTAATTATGATAGAAAAGTAAAACATTTTACTACATTATTTAAAATCGATTCTTTCGAATATCGCAATCTGTTATTCAATTAATTACGATGGAAAAAACATTTAAGATCAATAATTTTATATCTATTTAGAGTAATAATAGATATTCTTATTTAGTTTCTCCTGTTATTATGTTGACATACAAACCCATATTCCGCATAATCAATATTTTCTCATCACTACGACACGCTATTTTGTGATTGTTTATTTAGCAAGTGAATAGAAAGTGTCGGTCGCCATCATCAGATACATTGAGCTATAGGAGATTATTCGTTGGTTGGTTTTGGTTTGTTTGTTGTTTTCATTTGCTTTCATTTCGTGCCCATTTTTATGTTCTTTGTTTGTTTCTTTGTTTTCTTTGTTTTCGTTCTTAGTTGTTCATTTTCTATTCTTCGTTTATATTCCTTGGTTGTGCTCTTGATTTTTGTTCCTTGATTACCTATTTGTCGGTTTACACCTTTTATGCCGGCTATTGGTTAGTGTTTAATTCATTTCTTTTTTCTTGGTGGTTTTTACATTGAACTTATATTCGTTGGTTGTACTCTTAATTTATGTTCCATGATTATTTATTTGTCGGTTTACATCCTTTTCTACCGGGTATTGGTTAGCGTTTAATTCAAATCTTTTTTCATGGTGGTTTTTGTAGTTTTCCTATTGGTTCGTTTCGAGTTCTTTCCACTTTATTTCAAGTCTCCTAATGTAGTTTACAGAAAGGAGAGGAGAAGTTTTAGTATGTATCATTTTCTCAAGCTGTCTTCTAAGCGGGAAAAAGTATAATTATTTGCAGTCCGAAATGCACCCGGGCGAAGCCGGGTACGAAAAGCTAGTCCCTTATAAAATATATTCATTAAACTCGTATTCAAAACATATTCCCTTAAAACAAATCTAAATCCAATAACAGCCAACAAGGGGGGATGTGGGAGGGGGTCGGTGAGCGTAAGCGAGTAAGGGGCTTACCGCCTAGATATACCTAAATTTACCATTTAACAACCTTGGAAAAGCAACATTTCTTGATCCAGCAGACAAGGGTGTACGACAAGCCAAAGTCTTCTGCAGGTGTTTGCCAACTTGTTTTTAGATAAGACTACTCTTCTTCGTGAAACACTCGGAATACTCAGGCACAGCAGGCGTTTTTCACGTCCGAGCTGACCTGGGAGTCACACGACGCTCAGTCTTAATAAATTTCACACAGAATCTGGTTAGGAATATTTTAATTATTAAAAAATTCTATGAAAGAATTTCGTATTAGAGAAACCAAAAATGTCGTCACGGTAACAATATGAATAATTTTAATGGACTTTATTATTTTGCCACTATACTCTTTAACACAACTATTATCCTAAAGAATAGGGATTTGTCTACTTCAGTGATTCATATTACTCTTCAAAGAACACTTACATGTTTCTTGATAACAAATCAGCACCTTTGCGAGGAGAATCGCCACCTGCGGCCCTGGCGGCCTCGTCCAAAATTCGGATTATAAATTCGGCAGTGTTGCGATCCCTCTGCGGCTGCCTCTGATACGCAGCGGTTCTGTTTCCTCACAGACGAGGAATTCCCGTCCGCATAACCGCCTAATACTCCTTCCATTGGATCAATTCCAGCGTTTTCCCCATCCGGATCGGGCTAAATTTACAAGAATCTAGTGCCATCATCGATCGGAAACAGCAATCGCTTGTATAGGTCTGATAGGGAGGAAATTTTTCGCCCGGTCTCGGCACAGTGGTGCGAACCTTGCCCAATCTGAATCCGAACGTTGTGGCTTCGCTGATATCCGAGCACGACCCGAGGCCCGATTTTCTCCTGTTCTTACCCGCTGAGGCGGAACTCGGCCATAAAGACCCTGACGTTCAAGATGAGGAAGGAGGCAAGATGGAGATAAGACACGACGTGTGCGCGTGCACGTTCCATCAAGCTAGTAAAATGATCATTTTACATAAATTGTTAATGTACTCATGAAATGTATTGATGCAATCTGAATATTGTTGTAAAAATGATGAATAAATTCTTCAAGCAAGAATAACTTGGACAAGTCAATTCCATTCCCGACACTATGTCATAAATGTAATTCTTGATAAACCTATTGCCTCTTATGTCGAACGAATAATGCACTGGTGAAACAGGAAACTAATTTTGAGAGTACATAATACAAATTTTTACGACATCTATTAACGGTGTTATATGCAGGGGTGTGCTACAGCCGGCTCCCTCTGACTCACGCGAGCCGTTTGTTAAACGTTTTTGACACTCGGCGATCCGGTTGTGGAGCTAAGCATTCCATATTATCCGGAGGTTAGCAGCGCATAACGGTCTGATAATAACGGGATGCCAAAATTTTAAGGGTGCATCATAGATTGTGTTACGCAGGTATTTATTATCTGAAAGACGCCAAACAACTGTACATGGAATCTGCTTATTCGAAGTTACCACCCTTGATGTATTAGTCATTAATAATATTTAAAGATTTAAAATAAGAATTTAATTGTTTTTACAATATTACCTTGTTTTTTATGGAAATCCCTCCTAATTCCCGCAAAGATCACGTAACACGATCTCAAAGCAGCAAAAAAAGGTGGATGCTGGATGGAAGGCTCGGTGATAATAGCGACCCGGATGTTATATATTTGGTAGCACACCCCTGGTCAGGGCCGGTTTCAGTTACAAAATATGTGTAAGCAGGGCCGGCGTGATGGGGTATGCAGGGTATGCTACGCATAGGGGCTCCCGGAAGAGGGGAGTCCAGATTTTGCTTGTATATTTATAAATATCGACACAGATAAATGAGTTGAGTTAGGTATCAGATGCCAATACGGAAATCACCATCCGATGACCACAAACTAAATTCTCTGGTGTGAAGTAATGTAGAATGTATGTGACATAATATGTTTAAATTCTGGAGTACCGATTCTAGCTAAAGCGCCGCTTATCGCCGCTACCTCATTATCCCAGGTCACGTAATGGCCATTGTTGGAACATTGCAGAAAATGAAGAGGGGCCCCCGAAATCGTGCTTGCATAGGGCCTCCCAAAGATATCATGCCGGCCCTGTGTGTAAGCGAGGTAAAAATATGCCGCCCCTCTGGATATCAAAGGCATGAAATGATAGTAATGATATAATAAAAAATAAAAAACGAAAAATTATTTATTCGGTCTTTATTTAAAAAAGAATACTCAGTTAAATACTTTCAGAAAATAGAAATAAAACATTCACTGACCTTATAAAAAACTACTATGTAATGTTTATATTACTGAATATTTTCATATTGCAACTTTACGAACACACTTTTCGAAATGGACGAGATTAGGGCTTTTTTCTTTGCAAAGTCATGTATCAGTGATCAGAGAGGGAAGCTACGTGCAAAAGTTAAAGATCCCCTATGTAAAATATTTGCACAAAGCCCTGAGTAATCAAAATCTCTAGTGTTGAATGTTCGCTGTATTTGGAGAAATTACAATGCGTAATCCCTAAAAGCACGTGAAACTTAGCATTATAGTATATCCGAACCAAAAAAAGCATCGTACAAAGCCAGAAGCTGACTGATGAAAAATGCAACATACACTTCTAATCAGAGAGATGCTGCCAATCAAATAACAACACGTTCCCTCATGAAAGAGAAAGAGTGAGAGTAATTTAGTTTGTAATAATTTTTTATTGGATGCATTTTAATTTTCTGTCAGCTTTTATGAAGGAATATTGTCATGCATAATATATTTTATAATTATACATTTCGCGCTGTTCCGGACTCAAATGTTTTTGGAATTAGACAACCAAAAAACTACTCCTTGTTTTACCTTGAAAGTTTTTCGACCGCTGATCTAACTGTAAGCTAAAAGGTCTTGGCCCCTGTGTAGTTATTGAACACGAGAGCGGGGAAAAAACTTCGCGTCTCGTCCTCCATATTTCCGTGTTTCCTTCCACCCTCCCCCTTTCCTCTCCCCCTTTTTCGCACCACCCCTCATATCTCCGACCTCCTCTTCCCTGAAGGTATAGCATTGAAAGTGAGTGAAGTCGTTGGTTGAACACATTAGTTCCACGCGTATGTACTACAAGCAAAGAAAACGGTGGGCTTTTTATAGTAAGGATTGAGCGTTATGGATAAGGAACGAAGAGGATCGTGCCATGTCATGTCCTATTGGATTAAATGCTAATCGCACGAGTTTCTATTTTAATTGCAATGATAATTTGATACCTCCACATTGCTCTCCATATTGATCCAAAATAATTAAACCGTTGACGAACGAACCGAGAGTGATTAGTTGATCCGTAGTCGTTTTACGAGGAATAATATTCTTACGAAGAGGTGATGGAAGAGCGAGTGCTTTCTAAAGAAGTGATTTCTGGTGCGTGATTAACAGATAGTCGGTCATACACAAAGGCAAATTATCGCCTTTAGTTGTCAGCGTGTGTTTAGTCCGAGTGTGCATCGACCTAAGGAGTGCGCAGCGGTGAAGGGCGCAGGAATCCAAGTCTGTCGGACGCCCCTGTGAATACGGTGAGTGAGTGTGATTTCGCATGTTATATACCAAACGGTGAGTTTGTAGCTTTCTCAATTCTGTATTCTATCGTATCGCCAGCACCTACCAAGCAGACGCAAGAACATCCACTCGTCTGCATACCGCGCTGCATGAAAATCTTCCATTGTTACCCGCGGTCGTTATTTCTCCGGCCTCCTTAAAGCGAATGGTAATTGCTATCCAATATCTCGGGTGAATGCCAAGGCGCAATAGAGAGGCATTTACTCCGGATTTTGACGATTCGGATAATTCATTCAGATATGCGTAATTCATTTCTTTCCATTAAAATAATGCTGGCGGAGTGCGATACTTGAAAGATGGAAGGAGATATGACTGTGGAGTGAAAGGGAGGAGTTGGAGAAGTAGAGGAGGTGAGAAGTATAAGGAGGAGGGTTGATAGCCTTTATAAGGGTGAGAATGGGACGAACAACGCTCTTCTTCCAGCAACTTATATGAGATTCCTTTAGCTAGGAGTAGTTGGAAGGGTTTGAAAGTAAATTATCCACCTTGACATTCGCATCGTTGACACTCCCATTAGCAGACTCTGATTTCAAGTTTTCAAACCCATTCAAAGCTTGGTACGAGTGAGCATGCCTTATCGATGCCATGGATTGGGTTAGACGGTTCTGTGTTTATATGAGCACCGACAAAATTAACGTAACTTCTACCTCGAGACTTACCGTATACTAGCCCATGGGGGTCGGCAGGGGTGCTTTCGCCCCTCCAGGAAATGTGAAAAATCTAAATATATTAGTTTATACTAGCGGAAGAGCCCGTTGAATTTCAGCGGATTTAGTGATTCTAAAACTTCGACCGTATAACATCTAAACATCGACAGAATAAAATAATGCATATGTAGTTGTAACCTCACGGCCGCCCGTGTGCAAGTCTCTCATTCCGCGCACCTGTGTAAGTCTCTCATTTACCGCCATTTTTAGGCGATCTTTACCAAAAAAAGCCTTATGGTTTGATTAATTTCCGTAGCCAATAATTATTAACGAATATAAGGCTTGTTATAATATAATCCGCATTACTGTTGACAATACTGTACGTGTCTGACGATAAATCGGCCGCCCCCGTTGTTTGACCGCCCGTGTGCACCGCACAGTCGCATATATGAACGGTGCACCCCTGGTTGTAACCGTCGAATAAAGCAACAGGTAATGGGTATAAAAATAAATTTTTATAAATAACGTTTATATTTTAACATTTATTATACTCGTTACTTCAAATTTGGTGAAATTACATGCACAAGTTACCTTTTAGTGGTGGAGGCAGAGTTATATTCAATTAATCTGGATATCAAGGCTGATAAACTTTCTTCTCGTATACAAATCAACGAAGCGCAACACGAGTAATATCAAAGGTAAGTAATCGGTACCATTACACAAACATTATGGGCGGAAACGCGCTTTGATTGCTTTTAATACGAGAGAGAGAGGAGGGAGGGTGAGGGAGGGAAATGACTTTCAGTACAATTAATATTTCTGATGCCAATTTGATCTCCATAAATAGCTTGAACGATCGAATCTTTACTCACGTTGATATTTTAAGGTTTTAAAGGAGAAATATAAGACTCTGATTCCCATTAAAAGCTTACCCATATGAAAGCATTAAGCCTGTTGCCCAGGTAGCTGATTCTTGGATCCGAAAAAAACTAGAGATTTACGGTAATTCTACTCCGATTGAAATTCTGTCTTCAAAAATGAGAAACTATAATTTATATCCTATCCGATAGTTTAAGTCACAAGTTCGTATCTTGAAGGGAAACAATTTCAAAATGCAAACATATAAACCTCTACACCAATTTACATGTTTTCTTATGGGCCAAAAATGGGGCGAAAAGGGGCCAAAATATCCACTCAAAAAGGCATTTCGAAACTTTCGAATTTTTTTCTTCGGCTCTCACCAAAAACCTACTTTACTACCAAATATCAAGTTTGTAGCACATCTGGAAGTGCCTCAATATTGTATCTTGCCAAAGTGGTTACTAACCACTATATGTAAATATTTCGTTGAAAATTTTCGTATTTTTGTAATTATAGTATCATTTTAGAAGATTTGAAGTCAGTTATTTAATTGAACTCGCGTTGATCTAATATTTATTATATTTAATATGTCTAATCGTTGCTTAAACACTTTTATTGCTATAAAAGAGTTGTAAAAGTATTAACGTTATTATGATTTTGGAATATAATCATGACTTTATTATAAATTATTCTAAATGTGTATTTGGAACATTTTTTGCATGTATTTCCACTATATAAAAATAAAATTACCTACCAGACGAAGTTGATTATTACCTCGATGGTTGTCACGGTTCGGATATTAATGCCGCAACGAAAGGGTTAAACAGAATGATGTGTAACAAAATTAAAATAGGCTGATTATTTTACAATATGTTTTATACATAAATAAATAGAACGCTGGAAACGAATCGCAGGTATCAATTCGCGAGAAATTTGTAATATTAAGCAGTTTTGAGAATAACTTTTCTCCGTATTTATAGTTTCGCTAGGGTTAGTTCTGTTGTTTTGGCGTTTTACGGTGATATGCCGAGTTTTTAAGCAGGTTGTAATTAATGCTGGTATTATATTGATAAATTAAACCACAAAAATAACGTCATATGTAAGAATTCTGTGGAATAACGTTTACTTTAGAGCTCACTATTCCCTATGTCATATCGCAATTCCATTTCGACATTTTCTGTCACGTCAAAATAGATGTCACTGTCGTTTTAAGAAGTTATTGTTTATTTACAGAAAATTATTATTGTTATTATAAAATATTATTTTTAAATAAAGAAAACCAGCTTATTATTAAAATTTTATATTTAAAATCATTTTGTATAATAACTTTACCGTTTTTAATGTCATTAAAAATTAATTTCAACTATCTACAATTAGACAAATGACTATCGCGCTGAGCTGCCATTGCTAGACCGGAACTTTTCAATCTACGCCCGATGTTCGACGAGTCTACTTCGGCGTGTTCCAGGTCAACACTACCCTACCTATTTTTTACCCATTCCCGATTTCGTTTTCCCCTTACTATTTTTAGTCCTATGGTATTACACTTGTGCATTTGTCGATATTTATTTACTTTATTTGCTTATGTATACACTGAAATTACATTTTTTACCACCATCGCATTACTTACATGCATTTGTCGATATTTTTTAATTCGTATGCCTACGTATACAATTCGATCTATTTTTCTATGGCATGCCACGTACCCATTAGAGTAGTATTTTAAGGTGTTACACACAACAAATGCCCGGCCGTGGCATAGAGAGAGCTCTCTCAAACGTCCCTTACCCCTCGAGGTCGACCTCACTGGCCAGTCACACAAAATCCCTAACGACCATTCACACTTCCATGCGAATATACACGTACATGATGCCATGTTCTATGCGATTGATACACTTTCGAATATTCTCTATTGTATTTTATTGTCTTTATTTAACCTCTTTCCTCCTCAAAAGCGTTGACAGGTGCTGCAAATTTCTTTTTTAGGCAGCAAAGAAGACGAGGACTCGCAGACAACTACACTGATAAGTAAGTCTCTTTAGATGTTATTATGTCCGAATTGGGATATTTCCTCTTTTTATTTGGTATTTCTTTTTCAGTGCCATTTTCCATGACAGGGTGCCGCGTCCCTACATCTGTGCAGTGGACAGAGGGCCGTGGGACCGGAGGACCAAGCACCGGAGGACCGACCATCGCGGGACCAAAGGGGTGCTGGAAAGGGTAACAGGTGCTCCGTAGGTTGAGGTATACGACGTACGGTGTTAAATTCTAGGTTATATTTTACGATTGTTATTATTTATGCTTAATTTACTCGCATTTCTATCTGAAATGGTATTGCCCTTTTGATTGATTGACTGACTGACACCCATAGCGCTATGTGGTTTGACCGCACAGGCCTGTGCAGACGTGAAATTGACGTCCTATGCTGGCATTGCGTGACGAAACGTTTGTTGCTCAGGACTGATTGTATTGTTTGATCGATTCCGAGTGTCTTAGTGTTGTTTGTCTAATGTGTTTCTATGACATTGTTGACTGAATTGGTGTTTTTTGTATTTTATGTGTTTGCGTTGACAAATTGCATTTCTGACGAATTGTCGTATATAGAAATTTATTTGTCTATGTCCTGTATTGGTGTGATATGTTTTATGCCTATGCTGACTGTTTTATTTGGACTGCTATGTGTTATGACTGACGTTTCTAATGTATTTCATTTTTGTGTGAAATTATTTCAGATTTTCATGCATGTTGTGAATGTGGCTAATGAATAATTCATTTAATAGTTTGTCCATTCATTTTACTCTTATGGCTCTTTTTACATTCTCATACGAAGTATCGAGAAGGTATTGTTTTCGCGAAAAAATTCTACCTCGAGATTTATACGGAAATACACGTTTTAGGTGTCGCTGAATCCGAAATAGTGGTTTTCGCAAAGCCGTCTGTCTGTCTGCCTGTTACTGGCGCTGGAGCCTAGACGGTTAAACGAAAATGAAGGAAATCTCGTACTTAGGTATTTCATCATACTGAGCAGAGTATACATAGAAATGGTAGACACTGTTAAATAATTAAGTGTAGTTTATTCAACGCATTTTTAACAACAATCCGATTTTCTCGAAAACGGCTTCAACGATTTTGTTCAAATTCCGCACAGTCTCTTGAGTTTACGTCTTCAATAATACTGTGTAGTTCATATTTCTCAATAAAAGAACATAAGGCTAGTTTATTCAAGGCAACTTTAACAATAATTCCATTTTCTCAGAATCGGCTACAACGATTTTGATCAAATTTCGTACAGTTACTTGGGTATACGTCTTCAATAATACTACTTATTTCATTTTTCCCGAGGAATGAATATAAGGCTACTTTATTCTTGGGCAACTTTAACAAAAATTGGATTTTCTAAAAACAGGCTCATACGATTTTCATTCTCTAAAGATAACTAAACGAGGCATTAGTACGTACATGGGAAAGTTTGTAGAATGAATGTTTTTTATTATCGCTTTGTAGGATTCTCCTGAATGGAATAGGCCTCGATCATATCGGGGGAAACGCCATTTCAAAAAAAGGTTAACGAATGGAATGCACTACCCCATTCGGGTCATTTGGAAACGTGTACAAACTTGAAGTCATTCGGCAGCTTTCACTTTCAACAGAGTGTGTTTGGTGGAAGGCATATTATGTGAACACTTGGAAGCAGTTCCTCAGTCTGGCAAGTGAATTTCTTCTCTGATTGATGTCAAGTTTCTTCTGTATTTCTTGGAAATCACCTTTTCGATTTCTTGCAATCATTCTTGGAAGAATTGTAGGACTTAAATGCATTTCTCATCTTATACATCTTGTTTCTGCCAGAATTTTACCATTCCATTTCGTGCTTGGACATTCTGTGAAAGCAATTTCAACTGACGTTCTTAATTTTCCAGGAAATGAAGGAAGTGCATATTTTTATTTATCTGACATCGATGTATCCGATGGATGCATTCTCAGATGTATATGTAATAGCATTTCGTTTATTTCGCAGGGATTTCCCGAATAGTCCTGCGGTGATTCACGGTGGCCTGGACGAAACGGATCGACCGCCTCTTTTCCAAATCACGGCAGTTGTTGTTAATGATAAATTTCACTCGATCCTTAAAATCGTCGAGTGGCTGCGAGGCTTCGTGGTATCCTACCTTATACGTTCATATTTTTATTTTCAGCACATGGGAGCCATACGACCCATTCTGTCTGGCATCACCACCACCATCGAATACAGAAGTAGCTTTCACTATTCAGTTTCATAATAGGCAGAGTTGCTCTGGCTTCACATCTATTTTCATTTATAGTTATCCGTAGCTTTGAATTTTTTTATAACAAGCAATACATAGAAAGGACGCGTTCAGCAAACTTCTAAGAGCAAGCCATCTTTCTCTTTTACTATTACTAACATCGCAGTTCGCGTCCATTTCTATGTATTTCGATGGGGCAGTGGTAGGCGAAGAGTAAATAAATTAACTTTAGGATCAGGCGCATTCTGGTTAGTATTGAGCGTAGATTATCTTTACTAACACTAACACACCAGCCTGTGCCTGTTTCTAAATTTCTCTCATTAAGAGGTTTCAGTAGTCCCGAATATTCTCGTTCAATTCTTTAAATTCAGCAGGAGGGGTCATCACCGTTCGCTGGAGTCCGGGTTCCAAGTGTATCGTACTAAAAGCGAACGAGACAACGATCTAGGCTTCTTCCTAGGTGAAGTCTAAACAAGCTATCCGTAGGTACATACGCCTGCGGATAGAGTGGTGCGTTTCACTTGGAATAGAATTCCGTGTTCGGCCGATGATTCGATCGGTATTCAGGTAAAAATCCGTTGTTTTGCCATTTTTCATCTACTTCCATCGATGCAAATTGCCTTTGGTAGTGTAGTGTAGTGTAGTGTAGACTGAATAAACCTAGGCATTTGCATCTTTGTTTATTTTAAAAATCTTGAGTTTGTTAACATCCGTAAATTTTACGTTAAAGCTTTTCGTTTAAGTAAAGTAGTTTTCCAAGATTTGGGGCTGGAGCAATTTGTTCTCAGATAGGGAATCGGTTTGCTAGCAGCGACTGTTGACGATGATGTGCCAGCAGCATCATTGTGCCTACCGGAAAACAGCATCGGTAAGTCAGCTGGATTTCCCTTCACTATGTATTCCCTTACAACTTACCCTCAGCGTGTGTTGTTGGTGTATTCGCGTTGTTATAGAGAAATAAATAATGCAAGTGGCCCTAATGCTGGGTATCGGTGTTCAAGATGTGATAACAATTTACAGGCTGTGTTTTAACTTAAAATACATCTGAAAATTAAAATCAATTTCTCTTAAATCGCGATTCTTCAAAATGCTATGTTCCATACGCCATACTTTCTCGTGCATTGTTTCACATTATTCTTATCTCCGGGTCGCCTTAGCGAACAATCCTAATAATGGAAAGTTGTTAGGACTTGTACAAGTACAGCAAAATTTCATTAATACATGTGACATATTTGTCCTGCACGGACAGGTAGTGCTCTAAAACGTTTCATAAACTGAGTTTCATATATGTAAAGCTAACCTACGTTGAATTGGAAGAAATTGGTTTACAGGCGCCAGTGTACATCTGTGCAGTGGACAGAGGGCCATGGGACGGGAGGACCAAGCACCGGAGGACCGATCATCGTGGGACCGAAGGGCAACGCGGCACAGGACACACTGCTGAGGAACGGGAGGACGGGGAATGGGAAAAGGGTGGTCCGAAGGTTGAGGTATACGATGTAAGGTGTTAAATTCTAGGTGATATTTGGTGAGTCGTTTTACGATTGTTATTAGCGAAGTATTTATACATAATTTACTCGCGTTTCTATGTTAAATGCTATTGTGCTTTTGATAGACTGACTGACACCCATAGCGCTATGTGGTTTGACCGCACAGGCCTGTGCAGACGTTACATTTACATTGACGTCCTATGAAGGCATTGCGTGGAGAGACGTTTGTTGCTCAGGACTGATTGTATTGTTTGGTCGATTTCGAGTGTCTTGGTGTTGTTTGTCTAATGTGTTTCTATGACATTGTCGACTGAATTGGTGATTCCTGTATTTTATGTGTTTGCTTTGACAAGTTGCATTTCAAACGAATTTTTATATATAGAAATTTATTTGTCTATGTCCTGTATTGGTGTGAAATGTTTTATGCCTATGCTGACTGTTTTATTTGGACTGGCATGTGTTATTACTGACGATTCTAATGTATTCAATTTTTGTGTGAAATTATATCAGATTTACATACATGCATTGTGTGAATGTGCCTAATGAATATTTCATTTATTAATTTATCCACCCATTTTACTCTTATGACTCTGTCATTTCATGGATGTAGGAGGAAAATGATTCATTTCTTTTCCATATATGCAATTCAAAATTTTTTATTATTGTTTTGCAGGATTCTCCTGAATGGAATAGGCCTCGATCATATCGGGGGAAACGCCATTTCAAAAAAAGGTTAACGAATGGAATGCACTACCCCATTCGGGTCATTTGGAAACGTGCACAAACTTGAAGTCATTCGGCAGCTTTCACTTCCAATAGAGTGTGTGTGGTGGAAGGCATATTATGTGAACACTTGGAAGCAGTTCCTCAGTCTGGCAAGTGAATTTCTTCTCTGATGGATGTCAAGTCTCTTATGTATTTCTTGGAAATCACCTTTACGATTTCTTGCAATCATTCATGGAACATTTGTAGGACTAAACTCCATTTCTCATCTTATACATATCTTTAAGGTTTATAAATGGTTTATGCGAATGTGTCAAGGATAAATGTTTGTTGTATGCATCTATGTTTTTACTGAATGAATTCGGTCACTGTGCCCAGGAAGCATTTTTCCTCCTTTGCCAGCATCATGTATTCAGTTTGTAAGAATTTTAACATAGCTCTAGGAATATAGATGTGTAATTTCGATGACTTACGTAAAAAGAATTTATTTGCCATATTCATAAATTTCATTCCATTTCTGTTATAATGTTTTCTAGTCATTTTCATGGCATACTTACTGTGCTTGCAAATGTAAATCAAAATGTGGTAGTAAAGAATAATGCTTGCATTTTAATAAGAGTGGGTTCTGCCATGGTTTCATATTTATTTTAATTTAGAAGTTTACATTTTAGCTTAGCATTTTTTTATTCCAAGTGATACTGAACAAAAAGAGATGTATTCTTCTTAGAGCATGGCATGTTTCTCTTTTAGTAACACTGATAAAGTTTTCATCTGTTTCTATGTTTATTATTAAGGAAGTGTTGGCCAAATAATTAGTTAACTTTTGAATCAGTGGGATTCTGGCTAGTAGAATAATTTTAAGAAGACTATCACACCAGTATGTATGTACCTGATTCAAATTATGCCTTATTATGTAATTAGTTTTTGCAATCATTCATGATATGTAACCATGGCTTTCTGTTCACAGCATTAGTTAATTAACTGAAATTCTCTGTCTTTCGTGTGTGTTATTATTTGCATACCCAATGCGACACATTTAATTCCTGGAATACAGCATAGACATTAAGTCATTCTTATGTACGATTTCAAATTAGATACATTAATGCTGCTCTAAGTAAATGTTGCAGTTAAACCTTTATCAAATACCAAACTCCATATAGAGTTGCATATAGTTGTTTTAGGAATATGTTTACTAAAGACTGGTCCTGTATAGTTTTTCATTTAAATGGCATGTTGAATAAGTGTATGTTGGAGAATGTTTTCCATGTTAACTTGTACATAACCCTACAATATAACATGTCATCCAAGAATGTAATACTAATGGTAATAATAATTTCTTAGTTTTTTCTTTTTAAGTTAACTGAATAATAATATTGATGATGTAATAATGGTGTTCATAATAAAATTTTTAAAAAACTACAATGTTTTAAGTGCCAAATGTCATTTTCAATCCATAGAAATTCCATACGATCCGTAGATTAGTGACGCGTCACGTTATGATAATAATGGAATGCCAAAGGTTTAAGAGTGCTTTCTAGATCGTGTTGCGCAGCAATTTAATATCTGAAATGAGCCAAGCAATTGAACATGGATTCAAAGCTACCATCCTCGATATATTAGTTATTAATGATATTTCAAAATTAAAAATAAGAATTAAATTTTTTTGACAATATTATCTTGTTTTTTATTGAAATAGGAGAACTAAATTTGATTAACATTTTGAACACGTAACGCAGTGAATTTCGAAAGATTTTATTTGAATAATTAATTATGATAGAAAAGTAAAACATTTTACTACATTATTTAAAATCGATTCTTTCGAATATCGCAATCTGTTATTCAATTAATTACGATGGAAAAAACATTTAAGATCAATAATTTTATATCTATTTAGAGTAATAATAGATATTCTTATTTAGTTTCTCCTGTTATTATGTTGACATACAAACCCATATTCCGCATAATCAATATTTTCTCATCACTACGACACGCTATTTTGTGATTGTTTATTTAGCAAGTGAATAGAAAGTGTCGGTCGCCATCATCAGATACATTGAGCTATAGGAGATTATTCGTTGGTTGGTTTTGGTTTGTTTGTTGTTTTCATTTGCTTTCATTTCGTGCCCATTTTTATGTTCTTTGTTTGTTTCTTTGTTTTCTTTGTTTTCGTTCTTAGTTGTTCATTTTCTATTCTTCGTTTATATTCCTTGGTTGTGCTCTTGATTTTTGTTCCTTGATTACCTATTTGTCGGTTTACACCTTTTATGCCGGCTATTGGTTAGTGTTTAATTCATTTCTTTTTTCTTGGTGGTTTTTACATTGAACTTATATTCGTTGGTTGTACTCTTAATTTATGTTCCATGATTATTTATTTGTCGGTTTACATCCTTTTCTACCGGGTATTGGTTAGCGTTTAATTCAAATCTTTTTTCATGGTGGTTTTTGTAGTTTTCCTATTGGTTCGTTTCGAGTTCTTTCCACTTTATTTCAAGTCTCCTAATGTAGTTTACAGAAAGGAGAGGAGAAGTTTTAGTATGTATCATTTTCTCAAGCTGTCTTCTAAGCGGGAAAAAGTATAAATATTTGCAGTCCGAAATGCACCCGGGCGAAGCCGGGTACGAAAAGCTAGTCCCTTATAAAATATATTCATTAAACTCGTATTCAAAACATATTCCCTTAAAACAAATCTAAATCCAATAACAGCCAACAAGGGGGGATGTGGGAGGGGGTCGGTGAGCGTAAGCGAGTAAGGGGCTTACCGCCTAGATATACCTAAATTTACCATTTAACAACCTTGGAAAAGCAACATTTCTTGATCCAGCAGACAAGGGTGTACGACAAGCCAAAGTCTTCTGCAGGTGTTTGCCAACTTGTTTTTAGATAAGACTACTCTTCTTCGTGAAACACTCGGAATACTCAAGCACAGCAGGCGTTTTTCACGTCCGAGCTGACCTGGGAGTCACACGACGCTCAGTCTTAATAAATTTCACACAGAATCTGGTTAGGAATATTTTAATTATTAAAAAATTCTATGAAAGAATTTCGTATTAGAGAAACCAAAAATGTCGTCACGGTAACAATATGAATAATTTTAATGGACTTTATTATTTTGCCACTATATTCTTTAACACAACTATTATCCTAAAGAATAGGGATTTGTCTACTTCAGTGATTCATATTACTCTTCAAAGAACACTTACATGTTTCTTGATAACAAATCAGCACCTTTGCGAGGAGAATCGCCACCTGCGGCCCTGGCGGCCTCGTCCAAAATTCGGATTATAAATTCGGCAGTGTTGCCTCTGATACGCAGCGGTTCTGTTTCCTCACAGACGAGGAATTCCCGTCCGCATAACCGCCTAATACTCCTTCCATTGGATCAATTCCAGCGTTTTCCCCATCCGGATCGGGCTAAATTTACAAGAATCTAGTGCCATCATCGATCGGAAACAGCAATCGCTTGTATAGGTCTGATAGGGAGGAAATTTTTCGCCCGGTCTCGGCACAGTGGTGCGAACCTTGCCCAATCTGAATCCGAACGTTGTGGCTTCGCTGATATCCGAGCACGACCCGAGGCCCGATTTTCTCCTGTTCTTACCCGCTGAGGCGGAACTCGGCCATAAAGACCCTGACGTTCAAGATGAGGAAGGAGGCAAGATGGAGATAAGACACGACGTGTGCGCGTGCACGTTCCATCAAGCTAGTAAAATGATCATTTTACATAAATTGTTAATGTACTCATGAAATGTATTGATGCAATCTGAATATTGTTGTAAAAATGATGAATAAATTCTTCAAGCAAGAATAACTTGGACAAGTCAATTCCATTCCCGACACTATGTCATAAATGTAATTCTTGATAAACCTATTGCCTCTTATGTCGAACGAATAATGCACTGGTGAAACAGGAAACTAATTTTGAGAGTACATAATACAAATTTTTACGACATCTATTAACGGTGTTATATGCAGGGGTGTGCTACAGCCGGCTCCCTCTGACTCACGCGAGCCGTTTGTTAAACGTTTTTGACACTCGGCGATCCGGTTGTGGAGCTAAGCATTCCATATTATCCGGAGGTTAGCAGCGCATAACGGTCTGGTAATAACGGGATGCCAAAATTTTAAGGGTGCATCATAGATTGTGTTACGCAGGTATTTATTATCTGAAAGACGCCAAACAACTGTACATGGAATCTGCTTATTCGAAGTTACCACCCTTGATGTATTAGTCATTAATAATATTTAAAGATTTAAAATAAGAATTTAATTGTTTTTACAATATTACCTTGTTTTTTATGGAAATCCCTCCTAATTCCCGCAATGATCACGTAACACGATCTCAAAGCAGCAAAAAAAGGTGGATGCTGGATGGAAGGCTCGGTGATAATAGCGACCCGGATGTTATATATTTGGTAGCACACCCCTGGTCAGGGCCGGTTTCAGTTACAAAATATGTGTAAGCAGGGTCGCGTGATGGGGTATGCAGGGTATGCTACGCATAGGGGCTCCCGGAAGAGGGGAGTCCAGATTTTGCTTGTATATTTATAAATATCGACACAGATAAATGAGTTGAGTTAGGTATCAGATGCCAATACGGAAATCACCATCCGATGACCACAAACTAAATTCTCTGGTGTGAAGTAAGGTAGAATGTATGTGACATAATATGTTTAAATTCTGGAGTACCGATTCTAGCTAAAGCGCCGCTTATCGCCGCTACCTCATTATCCCAGGTCACGTAATGGCCATTGTTGGAACATTGCAGAAAATGAAGAGGGGCCCCCGAAATCGTGCTTGCATAGGGCCTCCCAAAGATATCATGCCGGCCCTGTGTGTAAGCGAGGTAAAAATATGCCGCCCCTCTGGATATCAAAGGCATGAAATGATAGTAATGATATAATAAAAAATAAAAAACGAAAAATTATTTATTCGGTCTTTATTTAAAAAAGAATACTCAGTTAAATACTTTCAGAAAATAGAAATAAAACATTCACTGACCTTATAAAAAACTACTATGTAATGTTTATATTACTGAATATTTTCATATTGCAACTTTACGAACACACTTTTCGAAATGGACGAGATTAGGGCTTTTTTCTTTGCAAAGTCATGTATCAGTGATCAGAGAGGGAAGCTACGTGCAAAAGTTAAAGATCCCCTATGTAAAATATTTGCACAAAGCCCTGAGTAATCAAAATCTCTAGTGTTGAATGTTCGCTGTATTTGGAGAAATTACAATGCGTAATCCCTAAAAGCACGTGAAACTTAGCATTATAGTATATCCGAACCAAAAAAAGCATCGTACAAAGCCAGAAGCTGACTGATGAAAAATGCAACATACACTTCTAATCAGAGAGATGCTGCCAATCAAATAACAACACGTTCCCTCATGAAAGAGAAAGAGTGAGAGTAATTTAGTTTGTAATAATTTTTTATTGGATGCATTTTAATTTTCTGTCAGCTTTTATGAAGGAATATTGTCATGCATAATATATTTTATAATTATACATTTCGCGCTGTTCCGGACTCAAATGTTTTTGGAATTAGACAACCAAAAAACTACTCCTTGTTTTACCTTGAAAGTTTTTCGACCGCTGATCTAACTGTAAGCTAAAAGGTCTTGGCCCCTGTGTAGTTATTGAACACGAGAGCGGGGAAAAAACTTCGCGTCTCGTCCTCCATATTTCCGTGTTTCCTTCCACCCTCCCCCTTTCCTCTCCCCCTTTTTCGCACCACCCCTCATATCTCCGACCTCCTCTTCCCTGAAGGTATAGCATTGAAAGTGAGTGAAGTCGTTGGTTGAACACATTAGTTCCACGCGTATGTACTACAAGCAAAGAAAACGGTGGGCTTTTTATAGTAAGGATTGAGCGTTATGGATAAGGAACGAAGAGGATCGTGCCATGTCATGTCCTATTGGATTAAATGCTAATCGCACGAGTTTCTATTTTAATTGCAATGATAATTTGATACCTCCACATTGCTCTCCATATTGATCCAAAATAATTAAACCGTTGACGAACGAACCGAGAGTGATTAGTTGATCCGTAGTCGTTTTACGAGGAATAATATTCTTACGAAGAGGTGATGGAAGAGCGAGTGCTTTCTAAAGAAGTGATTTCTGGTGCGTGATTAACAGATAGTCGGTCATACACAAAGGCAAATTATCGCCTTTAGTTGTCAGCGTGTGTTTAGTCCGAGTGTGCATCGACCTAAGGAGTGCGCAGCGGTGAAGGGCGCAGGAATCCAAGTCTGTCGGACGCCCCTGTGAATACGGTGAGTGAGTGTGATTTCGCATGTTATATACCAAACGGTGAGTTTGTAGCTTTCTCAATTCTGTATTCTATCGTATCGCCAGCACCTACCAAGCAGACGCAAGAACATCCACTCGTCTGCATACCGCGCTGCATGAAAATCTTCCATTGTTACCCGCGGTCGTTATTTCTCCGGCCTCCTTAAAGCGAATGGTAATTGCTATCCAATATCTCGGGTGAATGCCAAGGCGCAATAGAGAGGCATTTACTCCGGATTTTGACGATTCGGATAATTCATTCAGATATGCGTAATTCATTTCTTTCCATTAAAATAATGCTGGCGGAGTGCGATACTTGAAAGATGGAAGGAGATATGACTGTGGAGTGAAAGGGAGGAGTTGGAGAAGTAGAGGAGGTGAGAAGTATAAGGAGGAGGGTTGATAGCCTTTATAAGGGTGAGAATGGGACGAACAACGCTCTTCTTCCAGCAACTTATATGAGATTCCTTTAGCTAGGAGTAGTTGGAAGGGTTTGAAAGTAAATTATCCACCTTGACATTCGCATCGTTGACACTCCCATTAGCAGACTCTGATTTCAAGTTTTCAAACCCATTCAAAGCTTGGTACGAGTGAGCATGCCTTATCGATGCCATGGATTGGGTTAGACGGTTCTGTGTTTATATGAGCACCGACAAAATTAACGTAACTTCTACCTCGAGACTTACCGTATACTAGCCCATGGGGGTCGGCAGGGGTGCTTTCGCCCCTCCAGGAAATGTGAAAAATCTAAATATATTAGTTTATACTAGCGGAAGAGCCCGTTGAATTTCAGCGGATTTAGTGATTCTAAAACTTCGACCGTATAACATCTAAACATCGACAGAATAAAATAATGCATATGTAGTTGTAACCTCACGGCCGCCCGTGTGCAAGTCTCTCATTCCGCGCACCTGTGTAAGTCTCTCATTTACCGCCATTTTTAGGCGATCTTTACCAAAAAAAGCCTTATGGTTTGATTAATTTCCGTAGCCAATAATTATTAACGAATATAAGGCTTGTTATAATATAATCCGCATTACTGTTGACAATACTGTACGTGTCTGACGATAAATCGGCCGCCCCCGTTGTTTGACCGCCCGTGTGCACCGCACAGTCGCATATATGAACGGTGCACCCCTGGTTGTAACCGTCGAATAAAGCAACAGGTAATGGGTATAAAAATAAATTTTTATAAATAACGTTTATATTTTAACATTTATTATACTCGTTACTTCAAATTTGGTGAAATTACATGCACAAGTTACCTTTTAGTGGTGGAGGCAGAGTTATATTCAATTAATCTGGATATCAAGGCTGATAAACTTTCTTCTCGTATACAAATCAACGAAGCGCAACACGAGTAATATCAAAGGTAAGTAATCGGTACCATTACACAAACATTATGGGCGGAAACGCGCTTTGATTGCTTTTAATACGAGAGAGAGAGGAGGGAGGGTGAGGGAGGGAAATGACTTTCAGTACAATTAATATTTCTGATGCCAATTTGATCTCCATAAATACCTTGAACGATCGAATCTTTACTCACGTTGATATTTTAAGGTTTTAAAGGAGAAATATAAGACTCTGATTCCCATTAAAAGCTTACCCATATGAAAGCATTAAGCCTGTTGCCCAGGTAGCTGATTCTTGGATCCGAAAAAAACTAGAGATTTACGGTAATTCTACTCCGATTGAAATTCTGTCTTCAAAAATGAGAAACTATAATTTATATCCTATCCGATAGTTTAAGTCACAAGTTCGTATCTTGAAGGGAAACAATTTCAAAATGCAAACATATAAACCTCTACACCAATTTACATGTTTTCTTATGGGCCAAAAATGGGGCGAAAAGGGGCCAAAATATCCACTCAAAAAGGCATTTCGAAACTTTCGAATTTTTTTCTTCGGCTCTCACCAAAAACCTACTTTACTACCAAATATCAAGTTTGTAGCACATCTGGAAGTGCCTCAATATTGTATCTTGCCAAAGTGGTTACTAACCACTATATGTAAATATTTCGTTGAAAATTTTCGTATTTTTGTAATTATAGTATCATTTTAGAAGATTTGAAGTCAGTTATTTAATTGAACTCGCGTTGATCTAATATTTATTATATTTAATATGTCTAATCGTTGCTTAAACACTTTTATTGCTATAAAAGAGTTGTAAAAGTATTAACGTTATTATGATTTTGGAATATAATCATGACTTTATTATAAATTATTCTAAATGTGTATTTGGAACATTTTTTGCATGTATTTCCACTATATAAAAATAAAATTACCTACCAGACGAAGTTGATTATTACCTCGATGGTTGTCACGGTTCGGATATTAATGCCGCAACGAAAGGGTTAAACAGAATGATGTGTAACAAAATTAAAATAGGCTGATTATTTTACAATATGTTTTATACATAAATAAATAGAACGCTGGAAACGAATCGCAGATATCAATTCGCGAGAAATTTGTAATATTAAGCAGTTTTGAGAATAACTTTTCTCCGTATTTATAGTTTCGCTAGGGTTAGTTCTGTTGTTTTGGCGTTTTACGGTGATATGCCGAGTTTTTAAGCAGGTTGTAATTAATGCTGGTATTATATTGATAAATTAAACCACAAAAATAACGTCATATGTAAGAATTCTGTGGAATAACGTTTACTTTAGAGCTCACTATTCCCTATGTCATATCGCAATTCCATTTCGACATTTTCTGTCACGTCAAAATAGATGTCACTGTCTTTTTAAGAAGTTATTGTTTATTTACAGAAAATTATTATTGTTATTATAAAATATTATTTTTAAATAAAGAAAACCAGCTTATTATTAAAATTTTATATTTAAAATCATTTTGTATAATAACTTTACCGTTTTTAATGTCATTAAAAATTAATTTCAACTATCTACAATTAGACAAATGACTATCGCGCTGAGCTGCCATTGCTAGACCGGAACTTTTCAATCTACGCCCGATGTTCGACGAGTCTACTTCGGCGTGTTCCAGGTCAACACTACCCTACCTATTTTTTACCCATTCCCGATTTCGTTTTCCCCTTACTATTTTTAGTCCTATGGTATTACACTTGTGCATTTGTCGATATTTATTTACTTTATTTGCTTATGTATACACTGAAATTACATTTTTTACCACCATCGCATTACTTACATGCATTTGTCGATATTTTTTAATTCGTATGCCTACGTATACAATTCGATCTATTTTTCTATGGCATGCCACGTACCCATTAGAGTAGTATTTTAAGGTGTTACACACAACAAATGCCCGGCCGTGGCATAGAGAGAGCTCTCTCAAACGTCCCTTACCCCTCGAGGTCGACCTCACTGGCCAGTCACACAAAATCCCTAACGACCATTCACACTTCCATGCGAATATACACGTACATGATGCCATGTTCTATGCGATTGATACACTTTCGAATATTCTCTATTGTATTTTATTGTCTTTATTTAACCTCTTTCCTCCTCAAAAGCGTTGACAGGTGCTGCAAATTTCTTTTTTAGGCAGCAAAGAAGACGAGGACTCGCAGACAACTACACTGATAAGTAAGTCTCTTTAGATGTTATTATGTCCGAATTGGGATATTTCCTCTTTTTATTTGGTATTTCTTTTTCAGTGCCATTTTCCATGACAGGGTGCCGCGTCCCTACATCTGTGCAGTGGACAGAGGGCCGTGGGACCGGAGGACCAAGCACCGGAGGACCGACCATCGCGGGACCAAAGGGGTGCTGGAAAGGGTAACAGGTGCTCCGTAGGTTGAGGTATACGACGTACGGTGTTAAATTCTAGGTTATATTTTACGATTGTTATTATTTATGCTTAATTTACTCGCATTTCTATCTGAAATGGTATTGCCCTTTTGATTGATTGACTGACTGACACCCATAGCGCTATGTGGTTTGACCGCACAGGCCTGTGCAGACGTGAAATTGACGTCCTATGCTGGCATTGCGTGACGAAACGTTTGTTGCTCAGGACTGATTGTATTGTTTGATCGATTCCGAGTGTCTTAGTGTTGTTTGTCTAATGTGTTTCTATGACATTGTTGACTGAATTGGTGTTTTTTGTATTTTATGTGTTTGCGTTGACAAATTGCATTTCTGACGAATTGTCGTATATAGAAATTTATTTGTCTATGTCCTGTATTGGTGTGATATGTTTTATGCCTATGCTGACTGTTTTATTTGGACTGCTATGTGTTATGACTGACGTTTCTAATGTATTTCATTTTTGTGTGAAATTATTTCAGATTTTCATGCATGTTGTGAATGTGGCTAATGAATAATTCATTTAATAGTTTGTCCATTCATTTTACTCTTATGGCTCTTTTTACATTCTCATACGAAGTATCGAGAAGGTATTGTTTTCGCGAAAAAATTCTACCTCGAGATTTATACGGAAATACACGTTTTAGGTGTCGCTGAATCCGAAATAGTGGTTTTCGCAAAGCCGTCTGTCTGTCTGCCTGTTACTGGCGCTGGAGCCTAGACGGTTAAACGAAAATGAAGGAAATCTCGTACTTAGGTATTTCATCATACTGAGCAGAGTATACATAGAAATGGTAGACACTGTTAAATAATTAAGTGTAGTTTATTCAACGCATTTTTAACAACAATCCGATTTTCTCGAAAACGGCTTCAACGATTTTGTTCAAATTCCGCACAGTCTCTTGAGTTTACGTCTTCAATAATACTGTGTAGTTCATATTTCTCAATAAAAGAACATAAGGCTAGTTTATTCAAGGCAACTTTAACAATAATTCCATTTTCTCAGAATCGGCTACAACGATTTTGATCAAATTTCGTACAGTTACTTGGGTATACGTCTTCAATAATACTACTTATTTCATTTTTCCCGAGGAATGAATATAAGGCTACTTTATTCTTGGGCAACTTTAACAAAAATTGGATTTTCTAAAAACAGGCTCATACGATTTTCATTCTCTAAAGATAACTAAACGAGGCATTATTACGTACATGGGAAAGTTTGTAGAATGAATGTTTTTTATTATCGCTTTGTAGGATTCTCCTGAATGGAATAGGCCTCGATCATATCGGGGGAAACGCCATTTCAAAAAAAGGTTAACGAATGGAATGCACTACCCCATTCGGGTCATTTGGAAACGTGTACAAACTTGAAGTCATTCGGCAGCTTTCACTTTCAACAGAGTGTGTTTGGTGGAAGGCATATTATGTGAACACTTGGAAGCAGTTCCTCAGTCTGGCAAGTGAATTTCTTCTCTGATTGATGTCAAGTTTCTTCTGTATTTCTTGGAAATCACCTTTTCGATTTCTTGCAATCATTCTTGGAAGAATTGTAGGACTTAAATGCATTTCTCATCTTATACATCTTGTTTCTGCCAGAATTTTACCATTCCATTTCGTGCTTGGACATTCTGTGAAAGCAATTTCAACTGACGTTCTTAATTTTCCAGGAAATGAAGGAAGTGCATATTTTTATTTATCTGACATCGATGTATCCGATGGATGCATTCTCAGATGTATATGTAATAGCATTTCGTTTATTTCGCAGGGATTTCCCGAATAGTCCTGCGGTGATTCACGGTGGCCTGGACGAAACGGATCGACCGCCTCTTTTCCAAATCACGGCAGTTGTTGTTAATGATAAATTTCACTCGATCCTTAAAATCGTCGAGTGGCTGCGAGGCTTCGTGGTTTCCTACCTTATACGTTCATATTTTTATTTTCAGCACATGGGAGCCATACGACCCATTCTGTCTGGCATCACCACCACCATCGAATACAGAAGTAGCTTTCACTATTCAGTTTCATAATAGGCAGAGTTGCTCTGGCTTCACATCTATTTTCATTTATAGTTATCCGTAGCTTTGAATTTTTTTATAACAAGCAATACATAGAAAGGACGCGTTCAGCAAACTTCTAAGAGCAAGCCATCTTTCTCTTTTACTATTACTAACATCGCAGTTCGCGTCCATTTCTATGTATTTCGATGGGGCAGTGGTAGGCGAAGAGTAAATAAATTAACTTTAGGATCAGGCGCATTCTGGTTAGTATTGAGCGTAGATTATCTTTACTAACACTAACACACCAGCCTGTGCCTGTTTCTAAATTTCTCTCATTAAGAGGTTTCAGTAGTCCCGAATATTCTCGTTCAATTCTTTAAATTCAGCAGGAGGGGTCATCACCGTTCGCTGGAGTCCGGGTTCCAAGTGTATCGTACTAAAAGCGAACGAGACAACGATCTAGGCTTCTTCCTAGGTGAAGTCTAAACAAGCTATCCGTAGGTACATACGCCTGCGGATAGAGTGGTGCGTTTCACTTGGAATAGAATTCCGTGTTCGGCCGATGATTCGATCGGTATTCAGGTAAAAATCCGTTGTTTTGCCATTTTTCATCTACTTCCATCGATGCAAATTGCCTTTGGTAGTGTAGTGTAGTGTAGTGTAGACTGAATAAACCTAGGCATTTGCATCTTTGTTTATTTTAAAAATCTTGAGTTTGTTAACATCCGTAAATTTTACGTTAAAGCTTTTCGTTTAAGTAAAGTAGTTTTCCAAGATTTGGGGCTGGAGCAATTTGTTCTCAGATAGGGAATCGGTTTGCTAGCAGCGACTGTTGACGATGATGTGCCAGCAGCATCATTGTGCCTACCGGAAAACAGCTTCGGTAAGTCAGCTGGATTTCCCTTCACGATGTATTCCCTTAACACTTACCTTCAGCGTGTGTTGTTGGTGTATTCGCGTTGTTATAGAGAAATAAATAATGCAAGTGGCCCTAATGCTGGGTATCGGTGTTCAAGATATGATAACAATTTACAGGCTGTGTTTTAACTTAAAATACATCTGAAAATGAAAATCAATTTCTCTTAAATCGCGATTCTTCAAAATGCTATGTTCCATACGCCATACTTTCTCGTGCATTGTTTCACATTATTCTTATCTCCGGGTCGCCTTAGCGAACAATCCTAATAATGGAAAGTTGTTAGGACTTGTACAAGTACAGCAAAATTTCATTAATACATGTGACATATTTGTCCTGCACGGACAGGTAGTGCTCTAAAACGTTTCATAAACTGAGTTTCATATATGTAAAGCTAACCTACGTTGAATTGGAAGAAATTGGTTTACAGGCGCCAGTGTACATCTGTGCAGTGGACAGAGGGCCATGGGACGGGAGGACCAAGCACCGGAGGACCGATCATCGTGGGACCGAAGGGCAACGCGGCACAGGACACACTGCTGAGGAACGGGAGGACGGGGAATGGGAAAAGGGTGGTCCGAAGGTTGAGGTATACGATGTAAGGTGTTAAATTCTAGGTGATATTTGGTGAGTCGTTTTACGATTGTTATTAGCGAAGTATTTATACATAATTTACTCGCGTTTCTATGTTAAATGCTATTGTGCTTTTGATAGACTGACTGACACCCATAGCGCTATGTGGTTTGACCGCACAGGCCTGTGCAGACGTTACATTTACATTGACGTCCTATGAAGGCATTGCGTGGAGAGACGTTTGTTGCTCAGGACTGATTGTATTGTTTGGTCGATTTCGAGTGTCTTGGTGTTGTTTGTCTAATGTGTTTCTATGACATTGTCGACTGAATTGGTGATTCCTGTATTTTATGTGTTTGCTTTGACAAGTTGCATTTCAAACGAATTTTTATATATAGAAATTTATTTGTCTATGTCCTGTATTGGTGTGAAATGTTTTATGCCTATGCTGACTGTTTTATTTGGACTGGCATGTGTTATTACTGACGATTCTAATGTATTCAATTTTTGTGTGAAATTATATCAGATTTACATACATGCATTGTGTGAATGTGCCTAATGAATATTTCATTTATTAATTTATCCACCCATTTTACTCTTATGACTCTGTCATTTCATGGATGTAGGAGGAAAATGATTCATTTCTTTTCCATATATGCAATTCAAAATTTTTTATTATTGTTTTGCAGGATTCTCCTGAATGGAATAGGCCTCGATCATATCGGGGGAAACGCCATTTCAAAAAAAGGTTAACGAATGGAATGCACTACCCCATTCGGGTCATTTGGAAACGTGCACAAACTTGAAGTCATTCGGCAGCTTTCACTTCCAATAGAGTGTGTGTGGTGGAAGGCATATTATGTGAACACTTGGAAGCAGTTCCTCAGTCTGGCAAGTGAATTTCTTCTCTGATGGATGTCAAGTCTCTGATGTATTTCTTGGAAATCACCTTTACGATTTCTTGCAATCATTCATGGAACATTTGTAGGACTAAACTCCATTTCTCATCTTATACATATCTTTAAGGTTTATAAATGGTTTATGCGAATGTGTCAAGGATAAATGTTTGTTGTATGCATCTATGTTTTTACTGAATGAATTCGGTCACTGTGCCCAGGAAGCATTTTTCCTCCTTTGCCAGCGTCATGTATTCAGTTTGTAGGAATTTTAACATAGCTCTAGGAATATAGATGTGTAATTTCGATGACTTACGTTAAAAGAATTTATTTGCCATATTCATAAATTTCATTCCATTTCTGTTATAATGTTTTCTAGTCATTTTCATGGCATACTTACTGTGCTTGCAAATGTAAATCAAAATGTGGTAGTAAAGAATAATGCTTGCATTTTAATAAGAGTGGGTTCTGCCATGGTTTCATATTTATTTTAATTTAGAAGTTTATATTTTAGCTTAGCATTTTTTTATTCCAAGTGATACTGAACAAGGAGATGTATTCTTCTTAGAGCATGGCATGTTTCTCTTTTAGTAACACTGATAAAGTTTTCATCTGTTTCTATGTTTATTATTAAGGAAGTGTTGGCCAAATAATTAGTTAACTTTTGAATCAGTGGGATTCTGGCTAGTAGAATAATTTTAAGAAGACTATCACACCAGTATGTATGTACCTGATTCAAATTATGCCTTATCATGTAATTAGTTTTTGCAATCATTCATGATATGTAACCATGGCTTTCTGTTCACAGCATTAGTTAATTAACTGAAATTCTGTCTTTCGTGTGTGTTATCATTTGCATACCCAATGCGACACATTTAATTCCTGGAATACAGCGTAGACATTAAGTCATTCTTATGTACGATTTCAAATTAGATACATTAATGCTGCTCTAAGTAAATGTTGCAGTTAAACCTTTATCAAATACCAAACTCCATATAGAGTTGCATATAGTTGTTTTAGGAATATGTTTACTAAAGACTAGTCCTGTATAGTTTTTCATTTAAATGGCATTTTGAATAAGTGTATGTTGGAGAATGTTTTCCATGTTAACTTGTACATAACCCTACAATATAACATGTCATCCAAGTATGTAATACTAATGGTAATAATAATTTCTTAGTTTTTTCTTTTTAAGTTAACTGAATAATAATATTGATGATGTAATAATGGTGTTCATAATAAAATTTTTAAAAAACTACAATGTTTTAAGTGCCAAATGTCATTTTCAATCCATAGAAATTCCATACGATCCGTAGATTAGTGATGCGTCACGTTATGATAATAATGGAATGCCAAAGGTTTAAGAGTGCTTTCTAGATCGTGTTGCGCAGCAATTTAATATCTGAAATGTGCCAAGCAATTGAACATGGATTCAAAGCTACCATCCTCGATATATTAGTAATTAATGATATTTCAAAATTAAAAATAAGAATTAAATTTTTTTGACAATATTATCTTGTTTTTTATTGAAATAGGAGAACTAAATTTGATTAACATTTTGAACACGTAACGCAGTGTATTTCGAAAGATTTTATTTAAATAATACTTTTGTTGGACTTTATTATGTCTGCTGAACTAAAATTAAGAAATCGTGTCTGTGGTTCCATGGGTAAAATGTAAGCACTACCGATACACACACGTAATTAGTTATGATAGAAAAGTAAAACATTTGACTACTCGTAATGTAGTTTACAGAAAGGAGAGGAGAAGTTTTAGTATGTATCATTTTCTCAAGCTGTCTTCTAAGCGGGAAAAAGTATAATTATTTGCAGTCCGAAATGCACCCGGGCGAAGCCGGGTACGAAAAACTAGTCCCTTATAAAATATAGTCATTAAGCTCGTATTCAAAACATATTCCCTTAAAACAAATCTAAATCCAATAACAGCGAACAAGGGGGGATGGGGGAGGAGGTCGGTGAGCGTAAACGAGAAAGGGGCTTACCGCCTAGTTATACCTAAATTTACCATTTAACAACCGTGGAAAAGCAACATTTCTTGATCCAGCAGACAAGGGTGTACGACAAGCCAAAGTCTTCTGCAGGTGTTTGCCAACTTCTTCTTAGATGTGACTACTCTTCTTCGTGAAACACTCGGAATACTCAGGCACAGGAGGCGTTTTCCACGTCCGAGCTGACCTTGGAGTCACACGACGCTCAGTCTTAATAAATTTCACACAGAATCTGGTTAGGAATATTATAATTATAAAAAAATTCTATGAAAGTATTTCGTATTAGAGAAACCAAAAATGTCGTTCGTTCGCTTTCGTACGCCTTCGTTCGCCGTCGTACGCGTTCGTTCGCGTTCGCTCGCGTTCGTTCGCATTCATATGCGTTCTTTCGCGTTCGTTCGCCTTCGTACGCGTTCTTTCGCGTTCGTAAGCGTATGTTCGCGTTCGTTCGCATTCGTTCGCCTTCCCAAAATAATTTGATTTTTCAAAAATTTCGAAATAGCCTCCTCTCAAAATTCGTCGTAGATAGCGGCGCCTCTCTCGTCGCAGTTCAATACACCTATTCGAAAAACCATTATTATCGTGTTTTCAGACCCCCCCCCCCCCCTGTCGACTTCTTCCGAAAAGCTGTCGAAAAAAATAATTTCGCAAGTTATTCAACTACAACTTCAAAACCTCCCGTTTAGCAATTCGCAGAAGAGTGTATTCAACTCCAAACCCAGAACTGAATACAAAGGTTACTCCCCAAGGATTTCATTCGTCATTCTATTTGTAAACAAGGACATGCTGTAACAGCAAAGGAAATCTGATAAGCAGAGATTCTATAGAGATAAATTCTTTGTGTGCTAGCTTGTAAAGATGTGGGAGCTAGCAGATGGACATAACCCAAACATTAGGATTAGCCTAACTGAAAATTCATCGGTAGATGCTTCTATAAGTACATCCTAAAATTATTCCTTTTTTTTCATGGAAAATTCGATTGATTCATTGAATGGAATCACGGGGAAATCGGATATTTAAATCTATCAAAAATGTCTGGTGTACAGATTCGTCCACGCGATTCGGTCCCAACTGTTTTTATATCAAATTGGAAGGAACTAGTGGGATCTGTATTTAATATTGAAACTTGGTTATTGTTAATAAATTTATGACAAAATTATTTTTTGGGTGGATACTTCCGAGGCTCAGTGTGTTTTCAGAAAGTGCTACGTTTTGGAGAAGTATTTACTTCATTCCTGTTTTCTGTAAGATGCAGGAAGGATATAAATGAGAAGAAAGAAAGGAGGATTTGCTTGGTGTTCGGCAATTAATTGCCGAAATAACTATGGAATGCCGAAAAACAACTACAGTTTCTCGGTTTTCAGAAGGATCCCATAAGTTAAGTTCGTTCGCGTACGCTCACGCTCGTTTGCGTTCGTTCGCGATCGCACGCGTTCGCTCGCGTTCGTTCGCGCTCGCTCGCGTTCCTTTGCGTTCGTACGCGTTCGTTCGCGTTCGCGTTCTTACGCGTTCGTACGCGTTCGTTCGCGATCGTTCGCGATCGCACTCGTTCGCTCGCGTTCATTCGCTTTCGCTCATGTTCGTTCGCGTTCGTTCACGTTCGTTCGCGTCGCTCGCGTTCCTTCGCGTTCGTCCGGGTTCCCTAGCGTTCTTTCGCTTTCGCTCGCGTTCTGTCGAGTTCGTACGCGTTCGTGCGCTTTCGTGCTCGTTCGTACGCGTTGGTTGGCGTTCGTCCTCGTTCGTTCGCGTTCGCTTATTTTCGTTCGCGTTTGTTCGCGTTCGTTCCCATTCGTTCGTGTTCGTTTGCGTTCGTTCGCTTTCGTTCGCATTCGTTCGCATTCGTTCGCGTTCGTTCGCGTCGTTCGAGTTCTTACGCGTTCCTACGTGTTCGTTCACGTTCGGTCGCGCTCGTACGCCATCGTTCGATTTCGTTCGCGTTCTATCGCATTACGTTTATACTTGGTGTTCGTCCTTCTATTTCTAAACAAGAAACATGCTCTGACAGCAAAAGAAATCTGATAAGCAGAGACTCTATAGAGATACATTATTGGTGTGCTAGCAGGTAAAGATGTGGGAGCTAGCTGATGGACATAACCCAAACATTACTATTAGCCTAACGGAAAATTCATCGGTAGTTCCTAAAAATATTCCTTTTTATTTCATGGAAAATTCGATTGATCCTTTGAATGGAATCACAGGGTTATCGGATATTTAGTTCCATCAAAAATGTCCACGCGATTTGATCCCATTGAAAAAGGTCCAGTGTACAGTTTCCTATATGCGATTAGGTCCAGTCCAAAACTTCCGAACAAGAAGGTCCTCTGACCATATTTTCCATTTTTATAGTCCTGTGCACATATGGTCCAATCATTTAATTGTACAATGCATTTCGTCTACTGCTGTTTCATCATAGTGGTATTTCATAACATTGGGTGGTATAGTTGTATGTAGCTTAGAGGTTTGTGTAAGTTGTTTTCAAAGGACAAGATGTCAGGGGGTCGGAAGTTTGGATGTGGATTTGATTTAAAATTTTTTGTTTGAAATAAGTATTTGCATAAACATTCTTCAATAAATTATTTAAAGTAATTTAAATTTTTTGTTTTCTTTTAATATTGAAATGGTTTTAGCATTTCTAATAGTTTTTTAAATGTTCTATAAATCTAGTCATTCTTATTAAGCTTCAAAATACATTTGGTCGATTCCACGCAACGCGAGTACAGACGCTGCCCTAGATTCAACAGGGATGTGAAAAATTATAAACTATTTTACTAACATTTTATGGTTTAGGTACTTCTAAATTGGCTATGAAGCTGAAATTTTTTTTAAGTGGTAGAATTTGCCAAATAATGAAAACGGGAATATAGCAATTTGAAAATTTTTATTCGTTCGGCCGTAATAAATTCTCAAATGTTTAACAAATTGACTAATGTTTATGTACTTTCTTAAGATTCAGGAAGCTGCAAATTTTAACAGAGTTAGGAAATAATGTTCCGGTGGTAAATAACATTGAAAGTTTTAGAAATATTTATTCTTGTGGCTGTAAAAAATTAGTAAATTTCAAACAATGAATTTCATATAAATGCATTTCTATAGGTGCTACATTGATGAAATTTTGCATAAATATGAGATATTTGTAACAAATGCTGAAAACCTATAAAAGTTTTATAATTATAAATTTTTGGGGTTGTTAATACCCAATATTAACAATAAGGAAAATCACGTAAACCGGCAAGAAGATGCAAACTGTTGCATTTAAAAATTATTTGTTGGCTCATACTCTTTACTTTAGGGTGAGAGAAAATGCATGCAGAATGCAAGCACACCTTCACTACTATATATATATATATAATAATCGGTGCTTTATTTCTACGTAGCAAAGAAAATTCCTGAAGTCATAAAATGTATAACCTGAACAAAGCCCGATGGGGTACGGTAGCGATATATCGCTAATACTGGTTTGATATTTTTACTGGTGCCATCTGGCATACCTTTTTAATTTAACTTTGTTCTTTTAAAAAAACATAATGTATAGTAGCAGCGTAAGGCGTGCTAACAAAAAATGTTCTGATATTTGGCACTTCATTCAGTGTGATCCTTGTGGCTGATACAATCTTGCAAGTTTTTCAATATCTGGCTGCAACGTTGTTAGTGACAAGCGAAGATCACCCCTCTTCACAATATCAAGGCGCTTACGAGCTTTTGATAGTAGGTAAACCACCCGACTAAGGCCAGATTCCACAAGATAAGAAGTGGGAAAAGCGATAAAATATAACTTTGCTTTCTCCCAGAGCAGTGGAAAGTTCCTAGCCATTTCACTGCTTATCCATATATTACCTTTGCCATGTTTGAATCTAGCATGAGCTGTTATATCATTCTGTAGCTCAATGAGGCTTTCTTGTAATGTAATGTCAACATCAACCGCATTTACCCAAATGGATCCACCACCCAACCTGAAATGTTAATCTCTAGCAGGTCGCTGAGCCGGTCTTGCATATCACTGCACTAATACTTCAAATGCTCAACATAGACAGAAAGATCATCACGTTGCAGTTCGATGCCCACAGTGGCCAGTGACGGAAACTGCATTAACTTGTCCGAAGGATCCCATTAGGTAAGTTCGTTCGCGTTCACTCGAGTTCGCCCGCGTTCGTTCGAGTTCGCTGGCGTTCGTTCGGGTTCGTAGGCGTTCATTCGCGTTCGTTCGCGTTCGTACGCGTTGAAGTTCGATCGCGCTCGTCCGCGTTCGTCTGCGTTCGTTCGCGTTCGTACGCATTCGTTCCCGTCCGTTCGCGCACATTATCGTTCGTTCGCGTTCGTACGCGCTTTTTCGTGTTCGTGCGCGTTGGTAGGCGTTCGTCCGCGTTCTTTCGCATTCGCACGCGTTCGTTCGTGTTCGCTCGGGTTAGTTAGCGTTCGCTCGCGTCCGCCCGCTTTCGCTCGCTTTCGACCGCGTTCGCTCGCGTTGACCCGCGTTCGGTCGCCTTCGTTAGTGCTCGCTCGCTTCCTCTCGCGTTCGTTCGCGTTCGTTACCGTTCGCTCGCGTTCGTTCGGGTTCACTCCCGTTCGTTCGCGATGGCCAGCGTTCGCCGGCGTTCGCCCGAGTTCACCCAAGTTCGCCCGCGAACGCCCGCGCTCGTTCGCGTTATCTAGTATTCGTTCTCGTTCCTACGCGTTCGTTCGCATGCGTTCGCGTTCGCAGGCGTTCGCGTTCGCTCGCGTTCCTTCGCCTTCGTTCGCGTTCGAACGCCTTCGTTCGCGTTCGAACGCCTTCGTTCGCGTTCGAACGCCTTCGTTCGCGTTCGTTCGCTTTCGTTAGCGTTCATTCGCGTTCGTAGACGTTCATTCGCGTTCGTTCGCTTTCGCCCACGTCCGTCCGCGTTCGTCTGCGCTCGTTCGCGTTCGCGTTCGTATGCGCTATTTCCTGTTCGTGCGCGTTGGTAGGCGTTCGTTCGAGTTCATTCGCGTTCTTTCGCTTTCGTAAGCGTCCGTTCGAGTTCGTATGCGTTAATTTTCGTTCGTTCGCGTTCGTACGCGTTCGTTCGAGTTCGCTCGCTTTAGTTCGCGTTCGTTCGCGTTCGCTTTCGTTCGTTACCTTTCGCTCGCGTTCGTTCGGGTTCACTCCCGTTCGTTCGCGATGGCCAGGGTTTTCCCGCGTTCGCCCGAGTTCGCCCGCGAACACCCGCGTTCGTTCGCTTTATCTAGTGTTCGTTCTCGTTCGTACGCCTTGGTTCGCGTTCGTACGCTCCACAACCGGATCGCCGAGTGTCAAAAACGTTTAACAAACGGCTCGCGTGAGTCAGAGGGAGCCGGCTGTAGCACACCCCTGCATATAACACCGTTAATAGATGTCGTAAAAATTTGTATTATGTACTCTCAAAATTAGTTTCTTGTTTCACCAGTGCATTATTCGTTCGACATAAGAGGCAATAGGTTTATCAAGAATTACATTTATGACATAGTGTCGGGAATGGAATTGACTTGTCCAAGTTATTCTTGCTTGAAGAATTTATTCATCATTTTTACAACAATATTCAGATTGCATCAATACATTTCATGAGTACATTAACAATTTATGTAAAATGATCATTTTACTAGCTTGATGGAACGTGCACGCGCACACGTCGTGTCTTATCTCCATCTTGCCTCCTTCCTCATCTTGAACGTCAGGGTCTTTATGGCCGAGTTCGGCCTCAGCGGGTAAGAACAGGAGAAAATCGGGCCTCGGGTCGTGCTCGGATATCAGCGAAGCCACAACGTTCGGATTCAGATTGGGCAAGGTTCGCACCACTGTGCCGAGACCGGGCGAAAAATTTCCTCCCTATCAGACCTATACAAGCGATTGCTGTTTCCGATCGATGATGGCACTTGATTCTTGTAAATTTAGCCCGATCCGGATGGGGAAAACGCTGGAATTGATCCAATGGAAGGAGTATTAGGCGGTCATGCGGACGGGAATTCCTCGTCTGTGAGGAAACAGAACCGCTGCGTATCAGAGGCAGCCGCAGAGGGATCGCAACACTGCCGAATTTATAATCCGAATTTTGGACGAGGCCGCCAGGGCCGCAGGTGGCGATTCTCCTCCCAAAGGTGCTGATTTGGGTTCTCAGATGGTATGTCCACAGTCTTTATGTCCATTGCCTTTATGTCTACTCTATTATGTCCACAACCTTTATGTCCACTGCCTTTATGTCCACTTTTGTTTATGTCCACAGCCTTTCCGTCCTCTGCCTTTATGTCCATGTTATTTATGTCCACAGCCTTTTCGTCCACTGTTTTTTTTTGTCCACTTTTGTATATGTCCACAGCCTTTTCATCCACTGTTTTCTTTATCCACTTTTGCATATGTCCACAGAGACTTTATTTCTAAGTATGAAAAATATGAAGGGCAAACCTGAAGATGGAGGAGAGTTTGAAGGAGAGAGAGGAATCCGAAGGAAACACTGCGGACATTGGCATCGATCGACTGGGAATTTTATAACAATTACGAATATGAAGCGAAAAATTGAAAATGGAGGGGGTGTAATAGGAGGGGGAGGGAAAAGGAGGTGCGGAAGGAATCCGAAGGAAACGCTGCGGACGTTGGTATCGATCGACTCGGAATGTTATAGCAATTACGAATATGAAGGGAATATTGAAAATGGAGCGGGTGTAATAGGAGGGGGGGGAAAAGGTGGTGCGGAAGGAATCCGAAGGAAACACTGCGGACGTTGGTGTCTATCGACTAGGAACTTTATAACAATTACGAATATGAAGCGAAAAATTGAAAATTGAAAAACGCGTACGAACGAGCATGAAAGCGCACGAACGCGTACGAACTCGACAGAACGCGAGCGAAAGCGAAAGAAAGCTAGGGAACCCGGACGAACGCGAGCGAACGCGAACGAACGCGAACGAACGTAAGCGAAAGCGATTGAACGCGAGCGAACGCGTGCGATCGCGAACGAACACGAACGAACGCGAACGAACGCGAAAGACCGCGAACGAACGACGCGAACGACCGAGTAAGAACGCGAACGAACGCGTACGAACGCAAATGAACGCGAGCGAACGCGAAAGAACGCGAGCGAACGCGTGCGATCGCGAACGAACGCGTACGAGCGCGAAAGGACGCGAACGACCGCGAACGAACGGGAACGACCGCGTAAGAATGCAAACGAGAACGAACGCGTACGAACGTGAACGAACGCGAACTAACGCGAGCGAAAGCGAATGAACGCGAGCGAACGCGAACGAACGCGTACGAACGCGATAGGACGGGAACGACCGCGAACGAACGCGTACGAACGCGTAAGAACGCGAACGAACGCGTATGAACGCAAAGGAACGCGAGCGAACGCGTGCGATCGCGAACGAACGCGTACGAGCGCGAAAGGACGCGAACTAACGGGAACGACGCGTAAGAACGCGAACGCGAACGAACGCCAGAAAACACGAACGAACGCGAACGAATTCAAACGAACCCAAGCGAGCGTGAGCGAACGCGAACGAACTTAACTAATGGGATCCTTCTGAAAACCGAGAAACTGTAGTTGTTTTTCGGCATTCCGTAGTTATTTCGGCAATTAATTGCCGAACACCAAGCAAATCCTCCTTTCTTTCTTCTCATTTATATCCATCCTGCATCTTACAGAAAACAGGATTGAAGTAAATACTTCTCCAAAACGTAGCACTTTCTGAAAACACACTGAGCCTCGGAAGTATCCACCCAAAAAATAATTTTGTCATAAATTTATTAACAATATCCAAGTTTCAATATTAAATACAGATCCCACTAGTGCCTTCCACTTAGATACAAAAACAGTTGGGACCGAATCACGTGGATGAAACTGTAAACCAGACATTTTTGATAGATTTAAATATCCGATTACTCTGTGATTCCATTCAATGAATCAATCAAATTTTCCATGAAAAAAAAGGAATAGTTTTAGGATGTACTTATAGAAGCATCTACCGATGAATTTTCAGTTAGGCTAATCCTAATGTTTGGGTTATGTCCATCTGCTAGCTCCCACATCTTTACAAGCTAGCACACAAAGAATTTATCTCTATAGAATCTCTGCTTATCAGATTTCCTTTGCTGTTACCACATGTTCTTGTTTACAAATAGAATGACGAATGAAATCCTTGGGGAGTAACCTTTGTATTCAGTTCGGTGTTTGGAGTTGAATACACTCTTCTGCGAAATGCTAACCGGGAGGTTTTGAAGTTGTAGATGAATAACTTGCGAAATTATTTTTTTCGAAAGCTTTTCGGAAGAAGTCGACAGGGGGGGGGGGGGGGGGGGGTCTGTTAACACGATAATAATGGTTTTTCGAATAGGTGTATTGAACTGCGACGAGAGAGGCGCCGCTATCTACGACGAATTTTGAGAGGAGGCTATTTCGAAATTTTTGAAAAGATCAAATTATTTTGGGAAGGCGAACGAATGCGAACGAACGCGAACATACGCTTACGAACGCGAAAGAACGCGTACGAAGGCGAACGAACGCGAAAGAACGCATATGAATGCGAACGAACGCGAGCGAACGCGAACGAACGCGTACGACGGCGAACGAAGGCGTACGAAAGCGAACGAACGACATTTTTGGTTTATCTAATACGAAATACTTTCATAGAATTTTTTAATAATTATAATATTCCTAACCAGATTCTGTGTGAAATTTATTAAGACTGAGCGTCGTGTGACTCCCAGGTCAGCTCGGACGTGGAAAACGCCTCCTGTGCCTGAGTATTCCGAGTGTTTCACGAAGAAGAGTAGTCTTATCTAAAAACAAGTTGGCAAACACCTGCAGAAGACTTTGGCTTGTCGTACACCCTTGTCTGCTGGATCAAGAAATGTTGCTTTTCCACGGTTGTTAAATGGTAAATTTAGGTATAACTAGGCGGTAAGCCCCTTACTCGCTTACGCTCACCGACCCCCTCCCCCATCCCCCCTTGTTGGCTGTTATTGGATTTAGATTTGTTTTAAGGGAATATGTTTTGAATACGAGTTTTATGAATATATTTTATAAGGGACTAGCTTTTCGTACCCGGCTTCGCCCGGGTGCATTTCGGACTGCAAATATTTATACTTTTTCCCGCTTAGAAGACAGCTTGAGAAAATGATACATACTAAAACTTCTCCTCTCCTTTCTGTAAACTACATTAGGAGACTTGAAATAAAGTGGAAAGAACTCGAAACGAACCAATAGGAAAACTACAAAAACCACCATGAAAAAAGATTTGAATTAAACGCTAACCAATACCCGGTAGAAAAGGATGTAAACCGACAAATAAATAATCATGGAACATAAATTAAGAGTACAACCAACGAATATAAGTTCAATGTAAAAACCACCAAGAAAAAAGAAATGAATTAAACACTAACCAATAGCCGGCATAAAAGGTGTAAACCGACAAATAGGTAATCAAGGAACAAAAATCAAGAGCACAACCAAGGAATATAAACGAAGAATACAAAATGAACAACTAAGAACGAAAACAAAGAAACAAACAAAGAACATAAAAAATGGGCACGAAATGAAAGCAAATGAAAACAACAAACAAACCAAAACCAACCAACGAATAATCTCCTATAGCTCAATGTATCTGATGATGGCGACGGACACTTTCTATTCACTTGCTAAATGAACAATCACAAAATAGCGTGTCGTAGTGATGAGAAAATATTGATTATGCGGAATATGGGTTTGTATGTCAACATAATAACAGGAGAAACTAAATAAGAATATCTATTATTACTCTAAATAGATATAAAATTATTGATCTTAAATGTGTTTTCCATCGTAATTAATTGAATAATAGATTGCGATATTCGAAAGAATCGATTTAAAATAATGTTGTAAAATGTTTTACTTTTCTATCATAATTAATTATTCAAATAAAATCTTTCGAAATTCACTGCGTTACGTGTTCAAAATGTTAATCAAATTTAGTTCTCCTATTTCAATAAAAAACAAGATAATATTGTCAAAAAAATTTAATTCTTATTTTTAATTTTGAAATATCATTAATTACTAATATATCGAGGATGGTAGCTTTGAATCCATGTTCAATTGCTTGGCTCATTTCAGATATTAAATTGCTGCGCAACACGATCTAGAAAGCACTCTTAAACCTTTGGCATTCCATTATTATCATAACGTGACGCATCACTAATCTACGGATCGTATGGAATTTCTATGGATTGAAAATGACATTTGGCACTTAAAACATTGTAGTTTTTTAAAAATTTTATTATGAACACCATTATTACATCATCAATATTATTATTCAGTTAACTTAAAAAGAAAAAACTAAGAAATTATTATTACCATTAGTATTACATACTTGGATGACATGTTATATTGTAGGGTTATGTACAAGTTAACATGGAAAACATTCTCCAACATACACTTATTCAAAATGCCATTTAAATGAAAAACTATACAGGACCAGTCTTTAGTAAACATATTCCTAAAACAACTATATGCAACTCTATATGGAGTTTGGTATTTGATAAAGGTTTAACTGCAACATTTACTTAGAGCAGCATTAATGTATCTAATTTGAAATCGTACATAAGAATGACTTAATGTCTATGCTGTATTCCAGGAATTAAATGTGTCGCATTGGGTATGCAAATGATAACACACACGAAAGACAGAGAATTTCAGTTAATTAACTAATGCTGTGAACAGAAAGCCATGGTCACATATCATGAATGATTGCAAAAACTAATTACATGATAAGGCATAATTTGAATCAGGTACATACATACTGGTGTGATAGTCTTCTTAAAATTATTCTACTAGCCAGAATCCCACTGATTCAAAAGTTAACTAATTATTTGGCCAACACTTCCTTAATAATAAACATAGAAACAGATGAAAACTTTATCAGTGTTACTAAAAGAGAAACATGCCATGCTCTAAGAAGAATACATCTCTTTTTGTTCAGTATCACTTGGAATAAAAAAATGCTAAGCTAAAATATAAACTTCTAAATTAAAATAAATATGAAACCATGGCAGAACCCACTCTTATTAAAATGCAAGCATTATTCTTTACTACCACATTTTGATTTACATTTGCAAGCACAGTAAGTATGCCATGAAAATGACTAGAAAACATTATAACAGAAATGGAATGAAATTTATGAATATGGCAAATAAATTCTTTTAACGTAAGTCATCGAAATTACACATCTATATTCCTAGAGCTATGTTAAAATTCCTACAAACTGAATACATGACGCTGGCAAAGGAGGAAAAATGCTTCCTGGGCACAGTGACCGAATTCATTCAGTAAAAACATAGATGCATACAACAAACATTTATCCTTGACACATTCGCATAAACCATTTATAAACCTTAAAGATATGTATAAGATGAGAAATGGAGTTTAGTCCTACAAATGTTCCATGAATGATTGCAAGAAATCGTAAAGGTGATTTCCAAGAAATACATCAGAGACTTGACATCCATCAGAGAAGAAATTCACTTGCCAGACTGAGGAACTGCTTCCAAGTGTTCACATAATATGCCTTCCACCACACACACTCTATTGGAAGTGAAAGCTGCCGAATGACTTCAAGTTTGTGCACGTTTCCAAATGACCCGAATGGGGTAGTGCATTCCATTCGTTAACCTTTTTTTGAAATGGCGTTTCCCCCGATATGATCGAGGCCTATTCCATTCAGGAGAATCCTGCAAAACAATAATAAAAAATTTTGAATTGCATATATGGAAAAGAAATGAATCATTTTCCTCCTACATCCATGAAATGACAGAGTCATAAGAGTAAAATGGGTGGATAAATTAATAAATGAAATATTCATTAGGCACATTCACACAATGCATGTATGTAAATCTGATATAATTTCACACAAAAATTGAATACATTAGAATCGACAGTAATAACACATGCCAGTCCAAATAAAACAGTCAGCATAGGCATAAAACATTTCACACCAATACAGGACATAGACAAATAAATTTCTATATATAAAAATTCGTTTGAAATGCAACTTGTCAAAGCAAACACATAAAATACAGGAATCACCAACAAACGTTTCGTCACGCAATGCCAGCATAGGACGTCAATTTCACGTCTGCACAGGCCTGTGCGGTCAAACCACATAGCGCTATGGGTGTCAGTCAGTCAATCAATCAAAAGGGCAATACCATTTCAGATAGAAATGCGAGTAAATTAAGCATAAATAATAACAATCGTAAAATATAACCTAGAATTTAACACCGTACGTCGTATACCTCAACCTACGGAGCACCTGTTACCCTTTCCAGCACCCCTTTGGTCCCGCGATGGTCGGTCCTCCGGTGCTTGGTCCTCCGGTCCCACGGCCCTCTGTCCACTGCACAGATGTAGGGACGCGGCACCCTGTCATGGAAAATGGCACTGAAAAAGAAATACCAAATAAAAAGAGGAAATATCCCAATTCGGACATAATAACATCTAAAGAGACTTACTTATCAGTGTAGTTGTCTGCGAGTCCTCGTCTTCTTTGCTGCCTAAAAAAGAAATTTGCAGCACCTGTCAACGCTTTTGAGGAGGAAAGAGGTTAAATAAAGACAATAAAATACAATAGAGAATATTCGAAAGTGTATCAATCGCATAGAACATGGCATCATGTACGTGTATATTCGCATGGAAGTGTGAATGGTCGTTAGGGATTTTGTGTGACTGGCCAGTGAGGTCGACCTCGAGGGGTAAGGGACGTTTGAGAGAGCTCTCTCTATGCCACGGCCGGGCATTTGTTGTGTGTAACACCTTAAAATACTACTCTAATGGGTACGTGGCATGCCATAGAAAAATAGATCGAATTGTATACGTAGGCATACGAATTAAAAAATATCGACAAATGCATGTAAGTAATGCGATGGTGGTAAAAAATGTAATTTCAGTGTATACATAAGCAAATAAAGTAAATAAATATCGACAAATGCACAAGTGTAATACCATAGGACTAAAAATAGTAAGGGGAAAACGAAATCGGGAATGGGTAAAAAATAGGTAGGGTAGTGTTGACCTGGAACACGCCGAAGTAGACTCGTCGAACATCGGGCGTAGATTGAAAAGTTCCGGTCTAGCAATGGCAGCTCAGCGCGATAGTCATTTGTCTAATTGTAGATAGTTGAAATTAATTTTTAATGACATTAAAAACGGTAAAGTTATTATACAAAATGATTTTAAATATAAAATTTTAATAATAAGCTGGTTTTCTTTATTTAAAAATAATATTTTATAATAACAATAATAATTTTCTGTAAATAAACAATAACTTCTTAAAACGACAGTGACATCTATTTTGACGTGACAGAAAATGTCGAAATGGAATTGCGATATGACATAGGGAATAGTGAGCTCTAAAGTAAACGTTATTCCACAGAATTCTTACATATGACGTTATTTTTGTGGTTTAATTTATCAATATAATACCAGCATTAATTACAACCTGCTTAAAAACTCGGCATATCACCGTAAAACGCCAAAACAACAGAACTAACCCTAGCGAAACTATAAATACGGAGAAAAGTTATTCTCAAAACTGCTTAATATTACAAATTTCTCGCGAATTGATATCTGCGATTCGTTTCCAGCGTTCTATTTATTTATGTATAAAACATATTGTAAAATAATCAGCCTATTTTAATTTTGTTACACATCATTCTGTTTAACCCTTTCGTTGCGGCATTAATATCCGAACCGTGACAACCATCGAGGTAATAATCAACTTCGTCTGGTAGGTAATTTTATTTTTATATAGTGGAAATACATGCAAAAAATGTTCCAAATACACATTTAGAATAATTTATAATAAAGTCATGATTATATTCCAAAATCATAATAACGTTAATACTTTTACAACTCTTTTATAGCAATAAAAGTGTTTAAGCAACGATTAGACATATTAAATATAATAAATATTAGATCAACGCGAGTTCAATTAAATAACTGACTTCAAATCTTCTAAAATGATACTATAATTACAAAAATACGAAAATTTTCAACGAAATATTTACATATAGTGGTTAGTAACCACTTTGGCAAGATACAATATTGAGGCACTTCCAGATGTGCTACAAACTTGATATTTGGTAGTAAAGTAGGTTTTTGGTGAGAGCCGAAGAAAAAAATTCGAAAGTTTCGAAATGCCTTTTTGAGTGGATATTTTGGCCCCTTTTCGCCCCATTTTTGGCCCATAAGAAAACATGTAAATTGGTGTAGAGGTTTATATGTTTGCATTTTGAAATTGTTTCCCTTCAAGATACGAACTTGTGACTTAAACTATCGGATAGGATATAAATTATAGTTTCTCATTTTTGAAGACAGAATTTCAATCGGAGTAGAATTACCGTAAATCTCTAGTTTTTTTCGGATCCAAGAATCAGCTACCTGGACAACAGGCTTAATGCTTTCATATGGGTAAGCTTTTAATGGGAATCAGAGTATTATATTTCTCCTTTAAAACCTTAAAATATCAACGTGAGTAAAGATTCGATCGTTCAAGGTATTTATGGAGATCAAATTGGCATCAGAAATATTAATTGTACTGAAAGTCATTTCCCTCCCTCACCCTCCCTCCTCTCTCTCTCGTATTAAAAGCAATCAAAGCGCGTTTCCGCCCATAATGTTTGTGTAATGGTACCGATTACTTACCTTTGATATTACTCGTGTTGCGCTTCGTTGATTTGTATACGAGAAGGAAGTTTATCAGCCTTGATATCCAGATTAATTGAATATAACTCTGCCTCCACCACTAAAAGGTAACTTGTGCATGTAATTTCACCAAATTTGAAGTAACGAGTATAATAAATGTTAAAATATAAACGTTATTTATAAAAATTTATTTTTATACCCATTACTTGTTGCTTTATTCGACGGTTACAACCAGGGGTGCACCGTTCATATATGCGACTGTGCGGTGCACACGGGCGGTCAAACAACGGGGGCGGCCGATTTATCGTCAGACACGTACAGTATTGTCAACAGTAATGCGGATTATATTATAACAAGCCTTATATTCGTTAATAATTATTGGCTACGGAAATTAATCAAACCATAAGGCTTTTTTTGGTAAAGATCGCCTAAAAATGGCGGTAAATGAGAGACTTACACAGGTGCGCGGAATGAGAGACTTGCACACGGGCGGCCGTGAGGTTACAACTACATATGCATTATTTTATTCTGTCGATGTTTAGATGTTATACGGTCGAAGTTTTAGAATCACTAAATCCGCTGAAATTCAACGGGCTCTTCCGCTAGTATAAACTAATATATTTAGATTTTTCACATTTCCTGGAGGGGCGAAAGCACCCCTGCCGACCCCCATGGGCTAGTATACGGTAAGTCTCGAGGTAGAAGTTACGTTAATTTTGTCGGTGCTCATATAAACACAGAACCGTCTAACCCAATCCATGGCATCGATAAGTCATGCTCACTCGTACCAAGCTTTGAATGGGTTTGAAAACTTGAAATCAGAGTCTGCTAATGGGAGTGTCAACGATGCGAATGTCAAGGTGGATAATTTACTTTCAAACCCTTCCAACTACTCCTAGCTAAAGGAATCTCATATAAGTTGCTGGAAGAAGAGCGTTGTTCGTCCCATTCTCACCCTTATAAAGGCTATCAACCCTCCTCCTTATACTTCTCACCTCCTCTACTTCTTTAACTCCTCCCTTTCACTCCACAGTCATATCTCCTTCCATCTTTCAAGTATCGCACTCCGCCAGCATTATTTTAATGGAAAGGAATGAATTACGCATATCTGAATGAATTATCCGAATCGTCAAAATCCGGAGTAAATGCCTCTCTATTGCGCCTTGGCATTCACCCGAGATATTGGATAGCAATTACCATTCGCTTTAAGGAGGCCGGAGAAATAACGACCGCGGGTAACAATGGAAGATTTTCATGCAGCGCGGTATGCAGACGAGTGGATGTTCTTGCGTCTGCTTGGTAGGTGCTGGCGATACGATAGAATACAGAATTGAGAAAGCTACAAACTCACCGTTTGGTATATAACATGCGAAATCACACTCACTCACCGTATTCACAGGGGCGTCCGACAGACTTGGATTCCTGCGCCCTTCACCGCTGCGCACTCCTTAGGTCGATGCACACTCGGACTAAACACACGCTGACAACTAAAGGCGATAATTTGCCTTTGTGTATGACCGACTATCTGTTAATCACGCACCAGAAATCACTTCTTTAGAAAGCACTCGCTCTTCCATCACCTCTTCGTAAGAATATTATTCCTCGTAAAACGACTACGGATCAACTAATCACTCTCGGTTCGTTCGTCAACGGTTTAATTATTTTGGATCAATATGGAGAGCAATGTGGAGGTATCAAATTATCATTGCAATTAAAATAGAAACTCGTGCGATTAGCATTTAATCCAATAGGACATGACATGGCACGATCCTCTTCGTTCCTTATCCATAACGCTCAATCCTTACTATAAAAAGCCCACCGTTTTCTTTGCTTGTAGTACATACGCGTGGAACTAATGTGTTCAACCAACGACTTCACTCACTTTCAATGCTATACCTTCAGGGAAGAGGAGGTCGGAGATATGAGGGGTGGTGCGAAAAAGGGGGAGAGGAAAGGGGGAGGGTGGAAGGAAACACGGAAATATGGAGGACGAGACGCGAAGTTTTTTCCCCGCTCTCGTGTTCAATAACTACACAGGGGCCAAGACCTTTTAGCTTACAGTTAGATCAGCGGTCGAAAAACTTTCAAGGTAAAACAAGGAGTAGTTTTTTGGTTGTCTAATTCCAAAAACATTTGAGTCCGGAACAGCGCGAAATGTATAATTATAAAATATGTTATGCATGACAATATTCCTTCATAAAAGCTGACAGAAAATTAAAATGCATCCAATAAAAAATTATTACAAACTAAATTACTCTCACTCTTTCTCTTTCATGAGGGAACGTGTTGTTATTTGATTGGCAGCATCTCTCTGATTAGAAGTGTATGTTGCATTTTTCATCAGTCAGCTTCTGGCTTTGTTCGATGCTTTTTTTGGTTCGGATATACTATAATGCTAAGTTTCACGTGCTTTTAGGGATTACGCATTGTAATTTCTCCAAATACAGCGAACATTCAACACTAGAGATTTTGATTACTCAGGGCTTTGTGCAAATATTTTACATAGGGGATCTTTAACTTTTGCACGTAGCTTCCCTCTCTGATCACTGATACATGACTTTGCAAAGAAAAAAGCCCTAATCTCGTCCATTTCGAAAAGTGTGTTCGTAAAGTTGCAATATAAAAATATTCAGTAATATAAACATTACATAGTAGTTTTTTATAAGGTCAGTGAATGTTTTATTTCTATTTTCTGAAAGTATTTAACTGAGTATTCTTTTTTAAATAAAGACCGAATAAATAATTTTTCGTTTTTTATTTTTTATTATATCATTACTATCATTTCATGCCTTTGATATCCAGAGGGGCGGCATATTTTTACCTCGCTTACACACAGGGCCGGCATGATATCTTTGGGAGGCCCTATGCAAGCACGATTTCGGGGACCCCTCTTCATTTTCTGCAATGTTCCAACAATGGCCATTACGTGACCTGGGATAATGAGGTAGCGGCGATAAGCGGCGCTTTAGCTAGAATCGGTACTCCAGAATTTAAACATATTATGTCACATACATTCTACCTTACTTCACACCAGAGAATTTAGTTTGTGGTCATCGGATGGTGATTTTCGTATTGGCATCTGATACCTAACTCAACTCATTTATCTGTGTCGATATTTATAAATATACAAGCAAAATCTGGACTCCCCTCTTCCGGGAGCCCCTATGCGTAGCATACCCTGCATACCCCATCACGCCGGCCCTGCTTACACATATTTTGTAACTGAAACCGGCCCTGACCAGGGGTGTGCTACCAAATATATAACATCCGGGAGAAATCCGAAGGAAACACTGCGGACATTGGTGTCTATCGACTAAGAATTTTGTAATATATTCATCCAGGATGATCAATTCCGATAATGAATCTGGAAGACAAGGACAAGATTAAGCAGCAGCTCCATGAAACACTGAAGGTCGTTCTCATAGCTGGGCATAGCAGAAGCAGCTTCTGTATCTTAGTGATCCAATTCTTTGGTTAATATTTCACTATTTTATTAGGCAAAAATATTTTATTTTTGAATTTTTTAAAAACCTTTTCTCGTTGTATACATATGGGCTCCAAAAACTTGAGTTGCGTGGGGGCCCAAGCAGTTGTGCAGGAGCAGACAGATTCAAGTGGATGGCACTCTCAAAACAACGCCTACTAAAAATTTCTAAGAAGTAATTTATGCAAGTAAAAATAGTCCAAACCCCTTCGTGTGAGCTGTGGTTTTATGTTGCTCTTACTATTTTTCACTGAGGCATTACAGACGTTACATGGGTATTAACAATGTCCCAGAACGCGATTTTCCGATCGGGAGATTCTTATGATTTTGAGTGCGATATGTTTTTTCCAATCGGAGGCGGATATAAGCGTTAATAAACGTTATCCAGTATATAAGTTTGTGTCAAAGTGTCTTGGAATAAGTTTGATATCTGTGAAAAGAATTGGTGCAAATCACAGGAAAAGTGAAAAAGAAAATTCTTTTGGTGATTCTCCATCCCCTAAAAAAAGGCTGAGTTTAACAGGACGTCCGAGGCTTTTTATTGACCAATTTACTGTTGGTGTGATTCGGAGAGCCGTTCATGATTTTTATTTGAAGAAAATGTTTCCTACTCTCCATAACGTCAAACAAAAATTGCAAGACTCGATGCCAGATTTTCCGGAGATCGATTATAAGGAACGATTAAGGTTTTCGTTACAAAAAACTAAACAAGAAGCCGGTTTTAATGGAATCCCACACGGTAGCGGCAAGTCGGCACAATTTCTTGTGAAGAATTAGATTCTTATGGAATGGTGGTTATAAAATATTTTATACGGGCGAAACTTATTTACGTAATAATTACATAATTATTTATTACATTTGTCATATAATCTTTGATTTAATTTATAAAATTCACTACTTGCAATATAATAGTTGATATAAAACAAAGGAGAACTCATTAAATGTCATGTCTAGCAATAAATGTAGAAGACGTGGCAACAGCGCGTGCTCAGAAACCCTTTCTCCCTCCGTTTCCCATAGAGACTTCATTCCCTCCGGCACGCGCAAAATAAATATTAAATAAAAATCTATATCTTTTTCGGTGTTTAATTTCTTATGTTCTGTTTTGCATATATGTATTATATGTACCTATCCACTGACGACGGTACTTCATACTTCGAAAACAATCAAAAAATGGCGAAGATAGCCGCATTTCAGAAATTTAACAAAATCGGATATCATTAATAATGTTATAAAATAACGCTTCCACATACTTATATACAATAGATCTAGCTAAGAACTGTTAAAGTTTCAATTTGATTCATTGTAGGGTTTCGGAATTGTAAGCATTCAAAATAGTCTTATCGGGTTTGCATGCCTAAAAAACGTGTTTTTATTCAAATAATGCGCAGTATAAAATATTTAATGCAACTTAAAAATTTGCAATGTATATCAATTAACGTAGAAATAAATTCTCTACCCGCTAATTTTCACCGCATCAAAATTGCTTTTACCGTTTTCGAGATATACCTCTTTAAACTCGGGTATCTAGACTTTTTGAAAGGACAGTAAGCTATTTTTCCAGCTATATACAATACATGATGTGGTGCAGGGGCGTATATTTCCATTTGTATATTGCTTAACGTAAAGAAAAGACGAAGGTTCTTATGCATCAATATTTTAACAACCCAAACAACACTGTGACTTTTTAAATTATAATTTTAATCCAGAACTGCTCATGCTTGATTTTGAATGAAGTGCTATAAATGCAGTGCGGAAAACATTCCCCAATTCTACCATTAAGGAATGCCTCATCCATTTTTGTCAATCCATACGGAACATGTTATGGCATTAGGTCTAAAAGCTCAATTCAATAATAACGACGTTATTAGGAATGGTATACGGATGCTGATGGCATTACCGTTTATCCCTGTTGAGGACGTGCTTGATATTTTTGACTACTTGCTTGCAATCCTCGACCCTACACTAGGGGATCTAGCAACGTATGTGGAAATAACTTATATACGAGGAAGGGAAGGCAGGGGGATGAGGGGAGCCATTCCTCCTAGGTTTGGTCTGGAATTATGGAGTGTAGGTATATGAGCAAACTGTAAACAGACAGCGGACCAACAACGCCGTAGAAGGGTGGCATTCACGCTTCCAAAGAATGATTCTTACGCACCGTCCACCAGTTGGACACAGTTTCGGGTATTTTTCTTTAAACGGATACTGAAGGAGAATCGATTTTTCATTCTACAAATATATTCTACCATTGGTATTTTTTTATGAACAAAGCAATTTGAATTAATGAAAGGAATCCGTTATGCTTCACTAAATATAATTAACCAATTTTTCGGAATTATTCTTTTGTGCGTGGGTATTTGTCGCCGTATGAGAGAGGCAGATTTTTGACCTTCTATATTTAACATCATTTATCCGAAATCCTAAATAATCTATATTCATTGATTTGATTGAAGTCGCAAATACTCCCTAGATTTCTTGAAATACCTGCAATGGGATGTGTCAATTTACTTTCGGATCTTTTTTCTTTCCAAGCAGTTTATAGGAAAATGTTTATTATGTTTAATTTTGAATTCCAGCGAGGTAATAAAACATGTTATTCCCTTGAAACACTGTTTGAAGTATTTTCCATAGATTGGAATTTTCAGGAGATTCAACTTTTTCATAATTTTAATTTCTCCATGGGAAGTTATTTAACAAACAAATACAGTTGCATAAATGGAAATAAATGTCTTAACATCCCCATAGGAACTCATTCGTAAATTTACAAGTGGGGGATGCCACATCATTCTATAAACACTCTTCTTACAGAGGAGGATATACGATATAGGAGGATACTAATGTCTGGCCCAAATTACAATAGTTGGAGAGCTGAAATTTAATACATAGGTGAATCGAAAAAAATAATCATAGGAAAAATTGCAACAATGTTTATTTTCTTGGCCGTTGAAAATTATAAACAATTTTACAGAAATTTCATGGTTTGGGTACTTCTAAATGTGCTATGAAACTGAATTTTTTTCTAATGGTAGAATTTTCCAAATAATGAAAACGGGATTATAGAAATTTAAAAATGTTTATTCGTTCGGCCGTAATAAATTCCTAAATGTTAAACAAATTGACTAATGTTTATGTACATTATGAAGATCTAGGAAGCTGAAAATGTTAACAAAGTTAGGAAATAATGTTCCATTGAAAATTACATAAAAGTTTTATATTGTGGCTGTTAAAAATTCATAAATTATAAACAATGAAATTCATATAAATGCACTATTAGAGGTGCTATATCGATGAAATTTTACATAAATGTGAGGTATTCGTAAGCGTCCAAAATTACCAAATCAGAATGTTTCTCATACAACTGCTAAAGCAAGAGTGACAATATTCTTACCAATAATCTGAAGAAGGGGGGATGTTAGAGGAACATAGCCCTCTAGTGAAAAACCCTTTTGGCGGAATCGCAAAAATACTCTTTCCCGAGGTTACACACAATGGTGTGCACTTCGGTTGGTATAGATAGGAAGATGAAACGGCTCCACGACCAGCGGCAACATTTATGAAAGCTTCTTTTGGCCATTTCGCTCAAAAGAGAAAGGGTGTAAATGGACGGCATGCAAGACCAGATGTCCCAGTGAATAGTGGGTCGTAGTGGGGGAGGTAAACCTTTCCTCTTGTACCTGAGTTTTGGGTGGGACGGCGTCACAGCACGACACAAGTGCGAGGGGTACGGAGGAATTTGAAATCTAAGGTTTTGAATGCTGGGGAAATCCAGATAGCTCCTTTTGCCGTTCCTGCGAGAACGAAAAATTTTTAATTTCGCTCTCGACTCGGCGTTACTCGAACGAATATTTCGAAAGTCAGTACATATACGGAATGTTTCTAACACCTGAAAGGTAATTTTATGAAATATATTAAAATAGTCGAGTTACTATCTGTATATTCAGCGATGCGCGAATTAGTTCAAATGTTAAATGAACAAGCGGTGAAAAATGTTCTGAGAATATAGGTAAAACAAAGATTACCTTAAATGAATCGCAGAGGAAGTTTAAACATTTATTGCCATTGCAGCCCCGAATTCCGTTTCTTCATTCAAAAGTAAATCCTACGAAGATATTAACATTAAGAAAAAGTTGGGTATCAAATTTGTAGACTACTTTGAAGATTATTTTAAAACCGACTACAGTGAAAACCGGTTAACACGAATTGCTAGGGACCGACATAATTATTTCGTGTTATCCGAATTTCGAGTTAACCGAATTTCATGTTCACTGATTTAATGGTAACATTTTCATTTTTCAAATATGGAATTAGGCTCGCAGGCAAATCCATAATACATATCAATAATAGGATGTAATACACAGCAGAAGATATTACCGCAATCATGGGAAAACCCTATCTCAAATGCCATTTCGCATAATCCGAAGAATTTTGCAGGCATTTATTTTCGTGGGACAGAAAAATATATTTGTATTAAGCAGTATTTCGCGTAAACCGTTTCGCGTTAGTGAATGAATACATACATACTGAAAGGTATACGCGCTAGAACGGACGGAGCACGCGTTTCGTGTTAAACGTTATTTCGTTTTAAGCGATTTCGTATTAAGTGGTTTCCACTGTATAAGAAAATGAATTTTCATTCTTTTAGACTCTGTTTGGTACAAAGTCGCGAATTACTGCGCGTCATTGTAAGTAATTTTTAAAGCAAAGACAAATTCAAGGCAAAATATGCTATACAAGTTTCTATGTGGGTGGGGTTGTGAGGCACCAAAGTATCACTAATTTTCATCTGCTTTGATTGAAAATCTCCTATTATGTTCCCTGATTGTCCTAGAGCAGGGGTTTCCTTCCGATTCCTTCCGCACCCCCCTTTCCCTCCTGCGCCTACTACACCCCCTCCATTTTCAATTTTTCGCTTCATATTCGTAATTGTTATAAAATTCCTAGTCGATAGACAACAATGCCCAGAGTATTTCCTTCGGTTTCCTCTCGTACTCCCTTTTCCCTCCCCCTTCTATTCCACCCCCTCCATTTTTAACTTTCCGCTTCTTATTCGTAATTGTTATAAAATTCCTAGTCTATCGATACCAATGTCCGCCGTGATTCCCTCGGATTCCTTCCGCACCCCGTATTCATTCCCCCTCCATTTCCCTCCCCCTCCGTTCTGAATTTCTCGCTTCATATTCGTAATTGTTATAAAATTCCTAGTCGATCGATACCAATTTCGGCAGTGTTTCCTTCGGATTCTTTCCGCAATTTCTTTTCCCTCCCCATCCTAATACACCCCCGCCATTTTCAATTTTTCGCTTCATATTTGTAATTGTTATAAATTCCTAGTCGATCGACACCAATGTCAGCTGTGTTTCCTTCGGATTCCTTCCATACACACTTTTCCCTCCCCATCTTACTACACCCCTACATTTCCAATTTTTCGCATCATATTCGTAATTGTTATAAAATTCCAAGTCGATCGTACCAATGTCCGCAGTGTTTCCTTCGGATTCCTTCCGCACCTCCTTTTCAGTCCCCCTCCTACTACACCCCATCCATTTTCAATTTTTCGCTTCATACATGTATTTGTTATAAAATTCCTAGTCGATCGATACCAATGTCCGCAGTGTTTCCTTCGGATTCCTTCCATACACACTTTTCCCTCCCCCTCCAACAACATCCCATCCATTTTCAATTTTTAGCTTGATATTCGTAATTCTTATAAAATTCCTAGTCGATCGATACCAATGTCCGCAGTGTTTCCTTCGGATTCCTTCCGCACCTCCTTTTCCCTCCCCCTCCTACAACACCCCCTCCATTTTCATTTTTCAGCTTCATATTCGTAATTGTTATATAACTCCTAGTCGATAGACACCAATGTCCGCAGTATTTCCTTCGAATTCCTTCCGCACCTCCTTTTCCCTCCCCCTCCTACAACACCCCCTCCATTTTCATTTGTCAGCTTCATATTCGTAATTGTTATAAAATTCCTAGTCGATAGACACCAATGCCGGCAGTGTTTCCTTCGGATTCCTTCCGCACCTTCTTTTCCCTCCCCCTCCTACTACACCCCCTCCATTTTCATTTTTTAGCTTCATATTCGTAATTGTTATCAAATTCCTAGTCGATAGACACCAATGACCGCAGTAATTCCTTCGAATTCCTCCCTCTCCTTCAAACTCTCCGCCATCTTCAGGTTTGCCCTTCTAATTTTTCATACTTAGAAATAAAGTCTCTATGGACATATGCAAAAGTGGACAAAGAAAACGGTGGATGAAAAGGCTGTGGACATATATAATAATGGACATAAAGGCTTTGGACATAAACAAAAGTGGACATAAAGGCAGTGGACATAAAGACTGTGGACATATATTACGTTGGACGTAAAGACTGTGGACATAAGGGCAGTGGACATAAAGGCTGTGGACACAAAAGAGTGGACATAGAGGCAGTGGAGATAAAGACTGTGGACATATCATCTGTGGATCCTGATTTGTTATCAAGAAACATGTAAGTGTTATTTGAAGAGTAATATGAATCACTGAAGTAGACAAATCCCTATTCTTTAGGATAATAGTGGTGTTAAAGTATATAGAGGCAAAATAATAAAGTCCATTAAAATTATTCATATTGTTACCGTGACAACATTTTTGGTTTCTCTAATACGAAATACTTTCATAGAATTTTTTAATAATTATAATATTCCTAACCAGATTCTGTGTGAAATTTATTAAGACTGAGCGTCGTGTGACTCCCAGGTCAGCTCGGACGTGGAAAACGCCTGCTGTGCCTGAGTATTCCGAGTGTTTCACGAAGAAGAGTAGTCTTATCTAAAAACAAGTTGGCAAACACCTGCAGAAGACTTTGGCTTGTCGTACACCCTTGTCTGCTGGATCAAGAAATGTTGCTTTTCCACGGTAAATTTAGGTATAACTAGGTATAACTAGGCGGTAAGCCCCTTACTCGCTTACGCTCACCGACCTCCTCCCCCATCCCCCCTTGTTGGCTGTTATTGGATTTAGATTTGTTTTAAGGGAATATGTTTTGAATACGAGTTTAATGAATATATTTCATAAGGGATATATGTTTCCTCTTTAATAACAAATTAAGAGTGTTTGTTGAATAACTCGATAAAAAATAAGATTAGACTACTGAAATTCCCGGAGATTAAAAGCGTTAAAGAGAGAGTGAGAGAGGCAACCAGAAATATGATTTAGTAATGTAGACACAAAATATAAACAACATGAATACCTACTACGTTCGAATTATTTGCATTATATTCGTATCTTCGGTCATTTCGAGCAAGTTTTGATCTTATTTCCGATCTTCAAGCATTTTTAGGCGCGTTTCGCTTAATAAAAGTGTGAGCGCCTATTATCGTCGGTCTGTCCGTCCGTCCGCAAGTTCGTTCTCGGCTTCTACCAAACGGATTTTCATGAAATTTGATATTAGGGCTTTAAAATCAAATATAATAAGAAAATCGAAAAAATGAATCACGTACGACAATCAGGGGTACCACTTTACTGGTGACAAAAAATTAAATTTTCCTCATATCTCGTAAGGTATTGCTCATATCAAAATATTTTTCAAATAAAAGTTGTAGAACTTGTAAATTGTAGTATTTTATTTCCTATACATTTTTATCGTAGGATTAGCCGTTATCCATAAAATCGAACAAGAATATCTTAAATCGAGTTGAACTTTGAAAATTTCTTGCATGGTTACTTCATTGTTGCAACCATAAACAATCTCACAAACAAACGTTGAAAGTCCTTACCTGTGCATGTAATACTATTAAATAGGAAGAAATTGGATTACTTATGATGCAGAAAAGAACTTTAATACGCTATTTCCCTCACGTGCAGGTAGGTATCTAATTGTTTTCTAATACTCCATTGCACGAAACGCGCCCATTTGTGAGACGTTGTACACTTTCCTAACTTACAAGGAGAGTAGGGAGGCTAGTACCCTCGGATTTTGTTCAAATTTCACATGGTGATAGCTGATGTGTTCCGACTTAACGTGTAACTTGCCGTTTGTGTGAATAGGCCTTGGTTGTCGAGATATCGCAGTTTGAATTTCGGCCGATTTCCGCGTGCGCGTTAAGACTCGTGAAAGTCGTTGCTAGGATAAGTACGCCGTAGCTGAGTTGGTAAGGCGTTGGGCTAGTAACCCAGACGTCCGGGGTTCGAGTCCCGGTTGTGGAATTTTTCGTTTTTGATTTTTATCTTTTTTAATCCTGAAAAAATGTACAATTCCCATTATTAATTTATTACGACTGTAAAAATTTAAATTGTACTATTTTTCTCGATTATAAGAATATATTTTTTAACTTATAGTTGCGATTCAGCAATCTTTTTAAATAAATTCTTACACTTTTTATTGCTACAAAATAATTTGCATCATTATTTTGTATTATACATCAATTCCTTATAAATTAATTATTCAGATTCTTCTTTTGAAAAAAATCTGTCATGCGTGCCGGCAAAGTGGGGGATGAAAACTGTCATAAAAACAAAGCACAAATGTTCCTGGCACCAGGAACACACAACAAACGCAACATTTTCGCATTCACATTTCCTCTTACGCAGGCTATCGTGGAAACAAACTTCATTTACGTTCATAAAAACACTCCTTCTCGTCGTTAATTTTGACGCAAACCACGCATATTTAATCATGTCTTCGAAAATGGGTGCACGCAACTGGTGATGAATGATGGAGTGAATTTTCAATACGTCGTCTCTTGTATTAATCGGACTATTCTCTCGCAATAAATACGTACTGTTTTGCAGGCGCTTTATGAAATTTTTGATTTGCCTGTAAAAATAGACGTCGCGCGGTTGGCAGAAAGGCATACAACCCAGCGGAATTATCTTTACTGGATCTTCAATTTTTGAAGTACTTGGATCGACTTCCAAAACTACAGGAAAAATTTCTCCCAGCGTGTGCGTCCTGCTTTTTCAAAAGAAGAATCTGAATAATTAATTTATAAGGAATTGATGTATAATACAAAATAATGATGCAAATTATTTTGTAGCAATAAAAAGTGTAAGAATTTATTTAAAAAGATTGCTGAATCGCAACTATAAGTTAAAAAATATATTCTTATAATCGAGAAAAATAGTACAATTTAAATTTTTACAGTCGTAATAAATTAATAATGGGAATTGTACATTTTTTCAGGATTAAAAAAGATAAAAATCAAAAACGAAAAATTCCACAACCGGGACTCGAACCCCGGACGTCTGGGTTACTAGCCCAACGCCTTACCAACTCAGCTACGGCGTACTTATCCTAGCAACGACTTTCACGATTCTTAACGCGCACACGGAAATCGGCCGAAATTCAAACTGCGATATCTCGACAACCAAGGCTTATTCACACAAACGGCAAGTTACACGTTAAATCGGAACACATCAGCTATCACCATGTGAAATTTGAACAAAATCCGAGGGTACTAGCCTCCCTACTCTCCTTGTTAGTTTAAGTGCATATGCACGGAAATTACCGAGGACAACGGCAACGGTAACCATGGAATCTTAATATTGAAATGTTAAGGAAATTTTACCAAACCTCGAGTATAAATTCAAAATACGAGCGAATTCGAATGACATTGAGTAGTCGACAGTAAGAATAATAATCCTCATCTATTTTGGCGTGTTTTAGCCTAAATTTCGTGTCGATGTTAGCAAACACAAGATTTTTAAAATAAACAAAGATGCAAATGCCTAGGTTTATTCAGTCTACACTACACTACACTACACTACCAAAGGCAATTTGCATCGATGGAAGTAGATGAAAAATGGCAAAACAACGGATTTTTACCTGAATACCGATCGAATCATCGGCCGAACACGGAATTCTATTCCAAGTGAAACGCACCACTCTATCCGCAGGCGTATGTACCTACGGATAGCTTGTTTAGACTTCACCTAGGAAGAAGCCTAGATCGTTGTCTCGTTCGCTTTTAGTACGATACACTTGGAACCCGGACTCCAGCGAACGGTGATGACCCCTCCTGCTGAATTTAAAGAATTGAACGAGAATATTCGGGACTACTGAAACCTCTTAATGAGAGAAATTTAGAAACAGGCACAGGCTGGTGTGTTAGTGTTAGTAAAGATAATCTACGCTAAATACTAACCAGAATGCGCCTGATCCTAAAGTTAATTTATTTACTCTTCGCCTACCACTGCCCCATCGAAATACATAGAAATGGACGCGAACTGCGATGTTAGTAATAGTAAAAGAGAAAGATGGCTTGCTCTTAGAAGTTTGCTGAACGCGTCCTTTCTATGTATTGCTTGTTATAAAAAAATTCAAAGCTACGGATAACTATAAATGAAAATAGATGTGAAGCCAGAGCAACTCTGCCTATTATGAAACTGAATAGTGAAAGCTACTTCTGTATTCGATGGTGGTGGTGATGCCAGACAGAATGGGTCGTATGGCTCCCATGTGCTGAAAATAAAAATATGAACGTATAAGGTAGGAAACCACGAAGCCTCGCAGCCACTCGACGATTTTAAGGATCGAGTGAAATTTATCATTAACAACAACTGCCGTGATTTGGAAAAGAGGCGGTCGATCCGTTTCGTCCAAGCCACCGTGAATCACCGCAGGACTATTCGGGAAATCCCTGCGAAATAAGCGAAATGCTATTACATATACATCTGAGAATGCATCCATCGGATACATCGATGTCAGATAAATAAAAATATGCACTTCCTTCATTTCCTGGAAAATTAAGAACGTCAGTTGAAATTGCTTTCACAGAATGTCCAAGCACGAAATGGAATGGTAATATTCTGGCAGAAACAAAACAGGAGCATATCTTTCTATAGGTTTATAAATTATTGCTTAGGATTTTATTTTCCTCCAATCTAATAAACGAACGAGCAAAACTCACGGTGTTATAAATCCCGAATAAAATCGTCATGCGAAAGTTTTAAAATATACAGAGAGATTTCGGGTCCTTAGAAGTATGCCACAATCTTTTGCGTTTCATAGGCAATACCAGGGAAATATCTAAAAAATTATAAGATAACCGATGAGTAAGGAGGGGTGAATCCATCGTTATTGCGTTCTCAAGATTGCGGGCACCACTTAAAATAACATTGCTACTATCCCAATATAATATGTCGACTACAAAATTGGCACCCTCAAATTGATTAGACATCTTCAATTGATTATGTTCTATGAATATGGCAAATAAATTCTTTTTACGTAAGTCATTGAAATTACACATCTATATTCCTAGAGCTACTATGTTAAAATTCCATCAAACTGAATACATGACGCTGGCAAAGGAGGAAAAATGCTTCCTGGGCCCAGTGAACGAATTCATTCAAATAAACACATATACGCATAAAACAGACACTTATCCTTCTCATAGTCCCATAAACCATTACTAATCCATAAAGATATGTATAAGATGAGAAATGCATTTAAGTCCTACAAATCTTCCAAGAAGAAGTTTTAGACATTGTTGCATTCAATTGGAGTGCAGTTGTTTGATCACTCGAGTGGAGAGGAGGTGGATTGCTACAATGTACATTAGAGGTCTGCACGGGTCGAAATATTCTGCTTGATTAAAACATTTTCAGGTGATGATGAATTTAAATTTCAAAAAAATTCCTGGGTTCGACTCCAAGGAAGGCATTTCCATTTTACATCAGTTACCATGTAAAACACGATTTTTTGATGTGCAGGCTTTTATCGTTTTGGAAATTAAAATTAGAAGTAATTAACCTACTACCTTAGGATATGAACCATTTGAAGAAAAAAAATATAAAGTTCTTATTCCGTTCATCTTTTTTCGCCCACATTTTGAAATCTCCCATGTTAAACGTGTAATTTACTTATTTTCCTTTCTTTTGCAATACATTTATTAAATTTAATAAATTTGTGGTTATTTTGTAATTTCCGTTCTTTTGCGATAAATTTATAATTATTAAATTATGAGTTATTTTGTATATTTGAGACTGTCTGCCTAATTTAGCACCATGAATATTGGTAGAATAATTTAGCATGATAAAATATAGAATTACCGAACTTTCACAGCAAAAGTGAATGAAATCCTCATCCCCGTGCTGTCATCAAAATCCTATTAATTAGAATGATGGAAGCTAAACGATTTTTTTTGTTTTTCAACATTAGACATTTACAGTATTCACTCACTTTTTGTCGAGAAATTTACGGTGAAAATGTTCTGAAAAACGCAAGACTATGCAGGTGTCTCTCCTAATCCCAGACATCATTGCTGCAGTTTATCAAAAAGAAGGAACCTGAACTCAGAGAAGCTATTCACCAAGATGAGCCTTTGCCAGGCCCGTCTCATTAACGCCGCCCCAGAACGCCGCTGTCGAAGAACATCAAAGTAGGGGCCAGACAGTGGTGTTGTCACTCCAGCAGTGGCTTCGAAGGACCAAGATGAAATTTTTATTTTATTATTGCTGTTTTATTATTATTATTGTTTACTGTACTGTAATTGATTACTTGCATAAAATATTAATATTTCATTTTCAGCATTGAAATTACCAAAAAGTACTTTTAGCGATCACTATTCGTATGCTAGGAACATTCTATGAACATTCTAGGAACCTATCTCATTTAAATACTTTATAATTTTACCTCAATTTGCGCCGCTTCACTTTGCGACAGTGCTCCCTTGGAACCTAAACCCGGTGTTAAGTGAGGTATTACTGTATATGGAAAAACGGCGTTCGACCTTCGAATATTCCAGATTCGAACACGTTTTCAGCAACGCATCCCCAACGAGACTCAGGAGTCGCCTGTATTTATATACTTAATTTAAATAAAAATCTGCATTAGGCTCAGAATGAATATAAAATAATTTGTCAGAGAAAGAACACATACCATAATGATGCAGGTTAGTGGATGGCTTCACTGAACAAAAGTCAGTGATGATTTCGTATTGTTTAGATTACTTTTTTAGAAGAATATATTGTTCGAACTATAGAGTTAGGACGTACCCATATTTTGGTCATAAGTTAGAGAAGTTCAAGGTCGACGCCCAACCGTAGCCCTGTTAATAAACGACCAAGGAGAGGTAGTTAGCGATAGCACAGATAAAGGAAATTTGTTAAACTTATTTTTTCAGAGCGTATTTACTACCGAAGACGTGAGAGCGAAGGTCGTGGCACCCGAACCAGGCAAGGAAAAAATGAACGATATAGTCATATTAGCGAAAGGGATAGCTCAACAGCTTAAAAATATCAAGCCAAATAAATCTCCGGGTCCAGAAGAGATACCAGCTAGAGTATTCAAAGAGTTAGCACTGGAAATAGCACCTTATCTCGAAATAGTTTTCAATAAGTCACTTAGTCATGGTGTTGTACCTAAGGAATGGAAATTAGCCTTTATAACGCCGTTACACAAAGGTGAGAAAAAAGACGGCAGAGAAAATTACAGGCCAATTTCGCTTACCTCCCTATCTTGCAAGGTTCTCGAGCACATTATCGTTAGCTCAGTGATGGACTTCTTAGATAGTCAGAACTTGCTAAGTAAATATCAGCATGGCTTCAGGAAGACGAGATCTTGTGAAACACAGCTCGCTCTGTTCGTTCACGATATACTAAGATCAGGAGACCGTAAGACTCAGTTAGATGCGGTTTTCCTCGACTTCAAGAAGGCTTTCGATAAAGTCCCGCACAGTAAGTTAGTGAAGAAATTAAATGACTGTGGAATAAATCGAAAGATAATCGAGTGGATCAGGGACTTTCTTAATGAGCGTGAACAAATAGTAGTTATAGATGGATTTAAATCAGATTCAGTCAGCGTAGCCTCAGGCGTTCCACAGGGAAGTGTAATCGGCCCCCTACTATTCCTTTTATATATAAACGACTTAGATAAGGTTATTAAAAGTAAAATCAAGTTATTCGCAGATGATACAGTAGTTTACAGAGAGATTAACAGTCCTAATGTTCAATTATTACTTTCTGACGACTTAAATGCAATTCTCGAGTGGTGTAAAGAGTGGCAGTTAGAATTGAACTTAGGAAAGTGTTCCTTTATGAGGTTCTGGGGAAACAAAAACATTGACAAGACGAATTACACTGTTGAAGACGTCCAGCTAAAACTAGCCGATTCCGTCAAATACTTAGGCGTTACTTTAACAAGCAACCTCTCGTGGGATATGCACATACAAAATATATGCGGGAAGGCTAAACAGAAACTAGGTTTCATCAAACACATAGTAGGTAAAAGTGAGGAAAAAGTCAAAGAGACATGTTACTTCTCGTTAGTAAGACCGCTATTAGAGTACGCGTCGAGCATATGGGATCCGTACGTGAAAGAATCAATCTCAGAGTTAGAAAGAGTGCAGCGAAAAGCCGCTAGATTCGTCAAAAATTGTTACGATAGAAACAAAAGCGTTACAGCCTTGATACAGGACTTAGGATGGGAATCACTAGCTGAGCGCCGATCACGCTCTAGGTTAAAACTTCTTGAAAGATTTAGAACGCATATATTCTCCAGCGATGTCGAAGAAATAATAAGAGCGCCAACTTATATTGGTAGAATGGACCATCCTCGTAAAATAAGAGAGATAGCCTGTAGGACTGAGAGGTATAAAGGCTCGTTTTTCCCTAGAACGATAGCTGAGCAGAACAGAAGTTACGAAAAGAAATTAGCCGACGTAGAGTGATACTATACATTATTATGCGCTTTACCTTGGTGCTATTGCACCCCCTGCCACACACCATTGCGGTGGCTTGCAGGGTGAACTATAGATATAGATACCCAGAAATTTGCCTCTTAAAACGAGGTATAACGCACTTCTATTTTGTAACAATATCCTCCACACAACCCTGAATTGCGTGATTATGTTGAGAGATTATTTTTAAATGAATCAATATCGGCATGCCCCAATGTGGAGTATACATTGCGAGACAATGCATTGTGGATTTGCAAAGGAGTGCAAGTCTTTTTAAAGGAGTACATGATTTTCCAGGAGTACAAAGTTGCTGAAAGGAGTACCGTACTCCCGAAAGGAGTACGTCTGGTCACCTTAATTTAAGGCACCCATTACAACTTTCACACAAAACAAACTTAAAGAACAATTTTCCCTTGCAGAGAAAAAAAGAATAGCGAAAATCAGGATGCACATAGCCATTAGACCAGGGTTTAGAGGTCTGCATGGGCCGGGCCTGGCCCATGGCTTAAGCCCGGCCCAGCTTGTGGGCCAAGTAAGGCTGAAAAGTAATGGGCTTGGGCCTAGATGATTTATCCAATGCCTTTCCTTTCCTTTTGTATCCGCCATTGGTAGTCAGTTCACTCTGGGTAGCAGATGATATTGGTCTTCCGTACTGATAGAAATTCACATAATTTATATTCTTCATGCATTTGTGTGGTTTGAAATATATTTTGTGTTATTAAAACTTTTTATAAATCCCTAAAATACCAGGGATTTAATCAAGGAATTTTCTTTTAAAGGTGCATTTACATTTGAAATTCTTTGAAAATTTTTAAATATAAAAAGATACTTTATAAAGGGTATATGTTTACTGGAAAATGTACAAAATGTCAATTTGGGCCAGTTTAAAATAATTCAGACCTCGGGCTGGGTCTGGGTGTGAAAATGGGGTGAAGTCTCGGGCCAGACCGGGCTTGGACTCAATTATGAATGGGCTGGGCTTGGGTCGAAGATTTTGGCCCCTGCAGACCTCTACCAGGATTGTCCAATCTTTTTAAAAGGGGGCCACATTTTAAATTTTTCCTCTCCCTCGGGCAAGTGAGCAAATTTTATAAAGGTAAGCAAAAATTGTCCAGCTAATGTCTAGCATGGCGCAGTTTGGAGCATTAAGAGTGATTAGAAATCATCCTTTTATCACATTAGCCCAGTGGTCGGCAACCTCTTAAGTTATGAGGGCGCAACTTAAACTATTTTGGAAGTGAAGGGCGCATAGAGCAACAAGAGTAGATATGTACCAATATTTATTAAAACAATGTGTATGTATATATAGGAAAACTATTAAATAATTTATTAAAACAAATATGGAAAATAAATCAATGTGAAATTTGGCACAGCATATCTTCAGCCAACTTGTTGTAATCTGGCACATAACTTGAGTTTCCTGTTCTTAGGCAGTTGTCTAAATTGTAATTGGTGACCCTGGATCGGTACTTGGATTTCCAATATTTCATGCTTGAAAAAATGGACTCGCAAGAGTAGGTTGAAGCACAGTAAGAATATATTATTAGGACACATTTTCTTAAAAGGGAATAGCGATGTTCATCAACTAAATTCCAAAAGTTTTCATCATTCAGATGTGACTTTAAAATAATATCATTCTGTATATTTATTATTTCCATAGTTTACCGGAAAACTAGTATTAAATTATCGTGGACTGTACTGAAGTGTCTTTCAACATTACTTTTCCTTGGAAGCGTGACACTAACATTGTACAATAAACAAACACACTTTCCTTTAAAATAGGTGGAACAGAATTCTTCTTCCCAATCAGCATTATAATTATATGTCCTTTGCCTCTTATTACTCATAATGGGGATAAAATTTTGCACAAAAGAATTAATAATCACAACACAAAGAATATCTGAAAATATCAGAAATACAGTAGACTCCCGATTATCCGGTATGGTAGGGAATAAACTAATCCCAGTTAATCTAACATCCATTTGATATACAGTAAGTCCACAACCAACAAGGTTAATTCGTTCACAAAATTCCCATGTAAGTCGAAAATCATGTAAATCGAACAATAAGTAAACCAATACCATTTTGAAAGCAATGCAGTCAGCTGTGCGGTACTTGCGAAAATGTAAAGAGAGCTTTAGCAGAAATGTACGGCAAACGCGATCTTTTGAGCATCAGTTCAAATAACCTGATTCATGCGGCAATTCAACAAATTTGTTTGAATACAGTTACGAGATAAACTTCATGCACTTGATTAAAAAAAACGAAATTAACAATATCACTTGTTTGCAGCTTTTCCTGCGCGTAGCTCTATGTATTGAGTGACTGTCTAACGTGCAGCAGTTAACCTACTGCGATTAAACGTGCTCATGAGTTACGCCGTGTTTCTGTGTAAGTCTGGTTTTACTGTATTAAAACAATAAGATTATAGAAAAAAATTTTAATGAAAAATATGTACTTACTTATTCATATTTTATTTAAAATACGATAGCAAAGAAGTTTGCTTTTTCGATTCGTTAACCTTTCGGCAAATGGTGCTGCGCAGATTTTTCAGCATTAGTTTCTCAGCCAGGGTGCTGTCTTGCTGTCCCTCCAAATAATCCAGCAGAGCTTCAATGTGAGTTAAAGCAGTGCTGTGACTGATACTTTGCTCTGGTATTAAGTTGTCCTCTTCCTGGTCCAAATCATCGACCGCCATTACATCGTCGACATCGATGGTATTGATACGTTCCACAATTTCTTCGTCACTCAAAATTTCACGGTGGACAGAATATTTAATATTTAATAACTAGTGTGATTCCCATTGAAATATCAATGGAAGAATTATAGATAGATTGATTATTAATATTTGCATTTAAAATAATTAATAGCACACTATTACATATGAAATATTTCGTCATATACCATAATTTTCCGATTATAATAGGCTTTTTTTTCTCGAAATACTTGACAAAAGTTAGGGTGCGTATTATATATGGTTATAAATGCATACAACTTTTTTCAGTATGGAAATACTGTATATACTCGTGTATATGCCGACTCCATGTATAGTACGACCCCTGATTTTTAGGTGAACAAACCTGATTTTTTCATATATCTCGTTTATAGTACGACCCCAGCTTTCCACCAGGGTCGATATATTTCGTTTCGATAGCTCGATGGTTACGAGCGAGATATATCGAACGACCTTGATTTTCCACATCACCATAGAATATACCGTAAATGTCGTAAATAGTATTTCCAGCGAGTAAAATTCGGATAAGTATCTATCTTACCCCTAAAACATTTAATAAAAAGTGATATGAATCATGATTGCACAAGATGAAATAAAATCGTTTCAATTCCAGTGCTTTATTTATTTATACAATGATAATATCATTAGGAATTAACACTTTTATTTATTTATTTATTAATATACGTATACAAATCAGCAAAGTTCATTTTCCTTGCCTGTTTCAGGGCAAAGATCCGAACTTGCCCACGAGAAACACTGTTTCCATTCTGCCGAGTTTCAGTGACAAATTTATTTACTTCATCATCCAACTGTGGCCACCTACTAGTCTTACCTCTATTCGCACATTTGTTCTTAGGCATTTGCATACGCTGTGTAGACAGCTTCCTCCAATTCCTAACATTTTTCTCTGTGGTACCAAATTGTCTTGTAGCAGCACAATTGTTTGTCTTTTCTACATACTCAATCACTTTAAGCTTGAACTTAGCAGTGTATTTATTCCTTTTTGAATCCATTTTTATAGACAATATGGGTTTACAGTTTACAGAAAGAAAATAAAGGCACACAGATGAAAAATATAAAGATTATAAAGAATTCAGACAAAAGCCTTCCGGAAAAAATATATGAACATCTGGATTACGTTCCGCATACGTAATGGTTCCACTCGCTCATCTACTTAATAGGTAGGGATAATGGATAAAAAGAAGTTACTTTGTAATATTCCACAGTCTTTATTGTTTCTTCAATTACACACCGACCGGTTTCCACTACAAAATCATTCTAATGGTGTTACTAACCGACGTAACACCTTTAGAATGACTTTGTAGTGGAAACCGATCGGTGTGTGATTGAAGAAACAATAAAGACTGTTGAATATTACAAAGTAATTTCTTTTTTCCAAGATGACAAAATTCCATAAAGTTATGCCGTCTACGATACTTTTAGTCCAACTCGTTCCAATCCATCCCTTGTAAAAAGACACAAACAAAGATGTACATACATAAAATTCAAGAAAGGAAGTGCCCGTAAATCTTCACTTATATCAAGTATTTGTGAATTTGAAGCTGTATATATGAAAAAAATTCTACTCTTCACGAAGCAAGATAACAACGATAAAGGACCTCACTGTTAAGGTTAGCCTACCATTAGAATGCGTGCGGGTGTCATAATTTCACCGAAAATGCCCGTGAAGATACATGAATTTTAAATCCTCAAATGCATTCGTGTATATTACGATCCCCAATTTTTGCAATAAAAATTTGGTCGTAAAAACTCGTACTATACACGAGTATATACGGTAATTTATATTTTCGAACGTTTTTACCAATAAATCGTACATTTCAATGCATTTCGATAACGAACATGTTTTTACAAATAAATTGTACATTTCAATAACATTCCTTTAAATATTGTTTTTCAAAACAAAAATAAGAATATTTATTTATTTACTTTAGCTGTCAGAATTACTAAAGCCTAGGAATTCATTACTACTGTCCTCAAACAGTTCCTCGGCGATCTTGTGTTTTCGCTTATCGTCTATGTAAATTGCGTCGCCGAGAACATTTTACACACCTCGATCGGCTTGTATGAACTGTACTTGATGTTCACGTATACGATATTGCCGGGTGGCGAAGGTCAAACTGTTATTCCAACGAACCATGTTAATACAAAAGGCAACATTGAGGCAGGTTTTTATACAATGTATCCAGTGGCGGATCCAGGCATGGCTAATAGGGCTTGAGCCCTGGGCCCCCTCGAGTCCAGGGGCCCCCAAATGCCTAATTTGTATTTTTTGTGTAAGGGTATTATTAGTAATTTGTAAAACGTTTTTTATTTATCATTTACTGTACAGACAGACACTCTAGACATTCGAATTTTTAAATGATTAACGGTTATTACGACCTTGACGCAGCTTTTCAATTTCAACCGAACTGCTCTACAAATCATGGGGGATGACAGAAATGTGGGAGCAGAATGATGTTGTCCGACTCCGACGGCTGCCAATGGACCACGTATCGAGCGGCGACGTGAGGCGAGAGCGGGAGTCAAGAGAACGAGGGAGACCACCGAGAGCAGCCCCTGGCAACTCAACGGTTTTCAGAGTTTCAAGTTACGCTCATCTTTGTTGATAGGTGTCACTGGGTGCGCTTCAAAATGAAAGTGGGGGAGGCGATGGGTCTGGGTGTAATTCTACGTCCAGGAAGAGTAGGGTCGTGAACGGGTAAGTAACTTTCCGTTCGTAATTCGCAAGAGATTTACGTCGACCTCGTGTTACTGTGATTGATTGTCGGTTTTAAATGCTTTAGTTAGAATTAAGCGAAAATTTAATTGTCGTTGTCGGAACGCCGCATCGGGGTAGCATCATCGCATTAATATTACCGTTCAGTTTTGTCTCAAGGTCATTATTTCTTCTGATCCTTAGTTCATAGCTTTTGTGAAATTATTTCTTAATTAAACGAAATGGTTGATCTCTTCACTGAATTTTATGTCGGCATAATCTTTACATTAATTAGGAGAGACCTTTACATAAGATATATGTGGATCTATGCAATTATTTTCCTTGGTGAAAGTTAATCACGTGTATTTTGGGTGAACTGAGTCAAGTTGAGACATGAATATGGTTATTAATTTGTCGAGTGGTTGTGTAAGCGTATAGTTTGAAGGTAAAGGTTCGTTTTCTATCAACTTTGATTTTTAGAAATGATATATGTATACGGTGTTAGCCTATGATCGGATTGGCCAACGGTGGGAGTTTGATATGAGTTTCTGAGGTAATCCATCTCATTTTCGTGTATTTTAATCTCGTTAAAGCGTATGTTTGATAAAATAATAATATTTTAATGCGCAACTGAAAATATATTGATAAGGTTTTCTCCTAATTATTCAGTTTTCAGACAGAATTCTCCGTGTGCAGCTGTATATGATTTTGGCAACCATTATCGAGAAATTCATTCAAAGCAATGCTGTATTTCGTTTATTGAAATGATATTAATTACGTAATCAATACATACTAGTGTCATGGTTTTGAAATAAGTATTAAGCTTAACTTAGCAACTTAAGGAATATAAGTCTTATATTTTACAAATCTTGGAATTTGAGTTACAATACAATATTTTCGAATATTATCGGAGTGATTTAGCACGAGAGACACTACATAATGTAATCAGGTTATCAGAAATAATATTCAGAATTAAAATACAGTAGGTACATATTTTAAGATTTCATTCTCTTGTTTCAGAGGAATGTTTGCAGAAGACGTCACAGAACAGCTGTCATGTTCCCTTGTGTGATATCAAGAAATACATATTAACGGTGAGTACAATCTTTTAAGTAGTTTGCCAATTGCATTTGTATTGGCTGTTACTTGAAGTTTCCAGTGAGAATTATCGACGTATTTTACTGAATAGATAGGATAAATTTAGTCGTGTAACCACGCATGTGTTTTAATTGCGTCTATATATGTGCAGTACTTATTGTACTAATTTTTCCATCTATTAATGGTGAAAGTGTAGTAACTTAAGCTTACATTGGAAAGTCATAAATCTCAATTTATTTTAAGTGAATATTTCATTGAGAGAATAAAATTGATTTTATAATTTCGACTTTGAAAGGTTTGTTAATTATCGTTAACATAAGTGTTATCAATGCTTCAATTTTTGGCATATTTTATGAAATACTTTGTACTTGGGAAATTTTACTTTTCAATCTACTGACATCCATTTCAGCATAAATCAATTAAGTATGCTCTATAAACACGAGATGATTTCATAGAAACAAAATTATTACTTTGTAGTGACAGTGTAACGTGAAATGTTCATTGACTTTTAACTCTTTGGTGAGGTGTAAACTAATGTTGAAATTATGGAGACATTTTGAGGAAAGTAATTAAAATATTTTGCTTGGAAAAGGCTATCTATATGGAAATTGCTAAAGCAATCAATGAAATATTTTGAGGAAAGGGATTTCTTAGTCAAAGTTAGTCGAATTCTTGGAATACATGCAAATTTTTGAAAAGTTTGCTGCTAATGAAAGTTTATCGTGACAATTGGTTTTTATTCTGTTTATTTCCACCGGTGGTTGGCTAATCATCAGTTGATCATGCAAAAATTGTACAGGATTTATTCAGATACTATTTTAGTGCATTTTATTTTATAAATATTCAGTCAATCAAATCAAAATAGCAATTAAACTGTAAGAGATAGAAGGCTGAAATGTGGTTATGCCATTTATTACTATGACGAAGGATTTTATTTTAATGAATAATTGAAAGTATATTGACAAGGTTTCTTCCCAAGTATGTATTCAATTTTCGGGCAAACTCCTGTCTAGACTTATTAAATGTTGGAAACCCTTTACCGAAAAATTCATTCAAATCAATGATTTATTTAGTTGATATTCATTTCCGTAATCAATATATGGTAGTCAGGTGGTTTTGAAATAAGTATTGAGCTTAACCAAGCCACTTAAGTAATATAAGTCTTTAATTTCATTACAAATCTTTGAATTTGAGTTACAATAGAAAAGATTCCAATGTTACCTCTGTGATTTAGCACGAGAGACAGTACATAATGTAATCTGGAATATTATTCAGCATGAAATTACAGTATATATTTTAAGATTTTATTCTCGTTTCATAGGAATGTTTGCAGCAGACATCACAGGACTGAGCTGTTATATTCTCCTGTGTGTGATAACAAGAAATAATAACAGTGAGTATATTCCGTGTGTTTCTTTTAAGTAGTTTGCCTATTGCATTTGACATATTGGTTGTTTTGTGATACTTTTGTTGGCTGTTACCTCAAGAAGTTCCCAGTGAGAATTATCGACCTATTTGAATGAATAGCTAGGAGGAATTTAGTCGTGTAACCATGCATTTGTTTTTTTACTATATGTTCAATACTTATTGTGCTAGTTATTCATCTATTAACGGTGAAAATGTAGTAACTTCAGCATATATCGGAAAGTGATAAATCTCAACATCTTTTAAGTGGATATTTTGTTGATAGAATAAAATTGATTTTATAATTTAGACCTTCAAAGATTTGCTAATTATCGTTAACATAAGTGTTATCAACGCTTCAATTTTTGGCATATTTTATGAAATACTTTGAGCTGGAGAACTTTTACTTTTCAGTCTACTGACTTCCAATTCAACGTAAATCAATTAAAAATATGAGATAATTTCATAGAAACAAAAATATTAGTTTTGTAGCGACAGTGTAATGTGAAATGTTTATTGGATTTACTCTTTGGTGATGTGTAAACTATTTAATGTTGAAATTATGGAGACATTTTCAGACAGTTGAAAGTGATTAAAATACTTTGGAAAAGGTGTCTGAACGGAAATTGTTGACACAATCAAGGAAATATTTTAAGGAAAAAGATTTATTAGTCAAAGTTAGTCGAATTCTTGGAGTACATGCAAATTTTTGGAAAGTTGCTATGCTAATGGAAGTTTATCGTGACAGTTGGTTTTTATTATGCTTATTTCCATCGGTGGTTGGCTAATCATCAGTTGAGCATCAAAAAATTGTAGAAAATTTATTCAAATACTATTTTAGTGCATTTTATTTTATAAATGTTCAATCAATCAAATCAAAACAGAAATTTAACTGTAAGAGATAGAAGGCTGATGTTTGCAGGGTGTATGTCATGTGTTATGCCATTTATTACTATGACAGAGGATTTTATTTTTGGTGGAACTGGTGTGCGACAAGAGGTCCAATGCTTTTTAAAATGTGAAACATATTTCATAGCATTAACATAACGATTTTTATCTTATTAGCCTGTTATTTACAAAGTATTAAAGGCAATGAATAAAGAAGTGAGATCAAGTCAGAAGGGATAATGTCAGTTTTTACCTCTTTAAGTGCAGTCTTGTCACAATGCAAGCTTTAGGAAGATTAGAAATATTTTCTTACTATTCTTTGGCTTAAAATTCAATTCTGAATTCATGTTCTTTGATCGTTTTTAAAGGTAAAAACAAACTGTAATTTTATCCAATATGACAATGGTTTTAGGTTGTATTATAGATATAGACATTATAATAAATGCTGTGATTTGTCGATAATTTCCAATTAAGACTACATGGAATGATTTTTATAAAGTTAATTGATCAATTTAGTTGATTTTATAGCATAAATTAAAATGAATATTGCTGTTACTACTTGAAATTATTAACAGATAATATTTAATACTTGTCAGTAGTTAAACCTCTGTATTAATTTCCATATTTCCTACCTGTTATCACTAGTCTATTTATCATTTTCTGGAGTACTTGATCGTCCTCGTATTTCACTGTTCTTATAATCCTTCCTCTGATTTAGAAATCTCCCATGCCTTCTAACGGTTCCTGCATTAGCCTCTCTCCATATATATTGAATAGAATCGGCGATAGACAGCAGCCCTGTCTTACTTCTCTACCGATATGTACTCCGCTGGTATCCGCATTCTCCAACCTGACTTTTACCAGTTGATTTACGTATAGATTCCCGATCAGTCTCCTGTCTTTCCAGTCTACACCTATATCCTTTAATATCCTCATCAGCAGTACCCAATTTACTCTTATCAAAGGCCTTCTGCCAGTCGAGGAAACATACACAGCAATCTTGACTGTATTCTATTGCCCTTTCTGATATGATTCTCACTACACCGATAGCATCTCTGGTTCCTCGTCCTTTTCTGAAGCCGAATTGATCTTCCCCTAGCATTTCTTCGGCATTTTTCTCTAGTCTTTTATTAAGAATCCTCGTGATGATCTTCGAAGTGTGTGACAGTAGGGATATCGTTCTGTAGTCCTTACACTGCATTGCCTTTGGCTTCTTCTTTAGAGGGATCATTGTCACATCTAAGAAATCCTGAGGCCTCTTTCCCGAGTTGTAAAGCTTGTTAATTAGTTTCGTAATCACTTTTAATCCTTCCGATCCCATGACTTTAAGTACCTCTGCCTGTATTCCATCGCTGCCTGTAGCTTTCCCTTTATCCAGTTCCAGAATTGCCTTTTGTACTTCGCTTTCCATATTACTTGTTCCCAAGTTTGTCTTCTTCAATGTTATCCTCTTCTTCCGTTCTATTTGTGCTGATCCTGCCTGCTTGCTGTATAGTTCCTTAATGTATACTTCTCATACCTGTGCTACATCCTTTGGTTCTGCGACTATTTTTCCATCTGCGTTCATAATTGCTTTACCACAAATCCCATTAGACTTCTAATCTTCTAACTCCAGTGCCCTAGCATACATCATATCATACCGTCCTAACTTCTCAGTTGTATTTCCTCACATTTTCCTTTTATTCAAATTTCCCTAGCTTTATCTGTTACCCTTCTCGACTCATTGTTTGTGCATCTATAGTTGGCTCTACCTTCTTCACTGTTAACATTTTTTTCCATTTTTTTCTCTCATCCATTATCTCCAGCATTTCCTTAGTGATCCATGGGTTTCTGATTTTCTTCTCGTTTCCCAATCTCTTTATTCAAGGTGTCTTTGATGCTGGCTTTAATTTCTTCCCATTCTGTATTCACGGTCTCTGGTTTGTTTTCCAAATTTCTAAGGCGACCTTCCGACTTCATGCTGAAAGCATTCTGCCTTTCTTTCAGTTTTTTTAGGTCCCAAGTCTGTCTTTCTCTTCTCGTTTTCCTTATTTGTTTCAGCTTTGTGGTTACATCGAGTATTAGAAGGATGTGATCTGAATCAATGTTTGCTCCTGGTAATGTCTTAGTATTTTTTATGCTGTTCCTGAATCTTTGTTTTACTAGGATGTAATCTATTTGGCATCTCATTTTATCTCCTGGGCTTTTCCAACTGTGTTGTTCCAATCTCCCATTATTGTGCAGTTCTACTTCATAAATGTCATTCTTTTGCTCATACATCTCCCTGATTTATTCTTCTTCAATAGCGGTTGTTGGCATATATACCTGGATTATCAACATGTTAACTGGGACAACTTTTAGCTTTATTGCCATCAACCTATCGTTCGTTGCTGTTATTTTTGTCACGCTATTCATCATATCTTTTAAGTACCAGAGCTACTCCCCTTGCCTCACTATTTCCTCCGGTGTAAACTACCGTGAATTCTTCCGAGCGGATCTGCCCTTCTCCTTCCCATCTGACTTCGCTCAGCCCTATGACGTCAATCCTATTTCATTTTTCAGGTTCTCTAGCTTTTCTGCCTTCCTCGTGGTTTTTAAATTCCAAGTATCTTTGCATAAGTTACCTTCGACAGTTGCTTTCCTCAAGGCAGTCCATGCCCGGAGATCTGATTGGGGGACTATTTTACCTCCGGAATATTATATAATATAATCATTATTAGGGAAATGTAATGTGGTAGTTTCCCTCTTGCTTTCCACATCGCAGTACTGTAGCCGATCAAATCATGCCTACTGTTCTATTGAATATATACCCAACCAACATCATTTGTTTTCATCTCTATACCGTACCGACAGTACTGCTGCCTACTGCCAGACACCAATGATAGTTTTTTATTATTAATTAAGTAATTAATTTTTTTGTGAAAAAAACCTCCATTTGCGGGGATCGCACCCCGCAGCTTTGTAATGGGAAGCTGACACGCTAAGCACTACACCTTATGGAAGGTTAAAATTTTAAAACTAATTGTCAAACGAATCTTTCACATAATAATTTGAATAAACTCGTAAAGAATTTAAAATTTTAAGATTCTAAATAGACCTTGATAAGTGAATGTGCTCTTTCATGTTGTTTAAGCAAATTAATCTTTTATATTTAGATTTTTTAGTTAATATTTCTTTATTGAATTCACCACAACCATTTTTCCTCTTCATTGTAGGCATTCACAGTTGATGCTGAGTGAAAATGCGATGGTTTGAGGCGTCGAGGAACCATGAATCGAAGAGTACTGCTTTGCTGAGACGACAATTGATACACCTGGGTGCGAGAGTATAGAGGAATCTGAGCTGGAGGCTATACATATGGGATGAGAGAAGGTTTTTATACCTATATGTTGCTATATTCTGGTTTGTTCAATATGTCAGGCGATAAATATCTTGTATAATATGTAGCTGCATCTTACGGAGGATGTAGGAGAGATTGTAAATTATAAGTCCCTTTCAGATGAGCTAAACGCTTCAAATTTGGCATTATTATAGCTTTATGCTCACAACCAAGAAAATAAATACAATACAATAAGAATTCCAATTTTTAGGAGGTTTTTCTCCTGTCATTCAGAATGAGCAGAAATTTACGATAGGATTAAACGATTCTCCAAGAATTTGATTTCTTTTAAAAATATTGTTTAATCAACTTACACTAAAAGTAAGTAAATGGAAAATATAGTGCTACGTCTGAAAAAAAAGTTTTATCTGATATCGTCCGTAAGAGTATTTTATTTCTGAGAATGTAGGGCATCAATTTTCTGTTTGAACTTAAAAACTTTCTGATAACTCAACTTTTTTATAAAATGCATTTAATTTTTTATTATAAATTTACAAGAATATAAGGTGTTGGTTTTCAGTTTGAACTCTGAAAACTTTCTTTAATTTGATTTTATAAAGAATATTCCATTTTGTTTGTAAAGGTTTATTAGCGTACTTCTATAAATTTTAAATTTTTGTTAAATTCACTTCCGTTAATAAGAATCAAATGTAGTAACAAGTTATTTACGAATTTCCGAAGATGTTGAATTTAAAAACTTTAGAAAACTTATAAAATGCCAAGTTTTCGTATTGACTTCTGAGACAGCACTGTATTTGCTCATGTTTGCAGACTTGTCATGTGAATATCGTTCCGCAAATTGGATGTTGGAAAGTAATTAATTAAATTTAATCTTAAAATAGGAGCAGCCATTAAAAAAGATTATTTGTATCGGGATTTTTGGTGTTCTACATTTAATATTTTACCAAGAGGGTTTGTCGTGGTTAAATAATTCCAGATTTAATTTAATAATTTAAAGAAATTTGGAGATGTAGGATCTGCTTGAATTAATTCAGAAAATATTCTTTGGGGTTTTTATTGTTGTTTATTCAAGGCAGAAAAAATTCTGAGGCAATACAAATTCAGTTCATTATTCAAGTTATCAAAATCAGATAAAGAGATAAAATGCAAATGAAATTTCAGTTAGTTTTGAGAGTTTTGATTGAAAATCCAGACTATGTAAAGTATTTTCATTGTGAAAAGTTTATATTCTCCAATTATTAAGCCATGCATCGGAAATGGTAGTTTAATTGTTCTTGATTCTAGACGATATTTAGAAAAAGATTTAACTTTGTGGAGAGTTAAATTTCTTAATTAAGAAAAATTGTGCAGGTTATTTTATTCTTAATTAAAGTCAATGTCCAGAAAAAAGTTCTTTTAATAATTCCATCAATATCCAATTTGCTAGATGTTATTTATTTGTAAATACGTTTCCAAAGTGTTGTGTTATTTATATATTATTCAGAACAATTGCAAATTCTTTTGTCTAAATGTATATAAGCTATTGCTTTTCCATTCTGTATAATTATTGCCATTTTTTTAAATCTGAACAAACCAGAATTAGCAGCGCTTTTGGGTATATATTTATCGTCTCTCATTTCATATTTTTTTCTAAGCCATGCTATTTTTCCTCTCTACTTTCTCACCAATAGAAATGATTAAAGAAATATTATCCTTGCCAAAGTACTTTGTAAAAATGTCCAACTTTTATTCTAGTGCTTGTTATATTTAAAAGATTTTCTGCAGTTCATGAATATTTCTAAATGGCAATTTTGATTTGTGCTAATATTCAGATCTTTTTAAGTCCAGAAATTTTTTAAGTCAGATATTATTCTAAGTCCAAAATGTAAACAAATTAATTTTTTTCAAGTTCTAATTTCAGAAATCTTTCAAGTCTAGCGTTAAAAATTATTGTCCAGATTGTAAACAAATTACTTTACAAATTGGACAATAGTTTTTAACTCTTAGACTTGAAAGACTTCTGGAATTGGGACTCTTTCAAAAGTTTTTCTAAGTACAAATTGTAAACAAATCAATTTTTTTTCTCAAGTCAAAAATTCTTTTAAGTCCAGTATAATTTTTATTTTCAGGTGCAGGATAAAATAAGTAGACAAAATGTATTATTTCAGATTGTAAAATTTTTATTGAACTTGTATGTATACACTGTACATTTTAATTGCAATAAAGACATTTTATTATGATCAAAACCTGTTGACTCCTTTTAGATAGGAATAATTTCTTTTTCTCGGAGCCTCTTTTAGGTATCGTTGGACTTAAGGGGTTTTTTTAGGTATATTTTTGATAAAATTAGCACATTTTTAGCCTAAAAATGACATTTTTGACCACCAATTCAGCCAAATTTTGCTGATTATTGAACAAATTATTCAACATTATGACAATTTATCAGCATTTCAACTATTCAACAACTGACATATTACATATAACACAATATTTTCAACTGTTGTTCAACAGCTGACATAAATACATATATATAACATGAAAAAATAAACCATCAAACACATTTTGCAGCTGAAATAAATTATTGAACAAGCACTTGAAGAAGTTACTTGCCTCTGATAAAAATAACTGCGACTGAGCTGTGGAAAAATTAATACAAGCATTTAGACTACAGAACAGCCGTCATCAGTGGCGAAATGCCACTGACGACAACTGCTCTGAAGTCGAAATGCATGTATTAATTTTTTCACTACTCTGTCGCAGCTATTTTTATCTGAGGCAAGCAATCTTTCAAAGTACTTGTTCTGGAAACACTTAAAAAAGAAACATTTCACATTATCAATGACCTTAATTACAATTAACAATGTCTCTTATTGGTCAAGAAATACGTAAAATTGAATGCACGCAACTGATTCCAAATGGGAGCAATGTTTGCATAAATGACGAAAAAATAATGAATCTCGCAAAGCAATGCTTAATTGGAATTACTTAAATGCCAGGATAACATTTTTATAAACTATTCCAAGTCAGAAATAAACTTCAAAAATGCAATATTAAAATTTCATGTCATACCTATTTCAAATGTTAATAAAATTAAACCTTTATATTTGCCAAATTAATTATTGTATAAATGCACAAATTATATTACCTCAATTAGACGTATTACTGTTTTTTGAAAAAGATTAATAGCATAATATAAACAAAGATTTACTTCTGATAGCAATTTAATTTTTATAACAGCAAAGATTGAACTAAATACATTTTGTCTTTAAAAATTATCTTGCATTTAAAACTATAACTGATTAATCAAGGTGAGATTATATTTACAACATCAAAAACATATTTGTTCTAATGTAAAGTTCAGATTCAAAGCTATTATGCAAAATATAACTGATTTAATCAAAGCAAACACCCTATTTATGAAAAAATATAGCATATTCTCAAAGTTTGTCTTATATTTCCAGGTAATGTACAGTAAGTGCGTAAAATTTAACGACTTGAGGTTAATTTACTTTAAATTTAAGTAGTAATTGCATTGCGTGACTCAACTCACTATCGTTAACAAATCACAGTGCTCCTTATCGATAGCTTAACACTTTCATGGCCAATTTGTCAAATTTAAAAGGAAAATCAGCAAATCAAATCATTAAAAATTTATCAATAATTATATTTTTTAACATTATAAATGTGCAAATTGTAAGTAGCAATACATTATCATTACAAAACATTTATTTAAAAACTTATATTTGAAGAATTTTCAGATTGTAATTTATGAAAGTATTGAGTGCACGAAAAACTAAAGTATTTCATTAAATATTTGTATACAATTGAGTTATTTATGTTAATAAATTTAAAGAATTCCTTTTCAGTAACGCTTATGTTAGAATAAGTCAAAATCTCATATGGAGTTTACCAAAATTATCGTTACGATAACTTAATGAAGATATTTTAAACAACAGCCATGAAATTGTTAAGTAATCTAAAATATAACTCAACCAACAAGAGACAACGTTAATATTTACATAGAGACCAACCTGAGAATCAAAAGAATAACTACAAAATTGAGAAACAAAATAAATATCCTATAATTATTATACCAAATAGAACTGAATGAGCTTCCCACAATCTATATATATTTGCAAAAGTTTGTTTGCGTGTCTCATTATGCATGCCATAAACTATAAGACACGAATAACTAAAATTTGGTACAATTATTATTAACATCTTAACTTGATGAATGTATAAAAGGTTTGGTCAATTGGTTAATTATAGTCAGTGCTATAATAATAATATAGGGGAATATAACATTTCAAATTTGAAATGTTGACAGAATTTTTTACAATAAACAAAGAAGCTTCAAAGTTTATTGTATATTAGGATTAGCTATGATGCTGGTCAACACAGACATCCATGACATTTGACGGTGTGATGAGACACTATTACAACGCCAACCTTCATAACAGCCTACTTAGTTAGACAACAAACCCATACAGCGGCCGGGTTACGCAATCTTACTTTCGATACTACACAATTTATACAAGTGAAAACATTTACCACTTACTTTATTTGCTCACATTACACTGTGTTGGATGTGGTTTGGTTAATACAACACGACAAACAACAGATGAACAAACAAAAAGAATTAATGCAACGAAAAACAAAAAGAGAATTAAAATCACACAGGAATTCAATGCTCTGACTCTTAGAACGATTCTCTAAGCAAAGAGTTTTGTTAAAATAAATTTATGTCAAGTGAATAATACTTTGTTACAATAAGTGGGCAATACCTTTGTTAACACGTTACAAATTGTACTCGACAATGCCTTATCCCCCTCCCTCCCTCTGCTGTTCCCCCCCTTATCCCTCGCTAGGCAATAATATGAATCTCGAGTCTCAACAATGACATTCGTTGTCCAGGAAACTTATCGATAAAAGTCAAAATCTGTCACATATTCGTTAAATGTGAGTAATTTCAAAACATGTGGTGCATTACTTTCTGGGAAACCCTCGCACAATGTTGTGTGAGACAGACGCTCCTTTCTAGGAACCTGGTATTATCTGAATTTTTAAAGAATGTTTATTTTGAACTCCTGAGCATCCCGCATATAACTGTCCATGCGTAAAGCAAAGCTACCGTATGGTAACTGACTTAAGAAGTCACCTCTCTACTCTGCGTGCAAGGGGATTTCCCTTCTAGGAAGCGCGCTCACCTTCAATGCCCCTCTATTCTAATGGAATTCGTTCCCCTCCACTCTACATATTACCTCCGATCACTGAGGCGTAAGGTAACTTCTAGTAATTTTCAATTGCTACATTAGGCGGAACTACCTGTACTCTACATGCACGTTCTCTACCGGAAGCTTAGAGAACGAACTCCACCTGGCAAAAAGCATCACCTCACAAAATGAATCGACTGCGTTGATTGTCAATTTTAATTACGAATCCTCAAAATATTTTCCAACTCTTTCATTTATATCAATTAAAATATGAAAAAATTTCCCAAATAAAACTTAATTCAAGCATAGATATAATTTTTTGTTCATAATTATTGCCATAATTTGAAGTCACGATGATTTAAAACATAACATGAGCAACGCTGGGTAAATTTGCTAGTTATTTATAAGCAAAGAACTTTGCAATACCATTTTAATTTAATTTATTCACCAGAGAACTATATAAAGATGTTTGTGTAGCATTGTAAAATAAATTCCAATAATTACTCCAAGATTTGATGCACAAAAACGATTACAGTGTAATTTTCCTAATAAACGTTTAATGTGACTAAATCTTAGAAGGATATTTTGTAGTTTAATTTACATTCTTCGTTAGAAATAATTTTATGAACTCTGTATTTATCTCAGAATCACTACAAATATGCTGTCAACAATTTGTTGTTAACATACATTAAAGTTATGGTAATTTAATGTTGTGCTTACGCAAACTGTATAATTATAAAATATCAGTTGATTACTTCGTTTAAAAATTAGTACAAGAGTTTAAAATAACACTAATATTTATAATGATATTAAATAAATATTAACAAGTTAGGAAAGTGTACAACGTAACACAAATGGGTGCGTTTTGTGCATTGGAGTATTTGAAAGAAATTATTTACGTGTTTGGAAGGGAAATAGCATTATAAAGTTCTTTTCTTCATCATAAATAATCCATTTTCTTCCCATTTAAAAATATTACATGCATATGTAAGGAAATTAAACATATTTCCGTGAGATTGTTTACGTTAGCAACAATGAAGAAGTAACCATGCTAGAAAATTTCAAAGTTCAACTCAAATTACGACTCTTGTTCGATTTTCTCGCAAACGGCGACTCCTACGATAAAAATGTAGAGGAAAAGAAATACCCTGCTTTATTAGTTGCACAAGTTTTACTTGATAAATATTTTGATATGACCGATACTTTACGAGATATGAGGGAAAGTTCATATTTTATCACCAGTAAAGTGGTACCCCTGATTGGCTTACGTGACTCATTTATGTGATTTTTCTTATTATCTTTGACCGTAAGTCCTTAATATCAAATTTCATGAAAATCTGCTTGGTAGAAGCAGATAGCGAACATGCGGACAGACCAGATGGAGACTAATACTAATAGGCGCTTATGCTGGAAGCGAAACGCACCTGACAAATAACCTTGCATGTAATTACATTTACAGATACACATACATTACTAAAAATTGTCTTTAATGACAAGAATGATATGTTACTTATTTGTTCAATATACAAGTAGAAGGTACTTGCATTCTGTAAGCGTTTCAAGTCATTATTTATGGCTTTTGCAAAGTAAAAATTATAAACTAGTTAAATAAATAAAACAACTTCAAGTACTCATTAGAATAAACTTCATTAGACCACTGATTCCCAATGAAAAGACAAAACTGATAATGGTTTGATTCCGATGCAAATGAATTGGAATATTTCGAGGCGGTGCTTACTGTAAAAGAGAGACTGACTGATATTATTCACTTCTTTCGGTAAATTGTGATGAGATTAGCCATGAGGAAGTGTATCATCCGAAACAAAAGTACCACGAAGCCAATGAAAAGGAAGAAATCCACAGTACATTGAACCCTCTGCATACTGGACCTTGATGGAACGTACTTAGGATATAATGGACAGAATGTCCGGCGATGCAAAACAGTTAAATGACGCCACTACTACATTGTGTCTCATACGGACCTATCACATGTGCGTTATTTGGAAGGCCTAATGAATACATCGCAACATTATAACTAACGTATATCACGGCGTATAAGTCGACCTTTGAAGCTTAAAAAAATTTTCCTAAAACTTAAAGTCGACTTATACGACAAATATAAAATTGTGAACCTTAAATTACAGATGAATAACATCGATATTTACCAACAAGGGGAGGCCATTACATTAATATTGAAATTCGTAATACCCTTTTAGGAGGTGAAACTAGAACTAAAACATCACCTATATCTCTCTGCGTTTTTGCCAATGGGCCCTTGTTTAAAAGATCTTAACAATTTAAATTCAGGTGTAAGCACGGATGCAACATATACCATTAACCTTAAGGTTACAAACAGAAGCAGCGATAGCTGAATGGGTAGAATGAATGTCTAGTATCGGATGGGCTGGGGTTCGCTCCCAGCAGCCAGCATTTTTTTCTTTCAGAAGTGGTCTGTACATATATTTTAACTAGTAAAATTGTATTATTATTATGTCTTTTTTGTATTTTTGTTTTTTTCCTCAATTTTTTGTGATTATTTTTTTTGTCTTTTTCACGTACCTTTTTGTACTTAATTTATTTGCACCTTCCACATATAATTATGATATTATAATTATAAATAAATAATAAAATTTAGAATGTTATAATCATTACTTGATTGTTTATTAAAATATAAATTCTTTAATACGACATTTATGAAATGTTTATTACGGACAATTACCTTGTTTTTTTAATTGTATCATCCAAAGTATTGTAATGCTGTAGAAGTAAGTGAGATAGAAGAGGTACACTTCGATCGGAATTAACCATACTAATTGCAAGTTATAATTATATGTGGAATATGCAAATAAATCAAGTACAAAAAAGTACATGAAAGAAGACAAAAAAAATAATCAAAAAATATGCGGAAAAAACATTTCCTTTTTTGAAAAGGGGAATAATGTAATTATCAGAACCATCCTCACGCCTGCCAACATGCAATACTTTATTGAATTTCACCACCGTAGATATTGATTGCGATAACTAGGTGCAGTTAATTTTGATAGCATCATTAACAGCCGACATCAATCAAATCATAGGAACCATTATTTAGTTGGTCAAGCTCTCTGAGAATAGCAGTTTCTTATTGGTTGAAATTAAAACACCTGTCAAATGGAAGGCTCAAGAAGAATAGCACGGACTCGAAAAAATATTCCTATATTTTTTTATTACTATGTTTATTTATGTATCTTGTTAAAACTTGGATCGTACATGACCTTGATTTTGCCTGGCAACGATTTCATGAGAAGTATTTTTAAGTGAAACAAAGGGGGTCGACTTATACTGCGAACATATACCTAATCTAGTATTTTCAAGTTGAAAATTCAAGGTCGACTTATACATCGCAATATATGGATATATATATACATATTATAATGTATATAATTACTGTATATACTCGTGTATGATGCGTCCCAGTGTATAACTGCCGTGTATAATGCGCACTCGTACTTTATTCCAAAAAATCCCGACTTTTTCTGATACCACGTGTATGACACACATCCTTGATTTTTGGGAGGTATATGAATTTTAAAACGTTTGGACTTGTCCATAAGTGTATTACGTTCAATAAGCTCCATATTATGTCTAAGAGAGACATCGTCAATAATTAAAGCGACTGAGTTGAGATGGCAGCAACCTCACATGGTAAGTTGGGCAAAGTGATGCCGTGTAGAAAACTGCAGCGCCACTGTTGCCAATCCTTTTAAATCAGACAAAAAGGGATCTATAAATTAGTTTTGATTTAAAGTGGACGTTGGTTCTCTCTTTCCTATCTCATTCTAAAACTGTTTAAGAGAAGGAATAACGTAAAAATTTAACAAACAAATCTGGAAACAGGAAACGCGACAGGTATGATTAAGTTCACACACGAGATTCTATGGGTTTTAAATTACTTACGTTGTCAATCGTAGACACTAGAATCATTTACTAAATAAAATTATTTCAATTTGCTTATTCTGTTTTTTTTGTTTTTGATGTGTGTTTTGCGGGAAGACTATCTTGTGATTTTGCAAAAATTACAGCAATCAGCTGATGAGCTAGTGAAATGCGGAATAATTAGAGAGGATGGAATTATAAATGTATAGAAGTAATTAGGTGTTCTATACATATAATTATGTATGTATAACCTGGAGTATCAATAATTATTGTGCTTTTTCCATTAATTAACCCAAAAAGCGTGAATCTGGTGCGAGGTAGGTTCCCATTTTAAGTGCAGAGAAGTGTTACCTGTGTATAACGTGCACCCTACTTTATGACCTGAAAATTTGGTCTTCAAACAGCGCGTTATACACGAGTATATATGGTAGATACAATGTATAATTTATTGGTGTAGCAAATCCGCAAAAATTAATTGTTCCTCCGTTTGACCTTTGTGACTGGTTGAAATTGACTGACTTGCATTACTTATGGGGTTTGTTTGTCTTAAAACATTCTTTGTATTCATTGTTACTTTCTGCCAATTTCCACCAGGGTCCGGAAAAATCTAAAATCTCGAAAAAGTATCCCAAGTTCCATTCCTAAGAATAATTCCGTTTCAAATAAGAACGCAAGGGAAAATCAATTTTTCTTATGGTCACTATAATTTATTTCATTCTTAATTATGTTCTTATAAAAGTATGCTCCTGCTAGCACACTGCAAGCACCTTTTACTAGTAAAATATAAAAATTAATACGATTCCTATTTTCCTAAATTAATTAGAAAACTCTGTGCTATTATTTCATGCGCTCTTAACAATTTGTATAAATATATAGCAGAGTAAAACACTGTCTTTCATAACATGCGCATTTTAACAATTTAAGGCAACACATACGTTTCCTTCGGATGTTTCGGATATAACAGACAGGCCTTCCCCTCCTTTTAGTCCAATATATCGAGGCTTCACTGTACGTATGTAAAGAATGCGATGTCGGACTGTGTACAATACCACATTTTGGAATATACCATACACGAAAACGTATCAAGTATATAATCGCAAGCTCTGGAATAATAAAAATTAAAATAGTTATAACGAATCCAATGTATATTTTCAATCCTTTCAAACTTTTACATACCTATGCCAACAGGTGCTTATAATGGAATCTTAACTTAGTACTTAAAAAGAGTTAAAAATGAAACAATCTTTTGTTATTCTAAAAGCTCCCAATTGCAAGTGCTATCTGAGTTTATATAAACATTTGAAATACAGTTGGACCTCTATAAACATCACCATTGATAATCGTTGTTTTGATCAACCCTCATTTGTCGCCAAATGGTACAAAAAAATTAAAAAGTTCCGATGCCAGTTTTGAATGAAGCAGACAAATGAATGATGATTGCACTGTGACCGAGAGAGAAAGATTCCTGGCATTGCCTCCAATTCAATTAGTGCCAATTAAACCTTCAAATAAGTGAAAGAATAGTGTTATTCGCTTCACACTTTAAGCATCGAAATTAATGCTGTAGCAATGTCAAACTTTATAGATAGCAACACAAATATTTACGGATAATTATCCAGTTAATAACTGTGTATGGGAAGCATTTCTAGCAATTTAATCAAAGCAATTGATCTTATTTAAAATCATTCGGATGCTGGAATCTTACTTTTTCAGTAAGTAAAACTATTAAACATCTATAATGCTTATTAAGGCAAATTGTCTCATGCGTAAATTTAAAATCAGATGAGAATAGGGACGTACATTATTTTTTAACAAATTGAAAGTTATATGGTTATGTCACCTTCGTAGATAATCTAAATGACAAAGAATGTTAGGCGACGGGCTACGTTTATTCAAGAGCAGCATGAAAACATTTCTTTTAGATTGATAACCTAGAACTCGCCGAAACTTATCTTCTCTTCATTGTTAATCTAAATAAACGGTTGCATTGATTGATATATGAAAAAAAGGACGTATACTTCAATAAAAAGAAACAAAGAAAATTAAAAACATAAAAGTTTGCAATCAATTACTGTGTAGCATTAATTTCCTCTCTAATTTGACTTTTAAAATACAGATTTCTTACTGACTTTGCATAATTAATTGTCAATATGCACACACAGCCTCGCCCTCAGCGAGATTTCTACCCGCTAACCTTACCTATACTGGGGAAATGCATTATCAGAGTTAAATGCGAATTATTGAGTTAAACGTGAAATATTGAGATCAACTTATTCTACACAATTCTTAATTTTTTATAAATTAATTGAAAAAACAGTGAAAACAATGTGTGGGTACAGCTAGTACTCCGTTAATTCATCAAATAGAACTTATAATTTTGTTTGTTTAGTTTACATAACAACGCTTTTACTCATTATTACCTCTGACGGTAAAGCACTATCAATTGCAATTTCCCAGGTTGTTGTTACTATCAGCATTTTAATTACTACAAATATAACTTTTAATTAAAGTTTAAGGCAATAATAGCCCATTAATTCATCAAATGGAAGAAAGAAGAAGATAACGAGGCCTTTGAATCTGTGTAATTTTTACTTATGTACCAATGACGTGAATCTAAATTGATTCTTTCAAAAATTTTAATGTAAATCTGATTCAAACGTACTTTATTGTGTCATTTTATGTTACTTGTCGCCACCTGGCACATCCAGCCACCATGTGACTAAATGAATAAATAAATATTATAGAGACAGAAGAAGATAAAGAAGAACGACGTAGAAGAGAAAGAGTGAGAAGATAAAATACGGACAGATGAGCAAAGGCAAACAGCGAGAGAGACCATAAACGAAATCAGGTAACAAAGAAGAAACGAACAAACTGAAGAAGGGAGTAATATAAGAAGAAGCCAAAACAGAATCGATGCAGCCAACGGCGGAAGACGAAGAAACGACACAAATTTAAACTCAACAATAGGAAACGGATTAGCTACTCGACGAGATGATTCACATTTAGGAAAAATTAATAAAGAATGTCAATATCGTAGAGCTTTGTTTTTTAATAACTGAGAAAAGCATAACAGATGCTGGTACGAGAAGAGCACTTCCGCAGCTTCCAGATATATTAAAACTGCCGTAGAGAGAAAATACCCCTATGTGTAAAAATACGTAAGACTAATGTAGTTTCTGCACATGCCAGGACATGAAATATATATTTAAAGCGGGAAGCTCATTAGTTCTAATTTGAAATGCAAAATCAATCACACTCACCCATCTTCTTTCTTGACATCGCAAAGCAGAGCTGGCCTGTGGAAGATCTACCATGCTGGCTACGTTTTCAGACTTCATTCTTCGGAGGCTCGCATCTGAAACAACGACAGAACCAACTCAGAAATCTCGCACCCAAAGGATAAAAATTCTACAAAACCTTAACAATAACTTTTGATTTGAAGTTTATAAAGTAATGGAAACCGGCTAATAATGTATTATTCATACGTTTTTAAAAACACAGATTCTCATTTTATGAGGTAAACTATAATTTTTACGTTCAAAACACAATATATATTGATAACAAACCCTTAATTAATCCTACGTTAAGAGTGTAACGCCATATCTTGGCTATATTTGCCCATAAACAAATCCGTCCTTGCAAAAAATTTTACCAACTCTTCACAGAAAATGATACTTTACAACGATAAAATCACTCATTAAACATGTTATGCAGTAACAAAATGTTATACATAAGGACTAATTTATAAAAATAATTACTCCATTATACATAAATATGATAAATATAACATTTCCTATATACATATATATACGGTAAAGATATTTCAACTATAAATCAAAGATGAACAGAGAAGTTATTTAAGATTTCCTTACCTTTGTAGATATAAATCCTCGAGGAGATTGACCAGGACAGCTGTATCACACAATAATAACAGTACATTTATTTTCCAGAAGATCAAAGTTACATGGCAAATCAATAAGACAAACTCAATCACAAAAGAAAATACAAAGTAAAACAATATAACAGCACGAGTGGACTAACGAAAAACAATAATACATCAAAACATCACCATAAATTACAATTAAGTGGCAAAGCAGGGCATACTGAATAATTACATATACAAATTCACATATCATTGTATTATAAAATAAGAAATAGTACTATCAAGAGAAGTTAATTAATGTCCAGTAAGCAATGTGAAGATTACACACATTGAAACTATAAAAAACTTTAGATAATACTTCACTTCGCTTAAAGTGTCTTAAAACGTACACAAATCAAACTAAAAGTACATCATTAAAAACTGCTGTCAAAATGCGTCACATGCACCACTGTTTTCGAAGAATAAACGGTCAAAATTTTGTCAAGATCAAAACTATCGACATTAAATTTCGAATACAATAAAAAGGATTAGTTTTTTACTTGTAAAAAGTTCTGGTGTAAACACATAAAATAACCAAAAGTATTAAAACTCTGCTGTCAAAATGATTATCACGTGGACCAGTTTTCGAAGAACACACGGCCAAACATATATCACGATCATAACTATCAACATTAAATTTCGAATACAATAAAAAGGTCTAGTTTTTTCCTTCTAAAAAGGTCTGATGGAAACAAAATAAATTTCGAACTGTATTGCGCACATAACAGACAACCCCGTCAGCCATTTTAAGATTTCTACGAAGTAACCAGAAGTAACGCGCAGGCGCGCAGGCTAACCAACATTTCCCCTTATAAACCTGGATATTTACAATTTCGACAAAAAAACCACAAAAAATAAACAATTCCTTTTTATATCTTGATTTCTCATTTTAGTAGGAACACAATTATAACTTATTGTAGCATCGATAAAATTTGCTTCAATGTTATAAATTACTTGCAGTAAATCAAATTTATTGGCATTAAACTTTTGCTTTGCAAACCTAAATTTGGATTCGTCATGGAGAGGGGTAAAAATAAGGAATTAAAATATATTTTCAGATTGCTTAATAACCGACAATGTAATTAATTAATTAATAACGAATTTTTGGTCCAAATACGTATGCGTTTTTTTGTAACATTTCTTTTCTGTAGGACGTCTTCATAAACAATTACATGGGTAGTTTCGGCGGCATTTACAAATTATGCGGAAACAATTATTAGTTATTAAAAACTATTCACGAGTGTAATTATAAGAATAGCAATTATACTCCGGAAAATACTTTCAGGTTTTTATCTTATCCATGTACTTTGGAAACCTGTGGTATATTCAATTGATACCGATAAAATATTCGTATAAATTTGAAATGTAGGTACCTACCGTAGGAACCTACTGATTTACAAACACAGATGTCCGGAACAGGTAGAAAAATACACTTGTAATTGTCCTAACTAAGATACTCTATTTAGTAAGTGAATTAGCCTTCATAAGAACTTAAGAACCATAAAAAACTCGGGTGATTCCTTCTTCACGGTAAACTTCCACCTCATTTCCTATTTGAAATCCAAAAACTCACGTAATATATTTTCAAAAAAAGCATTCGTGCGTCAATTTTCAACAAATCCTTTATCTAATTTTACAATTGTCCGACCGTCTTTCTCCATTTGTATCTCCCATTATTACAGCTAATGCCTGTCACATAAGTATATTCGAATCATCCTTTGCATCAATTTATAGAAATTTATAAAATTTTATTATTGTAATATTATCGTATATTTTATAAAGGTAAACTCCTCTCTATTATGAATTTTACACTGATAATAATAATACTCTATTTACGGGACAAGGCCTTTTCCTAAAAATACAATCAGAAATGTATTAAAAATAAGCCAAAATATTTAAACGTGCGTTCTAATACAATATAAACCATTAAAGCACAAGAGTAAGAAAAATTATACTATCGCACATAAAAATCACAAATCCTATAAAAATTATACTCAAAATCCATCTGACAATATAACAATATCGTACAAACCTTTGTATGAACTCAACATTAACGAGGATATGTGCTAGTTATAATAAGTACTTCTCTAATCTAGACATTTTTATCAGAAAGTCTGAGTATATAACATAATTATCGGCTTTATTGGGGTACTCAATAAAAGATATGTATGAATTTATAATTTCATCATTGTTTGAAATTATGTACATATCTTGAAAATGAAGGAATATATGATTGTTATCTGCCTCACTTCTTTTATAAATATATTTCATTCGTTGTTATTGGTAATACATAACTACAATTGTATAACTACCATTGTTACTTGCCTTATTTATAAATAGTTCATAGGTCGTGTATGGTAATATATATATATATATCATTGTATTGAATAATGAATATTTTATGCTTGTGAATATATATGCTTTTGTATTGCTTTTTCGTTACATATATAATTTGCCATCTTGATATCAAGATAATTAGAATCAAGTGTATTTATTAAAATGTAAACCAGTTTATCCTGTAATTATTTTGTTGGGTAAACTTTAAAAATGATAAATAACTAAATATTCTAAGGCATAAAGTAAAATTATATCAGATTCATGGTACTTAATAAAAATTTACCTGAATTAAAATAGACATAAGTTGGCATAAATTTCTACCACATTTAAGTTAGGCATTGCAGCTTAGTTTTAAATGATTGCAGTGATTCATTGAATATATCAACTTTATGACTTATAAGGTTGTAGTCTCTCATCATAGTATACAAAGGTAAAATGCACATATAATTTGTCCATATATGGTATATGAAAAGTCATATCTAACCTTGTATACATTAAAGGCACTCTGAGGTTTATTAAATTAAGTAATTCTGGGCTTTTAATATGGTTATTTAACAATTTATATAAAAACATAAGGCCACTATTCCTCCTTTGAATGTAAAGGAGTAGCATATCAAGTAGTATTGTCACTCCTAACATAGTAAAAAAGCAAAAAGTGTCAAAAGACTTATGTCCTTAACAACGCTTTCAATCTATTATCAGAACGTAAGGGGATTAAGGACAAAATTAGAGCAACTTAAACTAGCTATTTCTACCGCTGACTATGACGTTATCGTACTCACTGAGACTAGGCTCAGTGAAGACATAACTCTGAATTGGACTTACCTCATTTAGACATTTATAGACATGATCGCAGTGTAATTACTTCTAATAAAGTTCGTAGTGGTGGGGTTTTAATTGCTATTAAAACAAAATTGCAATCTGTAAAGGTTATAAGCCAAATTATTAATGTAGAACATTTTTGTAAACATTTGTAGTCAAGAGGCAAAGGTTTTAATTGGGGCAGCGTATATCCCCCCAGCCTCTGCCATTGATAAGTACTTATCTCATTGTGAAGTGGTTGAAGATATTGTGAATAATAACAATTTTTTGATATTATTGTACTGGGGACTACAATTTACTTGATCCCTGTTGGAACACTGACTGTGATAGCATGTCTTTCACCACTCAAGCAAGAATTATAAATGAAAGTTTTACATTACTGGGTCTTAAGCAGATGAGTACTATTTGTACAATTTACTATTAGATCTAGCTTTTTCTAATTCAGGGCAAGTAACTTCCGAAAAGGATCCATATCCTATTTAAAAATGTGTTAATCATCACCTTGATATTCATTACAGTGTAAAGTTGGCCAAAGAACTAGATTATAACAATTATCAATTTACTATTTATGATTATAGAAACTGTCATTATACTACATTGACTAACTACTTAGATACTTTAAACTGGCTAGGAATATTGTGCAATTTGGAGATTAATAATGCTCTATCAATTTTCTACTCTATTCTTTATGAAGCTATAGAACTGTGTACTCCTATCTTAACAATCAAAACATCATCTTATCCTAAATGTTTTAGTGTTGAATTAAAGGAATGTATCAAACTCAAGAAACATTACCATAAAATTTTCAAAATTACTGGGAGTAATGATGATTATCATAATTTTTCTAAAATCCGAGGTGAATGCAAAAAACATTCTGGTTCATGTTGCAAAAACAATATAAATAACATGGAAACAAATATTCCCTATAACTTAAAGTATTTCTGGAGACATGTTAAAAATCATCAAAAATTGGATAGAATACCAAGCATAATGTATTATTATGAAGAACATGTTGCAAATAATGACCACGATATTTCAAACCTCTTTGTAAGGAACTTTTCTAAGGTCCACAGTACTGTGATACCTGACACAAAGCCTGCCTTTGACATAAATTACACGTTTTCCTTTGGCAAAATGACAGTTTCAACTGAGGATGTACTATGGAAATTATTGTCTACAAATGTTACAAAGTGTACTGGCCCAGATGAACTCTCTCCCTTTTTTATTTAAAAAGTGCAGTCAATCACTGGTTTACCCACTGTTTATACTATTTAAAAATCTTTTAGCAGTGGCGTTTTTTCTGACCTCTTTAAAATTGCTTACATTACACCGATTCACAAAGATGGTGACAAAAGCAATACTTGTAAAATCAATATATGTAGTGGAAAAGGGAAAATTAGGTTTGGAGTAGCATTTAAATTCAGCCAAGCATATGAGAAACAGTAATTCTGGCACTACATGAGGAAAAATTACAAATGATGCTATTACTAAAAATAGAAAGTAGGCTGAAATTGTTTCTGCTTGTAACTTTAGGCTTTCATTCAGTTTGACATCACTTTGAGTTATCGATCAGTGATTTGCACAAATAAGATTATTTGCGGATTCAAAGATGGCTACTAAAATTTCACCAGCCACAGCTAATTGTAAGACATAAGCAATAGTTGACAAGGTATTAGCTCCACATTCTCTACCTTTAATAAAAATTAAACTTGAATATGTACATCAGGATCTCCACTGATGGTAGCAATAATTTATCACGAAAAATTTTTCGAATACTCGTACAGTATTTTGATCGTCATGTTTAAGGACTCACACAAGCTAGTTGAATAGAAATGTTTAAAATGAATCAGAGGGGACTATAAGTCACCTTGTTTTAAAAACATATGATTGGCCAGAAGAGTGTATCGCATTTGGAGGGGATAACTGCAACTCCAATTTTGGTTATGTTGATGGAAATGGACAGAGCAATGTTTATGTACTCTTGTCTGCGGAAGTTGGGGAATTACTTGGAATAAAATGCCCTGCCCGTATATCTTACATAATTGTGTTCAGCATGCAAGGGATTCCTGGCTAATTGATATTGAATCAAATTTGGTTACAATTTATAATCGTTTTTCTGTATTCACGGCCAGAACAGAAACCTTGAAAGAACTTTGTGACTTTGTATCTGTAGGTTATAATCGTAAAAACAAAGCAGGTCTGAGCGTGGCCATTATGTCAGAGAGTGGCAACAAAGATAAAATGTCAAAAGATTTTAAAGTGAGAAGGAAGGTGTGTTCCGTGAGTGGGTGTGAGGGACGCAGCGATGGGACAAGAAAATTTTTTAATTTCCCGAGGACGGAAAAAGTGTAAGTTAATTTATATTAATGAATATTTTTCTTGTGAATGCTGAAGTGTTTCTGCAAGTTATAAGTGTAGTTTATAAATAGATACAACGGTTGTTTTCAGTGCGAAGATTGTCATTTATAAGCGAAATTTAGAATTTTATTTATTCACTCCGCTTTGAGGAAGTACGTTTAACTAAATGAAGGGATTTGTAAGGCGAACATATATGTGTCATTGGTCTCTCCATTTGTTAAATATGTATAGGTGGTTTGTTTGAAATATACATGAGTTTCGTCAATTAAATCTAGTGGAAAAGTTGCTGCCTAAATTATTACGTTTTGTAAATTATAAATTACATGATTTCAGCTTCAATGTGAATTATTGTATGCTTTTGGAGATTCGTTCCTTACATACTCTTTAGGACGTAGGAATTAAATCATTCTTTCCGTATTTGTTTTTAAAAAACTATGTCGATTCTTCTAGTCTTTTTGCACTTACTATTAACCTCTCAAACTGTGAGAAACTATCTTTAATTTAATAGAAACTTTTACAGCATATGATAGAATACAAAGGGCAACTTGAGATGCCTTTTGTAAATTGCGATGTTCATTCCGCAAAAATTCCAGCTTTATTAGATACCGGCTCCTCCTTATCGATGCTTGTCATTAATACTTGGCGTAAAATTCCCCGCACGGGACGAACCCAACAGTGTGACATTACGTGTCGGAATATCATTGCAGCTCGGATTATCTTGACACGATATGTTACATTGAGGGTCCGCATTCAAAACTTATCGTGGCGACATACATTCTATTTGTCCGATTTGCCTGTCCCAATGATATTGGGTCAGGATTTCATCAAAAGGACGCGAATCGTACTTTACCACGACGCGTTTTCCTTTGAAAACTGTCCAGATAAGAAATTCCCTTTCCACTTCAATTCCTACACTTCGTTAGCGTCGTCCGATTCGCCCCCGTCATCAATTGTTCATATGCAATGCCAAAATGCCCCACTTGCAAGAAAAACCCATGCCAACAGGGAAAAGGTTTCCTTCGGCGGCGAAGATAACCTTAGTCGTCCAACAAACGAAATAAAATGTCTCGTCGATGGCTATTCCGATGTAATCTCTTCACAATTAGGCCAAACCAACCTGATGTGTTATGAGATTGAATTGCTCGATTCAACTCCGGTCAGATCCCCTCCATATCAATGCTCACCGCCAAAATTGGCCATGATGAGGGCTCATGTCGATAAGTTACTCGCTGACGGTATTATCCAGCCTTCGTTATCAAACTGGAGTTCACCTGCCTTTCTCATCCCCAAGAGAGATGGCTCCGAAAGACTAGTGGTCGACTATCGTAAACTCAATAAGCAGGTCAAGGCCGATAATTTTCCTACGCCTTCGATAGAACACGCCCTACAATATTTGGGCTCTGCCAAATATTTCACCATTCTTGATTTAAATTCTGCCTTCCATCAAATTCCTTTGACATCGCCTTCAAAGGAGTATACCGCCTTCGTCACACCGTTTGGGCTGTATCAATATAATCGTCTTCCATTTGGTTTAACCACATCTCCTCAGGTCTTTTCGAGGTTGATTGACAAGGTGCTAGGTGATTTAAAATATTCTTGTGTGTATCCATATATTGATGATTTATGTATTTATTCCAAGAGCCTGCAAGAACATCTTCGTCATGTCAAACTGGTATTGGAGAAGCTAAGGGCAGCTGGTCTCACGGTCCATCCAGAGAAGATGAAATTGGCCCACGAATCCATTACCTTCCTTGGACATCGAATCTCCCATGGCGAACTTACCACTGACCCAGAGAGAACACAAACCCTTTCGGCATTCCCTGCTCCTAAATCAGTTAAGGAGGTCTCACGCTTTCTCGGTATGTGCGGTTTTTATTCCAAATTATGCGGAGATAGCATCCCCTCTGAATGCACTCTGCAAGAAAGACGTCATTTTCAAATGGACCAATTTGCAGCAAGATTCTTTTGTCACATTGAAACAATGTCTGTCTTCTCCCCCTGTACTTCAACTTCCTAACTTTGAGGAAGAATTCCATTTGTTCGTGGATGCCAGTCAGGTGGCACTTGGGGGGGTTCTTCACCAAACGTTCGATGGGAAGCTAAAGCCTATAGCTTATGCTAGTAGAACCTTGAATAATTTTGAACAAAAGCAGCCATCTTATGAATTGGAGTGTCTTGCTTGTTGTTGGGCGGTCAAAAAATTCGGGACTTATCTACAGCCAAAACTATTCCATTTATACACAGACAATGGGGCGATAACCTGGTTGTTTAAACCAGGGCATCGAACCGTATTATTTTTCGCTCCGGTTTTCGTTCCGGTTCACTCAAAACACAAAATTTCGGTTCGGTTCCGGTTTCGCTCCGGCAAGCGTCAGTGAACCGGTTCGAACCGGTTTTTTTCGCTCCGACCTTAAAATATTTTTAGGAAACTTTCTAGAATTGATTTATTAATTAAGTAATTTTCTTATTAAATCAAATACTACATCTTCACTATAAAAATAGGATATTTAAAAACATAATCAAAACACGAAAATAAATTATTTAAATGTGAATATTTAGTATGTATCTTATTTATTCACGATTATATTTTGAATTGAATATTTACAAACCATACATGCGCCGCAAATGATTTCAACATATTAGGAAAGTATAAAGTAAATTGTAAATGAACACGTTTTCTGCGATAGAGTATTCTAAACTTATTATGTTATGCAAGGCATTCATCTCATTTTCTAATTTACTGTGCTTAGTCCTTAGTACTAAATTTTATCAAAATCCGCTGAATAGCTACGGAAAAAAATTGCATCCTTATAGAAGGACGGATAGACCAAAGCTGGAATGCCTAATAATGAATTATTAATATTTTTATTTATAAATCGTGCGGTGAAATAAGAGATCGCTTTATCTCAATAGTGCCAGTAATTTGAGTAAGATATTATGTTATTTTCATTAACAATTTGTAGATCACGTCCACTGCTCGTATTATAGTAAAAACTGTAAATGCACGGCTTAATTTTTTCATTCAGAGATTACTTAAATGGTTGAAAAAATCTATAAAATATCTATGAGGAAGAAGCCCGCAGAAATTAAGGGTCCGAAAATTCAGAAAGGCTGAGAAATGTTTATTAACATGATACAAATTTACGATGACTGAATATTTGTAATCATTTAAGTAGTGTGAGAATGTTAAACTTCATCATTTCATGAAATTGAAATGATAAGTACCGTTTCGAAAAATTATTACTAACAATAAGCGAAAACATGTGATTTTCACCCGGCAGCAAATAAAAGCATCTACGTACATCTACATATTACCCTGCAATCAAACATGCAAACAAAAAAAAAAGACTTATTCGGCCTGTCGTGAACTTCCTTCAGGCGGAGTCTCTAATATGGGTTTCTGCAGTCGGCAAAATATTTCACTAAAAATAAATTCGCATTCATATTTAAATTCTCTTCAGTTTTAAGCAACCAATACGAATATGTGCGCTCATTTTAAGATGCACTATAAAATAAATAGAAATTTACTAACCTGTAACAAACGATAACCGAAGTAAGAATATCTCAAAACCACGACTGCGGAGCGATCCTTCCTGGATAAGTTTTAGAGAATGCCTACCAGAATACAAGGGTTCAGTGGATATGGAGAGGGAGTGAAAGTATATGAGGACATTAACCTCCAAGTTAAGAATCGGGAAATATTTTTGCCGGGAACACACTCTACGGGGTATACTCGGGGGGAGGGTAGCAAGACAATTAGAGGCTGTCTTCAAAGTACCGCCCAAGTTCCTTTCCAGTAGCCTCGTTTAACAGGTAATATCAGCAGGATGTATTGTAGACCCTCTCTCTATGTATTGAGATGCACATGGATAATCCCACTATTGAGTCAACAGATATTATCACAAAGACACATCCTTCCCAAGGCTGGGGAGAATGTGTTCTCAAGAAAAACCCAACCCTTTTCTTATTCGGTTTCTAAACATGTGGCTTTCAGAAAGACTCAAAATAAAGCACAAGGAAAAACCATTCTTTCGCTCCCACTTTTTATGCGAACCGAAAAATATGGAACGAAATAAATAACGGTTTTCGGTTTCGGTTCGGGTTCAGGAAAATATTTTTTTCGGTTCGGTTTCACTCCAGGGAAAATAACGGTTTTTTCCGGTTTCGGTTTTCGGTTCGGTTCCGGTTCGATGCCCTGGTTTAAACATCCCAAGCAACTAGGAAAAATTGGACGAATGGTTTTAAAATTGTCATCCTTTCGCTTTGTAATCCATCATGTCCCATCTTCTAAAAATAGGGTAGCAGACTGTCTATCTAGAGCGGTTGACCAACCAATTGAGAATCCAACTCATTGTTCGATGCTGTTACATCAAATACCTCTGTCCTTCACAAACATTAGGGATCACCAGAATTCAGATCCGCAGCTAAAACAGCTGATCGAACAAATCAGACAGGGAAGCCCATCCCACAATTATTTCATTAAGAATGGGTTATTATATCATGGAACAAGCAGACTTAAAAGGGGTAGAGTGGTGGTTCCAGATGCCCTGAAGGCCATGCTATTTTCCTATTTCCATTCCTTACCAACTGCTGGACATATGGGCATTAGTAAGACTTCTGAGCGAATCTGTAGGGAGTTTTGGTGGAGTAACATGAAGTCAGAAATAGCCCAGATGGTTAAAACCTGTCATGACTGCCAAACATGTAAACCTAGGAACACCCTTCCCCCTGGAGAAATGAGTTCTACTACTCCTAACTACCCCTGGGAGAGAGTTTATATAGACTTTGTTGGTCCATTACCCAGAAGTCGGAATGGAAATACCTGTGCACTCACAGTCATTGACGGTTTCACCAAATTTACCTTCATTGAACCGTTACGCTCTCAGTTAGCCTCCCAAGTTGTTTCCACGTTATTCCAGAAAATCTTTCCTAAATTTGGCTATCCTAAATTCTTGGTTTCTGATAATGGAACCCAATTCAGATCTGCGCTTCTGGCAGATATGTGTTTTAAATATGGTATAAAACAGATTTTCACAGCCCCTTATTATCCGCAACCTAACCAAGCTGAACGGGTCCACCGAAACCTGAAATATGCCTTAACCATCTTATCTCAACATGACCATAGGAAGTGGGATGAGTATGTGCCCAGCCTAACCTTTGCCTTCAATTCTGCCAAACACAGCAGTACAGGATATACTCCTGCAAGGGTGTTTATGGGAAGAGAACTTCCTCACCCTCTAACAAATTTCTGGAGAATTCCTCCACAAGCTCTGTCGGAGACGTTAACACAATCTGAAAGGCAGTCCCTATGGCAAGATGTGTTAAGAAATTTAAAAAGGACAAGACTTAGACAAGCAGTGGCATTTAATAGAAGTCATTCAGGGAATCCCTTTAAAACTGGTGATATGGTCTTGTATAAAAGGTTTCCTACTAGTTCAAAGGCGCTCCACCAAACCGCCAAACTCACACCACAATGGGTCGGTCCATTTTCGATTAAAAATTTTTTATCTCCTGTGACAGCTGTTCTGGAACTGTCACCCACTAAGGAGAGAATTGCCAATATATCGCATTTAAAATTATATCATAAATAATTCTGTTATTATAACTTGTATGAGCCGGCGTAGGGAATTAGCGACCCCATCGCCCAATGATACTGCATCATTGCAATCAGCCCCCAGATGAGAATCTGGAAAAACATATCCATTTTCGGCTTACGCTATGCCTTTGTGAATACAAAGATGATGTTCGAGGCAGCATACAGGATGTTTAGACCTTTATGTTTGTCTCCATGGCTCTAAATTTTTATTATTTAAAGTAACCTAGCCATGCGTTTCTTATGTTTACTGGTAATACTGCCTCTATTACCACAATAGTTTTTGTGCACTCTCCCCAATTGGGATAGTGTACCTTAAAATGTTTATTACACTGTATACTATTGTCAAAAGGCTGTGCATCTCAAACAGGGGAAATATACTAATTTAAAATTGTTTCACTAATCATAATTATCTGAACTATTCTAAATATTAACCAATGCTATAATAATGATCTGTACCACTGTGAAAATTAATTAATGTCATAACAATTATCTGTACCACTTACTAAGCTCAAAATGGTTAATGTCATACTGACTCGAGCCCTTGTCTTAGAAAATAACTGCTGGTAAGTGCCCAGCATAAAATACTGTTTACTTTACTTAATACTTTAAATTCAAAATAATCTTTTGTTAAATTTCGGTACTTCCCACTTGGAACTACCATGAACTCCTTTTTCCTTATAATATCCATTGTCTTTGAATGTGCCCTTATTGTAAGCCTAAGGCAAGGAGTGGGCAATAAGTTTTGTATCTCAATTCACTGGTGCTATTCTGAAATCACACACCAGAACCTTTCATGATAATTAATATCTGTTATGGTAAAGACATAAGTGGGGCGATTGAATATCCATCCGAGAAGACATCTCACTGCAGTGCTTAGTGAACACTTTCCAAACCTGCCTTCAAGGAGTGTACTAAACCCGAACAGTGTTGATCAGTGGTGAATGTTTTCCGTTTCCCCTAAGAACTTCCACTGGAACAGGGGCGCAGACTCGGATTTTCAGAACAAAATAACATTTCCAGTGAATTATTCCCAATATGTTTGAATTATTCCAATGACAGTAAATAAATTATATTAACAATACTAAAGAGAATTCGTGTGTGTGATCTAATATAAAGAGCGAGTAAGGAAGTGCTACAGAGAAAGGGTGTGAACAATAGGGGGAAGAGATGGTCCAGGGAATCTCCCCCCACCCTTCAAAACTTTATTTTTTTCCATTTTCTGAGGGAGGATGCAGCGATTTTCCCCCACAACTCCGCACTTAACGAAAGCGTCTTTCAGCAGTCGGCGAACAGAACACGGATGGCCTCACCGAATGGCCCGCCGAATGGTCGCTCCCACAGCAACGCGCTTTATATAGGGCGAATATTACCCCTATTTCCCATTCCCTCCTTTTCGTAGGGTTATATCACATAATCAGGAAATTAACCAATACGAAGTCGAGGAGTCGCCCATTTAAGCTACCCGCCGTACCCCCTCCCTCGAGCGGCGACGTGAGGCGAGAGCGGGAGTCAAGAGAACGAGGGAGACCACCGAGAGAGACGGAGAGCGAGGTGTCGCCGGGTGGACGAGGGACAGAGAAAAAAACGAGAAGAGTTGTTCCTCGCAAGGGAGAGTGTGAAAAGTTTCCTGTCGGAGAGACGGTAACGATAAGTCCACCGGTTCTGAAGTGGTTAAGTGTTGTTAATACTTTAGTTTATTTTATTATGTGAACGATATAGCATTTAGTTGGAGCTGTATGTGGCTTTGATTATTGGTCGCCACACTCTTTCCAATCTTATTGAAATATTATAATTTTATCATTTGTTTGTTCGTTTTATTTTTATTTTGCTTGTTTTTAAAGGCCGTTTTAAATGGGCTCATTCGCCTAGTTTCTTAATAAAAAAATGATTTCTTATAATATTTTTTTGTTCCTAATCCAATATCTCCAACATCAGTGACGAGTGAGTGTCATTCATCTAGACAGTGTAAGCTGACCCCTTCATGGACCGATTATATTATTCATGAAGTGACCACATTGTTTTATATGATTGTGCCATGTACATTATTCTAATAACTTAAAGGGGCCCAGTAAGAACGCCAGCCCTGGGCCCCCAAAAACCTAGATCCGACCCTGATTGTATCGATCTTTAATGGGAGTCAGAACATAACGTGATATTTTCGTAAACTGTCTCAAACATATTTAGTTTAGCAACAAAGTGCGAACACGTATTCCAACCGATCAGATTAATACAAAAGGCGACATTGAGACAAAATGTTTTTCTACAGCGTAGCGTAACGTGATATTTTCGTAAACTCTCTCACACATATCTAGTTGGGCAGCAAAGCGCAAACTCCTATTCCAACTGACCAGAGTAATACAAAAGGTGACATTGAGACAAAATGTTTTTATGCAGCGTAGCGATCTTTAATGGGAGAGTCGGAATGTAACGTGATATTCTTGTAAACTCTCTCACACGTATCTCATTTTGCGGCAAGGCGAGAACTGTCCCGATACTACACATAGTCAAGTAAAATTACATTAATTTTTTACAAAAAAATAGGTACATATTATACATAGTGATAAGAGAATTTTCACATTTCACTCGTGAAAACATGGGTGCGTATTATATAGGTTGCGTGTTATAATCGGAAAATTATGGTATTACATTTCTAGTGAATATTCTGTTGTCATTTAGTAAATGCCTTTGGTTTTTATTTTCGGCTATAAAATTCTGATATTCTTCTCCCACCTTGTTCTCGTCAATGCTACATATAATTGTCGGTGTGCAAAGACAGGGAAATAATTATGTGTACACATATAACGTAGGGAAAATAATTAAATTTTGTGCATTTAACGTTATGATTGTTTTAAAATTGTACTCTGTACTTACGAAGAAAGAAATCTTACTCAAATCCTCAATAATGTTCTCCGTCGTTATGTAAATGAAACTCTTTAAAAGAGTTAAATTAAAAACTAATTAATTAATCAATCAGCGGAATAATTTCTTTGAATACTATCTGAACAAAAACAAATCAATTTATTTCAACATTGTTTACTGTTCTCTTGACGATTGAATGGATCATTGTATTGGAGATCCTTATTGACAAAAAAATAAACTAATTGTTTAACATAGAAACTGTTACATAAACATAAGTGTTTATTATATATTCCCGTCGTTTTCGCCAAAAGAAAGGTGAGTTGTTGACGTGCATGTGGCGCCGGGCAGAATGAGAACTACATTTCGCTGTCGGCCATCTTGCATTCCTTACAGAACAACGTTGGATAATTTTTATATCATAGATCAATGTTTTGGGGCTGAATATCCTTAAACCTGTTTTAAAATACTTTATGTTTGGCTATAGTTGCCGAATTTTATAGAAATAGTCTCAGGACATTTATGCTATAAATGCTGTACGAATTCTGTGACAACTAGTTTTAATTGAGAAATTGTGACGAGCCACATACTAGAAATTTGTGTAAAGATACTTTAAATAGGCCTCCTGCCTTGCTTTCCTTCTGATCAATGAACTGATATATCTATAATCCACCTAAAAAATGTTTACTATTGAGTTGATATTTGTATCGCACTTGCAGATATTTTGAAATGTTAAAAATCATAATTTAAGAAATATTTAGTTTAACCTCAGTGATCAAAGTTAATTGGGCTCATAAGAGATTGTTTATGTTCAAGGGAGAGGAAGTCGATTCTATAAACCAAGATTGTCTTTTGATTTTTAAGAAGAAAATGTCATGGATTGCTCATCAAAATTACGTTTATTTGGTAGAAAGTGGTGTTTATCTTGCTTGCAATCAGTTGTTCATTGCGTAGTTTTAATGGCAATTTTTATCATAATGTTATATTTGTGAAAACATGGGAAACTCTGGATTTTCATAAAAAAAGCATAATGGTCCTCTGAATGTTGAAATGTAAATTCCTTCTATATACAACCTTGTTATAGCATATCTCTAGTATGTACCACAAGCCACATTTTTTGAAATTTTGCGTTTCTTCCACCAGAGTGCTCTCTCAGTCTTCAGTGTTTACATTACGTTGGAGAAGGTAACTTGAGACTTCTCTTTCATCTAAAAAAACAGCTGTGATACTACTGTTTAGTTTGAAAAGGGCACAAGTGTGGCTGATGTTACGTTTTCGAACCAAAGTGTTCTTTGTATCTGTTACTACCACTGGAACAAACCTCGCTATTTGCTAACATTTGCTTGTCCTTTGTGTTAAAGTAAGGTTAGATATGTCTTCTAGCAGTGATAGGGAAAGTGATGATGAAGTGATATCAAAACGAAGAAAAGGAGTTGTGAATAAAGAGAAGTATAAGCACAATGTTATACGAAACGCTAAAGTGAAAGGGTTAGCCTACAAAAATAACGCTGGAAAAGAGGTTTCTCCCAGAAAAACAGGTCCGGATTGTGGGTATGTATTTTTCCTGATTTTAATCAAGTTGTTTATTACAGCTTTCAAAACATTTCTAACAATGTATTCATTGTTTGCAGATGTAGGAACAATTGTTGCTAAAACTTCTCAGCCCAAACTAAAGCAAATATGATAACTTTTATAAACCAATTTGAAAACAAGAACGAGCAGGATATTTATCTACAGGGACTTATCGAATCCAAACCTGTGCAAAATATAAGAAACCGCAAAGCACCTGAAGAATCAAGTAAGCATAAATCCCATTCTTACAACTATTACATGAACGCTGATGGCGAGAAAAAAGAAGTTTGCAAGAAAGCTTCCATTAGCCTGCATGGTGTAACATTGAGAAGAGTGTACCATTTATCGAAACTTAAGTCAGAAAGTAAAAGCCCCCCGTAATTTAAGAGGAAGAGCGCCTACATCAAGGCATAATGTCGTCAGTGGAGAATACTTGCAACGAATTCACAAACTCCTTGAATCCCTTCTCACAAAACAGGTGCACTATTCAAACAACATCCGTAAAAAGTATCTGTCTGCTTCTCTTAATGTAAAAATGCTTCATGAGATGTTTATACAGAAGAACCTGGATATCAATGATCAAATAATAAAGTATAACTTTTTTAACTCTTACTTTAAAGAAAATTCCAATCTTTCATTTGGAAGGCCTCAGGTGGATGTGTGCTCTATGTGTGAACAACTTAAAACAAAAATTTCAGACCCTGACCTGAATGAAAATGTGAAACGCGTTGCTGCAGCAGAACTTATTGTTCATAAAAGAAAGGCAAAAAAGTACTATTTGAAAACAGAAGAAATAACAAAAATGTGTAAAGAGAAAGAGAATGTTTTGGCATTAACTTTCGATTACATGCAAAATCTTCCACTTCCACAAATTCCTGTTCAGGAAGTATTTTATTATAGGCAGCTCTGGATTCATGAATTTTGCATTCATGACATGAAAAATAACAAGGCATTTTTCTACTCGTACCAAGAGGGAGAGGCACTGAAAGGACCAAACGAAGTCTGCACCTTTTTACTAGATTTCATTGACAAATATGTGCCGCCAACATAACTGAATTGTTCCTTTTCTCTGATGGTTGTCCTGGCCAAAATAAGAACCACACGGTTGTACGTTTTCTGTTGGCATTGGCATCGAGTGGACGATTTCCAAACATTGTCCACTACTTCCCTTTAAGAGGCCATTCGTTCAATGAATGTGATAGAGACTTCGCAAATGTGAAGAGAAAACTACGCAGACACGACAGAATATATTCTCATGAGTATGTGGCTCTAATAGAAGATTCCACAAAAACTGGGAAGTTTACTGTTCACAAATTTGATAGCAAGAAAATCATTGACTTTAAAAAATGGTGGTCCCAACACTACAAAAACAAAGTTTTGTCAACCAGATGTTATGGGAAAAAGGTTCCAATAGACCAAAAGGTAACCTTCCAAATCAGCAACTTCAGTTAGTTCAGATATACTTCAGAGGACCCTGGGAAAGTAACAGCACTGCCATTCATAGATGGACTTATTTCAGAAGATTTTTCACTAGCATGAATAGCAGGTGCAAGACCAGACTTGCCGAACCCTGTTTCTTTTCCTGCTTACTTCAGCAAAGTTCCCATCAACCACAAGAAAATGGAAGACCTGAAGAAGCTGGTGCAGTATATACCAGCACAAAATAAAGAATACTGGTCTCAAATCCTGAACTGGCCAATCACAGAGCAAGATGAACCGGCAGAAGAAGATTTCTAGCCATTGAAATTGTGTACATGTGATATTAATTTCAGTTTGTGTCCATTGTATTTTCTTTGCTTTGGTAACTTTTTTCTAAATGAATAAAAATGTGTTATTTTGATTCTTCTATTTGATTGTCACTTATTTCGAAAAGGTAACATACGCAAAAAATTAAAATTAAATTTTTGTAAACGTACAGTAAAGCAAGCAATAAAGAACCATCACATTGTATGATCAAGAGGTATATTTTACATGCAGTAGCAATAAGAAAGTCAACATTTTTATATTTCTTCAAATAAACAGATTTATTTGCCTCCTGTAAAATTGAATTTTTGTACATGTTACCTTTTCGAAATAACAGATTCAATTATATTACATTATATTTATTGGGCTTTAAAAATTGTTCAAGGATACATACAGGAGGAGATTAATTTTGATGAGGAAACTTCAGTAATATTTTTAAAAAAACATTAAAACTTGTTTGTGCTGTACTGGAGAGTTTGAATTTCTGCCTCAAGCCTCCCTGCAAATGGCAGCCAGCGATGGGTTCAATTGGACTATGGGCTTCCTATGCCTCTCACTATTGGGTGGTAGAGGCTTGTTCGTAACACTGCTGCATTTCTAATATGAATTTCAGACTTAACTGCCTGGCCTCACAAGTCAGGAAACGTACATCTTATTTGCAGAGAAATATTAATCAATGGAGTAGAAGAAGTACCTATTCCTTAGGATAATAGTGTTTAAGAATATTGAGGTAGAATTAATAAAGTGAATTAAAATTATTAATATTGTTACCTTGCTGATATTTTTAGTTTCTTTAATACTAAATACTTTATAGAATTTTTAGAAAATTATAATATGTGTACCTAATCATATTTAGCATGAAATTTATTATGATTGAGCATCATAATTTCATTGATGTGACATTCACCATAATCACGACAAATTCTAGAGGGGGAGGCTAGTAGTTGCACGTCAGCTCGGGCATGAAAAAATCACTCCTGTGCCCGGGTGTGCCTAGCGTTTCATGCAAAGGTATAGTGTTATATAAAAATTGGCATACGCTTGAAGAAACATTTGTTTTGATGTTTTATCCTTGTCTTATGGATCAAGAAATGTTGGTATTTAAAAAAATGAAATTTATAAAAATTCATTCAAACTTTCAGAAGAGGGGGATAAAATAAAAAACAAAATTTATTCCAGTCGGCATTGTACAATCTTTAGAATAAGAATATATTTTTTATTTGTTTAATAAAAAATTATAAATTTATTTACCCATATAATTTTTATCATTTCCATAAAGGATTCTACTTTTCTTCACTTTTAACACCTGTTTTCTTGATTGGTTGTGTTTAGCTAATCTGTGGGAATTTTTTCACAATTCAAAATACTTGGCCTGAATAATTTCACCAAAAGGTGGTCCATTTATTTTAGGTAATCGTTAGCAAACTGCTGATGTTTTCCACCAATATTTTAAAATTCAGCTGTGCTGTAAGCAAATGTTATGACTAATTTAAATAATAACTCAAAATCATTGGAAGGAGTATTTGTGTCATTCCATTGATTGCTTGTTTGGAATCTAAATGAAATTTTTATTTATATTTTATTGTTAATTCACCCATCCAAGTACTATGCTGACACCACGATGCGTAACTTCGGTGATTGGACGACAACCGATGTTTCCATTGTGCTATGGACGTTGCTGATGTTGAGGATGTTTTTTAAACATATTGTTACTAACATCATCACTATATACACCACTACTAGTCACTTCATCAGTAATTTCATTTTTTCTGAATTTGTAGTAACCTTAAGCTTTTTATTAAAACAGGCTAACTTTTCTCATCATTCCCACTTTTTTATGGGCACAGTGAAAACAAAAATAATTCAGCATACAATTAATTAATCAAAACAAGTTAGGAAAGTGTACAACATATCACAAATGGGCGCGTTTCGTGCAATGGAGTATTAGAAAGAAATTATATGCCTGTACGTAAGGGAAATAGCATTTTAAAGTTCTTTTCTTCATCATATATAATCCATTTTCTTCCTATTTAATAAAACTGCATCCACATGTAAGTAAATTAAACATTTGTTTGTGAGATTGTTAATGTTAGCAACAATGAAGAAGTAACTATGCAAGAAAATTTCTGTTCAACTCGAATTAAGACATTATTGTTTGATTTGCCCGATAATGGCTACTCCTACAATAAAAATGTATAGGAAAAGAAATACTCTTCTTTACCAGTTCTACAACTTTTATTTGAAAAATATTTTGATATAAGCAATACTTTACGAGATATGAGAAAAATAATTTTTTGTCACCAGTAAAGTGGTACCCCTGATTGTCATATGTGATTCATTTTTGCAATTTTCTTATTATATTTGATTGTAAGTCCTTCATATGAAATTTCATGAAAATCCGTTTAGTAGAAGCCGAGAACGAACATGCGGATGGACCGACGATAATAGGCACTCATGTTGGAAGCAAAACGTGCCTAAAAACACAAACCATAATTAGCAGGTTAAGGATAAGATATGCAGTAAGTATCTCTGTTGCAGCATTGCAAACAGCGACTAGTAGATCAAAATATCTTTCTCATCCACTAAACTTCCCAAACCTAACTGATAACCAAAACTTTGCTTTCCAAAATTACACGGACCAGCTTTTATACCAACTCGATTATTCCTCATATAGCTCACCCCAGATCAGTGTTTCCCAACCTGGGTGCCGCGGCACTCTGGGGTGCCGTGAACTGTTCTGAGGGGTGCCGCAAAAATCATTCTGTTTTCCCATTTTAGCCTCATTTTGCATTGTTGGCTTTCAAAAATCCAAACCAAAGTTAAGACGACCTTCATTTCGTCGCAAAGGCACTTCGAAATAAAAGGAAAAATTGGTAAGCATAAAATCTTGATTTTGTGCTTTAGATATGATAATAAAAAAACAGGATTATTACTCATGGTGGATTGGGAGGGGTGCCGCCAAATTCTGAAAAGTCACTTAAGGGTGCCGCAACTCTAAAAAGTTTGGGAAACTGCCCTAGATACACCAAATTTTCTTCCTTACTAGCCCTCATTAGACCAATCTATCCTGAAAATCTGGCTTCTCCAAGTTATGGGATTCGAGATGTTATGCTTGAACAGAGAGGCAGGTGGGTGGCTGGACAGACAGACAAACTGAATACCTAAGCAATTACTATTTTCGAAAAAGAAAATGCTAATCAAAGGGATATCAATTTTTTATTCCATAAAAAATTCAGAAATCATTTTCTAGTCCCAGAGGAAATATATAAAAGTAACTGCATATTTTGCAACAATCATTATTTTTGGAGAATTTTGGCAGAAATATACTATAAAAATAATTTCAAGTCTAGATTTGCTAAACATCCATGGATAATACTTGGAGCTGTATTGAACTTCAAACCTTAAATTTCTAAGAAAACAAACAAATAAATAGAAAATGAAAGACATTTTAAAAATAAAAATACAAATTTATTGATAATAACACTTCTTAAGCCTAGAATATTAAATTACTGACCAGATATACAATAGTCTAGGGCAAAGCCCATTCATTCCTAATGCTTGTTAGCTTTTAGGAACGACTAAGTCTATTTACAGGAGATGCACCAAAATCGTCCCTCTCAGAATCAACCAATGAGGGCAGAGCTCTGAACACAAAAGCACACTGAACTTTACATACATCATCTGTTAAAATTGCCTCAGCACTAAATGACTGAGCAAGGTGGAAGCAGTTTCCAATTTTCAGGGACTGGCAGATTGGCTTTTGTGCCCAAGATGATAGATGGGTACATGATGAACATAAATAAGAGAGAAAATATTTGAATAAGAGACATGTATGATCCGTATGTTAATCTAAGCTTTGAGTGAAAACATATTTTAAAAGGATCACTATATTCATGAAACCTAATTTTAACACAACTTAAATATCTTGTGAAAATAAAAAACTGAATTAATATAATAAATTAAAATACATTTATCTCTCAATTTATTGTCTTTCGTGAATATATTTTTACTTTAACTCTAGAACTACCAAGCAATTTTCACTACCATGGACTACCAAGGAGGGGGGAGGCTCAGCATCTGCCGTCGCTGGGTTGGCACCCTCCACCTTTCAAAATTAGTATGAATTTCCAGCGCATACCTTTGGATGAAAAACGTCGAAAAATATGGAAAACAAATATTCATGGCACCAGGAGCAACATATAAATGAACGCCTGCCACAGTTGCAGCGATTTATTTTAATTTCGTCTGTGAACGAAACTTCATTTACATTAAGAAATAATTCGTGCCGCTCGCAGCTATTTATATGCTGCCCCTATTGCCATGAATATTTATATTATCGTTTTTTTCGTACGATTACCATCCAAAGGAATGCACGGGAAACGCAAACTAGATGTAAAGGGTGGAAGTGCAATTACGGTGGAATAACACAGCTTAAAGAATACGCCAATGTCTACGGAGAGTGTCAATGCAGTGATGGACAGACGCGACTAATTTTCTTGAGGGAGTAGGTCGGGAATAAAATACATAAATAGCGGTGTATAAATATTTTCTGAAAAATGGGGGGAAATAGTGGTCTAGTGATTAAAAACAATTATCCTGCACGAAAAAAATATAAATTGCGGTGAATAATTATTTTCCGAAAAATTGGAGAAAAACTAGCACAAAAAATGAAATCTTACACGAGAAAAAAAGTTGAACAACGGCGGTCTCGAACCCCAAGACCATGCATCGAAAATCCTACTCGTTATCCAATTGGGGGGACCTTGTGACTTCAAACGACTCCAGCGCTAGAAGGCTTCTCAGTCTAAATCACAAAGCAAGGGAGGAGTGAAACCCGGTGCCGGCATTAGCCTACTCTTAACGAGAAACACCAAGGGGACCAACGGCTTTACGTCCCTTCCGAAGGACGGGGCGCTGATTTGCGTGTTCTCCACATAACCACGCAAATGGGGAGCCGGGCAAACCGGTTCGCACCGAGTTTGCTAAGCGTAGCAGGCCAGCGCCCGCACCACTACGCCACGACTCCCCGAATACTCGTTATCCCCTAGGCTACGGTTCCTTATGAACGTAACAGCGAAGTTACTAGTATTTATTGACATTGGCCCATTTTTGTACTTTTTAATTAATTATTTCTCTTAAACTAAAAGGCGTTGGCCCCTTAATTCCGAAATGGTATTTTTTTTTGACCTAAACTTTCCACTGGCAGAAGATGAATCAAATCTGAGAGTTACACTCCGTAGCCTCTCCTTGTTAGTTGATTGAGTTGTTTAATTATTTGACTATGTTTCTGTAGAATAATACTCACTCCTTCAGCTGTGCAGATGCACATAACACAAGGTGACGTACGCAAAGCAGCCCCAGTTTCAATACTTTGCCCTCCTATGCTGCATGACCGCCTTTGCTTCCATGCAGAAAGATCAATGGATGGTAGGGCTCGGCATAGCACACGTGGATTACTGATTAGGATAAAATATATGAAAAACTTGGGGTCAATTGTATGTATGACTTTTCAAACACTCTGAACTGAGCAAGTGCGTTTCAATTTAAGTAATACTATTTTACAATTGTTGATAAATGGAATCACTGTTTTCTTTTAAGACTCCAATCTATGAAGCTGTATATCAATCATCATTGAAAACATAACTTTGTATAAACCTACAGAAATGGATCAACAAGGTCCAGGAGAGATCTTTGAATTGTTTCTACTCTATCACAGTTATCACACACAATGCGTGCCAGTGTTGCTTTCCTTATTTCAGACAGTTGAGTTTCAGTAAACCTTACTAGAGGATCAGCATTCTCATACCTGCAAGAAATTAAAATAATAAAATTCTTGGAAGGACAAAACTCATATTATATTATTAGAAAATTGATATGTACAATTTTTCATTCAAGCCTGACTAATATACAAACATTTAATCTAAAAACATCCATTTTATTATAAATTATGTTGATGTAAATTTTAAAATAAAAAATATGCAATTTTTATGCTTTAATCTTTCTTTTTTATTCATAATTTTTCTTAAATTTATTGAATTACTGTAAAATCTCTCAAATCCAATAACAAGGGGCTAAGCAGTTACTGGCTTTTGGAAATTTCTGATTTTCAGAGCTACATGTGATCATATATCCTAGCCTTGCATAATATGTGATTGCAATCACAATGTGGAATGAAGAATATGGCATATTTTTTATTTACTTGCTAACCTATATTCCACCTTCCAAATTATCAAGTGAATGAACACATTGCCATTGTCAAACTGCTAGTGAAGAAGGAGTATTGCTTATTATTGCTCATTATGAGAGGTCATTAATATCAGAAAATGGCCTTATGAAAAAAACAGAGGGAGCAGTAACCATTTGATACGTGTTACAAATGATCACTTACTGCTGATAGTAAAAGGTGATTCAACAGACAAAAAAGTGAAAGGAACCTCCTAAGACCTTGAATATGAACACAGTAAAGGTACGTTTACACACGATTTTTGTTGGCAACTTTTCTGTTTTAGACTGATTGATGGAAAGTTGACAACATTTTCAAACACAGTCGTAAACACAATTGACCTGTTGCAAACACGCTGGGATGTTCAACTGTGTTTGAAAAGGTTTCCAACTAATTTGGAGTCTATCGCTCCCCGAGTGAAAACACAAGAAGTTGGCCATCTTGTGTATGCGCACACACTCAAGAAGGTTGGAGGAAGGAGGTGGAAGGGGGAAATTGTGAGGCGTGCCTGTCAGTAGTTCCTGCGTTTTTTTCAGGACATTACTTAAAAACGAAAATGTGTGACCTGGAGTGGCCAAGAGACAAAATATTGGAACTAGACGAAATTTATAAATCCAAGTGGTACGCATTCCAACCTCTCAAATTTTTAGAGGACACAAGAAGGCACTGCCAAAGCAAGAGTACCAGCTTGGTAAGTACAATGATTTTTACTTTCTCCAAACGTAGTAATGGGAAAGTATTGTGATGACAAAAAAAATTGACTTTGAGATTTCAACGGAAATACACGTTTTGAGGACCCTAGAACACGTTTAGACTTTTCGGAATATCCGTGTATGTGTGTGTGTGGATGGATGTATGTGATTGTGGGCGCTCTAACTCAAAAAGTACTTGTCATATTAATACCAAATTTCATATATTACACTTTAGCATGAGCACAAAGAACTGATTAGTTTTTGTACAATAACGGTTAACAGGAAGTTGAGGTTTATTCAAAACCCGATTAGGTTTTTGCGATATTTCTCTGATAATACATCATTATTGTATACATTGAACATTACAAAAAATGTAGAAAATATAATTTCCTACATCTTTTATTTCAAACAATTTTCCATAGCAGTTATTGTTTAGGAATCTAATAAATAAAAGAGGATGTCTGTCTGTGGCAGCCATAACTCATCAGAGAATAAAGTTAGGAGCTTGAAATTTTGAGAGCAGCTTCAGATTGATCATGGAAGTTGCATTGCCGAATATAATTTAAATCGGCCCATGGGGTCGTGACCCCGGAGGTCACGAATCGGTCGGTCAAAATTTCAGTTTCTTGAGGATATCTCAGCAACTATTGGACTGATTTTGATGAATCCTACACCAATATCAATGTTTTGATGATATACATTTTCTAGCTGAAAATGGACAAAATCAGTCCACTGGGTTGAAAGGTCTTAATGTAATGGTCGGTTCAAATTTTGGTTTTTTGAGTATATCTCAGCAACGAATTGAAATAGGTTTAAAAATATAAATTTTTCATGAGTTATTTTTGTAAAACATAATTTTCGCATTTATGGCATTATCGAAGTATAGAAATTTACTAACATTCCATATCTTACGTAAAAATTGTTGAATTGTTGTTTAAATTGTTATTTCATTGAAATATTTGTTGTTTTTAATTGAATTATCTTCTAATCTACCATATAAAGGAGAATGTTTGTAAGTTTGTTCACTCTGAATGCTTTTAATACGAGATAGGGAGGGAGAGAGATGGATGGTAATGGAAGGGGGAGATGGAGAGATGGAATTAGAGGGAAGGGGTGGAGATGGAGGGGGACGGAGGGGGAGAAGGGAAGGAGAGGGTGGAAGGGAGGGGGAGGGAGTTTATACGTTATTTTCCTAAGATTTTCTTCCTTCATTCATCTAAATAGGAAAATGCGGAGCGGTTTTCTTCATTTTAGCTTTATTCGACGGGTATAACGGTGTACTATCTTATTCTTGCGATGCTTACATGTTACACGGCCGAAGTTTTGGATTCACTAAATCCGTTGAAATTCAACAGGCACTCCTGCTAGTTATTTATAAAAAATAATCGGTTTTTTCGGTTTCCATCAAATATCTTAAAAACGTCGTAATTGGTCATCTTCACAAGGACCAAAGTTGTAGAGAATAATATTTCTGCCAAGTTTTGTTTGAAACAAATTTTTGTAGAACCATCCATTTCGGAGATATTTTGCTTTTTCTTAATTTCCAGTATACAGCGCCACCACCATGTAGAAGTAAATTCTGTAAACATATTCAAAATATACGTAATTTACGGCAATAAGGACGACTGTATTCTTTTACGATACGAAATAATAATTTTGCCTTATAATGCTATTCATAATAATTTAAATATCTAAATTTCAAATATGAAGAAAGTTGTGTTGGCCACATCAGATTTTTTTATTGTCTTACGTTTTTATAGTGTAATGCATATGAACAATAATGTCTACATGTAATTTTTACGTAATGTCATTAAATATAAGAAATATAAGGAACAGTTTTGGTATAGCACAGGTTAATGAGAAATTATTTAATGCTTTTTGCAAATTTATCTAATTTTATTGTTTTAATAGGAATTATAATAGTCATTTGAAAGTTATTTTAAATAGAACTGAAATATCTATTAGATAGTGTATACAATTACAGAACAGTTGAATAATTGAACCAAATTCTACTTTTCATCACAGCACGATCTGCAACTGATTCATCTTCTTTAGCTGATCTGTTTTATAGTCTTGAGTTTATTATATTTCCTTAAGCTAATCTTTCATGCCAATCAACTTTTCCTACGTCACTAGTAAAAAAAAAAAAAAAAAAAAAAAAAAAAAAAGTTCAAAAATTATTTTCTTACGTCATTTGCTACTTTCGATGGTCTTCTCCCAGTTCTTTCTAATGGTAAGAGGAGGGTTGCGTTTCTTCTCCACAGTCCTGGCACCACCGAACCACTTTCAATGTCTTCTAAATCGAATGTTCCTGGGAGTGAATAAATTTCACTAGTTTCCGTGTTCCTACATAGGTAATTGTAAAGATAAACACAAGCCATTACAACGGCCGAAGATTTGATAGGGTCAAGATTCATTGGGCTTCGTAAAATTTGAAAAACAGACAATAAAATTCCGAAAGCATTTTCCACTACTCTCTGGGCTCTGCTTAATCTGTAATTAAATATTCGCTCTGTAGAACCTCTTTCATGGGACCTGGGGAATGGCTCCATTATGTTTTCTTGAAGAGAAAAGGCATCATCAGCTACAATGACAAAAGGTGAAGGGGTATCTCTTGAGATTATAAAATGACGAATGATTGAAAACTCCACCATCAGATATTCTTCCTTGAACACCTGCATTGACATAAATAAATTGATAGTGTGCATCAGCTAAAGCCATAAGCACAACACTGAAAGGCCCTTTGTAATTAAATAGTCACTTCCGCTATGTTTAGGTTGTGTGATTTGGATGTGTTTTCCATCCAATGCCCCAATGCAATGTGGAAAGTTCCTTATTGAGTCAAAACCTCTTACTATTTCCTTCCAGGCATTGGATGTTTGGGGAACCTAAAAATGAAGCATATGTTACAGGCAATTTATAGAAGCTTTAAACGGCATGCAGAAGGAAAATTACTTTAAACCAGAGCTGCAAACCGAACCGCAGTCATTTTGCTGAACCGCGAACCGAACCGAAACCACTGATTAGTTTTTCAATGAACCGAAAACCGAACTGTAATTTTTTCCAAAAGTGGTTTGGTTTCGGTTCAATCTCAATCCACAAAGTACAGACCAAGGAAAAGACGAGGAATTTCCATTGGAAAAACCAGCGGGTTTGCTTCAAAGGAAAGAGTGCCTCTCTGCTACTATTGTTATCCACAGAGGACATTTATGGTGAGGGTTATGGGGACACCAACTGCGACAATATCTGGGTCAACCACTGTAGGCAGACACTGACCAACAGAATATAGAAAGATCTTTATCTGAACGCAGGCAAAATGGTCGTTTTACAGTGACCTAGAAAGGAGCTGTAATCCGCTTTCGTGCCGAAAGAAAAATCCATGCCCTTACTATCACCATCATCCCCTTCAGCATTGTAATTAGCAGACCAGAGAAAATATGCCCCGCTGTGTCTTTCTTAGAACACCATTAACTCTCCTCATATCTTTTTCTTCAGAAAAATTCAAATTGTTGCTCTCAACGGCTTGAGCTTTCAACGACATCATTCCTTTTCCAACTCTCGTGTGGTGTTCTTCTATGATAGGTATTTCCATTACTTGGTGATTTATATTCCAGCAAAAACAGGCGAGGACTTCAGCGGATCCCTTGGATCGGAGGCATTCGTTTCCCGCAGAATTCCTTGAATTATCTAAAGTGTGTATTTTTAATAATATTTTAGTAAACTTTATTCGAGACAAATAAAATTAATTAACATGTTAGTGTTATTTAAAGAGGGTCACTCTACATTTTATAATCGTTTGTTTTGAACCATAAGTGTCCGCACCATATGTTGAATAATCTGCCCGAACTGTTGATTAATTTTAAATTATTCTTGTAACGTAATTTTACTATCATATTGATTTTTTGATTACTTTTATGATGTGGCAAAAGAAAATAATTAGCAATATGTAATATGTTTGGAATCAAGCTAAAAGTGTCTTTTTGAATTTATTATATAATAATAAGAATCAATAATCGAATTTATTAGAGTTTTACATATCATAAATTCATTCGGAGTAATATTTTATTGCATTTTATTTGACCAATTAACTAATTAAAATATTTTATTTACATAAATTTATTATTGAAAGTTGGAAAAATTGAGACGCCGTGCATCATTGCCATTAGAAAGCAAGAAACTGTCTACTTCAATAATTAAATCTATCATTCAATCAAGGAAATCTTAATAAGGGCTTACGGAAAAGAATTTTCCTAGACCCTTGATAAATATAGCGAACATTTTTTATTTTATTTGTTATAAATGAACCAAAGGAATAACACTTTGTAACTTCCATTGTTTTTATTTCTCTTACGACCCGGGTTTCGACGTTACAATGCTATCGTCAGGTGCAGATATGGTGAGAATAGAAAGTATATACAGAGAAATAGGTAGAGAGGGGGGAGGGAGGGTAGTTTGTAAGAGGAATGGAGGGGAGGGAAAGGAGGAACCTATCTCATTGTCAGAGGGTTACTGCAGGGGGTAGGTTGTAAAGGGATAAAGGGGGAGGGGAAAGGAAAGGCTGGAGGGGGGAGACCATCTCGGGAGGGTTTGGGGAAAGACGGGGGAAGGACTAAAAAGTAAGGCCTTGTGGAAGACGGAGAAAGGGTGAACCTTAGGGAGAGGAGGGAGGAAATTATCAATGCGACAATGGGTATGTGTGTGGGAATAAGAAAAAAAAAGGCAAGTGCAGGTGGTGGAACTAAAGAGGTTAAATATTGGGAGACGGGCGGTAAGGCCCTTGTTATAAATATTTTTTCCTCTAAATGATGTGTATTACAGGTAAGAAAAAGAAATAAAATGCCTGAGGAACTAATTTTCTTTGAATTTTAATGATTTCTTTAAAGCACTTTTATGTTTTTGGTTTGTCCGTCCATCCAGGGATAATCTCAAAAGCGGTTTAAGCTAGGGGCGCATTTTATTTCTGATTATGTATGATTGTGTATGTTGGTAAATGAATTGGAAGTGAATCCATTCAGAGAATTTTTAATTGATATGTAAACAACAATGAACATAAAAATCATGCTAGGATCAAAAATACCATTTTTTAAATATAAATAAATGAAGATGATGATGGGATTGCAATATATTTAAAATATAAATTTTTCCTTTCTTTAAATAAATTCTTCTTTCATTTGAAATAATAATGACTGCTGATTGATTTACTTACAGATTGATACTGAATGTGTAATGTTTATATTGGATAAATTATTTCTGAATAGTATTTCAAATGATTAATTTAGTTGAACCGAACTGAACCACTTGTCAAAATTCTCATCTGAACCAAACCATGAACGGAACCACTTCCAAAAATTTAGAACCGAGCCGCAAACCGAACCACTCCAAATTTTTAAGTGGTTTGCAGCTCTGCTTTAAACAAAATGTACATAATGCACTCTCTAATTTTTGGATCAGAAGTGATGGGTGTGACACCTCTCTGACAAATGATAGTATGGCGGACGAAGTGGATGTTGAAATTGGGTCTGCGGTCGAACCTATACCAACACATTCTGGAGAGCTTAATCAGTCAAGTTGTCAGCCAAGAGAGAAACACTTTAAAAGAAAAAAGGCTACAACTACTTCGACGCGTCAAGAAGAAGCATTTAATTTGCTTAAGGAGGAGCATGAGTCTATTTTAAGCAAGAAAGTGATATGGTCAGAGATGACCTCGCTGTATTTGGTGAGTTCGTGGCAGCTGAGCTACGTAGTATCGCCGACGAACGACTTCGTGCAATAGCAAAAAAAGGTTCAGGATGCTCTATTTGATATGAAACTGGAGTACCCAATCGCTGCACGAATACATACTTGCCGGCCGAAATGGCATCCCACAACTATCAAGCATGCAACCAAGCCGACCAGCATCATTTGAACTTGAGTTACCTTTCAATGAACTCCAGTTCCAGTACAACCCCAAATCCATCAACTCCCGATGCTGCTTCACCTATTGATACGTCTTTCCTACTACAGTCTGTATTTAATACAGTGCAAAGAGAGAGTGATTTATGAAATGCTGTATAATAGACTGGGTCGAATTTCCACTTTTTCAAGATACGGCTATGGGCTAGGTCTCAAAAGTTGTGGTCTTACATCTGTATAAACAGAGAAAAATCCCAAGATCCTGCCATCATATCTTCAGTCTGCGGATTTGATTCAAAATTTTGACATTTTCAGTAAAAACTTGCGAATATCGAATTTTTCGCAGGGTTATTTTCCAACATATATGTAAAACATTTTAACTTTATCAGTCATAAAATGATGCGTGAAAGGTCATTTAATTATTTTATAATCGTTCTAGGGCCACAGAAAACCAGTGAAAGGTGGGGAAAGTAACCTAACGTTGAGTAATTCTTATGATGTTTTGCAGTTTTGCAGATCTTAATTGATCTTTTATGATACATTTGTAATGACTTTGTACGTTGAAACAGATCGACATGTGACTGTTAAAGACTGCGAAATATTACAAAGTCATTTCTCTTCATCTAACACAGGGGTCTGCAAACTTTTTGGAGTCACGACCCCTCCATAAAATCCTTTATCCTTCATCAACCCCTAAGCATTTAATAAAAAAATAACTAAATAAAAAAATAATATATGAGAGAAAAACTTCATAAATAATATAGAAAATATTAAACATACAGTAAAACTCGTTTAATACGTATTTGAGGGGACCGACTCATTGCTTCGTTATATGCGTGACTACGTTATATACGAGAAACATGGTTTTTGGCCTATACATCCCATATAACACGTTTACACATACAGTAAAAGCTGTGCTATCCGGCTATTTAGAACTGGCCAGTCTTAGATACCAGCAATTACACAAATACAATTCATTTTGTATTTCTTTTTCTTTTTTTATGAATTTTTGTGTGAATTGCATTTGTGTAATACCACAACTTCCACTTTAAAATTTCTTAAAATATAAGATATACCGTATTCACCTGAATCCAAGACGACCCTGAATCTAAGACGACCCCCCATTTTGATGATTCCAAAAGAGAAAAAAGCTCAAATTGACCTTCATGACTACAAAAATTATAAATCTTGTGAAATATTTATTTTCTCTTATACTTTTCTTGAATGCCATTGTCTTTTAACATTTTAAAATCATAAGATCACATCACAAATAGAACCATTCAGGTTTTCAAACAAATTAAATGGTAGCATTCATTTTAAGATAACATTAAAAATAAAGTAAATACATTGAAAGAATACACTCATTTCAGGACAACAAAAAAACATTTCAATCCAAGTGCTGCATAAAATCATTTTATTGTGTTAGTCATCATCACTGTCTATGCAACCTTCACTATTTTCCTCATGCTCATTATCTTTATCACTCTCAACTTCATCATCAGTCTCCCACAAAACATCATCCTCACTCCCATCCATGGCATTAGATAAGCAGCATTTCTTAAATCCTTTCACTATTACCTACTTTTGCATTTATTTGTTGCCACGATGCCTTGATCCATTGGCAGAGCATTGCAACTTCAGGTTTTTTAAGATTTCCTTTTGGTGTTAAAGTGTGAGTTCCACTCTGTAACCACTCAGAATACAAAACCTTTAAATTATTTTTAAAACACTTATTGACAGCAACATCTAAAACTTGAAGTTGCGATGTCATTCCTCCAGGTATTACAATAAGATCAATATTCATCGCACTCATTATGTTTTTAATTTCAGGAGATAAGTGTCCTTGAATGCATCCAGTGAAAGCATTGCTCTTTGTTTCAGTAAAGCTCCTGGCCGTCTATTCCACACCACATGTAACCAATCTCTCATTAGTTCTTTAGTCATCCACCCCTTTTCTTGACACCTATTATTCCACTTGGCAAATGTTTCTTAGGTATTGTTTTCCGATTTAGAATCACATATGGTGGTAATTTAGTCCCATCTGCTAAAACCGCCAACATTACCGTGACTCGCATTTTTTCGTTGCCTGTAGTTTTAATTAGGACGGACTTCGCACCTTTTTCGTTCACAGTATAATTAGATGGCATGTAGAAGAAAACCGGAGTTTCATCGGCATTTCCTATTTGGCTCAAAAGGTAATTATTGGTTTTTCTAAGTCCAATTACGTATTTCTGGTACGCGAGAAGTTTTTCAACATAGTCTTCTGACAATTTCTGACACAGCGAAGTTCGTCGCCGTAAAGAAAAATTATTTCGTCGCATCATTCTCACGCACCAACTTCTGCTGGCCTTGAATTCTTGCAATGATATATTAAGTACTCTAGTAATTTCATTAGCCTTAAGTATAATACTTTCAGTCGAAACAGGCATACCGTTCTTCCTCATGGTGCGCACAAACTTGACTACTTCTTCTTCAATGCCATGAAATCGGCCTAATTTTGGACCACTGAGCGACTTCCTTGTGGCTTTGGCTTTTTCTAGTTCCTGTTTTGAGAGTTTCCATCGACGCACATTTGCCTCAGATACACCGAACTTTCTACTCGCATCACAGTTATTAGTTTTTTCGGCGTAATTTATCACGATCAGCTTAAAATTTATATCTTAGCTCCGTCTAATTACTTTGTTAACTTCCCCTTTGCACTCGTGCCACGTACTTCAACATGATCTGTCATTTTAACTTAAGGGTTGTGCATTTAAATCAAGAATGCACAACTCAAAATTACTGTCACACTTACCGAATCGTGGTGCGTCGTTTGAAAGGGGAATCCCAATGATTTCCGCTCTCCTTTGTTTTGACATTGCGGTTACCATTACATGCAAGATGAAAGTACGTCGTCTGTGTTACGATCGTCGACGATGATTATTAGTCTAAATAATTATTATTCCCGTCATGTTTTTCTTATTGTTAACACTATTTGTTTATTTCACTTCTTTATGTACGTACTTGAATTTGCTGTTGTGAATTGTTTACTCTAATATACCATTTGTTGTAAAAACCATTGATTAAATGCTTAAATATACTTCGTATTCGAATGTAAGACGACTCTTGATATTTACAGCTGAAAATTTGGAAAAAAAGGTCGTCTTAGATTCAGGTGAATACGGTATATATATAGGTATTAGGTATTTACTCATATACTTCTGGGGCTGCTGAGTAGGCATGGCGTTTTTGGTTATGTAATTTGCACTGTCTAGATGTTTTGGTGTACTTCTACAATTTCCAGTTTTATCGATTTTTATTATTTAAAAAATTACCCATCCATTGAATATGGCATCAAAATAAATACCTAAAAGAAGGAACAGGAGAGAAAAGGTTGATTTAACGCTAACACAAAAGCTGGAGCTGGTCAAACGAATTGAAAAAGGAAAAAAATAGAGCAGCCATAGCAAAAGAATTCAACATTGGATCTTCCACGCTCTACGATATCAAGGGTCATAAGGTTAAATTAATCAAATTTGTGTCATCTTCTGAGACGAGTAAATCAATTAATAAACATGATACGCTTCATAAGCCAAAAATTGAGGAACTGGATAAAATATTATATGACTGGTTTTCACAGAAATGTTCAGAAGAATTAAATAATTTTGTCCTTTTCTAATAGAGTAAATAAAGATAAATAAGAAAGATATAATCCAATAAATTCAATTTTGGGAACAGGTTCACTGCCGTAATTCCCAAACTTCCCGGACGTCCTAAACTTTTCAATAGTCTTTTTGTTTTGCATGTAAGCGTAGCAACGTATTAAATAAGAATGGGTAAATAGTGTCTATATCTAACTACGTGTGGAAGAATTAAAATGGAAAATGCAAACCCCATGCATAGTTATGTTTGGGGAGTACGATAGTGAACCTAAGCCCAATTTTGTTTGGTTATTGCTAAATTTGCGATGTCAAAATTGAAAATCGCTCCCCTAACCGGATATTTCTCCTAATTGGCTTTCCACTATCCCAAGATAGTCGGATAACACAGATTTCAATGCCGTACTTACATATGCAAAGAGATGCTTATCAACTTTGCAGCATGTAAAATGTTCGACTGCTATTACATACGATTTTTTAAATGGTCAATTAATATTATTATTATGGTCATTAATTTACATAAAAATTTCACATTTTTACTATCAATTTCAAAACAAAGGGAGTTTGGAAATTCGTATGGAAGGGGTAGATGGAGGAAGGGGACCTCTACGAACAAGTGTGCGGTAAACAGGCAGAAACTATTCATCACTTATCGTCTGCTCGCCAAAATTCGTTACATATGGGGCATTTTTTGCCACGGGACCAAACATTTGTTCGTTACAGCCGAGAATTCGTAAAATGCATGTTCGTTACATCCGAGAAATTTAACCAATACCCTTATGGAGAAGTTCAAGGGACCGAGACATTTCTTCGTTATAGCCGAGATTTTGTTGCAGGCGTGATCATTATAAACGAGTTTTACTGTATTAAAAATAAGTTAACATGCTTTTGTTGAATTTGTTGACATCATTAATGGGAAGGATGTTTTTGATGAGCATTAACAAGGGTATTGATATTTGGTTGGAGATTGGTGAGTTTTAGTTGTAACTCACCACGCTTTTCCAGGTTCAGTCTGTTCCTTTGCTTTGTTAAAACTGCATTTATGTGGCTAAAACCAGCTTCAACCATGTACGTACTTGGGAATGAAAGTAAAAATGGCTCAACCACTGCACAAAGCTTGGGATATTTTATAGCAATATTTACATTGCTCCAATAATCACTGAGGCTTTTACTCTTGAACAAGTATTTAGCTTAAAGATCCACACACATATCAATGAGTTCATCTTGTAAGTGAGATTCAGTGATTGCATTTTCTATTTCTAAATCAAATGGTGTAACAATCCAGTCAGGTACATGCATTTTCTCCAGGTTCTCGAAATGTAATTTAAAGTCTTCCCTTAATTTTTCAAGGTGTTTTGTGTATATCTCCAGGTCACCATCTGAAAGGTTTTGATCTTCTCCTTCTTCCAGTTGCTTTAAGTTTGAAAAATACTGAAAATCTCTGCATGCCAATGCAGATTTAAGCAGGCCTATCTTGACTTGGAAGCCTAATGGGATTGTACAGGCTTGAATGATGGTAACATCTTTACCTTGCAGACGGTTCTATACTTCATTAAATTTTGAATACAAGTCTGCCAAATAGAACAGATGGTTCTTACACTTTATCAACTCATCACATAGTGATGGATCCACATCCGTAAGATACTCCACAGTTGAGTCATACAAGTCAACAAGTCTTTGCAAGCTATCACCTCTTGACAGCCACCTTACCTCAGTGTGCAAAAGTAATTGGTTGAACGTTTCATCATTTTTTTCATATAACATGGCAAACAGTTGCGAATTAAGTGGATGTGCTTTAATTTTGTTAATTGATCTGATACACACTTTTAGGGCATCAAGCAATTCGCCACTGAGTTTCTTGGCTACAAGATGGTGTCTATGAAAAACACAATGAATAGTACGCACATTGGGAAACTTTTCCTTGAGAAAGGCGGCACATCCTCTGTAATGGCTAACCATTACTGGTGCGCCATCGGTAGCCACTGCAGTTATATTGCCGAGGGGAACATTGTGTTTCTTCAAATACTCTTCCAAACATCGAAAAATTGTCTCACCTTTTCCATCAACTTTCATATACTTGGCAAACAAAAACTGGTCAACAAGACATTTTTGTCTTTGGCTACAATACCTCACATAGGCCATGAGAATATTTGAACTGCTGAAAGTTGACTCATCGAGTTGGATTGAGAACCTGCAATTTTGAAGCTTAGACACCAAGGTTTTCTCCAGATCATCAGCCATCTCATCAATGCGTCGTTGCACTGTATTTGCACTTAATGGCATGCATTTTAAAACAGGATGAGAGACTTTTTTCATAACAGTTTCAATCACTTCTTTAATTGCTGGTGTTAACAGTGCATAAAGGAGGTGACAGAAGCTTCGACCACAGTTTGCGGACCATACGCACGAGATGGCTTTGTAAGAGCAAGGCTGCTTGACAGAAAAATCATGTCAAGCTTTGAATGCAAAAAAGAATTTAAAGCAAACTGAAAACCATGCCCATTTGTGGTAGGGTGGATGGGATGCGTATGGGAGGCACTCAACTTGCAGCCACCTCCGCGTGGTGAGTGCTGGATGGTTTTGTAAATGACCAACTAAGAGCTGCAAAACTGCAAAAAATCGTAATAATTACTCAAAGTTGGGTGTTTTCCCCATTTTCTGCTGACTTTCTGTGACCCTAGAATGATTAGAAAATAATTAAATGACCTTTCACGCATCATTTTATGTCTGATTAAGTTAAAATGTTTTACATATATGTTGGAAAATAACCCTGCGAAAAATTCGATATTCGCAAGTTTTTACTGAAAATGTCAAAATTTTGAATCAAATCCGCAGACTGAAGATATGATGGCAGGATCTTGGGATTTTTCTCTGTTTATACAGATGTAAGACCACAACTTTTGAGACCTAGCCCATAGCCGTATCTTGAAAAAGTGGAAATTCGACCCAGTCTACTCTATAACCTTTGAGCTTTCATATTTATTAATGGCCACAAGTTTAATATTTTGTACTGCTATTCCAATATAACAAATCTTATGTATTGTACTTTATAATTTTATTTTCTTGACTGCCCCTAGCCAATGACCTTTTTTGTCACTACAGTAAGTCTGTTTCTGACTATATCCCACTACTCCCATATTTCATTAAATTGTGTAAAACTGTTATAAAAATCTGATGAGGCTACCAAATGATTTTCATATACCTATAATAAATATGAGTTCTCAAAATTGAAAAAATAGACCAGAGGGCAATTTCCTGTTTATCTGCATTTTAGACAAAATCTTTCAAACACAGATAATATTTTTTTGTGTGAATGCAATTAAATGCACGTCGATTTTCTACCGAAATATTCAAATTGTATTTCCTTTGAAATCTCGAATTAGATTTTTTTTAATTATCACAATACTGGCGCTATTAAGTTATTATTGTACTATAGGTATAGGAAAATAAATAATTGAAGAGGCATAATATTAATGTAAAAAAACGAATGTAACTGCTAAAATCACGTACCTTGATGTAATCATGAAGAACTTGCTGAAGGACCTCACACACTTTGGGTATAATGAAACTTATTTTTGACTTAGAAATCCGATGTAAATACATTAGGCTGCTGTATGAGTCTCCAGTAGCAAGAAATCTTAATGTGACTGCTAGCTGTTCTGCTGCAGAAACTTGAGTTTCTAAATTTTGTATTTTGCCTAGTAATATGTGGAGCCACCATTCCCAGCAAAATTTCAAAATCGGTGGGACTCATTCTCACAAAGTTTCGAAAACCTTGCCTATCTTTGATCCTTAAATCATTCATAATAGAACGATATGCTCCATAGGTCTCTCTTCTATCCAAAAACTGTCTAGCACAAAACCTACACTTCTTCCTTTTCACTCTATCTTCTTCTTCAAAAATGCAATATGCAGCCCCGCACAAAAGCAGTAATTCTTCATCTGAATCCATCGCAGAACTGAAATAGTCGGACTTGTCTTAACAAGTGTGAACACTCATTCATCCAACAAAAATCGCCAACTCGTCACTGACTGTGTTTGAGACTTGATTGGGCACGAAATAGAAAAGTTGCCAACAAAAATCGTAAGTGTAAACGTACCTTAAGACAACATAAAAACATTTTTTCATTCACAAAGAAACTCAAAACAACTCTAGCAACATGTTGAGATGAAAAATCTGCCAATGCAGTGAAATCCCAATAAATGATCACTTCGTTAATGCCTTTGAGAAAATTTCCAATCTGACTCACCAGAATCTGTCACATTTACGGAGCAGGTTGAACTGTCTACCAATAATGCATGCGAATGTCGGACCAACCACGCCTCCTTTAAGGGCTCTTTCAGCTAAACCTCCTGGGAAGAGGTCAATGTCGTCAACATGTTCATACAGGCGACGCAAACGATCTACAAGCACAGCAGGTATTTCTTGTCTCAAGTCATCAAAGGACCGTGCCCGAGTCATATTGCAGTAGGCTCTGTATTCATTGTAGCCAGGGATTCCATGGTCACGAGCTTTAAAAAAATGTTTTTACGTCATCACATAAATCAATTAAAAGCAATTTTTTTAAAACATGAAATAACAATGCTTTTAACCCCTTAACTGCTATGAACTTATTTACACATTAAATCTTTGTGTGTCTTTAGTGGTACTCAAGCTTTGTACCACAACGAAAAATATTTTTTAAATGAATAACAAGGAAAAACACACCATTTTGTATGAAGTATGTATTGTAAAAATGCAATACTATTAAATGTGGATTTTCTATTTAAAAAACAGCATCTCCCCATTTCTCCGGTTTCCTAAACTCAGCAGTTAAAGGGTTAAAGTAATGCAGCATAATATCAATGTTATGTGTAACTTCCCTATTATATATTACTAGAATAATTGCCCGTCAATATGACAGAATATCTTTAGTTAACCTTAAAATAGTTGCCTCCCTCCCCCTCCTTCTCTCTCGCTTTCTCTCCCCCTCCCTCCCTCCCCCTCCCTTCCACTCTCTCCTTCCCCTCCCTCCCTCTTAAATGTAAGAAGGGACTAGATAGTCTCAATTTCACCCTCAATAAAGTCATTTGTCTGTCTGTCTCCCTCCCTTCTTCCCCTCCCTCTCATTCCCTCTCTCCTCCTCCCTCCCTCCCACCCTCTCCTTCCCTTCTCCCTCTCCCTCCCTTCCCCTCACTCTCCCTCCCTCTCTCCACCCCTTCCCACTCATTCCCTCCCTCCCTCTCCTTCCCTTCTTCCTCTCCCTCCCTCTCCCTCCCTCCCTCTCTCACCCTGCGTTACCATCCCTCTCTCTCCCTCCCTATCTCGTATTAAAGGCATTCAGAGAACGCTTACACCCATAAGGATTGATACAACAATAGGATTTTGAGGTCTAACAATATAATTGGTAGCCAAGGCAACATTCCGTTAAAATGGCAATATTTCCACAAAATATGTGAATTAAACGTATAACATAAGCGATTTAGAATTATATGCAGAAAAAGATGAACAGAATAAGAAACTTTGTAATTTTTTCTTCAAAATGGTTCAGATCCGAAGATTGTAGGTTAATTCCTTCTAATTTTAATTTCCAAAACAATAAAAGTCTGCACATCAAAAAATTGATTTTTACGTTACCTTACGGAAAATGGAAATGTCTTCCTTGGAGTTGAACCCAGGACTTTTTTGGAGATTTATGTTTGTCATTACCTTAAAATATGTTAATCAAGCATCCTTGCCAAAATTCAATCTTCTACCTTTTCGGGAAGTTTGTTAAAATGCTCTATATCGGCCATCGTGAAAGCGTGACCAACCTACCAACAGACCTGGGCTATTATAGTATAAAATGATAACTGGTTTATATAATTTTGAAGAAACTACAAAAGTTTTAGGCTGAACAATGGATTTTGAACATTGTAGTTTTCTATGATTGCAATGAACAGGCCATATCATAACAATTGGGAGTAAAATGTAAATAAGCGAAAAAGTTATAGTGTACAAGGAACAAATTTCATAAGGTAAAAACACAGAGAAAAAAATGTCTGTTGAAAGCAGCATTAACTGATATTCTTCTGCAACATTTATTTGATAGAGAAACTATGCGATTCCATATAAAGAAATAAAAATCTTTATAATGTCTCACTGACAATTGGACTGAATTGGAGATATTGATACATTTCTGCTTCTCTCTTTGACAGATATCATCCAACAAAGAACTCAATTAAAATAGTATTCTTAATCATAATTGGCAATTGTCTCTAATAACAAATTTTAAAATATTTCTCCCTTCATCTCTCATTATTTCCTTTACCATATGCGAGATAATGAATAAAATATCATTTTTTTCCTTTCTCACTCAAACCATCAGCGCCGACCATCCTTGTTTGAGGACGGCTAGTTGAACTACTATTCCGAAATATATTACAATGTCTTCCGTTTATACTTTTATACAAATGAGAGAAGTCTCGGAGACTATTTATACGCATATTACTTCGCTGGAAACATATAGTCTGTGGTTGACCGCCAACCAAAAAGCACGAAAAAATGTTATGTGCAGCTACAAAGAAATTTGTCAATAATTAAAATTAATCAAAGTATTTATAAATTATGTAAAGTGCATTTGGTTATAAATACTTTAATTTACCATAAGTAAAAATCGTTTTATATTTATTTGTATAATTTCTGTGTTATTTTTCAAGTTATTTTATGCCATCCTCATATGAGGACGTTAGGCGCTTATATCTATAATTGGTTTTGAATTGTAGGTACAATATCTTAATAAACTATATACAATTTATCATGGATAGAAGGGTTTTTTCTTGAGAATAAAACTTTGATGGACTGGAAGAGGCCGTTCTTGCTATAATGAATGAAGGATCAATTGACTATGAAAATGCTGAAGAGTTTCAAGCCAATATTATTACACCAAATTTAGATAAACTGATGGACTTTGAGGAATTTGATGATGATGTTTCATGTGGACCTAATTCATTTCCGCACGATATTCCTGGTTCCATTGAATGAATTGAAAGTTTTATCTCTGAGAGGTGTATTTGAAAAGCTTCTTAGTGATGAAATCGTACAATATGTTTGTGACCAAACTATTTTATATGCACAACAATAAAACCATCATGCCTTCAACATTAGTGTGAATGAAATGCAAACATTTTTTGTTGTTTTATTGCTGACAGGTTATAATTGTTTACCTCAAGAGCGAATGTATTGGTCTCACGACGAGGACCTGGGAGTTTCACTTATTTACGATAACATCTCACGAGATCAATATTTTTGAAATCAAATGGTTTTTGCACGTGGCTAATAAAAGCGAAATAGGGAAATCTCAAGACCCAATGCTCAAAATTAGGCCACTTATGAATATGCTTACAAAAAGTTTTTGCCAATGGGGTTTCTTCCAAAAAGACTTATCAGTAGATGAATCCATGGTAAAGTATTTAGGACACAATCCAGCAAAACAATTTATAAAAGGAAAACCTGTAAGGTTTTGGTACAAAAACTGGATGTTGAGTAGTTCTTCTTGGTATTGTTACGTCTTTGATGTTTACTATGGAAAAAATCATAATCAACCGGGACATTCCAAATATTTACGTGTAGGCGCTAGAGTTGTGATCGATTTGTTGAACAACGTACCAAATCCCTCAAATCACACGGTTTTCTTTGATAATTATTTCACCACTTATGCGTTACTGGTATACCTCAAAAAGAAAATAATAAGAGCAATGGAAACCGTAAGAGACAATCGAGTTCATGATTGTCCTATTATGCCTTCAAAGGATATGAAAAAAAAGAGCAGATAAACTTATGATTACCGTTTTGACGAGAATAATGACATATTGTGTGTAAAATAGGACAACAATGTCTGCTCTATCCTAACAAACTATAATTTCGTTGAACCACTGCATTATGTAAAGGCTAAAATTAATGTTCCTCAACCTGCATCATTCGCTATAAATAATGATGGCATGAGGTAGCAATCTCGAGTTGAGCAATGGAAAGCATTTTCACGAAAAACTTGAAAAAAAGTTAAAATGTTGTGTGTCACATGAAGGCTAGATGGTCCTGTAAAAAAACATTATGTATAGAAAAGGGTTGTTACGAAGAATACCATGTATCTGCCTAACGTCCTTATTTGAGGATGGCAATTTTTCTAAAGAAATACAGTAAGTTTTGTTGAATTCTTTTAATATATTGTTTTATTTAGCACTTATCTCACCAGTGAATGAATAAGAACAATTTTCGCCTTGCCGTTTTGTAGCCAGTCCTAATGGGTTAATTGCTCTTCTTGAAATTATCTTCAATTTACAAGTTACCAAAATTTTAAGTAGAATAAATTATATCTTAAAGAGATGTGTTTCATACCAAGTAAAATGTTACCAATCAACAAATTTACTGCTTCATATACGAGTAAGCAGTAGAACTTATTGTACTATATCCTCAATGAGTGAAAATTATTTGAGTAGAATTGAAGTCATGTAGAGCAGTAGTTCTTAACCTTTTTCCTCTTGCGTCCCACCTACCACATTTTCAAGAAACCGTCTCACCATGATATAAAGAAAGCCCTCACTGTTTCTAATAAATTAATTTCTACGTTTATAAGCATATAAGTAGTACATTAATAATTGTTAGACACAAAGGAGAAGGTCGAAATAAGAAAGATTTACTTGGTAAAACCACAAAAATTTATTTATTTAAAAATATTATTTTTGTGAAATTATTTTTATTTCAACAAAGTGAAGAAACTCCATCAAGTTACGCCCGAGACTGTTTTAACTATATAAAGGAGAAGGTGCCAGAAAGTATAACCAATTGGGGTACCAAAATGTCTTCAGCCGACTCTGGTCCTAGACAGCTTTCAAGTCCCACCAGTGGGGCATGTCCCACCGGTTGAGAAACACTGATTTAGAGGACACATTTACATGAACACAATTTTCTATTCTATTATTTCAACTTTTATAGATGCTAGGAAAGCTAAATTTATGGAGTTGGTTCTGTGCTACAGTGATTAATAAATTCAGCTGTAAAATATCTCTTTGGGATGTTCAGTCATGTTGTCTGTTCCTTTCTTTGTCCAAAAAAGGAACAGACAATGCGGTCGAACATCCTGAAGAGATATTCTACTGCCGGACAATGCCACAAATGCCTTCAAGAGAAATTGATTAATAAATTCTTATAATACAGGCAGTCCTCGACATCCGTACAATTCGCTCTTTTGTACATTATAAATTCTCGCCCCTAAACCGCCTTTCGTACTCCGAATTCGGACTTTCGTACATCAGCTGACGAACAAACATTTCGAGCTATCGCATAATGGCACTGTCTGTCAGCCAAGACAACACTTTTAATACTTTTAATAAATTACCAAATTAAATTATGCTATGTAATAATATACGTATTATATGTTAATGTAAGATTTGTGTGTAATGTTTTTTAATATTGTACTGAAATTTGACAAGATTAATACCACTGTAAAGTCGGTTAATAATCAATAAATTATTCAGCCTCGGCAACGTTACCATCTTCGTTTGTACGTATAGCAGTGTTTCTTTGTTTGTGCATTTTAGCCGTTATTTTATAAACACGAGTGAGAAACGGAAAACTGAAAGTGCTAATACAAGTGAAAAGAAACGTAGGACACATAAACTGAACACGATTGAGGCAAAGATGGCAATAATTAGGCATGCCGAAAGCGGCGAATCTTTAGCTTCAATCGGACGCTCATTGGATTTAAGCCGGTTGAGTGTGTTTTCCATTGTGAAGAAGAACAAATATAATAATACAATACGTACTGTGGCCTTCTGAATAAATGCCACATTTTTTTAAAGAGCAAGGAACCGATCTACACGCGCTTCGATGAGGTTGGCGATATCCCGTTAGCAGACTGCGAAACAATTTGAGACATAATGATTGTGCAGTTGTTTGACTTTCTCGCGAATGACAAGTGAACTCAGCGAGATTTTCTTGCGAGTTAGGGGTTCGATTCACAGGTTTGAAGCCTTCTCTGTCTTCTCTACATATGGATTCCTAGGTACAAAAGACACTTTTGTACTCGTTGAAGTACAACTTGCAACACTAGCTCTAATTGCTTCTTCACTTTCCTTATCGATTTGATTGTGGACTCGGTCACACCAAGTAATTTACCAACTGATGAATCAGATTCATTATGCACAAGCCTATCTAAAACTTCAATTTTCTTCTCCAAACTCATCACTTTTTTCGCCCTTTTTACCGACTTTTCTTTCATTTCACTCTCTTTGTGGCCATGATTAGGCAATATTACAAAAAACTATGAAAATAGCAAAATGCTTTAATGAAAAAAAACTCGCACTTTCCTACATTATACATCGACACCCCTAAACCGCCTTCCGTACGCCGAATTCGGAATTTCGTGTTTCAACGAAATGACGAACGTATATTTCGAGTGCTGCTGGTTGCCAGCCACCAGGTCACCAGTTTCTACCGTGTCGGCTTCTTTGTCTGTACTGCAGTGTTTATTTGTGCAATTATTTAAATATTTTATTGCATTTTGTCTTATCTCTCTATATTATGAAATCGGCGATTGTGTCTAAATGGTCCCTGCTCAAAAAACTAAACATTTATACCATAATTAGAGATTTTATAATATTTTTTGGCTCTCTGGGAATGGAACCCCCCGAATAACTAGGGTATGGATTTTTCGGGTTTTACCCGATTTTTACCCTCCGAACGACTTTTTTAAAATTCGGGTAAAACCCGGAAAACCCCGAAATCATTAATTTTATCACACAAAACTTTTTAGATTAACAATTTTATTTTAATGCTTGTATGCATCTAAGAACTTGGACGAGCTCTGTGTTGTTCGTTGAACTGAAATATATATATAGTATTATATATTACATATACTAATAATTATTCATTAGCAAATCGAATATCCATTTTACTAGATTTTAGAATTAATTTCTACATTTGTCCACCCATTTTGTACTAGTGTCGAGCCATATCCCTTCATCGGAGGTTTACTCTCCAGCGGTTAAGACTACCCCTTTTTGCAGCTATGTACCTCCCCGCTTGCGCATTTGGAGACCTTGGGCTTGTAACATAACTATACAGTGTAACAAATGTCGGAAAATAACAAGTGGCGCATTGTGTATCTGTCTGAGTAGCACAAAGTATCAAATTAAAGAAAATGCACACTCGACCGAAGATACCAATATGCTCGATATCACTTGAATCTACATTAAGCCATTTAGTTTATTGTCATACATCGACACGGTAAGCGCGCTATTGGCATAAATACTTTTACGGACGAATAGTTAAGAGATTTAAAGTCTTATTTTGATGAGGATATTAGTAGATGTTCAGGTGAGTATGAGAAATTTTTATTAGTCCATTACTAGTACATCTGTAAACTTACTTTCTAACATAAACTGAATCTCCTTGGTTTGGTAGCACCTTGAATAGGCAAGGATGAGTCTTACAATTAACTGGTCACCGTTAGTTCTTTGATAGGAGAAGAATGAGATATTGAGAAACGGCCTGAGTGACTATTAGTTGGTAATGCCACGAAGAAAAATTATTTTACAAATATATTGTTTTCAAAAGAAGTTGAATAGGGGGCAAAGAGCGTTCCTCTCCTGTTGGAGGTGTAAAACAAAATATATGACACTTTCAGCAATACCTAGGGTTTGATTATTCATTTCAACGGTTTGCTGATTGTTTTATACATGAGCAAGAAAATCCACGAAAATTTAAAAAATCTAAGTATAAAATTGTTACCATCTGAACAGTCCAGTAGAATTATTAAGTATGTCTTTTAAGGTGAATATTCTGTGTACATTGCAGCTTTGAAATAAAACATCTGCCAATTGATTCATTAACAAGGAAATCAAGTCAACATTGCAGATGTTTACGTTTTCCATTTGTCTGATTTAATTACGAGACATCGTGCTCATCTGATGTGGATGAATTTGTGATATTTTTGCTAAATGCTCTAGTGACTGTTTTTTATTTAGTTTTTAATTGCTTTTGTGATTTTAGTGAAAAATATTTTTTTAAATAATTGATTCCTACACTATGAGTAGAAAAATAAAAACACCATCAGATAGGATTTTAGAATACCCTGACTTCAAGGTTTTCCAAACTACAGACAATAGTAATGGAGAAAATGCCATAGTATGCAAATATTGTTGCCTAAAAATTGTGGTTGATCCTAGTAAAAAGCCCTTTGATAGAGTGAACAAACATATTGCTAGTTTAAGACACAAAAAATTACGTTCTGAATTTTTAAATCCTCTTCCCTCAACATCACAGCATCAAGTTACACTTACTAGTAAGACAAAGAGAGAAGGAAAAAAGGCAAGAAGGTGCAATTCATGATTTTGTTCATACCGTTTGTCAAGCTGGATTGAGTCTTAAAACTTCTGATGGTCCAATAGGTAATTTAAAAAAAAAAATATTGTCCTGCTACGAAAACTATGCCAAAATATGAAATGTTACACAAAAAGTATTTGCCTGAGTATACAACCAAGAATTTTCCAAAATAAAGGAATTGATAAAGTACTCAAAAATAAGCTTTATTATTGATGAAAGCCACGATATAATATTTTTTGAAATCATCCGAATTACTCTATGTTAACCCCCGATATTTACCCAGATTGAAATTATTTATAGACCACGATAAATTTATGCCATATTTTCACCCGATTTTTACCCGAATGCAAAGAAAAATAATAAAACCCGTTATTTACCCCCGATTGGATTTTTTTTAACCCGAAAAATCCATACCTTACTTATAACATGTTAATCTATGTTCGACATCTGTACATTCGACTTCCATACAAGCTTTCAGGAACGCATTATGTATGGATGTCGAGGACTGCCTGTATATGAAATCATAGATAAATACTTCAGAAGCTGTAATAATGCTGTATGTATTCAATTGTTTACAGTTAAAACTGTTAGAGTGCCTATACCTCTTTGGATGTTTATTGCAGCAAGATCCATTCCAGAATAAGGAGTCCTCCGATCTTCAAAAAGATGATTAGTCACTTCAGTGGTGATGAATTGATCTAGGGTTTCCATAGGAGTGGCTGAAAGCCCTCTAATTAACTCGTCCACAACTCCTGCACCATAGAGAACATCAGGATTAAAGAAAGTGTCCCGAAGTCTAACTGGTGGTTCTCTTGCAATATATTTAACATCAGCACGCTCTAACTGAGGCTTTAAAAGGCTGTGACCAAACCTAAAAGCTGCAGATGCAAACTCATTGGCTATTGTGGCATCACAGTCAGGGTCATAACCTGAAGAAGAAATAAAATGTCAGAATAAAACAAAAAAGTAAAAATAATCTGAAATCAACTGCATGGTGACAAAGAAGATGGAGAGTTCAACTAAAGCCTCTTCTTTTATGTAACGCTATTTCAAAAATAATTTTAATATAATTTTTGTAACCCATACAAATAGGAGATTTAAAGTGGCATCATTCCAATACGAACTGCACAGATTATTGGGTAATAATAATTAAAAATATAAGGCAAAATTACTCAACTACAATTGAAGTTTTCTATAAGGTTCCCAAAGTACATAGTATATAAATGAAAGCATTTCTCTTACCTGTAAAATATCCATCTGGAAGAAGATCCAATCCATATCGTGCTGCACCTTCCATGCCTAGCACCCTTGGGAGAAATTCGTTATATGTTATGTGCTGAGTAACTGATGAAAGGATACGCCGAGATTCTCTGTGTAACTCCTCATCGCCCCAATGAGGGTTTAAATTTTTAAGTTCTGCTGCTAGACGGTTGTGCTCACGTAGGAAAAGTGTATGCAGTGATGCTAACCCAGGCTGCTCACTGCTTCTCGCATCACCTGAAATAATTAAAATTTTTAATTTAAATACAACTTTTGTAGCATATTATTATTTTTAAGTAATTACTATAATTACTATATTTTCAAATATTTCCATAGAATGTTTTTTAGTTAGCAAGTGTTTAAGTATGTAAAATTATGTGTAGAGTATTTCATCTCAAAAATTTCACACTAACAATAAGATATCTCGGTAATATTTGTTTAATATATTCGTTACAGCATGCATTTATCTATATTTAAAAATCTACCTGCTCTGAAACATAGTCCAGAATCTGATTTACATTCTGGATGAGTTGCCGTAGTTGGTAGAAGAGGCTTAAGTCCACGTCCAGTGTGCCTTGTGACATTCATCCGGCCACCTGAAAATTCCCTCAGAGCCTTTGCCTCACACACATCTGAGCCATACACAAACGAGGCATCTACATAAGCTGTGACCTGATTTAATTGTTGCCGTACACCTAAAAGATTAAGTGAATAAAATGAAAACTTTCATTCTTTTCAAAATTTGCATATTCTAGTGACGAAAATAGGATATTGAAGTACAATATTAACCTAATGTAAGCTGTCCCGGAAGGGAACGAATCACAGGAATGCATAAAGGCTGCCCATTACTGATATTAACTCTTGGAAAATAAGGGTCTGAATCAGGCACAGGAATAGGAAAGCATTCTGGATGCACTGTAGCGGCTGAATCACAGGCCTTACAGTCCAGAATTGAGTCACCAAATCCTTGATTATAAATTTGAAAAAAATATAACAACATTAATATTATCCATAAAAAATTTCCGTTATTTTGATATATTTAGATAAAGTTTCTCAACTCCTTTGATTTATCTTACCTTTATGCACAGGTGTATGAGTCAGATCATGATCAAGTATCTGTCCAAACTGCATAAACATTAAGGAATATCTGACATGTGGATGGCTTGCATCTGCATGTACACCAACTGAAATAAGACGAGCACTTGGCAGCTGTTTTCCAGCTACTGACAATGCTCTTGGGGTGCTCAGTCCTACAATATGAAAATAGAAAGTGAGATTTAAATCATTTGGTATGGTAAGAGAGAGAAACCTCATAATTTTATTGTTCATTTCTTCTTGTTAAATAATTATTGCTTCCAGAATTCATAGTAGTAATATACCATACTATGGGTGCCATCCCTCTTTACAAGAAGGAAGGTTTTTCCATTAAATATTAACATCTGTACAATATATTACTATTCTTGAAAAATAGAGTCCCCTAACATTAAATATTTCAACCCTGGTTTTATATAATATATTAAAGTTAAGAATTTCCTATCAGTCAACACTCATTAATTCTGAAATAGAGATGTTTATAGTTTTCAAACATCAACTTATGCCAAAAAAATTAGTGAAACAAAAATAGATGAAAATAACAAAAGAGTTGACCCTTCAACTGTATTTGATAAAATATTCTGAAGAATTATCAGCAGATACTAAAAGAAATTCTTACCGTCTTCATATGCAGATGGCAAAAGGCGATTAAAAGCACGAAGGGATTTTCCAAGCTCTGGTTTACGCAGGTTATTGCACCACCCTGTAACACTGCGATATTTACTAGTATGGTCACAAGGGGCTGCTTGTTCATCACATCGAAATACTTTAGGAATCTCAACAGCATCAGACACATCAATACCAGGCAAAGCAGCAGTTAACAAAGCTCTCAATTCTCTTTCAGTATTACGGGTGGATGTGGCACTGAATTTACTTGTAGTTTCATGATCTTGTAAGTGGCTACAAATGAGAAGAAAATATTTTAATTAAAAAAGAATGGATTTCTTGTGAATACCATATAAATTAAAAAGAACAATTCCAATAAGTCTCAATTCCATAACCTTGTATTTGTGGTTTAGCTCAGTGTTTTTCAAACTTTGGGCCGTGGCCCCCCAGGAGACCACAAAATTATATTAGATATTAGGTGAAATGCCAAAATATAAAATATTCATGAATAATAAAATTTCATCAGGAAATCTGATGAAATAGAATGTGATAAAAATTATTAACAGTTATATAGATTAAAAGAAATTCTTATTAAAGTTTATTATTTTTACTATTTTTCAATTCAAAGGGGACTGCATAACATTCTAGGTGGCTACTACAGTTGAAGGCTTGAAAACCACAGGTCTAGCTCAATATATCTTTTGTAGGAAAATATTTTTTAAATTCATTTGTAACTTTATTCATTTTTATGTTAGAATAATTTTTTAAAATTTGTTAATTTTTACATACTCTTGCAGAAAGCTCGACACAAATCTCATGGAAGCAAATTGCAAAATCAGAGATGTGTTAGCTATTTCTGCTGCCTGACGAGTAGGACGATTGAAGCCAAAGGCTGTTCCAATAGGGGACTGAGGATCAGCATCCCTTCCTAAAATGATATGGTAAAGACCAATGGGTGGTTAGTATCACCATCGAAAAATTAAAAAAATACATTACTTTTAATGATATAATCATGAGATACAATCCTTAAAAGTTTTGAAAATTACTTTACCATAAATTTTAAATTAGAGAGATTAGAGACTGTACACTCTTTAAAATACATATTCACTGTATGTATGTTCTTATAAAGTACATGTATTGTAAGAAAATGGAAAAATATCAAACACAGTCATAGAGAGAGAAGTTGCTTGATTTATTAATATTTACTATTAAAAGTTTTTGATATGCACACTTGGCACCAGGCCCCACGATTTTCCTAGCTGGCTCTGCTGGAGCACTGCATGGAAGACCAGCACTGTACATACCACAGCAACCCCATATTTTAATAATAACAATTATAGTATAATTTTGGGTATTTCAAGAATAAAGAGTTAAAATAGTTGCATAGGTCTTACTTTGTTGTAGAAGTGCCATTTCACGATGGATAACATCTCCCAAGTCTCTTTTGGCTCTTGTCACTGATTCCCTCAATAGACTGTCAGATACTCGAATGGAAGGAGAGAATTGTGGTTGAAGAGGAAGACCAGCAAGGGAAAACTGCGCTGTGATCCATGCTGGGGAAAATTCTACTGATTTTAGTGCACCACCCTTGATGCACAGGGTAGGATAATTCCTGTTAAAAATAATAAAATATCTGATATTTATTTGTTGTCTCAGATTAAATAGTCTGAAATTAGAGATGAAATGCAGGCAAATGAAATTAAGTCAAATTTTTACTGATGAAAAAATGTCTCAAAAACAGAATTTTATGATAAAAATACAACAATTTTTGTCTTATCGATGAGTTTCATTAAATTCATCATAATTGCATACAGTTACCAAGTTAAACTATATTAAATATATGTTACCAGCAATTTGGTTATTTTTTTGGTTAAATTTTATCTATCATCAGTGCATTTTAAAAAAACTTACAGAAATGGATCAACATGAAGAAAAGCTTTTGGTTGAACTCCTATAATTTCATCAGAATTGTCACAGATAAGTCTTGCAAGACTTGCCTTTCGTATTTCAGCCAGCTGATCTGAAAAGCCAAAGGAAAATTTTAAAAGATCCTCTTCATGTGTATTTTTACTTTCTCATATACGAAGTATATTGAGAAAGTATTGTAATCGTGAAAAAATTCAACCTCAAGATTTTTACGGAAATATACATTTAAGATGTCGCCGAGTTCAAAAAAGTGGTTTTCTCAATGCCGTCTGCCTGTTACTGGCTCTAGAGCCTAAATGGTGGAGTGAAAATGAATGAAATCTCGTACTTAGGCATTTTATCATACTGAGCAGAGTATACTTAGAAATGGTTGACATTGCTCAATAATTATGAGTAGTTTATTCTACGCATTTTTAACAACTCCGATTTTCTCAAAAACAGCTCTAACGATTTTGATCAAATTTAGTACAGTTACTTGAGTTTACGTCTTCAATAATACCAAATAGCTCATATTTCTCAAAAAATGAATATAAGACTAGTTTATTCTAGGCAACTTTAACAATAATTTGATTTTCTCAAAAACGGCTTCTACGAATTTGATCAAATTTCGTACAGTTACTTGAGTATACGTTTGCAATAATACTACATATATCATTTTTACCAATGAGTAAATATAAGACTAGTTTATTCTTGGTCAACTTTAAGAAAAATTGGATTTTCTAAAAACCGGCTGATACGATTTTCATTTTCTAAAGATAACTAAACGACGCATTAGTATATGAGAAAGTCTGTACAATGTATGTTGTACCAATTTTTTATTCATGAAAGTCTAAAATGATTTATTATAAACAAAACTTACCTTTTGTGAAGGAGCTAGGAGGTAGGTCATTCTCATACCAGTATCGATCACCTCGTCGTAGAGCAAGAAAATGCCGGCCTAAGAGACATGCAAGGGTAGGTCCAACCATAGCTCCCTCTGCAGGAACTTCTGCCAAAGCTCCAGTGAATAAATCAATGTCACCCACATCCCTAAGAAAGAATGTAGTTGATTTAAGGTATATTGAAATGTCATTTTATCTGAATTGTAAGTTGGAATATAGAAGTAGTAATATATTGACCATTTAAAAGGATGGTTTTTGTCAAGTTGATTAATGAAGTGTATGATTGGAAACTAAGTTTTTTATTTGATCTGATTGAATTTCCACTAAGTTATGAATTTTTAAGCATATACCTATATACTTTGCTTAAAGTAGTAATTGCTTCAGGAGTCATAAGATCAGATAAGTCTTGGAATCGTCGTACAGATATTAAACCACAAGGTTCTCTCCACTTTACATATCCTGGAATGCCGTGGTCTCGCCCCTGTTGAATTACTTGAGCTGCTAAATCCATACCATGCCCTATAATGCACAAAAATATATTATTGTATCAGAATGAAACTTCTTTTAAAAGGAAAAAACTCTGCTTTCTTATAATTTAAACTTAATTCACCCTGTCTCTGATATTCAAATTTTAAAAAATAATGACTTTTTATTTAAAAATATTTTTATATTATTTATTACTAAATGTTCCATTATAAAAACACAACTCCATTTATGTTCATGATACTGGATGTGAAAAACTATGTTGCTAATATAAAAATTGTTGACTCTAAAAACTCTTTAGAAGGAATTATTTTATTTATAGATTTTAAAAACATTTTGTCACCATATAGTAAAAATAAAAATATTTAAAAATATAAATAATAATTTTATGTTTGTGTTATTTTACAGTATGAATTTTTCAAAAACTGGAAACATCCTTATGATATATATATATATATGTATAAATTTTATTTTTGACCTACCTTTGGCTGGGTCCTCAAACATATGATTAGTCATGACGTCATTGATGAACTCATCATCACTCTGAGCAGGGCTGTTTAGCAAACCTCGTAAAACATTGTCTGGACCATTTACACTTTTACCGTCTACATCCAAACGATTCCAAGTTGCTGGCAAGGGAGAAGGTACACCTGGAGCTATACGTTCCTCTCCCATTTTTCTACCATTCTGAAAAGTAAATGAGATTTTTATGATTTGTTGTGCTATATATAAATGCTTTTCTATTTTTTTGCTTTGTAATAAAATATCAAATCATTGAGAGCCTTAAAATTTCAAGCAAAATAAATTATAATACAAAACTTCTTATTGCAATTAGTAAAAAAACAAAATATTCTCAAGTTTCATTCCATTAATAATCTATACTTAAATTGATTTGTTGAATATGCTTTTATCTTCATAAATATATTTGGCATATTTAAACTATTGTATATAATTATTATTTGCTGTGAAGCTCATGATGATACTTCTGAAATGTTTTGGCATGAATCATTTGACCTACCTTATCTAAGAGGTCAAGGCTTTTTGGCATAAGAGAAGCAACAAAACGTAGTGCAGCCACGGCAACTCCATTGGCAACTCCTGGATTCATATCAATGCCATATCCAGTATAATGTCCTGAAGCCAAAGGCTCGATACCTAACTTCTCAACTGCACTCTGTAAGGTGTAAATTGAAAAAAAATAGTATTAAAAAAACCTAGTTTTAAAAATTATATTTACTTTATAGTAACTTTCGATCAATTAGTTATGAAAAAATTGAAACAGTAAAACCTTATAAGGTCGGAATTGAAAGGACTTAACCAATTACCTTCAAACTACATATGATCGAACAATTCAAAACAAAACAAGGAAAACAAAGAATGGCCACACACCTAGCACATTTTGTGAAACTTTTCCCACCACATTTGCAATCACGAATTGCATAATTTGTTTTTCTTAAATAATAATCCAAGACATTTTTTTCAGAAAAGAATAAAACTTATACCATCGTCAAAGATAAAAAAATGCCAGCAAGGGATCAAACCTCCTAACAACAAGCATCATCTTCGTAGTCTAGTGCCTCAGCTACTCGACCGCCCTGACAACCTACTATTAAACTTTCTGCTGAGGGGTTTTAAGGGGTGCAGTAATCTTCAATAACCTTTGACTCCCGATTTCTTGCAAACTAGTGTCTATGGAGCCAAAAGCCGGGACACGTGTCTGTTTATTTTTATCCTTCTATCTACCAGCAAAGTTTGGTTACGGTTTGTGACATCGATGCCTGGTCCTCCCCTTGTTAGAATGATGAAGATCAAGTACTTGAATCACTGAATTCATGCTATATCTCATCTAACAATAAGTGAGCTTTCAAAAATATACCAACTGACTTCTCAGGCTGTTAAATGTACATTGCAATGAAGTTGGAGAAGGAGAAAAAATCTGAACTTGAGCAGGAATTGAACCAGCAGAAAACATCTCTCAGTGAGGATATCTAGTGTTGTAAGGTTTACTAACTGAGTTATTCCTTTCTTCACTGTAAACAGGGCCAGATTTACAGTTGTGGGAACCTTGGGGCAATCAAAATGTGGAGGCTCCTATCAGTAATAACAAATTTAGGTTATATTGCAATTACTTATAAATAAACAATAATTCAGTATAAATAAAAAAAATTATTAGGGAAAACTGTTTTGACAATTCTTCTTTTTTGTTTACTTCTTATAATAACTAAAAATACAAATTAACTTTTTGTGTTTTAGAGAAGCAAATGTCTCAATAATATCTGTGGATTCTATTTCGCGAAGTAAATCACGCTCAATGATGAGCAATGCAAGTGACGAGAGACGATCTTGTTTCATTTCCGATCAAAGCCTGTTGTTTATGATGTTCATCTTTGAAAATGATCGTTCCCCACTGCAATTGGATACCATTAATACCAAATATATCCTCAAAGGAATTTCATCATTTGGAAATGTAGCTCTGAAGTCATGCTCAGTAAGAACTCTGTAAAAAAATAATTCTTTTGGTACATTGTCCTTACAGTCTTCTTTGTAAAGATTAATAATCGCTGCAAATTGAGTGTTTGCTGAACTTCCTTTGTTTTACCGTAATCCAACGGGGTAAATTTCACATTTGTTTTGTGAGGACACGCATGAACATATTCTTCTGTTCCAGACATTTTCTTTGTTGCATCCTCATATTCATCGAACTTGTCTCTCTTAGATTCTACGAATGACTTAAGAGACTTCAGTGCCATTACTGCAGACTGAAGAACCATTCTTGGATCCTGTATAATCTGGTTTGTAGCATTGAATTGTTACATTATATCATTCCAAAACCTAGTGTACAGTGCAATTTCAACAATGCACATTTTCTGATACATCCCAGCAGCTTCATTTCGAACCACGTCCTTTTGCTCCTGATCATTTGAGATTTCATGTAGCACGTCCTTTATCTTTTCATGTCCATGTGCAATGGCTTTCGTCGCATCAGCTCGGCAAGACCAATGGGCTTGACTCAAGTTCTTTGGCACATAAAATTTCGTGCCTGCCTCAGACAACTTTTTAGTAAGAATTTCATAACGTTTAGGTGTTGCCGTGAAAAATACATGGATATGCTGGACAAAATCAAAAAAGATAATGGCTGCTGGACATGAATTGGCAGCTGTTTTTCCTACCAAATTAAGTGAATGACCACAGCATGGCACAAATACTGCCAAGCTATTTCGCTCAGTCAATACAGCTTGCATTCCGGAGTTTTTTTCATTTTAATTTACGATTTTATTAAATTTGTTTAATTCCGAGTCGATAGAGACCCATATAGCCTATATCTGATAATTTACTTGTCCCCCCTTCCTGTCCTCCCCCCTACACTGCCAGTGTTTTCTGTTTTAATTTACGATTTTATGAAATCTATATCTGATAAAGTTTACTTGTCCCCCCTTCACTTTCTCTCCCCCCCCTCCCCCAATTCCTCGGACGATATGTCGTTGGACAAAATAAACATTGGACGAAAAGTCATTGGATGAAAAGTATTTGGACGAAATACCCATTGGACGAATTGTCCCTGGACGAAATACCCGTTGGACGAAATGTCTTTGGACAAAATGTCTTTGGATGAAATGTCTGTGAACTGGTGAATTTTGGAATAGAATCTCTAGGTAACTTACAATTTAACTGTTGTATCATCCATTGGCCATTTCCAATGCAGTCCACTGAAGGGTTCACTAATAATAGTATTTTGAATTTTGCCTTCAAACATAAGTATCAAACAGCAAAACATTCTTTCGTGGATTGCTGCAGTACAACTGTCAACTCATTTGTCAACAGTTAACATATTTCTTTAATAATTTTATAGCTTATTAAACCTCAAGTGATAAAAATGGTCCAAAAACAGTGTTAGTGACAATGATGCTGAAAGGTCCAGAAATGTGACATCCCTTCAAATAAACCTAGAAGTGAATGAATGAAAATGATGCAGTCTAAAATTTCAAGTAAACTGAGGCCTAGAAATTCAGTTTTATATGATGCGTGTAAGGTCTTTTTGAACGAATTATTGACCTATGACATTGTTCCTATGGGAAAATCAGTTTCGACTAACATCATTTCAATAATCATCAGGGATTCCAGGAACCAATTAACGACAGTTATCAAGGTCCTATTCTATTTTGAATTACTCAATACTGAACTTATAAGATTTTACTGTATTAGTTATATGAGTTTAACAAAAAATGTATACATCTTACCTTACCCAGAATGAGGGGGAGAAATTCTGAGTATGTTATGTGCTGTATCTCTGCTCCAACAATTCGCCTGACCTCTTGAAATAATGTTTCATCTTCCCAATGAGGGTTTATTTGTGCCAATTCTTTTGCAATCCTGTTATGTTCTCTCATCCATAGTGTATGGAGAACTAGAAGACCAGAGTGTTCATTGGCTCGCATGTCTCCAGCTTTAAAACATCTGATTTGTGGAATATCAAAAACTGAGTATAGTGGTTGCTCTCAAATCTTGAAAGAAATTCTTTCTTCAAATGCAATTTTTTTAATTTGAATTATTCATTTGCCAATAACTTGTTATTCCATGAAAAGGTATTTATATTTTGTAATGTGAAATTTTTAGTTAGGATTTGCGATACTTGACAATCAGAAATTGCAATGCAGAAATGCAATTAGGTGGAGTATTCGATGCAGCAATGGATGATTTTTAGTTTCACTTTATACTGATTTATATTGAATGAACTCACCTGTTGGAACTATTTCTGTAGCTTGGGCAGGAAACAGAGTCACTTACAATTGGGAGGAGTGGCTTTTTCCCAAATGAGAAAATTGAAGAGTAAGAAGTGGTGCGCAAAAATCCTCCCTGAAATGTTCGAAGCTCTGAGGCATCTTCACGTGAACTTCCATAAATTCCAGATCCATCAAGGAAAGATGTCGCCTGATTCAACTGTTCCCTTGGTCCTGTTAAAGCAAAATAATTGATATGACATCATAATGCACACAAGTCATATTTATAAGTTTTTATTTAATCATTATATTGGGATTACGTGAAAATAAAACATCATAGAGAAGAAAAAATCATTCTCAAACTAGTAAGAATATTTAAAGAATTAAAAAATAAAATCTTTTTGCTTTATAAAATATGCGGCCTTAAAAGGATAAAACGAAAATTTTCAGATTATTTGTTCGTTATAAACAGGGCCGGCTTCAGACTTTTGGCCGCCCTGAGGCGGGAAGATTTTGGCCGCCCCCCTCCGACCCTCATGTCCCGTAATGTTCGAGAATTCACACTTTTTTGAACCATTAATATCTAAAATTATCACAAAATATAAAGGTATTTTAAAGAGTTTGTATGTTGTGCTGTAGTAGCTTCACTAAATCCGTTGAAATTCAACGGGAAATTCTGCTAGTTTATAATATAAAAACGATAATAATACTAATTTTATATTAAACAAAATTCATTATTGTACGAGCGTCCATTAAACAACAGTATTTGTAAGGCTACCGCATATTTAAATTTACAGTGGATTCGTATTCACCCATTGGATCAAAACTGAATAAGAAAGAACAGACAGACAGAGGGAAGAAAATATAATCTTATGTTGCCAGTGAAAAATTGAATATAAATCTCGTGTAAGTTAATGATGCTATGAACATATTTAATATCCAGTAGAAAAAATATATCAAATTACAAAATTGCGTACTCTTACAGAAAAGGTTAATACATCGAGCCACATAATTAGGTCGGAATACGTAAAACTCGTTTTAATGAAGACATAAAAATGAAAAGTTTTTAAATGCATACATAAAAACTAATTGCTTAATTAAATAGAATGAAATGTAAGCACATGTTGAACTATTTCTCATAAGAAAATATCCGCTAGTGTTTAAATGTGAAATGCAATTTAGGCGTTTTTTCGAGTCGATTTGACTCGAGTGCGACAATGCAATCCAACAATGCAAATCCCAGTGGGGACATCACGTTAAAATGAGATGAAACAAAAAACTGCTATATACGTCAGATTTAAGCCATTCCGAATTAGAGACGCTAGGAATAAGGCACTTGATTGAAGTCTCTGTAGGAAATGTGCGTCGCACGTTTGTCATTTCTATCATTTTAACAAAGTTAAAGAGAAACAATTCACTCATCGAGAATTCTTAAGTTATGGTCATAAGCACAGCAACTAATAGTAATATCCACAAAAACAAAATGTTATTCACTATTTTGATATCTTAGAATGATCTGAAAATTTGAAATTTTCTCACTTATTTAATTATACCTATCTTCGTGAAAATCCTTACAGGAGAAAAGACCTAGCTGCTGTGAGCACTGGGGAAGAGATTTATAGAATTTATCGTACAATAATGGAAAGATACTAAATACAAGTAATGATTATTATCTAAGGGCTAGATAAACGAATAAAATCCAACAAGAGAATTATAATAAGTTACAAATTTTAATTTTACTATCAACCGTACTTAATTCGAAGAATCAAGAAATAGTAACATTATTAATTCCGACTATAACGTAACTACGCAACTTCAAGAATTCACTTTCGATATAAGAATTATATAAAAATTATACTCACACCTTCTCCCTTTGTTTTGGCGAACCAAAAAGTAAAGCAATGAAAAGGTGTAATTTAGTAGGGGCAGTATGGAGGAGAATTCATGGGAGTTGCTCTGAAGCTGAGAGCAGCGATAGTTATATTCAGTAAGGTCTTTCCAGTTATAGACGCCGGTAGGGTTTCCTCACAACAAAGGGTTTAGCGAATAGCGGGGTGGGAAATTTATCCGAAAAACGATAATCCTAAATATTAGGGTTAGGGTATAGTTTTTCAACTTTTGAGATTTTTACTTGAATGACTGATTTGGACTTGCAAGTTATTATAGGAATCATCAATAACATAGGGGTCATTATGAAAAGGCGAAAATGCCGACATCGGCTAATATTAATAATATTAATTATTCCGAGAAATGTCACAATACACCGAGAAATAATTGAAGTAAATCTCTCGAAATAAATCAGATTACAAAAAGAAGTTTAGTATAAACCGTAGCAATTCATTAAATTCAAACTAACCTCTCCAATGGAAGACGATGTACTGACAATGTTGTGAGTGAAGATGTCCCACGTAGTGATGAGAAGATCTGAATCGTTAGGATATCCTTCTATCAAAATTAAAAGTTTCTCTCACAAAAACTCCAAAAGCGAAATCAAAGAAATTAAAAACAAATAATTAAAATGTTTCACGAGTAAAATACTAACTAGTCCTATTAATTTTTACGCAAAATTCACACTGTTACTGCAAAAATACGACACGACTCGCTCTCTCTGCGATGTTACTTCATCCACAAACTAAGAAAATCTGAGGTGATCTGAGGGTCTTGAAGTAATTTCTTTTTCGAGAAATATTAAGAGAAAAAGGAGAGAGGGTGAAGAGACCATGTGTAAAACACGTGTCAGAAAGTTTTCTTGGGAACGTCGCGATGTTTGCCGACGCGTCGGTAAGATTTCTTTCTAGCCACCCGTAAGGTCATAAAATCTAAAACCTTCAAAAAGAAAGAAAGACTGCCAGCAGTAGCGTTTATGATCTTCGCATACGTCGAAGACGGTACAGCGGTTCCTGTCCTCTAATTATTCTTTTCCTTTAGAAACATCCGATAGATTGCTTTAAAATATTTTCTGAACTCACGTGCAAATCGTTCCGTTTCCTGGATTCTCAGAGAGTGGAAAGGGGAAAATTCTGTCTTCATAATAAAAATAAGAGGGAAACAGAATCGCTGGAATCAGGGATGCCGCATGTCCTTTTAGGTCAAATATGCCGATGGGACCAAGGTGGGAAATTCCCCCCCCCTCACTTTCTTGAAAACATCCCTTTTTTCCTTCACCCTCGGAGACAAAGGATATGGAAAGCTTGTAAAAACTACCTCGCGGATCCGACCAGCACATGTTGCCTTTGTTTTGCTTTATACTTCCCTCCATTTTTCGCAATTATGTCTCTATGAGCTGGGTGGACGCTCCTGCTGTAAGACCGAAGTTGGGAGAGGGAGGGGCGTCATTGTGACCACAAACGGCATCAGGCCGCCCCCCTCGAGAGTGCGCCCTGAGGCGATTGCCTCACTTGCTTACCGTCTGAAGCCGGTGCTGGTTATAAAAGATTTTGGTGTCATATTCTTTTCATTACTGTTGCTTTACATATCATTTATGTAATAATTTCGCTTTTATAGGACATTTTCAAGGTTGAGATTCATTAGAAAAATGTGTTTTGCTATTAACTTTATATTCAGAATCCATTTACTCCAGTTTATGGACTGAGATTATTACGTAAATGATACCTAAAGTTATAGTAATGAAAAGAATATGACACCAAAATCTTTTATAACGAACAAATAATCTGAAAATTTTCTTGTTTTATCCTTTGAAGGCCGCATATTTTATAAAGCAAAAAGATTTTATTTTTGAGTTTTTTTATAATTCTTACTTGTTTTCATCTTTTAACGGCAAAAATGAATAACATTCAATGAAAAATTACTAACATAAATAATTTAACTCAATCACTTCCTTACAATAATTGATGTCAAAGTTTGTGATTTGTGGAACTTTGTGACTTCAAACGACTGTAGCGCTTGTAAGCTCGTCAGTCTAAATCACAAAGCAAATCAGAAGAGATACTCGGTACCGGCATTAACCTACTCTTTTCGAAAAGAACCAAGGAGGACCAATGGCTTTATGTCTCTTCCAATGGATGAGGCGTTGATTCGCATGCTCTCCTCTAAACACACAAATAGGGGGCCGTAAGATCTATTGAAAAAATCCAAATTTCGCAGGTTTTCAACAGATATGCTCAGCGTAGCAGGCCAATGCACTCGCCACTATGCCACAGCACCCCATTTCGCAAGTTTTGAAATTTGAAGATACTTTTCTACCCAGAAGCCATCTACTGCAGCGTGAGGAATAAGAATACATTCCCAAAGGCATCATCTACTGATTACGAGTTGCTAATTGTTTTATGAATAAGTTCAAAATTTTAAAAGTAATAGTGTGGGGCCGAGGCAGAAGCGGGAAGCGGACGGGGAATTGTCACAGGAAAAACCCCAAGAGAAGGACGCTTCAGGAGAAAGTGACCCCAGGGGTTGAGGGAAGGGGATTAACGGTTTATGCGGGAGACGGTGGCGGAAGGACGCTTTTCCGAAGGGAGAGTAAAGGCGACCTTAGGCGAGACAAGACGATGGTGTGGAGTCAATTGTGTTTGTTTGTTTCTTCGATTAAATCTGTTTAAATTAGCTTGGTGTTTGTTACGCTTATTTCTGATTAATTCCCGTAAATCCCACAAAACTTGGGGGCTCGTCCGGGATGCGGGCTAACTTAATTAGGAATTTGTGAACGTGTGAATCCGGAGGCGTCAAGGAGGAGCAAAGCCGCATGCAGCGATGAGTGGAGATCATCGCACCCCGAAGTACTTGTGAAGGACCGGCGTATCCAGAGGAGCTGGATAAAGGTGAAGCTCAACGCACGAAGGCAGGAGGTGAAGGCGGCGATGGAGGAGGAGGTGAGATTGCAGATGGAGGAGCAGATGCGCTCGATGAGGCAGCAGCTACTGAAGGAGCTCCAACGGCCCCGGCCGGACACGCCCGTGGCCCCGCTACTGCCGCCGCCCCCGCCAGCTGACTGGCGTGAAAGGGAGTTGGAGTATCTGCGTCGGGAGAACGAGCTGATGCGGCGTGAAGCAGCCCGTGCACGTGGGGAAGACGTGCCTGGTGCGGCCGCACGGCCGGGTGAGGGGACCAAAATTCCCTTCAGAGACGCAGCGGAGACATTACCGAGATTTGACGGGAAGGATCCAGCCTTGCCCGTGGAATCATGGATCGAGTCGGTGAGTGAGGATGCAGGCGTCTACGGCTGGAGCCCATTTGAAACTTTTGTGGCGGCAAAAAAGGCATTGGAGGGAGCCGCAAAGTCGTGGTTGTCGGCGCAGCGGAATATCACGACATGGGACGGCCTTAAGCAGGCTCTGGAGGAGGAGTTCGCGGATCGAGTGGACAGCAGGGACGTCCACGAGGCACTGGCTAAGGAGGAAAAGAAGCCAGACGAGCTGATGATGGAGTACGTCCAACGTATGCGGTGCATCGGGAGGAGAGGGAATTTGGACGACGCCGTCGTAATCAGATATGTGGTTGACGGGATCGCGGATGATCCCATGAATAAAATCACCCTCTATGGAGCGAGGACGTTTGCCCAGCTGAAAGATCTGCTCGTGGGCTATGAGGTGGCAGTGCGGATGAGAAAGGAGGCATCCCGCTCGAAGCCCGCGCCAGCAGCGGCGAAACAGTCAACGGAGAAGGCGAAAGGAGACCGGCAGTCGAACCGTACCAGGCCGGATCACTGTTTCAACTGCGGAGAAAAGGGCCACATTGGACGCGATTGTTCGCGCAAGAATGATGGTGCACGTTGCTATAGATGCCAGAAGACCGGCCATATCTCCAGAAACTGTCCGGAGGCTAGGGACAGTAAGGCGAAATCCGGAAAGCCCGCGGATGGAGGAAATGAATCCTATAAGATTCTTAGAGTTGCCGCCGGGAGAAACAGGAGCAAGGTGCTGGCGAACATCGGAGGGCGCGAAATCGAGTGCCAGATGGATAGCGGCGCAGATTTCAACGTGTTGGGAGAAAAATTTTATAGAAGCATTGCGGAGCAGCAGGACGTGTCGCAGCTGGAGGAGTGCGTTGAAATTCTCGAGGGGGCAGGAGGAAAGCAGTTCCACACCCTGGGCTGCGTAGATGTCCCGACATTGATCGGAGGAACAACGTACCAGCTGACATATCGAGTGGTACCGGAAGGTGCCGTACCAGCCGATGTCTTACTGGGAGACCCGCTGCTGGACCACGCGAGAGTGGTCCTGGACAAGGAGGGAGCCAGCGTCGGACCTTTAGCCGGGAGCGATTATGTTCTGCTCGTTCTGTCGGAGAAAGGAGACGTGGTGAGCGGCGTATTAGAGGGCGTAAAGGAGGAGTATCAGCGGAGGGCGATGGCTTTGATCGAAGGATACCGGCCGACGGACCAGGAGCAGGCTTCCGTGGAAATGAGGATCGTCTTGAAGGACGAGACGCCGATAAGTCGCAACCCGCGACGTTTGGCGCCAAAGGAGAAGGAAGAAGTGGAGCAGCAGATTGACGAATGGCAGAGGGAGGGGATCGTGGTTCCTAGCAATTCAGAGTTCGCGAGCCCGATAGTGGTCGCGCGAAAAAAGGATGGATCGGCGAGGATTTGCGTGGACTACAAGCTGCTCAACAAGGTGATCGTGAGAGAGCACTTCCCCTTGCCCCTGATAGAAGATCTGCTGGACAGGCTGGCGGATGCCACGGTGTTTTCCACTCTCGACCTGAAGAACGGGGTGCTCTACAAGGGCCCGGAGGGCCTGGAGAAACTGGTCGTGCCAAGAGGCATGCAGGAGGAATTAATAAAAAATGCTCATGACATCGGGCATTTTGGAGTGAAGAAGACGATGGAGGTGCTGTCGAGGCAGTATTGTTGGGAGAGGATGCAGAAGAGGACAGAGGCGTTCATCCAGAACTGCCTCCCCTGTATTCTAGGAGCACGGTAGCAGGGCAAGGCGGAAGGTTGGTTGCATCCGATTCCAAAGGAGGATCAGCCTCTACACACGCTGCACATCGACCATGTGGGACCGCTGCCGGCGACGAGGAAGAAATACCGGCATTTGCTTGTATTGGTGGACGCCTTCACGAAATTCGTGTGGATTTTCGCCACGAAATCGACAGGCACGGCAGAGGTGTTGGAGAATTTGAGGCAGCATCAGGCGAACTTTGGAAATCCAAAGAGGATTGTCTCCGACAGAGGAACGGCCTTCACTTCAGGCGAGTTCCAGGAGTACTGTCAGGCGGAGGGCGTGCAGCATTTCACGATTGCCACTGGAGTGCCGAGGGGTAACGGGCCATCTATCCCGGGCCATACAGGATCGCCGAGGTGGCCCCGCATGATCGCTACAAGGTGCAGAAGCTTGGAGAAGGGGAGGGCCCTAGGGAGACAACGTGTTCGGCGGACCATGTCAAGCCCTGGAGAGGCTTCACCGACGACTTGGAGGAGGACGACGACAGTGGCAGCAGCTGCTCGGAGGACGACGGCGAGGCTCACGAGGAGGATGGATCGTCTGAGGCAGACGACCGTCAGGAGGGCCGAGCTGTGGGGCCGAGGCAGAAGCGGGAAGCGGACGGGGAATTGTCACAGGAAAAACCCCAAGAGAAGGACGCTTCAGGAGAAAGTGACCCCAGGGGTTGAGGGAAGGGGATTAACGGTTTATGCGGGAGACGGTGGCGGAAGGACGCTTTTCCGAAGGGAGAGTAAAGGCGACCTTAGGCGAGACAAGACGATGGTGTGGAGTCAATTGTGTTTGTTTGTTTCTTCGATTAAATCTGTTTAAATTAGCTTGGTGTTTGTTACGCTTATTTCTGATTAATTCCCGTAAATCCCACAATAGTGAACATTATAGAGGTGTTAAATGACATAATAGAGATAAGCGAAAAATTTTCGTTCAATTAGGCGTTATACCTTCTCTCACCATATATTGGTCAAAATGACAACTCATGTTGAAATCTGTATTTCGTGCTATAATTTCTAACATTGGGGCACAGAATGCTGTGAATATGTAGTAGTTCAATTTCTTGCTAGAAAAACGCCCTCGGACTCACGGACAGAGCCACCGCAATGAAATAGACTTATGGAAAGTTTGAGCATTCACAGTTTAACTTCTAGATGAGATACGAATTTCTTTATGTATAAAAAACAATCTGCAAAGAATAAGCTTTCAAAAATGTAACATTCTTTAGAATCCGATCATTTGTTCAAGAGACATGAGGGAACAAAAAATGGCCTACCCCTATATATATATATATTGTCATCATCATCAGCCTTTTTCAGTCCACTGATGGATGAAGGCCTCCCCCACGCTCTTCCAGTTTTCCTTGTCAACTGCCTCCCTCCTCCACATTTGCCCCAAGAACTTAACTGTCATTCGGTCTTCATTTCGGTCTCTTGATGTTTCTTGGGATCCATTCGATGGCACTGGACGTCCAACGCTGGTCATTTCTTCTAGCAATGTGGCCCGCCCACTGCTATTTTAGCACCTTCACTCTTCTAATCACTTCACAGACTCCCGTCTTCTTTCTTACCAAGTCGTTCCTCTTGCGGTCTCTTCGGGTGATCCCTAACATGCATCTCTCCATGCCCCTCTGTGTTGTTTGCAGGCACTGTATCATTCTGGCATTCATGGTCCATGTTTCACAACCATATGTCAGAACAGACAGTACACATTGGTCATACAGCCTCCTTTTTAGGAAGACTGGAATATTTGATTGAAAGATATTTGCATTCTTGCCAAAAGCACTCCATGCCATCTTCACTCTCCGGTTGATTTCTCCAAGAAGTGAACCGTCAGTAGTGATGAGCTGACCCAAGTAAACATAGCTTGTTACTTCTCTGAGTTCTGCTTCATTGATATGTATCTTCTCAGAATTTGTGAAGGAGTTGTACATAACCTTTGTTTTATTAATATTCATCTTAAGTCCAGCTTCTCGGCTTGCTTGGACAAGCTCTTCAGTTCTTCTATGGAGCTCTTCTGGGCTCCCTGCGAACAGTATGATATCATCTGCAAAGCGCAGGTGACTCAGATACTTGAATACTTCCTCTAGAGCTGCTGAAGGCACTCATTTCTTCATGCAGCTGGACAGATGTTGTCGCATTTTCGTAGATATGCTTATTCAAGGTTGTGTACGTTTCTTCTACTCCTTGTTTCTTTAGCGCAAGTAACACCAATGAAGTTCGGACAGAGTCGAATGATTTCTTGTAGTCGATGAAGCACATATATAGAGGTAATTCATTCTCGTTAGTCCGACTGATTACCTCTCTCATGACTTGGATATGGTCCATCGTGCTATACCCACTGCGAAATCCAGCTTGCCCTCTGGGTTGGGCAGAATCAAGATGGTTTTGAAGGTGCATAGCGAGTATTTTGGTGAATATTTTGTAGACTGTAGGGAGTAGGCTGATCGGTCTGTAGTTATTGAAGTCTTCTTTGGAACCTTTCTTGTGCAGAAGGATAATACATGTGTGGTTCCATGTTTCTGGTATCTTTTTCTTCCTCAGACACGAAGTAAAAATCCTAGCGAGAATCTTTTCCATATTATTACCCATTGTTTTGAATACTTCTGCTGTGATACTATCCATTCAAGATGCTTTTTCATTCTTCATACTTCTGATTGCACGTCTCACCTCTTCTGGAAGGATATCTGGGACCTCATCGGTGGGCATATTTCCATCATCATTTACTTCATCATTTGCTAGAGGATCCTCATACAACTTCGTGTAAACTTCTTGTACCTGTTTCAGTATTAGTTTCCTACTATGGGTTATGGAGCCGTCTTCTAGCATCAAGGCCACCAGCTGTCTCTTTCCTATCGAGAGATGTTGCTTCATTTTCTTGTAACTTCTATTGTTTTCTATGGCTTTCTCGATTAGCTCATAATTATATTTCTTTACATCTTCCTTGATGCACTTCCTTATAGTTTTGTTTAGTTCTGCAAAATGGATCATTTCTTTAGGATCATTAGTAATTTTCATTTTCCTTTTTTTTTATTTTCTCCATACGTAGTAATGGGAAAGTATTGTGATCACGAAAAAAATCGACTTAGAGATTTTAACGGAAATGCACATTTTGAGGTCCCTAGAACATGTTTAGACTATTTTCGGAATGATGTATATGTGTTTGTGTGTGTGTCTGTGTGTGTGAATGTATGTGATTGTGGGCATTCTAACTCAAAATGTATGTGCGATATCATTACCAAACTTCATATATAACACTTTAGCATGAGTACAAAGAACTGATTAGTTTTTGGATAATAACGGTTACCGGAAGTCGAGGTTTATTCGAAACCCGATTCGGTTTTTGTGACATTTCTCCATTAAAACATCATTATTTTATATACAATTCTATACAAAGGTTATAGAGAATGTAATTTCCTACAACTTTCATTTGAAACAATTTTCCATATCAGTGTTTTTTAGGAATTATTTATAAATAATCGGGTTTTTAGGCTTCGTCAAATATCTCCTTAAAAACGTTATTGGTAATCTTCATGAGGACCAAAGTTGTAGAGAATAATATTTCTTCCAGGTTTTGTTTGAAACAAATTTTCGTAGAACCATCCATTTCGGAGATATTCAACTTTTTCGTAATTTTCAGTATACAGCTCCACCACCATGTAGCAGTGAATTCTGTAAACATATTCAAAATATACATAATTTACGGCAGTAAGGACGACTGTATTCTTTTACGATATGAAATAATAATTTTGCCTTATAATGCTATTCATTGTCATTTAAATATCTATACCCCAAATATGGAGAAAGTCATGTGTTGGCCACATCAGATTTTTTTCTTTGTCCTTGTTTATGAATTATGCAAACAGGATGTCAGAATATGAATATAGGACAAAAATCTCTTTTGTTGCAAATAAAACAAGACATATTAATGTTTGGAGGCACCAATAAAAATTGTAACGGAATTACCATTATTCAAATAATGCCTTATTGTCTCTAATTTTATGTGAACGTTATTCTCTCCAATCCTCCAAAATTCGTGTTTGTATCTGAACTTAATGCAATGATTTTTTACAGTAAGGGATATTTAAAATTTCCAGTACATGATTTGATATTGTTTCACTTGTTTCTTCAGGGAGAGAAGCTAATTCTATTACTTTAATATGAATTCTTCCCCTCGCACTGAAATATCGTACCAACATTTTATTTTTAAACAAAGCAGGACAACTGTTTGGTTGAAAGACAATTCTGTCACCTTATTAATTATATTTCAATGTTCTTTTATATCTACAGAATTGTACTCAAATTATTCCTTTTTGAAGCTTGAAAAAGTTCCTCATAAAAAACAAATTTGGATAAAAGATGGCCTGCTTTGTCTTTTATGATACGAAATAATAATTTTGCCTTATAATGCTATTCATAATAATTTAAATATCTGTACACCAAATATGGAGAAAATCATGTGTTGGCCACATCAGATTTTTTTTTGGGTAACTTTTTCTCTGACTTTGTTTTAACTGTTCCGCCTATTTCTTGAGCAGTTTCCTTGAGTATCTCTATAAATTGTGATTCAACTTCTTGGTCTTCCAGCGCACTGAATAGATTTTTCAGTTGGAGCTGAAATTCTTCTTTTATATATATATATATATATATATATATATATATGGTGCTTATTTGTAGGGGTGGAAAAAATTTTTTAAATTTTTTTCATGACACCCCTCAAATTTATTCCATTTGCTATGAAAGGAATTTGTACCAGTTTTCATCCCCATTGGATGAAGGGAAGACATGGTGCATAGCAATTAAAGTTGGAAAATTTAGGGATTTTTCTTGTAATAAGAAAGAACTCATTTTAACCTTTTCACTGCTGCTCATAATCATCGGCACTGAAGACAACAACTCATAGTCATCGGCAGATGTGACTAGAAGCGAAAATGGGTATGTATGTACGTCTTGAACAGTGAAAGGAAAATGACCCGAACGCATATACACGCCGTTAGCACGGGCGGAGCGCCGGAGGCCAGAGTGTATACATTCCCATAGCACCGAATGGCCATCGGCTGCTGGACGTCTTTACACGCCCATAGCAGAGAAGGTTAACTTGTAAAGCTAGGGAGTGCACTGATGTACATATTGATAAAAAATATTTTTTTCTTGCAGATGGCCTGTATTCTTGCCCCATTTCAGTACACATTGAGAGTTCAAAGCGTTTAGTACAATAAAGCAGTGACTAATTTGTGTAAGACTGAGAATAAAGTGACAAAATGGACACAAGAAAACGTGATGAAATTTACTTGCTCGCACATGAGAGTCAAATTGTCAGCTCTAAGTTACCATCAAATGGACAGGTATTAAAGGTGCTTTTTTTTACAATATGCGGAAAGTGAAACTGAATTTGAGTTCTCGTGCTGATTTAGCTGTGAAAGAAGTGGAAGTTTTTTTTGGGAGAAAGCAACAAAAAAATTCAGCACAGCGTTGAGAAGTCAGAGGCGCTTTATAAAAAGTGGAAAGTGTTGCAGAAATCTTCCAGCCGAAGAACGGAAACGCAAAAGAAACGAGGATGAGTTCATCGAAGCACTTGATCTTTTTGACATCGCGCACGCGGATGCCTTGAAAATGATTTACCAAGAAGAAGACCGACAATTTCTTTCAGAAGTGGAAGAGATCAAGCTCTTGCTGTGTATAACACTTACTGGAGGAGTGGAATCTCACCAACAAAGTTCAGGTGCTTTGCTGTGATATGACAACTTCTAACACAGGAAGATTGCAAGGTGCTTGCGTTATGTTGGAACAGCTTTGTAAGAAAGACATCCTGTATTTGCCATGCAGGCATCATATATATGAAATCGTCTTAAGGAGCGTCTTCGACGAGAAAATTGGTCTATCAAAGGGTCCTAATATCCCCCTTTTCGAACGCTTTCAAAAAAATTGGTCGAAAATTGACAAGGCGAATTTCAAAACAGGGATGGAAGACGAGCGAGTTCTGGAGAACATGTGGGGCATGGCAGAAGCAACACTGGAATTCGCGATGCACAGTTTGGAGGAACATCATTCCAGGGAAGATTATGGGGAGTTCCTTGAATTGACGGTTATTTTTCATGGTGGTGTTCCTACTCGAGGAATATCATTTCGAGTTCCAGGTGCTTTTCACCTTGCTAGGTGGATGGCTAAGGCCATCTAATGCATCAAAATATTTCTTTTTCGAGTTTCGTTTAACGGCTAAAGAAGAAGTTGGTGTGTGCGATGTATGCATTTTGGTGGTACGCTTGTATGTGAAAGTGGCTAATTTCTGTTAAAGCTCCTCTCCACGATTTTGAATTTTTAAAAAATATTCAAACTTACAACATTATCGATTCTCAAGTTAGTCGTGTAACGCTAAAAAAATGTTGTTACCATTTGTGATACCTTGCACCAGAAACCACAGCGCTGGCCTTTTTCGACTCCGAAGTATCAGAGGATACAAAACGAAAACTGGTGCAAGGATTATCTGACGAGGACTTGGAGAACTCAAATAAGCGTTTCTCTGTGAAACCAAAATACGTCACAAACTACTTAGAGAAGGGACTGGAACAATTTGTTTCTACCGGAACGGAAAACTTTTTTAAAAGGTACAATTTAGGAACCAATTTCCTCAAGAAGAACCCTTCAACTTGGAAAGCCGACGACGATTACAAAGCGGGATTAGAGATTTTCAATCAATTACAAGTCGTCAACGATGCTGCTGAAAGATGTGTTAAATTTATGGAGGAGTATAACAAAAGACGAGGCTAAAAAACAATTTGTTTTGCATGTAGTCTCGCAATACCGGCGTCAATTTCCCGATTGTAAAAGAGCAACACTGTCAAAGGAGTTATAAGAAATACTGTTTTAATAAACTTCTTTATGTTTGAACTATGTCTGTATGTTATTGGAAGAACTTTCCTGGATAATGCTTTTCAGGCTTAGAAGTTGGCAGTGGTCACAGCTTCAACTGCTGTGCGCCACGCCTTCCTGTAATCTTATGGGAGCCAAATTTTGCTCAATTTTTTTCAACAAATGGAACAAATTTAGAGGGTGTCATGAAAAAAATTCGGAAGTCAAAAAATAAGGACCACCCATTTTATATATATATATATATATAAAGATCGGACGATCTCATATAAAAGATTTTATAATAAAAAGTAGCATTCACTTTCAGAAAATTAAAATACACTTACCTAGGGTGCATCCAATCCGTGGTGCAGCTGCAGATCTAACATAGTCTTCACATTTCTCCAGTGCTGGAGCATGAACTGGGTCTGTTTCTGGAAGTCTTATTGGAAAGCATTCTGGATGGAAATCTCCATAACTTACCCCACAACACTTCAGAGGTTGCCCTTCATAACCTATTATAAAACATGAATTATAAAGAATCATATGCTAGGAGGAAGTATCATATTTCTTATTTTGCCTACTTTAAGAAGATAAAGATAATAATGGTGAATAATTATTGTTTATAGTATTTTTTACTAGCATAAGTGCCCGTTGAATTTCAACGGGTTTAATGAATCTAAATTTTCGTCAATGCAACATGTAAAAATCGCAAGAATAAAACTGTGCACTGATTTAACCATCGAATATTTCTATATTATAAGTCTGTTTTAATTAATTAACTAAAATCTCACAGAAATTCCCTGTGAATAAAATAGTACCTTTCTTTCTACTAAAATAGCCATTGTTATTAGTTTTAAATTGATTATAGCATTAGGATTTCAATTTCATTAAATAAGCAGAATTCCGGTTCCAAAAAATTGGTTCAATCTTCAATTGCCTCTGATAATACTTTAAATAGATTTTGGAATATAATGTACCTCAATATCGTTTATCGTCTGCTCAGCACTCTTGCCTTCTCATTTTCCGAAACAACCACTTTCACCTGTTTTAAATGGATTTCAAACTTAGAAGAGAACTTGATTCAATTCAGTTAAAATAACCATACAACAAACATCTTATTCCAAAGAAAGTCCTTTTATAAAATGCAATGTTAACCTAGAATTCATTCATTCTGAAAAGTGAATAAAAGTACCATGTAGGTACATATATTTCTTTCAGCTAAAATAGCCACTCTTAACAGATTTAAATGGATTAATGCATTAGCATTTCAATTTCATGAAATAAGCAGAATTCCGGTAACAAAAAAATTTGTCCAATCTTCAATTGCCTCTGATAATACTTAAATAGATTTTGGAATAAAATGTACCTTAATATCGTTTAGCGTCCGCTCACCACTCTGGACTTCTCAGTTACCGAAACAACAACTTTCAATAGTTTTAAATTGATTTTTGCTTTAAAATATACTTGAGTCAATTCAGTACAACTTCCACTTTACGTACTGTAAATTCCAAAGTAACTCCTTTTATAATAGGCAATGCTAGCCTAAAATTAATTCATTCTATAAAGTGAATAAATAAAGTTCTTTCTTTAAACTATAATAGCCACTGTTATTAGATTTAAATGGATTATAAGTCTTAGAACGTACTATGTATTAAATAAGCATCAAAATTCCTTTTATAAAAACAAATCAATTCATTAAAAGATCCACTGTTCTTTCTTCGAAAATTGCCTGTTAACAGTTTTAAATGTCCTTTTAATTTTAATTGAATTGTAATTTATATTTGTTTCCAAACTTCGGCCATTGTTACGAAATTAATTCGAGGAATAATATAAATTTGTAAGCACGTATGGTTTACAAAGAATTTAATTTAAGAATGCTTTTTATTTCCAATTTTTCTAAAATGACACTGTTGATACTTAATTTTTTTATATTTACGTTAATATACTTATATTCCACAAAACACGCCAATCTCTCCCCTTCCTTCCTCTCTCTCTCGTATTGAAGCACTCAAGGCACGCTTATTCCCAGAAGGATGTATACAATAATAGTAATTTGAGGTGTAACAATGATAATGGTTGACATAGCAACATCACTTTAAAATGGCGAGATTTCCACAAAATATGCAAATTAAACGTTTTACATGGAATATTTCGAACTGTGGGCGAAAAAAGACGAACGGAATAAGAAACTTTATAAGTTTTTCTTCAAAATTGTTCAAATCCGAAGGTCATCTGTTAATTTCTTCTAATTTTAATTTCCAAATGAATAAAAGCCTGTACGTCGAAAAATCGCGTTTTACGTGTTAAGTAATGGGAAATGGAAATGCCTCTCTTAGAGATGAACCAAGGACTTTTTTTGAGATTTAAATTTGTCATTCTGTGAATAAGTGTTAATCAAGCATCCCTATCAAATTTCGAGTTTCTATCTTTATTATTTCTCGAGTTATTAGCGTTTGCATAGCGTGACCAACCTACCAACCAACCAACCAACAGACGACGGTTTTTATTATATTAAATTACATTTATTTTTACCTGTCAAAGTAAATGTTGAGAAACTGATTAGAAAATAAGGCTTTTTGGTTTCTTATGCTCTAATAGAGCTATGTAAAAAACAAATATGGAGTTTATACTTCTAGATTAGATAAAGCTGTTGATGTAATAAAGAGCATTCACTAACCTGCCATTTGAGGTGTATGAGACACATCATGTAGAATGAATTCACCCCAAACTGCAGCTAAAGCCATCAAGTGAGGATGTGGTAAATCTACATCTCTATGAACTGCAAGAGATACTTCTCTGGCACTGGGCAATGGTTGTTTCTTAGAACTTGGGCGAGGTAGACTAACACCTAAATGTAAAGGATATATAATTAGTGTTTGAAACAACTTAATTTTTAAGTAGCTATATTTTAATAAATCAGGAAAATGATGATACAGTATAGAACTTTTATCTGGACCCCAGTTATTTCTAAATCCAGTTAACAGTCAATTTTTTTTTAAATAACGCATTTTTCCAAAATTTGTTAGGAGAAAGAAATTTGAAACTTCGTTAGTAATTACCCAGCTCACCACCATGTGTTGGGTGTGCTCCAGTGAACAAGTGAACACGTAATTTGGAAGAGAACAAGGATTTTATGTTTGAAAGTATGTACCTGATTACATGAGCCGCGTGTGCGCAAGGGGCCTCTTACTCGTCAAACATTTTTAATAGTAAATTTTAATAAATCAGTCTCTCTCGTTATTACATTTGGATGTCTTTTCAGATTTCCTTTAAAAATGTGTGTACTTGATAAGTATGACAAATATATTTTAGAGAACGTGGGGGCTCTCTAAGTGCGGGACCTGGTGCAGTTGCACTGTTCGCACTGTCATCAAACCTAACCTGCCGCTTACTGTAGTATTACTGTTACTGTACAATACAGGCAGTGGTGAGCTGGAATAAAATTAAGAACTGGCTCTCTCTAAAAAACATCTGATGTGGCCAACACATGACTTTCTCCATATAGAGCAATGAATATGATTGCTCTCAACATCAGCGTCCTCAAGAATAACTATCAGAAATTACACTCGGGAATAATTTTATAATAGTTTCCGTAGTATATATTTAAAAAATCTGATGTGGCCAACACATGACTTTCTCCATATTTTTGGTATAGATATTTAAATTATTATGAATAGCATTATGAGGCAAAATTATTATTTCGTATTGTAAAAGAATACAGTTGTTCTTATTACCGTAAAATATATTTTGTATATGATTTCAGAATTCACCGCTAGATGGTGGTGCTGTATGCAAAAAAGTTACAAAAAGTTAAATATCTCCGAAATGGATGGTTCTACGAAAAATTGCTTCAAACAAAAGTTGAAAGGAATGTTATTTTCTATAACGTTGTTCCTTACAAAGATTGTAAATAACAGCGTTTTAACTAACATATTCGATGAAAACCGAAAACAACGATTATTTATAAATAATTCCTAAACAATAACTGCTATGGAAAATTGCTTGAAATAAAAGATGTAGGAAATGATATTTTCTACATTTTTTGAATTAGTCAATGTATACAATAATGACGTATTATCGGAGAAATATCGCAAAAATCGAATCGGGTTTCGAATAAACCTCGACTTTCGGTTAACCGGTATTGTCCAAAAACTAATAAGTTCTTTGTACTCATGCTAAAGAGTTATATATGAAATTTGGTAATATGACAAGTACTTCTTGAGTTAGAGCGCCGAAAATCACACCCATCCACACAGACACATACATCATTCCGAAAATAGTCTAAACGTGTTCTAGGGACCTCAAAACGTGTATTTTCGTTGAAATCTCGAATTCGATTTTTTTTCGTAATCACAATACTTTCCCTATAATACGTATGGAGAAAGTAAAAATCTTAAGTGGCCAACACATGACTTTCTTCATATTTGAGTTTTAAAGAAGATATTTATAAAAAATGTAAATTAAATTGTTAGTTGTTTCTATGGGTAACAACATTTTCTTGGAGGCGTACACACCGCTATCCACAATTAGAAAGTGGATTATATATATATATATACACACACGAAGTATCAGCGAAAAAGGTTGGGAGTCAGTAGTGTCCTTCCCTTGTTAACGACGTATTTAACGTTAATTTAGAAGAAACAAAAATATCTCTTAGACTATCGGATTTATGAAAAATTGTTTCAAATAAAACCTGTGGCAAATTTTATTATCTACATCATTTATTATATCAACTATTTATACAAATTGAGTTTTAAAGGACATACTCGAAAAGAATCTGATGTGGCCAACACGTGACTTTCTTCATATTTGGGGTGTAGATATTTAAATTATTATGAATAGCATAATGAGGCAAAATTATTATTTCGTATCGTAAAAGAATACAGTCGTCCTTATTGCCGTAAATTAGGTATATTTGAATAGCTACGTTTACAGAATTCGCCGTTACATGGTGGTGGCGCTGTATACTGGAAATTACGAAAAAGCTAATTATCTCCGAAATGAATGGTTCTACGAAAATTTGTTTCAAACAAAACTTGGAAGAAATATTATTCTCTACAACTTTGGTCCTCACGAAGATTACCAATAACGATGTTTTTAAGGAGAAAACCGAAAAACCGGTTATTTATAAATAACTCCTAAACAATAGCTGCTATAGAAAATTGTTTCAAATGAAAGTTGTAAGAATTTATATTCTCTATAACTTTTGTATGGAATTGTACATACAACGGAGAAATATCGCAAAAACCGAATCTGGTTTCTAATAAACCTCGACTTTCGGTTAACCGTTATTGTTCAAAAACTAATCAGTTCTTTGTGCCCATGCTAAAGTGTTATATATGAAGTTTGGTAACGATTTGGCAAGTACTTTTTGAGTTAAGAGAGCCCACAATCACATACACACGCACATACGCACACACAACATCATTCCGAAAATAGTCTCAACGTGTTCTGGGGACCTCAATACGTGTATTTCCGTTGAAATCTCGAAGTTGATTTTTTTCGTGAACACAATACTTTCCCATTACTACATATGGAGAAAGTAAAAGGTGAAATAAAGAAGATTCGAACATCAACTTCTCACTCGGCCGCTTTACGCGTTCGGCTACCGCCGCGGCTTGGCGGGGCTGCGTACTATATCGTATTTACCACAAACAAAAATAAACAAACCCGTTTATTGTTTAAACTATAAGTCAGTTACGCCCATAAGAGTGGGGGGGGGGGAGGGGGGTGAACCTTGATCCTGGTGAAGGGTACTACGTGCTCACCAAATTAAAAAATGCCGTTTCTCGGTCATGAGACGCTTCCCTGTGAGTACAGGTATATATGTATTATAATAGTCCTCGAAGTAGAAAGTATTACGAAACGTAACGCACGTTCTGGTAGTGGAACTGAAAGCAGTGGATGCGAAATAACTGGTAGAATATTTGCAATCGAGTTAAATTTTGATTTATTCCTTATGTACAACGACGAAGACAAAAAAGAAATTTTTTTATATTTCATTTATTAAATGAAGTTAACAAAATTACTAAATGTCTGACGAGACGGAACGATATTATCGACACATTCGACGGACCACAACACCGTTCCGGTGAGTTCTGATTCTTTCCGTGCATTGTTTATGGTTATATTCCAGATAATAAGAAAATCCAGATAACCGGCCGGATTAAAGGTTATATACTGTATAAGCATTTATTTATAATTTATGAAACATATTTATAAATTTTATCATGTGTTCCCTTTATTAAAACCTCCTAAGGAATATGGAGAATAGATGAAAAATCAAATTATAAATCAACATTACTTCTGCAATAAGTATAATAATAAAAGTTTATTAGCATTTTAATATCACTTTCATTCAAATACATGGTCAAATAGACCCATGAACCTAACAAGTAGTGTAAAATTATTAAAATAATAGTTTCTTTTACAAAAAGTAAAATGAATTAGCTATTAATATCAATTTAAATCAGCTGAGGACTTAAATCAGAGCCACACAAACCCATTAACCAAGCGATTAGAAAAAAGATACTGATTGCCTTATGCAAATCTAAATCAAACAGGAAATTTCAAAGTAAGTGAAGCAAGAAATTTTGCTTGGATGGTAAATTTATGAGAATTGTAACTCCTTTATAATGGTTAAATATAAAATAAACTTAAAAATATTCATGTATTATTCTCAAATAAACATGATCAATTTTGGAGCAAATAAGACATTAAAAAGAAAAATCTTACCATCGCCATAATCAGGAGGCAGATATCTCAGGTATCTTGTAAATGCATTTCCCCAACGTGGATTTTGAACATTATTGCAATAACCACTAAAAGCTCTGTATTTCCTGGGCTGGCATGGATAATCAACTGCTAAAGGACAATGTTCTGGTCCTAACTCAGAGTGTCTGACATCCATGATTGGCAAGCCAAAACTAACTTGATCTCGACTTAGACGAAACCTAAATATGACAGATTTGTACTTAATAAATGAGACTTTGCAGATTTAAGTATAAATTTTTGAGATACACAATTTGAAAGACTAAAAGTCAATATTTAGAAGATCAAAATCAGCTTCATTGGCACCCTTTCAGTTTTCTTTGTAAATACCGTATTTAGTCGTGTGACCCGCGCCCTCGTGTATTACACCTACCTCTATTTTTGGGCCACTTCGGAGGGAAAAATAAATTCGTGCTGGAATAAGTTGGCATTTAGGATTTTGAAAAAAAAGGTCCGCCCCTTCGCTGATTCCCTCTCCTTGAAACAAGGTCCGCCCAAGTTAAGCATCTTCTCCCCTCTACCTGTGTGATGCAATTTATTGGGTGATCTCTTTATACCTGGGTTTCTCAAAGTAGGGTATGCGTATGCTTGGGGATACTTTTACATGCGCTAAGGAGTACTTGGGAACATTTACGTAGTGGTTGACACTCCAAAATATCTTCATTATGTGCGCACATAAACAATACAGGTATAACGCGATTTACGCCGAATCGTAGTTACGTCGCCGATCATTAGGTACCTGTCCATCGATTTACGTCCCCCTGAAACGAGTTACGTCGAAGGTTCGTTAAAATTTTTGTTTCCACCTTCCTGAAGCTCTTTTCTGATTAAAATATCAAATAAAACTCACATATTACGATCTAAATATTTACTCTCTGTGAGATAACATTTAAGTAAAGAACGATCTTAAAAATATTACACGTCAGTGGCGTAGATACCGCCCTGGCGGCCAAGCTTTAGGGGGGCCCGCAAGAGACCAAAATGTTAAGAATTTACACTTGGTATTCTTTAACCTTGCCGGGGCAATTCTGAACCATCATTCTAATGAAAAGAGTAGAAAAATTCCGTAGACACAAACGAAGCAGTATAGGCACATGCGGCCATATCATAATTTTCTTAGTCAGCTACTAAGGCCTACTACTCCTAGTACTACCGTAGTAGTCGCCGCTCTTATGTTAAAAGAGCGTCAGCGGCTCACGATGAATTTGGCGAACACAGATACCAGATGCCGACTTACTCTGGAGAAATTACAGGTAGAAATTAATGGTAAACTTTTAATGACAGAACTGCTTATTTTGAGTAACAGTAGTACACTTAAAACTCATTTTAAATGTACAGCTTTAATAGTTTAAAAATATAACGTCATCTCAATCGTAAAAATGTCCATCTTGATCTTAAAGATGCACCAACGCCAGTATAAAGGACGCATTTAAACCCTAAACGTTTATTGGTCTTGTATATACGTGTAAACTTCGTAGAATTCTTTGTCTTTTGCGAGTACAAACGTGGACGCAAGCGTGTTGCAGTAAATTTACTACCGATACTCGCAAATTATATAACCTGTTCAGAAATCTTCATGTATGACGCGCAGTCTCGTTTTTTAACCGACATTTTGGGAAAAAAGGTGCGCGTGGTACACGAGTAAATACGGTATTATGAATGAAGTTTGGAATTGCGCACACATTAATCTTCGGTTTCAATTGAAGTGTTTAGTTCTATTAAATTGAATTGCTTATTCATATCTGGTCAATTAAAATTTTTATACCCTTCTCCTTATGGCAGTGCACTTAGTTACATACGTTTGAACCATATATTTTGTTGCTTCCTCTGCGATAAGTGCCATTCTTGTGAGATTTCTCGTGGATGGTTTTGCTTTATGAGCAGATGCCATAAACCAAGCTGGCGTGCCTGGTACTTGTTGTGCACCTAAAAGTGGAAGGTAAAAATCATTACCACATGTAGTATAATAATTAAGAGTAAAATCTGCATAAAAATAGATGCCTCAGGTGATGCTAAGATTAAGACCTACACTAATTGTTTTTCTAAATAATAAATAACGTTTATTTTATATATATAGGGCAACTAGGTGTTGAAGGAAACCCAGTGAGCACTTACCGGAAGGAGAGCCGCTGGAGTGTTGGAGAGACACATTTGTAGAAGTTATTGGAGTTTTCGGGATGATCCTTTCATCACCACAAGAGAGAGACAACTTCTACAAATGTGTCCCTCAAAAACTCCAGCGGCACTCCTTCCGGTAAGTGCTCACTGGGTTTCCTTCAACACCTAGTTGCCCTAAATAAATAAATACATATATGTATATGTATATATATATATATATATATATATATATATATACACACATATATACGTACATACAGGACCATGCCCAGACATTTTGCCGCCTTAAGTGAGATATAATATGGCGTATGACCGTATGAATTTATTTTGATAGGTTTTCACTTTTGTCAAATTTTGGCGCCCCCCTTCCAGAGGCGCCTGAGGCGATTGCCTCGTAGCCTCACCCATCGGCACGGCCCTGTATATATATATATATATCTATAATATATAGATGCTTCTTACACATGATATATATATCATATATATATATATATATATGAGGATACAAAATTATGAGGCAGTTCCAGATGTGCCAGAAACTTGAAATTTGGTAGGATTATAGGTTTTTGGTCACAACCGAAAGAAAAAATCCGAAACTGTCGAAATTCCTATTTTGAAGGGCTATTTTGGCCCCGTTTTGCCCCATTTTTTGCCCATAAGAATACATGTAAATTGGTGTAGAGGTTTTTATATTTGCATTTTAAAATTACTTCCCGTCAAGTTACGAACACGAGACTTAAACTGTCGGATAGGATATAAATTGTAGTTTCTTATTTTTGAAGACAGAATTCAAATCCGAGTAGAATTAACGTAAATGTATAGTTTTTATCTCAAAAAAGTGGTAATTTTTCTGGGTCTAACAATAGGCTTCCTTGGTAACAAGCTCTATCCTTTCATATGGGTAAGCCTTTAATGAGAATCAGAGGCTTATATTTTAATGCTGTTAATGTTAAACTACACCTAATGAAGGAAATCCAATATTGATATAATCCTCATTTTTGGGGCTGTTTTGCCCCATTATTACCAAATTCGAGAACAAAAAAGGCGGTGCAGCTGCGTTGGACCCAGAGACTTGAAATTTGGTACGATTATAGAATTTTCATGGCAAACTAAGATAAAATTGTAAAATTGCAAAAATTCCAATTTTTAATGAGTGGTTTTGCCCCTTTTCGGACCCATACAACTGTGATAATTATAAGGCACTTCTTAATGAGATACAAACTTGAAATTTGGCAGAATTATGGGTTTTTAGTTATAACAGATGGAAAAAATCTTAGAATGTAAAAATTCATAATGTTAGTGGCTGTTTTGCTCGATTATTGCCCTATACGAGGATTAAAATTATATGGCATTTCTAAATGAGCTACAAACTCCAAATTTGACACGGTTATATGATTATGTACAACATCGATTGGGAATAATTTGAATTTGTAAAAATGCTAAAATTTGAAAATGCTTGCAGAATGCAAGCACACATTAACTAGTATATATATATACTAGTTAATATGTGCTTGCATTCTGCAAGCATTTTCTCTAACCTTAATATATAGAGTAAGTGCAGACAAATAATTTTTAACACAAAAGTTTGCACCTCTGCGCCTATTTACGTGTTTTTCTTTATGGACAATATTGGAAAAAAGCAACCCCTAAAATTTATAATTGTAAAAATTTTATAGGTTTTCATGATTTGTTGCAAATACTTCACATTTCCGCAAATTTTCATCTATGTAGCACCTCTTGAATTGCATTTATATAAATTTCATTGTTTAAACTTTATGAATTTTCAACAGCCACAATAATAAACTTTTCTAAAAATTTTCAAATATAATTGTAACTGAAACACAATTCCTTAATTTTCAGCTTTCTAGTTCGTACGAAGGTATATAAAGATTAGTCACATTTTTTTAACATTTATGAATTTTTAACGGCCGAATAAATGAACATTTTCAAGTTTCAATAATTCCGTTATCGTTATTTGGTAAATTCTACTGTCAGAAAAAATTTCAGCATTGTAGAACATTTAGAAGTACGTAAAAGGTGAAATGTTTTTTAAAAGTTTATAATTTTTAACGGCCAATAAATTAAAATATTGTAAATTTCTATTTTTCCTGTCCATTTCTCTATGCTATGTTAATATGTGCTTGCATTCTGCAAGGTTTTCTAAATTTTACTATTTTTACAAATTGAAATTATTTACAATCGATTTTTTACGAAACCATATAACTGTCTCAAATTTCAAGTTAGAAGATCTTTTTGAAGTGCCATACAACTTGAATACTCGTATGGGCCAATAATGGGACAAAACAGGTAATAGGATTTTGAATTTTTACAAAATCAGATGCTTTCCTTCTGTTGTAAGTAAAAACCCATAATTCTGCCAAATTTCAAGTTTGTATCTCAATGAGAAGTGCCTTATAATTTCCACACTCGTATGGGGTCGAATAGGGGCAAAATCGCCACTTCAAAATTGGAATTTTTTTCCGATGTTATCATTTTATCTTAGGTTGCAATGTAATTTCTATAAACATGCCAAATTTCAAATCTCTAGGACTTATGCAGCGGCCTTTCCTTTTTTGTTCTAATATGGGGCAATAATGGGGCAAAACCCCCAAAAATGAGGATTATATCAATATCAGATTTCCTTCATTAGGTGTAGTTTAACATTAACAGCATTAAAATATAAGCCTCTGATTCCCATTAAAAGCTTACCCATATGAAGGATAGAGCTTGTTACCAAGGAAGCCTATTGTTAGACCCAGAAAAATTAGCAATTTTTTGCGATAAAAACTGTAAACTAACGCTAATTCTACTCGGATTTGAATTCTGTCTTCAAGAATAAGAAACTACAATTCATATTCTATCCGATAGTTTAAGTCTAGAGTTCATATCTTAAAGGGAAGTAATAATCAGAGGAAAAATTGCAACAATATATATTTTTTTGGCCGTTGAAAATTATAAACTATTAACTTTTCATGGTTTAGGTACTTCTAAATGAGTTATGAAGCTGAAATTTTTTCCATTGGTAGAATTTGCCATATAATGAAAACGGGATTATAGAAATTTGTAAATTTTTATTCGTTCGACTGTAATAATCTCTTAAATGTTAAATAAACTGACTATGGTTTATTGTTATTCTGAAGAGCCAGGAAGCTGAAAATTTTAAGAAAGTTAGGGGAATAATGTTCCGGTGACAAATAACATTGAAAATTTCCCTAAAGTTTATTACTGTGGCTGTTAAAAATTCAAAAATTTTAAACAATGAAATTTATATAGATGCACTTCTAGAGATGCTACATCTATGAAATTTCCCACAAATATGAGGTATTCATAACAAATGCTAAAAACCTATAAATATTTTATAATTATGAATTTAGGGGTTGTTTTTACCCCAAAATTCTTCAATAAGGAAAACGTAAATCGGTGAAGAGGTTCAAACTTTTGCGTTTAAAAATTATTTGTCCTCTACTAATGCTTGCAGAATGCAAGCACATATTAACTAGTATACATATATATATATAGGAGGATACAAAATTGAGGCACTTCCAGATGTGCTGGAAACTTGAAATTTGGTAGGATAATAGGTTTTCAGTCACAACCAAAGGAAAAAATCCTAAACTGGCAAAATTCCTATTTTGAGGGGCTATTTTGGCCCCTTTTCCACCCATTTTTTGCCCATAAGAAAACATGTAAATTGGTGTAGAGGTTTATATATTTGCATTTCAAAATTACTTCTCTTCAAGATACGAACTCGAGACTTCAACTATCCGATAGGATATAAATTGTAGTCTCTTATTTTTGAAGACAGAATTCAAATCCGAGTAGAATTATCTTAAATTTATAGTTTTTATCGCAAAAAGTTGTAATTTTTCTTGGTCTAACCATAGGCTTCCTAGCAACAGGCTTAATGCTTTCATATGGGTAGACTTTTAATGGGAATCTGAGGCATATATTTTAATGCCTTTAATGTTAAACTACACCTAATGAAGGAATTCCGATATTGTAATTATCCCTTTTTTGGGGCTCTTTTGCCCCAGTACTGCTCCATACGAAAACAAAAATTATGAGGCAGCTCAATATGACGTATAGACTTGAAATTTGCAACCGAAGATAAAATAAAACGCTGCGAAAATTGTAAATTTTAAGGGCGGTTTTGCACCATACCAGTGTGAAAATGGTTCGGCAATTCTTAATGAGATACAAACATGAAATGTGGCAGAATTATGGGTTTTTAGTTACAACAGAAAGACGAAATCCAATATCTTTAAAATTCGAAATTTTAACGACCTGTTTGCCAAATAATTTTCCTATGCGACGAATAAAATTATAATGCACTTCTAAATGCGCTACAAAGTTGAAATTTGATAGTTATATGATTTTGTACAAAATTCATTGGGAATAAACTTAAATTGTCAATATGCTTAATTTTAAAATGCTTGCAGAATGCAAGCACACATTCACTAGTGTATATATATATATATATAAATACTTAAGGAAAAGGAAAGGTAATAATAAGGGTAGCAACAAGGTGTTGGAGGAAGCCCAGTGGACACTTACCTAGAATGAAGAGCCGCTGGGGGTGCTGAGGACACACGAAAAACACAAAAGAACAAAAACTACACAAAAATGGAGCTTTCGGGCTGATGCCCTTCTTCAGCGACGGAGAAACATATTATATATATATATATATATATATATCCCTTCCAACTGCCTCAATGTCGGCGGAAGTTTTTTTTGTGGCAAATATTGTTCTCTCCATATAATTTTTAAATCGGTATTTCACCGATCATATAAGAGCTAGGAAGAGGAAAATATGGATTTTTAATTGTTTTTCACGATATAAATCTTCGTAGTTGACAATGTAAATAAGGATTCTCTACGTTGTTAACGTATAAGCTGTCGTAAACTATTTCAATGCGGTGAGTTAGACGATTTTTCTCAAAAGTAATAATTTGAAATAGAAATGTTTTGCTCACTAAAAAGCGTAAAATGAAAAATTCTTTATAAAATAAATTTGTGGCTTTTTTGAGGTTTAATGCTTGTAATACAATTCATTGCTTTTATAAGTAAAATGTATACTGCAACCAAATGAAATTTAAATAATTGTGGCTTCTGAAGCTGGAAACGGGATTAGAATATAACACAATCCACAATTTTTTAAAATTTAATTATATACTGCTAAGTGCTACTTTGTTGTGACATGGGCTTTGGCTATCCTTCATAGGTGGTAATTTAGATTCATTTCCTTTCTATCTCACGATATACCCATCATTTTGCTGGTACGACTCATTTTTAATTTCTCACCTCGCAATGAATGCGTTAAGATAAAAAGCTTGCCTCCTCTCTCGACGCCTTCCTGTTCTCTCTTCTTCTCGCACTTCTCCAATGGCGATGAAGCACTCCCAATTTCTACTTTCTCATACGAAGTATCGAGAAAGTATTGTTTTCGCGAAAAAATTCGACCTCGAGATTTTTACGGAAATATACGTTTTAGGTGTCGCTGAATCCGAAAATGTGATTTTCGCAATGCCGTCTGTCTGTGTGTCTGTCTGTTACTGGCTCTGGAGCCTAGACGATAGAGCGAAAATTAATGAAATCTCGTACTTACAATTATGAATTTTATCATACTGAGCAGAGTATACATAGAAATGGTTGACATTGATCAATAATTAAGAGTACGGTCTGCAATAATACTACATATTTCATTTTTCTCAATGGATGTATATAAGGCAAGTTTATTCTTGGGCAACTTGAACAAAAAATCGGTACAACATACATTGTACGAACTTTCTCATATACTAATGCGTCGTTTAGTTATCTTTAGAAAATGAAAATCGTATGAGCCTGTTTTTAGAAAATCCAACTTTTGTTAAAGTTGCCCAAGAATAAACTAGCCTTCATAGTATTATTGTAGATGTATACTCAAGTAACTGTACGAAATTTGATCAAAATCGTTGCAGCCGTCTTTGAGAAAATCGAATTATTGTCAAAGTTGCCTAGAATAAACTAGCCTTATATTCATTCATTGTGAAAAATGAAATGCGTAGTATTATTGAAGACGTAAACTCAAGTAACTGTACGAAATTTGATCAAAATCGTAAGAGCCGTTTTCGAGAAAATCGGATTGTTGTTAAAAATGCGTAGAATAAACTATTGTTAATTATTGATCAATGTCAACCATTTCTATGTATACTCTGCTCAGTATGATAAAATGCCTAAGTACGAGATTTCATTCATTTTCGTTCTACCGTCTAGGCTCCATGGCCAGTAACAGACAGACAGACAGACGGCATTTGGGAAAACCAATTTTGCGGATTCAGCCACACCTAAAACGGGCATTTCCGTATAAATCTCGAGGTCGTATTTTTTCGCGAAAACAATACTTTCTCGATACTTCGTATGAGAAAGTAAAATTGGATTTTCTAAAAACCGGCTCATATGACGCATTATTATATGAGAAAGTTTGTACAATGTGTTGTACCGATTTTTTTATCTTCGTAGGAAGGTTGCCAGAATTTATTTCATAAGAGCCGAGATATATTGCGCCTTTATTTTTGTAACAAAGTCGTTCACTCAACCATGCATGGTTAGGCTGAGAGTTTCTTCTACGAATATGCTATTGTCCAACTCATGGTGAAATCAATATAAAAACGAGTGTTTGCAGCATTGTTTAAAAAGGAATAAACGATATCGAAAAGATCATGAATATACATTGTGAGCTCGAGATATCATATTTTGACGCCCGGCCAATCAAACAAAAAGCGCCCCCTTTTGCATATAAAAATTTCACAAATATACGGTTAATGTTTAAGTTCAACTATACGCTTTGTTGTAATAAATACGAAGTTGCCGCTTCGTTAATATGTGATTCACTTTGGAATACAAAAGAGAAATTTGCAATAATGGATAGATATATAAAAGTCGTTTAAACTCTATAACTATATTGACGCATCGGGCGCGGGCTGGCCTTATGAATTTATTTTGATAGCTTTTAATTTTTGTCAAATTTTGGCGCCCTCTTTCGAGAGGCGCCTGAGGCGGTTGCCTCGCCGCCTCACCCATCGGCACGGCCTCGTATGTGTGTGTGTATATATATATATATATATATATATATATATATATATATATATAAACACTTGCGGAAGAGGAAAGGAAAATAAGGATATTTAGGACAACTAGGTGTTGAAGGAAACCCAGTGAGCACTTACCAGAAGGGGATAATCTGTGGTGTCGGAGTTACACATTTGTAGACGTTTTTGGAGATTTCGGGATGAACCCTTGGTCAGCGCAAGAGGGACACCACTAGTCTACCATGTGCTGACGAAGGCATCATCCCGAAAACTCCAACAATGTCTACAGATTTGTCTCTCCGACACCCCAGCGGCTCTCCTTCCGGTACGTGCTCACTAGTTTTCCTTCAACAAGTAATTCCCATAAATATAGGTATATATATAGTTATGAAATATCTTTGAACATATAAATGTCTTGAAATATTGTAAACATTACCTTTTTTTGCAATGGCTGGCTCAAGTTTTTCCATTCGCTCCGATACGACAACGTGTGCTCTATCTACGAATGCTGATATATCTTCGGTGGATACGTGAGGCATTTGGATATGTGGCTCAGGGCCATTTGGGACTTGCAAGCGTCTTGTTCGGTCATCTTGAGCATTTGAAAAACGGCCTCTCCTGCTGTTGGGACTAGATGTTGACAATGACTCTGCCTCCTTTACAAGGATGCATATACTCAGCGTGCACACGACAACCACATTCCTGAAAATGAGAATAATTTACAATTTAGATAATCTGAATAAGAGGTTTTGAATGGTTGAAGTGAATGTTTAGTATACAAACGCAATATTTTCCCCGAAGACGGTCATATTTTTAACATAAATATTTAAAAAATCGTTTGGTACACTATGAATCGATAACATCTGCATCAAAAATTTTTAGCAGCAATGTTTGTGAGGTATGAGGTACTATTGTGTGTAGGAAATGAATAATGGTATTTCATAATAAAAGTGTATCAGCCTTATGACGTTTCAATGGTAATGATATAGCATCATAAATTTCTTTACCCAACAGTTTCGTAGTTACATATATATGGGTTTAAATAAGGTGACCATATTCACAAAAGGGAAAAACAAGGCATTTACCAGAGTTTATTAGAAAAAACAGGACAAATTTGTTTTTTATGAGGAACTTTTTCAAACTTCAAAAAGGAATAATTTGAGTACAATTCTGCAGATATAAAAAAACATTGAAATATAATTAATAAGGTGACAGAATTTTCTTTCAACCAAACAGTTGTCCTGCTTTGTTTAAAAATAAAATGTTGGTACGATATTTCAGTGCGAGGGGAAGAATTCATATTAAAGTAATAGAATTAGCTTCTCTCCCTGGAGAAACAAGTGAAACAATATGAAATCATGTGCTGGAAATTTTAAATATCCCTTACTGTAAAAAATCATTGCATTAAGGTCAGATACAAACACGAATTTTGGAGGATTGGAGAGAATAACGTTCACATAAAATTAGAGACAATAAGGCATTATTTGAATAATGGTAATTCCGTTACAATTTTTATTGGTGCCTCCAACCATTAATATGTCTTGTTTTATTTGCAACAAAAGAGATTTTTGTGCTATATTCATATTTTGACATCCTGTTTGCGTAATTCATAAACAAGGACAAAGAAAAAAATCTGATGTGGCCAACACATGACTTTCTCCATATTTGGGGTATAGATATTTAAATTACAATGAATAGCACTATAAGGCAAAATTATTATTTCGTTTCGTAAAAGAATACAGTCGTCCTTACTGCCGTAAATTATGTATATTTTGAATATGTTTACAGAATTCACTGCTACATGGTGGTGGCGCTGTATACTGCAAATTACGAAAAAGTTGAATATCTCCGAAAAGGATGGTTCTACGAAAATTAGTTTCAAACAAAACTTGGAAGAAATATTATTCTCTACAACTTTGGTCCTTACGAAGATTACCAATAACGATGTTTTTAAGAAGATATTTGACGAAGCCTAAAAACCCGATAATTTATAAATAATTCCTTAAAACACTGATATGGAAAATTGTTTCAAATGAAAGTTGTAGGAAATTACATTCTCTATAACCTTTGTATAGAATTGTATATACAATAATGATGTTTTAACGAAGAAATATCGCAAAAACCGAATCGGGTTTCGAATAAACCTCGACTTCCGGTTACCCGTTATTGTCCAAAATCAAATCAGTTCTTTGTGCTCATGTAAAAGTGTTACATACGAAGTTCGATAACAATATGGCACATACTTTTTGAGTTAGAGCGCCCACAATAACAAACACACACACACACACGAACGCACGCACGCGCACACGCGCACACCCACACACGCACACAGAGACATCATTCCGAAAAGAGTCTAACCGTGTTTTACGGACCTCAAAACGGGTATTTCCGTTATAATCTCGTAGTCGATTTTTTTCGTGAATACAATACTTTCCCATTACTACGTATGGAGAAAGTAAAAACCCTGATATGAAAAATTGTTTCAAATGAAAGTTGTAGGAAATTACATTTTCAATAACCTTTGTATAGAATTGTATATAAAATAATGATGTTTTAACGGAGAAACATCGCAAAAACCGTATCGGGTTTCGAATAAACCTCGAATTCCGGTTAACCGTTATTATCCAAAAAGTAATCAATTCTTTGTGCTCATGCCAAAGTGTTATATATGAAGTTTGGTAACGATATCGCACGTACTGTTTGAGTTAGAGCGCCCATATTCACAAACATCCACACACAGACACACACAAACATATACATCATTCTGAAAATAGTCTAAACGTGTTCTAGGGACCTCAAAACGTATTTCCGTTGAAATCTCGAAGTCGATTTTTTTCGTGAACATAATACTTTCCCATTACAACGTATGGAGAAAGTAAAAAGCAAAATATCTCCAAAATGGATGGTTCTACGAAAATTTGTTTCACACAAAACTTGGAAGAAATATTATTCTCTGCAACTTTGATCCTTACGAAGATTACCAATAAGGATATTTTTAAGGAGAAAACCGAAAAACCGGTTATTTATAAATAACTCCCAAACAATAACTACAATATAAAATTGTTTCAAACGAAAGTTGTAGGAAATTACATTCTCTATAATGTTTGTATAGAATTGTGTCTACAATGATGATGTTTTAACGAAGAAATATCGCAAAAACCGAATCGGGTTTCGAATAAACCTCAACTTTCGTTTACCCGTTATTGTGTAAAAAATAAGTAGTTCTTTGTGCTCATGTTAAAGTGTTATATATGAAGTTTGGTAACGATATGTGAAGTACTTTTTGAGTTAGAGCGCCCACAATCACATACACACAGTCATCATTCCGAAAATAGTCTAAACGTGTTCTAAGGACCTCAAAACGTGTATTTCCGTGGAAATCTCGAAGTCGATTTTTTTCGTGAACGCAATACTTGCCCATTTCTACGTATGGAGAAAGTAAAAAGCAGGACGGAGTTAAAAAATGTAGGACTGTCCTGCCGAAAACATGACGTGTGCCCACCTTAGCTTAAATCGTAAGATGTAGTGGCTTGCTAAAGACACCTTACAAATTTAAAATAAGAAAGTTAGGTACGTCATCATTTATCTTTCACAGACGTGCCTAACTCGTCCGAGGAATCGAAGCGGACATTTTTCCCCTGACAGAAGATTCGAGACACTAATCTGGAACGAAGGGGAGAGTTCATATAAGTGAACGGGAATTATAATGAAAGGGCGAATCCCGTCATCCACCCCGTTCTACTTTCCACTCTTTTTACTTTCTCCATACGTAGTAATGGGAAAGTATTGTATTCACGAAAAAATCGACCTCCAGATTTCAACGGAAATACACGTTTTGAGGTCCCCAGAACACGTTTAGACTATTTTCGGAATGATGTCTGTGTGTGCGTATGTGTGTATGTTATTGTGGGTGCTCTAACTCAAAAAGTACATGCCATATCGTTACCAAACATCATATATAACACTGACACATGAGCACAAAGAACTGATTAGTTTTTGGACAATAACGGTTAACCGAAAGTCGAAGTTTATTCGAAACCCGATTCGGTTTTTGCGATATTTCTTCGTTAAAATATCATTATTGTATATACAATTCTATACAAAAGTTATAGAGAATCCAATTTCCTACAACTTTCATTCGTAACAAATTTCCATAGCAATTATTGTTTAGGAATTATTTATAAATAATCGGTTTTTTCGGTTTCCGTCAAATATCTCCTTAAAAACGTCCTTATTGGTTATCTTCGTCAGGGCCAACGTTGTAGAGAATAATATTTCTTCCAGGTTTTGTTTGAAACAAATTTTCGTAGAACCATCCACTTTGGAGATATTCTACTTTTTTCGTAATTTTCAATATACAGCGCCAATACCATGTAGCGGTGAATTCCGTAAACACATTCAAAATATACGTAATTTACGGCAGTAAGGACGACTGTATTCTTTTACAATACGAAATGATAATTTTTCCTCATAATGCTATTCATAATAATTTAAATATCTATACGCCAAATATGGAGAAAGTCGTGTTGGCCACATCAGATTTTTACTTTATCCATACGTAGTAATGGGAAAGTATTGTGCTCACGAGGAAAATCGACTTCGAGATTTTAACGGAAATACACGTTTTGAGGTTCCTAGAACTCGTTCAGACTATTTTCGGAATGATGTCTGTGTGTTTGTATTAGAGCTCTGCACGGGCCTGATTTTCTAGGCTTGGCCCGGCCTGTACGATAGAATTGTAGGCCCGGCTCGTGAGACATTACGGACGAACAGTGTGGCTCGCGTGATTTTTAAAGTCCGGGCCCGTAATTAATTCCAACTCTGGTTTGTGTGTGTCCGTGTGTGTATGTGATTGTGGGTGCTCTAACTAAAAAAGTACTTGCCATATCGTTACCAAACTTCATATATAACACTTTGGCATGAGCACAAAGAATTGATTACTTTTTGGATAATAACGGTTAACCGGAATTCGAGGTTTATTCGAAACCCGATACGGTTTTTGCGATGTTTCTCCGTTAAAACATCATTATTTTATATACAATTCTATACAAAGGTTATTGAAAATGTAATTTCCTACAACTTTCATTTGAAACAATTTTTCATATCAGGGTTTTTACTTTCTCCATACGTAGTAATGGGAAAGTATTGTATTCACGAAAAAAATCGACTTCGAGATTATAACGGAAATACCCGTTTTGAGGTCCGTAAAACACGTTTAGACTCTTTTCGGAATGATGTCTCTGTGTGCGTGTGTGGGTGTGCGCGTGCGTGCGTTCGTGTGTGTGTGTGTGTGTGTGTGTGTGTTATTGTGGGCGCTATAACTCAAAAAGTATGTGCCATATTGTTATCGAACTTCGTATATAACACTTTTACATGAGCACAAAGAACTGATTTCATTTTGGACAATAACGGGTAACCGGAAGTCGAGGTTTATTCGAAACCCGATTCGGTTTTTGCGATATTTCTTCGTTAAAACATCATTATTGTATATACAATTCTATACAAAGGTTATAGAGAATGTAATTTCCTACAACTTTCATTTGAAACAATTTTCCATATCAGTGTTTTTTAGGAATTATTTATAAATTATCGGGTTTTTAGGCTTCGTCAAATATCTTCTTAAAAACATCGTTATTGGTAATCTTCGTAAGGACCAAAGTTGTAGAGAATAATATTTCTTCCAGGTTTTGTTTGAAACAAATTTTCGTAGAACCATCCACTTTGGAGATATTCTACTTTTTTCGTAATTTTCAATATACAGCGCCAATACCATGTAGCGGTGAATTCCGTAAACACATTCAAAATATACGTAATTTACGGCAGTAAGGACGACTGTATTCTTTTACAATACGAAATGATAATTTTTCCTCATAATGCTATTCATAATAATTTAAATATCTATACGCCAAATATGGAGAAAGTCGTGTTGGCCACATCAGATTTTTACTTTATCCATACGTAGTAATGGGAAAGTATTGTGCTCACGAGGAAAATCGACTTCGAGATTTTAACGGAAATACACGTTTTGAGGTTCCTAGAACTCGTTCAGACTATTTTCGGAATGATGTCTGTGTGTTTGTATTAGAGCTCTGCACGGGCCTGATTTTCTAGGCTTGGCCCGGCCTGTACGATAGAATTGTAGGCCCGGCTCGTGAGACATTACGGACGAACAGTGTGGCTCGCGTGATTTTTAAAGTCCGGGCCCGTAATTAATTCCAACTCTGGTTTGTGTGTGTCCGTGTGTGTATGTGATTGTGGGTGCTCTAACTAAAAAAGTACTTGCCATATCGTTACCAAACTTCATATATAAAACTTTAGCATGAGCACAAAGAAATTGTTAGTTTTTGGACAATACCGGTTAATCGAAAGTCGAGGTTTATTCGAAACCCGATTCGGTTTTTGCGATATTTCGCCGTTAAAACATCACTATTGTATATACAATTCTATGCAGAGGTTATATAGAATGCAATTTCCTACAACTTTCATTTGAAACAATTTTCCATAGAAGGTATCGTTTAGGAATTATTTATATATCTCCTTAAAAACACCGTTATCGGTAATCTTTGTAAGAACAAAGTTGTAGAGAATAATATTTCGTCCAAGTTTTGTTTGAAACTAATTTTCGTAATATCCAGTTTACAGCGCCAAAACCGTGTAGCGGTGAATTCTGTAACCATAATCAAAATATACGTAATTTACAGCAATAAGGACGTCTTTAACGATACGAAGTAATAATTTTGCCTTATAATGCTATTGATAATAATTTAAATATCTATACCCCAAATATGGAGAAAGTCATGTGTTGGCCACATCAGATTTTTTTCAAATTACTTTTCTCACATTACAGAGAGAAGCGTACTTCGGAAAACGTACTCCGTTCCGCCTCGAATCGAAATCAAGTTTAAAGGTGCGTTCACAGGCACGAGTTGCGCGCGTAGCGAACATGCACTACCCAATCAGAGGCCTCGCTTGAGGCGTAAAGCAAGTAAGTAATGACGGCGCGTTGCTGTTGAGAAAGTCTCAACTTTCGATGCGTTTACGCGTGAAAATTTCATGCGAACAAAACAACTGAACACCAAAATGATTTTGGCGCCGAAATCCCGGAATTCATACCTTTGCATCACGTAGTGAACTTCGGTGTGCAAGTGGAAGGATGGATGCAATTGATGATAGAATCGTCAACGAAATAGCGACTAATTATATATATATATATATATAAAATATAAAGGACGCTAGATATAGAAATAGATACCAGCGGGAGAAAGCGTGTAGAGTGATGGGAGAGAGAATTCAGATAGATGGTAAGTACAAATTTGAATATATATGGTTATTTATATCTATGGATTGCAAATACAAACGTGAAATGAAGTTTTCCAACAATAAAAAGTATTTCTTCGCTAGCTAAAATGTGCCAGATTCGCTGGAAGTGTATAAGGGACCGGTCGGAAATAATTGTAAAAGGATTCACAGTCCGCCAGCCTCATTTCCTGTGTTAAATTATGGTAGGCACCTTGAGTTCATCTTCTTGCAAATAATTATAGTCGAACCCACCATCTCCTAATTCTTCTATTTCTCATTGCAAGCAATATTATGAAGTTGTAACGCTACCGCAACATTCGATCATCCATTATTATCTCTAAATGAAACCACCGGAATTCCTACAAAACCTCAATCACAAGTAAATAAGTGCGCGCGTCATAGAAGTCAATTGTCTTCGAGTTCACCGTCAACTGTTTACGCGTTCTCCTACGCGTACATGCGAACGAGCAGAACTCTAAACGCGGCGCTCGCTACGCGCGTAACGCGTGCATGTGAACGCACCTTTAGAAATAAGAGAAATTCTACGCTCGGGATCACGTCATCGCAAGAAATTCTTCCGGCGTTTCTCGGTCAGCGTCCTTGGACTTCAGAAACAATTAATCGAGCGTGATTAATGCCCTTCTCTTCCGATCCCATTTTCCAGGATGCTTATTAAATGCATTTTTTCACGATCCACCTCTTAAAACATTTAGCTTCGGAGTCGCCTTGCTTTGAGACGATGGGATTGACAGAATCATTGCTCTAGCGTCGAATAAAATAAATAGTGTCTGAAGGAGTGAGAGAGGGAGGGAATGTAGAGAGAGGGGAGGGGGAAAGAGAGGGGAGATGGAGAGAGAGGTGAGGGGAGGAGAGAGGGGGGAGGGGAGGGGGAGAGAGAAAGGAAGAGAAAAAGCGAAGGGTAGAGAGGTCGAATGAGAAACAGGTATATAGAGATATGAGGAAGGGAGGAGTGGGCGCAGTAGATAGAGGTGAAGAGAGATGGTGAACGAAGGAAGGGAGGAAGAGAGATGTAGAGAGGAGAAGAAAGAAACAGGGAAGGAGAGATAGGAAAAGTTTTCAGTGAGGAAGGTTAGTTTTTAATGGGTCTGCAAGTGGGTGACTGGAGCGGCAAATATTTTTATTAATGGGATCGCCGCGAAAGTCTCTCTCTCTCTCCTTCGTCCAGACCACACGAGTTTAAGGAGAGCGAGTGGAGGAGATCGAGTCACAAAACCACGAGAAATACATGAGAGTAGAAGGGACGGGAGGCGTGACGACCCGTGCGCCTTTGGAGGGAGTGGCCGCCGGTACAATTAACGGGAGCTACTTAAGAACGGGGGAAAGAGTTTCGGAGGCACGCGCACGCTCCTCCTCTCTCCTATTTTCCACTACAGCAATCGTAAACGATAGAGATTAGAAAAGCGAATGTATTGAATGCGAAACTGTTGTCGCGGCACATTTGACGGGGTGTTCTCGACCCCAATGTCTCGGGCGGCGCTTATAGGCTATATGAAACCGCAATTGGTCCGCATACTTACAGTGGAATGGGAAGCCGGGTGTGGCCCCGTTTAGGTGTGCTGGCGTTGTTCGGGGCCCTTCCGCGGACCCCCTATCGGTCTTTCTTCAAAGTTGAACTGTGCAGCGTTCCATTTATAGTGAGAAAGAGATACTTCATCTTAAAATCCACTTTGCTCGTCTGACGTAGGGATCAGATTAATCAGTTTTTGTGTAGGTGCCGGTCATCTTCAAAACGGTTTGAATTTTTGCCTTCGGCGAATTCATCTGTTGTGTTGCCTTCAAGCGGAAAGATTTTTTTAAATCATTCTTTTTTTAAAAATTTGATGGTGGGCCCATTCGTGCAACTTTCATCCGCCGTGGAGTTTTTCCAGCCGTGCGTGACTCAAATCTGGTAATTATCCCCGCGGTTCGGATGTTGTCACGAATCAGACGCTAAGGCAACGTCCGAATAGTTCGAAAACAAATGCGAATCCATTCGCCTATTTTGAAGGAGCGTCTGGCGATAGAAAGAAATATTCTCTTTAAGGTTAAGCATAGATAATGGAAGGGTGATTTATCTGACGAATCCAATCATAGGTAAATAAAATTAATGGTCGAAAATGTAAAAATGCAATTAAATATCCAGTGGCATTTATATATGTATTATGCATCAGTAATTCTTTCGGCGTAAAAGAAACTTTGGGTGAAATTGTGTCCTCTGCAATAAAGGCGCTCACGGTTTATCACAAATGAATACGGCGAATATCGCGCTATCTCCGATTTTGCGCGCGAGTGAAATCGGCGTGTCGGCAGATGTCTAATGCGGGCGAATAGAAGCGGCTGCGGAATAATTCACCGCTGATGTTTTTATTTCCGGGATCAATTGAAATTCAGATAAGCATTTTATTCTGCAATGGGCTACGAAATGTACGAGATGAATAAAAATCCTTCGAGGTTTCCTCTGAGTAATGCCGCTAGAAACATCCTTCCTTTGAATGATAATTTCGTCTCAAATTTTCCCTCACCGACCAAAGAGAGAGAGAGAGATCCAATGGAACGCACGAGGACTCCTGAATAAATATGCAATTAAATGTAAAACATTTGTAAAATCACGTCAAAACGAAAGAGAGCGAAGTCAGGCGGAAAATTACTTTGAAAAATCTCGCCGGTATACTGCGAAACTTCAAGACAGAAATTTAATCTCCTCCGAATATAACGTATTTCGCGTCACACACAAAACAATGCGAACGGAATGTGGGAAAAGTCAGTCTTCTATCCAGAAGACTCCGAGGAAAGTTTTGAAGAAAGCGTTTTTCTCCTCGGGCACCCCGAATTTCGGCAATTGATTTCTAAGAGAATCTCGTGTTTTGCGCGGTTCTCTTATATTCCGGATGATATACCATGGGTAGGATGTCCATACGTCCCGGTTTTCCGGGATTTATCCCGGATTCTAGTCATCTGTCCCGGTGTCCCGAAAATTTTTTTCGGGACGCCCAAATGTCCCGGTTTATAGGAGCACTCTCCGTACTTGTTTTCAATGATCGAGAAATTCAAGGCATACGTTTTATTATTAACTAATTGCGTGTTTTCTTATTTTCACACGTTCACTGTTCGAACGGAAAGTTTAAAGGTGTTCTGTGATTTTGTTGATGTAGAATATAGTAAGTTGCTATCTCATTTGAAAACTCGTTGGTTATCACTATGTACTGCAATTGAACGAATTTTAAAAATTTTTGAAGGCTTAAAATATTATTTCATGTCTGATGAAAAGGCTCATATTTTCATTTTGAATTTGTTAATTAATGCTTTTGGGAGAAGCATATTTGTGTACCGTACTTCTTGCAATTCATGAATGGCCAGATATTAAAGATTGAGAAAATAAACATCACTAATATAGAGGTGAAAACATTGTTGAGGAAACAATTGAAATGATTGCTAGTAGAATATATGGTAAATTTTTGCCTATTAAAACTAAAGAAATATTGCAACTATGTAAAGATGAAGAAACAAATAAATTTATCAACGAAGTCATCGAATTTTATTCAACAGCAAGGGAGTATTTACTAAATTGGACTGAACCATTCAAGCAGTTTTTGTTTAGTGATAATAGTGCTTTTTCATGCTTATTGACTTAAAATTCAAATATCTCTTGTAATTTTGAGTTTATAATGGTGATCAGTATTTTTATGTTAATACAATTTATACATTACAACTTGTTTAATTTGTAATTATGGTATGCGATAACAATTTGGATGTTTCAAAGGGTAATACTCTATAAATCAGTTTTTCTCAACCGAAAATCTGCCGTGGATCGGTAAATGTTGTGAGCGTTCCACCGAGGACCGGTAAAATTTAGCAAACTACATAATTTTTATTTGTTTTCTTCGATGAAATTTTATTAAAAGATAAGAATAAAATAAAGTCACATAACTTTTTAAACAATTAACTGTAAATAAGAATAAATTTATCTTAAACTTTCCACCAAAGTTTCGCGGACCGATGGTTGAAACACACTGCTATAAATCACAATTCATGTGCAATTTTTGTTCCATTCTTATCAATAATTAATATTTTTTATGTCGTAACCACTCATTCTGAACAATCTGTTAGTTAATTGACTTCTTTATGTGATCATGATTTCAATTTCCGTACGTGTAAAATACAATATATTATGTATTTAATTTTAAGTGTATAAATAAAAATTTCAAAACTTTATAACAGAAAAAAGTTTAAACTCATCCTATTTTCTTATTAATAGAGTAACAGAATCAAAAAAATACATTAAAACAATATTTTAATAACTCGAACTACAGAAAATGACTAAAAATGCATTTGTCCAGGTTATGTCCCGATTATGTCCCGGTAATTTCCCGGTTATGTCCCAGTTGTCCCGGATTTTTCATCCACAAAATAGGAATGTCCCGGTTTTGCCCCCTCGGCTTCTGGATATCCTAACAACGGGGGAGAGTTTATTGCAAATTCTTTCAAAGACACTCGAGCGCCAAACCCTTGCATTTAAAAGTAAATACACGAGATGTCGGAAAGAGCAGCGCACGAAAAGGCACGCAACTACACGACGAGTTGAGTTTTTATCCCATCTAAGATTCCCTCAGGAGATTGAATAATTTGCCGCCGAGAGCAATTACCGCGTTACAATGTTTGATATTACGGGTTTTCGATGCGTAAATATTGTCAGCGTTCCTTGCGCCTCTTTCGCGTATTCTGTGGCAAGGCCGAATTTTTTCAACGTCGCATAAATAAGAAAAGCCGTGAGAACCAGTTTGGAAAATGTAATGCGATGACCAATATCTCAATACGATCTTCTTTGAAACAAGTAATTGACTCATAAAATTTGTGAATGAGTTTATTATCTTTCGAAGCCAGCAGAAGCCTCAACGAGAGGATAAGCGAATTTTTCACAAATTCACACATACACACACACGCGCGCGCGCGCACTCGCACGCAAACTTATAGACGCATCGCGTTCATGGCTAGGCGAGCATTATAAATGGGAACGCGACCGTATCGCAACAATCTCCGTGGAAAACATCGGGAGGTTAAATTGCAGCAATTAAAAGCGATCCTGGAGCCGTGGGTTCCATAGTTTCGGGCTGTTAATTGGTAATCCTTCTGCATTTATTTTTTTTAACCGGATCTACCGAGCGCTGCTCATGAATATTCAAGCGCCAATTTACACCCCGTCTCTCGCTCTCTCTCCCAACGCAGTGCAGGAGCTGCGAGAGAAAACAAAGCCGTATCCAGTGGTTCCCAAACTTTTTGTAGGCGCGGCACCCTTTCAGAATTTCGCGGCACCTCAGCCTTGAAACATTTTTACGCATTAGTGTTACAAACTTAGGACGTATTCTTTTGTGGTGCCACATCATAATCACTTTATTTGAGAAAAATTATTGCCCTATTCACCTACCAAAACATCGAAATCGTAAATTTTTTTAACCAAACAAAATTTTTCGCGGATACTCTAAATATCGGCTGCGGCACACTGTTGGAAACCACGGCCGCATTCGCCACTTCGTTCCTCTCTCTCTCCTGAGTCGCAGACGCACCTTTAGAATATTACATTCCGTCGTCCACTTCCTCGCTGAGAAGCGGTTCAAGTTTTTCCTTCTCTCTCTCTCTCCCTTCTCTCTCTCTCCCCTCTCTCTCTGTCTCTCTCTCTATGTCTCTCTCTCTCCCCTCTCCCTTTCCCCCCTCTCTTCCCCCCCCCTCTCCCTCTCTCTCTATGTCTCCCCCTCTCTCTATGTTTCTCTCTCTATGTCTCTCTCTCCCCCCTCTCCCCCCCCCCCCTCTCTCCCCCCCTCTCTCCCCCATCTCTCTCTCTCTCCTCTCCCTCTCTATGTCTCTCTCTCTTCCTCTTTCGAACTCTCTCACATTCTCCCTTTTTATTCTATCTTTCCACTATTTTCTCTTTCAAATCTTACTTTCTCTCGTCTTCTTTCTTTCTTTTCACCACCTTTTAACTCGCAGTTTCTTTTACCAAAAACTTCGGAATTTATTTTAAATCTTTTGCTCTTTAAGATGTGAGTATCTAATGTTAATTTTTTAAGCTTTTTTCTGCATTTATTTAGTATTTATATATTTAGATATTATAATCGAAATTATACTGCAAGATTGGTTAATGTAAGAAGGGTCCCCATTCCATCTTTCGCCTCTTCCCTCCTCCTCCTCCTCTCTCCCTCTCCCTCCTCCTCTCTCCCTGTCCCTCTCCAACCTCCACTCATCATCCAATTGTCTCTTCTAACCTCCACTTCGCCGTAATAACACTTTTTCTTCTGCGCCTACATTTCAATCTTCGGTTCCATCGCTCGGAGAATTACTATGAACATGATCGGTGTCTCGAGACAGGCTTCTCGTGCTTCGATTCGAGATCGTCCATTTGAAGGCCGAGGCGAATGGTTTAGTTTCGGGAGGGAAACGCTAAAGGACCAAAAGGAATTTGGGCGTCTTAAAAATAATCTAGGGCGACGAAAGAAAGAAGTGAAACTGCAAACACTCCCGAGATTTTTTAAAAGGTGTCTACGAACCTCTCTCTCTTCATTTATGCTCAAACAATAGTCTTTATGGCACAAAAATATGCGTAATAATTTTTTTACTTATCACGTTTGTATTTCTTCCTAACTCCTAGTCCGTTATCGTTAACAGATAATTAAGCGTTATTAAGTTTTCCCCTCTAGGAGCTAAACAAATTCGCGGTTGCTTCTAAACGTGATGATTTAAGACTGATATATTCAGCACTTTTGAAGCTGTGGCTCATCTTTTATCTAATACTTTCTCTTCTACTATTTGTTGCGGCTGTTTTATCTATGTGGGTGAACTTTGACATTTTTAAATATAACTGTTATTTATACGGCTTTTGCACGAACGTTTCAACGAAGAAGATTATTGACATCAAAAAGGTTCTGGTGAAATTGTCTTTCTTTCAGTGGCTTACGAAAAGGTTATGGCGGTTAGAATTTCTTCTCTTCCTCCATGAGACATTTGTCAAATATTCGAACCGGCTACAATCCAAGGAAGGTGATTCTCTGCCGAATATGGTTCAGATTGCCTCAAAATCTGCATATCCAGTTGCATATAAAATGCATTACTGACAAATTTTAACAATAAAATTAGAGGAAAGTAAAGGGTTAACTCACATGGCCTCCTATTCCTGCAACTCCGATTAGAATCCCCTCACTTTACAAAATCCTACGCACAACACTCACTGCCTTCTTTTAAACTTAAATATCACCGGAGCTAATAAGTAACTTTCTACTGTAAAATATTATTTTACCGCTTGAAATCCATCGCATGAAATCTAGAGTAATATTGGGTATTTTGTAAGATTATCAAGTTTTTCCTTCGTGAATTACTAAGCATGTTAATCTAGTTAGAAGACCGAGAAATGTGTAGTCACGATTGAACGAAAATGAATGCGTATTATCCAAAGTAATAAGAAAAAGGAAGCAGCAGCGATTTTAGGTTTAAACATTCTCTAACTCTTTCTGACTTTCCTCAATCCCAGGAGTCTCTCACTCACTGTGTGGCGACCTTACCTCGTTAAGAGACTTCGCCCAAAACTTATTCTCCAGACAAAATCGCAGACGCGCAATTCGTTTGTTTTGTCACTCTCTCACCCTTTTTTTCCGCGGCCTTTATCAAGGAAAAAAACGTCGCGACACGCTTAAAGGCGTCTTGTAATTCATGAGACCTTGACCCACAAATAGACGAAGCTGAAAAATTTTCCCATCTTTTCCCCAACAGTGATTTACTTCCGTTTCGTGCGAAAAGACAGTCAAAGGGTTCGTCTTTTAAAAAAAGCTATGGTGATGCAACTCACTTTCCGCGGAATGAATGTCGGTTTCAGAAGCTCCTTCTACTTTTAAAGACAGGTTGTTTTCAAGGGCGAGGAGAGGCTCTAGTTGAGAATGCTATCGCGTTCCAATACCGGTTATATGCGCAAAAAGCAAAACTTTTTGGTTTTTTATTTGATGACATTGATTGTGTGCCGGTCGCGAATGAATCGAAATCAAGCCAAAAGGCTAAAAAATCCTCTCTATTCTCAAAATTTTTCATTAATCGCTATCTCATCGATTCGGATAATTTTTTCGATCGCGTAAAATATGATTAACACTTTTTTTTATTGGGAACTCTTTTTTTATTTGCCCGACATTAGTTTCCTTCGAACTCACAATTTTTCTCACATCGGTCGTTTTACCTCCATTATCAATCGATTTTATGTCATAAGGTGGACTCGATATTTATTCTTCAAGATTTTGAAAATATAAAATCTACTGGCATTTTATTTTTGAAATTACTGCCTTTCCTTTCCTTCATTGTTTCATCGTGTAACACTGGCGTTCGAATCTGCGAAATTCATTAAAAAACATAATTTCAAAAAACAGCATGAAAACCTCAATTTTGAAATTAAAATATCTGTACGTACGACGCTTTCATAAAGGTCCTAGCAGCGCAATTTTTTGCACGCTTAAAAAACTTTCCAATGGGAACTTGATGATTTCCCAGCAAGATAAGAACTTCGTAACCTTTTTATTTAAAACGCAACATAGCACATACTATTATAACTCGTCCTTTCAAAAAGAGCCATCCTTCACAATTTCGATTATATTTTATACCGAGGAAAAATATTAATGGGAATATTTGATGTCACGTCCAGATTTTCATGATTCCACAGTTTTCAATCTCGTTCGTTAGGAAGCGCTGTCTCACAAGTTGACTCCGTGTTTATATCAACGGTAATTCGGCCATTATTTTTCACAATCCGTTTCCCTTTTTCATTTCGCATAAAGAACACTTCCTGAGAAGGTCATAGCTGGATGAGCGAAATAAGCTTATAAAATACAAACGAGGCATATGACCCCGCAAAAGCAAAGCAAGATGGACATTCTAGCTAAAGAGTGGCCTTCACAGGTGAAAATTTGCCGATTGCTCATGCTGTTTAGAACAGTGGTTTCCAACCTATATGACATGACGCCTCCTTTTTCGTTTTCACTAAGTCGTCATGCTCCCCAACGTGTTTTTTATTGAAATAAATGTAACCCTTTGCACTCGTATTTACATCATTATCCATCATCAACTAACTCGTAATTATTATACCCATGTATCTTGCACGTATTGGGAAAATTGAAAAATACTTCCAATCTATTTCAGCTGAATTTGACATTAAAAATTGATTTTTTCCTCATGGCCCCTCTCCCCTCCTCTCCCGTGGAACTTTATCACGCGCACCTCCGCCTACTTTGGAAACCACTTGTTTAGAAGACCAGAAAAATGGACGATCGTAAGAGCACCGCAGAGGACGAAAAGCGTTGAGGTTGGAATTACCATATTATGGTTTAATCCAGGAGTCTTAAACCCGCACGCGGCCCGCTAGTTCATTTTATGCGGCCCTCTCACTGATCTTATTCTAATGATATAATTCGGCCCGGCACAGTGGAGAAGAAGTTTTTTAATTTAAAGATTTAAAAATGTTTTTAGTCCTTTTGAAGTGTAATTTTTTTCGTTTTTGGCCCGCGTACGATTTGAGTTTGAGACCCCTCATTTAATCAATCGTTTAACGGCAAAAAAGAGTTGGTAATGTCAGTTACCTTAGGAGGAATATAATTTTATGTTTGCAACGGACGATGACGTTTTACAAACGTAGCAAAGCAATATATAAAGATTCAATTATTTATCGAGGAAAATGACGGGATGAAAGTTCGTTCAGTGATTGCTTCGATTTGTTCCTTCATTATAGTCTTCAGATAAATTGATTAGAAGATCTTCCGCACGAAATACATTTCTAAGAAATAGTGAAATCGAGCTTGGCGGTTGTTTTGTTTCGCGGCGAATCCCTTGGAAATTCCATTTGAATGACAATTTGGTAAAACTTTCATCCTTACTCAAACATTTCCGTTTCGTTATCTTTGTGTTTGCTAAAAAGCATTCACTGTTGACTTTCGTTAATTCCGAAACTTTTCTATTTGCCCTCATATCTCGTATCTACTTGGTATTTCGTCTTCAGTTCGGACTCCTTCTTCGTTTTCCTGGAGAAAATGAAGTAATGCTTTCGCTACATATCGTCAAATGGAAGGAAAAAACTTTCTAGTCTCAATCTCACCATAATGAAGGCCATTGCCTATCAGGCTATCTATAAATCGTTTCGAAATTCGTGGAAAAGTTGGATTTTTTACAATTCAACCATATTCAATTTAATAATTATTAAAAATATTTGTATCATACATTTCTTCTTCGACTCGGTCAGCTCTCAATATTCCCCGTTATCCGTACATGTTCCTCTCATCTCGTTAACTTAATCAGATTAATGTCGAAATGCAAATGGTTTAACCCTAAAAATTTTATATTTATGTCTTCTGAAATTTCGCCAAGCGATAAAACGATTGCCGCATACTTTTTACCAAAAACAGATTACATCGCATACATATTATTATTAATAAATCTCGAATTGGAAACAAATTTTCGAAGCTAGGGATTCTGCGAAGTAGAATTTTTGTCACCTATAAGTAACGAAATATTTAGAGAAAACAATTAAAGGCAGCGAAACATCTAATAGGCACTGAGACTGGCGTTCAGATATTACCCGAGTAATGTTTAACTACAAGCCATTAAGTGGGCTAGGGAGCGCATTTTTCATTTTTTCTCATTTTTAATTAATTGAAAAAAATTAAAATGTCGCCTACCACGCATCACTTCTCCAACCAAGACCAAAATTTTAACCATTACATTCCGATATAGAAATGTGATTCACCGAGTCGCTCAGTGATTCTGTCCCTATGGATGCGTCGCTTAATTACATTCTCGCTGGATAATTCAAATACAAAAGAGCGATCGCCGCCAGTGAAAAGCTCTTCCAAACCGTGTATCGCTTCGAGAGATCGAAGGAGGAAAAATTCCAGAAAGGCGTCCGTCCGCCCACGAGCGGAATTGGAACTCGTTTAGAACGATCGACGGAACCAGTTACGTTATGGCGGAGGTGAAATGAAGCGAATACATACATACTATATGTGCATGTATGTGCGTAGGAGAGAGAGAGAGAGAGAGAGAGAGAAAGAGGGTGGAAATGCGGGCGGAGATCGACGACTCTTCGACCCACATACATACATCCACATTTACCTCCATCTCTCTCCCTCCCTCTTCCCACCCCCCGACTCCGTCCCCCAATCTCCATCGCACACACGCACACTCGACGCACCGCGACCTCCCGACACAAACACAATGGGGACGGGAAGAGAGCGAGCGAGGGGTGACGAAGAAAGCAGCACTGCCGCCACCGCCTACGCCTCCTCGAGGCAGCAGGAGGGGGGCAGCAGGAGGGTGGCAGCAGGAGGGGGGCAGCAGGAGGGGAGCAGCAGGAGGGGGGCAGGAGGAGGGGGGCAGCAGGAGGGGGGAAGGAGGACGGGGGCAGCAGGAGGGGGGCAGGAGGAGGGGGGCAGCAGGAGGGGGGCAGCAGGAGGGGGGCAGCAGGAGGGTGGCAGCAGGAGGGGGGCAGCAGGAGGGGAGCAGCAGGAGGGGGGCAGGAGGAGGGGGGCAGCAGGAGGGGGGAAGGAGGACGGGGGCAGCAGGAGGGGGGCAGGAGGAGGGGGGCAGCAGGAGGAAGGAGCGGTGGCGGGTGATTCGGATGACGCGCGCGCGTCCTGGTGAGGGACAAAAGCGAAGGGGAAAAGGAAGCGATGCCTCTTAAAGAACCCGGCGCGGCGGAGAGTTCTCTCTCCTCAAAACCCCTTCTTCGATCGGATATCCGCGAATCTTTTTCCTCCGTTGTCGGAGGCGATGAGGAGGAGGGCGGAGAGAGAGAGAGGGAGAGAGAGGGGAGAGAGTGGGAGAGAGAGGGAGAGAGAGGGAGAGAGAGGGAGAGAGAGAGGAGGAGAGAGGGGGAGAGAGAGGAGGAGAGAGAGAGAGAGAGAGAAAGGGGAGAGAGAGGGGGAGAGAGAGGGGAAGAGTGGGAGAGAGAGGGGAGAGAGAGGGGGAGAGAGGGGGAGAGAGGGGGAGAGAGGGGGAGAGAGAGAAAGGGGGAGAGAGAGAGACAGACAGACAGACAAACGACTTTATTTAGGGCGAAATTGAGACTGTGAAGTCCCTTCTTACATTTAATCCTTTAGTCAGGATTGAGAATTATATACAAGTTAAATTACAGACTTTAACATACATATTGAATACAAATTTTGATAGTTGACAAAGAGAATTACCATAGAATGATGCTAGTTTTGTGGGTTGGAAAAAAACTGTGTAATCACTTCTTTTAGAAAAAGTCCCACTGCGGAAAAACACCTACGAAGAGGAGGGAGGTGTAAAAAAACCGCGAAAAATCCCTAGACCGATACAGAAGAAAAAAATATTAATAGATAAAAACTAAGTATTTGAATATCAACAGATAAGAGGAAAGAAATAACATAGACATACATAGAACATGTGAAAAAAATACATTAATATACAAATACAGCAAGTACTTAGTACTTATACAACAAGTACATACGAGAAAATTTTAAATAAAGTGCAAAAAAGGAATATACATTATTTAAAATACTTATACAACATATACATATAGGAAATTTTAGAAAACACTGTTCCCTGGAAAAAAAGAATTAATTATATACATTCTATCATTATTATGCGCTTGTGTTGTGATTATGAAATGTTCGTTGCTGCCTCGTTTTCTGTTGTCATATGAGAAAGGAGTAACGTGAAGTATGATTTCTTGAAGGAGGATACAGTTGGAGAGTTTTGTATGTGTGGAGGTAGAGCATTCCAGAGTCTGCATGCGGTGACATGAAAAGATTTATTGTAAATTTCTGTCCAGTGAAGAGGAATTTGAAGTTGGCTGTTTGCCCGTGTGTAAATGCTGTGCATGAATGAAAATTGCGGTGACAGGTAATGAGGGTTAAGAGTGGATTTTATGGTGAAAAATAGTGATAAAAGATAAATACGTCTTCTTGCCTCGAGTTTAACCCATGATAGCTTGGTAAAGGAGCTTGAGACATGGTCGCTTTTTTTGAGGTCGCATATAAATCTTACGCAGGCGTTGTGGGTGCGTTGAAGTTTTGTAGAAAGTTCATCGGTAAGATCTTGGTAAACAACGTCACAGTCGTCGAAGTGGGGTATGAGAAGTGCAGAGACTAGAAGTTTTCTCAGAGAGTAAGGTATTGAATTCTTCAGGCGCGTGAGGGAATGAAGGGAGCTGTTGACAGTTTTGCAGATTTTGGTTACTTGTTCAGACCAGGAGAAGGCTTCATGAATAATAATGCCAAGATTAGTGACTGATTTTACAGGATTTATGATGTGGTTATCTATCGAGAGTGTTGGAAGGTTATCGAATTTTATGGAAGAGAGAAGTTTAGGGTAGCCGATTGTGATGAACTGAGTCTTCGATGGGTTTATTTGAAGTAAGTTTTGTGTACTCCAACCGTTAATTGAGGCGAGGTCTTTGTTCATGAGGTTGATAGCATGCTTTAAGTTGATTGCAGGGGAGTGATGTATATATGGAGGTCGTCGGCGTAAAGGTGGTGTTTGCAGGAGGATATTTCGGTGGAGATATCATTAATGTAGAGGGAGAATAACAAAGGGCCGAGAATTGATCCTTGGGGACATGAATCCAGTTGGAAGAAGAGTTGTCAGACATGACTTTTTGGAAACGGTTGTTAAGGTACGAGTGGATCCATTTTGATGATGACTCGGAGAAATTTAGGAGGCGAAGTTTCGCGAGTAGGATGTCCTTGTCTGTAGAGTCGAAGGCCTTACTAAAGTCGAGCAGCGTCATTAAAGTGATCTCTCTTCTGTCCATGGCGCGGTGAATATCGTCGGTAATTTTTACAAGTGCTGTGGCCGTGCTGTGTGATTTGCGGAATCCTGATTGGAGCGGGTCGAGTAAGTTGTTGTATGTGAGAAATGATGTGATTTGCTCATGAATGAGTCTTTCGAGTGCTTTGGAAAGGGAGGGTAGGAGACTGATTGGCCTAAATTGAGTCGACCCGTGGGAAGATTTCTTAGGAAGGGGGTGCACTAACGCTAATTTCCATTGTGATGGATATTTTCCATGGAGAAGAGACCAATTGAAGATATGTGTTATGGTTGGAGCGACAAGGTGGAGTATTTTCTGTATTATTGTGATAGATATCCCATCTGCGCCAAGCGACTTATACTTTGTTTTGCGGAGAGCATTAATGACTTGTATTTGAGTTATGGCGGAAAAGTTAAATATTGGAGAGGAGGCGGTGAGAGATGTTGCGGCGCGGCGGAGCAAGTCGTCGATGACAGCAGTTTTTCTATCGCAATCGATAATGGTTCGTGGTGCGGTGAATTCGTTGTTGAGACGGTCGTGGAATGTGTCTGTAGGTAGAGTGCTATCTTTAGATTAGCCAATGCCTAAATGTCTTAGATTTTTCCATATCGAACTTGTGACTGTTTGATATCTCGTATGTATATTTTATTTTTGAGTTCCTAATACGTTGTTTTGTATAGTTTCTTAGTGTTTTGTAACGTTGGAATGCGCCAGGAGATTTTGATTTCTTGAAGGAGCGGAAGGCCGCATCACGTTTCGACATAAGGGATTTAATGACTGTCGTTAGCCAAGGTGCATGTGGTTTAGAGACCCGAATTGTTTTTAGAGTTGTTTGTCTAGTAGAGAGTGTATGTGGGCATTAAATGTTTCTACTTTTTCGTCTAAATCATTTAAGAATTCGATAGAGTCCCAAGGTATTTTAGCGGCGTCATCTCTCAGTTTTTCGTCGTCGATTGCCTTCAAATCGCGAGACGTAATAAATTTGGGTTTGTGTTTAGGGCATCTAAGGGAATACGCGATGTAGAGTAGGTCGTGTGCGGATATTCCGGGTGCGGCCAGTTGACCGTGAATGAATACTTTGTCGGGATTGGCTGTAATGGCAGCGTCGATCCATGTGGATGACGTTGAAGTATGATGAGCGGGATCGAGAGGCAAGAGAGTTAGTCCATTGGAACTGAAAGAATTTCTCAGGTAATTTGCATCATGGCTGGTAGAGAGGAAATTAGCATTGAAGTCACCCGTGATAAAAATGTGCTGGAAGTCGTGAATATGGGTGGATATGACTTCATCTAGTTCATTCAGATAACCTATTTTTGGTGGGCGATAGACAACCCCTGCAAGAATTTTAATGGATTCTATTTTTATGACAAGAAAGAGATATTCAGGCCTTTTCCTATAAACTGGATCGCTATGAGTTAACACATTGCAACTAATGTCGTTCCTAGCGTATATTCCCACTCCGCCTCCACCTTTTCCAGTACGATCGTTGCGAAAGAGTTTAAAGCCGGGTATTTCTACTGAATATGATGGTATCGAAGGTTTTAGACATGTGAGAGAGGTAGAGAGAGAGGGAGAGAGGGAGAGAGAGAGAGAGTACATAGTAGTCCTGGGTTTGATTTCAGGAGCATATCTTTTCTCCATTTGAATAATATGGGCAGAGCTGAAAGGAAGCGAGGCCTTTTTTTCTTTAGCATTTTCAATTATTTTAAAAATGAGATATCGACGCGGTATTTTCACAGTTATGCCGAAAAAAATGTGGAAATGAATTTCCATATCGTAGAAATTCAAATCTCATTCGAAAAAAGCCAAAAATTAGGTTTAACTAATATTTTTCGTGATATCTTACGCATTTATTCAATTCGCCGTGATAAAATTGTTATAAAATCCTGTTTTATATGTCCATGACTATTATTACTCTCTGGAACATTCGATTATGTGGATTTCATATTCTTTTTGCGTTTTAGTTTACATAAAAGTTGGTGTCATTAATTTTTATTTTATTTTAACGTAATACTCAATTTACGCCTACCCGTCATATTTCACGGGAAATTACGCTAGTCATAATAATAGACAATTTTTTGTTGGTTGGTTGGTGATCATATATAAATGCGATTAACTAGATAAAAAAGATATAGAAACTCTAAATGTGGCAGGTATGCTCGATATACATATTTCAAGGTGATGGCAAAAAAAATCGCGAAAGAAGTCGGGTTCGACTCCAAGGAAGACATTTTCATTTGCCATAAGGTAACACGTAAAACTCGGCTTTACGAAGTGCAGACTTTCATTCTTTTTGGAATTATAATTAGAAAGAATAGGCATACAATCTTCAGATATAAACCATATAGCAACCAAGCGTTACATCCTCCGCAACGTCTCGCGAATGTCTTCTTTCATTACAATCCCGTCCGAAAACTCTTAAGAGGTTGGTATTCCTTGGCGTCAAGATTAGATGTGAGCGTAAATATGTTATTATTTATAGTAGAATTCCGTTAAAAAGACGCCCTTGATCAGCGCATTCACCCGGATATGTTGCTTGAGTCACAATCGCACAAAGTTAACAACATAAAATAGTTTAAATTTTATTGCAAAAGACGTGGTCGGCTAGTGCCCCCCTGCCGAGAGGGTAAAGACACCTTAGCTCGGATTTGAGGATGGGCCTCGAGGTATGGGCCTCTAACTCGAGTTAATGATGGTCGAGGGGTCAGCGTTGCGGTCAGTTTTCAGTGTGGTCACAGTTAGTCGACACAAGCCGAAAGTAAAGCTGCGTTTTTATGAACGCGTTAGAAGCATACAGAGGCGAAGGTCGTATGGGCAGCCAATCAGGAGCCGGGAAACCTTCGCTCAACTACGCGCGAGTTCCCGTATTCTCGCGTAGTCTGAGTTGAGAAAATCTCAACTTTCACGCGCGTGTACGTGAACATGGCGGCAGTGCGCAGTCCTAGGTAGCGCGCATGTGCCATCTACTATCGTTTTAAAAATTATGTAGACTCGAGTTTGAGGTTTAATATCTCAAAAACGGCTCATGGGATTTTCGCGCAATGCATATCAGCGTGTAGATAATTTTGTTCTGCGTTTAATGTAGGTAAAACAGAATTTTAAAAAATTATTCTAAGGTATGTTTTTGGAGTGAGAATGAAAAATGAACCCCTTTTCTGAGCGTTGCGGCGGCTGGCGTCACTTTGCCGGTTTGTAACAACAAAACGGGATGTACAAATGAAATGAAAATTTAATTGAATCTGAGTCGTAGTCTTATAATTACGTGTGCACAATTTTAAGTGTTTAACTTGATTCGTTTATTCAATTTATGAAACCGTGTTTTCTCCGTAAGTATGCGGCTTGGAGGCACGCGAGCTACACTGTCGTCTTCCTCTCGGTATTCCTATTCCGATTCAAGTAATGTCATTAAACTGAAATTAACACATTATTTTATACAGAATTTTATATTTTTTTAAAGAGAATGCGGGGCGTACCTACGCTTGCGCTGAACGCTTTCATGCGAACTCCTACGCGTGCATACACGTAGAACTTGCGCCTCTGTGCGCTCATAACGCGTTCATGAAAACCTAGTTTAAAGTTGGAAGAGGAGAAAGATGGGAGAAGTTAAGATGGCGGGAGATAGGAGAAAGATGGGAGAAAGAGCGACGGAGCAAAGAAGAGGGTTACACCAATGTTTTTTCAAAGCTCCGGAGAAATTACCGTTAATTTCGTCGCCCCTTTTTTTTAGGAAATGAACGCCGCCACTCGGAGGGAAAGCCTATACGTAAATAAAGATTGTCTGAGCGGAAGGGAATGGGAAGGGGTAGAGGATGGAATAAGGACGAGTCCTTCAATCGTTCCTATCCTCGACCCTTTGGGAGTTTCCTCTTGGAGGCGTGCGACCCTTTCGGCGGCGCCTAGGTCGTTTGCTAAGAGAGGCGAGAAAAAAAAGACGATTCAGGAAGTACACGCCCCTGAAAGCCTTCGTTTATTTGTTTTTCCTAAGGGAGAGCGGAGAGAGAGAGGGAGAGAGAGAGAGAGAGGGAGAGAGAGAGGGAGAGAGAGAGGGAGAGAGAGAGGGAGAGAGAGAGGGAGAGAGAGAAAGAGAGAGAGAGGGAGAGAGAGAAAGAGAGTAAATTCAATCCCGAAGTTCGCGTTACAAATATGACCGAATTCGCCAATCATTTCCTGTTTGCCTAGAATAGGAATGGACTCCTTTAGTTTGGTTGTTTAATTAGCAACTCGAAGATTTTTTCGTTTGATTAAGGAACCGTTTACGGTGAAATTAAGAGGCCTTGGGAAACATTTTTATACTTTCACGTCCAATCCAAAGGTTGTTTGCACATAAAAAACTAAACGAATTTACTGCAAATAACGGTCGCAAATATTTGCTCTTTAAACGGTCAAAGAAGTCGAGAGGTTGAATTCTGAACTTAGGTATCAGGTGAAACAATCTCGTCCTTTAAATTATATTAATTAATCATTTCTTTAAATTAAAATACGCATTCTTTCGCGAACAGTCTGCATTATCACGTTTATTTTATGCGAAGTTATATTTTAATTTACATTGCGTTTAAAAGAATTTTTCCCTCCACCCGATAAAAGACTATTACCTAATATAATCATTCCGTAAAGTCCATTGGCATAAATTTGAATTAATTGCGCGAAAAGGAAATCCAAAGGAGAGATATTTTAGGGATACATGAAATCAACTAGTTTAGAAACCGTTAATAAAGTTTTAATGAAACATTTTATCTATTTGTTTATATATTAATTTCTTCTGCTGTTGAATTAATTAAGATACTTTTTGCATTAGTTTCGGAGATTTTCCGCTTCTTTCTTTCCAATACGATACTCATTCTGAAGACGATTTGTCGTTGATTCTGAGTCGTAGCTTTAATCAAAGTCATTACATATTGAGTTGCCATTGCACATCGACTTGGAGAGAATTATCGCCTTCTGTGGCGATAATTTCCAAAGTATTTATTTATCAAGCAATTTTTAAGAATAGAGTATCCACGGACCTTCTTCCTACCAAATATGAAAAGATTCTTCTTGATTTTTTTAGACGAATCGCCTGTTTTTGTTGCCGCTATTTGTTTTTGTATTAGCTTAAAATGACTGCAATGACCGTGGGAATATATGGAGATCATCATTCGATAATCTTCCAGAATATATTGAACATATGAAAAACATTCCGAAGATTTATCCGGGCCTCCATTTGGTACAAATACTTCTGTGGAGACTGTATAGGGTATTTTTAGTTTATGAAGAAATATAAACCGAATTTATAGGGACGTCGAGTGTGTGCGGTGTTGTGCGTGGATAATACATCTGCCGATTGCCGCATTAGTCGTAAGAGAAGAGTTTTAGGACGTGAAAAAGAAAGTTATCTTCCTCGGCCTTGGGAGTCGAGCGCTACGCGTTTATGAAATGCTTATCCGTCGCTTTCCACATTTATTCTCGACGACGGGAAGTTTTGAAGGCTAAATGGTCGTTGTTTGACATTTTTGAAGCTTACGACAAATGCTATGGCATATATCGCGGGTAAACAGTTAGTTGCGCATGTTTTACTTCATTATTTTGGAGTTAAGAAATTCTCCGACTTTAAAAAAATAGCACATCAGGAATTACCATAAGCGGTTTTGAAATGATTCTTGGAATACGGTAGATACCGTAACGAAACATTTAATTTCTTCGGCTAAATAAAAAATCGATCCATAATTTGCAAGGACTTGCAGTGACAACTCCCCATTATGTCTCGAAGTGTTTCTTTGAAGAATCCAGTAAGGTCAAAGGCGACGTGATATGGCAAAGATTTTCAGCAATAAGAATTCTCGACGGAATTTATGCTGTCATTTATTATATTTCATTATTTTACGAGAATTAATATATGCGGAAGAAACTCGAGGGATATGAGATTTACCATCTCCCTCATTACATTGCATGATAATCCAAAGAAAAATGTAATGAAGTCGAGATAATCCTGCGTCAGTGGCCATTTTTATAAAGAAATTTTGTAATAAATCATTCTCAAGAGGATACGCATGGAAACATTTCGTTATTTATTTGCAACGTAAATTACAACTACTATATTGCGGCTTCAAATCGGGAGATAACTGAAAACGTCTTTCAAATTCGCTAACGCGACACAATAAGCGAATTAAAAGAAACTCGCGTCGCATTCAACCATATGAAATATACATTGTCCATATAAGGTTCTAATTTCTGTCGAATCATTTAAATGGAAGACGCGAGAAGAGAAAATGCGATAAACACGAGGATCGTGAATAGTTTTTTTCCCGGAAATACTCATTAGAAGGTTTTAAATAAAAGAGTCTTCTCTCTCTCTAAACACGGTCGCATCCGTGCTTCGGCTTCCAGCAAACACACTTCCTCTCCTCGCCCAGTTCCCTTTCACTCGATTCCGCGAAATACGGATGCCTTCTCATCCCTGCCCCCCTCCCGTGCGACACTTGCCAAAACACCTCTCCTCCCTTGCGACCTCTCTTTGTTAGCCAACTCTTCCTCGTCACAGCCTCTCTCTCTCTCCCTCCTGGTTCTCGCTTTCTTTCGAGGATCTCCTCCCTGTTAACACTCTCCCTCTCCCCCTCTCTTCTCTTCAACCCTTTTTATTCCTCCGTCACGCTCCAAACATTTCCAACCCAATTCAGGAAAAACCACACCTCTTACCTCACTCACCCTCTTCTTTCCTCCTCCCCAAATTCCCCTCCTATGCACCTTCTCTTCATATGGTCGCGACCCACTGGGCAGAGGAGGGAAAAGGGACGCGGATGGGCCCACGGCGCGGGCAAAATAAATTCCATCTCTTTATTTTCTCACTCGGATCCATTCCTCTCCCCCTCCCCCCCTCCCGTCTCTTTTTGCGCGTTTTCACCGTCCGACTAGCTCGCTCGGTTTAGAGAGAGAGAGAAAATTCACCTGTGACGTCACTCTGGGAGGAAAATCGAGTGCGCGACCTTCATCTTTTATAAAGGTGCAAAATGGCTGCGCGAAAACGCAGGAGTGATATTCACGAATACGAGAAGGCACCCGCTCTCTCTCTCTCTCCCTTCTCTCGCTCTCTAATTTTACTTTAAAGGAATTGCAACGAATGAATGAGCAGCAAGTGGACGAGCAATCGGAAGCAATATCAGGTGATTATCGTCCTAGGTTAGTTACAGAAATTAAATCCTAAATGAATTTAATTATGGAAGGCCTGGTCAAATTATTGGTCTAAAAAGAGTGAGGAAAATGCACACAATTTCAAAACACTACTAAACAGGTTAAAAACATCATGATACCTCACGCGAAGATATTCAACACAGTACAACAACAGCGATTTTAGTTATTTTGCATCATCTCTTAAAGAGCGTTTTCTCGCCACTTAAAAAATCTATTTAAACAGCAACAAATGCAGTATCATTGTCAGTCATCAACAGCGTTGGAAACCTGTGACCAATACATCGGAAGGCAAATGCGCTAACCGTCCATTTATCAAGGACAGATTTTTATTGTTATTGTAAACAAAGGAGCCTTTTTCGAAGCCATTCATGAATTCATATTGCAGACCGTTATTTCTCAAGGGCTTATTTATTATTTTCGTTTTTCTTAGCATGGAAGGGAGAGTAACAGTTTTCATTGAGCTCATAAAATATAAGGTTATTTTTTTCATAAATTGAAAGTTTGAATATTTGTTTTTGCATTTAGAGAAGGAATATGGTATTTACGTATTAACGGGGAACCCAACTTAATACGTAAATACCGATTGGTTTCTACCAAGATATCTGTAGTCTACAGAGGAATTATATCTCGCTTGACTGTTGCGCCGCAACTGGAGAGGGTATATGAGGAAATGGAGAGGATATTGGTGAGTCTTCGGCTCGCTTTGTTTTTATTTTAGTTGTCGTCCCCGGGCGCAACCGCGCCCTTCGCCTCGCTGGAAGCAAACCCATTGTCCGGTGATCGGGTTTGTAAGTGTCGCGACGGGCCGATCAGTGGAGAGGCTTTTGTTACCATTTTAGTAGAAATTGCTAAATATTGACCACCAGAAATTTAAATGTGATTGTTTTTCAATTGTTATCTATAACAAATCATTTAAATGTTTCCTGGTTTCTTTTAATGTTGTTCTTAAAAATTAAAACAATTTAAATGGTATTTGTTCCGTATTTATATTTTTAAGTTGGCCTCCCTGTTAAAAGTAAGTGCCGAAAATATTTACCGCGGATATTAACGATAATAAAGTTACCAGAAAAATTATTACGGTATATCGCGGATAATATGGTCGATCTGCAAACACATCCCCCGCTAAATGGGAATTCGCTGGTTACCTCCAACTAACGAAACAAGACACCGTAACTATCCTTATTTGATAATGTTAAAACATCCTGTATGAAGCACGCCACTCCCGAATTTTATAGAAACTTTAAAGCAAATTTTAAAATATATTCGAGCTGTGGGAAGCTCTCATTCACCCATATTTTTTGTGTAAAAGCATCTGTTATAAAAATGGAACAAAAGCTAGTAGCGCGCTGGTATTTCTTCCATTTTCAGCTTTTTTATGCACCGTACGATCATTTGATAAGGTGTGAGGTCGCGCACGCGAAGTCCGCGTGCGTGGAGACCTCGACGTGTTCCCTCTCCGTTTCCTCCCCCTTCCTCTCTCTCTCTCTCTCTCTTTCTTCCTCTCTCTTCCTACAAAGAAGACTATTCAAGCGGAGACAAATATTGCCTCGCGAATACGCGATGGCATCTGCAAACACCATTGCTAGTTTTCCTTCGAAAGACCCTCCTAGCAAACACACAAACACGTACACAATCTAGGTCTTTAAATATGACCGCATTTTCTCCATCCGAGCGAAAGGGAATATATTTTACGTGACATCAAGACACTTTTTCCGTTCGAAAGATTATTTCATCCATATAATATAATTTCGCAAATACATAAATAATGTTGTGAATACCGGCAATACTGAGAATCACGGAAAATAATGCCGAGTACCGTTTTACAAACTTTTAATAACAAAAATTCTACGATTAATTGTAAATGGAGTACTTTATTATTTAAATTAAGAGATGAATGAGGCAAAGAAAATGGCCAATAAGATGTGTCATTCCACCTTTTCGTTCCTGTCCAGTGAAGCAGAAGGTATAATTTAGTCTATCTGCTGCTGTGATGAATCAGCATTCCGAAAACATTGAGGTTTAGCATATTATTTTACGAATATTTTAGTCACGTCAAATATGAAATATTTAACAGTTACACTTTTCTGTCCAAGTTTAAAATTTTAAAATTTTGATAAAACCAAATTCATCTTGATAAATTAAATCGCAGCACTTTCCCGATATTAAATTAATAATAATAAAAGAAATAAAAATCCACTAACAAATGCAAAGATTCATGGAAATTTAAATTATGCACACAATTTAAACAGGGTTAAAAAAAATAAATTATCCTCTTTCCTTCAGCCAAACTCGAGAAACTAATGCTAAAAAAATCGGTACAACATACATTGTATAAACTTTCTCATATACTAATGCGTCGTTAATTATCTTTAGAAAATGAAAATCATATCAGCCTGTTTTTAGAGAATCCAATTTTTATTAAAGTTGCCCAAGAATAAACTAGCCTTATATTCATTCATTGAAAAAATAAAATATGCAGTATTATTGTACATGTATACTCAAGTAACTGTACGAAATATGTTGTACCGATTTTTTGTTTCTGTATTTGCGATTGGTGTTTTTCCTTTTTTTGTGTGTTGTGTAAGTTTGCTTCGGGAGGGCGGTGTCGCACATTAAACTGACCTACGGGTCGAACTAGTTCGGAAGTGAAAGAGTCGTCGGGAAGTGAAGCATTCCCCTTACCACGGTGCGTGTGTGCCCTCCTCAAGTCGACCGACCTGCACAACTCTCTGCAAGTGTGGTGAGGCCTACAGAACTCTCTGAAAGTGTGGTGAAGTACTCTTACCAAAACTGTGGTTTTTTGATATTTTTTTGTTTTGAAATCATGCTCTTGGAAAATAGGAAGTGTTCACAGTTTTGTTTTTTATTGTTTTGTGATTATTAATGCCTTTAAACATATGTTGTCGCGATTCGTCTCGTAAAATTCTGTGTCGTCCTCTTTTGACTCGAGGCTTAAGGTTTCCTACTTCCCCCTCCCTTGCGTGCGTTTAGGCTCATCGCTTGGCCTTCTCCTCCTTCCACTTCCTCATTCCTTCAACCACCTCTCCCCCTTCCGCGTCGAAGAACTGATCGTCACATCGGCTCGCAATCTATTCAAGATTAGCTGCGATGTCTTTACCCGACAAGCGGATCTTATTAAAAATAGGATCGTTAAGATAAAGGACTTTACTAAACAATCATCCAACAAAGCTGAAACGTCATCACCTCCCCCGCAGAAAATTGAAAGATTAATGTTTTTTGGAAGAATTAGAAGAAAGGTTTAATGCGTTTAATAAACTTGTAGATAACCTTTACTCAAGAGAAACTGCATCGGATTCAGAGGCCATAAATGACATCGCAATCAACAATAATAAAAGACTGTCACAATGTCACCTTGTCATGTAATGCTATTTGGAGCTTAATATCTCGCAAACGACTTAACCGAAGTTGATGAAATTTTCAGGATAGCATTATGATTTAACATCAAAAGGTTTTATTGTATCGAACTCGAGATCAAAGACCCAGGTCCGATTCCAGAAGATAATTTCCATAAGGTAACACGTAAAAAGGGACATTTCGACGTGCAGGCTTTCATTCTTTTTACTTTCTCATACGAAGTATCGAGAAAGTATTGTTTTCGCGAAAAAATTCGACCTCGAGATTGTTACGGAAATATACGTTTTAGGTGTAGCTGAATCCGAAAAAGTGGTTTTCGCAATGCCGTCTGTCTGTCTGTTACTGGCTCTGGAGCCTAGACGGTAGAACGAAAATGAAATCTCGTACTTAGGTATTTTATCATACTGAGCAGAGTATACATAGAAATGGTTGACATTGATGAACAATTAAGAGTAGTTAATTCTACGCATTTTTAACAACAATCCGATTTTCTCGAAAACGGCTCTAACGATTTTGATCAAATTTCGTACAGTTACTTGAGTTTGTCTTCAATAATACTGTATAGTTCACATTTCTCAAAAAATGAATATAAGGCTAGTTTATTCTAGGCAACTTTAACAGTAATTCGATTTTCTGAAAGACGGCTCTAACGATTTTGATCAAATTTCGCACAGTTACTTGAGTATACATGTACAATAATAGTGCGTATTTTATTTTTTCAATGAATGAATATAAGGCTAGTTTATTCTAGGCCACTTTAACAAAAATAGGGTTTTCTAAAAACAGGCTCATACGATTTTCATTTTCTAAAGATAAATAAACGACGCATTAGTATATGAGAAAGTTTATACAATGTATGTTGTACCGATTTTTTAGTTTAAAATTAGAAAGAATTGACCTACCATCTTCGGATATAAACCATTTTGAAGAAAACATTATAAAGTTTCTTATTCTGTTCATCTTTTTCCGCCTAAAGTTCTAAATTTTTCAATGTAAACGTTTAATTCACACAGTTTGAGGAAATCTTGCCATTTTAACGGGATGCTGCCCATTGTTGGACCTCTATATCGTATTGTTAATTCAATCCTTATGGGTATAAACGTGCTGTGAATGCTTTTAATACGACAGAGAGAGGGGGGGAGAGATAGGGAGGTGGAGAGAGAGAAATAGAGGGGGGAGGGGAGATAGGGGGAGGGGTGGGTGAGAGAGGGGGGGAGAGGGAGGGAAAGAGAGGCAACTATTTTAAGTTTAACAAAAGATAACCCGTCAACAACAGAATATTCACTAGAAATGTTGCATATGACAAAATATTTCATATGTAAAAGTGTGATATTAATTATTTTAAATGAAAATAATCATGATCTATCTATCTTTCTATAATTCTTCCGTTGATATTTCTACAATAAAAGCCTCTTAAGGAGCCGTCATAAAAGTGTGAGAATCGAGGGGGCCACTTCCGTATTGCCCCCCACCCTATATTGAAACAATAATATGAAGATTAAGAAAATTTATGTAAACAATCATTATTTTATTCAGTACTTTAGTCAAGAGGATATAACATTGAAAGTATATATTGGCGAGCCTTCGGCTCGTTTTGTCTTAATGGGTGGTCGTCTCCGAGCGCTACCGCGCCCTTCGCCTCGCCCGGAACCAAAGTATCCCTCCCCGTTGTCCGGTGGTTGGGTTTGTAAATGTCGAGACCGGCCAATCAGGTCTGATATTAACTCGATCTACAAATAAAACGTAGTTCCCCCAATTGTTATTATTAATTTATTTATATTAATAAGTCCATAGAAACTGAGTCGGGGGCAATACGGAACTGTAGCCGAATCGAGAACTATTTGTTATACTAGTGTAATTCCCGTGGAAATATCAACGGAAGAATTATAGCTAGATTGATTATTAATATTTGCATTTAAAATAATTAATATCACACTATTATACATATGAAATATTTCGTCATATATTACATTTCTAGTGAATATTCTGTTGTCGTTTAGTAAATGCCTTTGGTTTTTATTTTCGACTATAAAATTCTGATATTCTTCTCCCACTTTGTTCTCGTCAATGCTACATATAAATGTCGGTGTGCAAAGACCGGGAAATAATTATATGTATACATATATAACGTAGGGAAAATAATTAAACTTCGTGCACTTAACGTTATGATTACTTTAAAATTGTACTCTGTACTTACGAAGAAAGAAAGCTTACTCGAATCCTCAATAATGTTCTCCGTCGTTATGTATTACATATTTAAAATCAAACTTTAAAATATTTAAATAAAAAACTAACTAATTAATCAGTCAGCGGAATAATTTCTTTGAATACTATCTGAACAAAAACAAATCACCAATTTATTTCAACATTGTTTACTGTTCTCTTGACGATTGAATGGATCATTGTATTGGAGATCCTTATTGACAAAAAAATAAACTGTTTATCCTAGAAACCGTTACATAAACAAACACTAGTTTTGGTTATATATTCCCGTCATTTTCGCCGAAAGGTGAGTTGTTGACGTAACTACATGTGGCGCCGACCTATCGTGCAGAATGAGAACTACATTTCGCTGTCGGCCATCTTGCGTTCCTTACAGAACAACGGTTTTATTATAGAGAATGTGAGTGTAGCGTAATATTTTGTGATAATTGCTTTGTAATCCCCACTTTAATACATCGTCTACAAATTATTCCGCTCATTGATTAATTAGTAGTGGCCTAAATCGGTACTTTTTTGCTTACATTACGACCGAGTTTCATTGCTATAACGTTGATTTAGCTATCGGTAAGTCTAATATTTTATTTTCATTTGTTTAGAATAAAAGTAGTAATATTTTGTGATAATTGTTTTCTAATCCTCACTTTAATACATCATCTGTATTATTATGCAAAGTCAACTTTGTTCAGAATAGATTTTAAATCACTTTTTCTTTGATAAATTCTTCAATGAAAATTACATTTTTAAGCATTTGAAAGATAATATTTAGGTAAGTTTGATGTATTCACAGTTTACAATGTTGAAATAAATTGGTGATTTGTTCTTGTTCAGATAGTTTTCAAAGAAATTATTCCGCTGATTGAATAATTAGTTAGTTTTTCATCTAAATCTTTTAAAGAGTTTTATTTACATAACGACGGAGAACATTATTGAGGATTCGAGTAAGCTTTCTTTCTTCGTTAGTACAGAGTACCATTTTAAAACAATCATAATGTTAAGTGCACGAAATTTAATTATTTTCCCTTCGTTATATATGCATACATATAATTATTTCACTGTCTTTGCACACCGACAATTATATGTAGCATTGACGAGAATAAAGTGGGAGAAGAATATTAGAATTATATAACAGAAAATAAAAACCAAAGACATTTACTAAACGACAACAGAATATTCACTAGAAATGTTGTATATGACAAAATATTCCATCTGTAAAAGTGCGCTATTAATTATTTTAAATGTAAATCTATCTATCAATAATTCTTCCGTTGATATTTCAACGGGCATTACACTAGTGACATGCGCATTCCTTCTGGTATTTGGATGTGATTATTGACGAATGTTATTTCTGTGCAAAAGTTATTTTACTCTGTCTCTGCAGTTATTTAAGGCAAGTATTTAAATATTCGTTTATTATATCTAATATTGTATTATGTTCACTACCTGTTCGGTGCAGTTCCACATACATACAACATTTTATACGTAATGTATTTGTTTCCATTTAGATTCCACATACATACATTCTATGCGTAATATATTTGTTTCCTTTTAGGTTATATTGGCTCACCACTATTTAATTTTTATCAATATTTTGTGTAATTTGCTAAGATTTACACATCATTCAATAAGGTATGAAATAATTGAGTCTATATATTCATAAGAACGAATTAGGTTGTGACATTTATAAATAAATCGCTTTACTTAAAATATTTTTCGTCCAGTTCACCCTTATCTATAATGGGCAAATGGTTGAAAAAAGAAAATTCAAAGAGGAAACGGCCGGCAGATGACACTGACGCAGCTAGCACCTACAGTTTTGATCCTGAATTGCATGAAGAATCCGGAAAACGAAAAAGTGCTACTGCTACAAGAAAATATAATGAACATTATTTAGCGTATGGATTTACGTGGAATGGATATGAAAATGAGCCCAAGCCCCAGTGCGTTATTTGTTACAAACAATTTTCGAATCACTCGATGAAACCATCCATCCCTTCTGAAACGTCATTTTCATAACAAACACGACTGTTTGAAAGACAAACCTCTCGACTTTTTTAAAAAGAAAACGAAATGAATTGACAACTAACAAAAATTCGCTTAATTCTTTTACTGCAACCGACACACAAGCTGTGGAAGCTTCGTATTTGGTTAGTTTGAGAATTGCTCAAACTGCAAAACCACACACTATTGGGGAAACCTTAATATTACCTGCCACGGTCTTAGAATATAAGGTCTGGACTCTTCCCTTGCGTTCTATTCTGAACACGCGACCAGAAATTGACGCCGTAGTTCTCATTACAGCCGCACCGTTGACAAGTGCGCTGGTTGTCGTTGAGGCCTGAGGCTTAGAAGTTCATGCGTGAGTTCTTACGTGAGTCCCTCGTGGTGATCGACGTTTTCGGTTTATTCTCGTTGTTTAGAAATGATATTTTAATCTATTTTCATTAAGAATATATCACGGAAGCGCATAGTACCTGGCTGTAACACAGGTTATAAAAGCTGCACTGAGAAATTGTCAATTTTCCTAGTCCCTAAGTACAGTAATACCTCGATTTACGACGCTTCTATTTACGCCGATTCACTTTTACGCCGGTTTCAAAATCAACCCCCAAAAAATTTTTAATTTTGAAAAAAATGTAGAAAAATCGGAAAAAACTATGTATGTACCTATTACAGTTATCTTGCAGCATGAAGCAGTTTCGGACATCGTTGCATTCAGTTGGAATGCAGAGTGCAGTTGTTTGATCACTTGAGTGGAGAGGAGGTGGATTGCTACAATGTACATTACAGGTCTGAACGGGCCGAAATATTCTGCTTGATTAAAACATTTTCAGGTGATGACGAATTTAAATCTCGAAAAAATTCCTGGGTTCGACTCCAAGGAAGGCATTTCCATTTTACATCAGTTAACATGTAAAACACGATCTTTTACGTGCAGGCTTTTATCGTTTTGGAAATTAAAATTAGAAGTAATTAACCTAAGAACTTCAGAAGAGAAAAATATAAAGTTTCTTATTCCGTTCATATTTTTTCGCCCACATTTCGAAATCTCCCATGTTAAACGTGTAATTTACATATTTTCCTTTCTTTTGCAATACATTTATTAAATTTAATAAATTTGTAGTTATTTTGTAATTTCCGTTCTTTTGCGATAAATTTATAGTTATTAAATTACGAGTTCTTTTGTAGTTCCATGTAGGGAACATTCTACAGATATAATTAGTTATGTAATAAGATATTACATTACAATGAGGATGAGACAGTATACCACCCAGTTAAATATAAATAATTTAAAAGTTTACTGCCAGAAGAAAAAAATAGACTTAGTAAAACATAATGTATTTTTTGCTACATTGTAATAAATGTCTTTGTTTTAGTATATTACTGCTCTTGTGATTTATGTTGTATAGAATCGTCTGTTAATGGTTCAAAAACACAAGTATCTAAAGTATTATGTCCCAAAAGTGGTAAAATTTGCTCTAATTATTGTAGATGTAACGTAAAAAAGGCAAAGTTGAGTAGTAAATTCAAGTGAATAATCGTTTATTTTTTATTGTTTATTAGAATCGATGCCCTTACGCGGAGATTTTTCTTTAAATGCGGTAGTTTATATGCTTAAAAAAGGCCACAACGACCATCAGCGCCATACGGTCAAAGACAGAACTAGGGCTTCACTTATTTGCCGCATAAGATTTTCTTGTGTCCAGACCTTATATTCTAAGACCGTGTTACCTGCTGTCAAAGACATTGTAACATCTATTTTTGGCCCTACAGCAGCAACAAAGCTGGATGTTGTTTCTTTATCAAATGACACAGTTTCTCGACGAATTAATGAAATGGCAGCTCAAGTAAAAGAAACACTAATTCAAAATATAAAACGGAGCAATTTTTTTGCAATTCAGATAGATGAAAGTACCGATTTAACAAATTTTGCGTAGTTGATGACTTATATTCGATATGAAAGCGAACAAGTCATAGATGAAGAATTTCTATTTTGCGAGCCCCTTCCAAATCATACCACCGCAGAAGAGATTTTTAAGAAAATTAATGAGTTTATCATCGGTCATGAAATAAATTGGAGAAACTGTGTAGGCGTATGTTCTGATGGTGCACGTTCAATGACAGGTCGTCGTGGTGGTGTTATTGCTAAAATCAAAGAGGTTGCACCAGATGCACAGTTTACGCTTTGCAGCATATATCGTGAAGCACTAGCTTAACTCGACTCTTCGAGTTACGTTTAGAAGTCCTAATCTTCCTGTCAGAATTCAAATTTGAATTCTCCCATTGTTTTACTGATGAACTCTGGCTAGCACGTTTAGCCTATTTGGCTGATATTTTTGGACGCCTGAACGAACTGAATTCTAGTTTACAAGGTTCCAATATAACTGCTTTTACTGTAACGGACAAAATAAATGCATCTGTGAAAAAACTCGAATACATAATTAAGGATATAAAAAAGCAGAAGATTGCTGCAATACCAACATTAGAAGTGTTTTTCAGGGAAAATGAGCTCGCACTGAATGAAAAACTAATTGAAGATATAGAAAAACACTGCACTGGACTTGTTAATAATTTTCGTTCATACTTTCCCGAAAATTTAGAAAATGAAAGACGGATAAGAGATCCGTTTTCTTTTTTGGATACTGTGCTAGATAATTTTTCGATTCAAGAAAGAGATCAGCTAATAGAAATTTCATGTGACGGAAATCTTATGAATGAGTTTAAAAAAGATAACTTATGCAAATTTTGGTTAAAAAGAAGAGCTGAATATAAATGTATTTCAGACAAGGCATGAAAATTTTTAATGCCCTTCAACACGTCGTATCTACGCGAAACTGGGTTTTCAGCCATGTTAGGAATTAAAAATAAATATAGGACACGATTGCAACTTGAGCCTGACTTACGTTTGAACTTAACGAAGATAAAGCCCGATATATCGAAGTTGGTTTCAATGAAACAAGCCCAACCATCGCATTAAAATTAAATACCCGTATTAATTTTTAATTTATTATTAAGATTTATTATATTCTATCATAGTATTAAATGTACATTTTTGAGGAAAATTATTGATTCTGTTTTATTCTCTGACTATAAACGCATAATCTTGGTTGCACAGGCTTTGCATCACGAAATACTTTTATTGTGGTACATGCATTTTTCAGATTTGTTTATGTGGTACAACATTTCAAAAGGTTGAGAACCCCTGCACTAGTCGGAGTATATACAGATGAAATTTCGGAAATATATGCCGACGCGAAAAGCACACTCAGGATGTTGGTGCAAATTCAAAGTAAAGTGGAGGACAAAACGAACGCTATACAAATGACACAATCGCCCGTTCTGTCCGTGAAACTTCCTAAAATTGACTTGCTTCTCGGGCGATATAAATGAATCGGTATGTTTTTCTAATCTTTTTGAAAATATTCACCGAAACTTCTCTCTCTCTCGGACGTTGAGAAGTTTCAATATCTTGTATCTTACCTGCAGGGTGACGCTCTGAATGTCGGAAAAGGTTTGTCGATTTCAGCACCCAATTATCCAATAGCTCGGGAATTACTACATAAAAGGTAGCACAATATTAGGTGCTCGGTTTCTTACCACGTCAGCAAAATCGTAGATTTGCCTAATGTAATTTCTGGGGCAGTAAAAATCATTCGCAATTTCCTATGCGTCTACGAAGAAAATACTCAGGCCTTGATCGCTTTGAAACATGACATTACCAAAGAAAGCACTCTATTGGTAATGCTTCTTCTCAGAAAATTAGACCCTGAAAATAGAAAAAGGTTTGAAGACTCGAGAGATTTAAATCACGACATACCGTCGGTGAGACAATCGATTTCCTTGAAAAGGAATGTACCCATATCGAAGATGCCTCCATTTGTCGTTGTCCAATGCCGTTACCAAAACCCGCAAGTGTACGCGCTCCTAAAGTGGCTCTGGTTTTCGTGGAAAGAAGCTCATGCAAATATTGTAAAGATCCTCATCATAACATTTATAACTGCAACTCATTCATCAAGAAATCGGTAGATGATCGTCGCTCGTTTGTTCGCTCAAAGGGATGGTGTTTTAATTGCTTAGGCACAGCATATAACCTAAAGACTTGTAAAGTGCTTGTAGAACTTGCAGTAAGAAACTTCATTCCTTACTGCACTCTGAGACCTACGAAAACGGGAGGTACGGAGACTGCGACATTTGTTGGAGTTGCGGCAACACAGCCAACCACCTCGGTTCTTCTAGCCACCGCTGTTATTAAGGTCTCAAAACCTAAGGGCGAATCGCTTATATTAAGAGGAATTTTGGATTACGCCGCTCAAACCAGCTGCATCACAGAGCGCTGCGTATTAAAATTTTGAATTCCATCAGCGGATTATCCCTAGCCCAAGTGCAAACCCGAGGATTAACTCAATTACATATTTCTGCGTTGAATAGCACATTTTTGGCTCAATCTCATCCTATGCAAATAATGTAGAAAATCAGTTCTAATTTACCGAGTTCGGTTATATCAGCAGAAGTAAAAAAAGAGTTAAGTCTTTAGTGTTAGCTGACCCCACCTTTGATGTACCATGTCCTGTTGACGTATTAATTGGTGCTGATCTCTTCGCTCATGCCCTGACAGGACAACGTTGTACTCAGGGTGAAGATATAGCTGTTGCTTTTGGTACAATTTTTGGTTTAGTTTTAGACGAAGGAAAAAACTTTCCACGCGCTGCGGAAGTGCTAAACTCACAGATATTTGTCGATGACATAATCAATGGCTCGGATTCTATTCAGGATGCCCTTTCATTGCAGGAGGAACTTAAGCAACTTCTGCTCCTAGGTGGATTTAAGCTTCATAAATGGTCGAGCAATTCTCCTACATTACTTGCATCGGTTCCTGAAGAGCATAGATGATTGTCTATCCCGTTCCAATCAAGAGACAGCCAACCTTACGGGATATTGGGATTAAAATGGGATACAATTACCGATGCACTTTTTGTAATATAAACATCACGGATACAAAAACAACAAAAAGATCGGTCTTGTCCGCGATCTCAAAAATATATGATCCATGTGGATGGTTTTCTGCTGTTATTTTCTGCGCGAAATCTCTAATGCTACTTTTATGGACTCTGCGACTGCAATGGGACGAACCATTACCTCCAAATATTGCTACTAAATGGCAAAATGTATTGAAGAATTTACCATCAATGGAGAAAATCATTTTGCCGCCTCACCTTTTTCTCACGCAGTCAACTTGTATCCAACTCCATGGTTTTTCAGATGCATCGCAACAAGGCTACAGTGCAATAGTCTACTCCAAATGTATCACTCATAATCAGCAGGTACAAATTTCTTTGGTCATTGCTAAATCTCGAGTTTCACCTCTGAAGCGCATTTCATTGTCACGATTGGAACTCTGTGGTGCTCACCTTTTGGCAAATCTCTTTCACGTTTCATCCGATCACAACCCGGCTGATTGAGCATCCAGAGGCATCACTCCCTCTCAACTTGCTTCCCACCCCCTCTGGTGGAATGGACCTAAGTGGCTCGCCTTAGTTCCTCAGAAATGGCCGAGCAACCACTATGAACCAATAATAGATGACTCTTAACTCGAAATGCAATCATCTCCCTTACAAGTACTGATAAGTGCTGTAACCCCGAATGGCTCTTATTGAACAAATTTTCGTCATGGACTAAGATGCTACGCGTGTTTGCTATATTAAGAGATTCATCCATAACTCTCTTTCAAAAAATAGAATTTTAGGTTAACGTTCAAAACAAGAACTTAAAAGGGCTACGTCCCCCATTTGTAAACTGGTGCAAAAATCCAGTTTCAAGGAAGATTTGGCATCACTGAAAAGTAAGAAACCTTGTAGTTTAAGGATTCAGCGACTCTCACCATTTTTAGATGAAGATGGACTTATAAGGGTGGGAGGAAGAATACGTTCTTCTCATCTAAGCTAGTGTAGTGCTAAGGTAGTGAATCTTCTTATTGGCTATCATCACTTAACCCGTAGACGCCGTCATACGTACTATTACGTCCTCCGTCAGCACTACATTCAATTGTCTTTTGGCGCGAAAGATATTCTTATATCTAAATAAACTTTATATATTTTCAAAGAGGAAGATTTGTCCTTTCTAATAGTCCATGCTTTGTAATTTTAGTAGTGTTTGTGTATTTTATATTCTACGTTAAATTTTGCGACGAAATTTTCATTTTTGCCACAAAACTACGGTGCGTCAGCACTAAACTTTATTGTCTTTTGAAGCAAGAGAGATACATAAATCTGAATAATGTTTATATATTTTGAAAGAGGAAGCTTCGGCCTTTCTAGTAATGCATGACTTTATATTTTGTAATCTACGTTAAAGTTTGAGATGGATTTTTCATTTTTGCCACAAAATTACGGAGCGCCAGCTCTAATTTTAATTGTCTTTTGACGCAAGGGACATATATAAATCTGAATAATCTTTATATATCTTGAAAGAGGAAGCTTTGCCCTTTCTAGTAATATATACCTTGTATTTTTTGTTATGTTTTTATAACTTATAATGTACGAAAAAATTTGCGCTCGATTTTTTTACGAAAGTACAGTGCACCTGAACTTTCATCACCTTTTGGCGTAACGGAGTTTCGTAAAAATAAATAAGCTTTACGTATTTTGAAAGGCGAAGCTTAGACCTTTTAAGTAATGCAGGAATTGTAATTTTACTACTGTTCTAACGTTTTATAATCAACGTGAAACTTTGCGGTGAAATTTTCGTTTCTGCGCCGAAAATTTGGAGCGCAACCACATACTTTTGTCTAAATACGAAAGGCATATTTGTCGATCTGAATAATATATACGTAGTTTGATAGAGGAGGCTTTGGCCTCTTCAGTAATGCACGACCTGTATTTTTACTATTGTTGTAACGTTTTATAATCAACGTGAAAATTTGCGATGAAATCCTCATTTTCCCACGAAATTACGATTCCTCTTTTCACTTTCTCGAAGAAGAAATATAAGGGAAAACTAAATAAAACAGCGCATTAAAATCAAATTTTGACGTAAAAGTACATTTTTATTGATTACAATCATAATAAATGAAATTCAAAAACAATCTATAATAATTATAATACACAGTTTTTGTCTTTCGTATTCCACGGACCTACGCAAATTCGATTTCTCCAGTTGACCCATATAGTGCGTGTCGACGAGGAAACGGTCACGCTCGGATATGATTCACGGTATCTTTTCAAAGACTTCGCTTACAAGAGATGTGTTTACGATGCTATAATGTAAATTTCATGCTGAAACCAATTACGCATGTGTACATTTTCTAAAACAATCGGGAAAGGACTTGTGAGCTGTGAGATAATATGTAACTTTTAAAAGTTTTCCGTATTCTGTGTCTAAAATCTCATGATAAATACAACTCCATATCTCCGCTTCTAATGAACGAAATGTATCCAATTTTTCTATTTGACTTCCGTAATGATTAAGAATGATGACTGCGTAAATAAAACATTTATATTATTTATAAAACGTCTTAAAAATCATAAATACAAGACTTAGTTAAACATTTCCAGTCAAGACATGGAAAAGTTGACATGCGACAAACTTTTTACCTAATTAGTTTAGATAGATACATTCAGCGAATAAATGTTTAGTAATGTTTACATGTTTTTAGAATAAGATTCCATGTCAATACATTTCATAGTTCTCGCGACTGCTAAAGTTAATATAAACCGTGAGCGCGCACCGGAAAATTATTTATTCGCTTCTACTGCAGCAATGTTTGTTTGCCACATATGATATTTTAAATGATACTGTTTAAAAATTTCATCTTTTATGTATATTCACAGAAATTTTCATCAAAATATCAATAAAACATCAAAAGTTATGAATTTTTGAAAATCTTCGCAAATTTTCTCAATTTTACCTGTGTTTTAAGAAAACCTCATCTGGCGAATAAGGTAGGTTCTCATAAATCTCATCCGGGCTTGAGGGGTTAAAGCATTTGCACGCAGGACCTCAACTTCTTCAATCTGTTTTAATGCAACGATTTCGGATACCCACAGCTCGTTCAATAATTCGTGCAAGAATTTTTAAATGTCTACGTTGCTTTCGCTGTAAACCTGAAAATGTTCCCTCTTTAATGGGACACTTGCCTGATCCTCCTGTTCAACCGATTAGGGCAGTGATTCCCAAAGTGTGGTATGCGTACCACTGGTGGTACGCGAGATGATTTTAGGTGGTACACGGACGAACATTTTTACTTTCTCCATACGTAGTAATGGAAAAGTATTGTGATCATGAAAAAAACCGACTTCGAGATTTCAACGGAAATACACGTTTTGAGGTAACTAGAACACGTTTAGACTATTTTCGGAATTATGTCTGTGTGTGTGTGTGTGCGTATGTGTGTATGTGATTGTGGGCGCTCTAGCTCAAAAAGTACTTGCCATATCGTTACCAAGTTTCATATATAACACTTTAGTATGAGCACAAAGAGTTGATTAGTTTTTGGACAATCAAGGTTAACCGAAAGTCGAGGTTTATTCGAAACTCGATTCGGTTTTGGCGAAATATCTCCGTTAAAACATAATTATTGTATGTAGAATTCTCTACAAATGTTATAGAGAATGTAATTTCCTACAACTTTGATTTGAAACAATTTTCCATAGCAGTTATTGTTTAGGAATTATTTATAAGTAATCGGTTTTTTCGGTTTCTGTCACATATCTCCTAAGAACGTCATTGGTAATCTTCGGAAGGACCAAAGTTGCAGGGAATAATATTTCTTCCAAGTTTTGTTTGAAACAAATTTTCGTAGAACCATCCATTTCGGAGATATTTAACTTTTTCGTAATTTCCAGTATACAGCGCCACGACCATGTAGCGGTGAATTCTGTAAACATATTCAAAATATACGTAATTTACGGCAATATGGACGACTGTATTCTTTTACGATACGAAATAATAATTTAGCCTTATAAAGCTATTCGTAATAATTGAAATATCTATACCCTAAATGTGAAGAAAGTCATGTGTTGGCCACATCAGATTTTAAAAAATTTTATTTTTGCACTCGTGTATTTATGCTTGTATGTATTAACAATTTTGCAAAAATTTGGGGTTCCGTGAAAGATTTGAGTTTGAAAAAGGTTTCCGCGGCTGAAAAATTTGAAAAGCACTGCTCTAGATGATAACCACGCGGCTATTTTTAGTTCTCATCACCAGAGCGAAAGAGTCAATGTTATTAGTTTGCTGCACCAGCCGAATGATCTCTAAATCAAACTTCTATCGCTGACATTTTGATGATCGCGCATTTTAATCCTTTCTTCATGACTAACGGCCAAGTTAAATGGCGAGTGAACTTGAAGCTCGACCCGAGCCGCGAGAATTGAAATCGTTGGATTGTATGTCGTGCGATGACTAACGGGTGGGACGTTTAGAAAACAATGCGGCCGTTGGTAGGAGAATAGAGACTTCTCCATTTATTCCAAAGGAAAGTAGTCCTTTCTCTCTTGCTTTTCCGGTTTTATTTTTTTTGGAGTGGGAATGCGCTTCCGGTTTTAAAAAAAGAACATCACCTAAACTCATTAGAGCTCGATGGATAACTCTTGTCAACTCCGTGGGAATAAATAACGGATTGCCGTTCCAAATCGGAATCCGAGCGTTTTTAGGAGGAGTTAAAGTTGGCGATCGAACTTCAAGGCGAGCAATTTTTCGCACCCGTTTCAAAAGGAAAACCCTTGTGGTACGCATGACCGGTCCACTTTTCTGAGCAACTGGAAGTGGACTTTCAAGAAGCGAGGCTCTTTCATTTTGGAATGAAAACATTCGGCATGAGTTCGGTCAAGTGCGCACAGAAAAAAACACGGTCACTTCCGCGTTGGCTCCGTTTATTTTTAATAACTTTTATAGTAACCTCACTCCATATATATATATATATATTGGTATATATATATATAGCGGTTTATGCCCACTTCATGAAGGCTTGTATCACCCTAGCAAGATTGGTAGCAGCCCAAGGGAACGGTGCAAATACATCCGGTGACGCTTCTGACGCGATTAATGAGATAGGGATTAATTATTTATTATTTTAATAACTCCGAATCAGTAATATATCTTATTAAAATGACAATTATTTGAAATTTTTACTTTTCCTCTTTGTCTGTCATCTAGCGGGTATCCGAAAAATCTGAGCTTGTTCAGATGTGCGATAAATGGCGAGGTAGACACAGCGTAGTTCAACTATGAAAACGTTGAGGAAATGTTTGTTTATTACATCGTATATTTCTACAAAGTAAACTATTTCGTAGTTTGACACTTTTTCTAATATAATTAATAACTGAGAACCAGTAAGGGATAGAGTAACGATTTCTTACGTATAATTAAGTATACCGACACTCGTAAATGTAGTTACTCGGTTGTCTTCATTCGTTTGTTTCGGGTTGTTATAGAGCTTTTAACTTACTTACACTTTTAATTATGCTACGTCATACTGGTTTAGAGGGCTTGAATGGTGAATGTTAACATTTTTAGTTACATCAACGATTAGTTAGAGATAAAATTTGTAATTTAACACCCTTACCTACAGAAACCTTGAAAGAATGTGAAATTTCATTGCTTGAGACTAAAAATAATAATAAATAAATTAAAAGAAAAGGTTTTTTAAAAAATAACTTTTATATTATGCACTAAAAAGGAAAAAATAAATTTTAGAGTTCGGCTCGTAAGGAGGAACAAAATTTACAACAATTTCAGTGAAATAAAGTCCTTCTTGCTCAATAATGTTGATTTACTAAACTTTATTTAGAACTTTTGTAAAAGTTATATGGCGTAAGAATTGTTGTAAATTTTGTTCCTCTTTACCAGCAGAACTCACGATCGATAAATAAATAAAAATTTATTTTTTCCTTTTTAGTGCATAACACAAAAGTTATTTTTTAAAAAAACCTTTTTTAAATTAATTTATTTTTGAAGCAGCGTGTTCGCGAAATTAGGGTTACCGAATACGGCAAAACCAAAATTGTGTCCTAGTCTGGCTTTAAAAAAATCTTTTATATTACTCCAATATGATCGAAAGTCGAAAATCAGGTCACCGTGGAAATAAAAAAACAGATAATAAAGTATAAATTGTCTTCATAATCAATCTGGAGGTTGTAGTCTAAAGAAAATCATTAAAACTTTTGCGTTTCTTTGTCCTTTTTGCCGAATCGAAATGTTCAATTCTACCAGTAATATACTTAAAAAGGCTATTAAACGGAGGCAATAAATGCTGATTTCACTAGGCCAGGGGTGTACAACCTACAGCCCTTGGGTCGTACGCAGGGCCGGCTTCAGACATTTGGCTGCCCTGAGGCGGGAAAAATATTGCCTTCCCCCTCCTCCTCCTCCCCCTCTCCCCCCTCTCCCCCTCCCCCCCTCTCCTCCCCCTCGCAAGCTTTGTGGGTCACCAATTCATCATTATCTAGGAATTTGATGTGTGCAGTTTATATAAGGATTTTTTAAATTTGTACTCAGAAAATATATTGCAGGTTATTTTTATTTACGTGATAAATGCAAGTATTTTATGAAAAAATATAAATCTAAGTAATATATATTAAGAATATAACATCAAAATGCTGTCAAGAATATAATCATAGTAAAAATAAATGATAAATGCAATTTACTAACAATTTTAATTTTACTATTATCAGGAATTTAAACTTAAAATAGTGAACTATAAAAACTAGTCTTTCATCGTACATTTATTGAAAATGCATTATTCGGCATTTTATTTTTGCAAATTCATCAATTATGTCTTCACATTTCAAGGATTCCATAAAATCACTCTCTATGGACATTATTGATAGACCAGTTAAACGATCATCTGTCTTTGTTGTACGTAAGTAATTTTTTATGATTTTTAACTTGGAAACTGATCTTTCTGCAGATGCTACTGTTACAGGCAAGGTTAACAAAATCCGTAAGGCTATAAATGTATTAGGATAAACAGCTGCTAAGTGATTTTTGTGTATATAATTTAGTACGTCTATCGGTAATAATTCAGAGAATTTACGGAGGACTTTATATCCACCGACGGACTTGGCAACATTTTGCTAGTTCTATTTATTTTCAATAAAATATCGCACCAAACAACAATCGAACAAAGAAATTTAAAATTTTTCATTTTAATAAAGAAACAAGATTTTCAAGGCTTGAAAAAAATATTCTGAACCCTTAGTCAATTTTGAGTATTTTAAGTTTTTCTCTTTTGCAATATACATTTGTATTCGTTTTTCTATAAATGAAACTTTCTCAATTTTCGAGTGCCTGTTCTAACGAATGAGCAGAAATTGAAACCCAAAAATTAAAATTTTCTATTTTTTGCAATTTTGAAAAATTAGGTCATATTAGGCCCCACGATAATAGTTTATGTGATCGAAAAATAACGGTAGTAGTAGAAGGTTAAGACCTTCGGCGTTAGGAGAGGAGGAGGGTAAGAGGGATGTCTGGTATTTCGTCTCCTCTATCCATCTCGATTATATGACAAAAACGACGTCGGAAGGAAGCGTCCCACCGGTGACCCGTTCGGCAGAAGGCCCCACATATTTGCTGGCACACCGGCGTGCCGCCCTCTCCTCCGGCCGCTCCCCTTGGGGCGGTTCTGCTTTGCGGAATCCTACGCGACTTGGCCCCTTGACTGTGCGCCCTGAGGCGGCTGCCTCTCTTGCTTACCGTCTGAAGCCGGCCCTGGTCGTACGCTGCCCCGGAGAGTATATTATGCGTCCCACTGATCTATGATGAAAAACTTTAATGCGCAAATTCACATTGTTTTGGTAAAATTACTATAATAGAACCTCAATTTTTGAAAATTTTTATCCTAAAATCCTTATTTAGACTTAAATTCTGCTTACATGTTACATCAGAATCCCTAGCTAACTGCATTAGCAAATTTCAATGCGGCCCGCCGAAATATTTGCAAACGCTGATGCGGCCCTTCGTGTAGAGAAGGTTTCCCACACAGCACTAGGTCATCGATGGCTGGCATTTACGCTGCGATTTTTTATCAACCATCAAATGATTATTAGTGCTTTATTCGTTCAAGCAATGAATGATCTCCGAAATTTTATATCTTAAGCATTTACTTCCATAAAATGCCATTAATTTACGGAAATGGTCGCTCTAAGAGAAGAGAGGTCTTTTTTAACAATTGTCATATTTGTTTTTTTCATTAAATGCCCTTATGTTCAGTAAGGTATTACGGAAAGGTATCGAGACTTTGCTGCCTATATTATTCCTATAACTGTTTCCAGCAGTCGTTAAAACCTAATTACAACCCTAATTCGGGATAATTGTCTCATTATAAACTTCTTCTTTCATGTTTTTCAAATTGACCATTAATATTTCATATTTTTCCTTTTCCCAAAAGAGCTCTAGGCTTGGTGTAAATATTATAAATTGTTAATACAGGATTATTTTTAAAGATAATTTTCTAGGTAATGTCAATATAAGTACTTCAAGAAATTGATATTTCTCTCAATGATTACACCTTACAAAAATGTATTCCAACCATTTATCAAATAAATAGGTTATTTGTTTCTTATAAACATACCAAGGAATGTTTTCATTGTTTCTTTTTCCCGTAAAAGCCTCAAGGAAGACCTATTATACCCTAAAGTTGATGAAAAGATGACAAAGTCAAATTTTTTTTACACTTATTCAAGTACATACTTATAGAAGTGAAAGTGCCCATATTTGGCCCTCTGTCATATTCATATATTGTCAATGAGCAATGCCTTCCACTTACCCCCCAGTATATTTTTCAAATTTCGATCCTTTATCTCCGTCATCAGAATGCTTTTTGTCAAAGATGAATGAGACAAATGAACGCCGACAGAATCGCGACAAATTTCCAAGATCTCTCGGATGATTAACAACGGGACACACATTCCTTCACCCAACGCGTTTGAATCGAAGGTCTGTCGAGGCGTGCAATAACGGTATTGAAATCGGTCCATTTTCTGCTAGTGGGAATCCGGCGAGCTTTTGTCTTTGAGGAGAGACGGAAGACAAAGGAAAAGACAGAGGACATTATGCAAATGAGATACGAACGTGTTCTATCATTCACAAGTTTTTTTTAATGCGACGGGTAAAAATTTTGTATTCTCGTCAATCGTATTAGCCTTTGCAGAGTTTTCCTCGAATCCATTTTCGATCGAATCGAATTCTCACGCATCTCTTAAGAAAATAAAGAAACTCAAGGATCACGCTGAATGGTATGCACGGAGGTAAAAACGGCAGAAAGCATTACAAGCCACATTATTACATTAACGGCAATCACTCTTTGACGGACGAGAAAGAGGCTATTTATTCGAATGACACGCCCTTTTCAATCTGCGAATGCATCGAAACCCGAATATTTATTCCGTAGTTATTGGAGCATAGGCGTTCGTTCGAGATTAGGGTTGAAATTTTTAATCGCCTCCGGTAACAAATGGAAAAACCAAGTGGATTGTTTGATAGTATTCGTGAGTTGACTCTTTTCGGGCGTCGACTGTTTTCTCACCTCTCTCCGTTGCCGTCCAACACTCTCTCTCCTTTCTCTCTCAACGACTTCCCATTTCTTCTGTTTTTGAGCGAAACACACTTCGCTTTGGAAGACTAGTCAAATATTGTTTAAAGATTGACATTCGAGGACTGAAGTGAGTTTCGTTAAACAAAATGAATAGCGAAAGTATCGGAAAAGCATATTTGCCAGCGGCCGGGATAGAAAATTTCTTTTACAATCTATTAGTGAAGCCAAAACATGATGTAACTCTACATTAATGTCAAAGACGAACAATTTGGGGTGCAGGAGTCCTGTAATTTAGTACAAATTCCACTTAAGAGAGGAGCGTGCTTAAATTTAATAAGGATTTATGAATTGAATCCATTTTAGTATTTAATTATGAAAATTATATATTTAATTATGAAAATTATATATTTAATTATGAAATCTAGTGATAATAATGTAATCGTAAAAGTCGAAGTTGCTGGTAAAATTTTATTTTCTTGCTTTTGAACCTTCCTTTTAGTCCCATAATTGCGGAAAATTCATTTTTATTTAACGTCGCACTGGCACGATTCAATACCATCGATCTACCAATTGAATATTTTGCTTGGAATTTTAAACACTCAGAGACCAATGCGCAAATAAATTTCCCACTGCTTAAAATGTAATATTCAAATCCGCATACGGCTGCTAATTTTCAAGTTTATAACGAACGACAGAAAATTTTCAGGAAAACGGAAACTTTTCAAGCATTTCAGGAGCAAGAAAGACGTAACCACAAAAGTAGTTGCACGGGTTCGGTTATACGACGCGAGCGATATAAATGTTATGGGATTCAAGATGTGCGCGAAAAGAATCCGATCCCGGTTAGCCTTGATTCGCCATTCGCGACCTTTCTGGGTAATGCGGTTTTTGCGTTCGAACATTTTGGTGCGGATTTGAATTCCGGGAAGGCGCCCAAGAAAGAAAAGGAGATAAAACGAATGGGAGAGAGATGAGCGGGAGGGAGAGAGAGAGGGGGGGGGGAGGATGGGAGAGAGAGGCTGCCCTTTTTTCTCGCAATCTGCCAACGATGACATCGCCTCGTATTCAAATATTTCCGAAGGACAAGAGCGTCTCTTTTAAGTCGGTCGTGCAAACGAGCGATTTCATGAAGGACGCCTCCTTTTTCGCATGGAAAAAAAAAGCGAAAAGTAGAAATTCCTTCCGAATTTCGCCGTTCGCGAAATTGTGGTAAAAGGAGATTTCTGTGTAAATGTTATTAGATGCGCATTTCCCTCGACTCATGACGAAAGACGAAATATATATTTGCCCACAAGCGAATGAAAATACATTACGGACTACCTGAGGGTAATGATCAATAGTTGTTGTAATAACGATACTATACTAACTACAATAATTTGAGAAAATTCAGAAAATTTGTGTAATTAGGCCAAAAAGAAGAATACTTCTCTTAGGCAGAGACCTTTTTGTTTTGTTTTTGTCGTATTTTTGAAGTTTATTTTAAAATCTAAGAATCTCTCATTAATAACTGACTTTACCGAAACTGTTCACCAATTCCATTATTTTAAGAGCGAATAGAAGATTAGGAGAATCACAGTTGCGAGGGGATTAGCTGAGAATAGGAAAGGGCTGGTAGACTAAGAAAGCCTCTAAGTTAGAACGCGGCCTGCGGATTTGTGCAGTTCCTTCACGAGGCCCACACACCGAAGGCTAAATTAATAAACACGTTCAGCTCTCTTAAATACATATTATTATAATATAAATCGTCGATATATCTCCTTAATTCTCGTGCGTAAATCAGATCATTTAATTTTTTTGTTCGAGCGACAGTCACTTGGTAAAAGCGTGATATACTCGTCACAACGCGTGCGATGGGATTCTTGGGGCGCTCCAGCGTGTCTCCGTCGCACTCTCCCTGGCCCCAATCCAAAAACCCAGTTTAGGACCTTACGTGCCCGACGCGTGTCCGGCCACACTACATCCTCCTTCCGAACGACGCATTCGTAAATAATCAATATTTCGTCACGCACGGAAAGAGCGCCCGTAATATGGACGCCATTTGGCCAAGCGCGTTCGAACCTCGTAAAATAATAGGTACATCTCCAGCGGGAGAAAAGAACGCCCGAGGCCGCTCCCATCGCTCCATTATTCATTACCTTTCGTTTTCCTTCATCACGGGCCGTTTTAATGGATGCCAGGAATACTCATCATCACTCGTAATGCAAACTTCATATGAAAGATATTTTACGTGAATAAAAATTACGAAATTCTTCCCGATGCTTAACCAACTTAGGGTTTTCCCCTGGGCGCAACTTGGGTGGTGCAGGCACACGCGGCGCGTGGAGGTCTAAAAATAATACTTAGAATACTCGCATTAAATTGAATGAACAGGTAATCAAAGAATATCCTCAGAAGTGTATAAGAAATTTGTTGACGAAGAGAGAGAGAGAGGGAGAGGGAGAGGGAGAGAGAGAGAGAGAGGGGGGGGGGGAGTGAGAGAGAGAGAGAGACTGCGAGATTCATAAAAATCCATTGAGAAAACCTTTTGGGGGAATTTCTACTCCTTTTAACCTTAAATTTTCATCCATATCGCTTACATTGTAAACTTACATAGTAATTGAATGAAACTATAATCTAATACAAATCTTTCGAACAAATGATAGTTAAGCTTTAGAATAATCTTTGCAATGACTATAAAAGGTATCATTTTTGAACCGCTTTCTTTTCCTTTACTGAATTATACCACTCGAAATCAAAGCTTGGATCGTTTGATTGGTTAGTAAATAACAACCGCGAACGTCTGTGCTTTCGGCGAAATTTGACCCCATGACCTTCGAGTTTTATTGCGGCACATGAATCGCTACCAAGGCTGGTTTCAAACGCGTCCTCGTCGGGGGTGTAGACATTAGCCGTGTTTCTCCATAATCGAATCCGGCTTCATATCTTATGAATCTCCAACTTCAATTCTAAAGTTCACATTTTTTCCCGAAAATATTCATTCGACTGCAACTTTTAAGGCATTTAGGCACACGGAAGCGAAAAACGCATAATTCACGATAAGAATAAACGTTAAACGGAGGACGTTGTCTAAACTCGCGCAGCGTGGAATTCGGCTCCTGTTCAATTTTCCAACTTGAGTAATAGAAGTACTACCAAAATATTTAATACATTAGCTTTAAGACGGTTAAAGTTTACTCCTAAACCGTGCGGTCCATAATTTAGAGAATCACTAAGAAGGACGGTAGGAAACGATAAGGTACAACATATAAGTAGTCCTAACGATTTTTTATTCCCTTAGTTTTAGTAAGAGAAAATCGATACTTCGCGTGCTAAGTCTTATGTGCAACATAACGGCTCTTTTCAAATGTATCATTAAATAAACAAGAGTTGCAAGTAATTTTGACGAAAAAGGCTTCAGAACTCTTGATGATATCTGGGTTCGACGAACTTTATACAGGACCAATAAGTGAACCAAAATTCGTGTCTTACGAAATGTGAAATATTACAGATAATTATGCAAAATATTCCGCAGGAAACCATTATGCTAATCTCCTCGAAGTATTTTTGAGAACTTTGTATGATTTATAACTGATGACATTGCATCAATTTATTCTTTCTAGTTCTTAAGGCAGAATGAACGAGGTTAAACTCCTAATATATTATTTAAGGAATAATAACTTAGAAAATCTGCATTAACTTCAGTTTTGGTTAATCAACAAAAACGTTTTCATTTTATTTCGCTGGTTTTCACACGACTGCTGACATCTGATACGTTGCGCAAGTCTAACACGAATTAAATCGCAAAGTCAGACGAAGTAGCACCGAAAACCTAAAAAGATAGCATTAACATAAAAATCTGATGTGGCCTAAACATGACTTTCTCCATATTTGGGGTATAGATATTTAAATTATTATGAATAGCATTATAAGGCAAAATTATTATTTCGTATCGTAAAAGAATACAGTCGTCCTTATTGCAGTAAATTAGGTATATTTTGAATATATTTCCAGAATTCACCGCTACATGGTGGTGGCGCTGTATACTGGAAATTTACGAATAAGCAAAATATCTCCGAAATGGATGGTTCTACGAAAATTTGTTTCAAACAAAGCTTAGAAGAAATATTACTCTCTACAGCTTAGGTCCTCACGAAGATTAGCAATAACGACGTTTCTAAGGAGATATTTGACGGAAACCGAAAAAACCGATTATTTATAAATAATTCCTAAACAATAACAGCTATGGAAAATTGTTTCAAATGAAAGTTGTAGGAAATTACATTCTCTATAATATTTGTGTATTTATTCAATCAATACGAGCAGTTTCTAGTTTTTACTTTGTCCATACCTAGTATACGGAAAGTATTGTGATGACGAAAAAAATCGACTTCCATATTTCAACTGAAATACACGTTTAGACTATTTTCGGAATGATGTGATTGTGATTGTGGGCGCTATAACTCAAAAAGTATTTGCCATATCCTTACCAAACTTCATATATAACACTTTAGCATGAGCACAAAGAACTGATTAGTTTTTGGACAATAAAGGGTAAAGGAAGTCGAGGTTTATTCGAAACTCGATTCGCTTTTTGCGATATTTCTCCGTTACAACATCATTATGATATATACAATTCTATACAAATGTTATAGAGAATGTAATTTCCTACAACTTTCGTTTAAAACAATTTTCCATAGCAGTTATTGTCTAGGAATTATTAATAAATAATCGGTTTTTTCGGTTTCCGACTAATATCTCCTTAAAAACGTCGTTATTGGTAATTTTCGTGAGGACCAAAGTTGTAAAGAATAATATTTCTTCCAGGTTTTCTTTGGAACAAATTTTCGTAGAACCATTCATTTCGGAGATATTTAGCTTTTTCTTAATTTCCAGTATGCAACGTCACCACAAGGTAGCGGTGAATTCTGTAAACATAATCAAAATATAATTTACGGCAATAAGGACGACTGTTTTCTTTTACGATACGAAATAATAATTTTGCCTTATAATGCTATTCGTAATAATTTAAATATCTATACCCCAAATATGGAGAAAGTCATGTGTTGGCCAAGTCAGATTTTTTAAATATCCGTCGGACGGACGATTAGAATGCATTTTTCGAGCTACAAACGAGAAAGCTTGGAGTAAAAATAGAAAAGCGGGAAATGAAAAGGACGAAAACCCGATACATCGTAAACGTCAATCGATTTGGTTGTAATGAAAAAAAAAAACAAACAACGAGCAGCTTTTTCCCCCAAATTCCCATCGATTTCCTCGCCTTTCCGTTGTTTCCGCCTCTTCGTAGGGCATCTGCGGCACAACAAACAGGGCGAGCTGGGATGCGAATGGAAGGAGGGGCACGAAAGTGGAGAGAGGAGGGGCACGATAGTGGAGAGAGGAGGAGTGGGGAGCGCTCTCCATTTTCTTGGCCGTGCACAACACTTGCCACCCCCCCCCCCCCCTCCCCCTCCTCCCCCCCACTCCCTTTCCCTTCTATACCCCGTTCCTCCTCCCTCCACCCCTCTCCCCTCCTTCCCCATTCGCGGTGGGCGGATGCGAGCGGAGTCGGGTCGAGGGACTCTTGAACGCGGTTACTCCTCTTCAAACACGCCGTGGCACACTTTTTTCCCCTCTCCGTCTGCCTCATTCCCAAATTCAAGAGGCGCTTTTTAAGAATCCGTCCTTCGCTTTCTGTTACGAAGTCTTAGAATTGGGTCTCGTTTTGTTTAAAATGTTGAAGGCATTAAGGACGTCTGGTTGTTGAGAAACATCTAGGCGCTTTAAAACGAATGGATCCCAAAGTCTATTAATGATATTTTCACTGCATTGTAATTTTCGATCTCTTTCACGCACGTTTATATATATATATATACACACACACACACACACACACACACATATATATACATACACACATATACATATACAGACATATATATATACATATACATACATATATATATATATACACATATACATATATATATATATACACATATATATATCTATATCTATATCTCTTAGGTATATTTTTATGAATAGCTCAAAATATTACCCACTACTTCTTTATTGATAGTTTTTTATAGTTACTGATGAAATTCTTACTTTTCTTCAGGTTTTGATAAATAACTTGAATAAGTTCGCAATATCATCCTTTTTATTTTTTATAGAAATATATTTAGACCCAGTCGAGGCAATATAAGAAGTTAATCAAATGCAAAATTAGTGGGAATTCGCTTATTCGAATAATTTTTTTATACGTATGAATATCTATTAGGCCTAAAGACAGCGGCGACTTAAATGAAAAGTTCTCCATTATTCACCCGGCGAAAATCTTACATTTTTCACCTTTTCAAGAGAATCTCAAGTTTTTATCGCGAATATCCCTCATCTTGGGTAAACAACGCAAATTTTGAACCTACAATGTCGGATAATTTGTTAGGACCGCACATTTAATTTTCACGGAGAACAGTATTCGCAAGCTTATGAATGTAGGAAATACATTTTCTCCAAGGAAATCTTTCTGTTTGTTGTTTAATTTTCGTACTTTCGTCCGGAAGTGTTTTTCGCTTTTAAAATAAGAGAAGGAAAAATATCGGAGACACTGTTTGCCTCGGAAAAACTTTGATGGCGGTATGAAATATCACGCCTGCTATTTAATCTTACTAGAGTTAGACATAGGCACGTTTCCGACCTTGTGTACGGAAAGACGCTTGGATTCCATCAGAGAATATTTTACGGTTGTCTACTATTTATTTGCGTTGTTTGTGGAAACTTAACGCGAAAAAAAGTATGCGAAAATTAAGCAGATAAAGACGGCAAAGACATCGATACCTTGACCTCGTGCAGAAAGGAACCTTCATTCAAAGGGCCAAAGCACACATTAAGGTCCTCACGGTCGCTATTAAGTCTCTCTCAAGTAAGGAATCGGAAACACGAATCCCTCCAGACATGATAGAAAAACACTGTTCCTCTCTTTGGCCTTTAGATCCGATTCGAAAGTGAGAAATTTGAATTTTTTTCTGCAATTCTTTTTGGAAAGTGGTGTTTTGTGGATTTTAAATTTATATGTGGGCTTAGGATATTTTTGAAAGTATAAAACTCATGTATTCAGAAAGTTCAATTTTTCTTTCTTCTGGATTTGGAGTACTTTTCCCTTGATAAAGATTTTCCATCCATATCTCCTAATTTTATGTAAAAGATTTCTACTTTTTTAAAAGTTCTATTCTACACGCAAACTAACATAAGCTCTTATCCTACAGAGAAGACGCTATAAAGTTCATTTTTTCGAGTCAAGGGCGATCGTCGACCGATCCGTCCGAAATTTTCCATCCGGGATGTTTTACTGAACGGGAGCGCCATCGATCGAGAGCCAGTCAAGTTTCAATCGCGGAAAACGAAACCAAAAGTCTCGCGAAAGTTGAAATAAGGTCAAAAGGCTGAATTTCAACGCGCGATTTTTGGAATTCGATGAAGCGAAAGGATTTCCCGAAACTGAAGTACGTATCACTGGTGGTAACAAATGAAGGCATTGGTCGCGCATGACACGGCATCGTTATGACAACAAATTGGGACCAGCGCTGCGATTGTGTTCTTAAGGATCTTCGATATATCCTCTCTAATTTATTCGTTTTGTTTACGTATGGAAGTGATGATGAAGCCTTAACCATCCAATAAGCGGATGGTTAGTATCCACTCGCCCAAGTAAAAGTGACCAAGTCCACAATTGTTTTCCGATAAGATCGAATTTATTTGTCACAGCCGAGTTTCTCGAGAGCTGATTTATTCACAAATTAAATTCTTTCGACGCCGAACGGAAATAGGCGATGAAAAAACTCTCAGCGATGCTTTTAAACTCGTGATAATTCTCGATTTTCACGCGTCAGTGATACACTGAGAGTTTCTAAATCCGATCGGAGTAATGAGATAGGAAAATATGTGCGATCCCATTCCTCCATTCCATTCCATTTTCTGATTTTTTTAATGTGAAAAAAAGAAGTCGATTCGCCCTGGGCTATGTAGGAAAAAACTGGTTTTAGAGGCTAATTAAGGATGCGATTTCTTGCTCGTTCAGATCGTCTCTTCGCGGGACCATATTTCACAGTGGGAATCTACCTCTCTCTCGCTAGCTGCGGAAGTCGAAGCGATATTGTTTTGCATTCCTTCCTTCAAGGGAAGCATATCTATGGGTCAGAGAGCGTTGCGAAACCCTTCTCCAGGAGCGAAGACGCAGGAAAAAAACGCCCAATGGAATGTCGAGTAAAGGTCATCTTCCTCTCCTAGCATCACCCAGCGTCGCCGAATAGGTGAGCGGCGAAAAATCCTTCTTTCCAATCCTTCCACGCGTTAATTAAGAATATTTGTCTGCTCGCTTAGCGGACTTTCACCATTCGAAGAGATCGAGTGACGCGATATATCCGAGATGTTCGTATCTCTCGTGTTTTGAGAATTGCTTTTCTCTCTCTCTTCTCTTTCTCTCTTCTCTTTCTCCTTTCTCTCTCACCCCCTCTCCCTCTCTCCCCCTCTCTCTCGAACCATCTGCTGGCGATTTGTTTCCGAGGCGTTGATTTACTTCGCCCAAGTTTTTTTCATTTCTTTCTCACCGCGAAAATTTCATAGATTTTTTCTAAGCGCTATGAGTTTGTGAGACGTGAAATTATTTAGTTTTTCATGAATGGCACAAAAGAATAGCGTGGAATTCAGGAGGATTATGTTAGGTACGTTAGGAAGATAAAAGGCTAAAACATTTTCATTTTGAAACAGGATTCCAATTGTCAGCTGGAGAAAATTCAAGTATATACAGTGTGGGACCCTGTATCCGGCATGCTTGGGACCTGAGGGTTGCCGGATAGAGGGTTTTTCCGGAATTCGGGTGGCCAGGCCTAAAATGTACAAACAAATGCACAACCTAGCACTGTTATCCTTTCTTTTGAGTCTTTAAACCCACTGGGTGCTGATTCCTCTGGTGCAACAACAGTTTTTCTAGGAATATACCTCTAATATAAAGAAGTCTTGTCAGCATTATACGCCTGCTCTGCAGTAAAAATGTGAGCAAAAATCACGAGAATACAAGTCTTCATCATTATAAAACACATCAGTGGCGCCACCAACAAACACAAATTACTTGGCGCCCATTTTAAATATTACACTTTGTCGGTTTCCGGTTTTCGGAACGTTCCGGATACTGGGTAGCCGGATACAGGGTCTCACACTGTATATGTACATGCAGTGTTATGAATAAAAATCCGATGTGGCCAACACATGACTTTCTCCATATTTGGTGTATAGATATTTAAATTATTATGAATAGCATAATGAGGCAAAATTATTATTTCGTATCGTAAAAGAATATAGTCGTCCTTATTGTCGTAAATTATATTTTGATTATGCTTCCAGAATTCACCGCTACGTGGTTCTGGCGCTGTAAACAGGATATTACGAAAAAGGTTGAATATCTCCGAAATGGATGGTTCTACGAAAATTTGTTTCAAACAAAACATGGAATAAATATTATTCTCTACAACTTTGATCCTCACGAAGATTAGCAATAACGACGTTTTTAATGAGATATTTGACGGAAACCGAAAAAACCGATTATTTGTAAATAATTCCTAAACAATAACTGCTATGGAAAATTATCTCATATGAAAGTTGTAGGAAATTAAATTCTCTATAACAGTTGTATAGAATTGTATATACAATAATGATGTTTTAACGGAGAAATATCGCAAAAAGCGAATCGGGTTTCGAATAAACCTCGGCTTCCGTTAACCTTTATTGTCCAAAAACTAATCAGTTCTTTGTGCTCATGCTAAAGTGTTATATATTAAGTTTAGTAAGAATATGGCAAGTACTTTTTGAGTTAAAGCGCCCACATCATATCACACACATCCACACACACATACGCACACACACACAGACATCATTCCGAAAATAGTCTAAACGTGTTCTAGGGACCTCAAACGTGTATTTCCGTTGAAACCTCGAAGTCGATTTTTTTCATGAACACAATGGTTTCCCATTACTACGTATGGAGAAAGTAAAAAGCGGCGGATGTTTGCATATAACGTGCTACTTTATCAATTATTCATGCGTAAAGGTAAGGGTCGTTTTCTCATCATTCATTCAATTGGGATCAATCCAGATATGAAATTTCAATGTATTTCAAATATTTATCTTGTATTGCAATTATAACCCTGGAAAATCTATGCTTATGAGAGCAAAGCGAGAACGAGAATTTCAAAGTTTTTCTACTTAAAAAAAATACGAGATTCTATAAAACGCGATATAAAAAATAATGTCTAATTAGTTTCTGAACTTTTCAATGAGGTAACTTAATCGCTCTATCAAATGACATAATCGAGGAAATGTTTATTTCTCTCTGCAACGTTCGACTGTACTGTTGTAATTCAAAAGCAAGAGATGTGCGTATCTTTTTCTTCAGTTTATTGAAATATTTGCATTTGAAAATAGCCATTGGCAGTAGTATATTAGATTAGAAAGCATAAAAACGGTTCGAATATGAAAACATTATTAAAATCTTATAAATATTTTAGTGTATGTGTGTGTGTATGTATGTTCTTTATACGTTTTTACATTGTTGAAGCTATCAAATTCAAATGTTTCATGGGCCATCCTATGAACCAAAGGAAGAACAAGTTCTTCCTTTGGTCCATAGGTTTGCAGACCGTAGGGTCTCTTACAGGGCCGGCTCAAGACATTTTGACGCCCCAAGCAGATTTCAATTATTCAATATTAATTATACATTAAAATTCGGTAGTTTAGTAGTATAATAGGATATAATTATTTTGAAGTTTTGTGTATTTTTATGATTAAACATTATAATAAAAAACAAGGTTTCATTCACTGAAAAATAAATTTGAAATGTCACAAAGAAACTATAAACTGTGCGATACTTATTTCAATGACAATGAGATTGATTGGAACTATTGCATCGCTATACACATGCGCAGATGGGGCTCAATCAATGGTTGTGAAACTTGCTGGTGCAGTAAGTTTCATAAAGAAGGCATCGAAAAATGCAACATCGACACATTGCCTTATTCATACACTAGCACGCTTTGCAAAACGCACGAATAAAGGCAGTGACGAACTTATCTAAAGCTCTTGGAATGAAATAGAAAGGATGAAATTGATTCTTGAATGCAAAATGCGCTTGGGAGTTTGTGAATGCTGCAAACGAAAGATGCAGGGAAAAAAATAAGCGACGAAACGAATGGAATCAAACCTTATCTTGGAAGTGATTTTGGAAAGACGCTCCGAAAAAAATGATTAAAATAATATGGGTTGGGATGAAAAGCGAGCTTTATCGTGAATAAATGAGACTCCAACTTTATGGCTGATTACGAACTTCAAGAGCAAGATGAACATCGTCTATTACATGGAATCATTACAACAAGGGGCAACTTTCGTTAACAGACGCAGCTTACGAATTTGTTACCAATTGAAAATTCAGGATGAATTTTTTAAAAGGTAATAAAATTGCCCAATAATAGAGTTAATTACCTCAAATTTTAAAGAGAAAAACTTCTACATTAAACTACTTATCAAGGTTGGTTCAAGAAAGAGTATAATAGCAACAAACTTATTTGAATTAAACTAAAGTATTATTTAACCATACAACGTGAAAGATATCCTACCGTATTTTATCGATTGCAAGCCGACCTTTCTTTTTTTTTACTTTTTTACCGCCTTAAAAATTGCCACTCGGCTTAGAATCGAGTATTAAAAATCGAAATAAATGTTTCGATAAATTCACTCCCGAGCCATCTCTAGTATGAGCGTGCGCGTAATCTTAGGATTCCCTGAGTCAATCATAATTTCCTCGTTCCTTTGCAAGCGTAATTTTTTGACATTTACTTTGGCGTTTTTCAGTTTTTCTTAATAATCCCATAATGGGACGAACGCATTATTCTGTGGACTTGAAGAGAAGTGATAGCATATGCGGAAGAAACATCAAATCTTGCTGCACAATGGTTCACGGGATTGATGAGTAGAAGACAAAGAGAGAAACCGGGATATTTTTTTAGAGATTACGAACCTGGGGCATAACCGGGACAGATTACATTTAGTAAAAATTGTATTGAATGCTTGAATATAACGTATGTAATTTGTGTTGTCCTAATTTTAGTTGATACCTTTTTAAGCGTCTTTTGCATCCAGCTTGGGCGCCTATTATCGTCGGTCTGTTCGTCCGTCCGTCCGCATGTTCGTTCTCAGCTTCTACTGTACGGATTTTCATGAAATTTGATATTTAGGATTTACAATCAAAGATAATAAGAAAATCGCAAAAATTAATCACGTACGCCAATCACGGGTACCACTTTACTGGTAATATATTTTTATCGTAGGAGTAGCCGTTATCGAGAAAATCAAACAAGAATGTCTTAATTCGAGTTGAACTTGGAAATTTTCTTGCATGATTACTTCTTCATTGTTGCTAACATAAACAATCTCACAAACAAACGTTTATTTTCCTTACGTGTGCATGCAATATTTTTAAATAAGAAAAAAATGGATTATTTATGAAGAAGAAAAAACTTTAAAACGCCATTTCCCTTGCGTACACGTATATCATTTCTTTCTAATACTACATTGCACGAAACGCGCCCATTTGTGATACGTTGTACACTTTCCTAACTTGTTTATTTAATTACGATTGAAAAAACCGGGGCATTCATACTTTTCGGTATTTTTTCGCGACAAATCCCGGAAAACTAGGATGTCTGTACACACAACATTGAATTTTCCTTGCGTGCCCTTGTGAAAAGTAGGGGTAGGCTTACAATCGATTAAATACGGTATATAAAAAGACTGAATAAAAATATGTACACATATACTAACTTCCTAATTTAGAAAATCTTCGTTGATCGTAGACTATGTATAGTTCCAACCTCAGGGTGAAAAACCCGCTTTTATCACTGTGAAAAAATAATATTTACACTAAATATTGACGTCACTTCTTGAGCAAAGACAAAAACATATCAATTATGCCCAAGGAAAACTAACCTGCTATAACTTGATAGTAGATTCTTCAAACACTAAGAGACGCACACCACTTGACTGACGTTTCCACAACGATGGACGTAGTGAAACTAATGCCGACAAATATTTCTTTTTCGATGTCACCGATGCAAAATGCGAGGGAGGAGAAGGGGCTGAAACAGTGGTGTGAGAATATGTACCACCTCCTCACACACCGTAACACAGCGTAGAAATTACTAAGAAACAGTAAAAGAAACCCAGAAGATATATATTTAGTCGTCAAACAAGAGCCGCAACCAATCAACCGAGAATCACAAATCACAGACGGAATCATCTAGAAATATTAGGGGCGGTGAGAACTGCTTTCACCCGGTTGGCAAAGATCCCCGGAATGTAACAGCAATAAAATGTTGGGAAAACCATATCCAGTCATCTGTATTTGGTAGTATTATCGGAAGTCGCATTCGGAAATACTATTTTACCATTCGGAGTAGAGCCTGGTTGCTGCTCCTGAACATTCATTTGAAGTCACATTTTCACATTTATTCGCCGGCTTCAAACACTAAACATATCAATGGAAAAACTAAATTAAGGTATTTTCCGAAAATTTCTGCCAGGTAAATTTGGCGCCCCTAAAAATTCGGCGCCCCAAGCGGTCACTTGTTCTGCTTGTATTGTTGAGTCGGCCTTGGTCTCTTATACCCCATGGGGTCAACAAAATACTATTTCCATAAGAGTGCATGGGAAATTGTGTGGAGAAACCCCAAAATGCCATGCAGCCCTTCACTGATGTGGATATAAATATACCTAAATATTAACTTACGATCACGGGAAGTGGCTTATTTGACGCACCAAAGACTGAATATTTTAATTCTGTTCATGTTTTGTCGTACTACATGTTAAATTGCTCGAAAGTTTCCTTTAAGCGCAAAATTTATCGGTTTAGATGACCATTTTCCAGGCGGCAAAAAGGCTAAATTTCTTAATTGTTGTCCTCTTCAAAGGGAGATATACACGTAAAGATTAATGCAAGGAAAATCCACGCCGTGGCGCGCCGTAGAGGAAGAATCGCTAACCCCAAGATAAGAGGTACAAATGGATTCATGGCTAAATATAGTCTATGAATACATTAAAAGTATAAAGCAATAAAAATCGTTTGCTACTTCAAAGAAAACTCTTTCCCGAGTGAAGCCGGGCGTTTCAGCTAGTAGTATATAAGTTTCGTCTTATTAAGGGACTGCGTCCAGAGTAATATGTAATACTGTGACATTTAAAATCAAATCATTATGAGAGCCTGGATCTAGAAACCCTCGTGACAACCCAGCACGCACTTGCGACGGGCAGGGAGCGTGACTTCTATCACGAGGACAGAAACGTGCGCCGACGCGCGGGTCCTCAAAGTGGGCGCAGCACTTGAAAGGGAAATGTAACGTGTAAAAATTCGTTTAGAAGAAAATCTGTCACAGGAAGCTGTAGAAAGTGACAAGACACCGAGTCGAATACAAATTAATCGTCAGACACAACCTGCATTTACTGGGTTTTATCGATAGGGGAAGTTGGTGTAATATGAGCATAGTTAGTGTATTTTATGTGAAATAAACCTTATAGCCTATATAAATTTATTGCTTCCACATAAAAATATTCACTACTATGTTTTGTACGTTTTCTTACATTTGTACGCAATTTTACCAATGCATGTAAATGTGCCAATAAAAAATGTGCAGGAAATCACGTGCTCATATTCCCCACGTCTCGGGGTAATATGGGCACGCATGTTGGGAATATGAGCAGTTCATATCTAATTAATTATTAAGTTATAAAACCGTGCATTTTTATTAGCGTACATTTATTCAAATAATCACATTAAAAAGTTCAAAATTTAAACATTATAACGACACTTTCTAAGTTATGACGTTGGCCTAACTGATTTATATCTGCAATGATAAATTGAAAGATAAAAATGAAAATACTTTATATTAATGAGCTCTGAAAGCATAAATGAGCTGTAAGAATTTTAAAGTTATAAAAATATGTAAATGTAACGTAAAATGCTTGTGATCATATTATCCCGAATAAAGGTGCTCATATTACCCCTAGCGTTATGTCTTGAAAGAAAGAACTGCTACATTGTAGACGTTTGAGTGAACTCGCCCTTTCAGGATTCTTTCATTAGCTATCGAACCATGTTTCAAATACACGGCTTGTCAGTTTCTACTTCTTCACGAAAATATAATGGTATCTATTTCAAATATGAACTTAAACAACTAATGACACAATTATCTCAAGGAATATAAGAAACTCTTCCCTTTAAAAGCGACTGGGAATACAATACACAGCAGCACGTTACAGCGGAGCTCCTTCGGACGCCATGACGCTCTGAACTACTCGTACCAACACTTAAAAGGTAAAAAAAATTCTGTTGGCAATATCAAGACGGAACAGAAAACGTGCTCATATTCCCCAAGTGCCCATATTACCCCGAGTTCCCCTATCCTAACGGAGAAACTGGGAATGTTGGGCCGAAAACCGCGTGAAACATGGCGATGAATGAAATTTAACGCAATTCCATTCGGCATACTGTTAATGTCTTTATACATTCGATTCGAAAATTCTAGTAGCCATTATGACCTTTTTTATGACAGGTGCAACATTTAAACGTCCAATACCTCCGAAGGACTCGAATCCGCGACCTTTGGTGCATCGTGAGACAGACACTCCGCCCACCCACTCCCGCTGAGGCAGACAACGTAACGAAACGTGCCGAAAGTATATTAAATTCGATCAAATTGGAGGTCTGAAAGGGTTACAGGCCCTTCTTTCCTTTGTCTCCTCTCTCTCACTCTCTCTCGTGGCGATCAAAGATTAGTCAGAATAATGCTATTTCGAGGAATCCACGCGGTCTGCGGCCGTCGCGTGTTTCAAGGAAAAGGGCATCCCTCAACGACCACCCCAACCCCTTTTCTGCGCTTCGCTACACTTATCCTCGCTTGCAATGGGACTTGTTAAGGGCATCTTCTTGCCTCTCTCTCTCTCTCCTATAGCCGCCCAATCCAAAGGGAATTCTCTGCCTTCTTCCAAAGGGAGAAAGAAAGATATACGTCTTTGCTATCTTGCGCAAAACTCCATTTGATAGACGTGCCATTTTGCACGGCTCTCGGAGATTTCCTCGTGATTATACTTGTCTAGACTACGTATAATAGCCACGAGACGAACCAACCATTCTCACAAAATTCCAGTAATGTTTAAATACTTGAATCAAAAAGATCATTTGATGGAGAGCCTAGTTTACACGGCTTGCTAAGTGCCATATGCACCTGGGAACGTCGAAAGGGAAATGCGAGTAGACCTTGCGTTGCATGTATTTCACTTTTCATTGCTTAACCACCTGTTGCCAAATGGCAGTAAAAACACGTCTCGTACTAAAGCGGCAAGGCTAATTTCGTAAATCTGAAGAGTTTTGCTTGTTTGGTTTAAAAAACGTGCAGTGCAATTCCATACTATAACAAATTCGAAGAATTAAAAGTTTTATTATATAATAACTCAAAATATTTATTATAAAAACAACGGATTGGAGTCGTTAAATCATAGAGATTATTTTAATCATTCAGCATGTTAGTGCAGCAGTCAAATTTCGTTGAACATATAGGCATCCATCGAATGACTCAAACAGAATAAAGTGGGGCCTCAAACAAATATATACGTTACATCTCTATGTGAAGGTGTAACCCTCATATGAGGTTGCTAAGACTTGCTTACTATAAATCGTCTGCTTTACAAAATTGAGGACTTGGGCATTTAAAATTCTTTCCTTGTGCAAATCAAAAATCTATAATTTTGCAACAATCTCACGGAAAATTATGGTTTGGCTGAAATTTTTAATAATTACGTAGAAAGTAACCATTGTCCTCACCTAATTACGATACATAGGAGTTTTAGATCGATATCTAAAATAAAAAAGACAAATAAATGCGAGGAGACAAGGAGAGACGAAAAGATGTGACATTCTAAGCAAGTGGCTTATACCTAGCAACAGTCATACTCTGACGGTAATTACGTTTTTGGAAAACAATGGAACGAGGTATTATGACTTCCACGAGAATTGCAAAAAATACATTGGAAGATTGTTCGTAATACCTAACAACCTGCATTCCTAACAAATATATATTCAGAGGAAAATGTTTGTCAATCCGTTTCGCTGTCTTTCTCGACTATGGGAAGGCACGCTTGTCCCCATTCCCTTCCTTCCACGCGTTCTCGCAAACTGGGAGTTGAGGCGTACGGAAAGAAACGCTGGCGTCCCTACGTTATTATAATATCTGTAATCGCGTTTTAAACAGACATCAATGTTTTTTCTCCGTGCGTACTATTAAACAGTGAAACCACGGTTTATTCCTCGAGACAGTATACTTTAACGATTAATAGAAAATTTCGTTTAATTTTTAATACATGATAATTTTCAATTTATTTTTGCAAAAAACAAGATTCAAGAAGATTTTATCCATCCAAAACCACGGGTCGTTTCCGGCGAGGAAAACGCAAATTGGCACAAGACGAACGTTAAAGCGTTTCCTAAGAGCATTGCGCAAAGCAAAGCTAATTCGAATTTGGAACCGACGATGGACCATTAATTACTGGTTTCAGGAATTTCTCATCTTGATCATCGGCGCTGAAAAGTTTCCTTTAATGATTCGATGTGACATGGTGTGACATGCGAATGTCTCTAATAAGAAGCGGTTAACGTCTCGATGTAGCAACCACCAAATGACTACTAAAAGCGTGAGCAGGGAAAATCGAAAATTACCCGCTACGAAGATTTGTTCAGTATAGCCTCGAGGCGTTGTTGTTTTAGAATCACTTCCGAGACACTATTCATATCAATCTTTCATTACATATAAAACGTTTTCAACCGGAAAACGGCACTATTTTTTTAAATCCTTTCTTTTTTGCCGTAACATCCATCGTGTTCGTCTTTGAGAGATCGGATGATGCTTACCCAGCTCTCGTCCTCGACTCATAAAAAGTAATTAAAACAAATGCCCGAAAAAATGTTTCGCTTTACAGCATGACACAATTCTATCTTTTAACACCAAGATAAACTATAAAAAAGCATTAAAAAATACATTTCGTACATAGTTTCTGGACGCGAAACTTTGAAATGTTTTGCGTTCATTTAAGCATCGCAGATAGGAGGGCATCCGTAGGCAACTTTGCCCGGAAAGCTTTCACCTTCGCGCTGCGCCCCGCGTGAGATTTTTATGTGAAAAATAATCAACGCCCCTGCTTTCGGAGATACTGGGGCAGAACCCGTGGGACGGGAGGAGTCACTCTTTCGAAGTATTATTCTACGAAGTGGCCGTTGAGGAAAGCGTTCGTTCGGAACGGGATTACGCGCCTTCGCACATGTTCCGAGACACGCATGTCTAATGGAAGAAGGCCTTTCACCAGAGTAGGCCTTCCCAAACTTGCGGTCGCGAGTGCAGCTTGGCTCTATGCTTATAATCGCCTTTCCTAACAAAGGTTCTTTCCAAGCGCATTGAAGAAGGTAAACGATATCTTTGACGTTGATTTGATTTTATTTAAGATCGTTCCTTTTCTTTGCAAAAGTATAATTGATACTCAAGGATACAACTTGGTGCTCACCACATTGAATAGTTTGGGAACCCCTCTGCTCTTAAGAGTATCGATCGATTGCTCACTTTTATCTTATTTTAGAAGACAATTACGTTAAGCCCTCTGGGTCCAGAAGGAAAGAGATATGTGGTACTATCTCAAAGACTCGGATTTTACATTCTTCTCGAGAGACGACCGCGTGTAATATTCCGAACGATGCGATTTTTTAATACGGTGAATGGTTATCCTCGACCGGGGTGACATGACACCCCAGGGTGACGCGACGGTTATTGAGGGGTGACGCGAATATTTGATAAATTCACAATGTATCATATTCTGGCTTGTAAGCATAAATAAATTCATGAGTATAAACACTCTTTCTTATTTAAATGCCAGAATTTTATCTTTATATGGTAGGGAAAGCCCAATTTATCTTTAAAGGTGACTTGAAGATAATGAACTGTAAACGGGGTGACGATAACTGAATGAACTGAACATAAGGGTGACGCAGACAAAAAAAGCTCGAGAACTACTGCTCTGCGTGGATTTTATACTTTGTCCTTTAAGTTCGGGTGCGAGTAGCCTGATTTTTTCCATTGATCTATAGGTGGAAATATTCAAAATCTACAGCGTTTCAGGTGAGAACACACGGCTTCATTAAAATGTCGATATTCATAAACCGTCTATAGATGTAATAAGTGTAAAAGGTTTTTGAAATTTGCCTTGATTATTGCAAGTAGAGCGTTTTAGAATATGACGATCTTATTTTTAATAATAACAACAATGCGAGTGAAATGATTGAATTGAATTTCTTGTATCTGGCGATCAGTTGCTTCTAATATAACAATGCTTCTGGATGTATCTTTCTAACTTGCACATGAAAACAAAATATAATTCCATTGAGAATATAGATAAAATGAAACTTATATAATATTATACATACGGAAATGATTCCATAAAGGCGATACCAATGTTCTTTATCGCAAGTTATTATTTACATACACACACACACATATTTAGAAAAGGCGTTTGGAACGTTTTGGGTGTTCGTGAACGGATCAAAATCCTGGTAATTTCTCAAACGACCACCAAAGAATTGCTTCTCAACACGTTACTTGTAACAATGGCGCTGATAATCTGGTCCTTCCTAACAGTTTTTCAAGGCCTTTTACTTGGATTACGTAGGGTAAGAAAAACGAGTTATAACTTGATTTAAAATCACTGATTGTAGTGTAGTTGGAACTAAATATATTCCCTCGTCTACTGTTTTTGCGAAATGAGCATTAAATTTATTGCGGCGTCTCTTTTACCTACCATGAGACTCTTAATGAAGATGGCATCTTAATAAACCAAGAAGAGTTTCGTTTGGGCGTCTCTTAGTATTTGACATTTTTATGGGATGCCTTCGACTTTGTGCCTGGAAGTAGTAATTAGTGACGACGGAATGAGATGGAAAAGTTCGTTCGAAGGTTTTTAATTCGTAATTTATATATATATTTTACATATAATTTATAGCATCTGGATTTGAGTGGGCCAACTGAGATATCTTAAATTCGTTTTTCAAGTGTGGATTTAAATTTCCATTGAAATAATTCATAAAACTTAAAGCTATTAATGATATATTTCTTTTCAAAATATATTACGCGTCCTTCTGACGGATTCTGTGTATAACCACAAATATCTTACCATTAAAATCACTATTTTAACAATGTTTATAAAATAATCACACTGAAGGTAATCAGTCGCGTTAGCCAATTATTGCATCTCCAAACTCAAATGATTAGTATTTTTCTAAACAAGAATTAGTGCCAAATTTGGTACGATGTAGATCAGAGTCTTAAATAATAAGAGGGCCGTGTTAACGAATATAAAAAATAAACGCACCGTTTACATGTATGTCATACCATGAAATTAAATAAACAACAGTTCGACTTCCTCCAGCCAAAGTATATAAGTCTGAATACACTTATCAAACAATAGTTATACCTATTTGAAAATAAGTTTTTTAATTTTTTTTTATTTGTATATATTTTGTCAACTAATTGACATTTGAGCTTTTCTATCTTCATCGTAATTTTCAAGTAATAAATGATTAAATAACCGAGAACTTTAAACAGTTGAAACTTTAAATTTTGAGTTTTTAATTAGTGCCTTATAGCTTATGTAACTTTATTCGTATAATAGACTCACTTTCGGGCTAATAGGATTCATTATGCGGGCTAAAATGGAACCACAACTCGGCCTCCTTCTTTTAAAGCAGGGTATCTTGTCTCGAATCTTGTTTCCACACTTAATTCCCATGAGAACAAAAAGAAAAGTAAGCCCGCTTCTGGGTAATTCCAACTCTAAAAATGCGTTTTTAATCGAGGGACCGCAATTTTCCCTTCCTCTCCCGACTAATTAATCTTAGTCTCCATGACGCGCATGACTATTAGCTTCGCAAGACAAGACCGCGCGATAACATCCTCGCTTATCGCTTTTCAACTGTCGAATAAAGCGTCCGATACATGAGCTGTCATTGGTCTCATTCACTTTCCGACGCGACCACGGAATGAACAACTCACGATCTCCTCAGCGCGCCACTTTGAAAACGCGATCTGCGACGAGTGTTGAAGTCTCTCGCTCGTTTCTGCTTACTAGGTCGAACGAAAGTTTCGCACAACAGTAATACATTTTAAGTAATCGATGTGAACCTAACGACAATAGGTTAAATACAATTTCGATCGCTGTGGGATTCATAAGCGGTTGCGATTAATTGCAGCTTGCCGATAATACTTGAAGCACGTTTTTGATTGTGCATACGGTAGATATGAAAATTTTCCCTTTCCATTTATAAATCACAGAGAAATTATGCCAGATTTCTTTAAATTATTTTTAACCTTCAAAGGTTTTTCCTGGCACAAAACTCACTTAAAAACCATACAAAATGATATAATGTGACGTACCAAGGAGAAAGCGTTATTTATCATTTAAAAACTTGATATCATGCTCATTATCCGTAGTACGCACCCAAAAATTCCAAATAAAGTATATGGGAACGTGTTGGTATTACTCTTTCTTATTTCACGCAAAAAACACCTTTTCGAGTCTCTAAAACGAATCACAGAATATAAGTTTAGATGCATTAACGCCCCTCTTTAAAATCAAGGGATTATAAAAGTTCCATTTTTATCAGCTTTGGCACTTTTTTCGAAAAGTCCTCTTTTCGTCACGTCACTAAATAACCAGTCTTAACAAAAAAGTCTGAGGTATTCCATCACAACGTTCAGGCAAAAAAAATACGTCGCAGCATTGGTGTAAACACAGTGTCGCACAAATCCTTCGGAAACCGCCGCAATCGCAAAACATTTCAGTATTCCAGCCAACACTTCCTTCGGGTCCTCAATACGCACAATCTCGTCGTCCGGTCTCTGTAAAAAGATCCCTTTTAAACGAAGGGCCGCACTCACCAGAAGCCCCGCCTCGCAGCTCCACCGACTTGCGACCATTGTGCCGCCCCAGAACGCCCTTTGCTTTCCGCGCTTCGCCTCCTTCCGGAGGGAGAGGTCGCCACAGCAACCAAGCACCGATCCATCGCAAGTCACGAAGCAGACTGGCGGTGTGCGCGTCATTTTTTCGGCATTGCGGTTGAGGAGAGAGAGTGAGAGGGAGGGAGGGAGGGAGGAGGAAAAAGAGGAGAGTGCGAGGGATGGTTTCGCAGAGCGCGCGTGAGAAAGTCGGGAGATGTTGAGAAGGATGAGGGCATTGTGAGGAGAGGGAGGCATTGCGGGGAGAGGTGGGGGTGGGGTGGTGATGCGTGCGGGCCTCCGCCACCAGAGGCAGGAGAGTGTGGGCGAGGAGCGGGGAAGAGGAGGGCCTCCGCCGACGCAGCCAGGTGGGGCAGCGGAGGCAGAAGCAGGAGACGACGGGAGATATCGACGCACGGACGGCCTCCTTCTTTCTCTCTCTCTCTCTCGTGCTTCTGATGTCACGTGACCGCCCTTTCCTCCTTCGATCGTCCTCCCTCTTCCGACCTCAGCCCTCTCTCTCTCTCCATCTTTGCTTTCTCCTCCGCCTCCACACCCAATTCCCTCCTGTCCTTCCCCAGATCACTTCACCGTTTCAAATTCCTTGTATAATTGAAAGAAATTGGATATAATGCCAAGATCCCTCATGAGGTCATCAGTGATATCTAATTTAATATAGCCGTTATTGAAATAATAATTTTACATTTATATTCAAAAGCAAGATCAGATCAAAAATAAACTTCACGCCATTCAGATACATTCACAGGAGGAATTTTCACCACGATTTCCACATAATACGAGTATGATAGTTTCCGCGTCAAACATTATTTTATTTTCTGAGATGAAACACAATTTTAAATAGGTAGATGTAGGCAAACAAACGTTTATATATATTTATTTTAAAAACTTCATTCGAATCTACTTACCTCGTTTACGCGCAATAGCTTTTTATGGCTTCTTTCCGTCTTCTGTTTGATATTCTTTGCATTCGCTTCCTGTCTCTAAGCACCCAACCCACGATTTATTTTGTCCAGCGATGATTAACTCTTATTAACGTGTCCGACTGCAGTTTTCTCTTACTATGTCACAGGTCCTTCTGTGGAATCTGATCCATTCCTTCCATCTCATTGACCATTCTCTGAATTATATTTGTCCGCTAATTAATGTACACATGTTTGAGCTCATGCATGTGCGCGTATATAAATATATGTACTCAGAGACCGTGAGGATGCTTATCGTGTCATTTTTTTCCTTGACTCATATTTAAAATTAATATGGTTGGGCAGTAAAGTCAATTCTCCATCAACGGCAACATTATGTACCTTCACATTTCCTTCATGGGCAAAACATTCATTTTATCGAATGACGTTAAGTGGTAGATGCCAGGATTGGCAAAAGTGTACGTGCCCATCAAAAGCGGAGGGCAGGTGTTCGGAGAGCTTAAAGGAAGAGCATTTGCAGTAAGCGACGGGAAATAGCCTTTGAGGGAAGTGTGCTTGGAATTGATAATTCAACCTAGCAGAAGAAGAAAAGAGCTAAAGCAAACTAGAGGGAAGTTTTCAAAAAAGGAGCTCACGTAAGGACATGCGATCCAAAATTTCCTTTCCCTTGTTATTTTTATATGATGCAGTGTTTGAGATCATGTATGAGCCTAAATGCCACACAGGTTGCTTTAATTTCTCCTCTCGTCTCACGCAACATGACCACTACCCCGTCTTCGCCTCAACTTTTAGCACTCGTGTCTATGGTATTTAAGCATCATGATCAAAATTGGATATCTACTTATTTAATTTTATCGTTGTGCAAAGACCGGGAAATAATTATATGTATACATATATAACGTAGGGAATATAATTAAATTTCGTGCACTTAACATTATGATTGTTTTAAAATTGTACTCTGTACTTACGAAGAAAGAAAGCTTTCTCGAATCCTCAATAATATTCTTCGTCGTTATGTATTACTTATTTAAAATAAAGCTCTTTAAAATATTTAAATTAAAAACTAACTAATTAATCAGTCAGCGGAATAATTTCTTTGAATATTATCTGAACAAAAACAAATCAATTTATTTCAACATTGTAAACTGTTCCCTTGACGATTGAATGGATTATTGTATTGGAGATCCATATTAACAAAAACTAAACTAATTGTTTATCGTAGAAACCGTTACAATAGTTTTAAATTGATTTCTGCTTTGAAATAAATGTACTTGAGTCAATTCAGTACAACTTCCACTTTGCATACTGTAAATTCCAAAGTAACTCCTTTTATAATAGGCAATGCTAGCCTAAAATTAATTCATTCTGTAAAGTGAATAAATAAAGTTCTCTCTTTAAACTATAATAGCCACTGTTATTAGATTTAAATGGATTATAAGCCTTAGAACTTACTCTGTATTAAATAAGCACCAAAATTCCTTTTATAAAAACAAATCAATTCATTAAAAGATCCACTGTTCTTTCTTCGAAAATTGCCTGTTAACAGTTTTAAATATCCTTTTAATGTTAATTAAATTGTAATTTATATTAATTTTCAAACTTCGGCTATTTTTACGAAATTAATTCGAGGAATAACAATATAAATTCGTAAGCACGTATGGTTTACAAAGAATTTAATTTAAGAATGCTTTTTATTTCCAATTTTTCTAAAATGACACTGTTGATACTTAAAATTTTTTATATTTACGTTAATATACTTATTTTCCACAAAACACGCCAATCTCTCCCCTTCCTTCCTCTCTCTCGTATTGAAGCACTCAAGGCACGCTTATTCCCAGAAGGATGTATACAATAATAGTAATTTGAGGTGTAACAATGATAATGGTTGACATAGCAACATCACGTTAAAATGGCGAGATTTACATAAAATATGCAAATTAAACGTTTAACATGGAATATTTCGAGCTGTGGGCGAAAAAAGACGAACGGAATAAGAAACTTTATAACTTCTTCTTCAAAATGGTTCAAATCCGAAGGTCGTCTGTTAATTTCTTCTAATTTTAATTTCCAAATGAATAAAAGCCTGCAGGTCGAAAAATCGCGTTTTACATGTTAAGTAATGGAAAATGGAAATGCCTCTCTTTTAGACGAACCAAGTAATTTTTTCTCGATTTAAATTTGTCATTCTCTGAAGAAGTGTTAATCAAGCATCCCTACCAAATTTCTAGTTTCTATCATTATTATTTCTCGAGTTATTAGCGTTTGCATAGCGTGACCAACCTACCAACCAACCAACGGACGATGGCTATTATTATATAAAAATTGACTATAGGACACTCATAAAATGCGTAACTTTTTCTGAGAAATTAATTCAGAAATGTTTTCTAGTAGGATATGTGGCATCACTTTTACGGATTATTTCATGTGTTTCTCTCAGTGTTTCTCAATCGGGATGCTCGAGCACTTAAGGCTATAGCGAGCGATTGCTAGTTGTGCCGCAAAAAAAAACGTTGCCAAGCAACTGAATCGTTGGTTTTGATAATGATATGTATCTTTAGGTCAATGACTTTTTCTCGACATAATCGCTGACGCCGTACATTACCATCAGGCGCGTAACTTGGGGGGTGCAGGCCCACGCAGTGCATGGGGGACCCAAGATATTTGGGGCCCCACAAAAATACTTAGAATTTTTCCCGTAATCTGCCGTAAGGTATTGGAAGTAGTAATATCCTTATGGGAATGGAAGATTTCATCGCTCGAAATGAGGAAGAAAATACCCATCTAAAGTGTTTGGAGTTGTTTTGTCCTGCCCTTATAATGTTATAATCATAGAAGTCTCAATGTATTTTTGAAATTAAAACGTAAAAAAAATCGATAAAAATGAAAACGGTATAATAATTTAATATAGGTATTTTTATGTGAATGAGGCCCCAAAAACTTGACTTGCGTGGGGGCCCCAAAACCGGAGTTACGCCCCTGATCAACATACGTAAACGTCCGCGCGTGTAAAAATGTTGGGAACCACTGGATTATCTCATAATTCTCTATTCTAAAAATATTTAATACAGTCAGTGGCGGATGTCCATATTCTTCTCCACTGGATGCATTCTTAAACCTATTCCGCACAAAATTCCTTGACTCAGCGTAGCAGATTAGGTTCATAGGACAAGGAAGAGAATGATTATGACATAATAAAAGGGTCGTAATGGGGTTAAAGAGATGGGAGGGTCTATTACCTCTTGGGAAGTTTCTAGATCCGCCCCTGAATACAGTAAATGCAGAAGTGCATCGTATTACTACACTATCATAAATACTCAACATTATAGCTCAAATTTTAATGAAATAATCTAGATAATTATGGGATTGCCGAAAATAATTTTATTTTCATTAATGTTTTCCAGAAAAGGTCGCTATTTTTGTTTCACAAAGGGGAGATTGAGAAACGGTTTTGCTTTTAGTGAGAAATCATATCCCAATGAGAATACTTCGAGTGTCAATTACAGTCTTGGGAGCGATAGTTTTTCTCGACAACGCGCTCCTCAGTCCTCGAACTCGAAACCAGTACAGGAAAGGAAAAATATAACACCTTCGAATTTCGTAAGAATATTTATCATCGTGCTGAAATCCGCGAAGGGCATATTGTCATCCTTTCCTAGTGGAATAATAGAGACTTAAGAATAAACGAACCATAAACACCGAATTTAATTTGAATTAAAAATATAAATCAGCGCATTTTTTCAATTGTTAGAAAAATAATTTAACCGCAACAGTAATTCAGATAACGAAAAGCCGACATGCATTTAATTAAAAAGTGAATTAATGAGAAAGGAAATGAAAAGAGAGAGAGAGAGAGAGAGAGAGAGAGAGAGAGAGAGAGAGAGAGAGAGAGAAGAGGAGTGGATAAATGGAGGGAGAGGGAAAGAATGAAGTGGAAGAAGGTTAATAAATGAACGAAAGGGAAGAGGATTGATTGGTATCTTTATTGGAGCGAGATTGAGACTTTATAGTCCCCTCTTCCACCTGACCCCTTGTCAGTAAACAATGCATTTTTTACAAGCAGGTAGAACACAGATAATATGAGAGAAGAGTAGAAAAGGTATTTACAAGTGTTGGCGAAAAAAAATAGTTTCACAATGATATCGAGATTCTATAAGCCTACTTAGAATAGCTAAATAAAATGTAAGTACAAAATATAATAGACAGTGCAAAATTAAAATGAAGTGCAAAAACGTCAATACAAAGCAGAGAGTTATAAAAATGGGGATTAATAATAAATGATAATGACATAAATTTAATAACTATTAAGAAATGTGCATGTACATAGGCATGTATAAATGTGTTTTCTTACGATAGTCTGTTGTTAAATAGCCTTTCCACACAATGAATAATAGGAGAGGAAGGAGATAAGTAATACGAGAGGCAGGAGGAGAGAGAATGGAGGGAAGGGAGATATGGTAAAGGCGAGGGGAGGGAGGGGGAGGGAGGGAGGGGGACCGAGAGGCGCCATTTAACGAACTTGACATTTCAACCCTACGCCTCGAGTGGCGCCGCTCGGCGGGCGACCGAACTACAGGCGTTCCCTTTCTCCATGGAACTCCACTCTTACCTTTTATTTCTCTCTTTCTCTCTCTCCCTCTCTCCCGTATCGGAATCTCTCACTCCTCCTTCCCTCGCGGAACGTGTTAAACACTTTGGAGTGGGGAGGCAGAAAGGGGGAGGCAGCAAGGGGGAGGGTTGGGAATGAGATGAAGGGAGTGGGTGGGGGGAGAGAGAGAGATTGCGCTGCGGAGGAGGACTCATCCGAAGATGACTCCTTTCATTTTTTTAACGACTCGTTACTTAAAACATTCTCCCGAACAGCTACATCTCTCTCACTCCCTTTCTCTCTCTCTCTCTCTTGGCACAACTTTTTGACAGTCTTTACTTTGGAACAGTGATGGCCCTCTTAAAGATGGCTCTCTCCCTCCCTCCCACCCTTTCTCTCTTCTTTTAGGAGCTCGCTAAGGAATCTCGTGGGTCTCCTCTCTCCCTCTTAAAGAATGACGCAACACTCTTTCTTCCCTCTCTCTCTGATGGGTTGGAATTCCGCGGTGGCACATCTTCGTGAGCGGGTGGAATGGGGTTCGGAGGGGAAGGGGTTGGGTCTGCCGTGGAGTAAAGGACGCTTCCCAGGGATCCTCTCGAGGATGCTGGGCGCATGCGCGCTCGGAGGGATGGGCCTTCGTGGCTAGCCGATAGGGGAATTCCCTAAATTTTAGGTAAACTTGCGATTTACTTCGCGAAGCTATAAACATGCAATTTGGCGGCGCCGATCTGAGCGTGTTGTGAGAGTGAATACTTGACTGAAATCGAAAGGATAAAGAGAGAGAGAGAGTATCGTTCTGTTGGTACGGATCCAGAGGAAGGAATCTACTAGCGTGGATGTTATTGTCGGTCGGAGGACACGTTCGCGACATTTGATATTGAGTTATCGTTTCGCATTTATTTGAAGTTTCTCTTTTGTTGCGACTATCTGTTCTTAGGCAGAGGATTTTCGCATTGTATTTTCTAAGATGTCAAAAATAAATAACTTCCTGGAAAAGATAAATAAAGAATAAATGTTAAAAATCACATACATAGGAATACAAGTGAATGAATTTTTGTGGTATTTTAGGAATCATTCGTCGATTTCTCAATGGGATAAACACTTGAAACACTTTATCCATCAAACAGGAAAATTTTTATGTTATGCGATGATAATTTTATAATCAAATTTTTTGTGAGAAATTGATGCATTTATTTTTTTCCTGAATAGACAGTTTTCCTTAAACACCTAAAAATCGGAAAACTTGTTCTACGATAGGCATTTATAAGAGAAAATTATATTAAAATAATTTTATTTTGTAATTGATTCAATGTTAATTTTTGGATGACAACATCCTAACAAATATTAAAAACTGGGGTTAAAGATAATAGATTTCTTCCTTTAATAACATTTTTATTGTTTTCGCGAAAAAGTAAAATTTATCGCTATAACGTCATGTTAAAAATATAATGAATTCAGTTTAAAAACGCTCAATTTGCTGCCATTCGTTTTCATTAGCACTTTTCGTATAATTTGCTATTGTGCGGAACTATACTAATAAATGCGCACACGCATGGTAATATTTATTTTTTAATTCCGCAATTATTCATTTAATTATTTTTCTTTGGTTTTCCGGCTCTGAGAGATGGAAAGAGAGACAGAGTATTTATCGAAACCCTTAAGGGGGTGGTTGGGTAGGCAGTCGCCTCGGGCCCCGCGCCTATTGGGGGCCCCGCGCCTACGAGGAACTCTAGTAGAGATTATACTCGATAAATTCTGTCTCGGAAATTCTCGTTAAAATTTATTTCATATTCTCGATTACCAATAAAACCATTTTTCAAAAATAATTCGGTAATTTTGCTTCTCAATGAATTCTCTGGATAATCTCAAGAAATATCTCTTATTGGGAAACCACGCAAAAAATCGATACAATGCATGAACTTGGGGATAGAGGAGTCGGCAATGCGACCGCTTCGTCCAAGAATTAGGAGAAAGCTATGTCCCTGCCTCCAAGACAGACATGAGGGCGTCATTTGCAAAATTCGGCCTTTTAAAACATATAGCAGACATCGACATAGACCCCGACAACGCCGTTTCCCAGGCATTCTTTCGGAGATCTTGCCTGCTTTTCCATATCCTAATTCCTTTCGGGAAAGGGAAGACATGCACAATAAAATTCTTATCTTGCCTTCAACAAGGTCAATGCCACTTACAAAGTAAGATGTGCCGCCCGAGCTTTGAGGCTCCCACCAGGAACCCCTACAGACTCATTTCCCTTTCCCTAATGGGATTGTCCACCGAAAAACAGTGCAGAACGCGCATAGCGGCACTTTATCCCATATAGTAGAATTCAGAAGGGATATGCGAAAAACCGAGGGTGAGGGCACAATTTTTCTCTCACATTCGGTTCGGTATATTGCTTGCAGCTCTGGTGTCATTTTGGAACTTAGGAAAACAGTGAAACGCATCTCCTCAGTTCTCCTAAAACTGTGGTAGAAGGAACATCAACTGTGAGAACTTTTTCTTGTGGCCTGTGAATCTTATCTGCAAACAAAAGGGCACCTGGATTTATTTGACATTTTCATGAAGAATTTGACATTAACATAGAAGATTAGTGCATTCATTTATATTATTTAATATTTCAGTATGCGTACTCGTGGGCCATTTAAATTAATTTAGAATGCTATCTCTGTTAAATTGTGAACCTTTTATTATTTGGAAGTTTTGGACGTAGTCTGGGAAATGAGTTCAGCATTTTAGTTTTAAAGGTTAGTACCGATATCTCTTCATTATTGTAATATAAGAATATGATACTCTTTTTATACGACTTTTAAAATAAAATTCGCATATTTTATATTCATTAGTATCCCATCCCGAAAAAATGAGTGCCTCCAGGGAGAGAGATATAGGAAGAAAATGAAAGAGTGGATCACAAAAAAGAAAAAGGGTGAAAGAAGTACAGGAACAATTGAAGAAACAAAACGGAACATTAAAAAAGTTCATCAAGACCTTTCCAGCGCTAAGTGACATCATATCGGGTAAAAGTGAAAGTAAAGCATTGATTTCTTCAGACGTAGGAATCGAGGTGTCAACAAATAGTGACAATGAACAGCAATTTACCAAACACGTTCATTTCGTTGTGACTCCATCACCGGGTACGCCTTCCTTTTCTTCCCGTGATGTGAATAACGCATCCATAAATATTAGTCACAGTCACCTTGCTGTAAGTTCTGAAAATTTTAATTTTCCGTCAGACCCCGGTACATGGCCTACATTTATTACTCCTCCTTATAGGGATCTTTTAGTAGAAATGAGTCCGAAGTACATTGAAGAAAAAATGAGGAATTATCCACGCAACTCAGAGCACAGATGCTTTTCTGACTACCATTTTTATAGGATTTTGAAAAATGGGGAGAAGGTGAGAAGGATGTGGTTGTTTTGTTGTGAAGAAAAATATGTCGTCTTTTGTTTCTGCTGTAAACTGTTTCCATCATCAGAGTCAAAGTCGGCATTGGCGTCTGAGGGGTTTAGTCAATGCCAAGTACTATTCTATTATTCTGGATTGTACTCCAGATGTGAGCCACAAAGAGCAAATGTCAGTAATTCTAAGAATAGTTCATATTGAAAACAGAAATGTAGAAGTAGTTGAACACTTCATAAACTTTCTTGAAGTCACAGATACTATAGGAAAAGGACTTAGTCAAGCTCTACTGAAAGAATTAGATGATATGGGAATTTCATTGAAATATTGCAGAGGGCAAGGGTATGATAACCGTGCGAATATGAAAGGTCATGAACAAGGAGTTCAAGCACGAATTTTAATTTTAAATCATAAAGCTTTTTTCATGCCATGCGGAGCACACAACTTAAATTAGGTTCTTAGTAATATGGCTCATTCCTGTCCACGAGCGGTCTCATTTTTTGGTATAATTCAAAGATTGTATACATTATTCGCAGCTTCACCGGCAAGATGGAGTATCTTAAAGAATTATACAGATATATCTCTAAAACCTTTATTTAACACTAGGTGGGAGTCCCGACTCGAAAGCATACAAGCTGTACGCTTTCATTTACCAAAACCAAAAAATGCTTTACTTGAGAGAGTTGAAGTTTGTAAAGATCCGAAGACAAAAAGCGAGGCAAATTCACTCCTTTCCCATGAATTAAACAGATTTGAATTTGTCTTATCTGTTATTGTTTGGTATGACATATTACAAACTGTAAATGAAGTAAGTAAGGCTCTACAATCTGCTCAAATTCCGTTGGATATTGCAGTTAAACATCTGGATGCTTTGAAGTCATCATTAAATATATACAGAAATGAAGGGTTTAATCAAGCCGTATCAGTAGCCGAAAGAGTCGCCAATGACATGTCAATTGATATAGAGTTTTCTAAAAATGTAAAAAGGAGACATTCTGATTGCGCAAGAGAGGACGATGCACAGGAAAACTCGAAGAAGGGGTTTAGAACGGATTTCTTTCTGCGAGTGGTAGACATGGCACTAACCTCTCTGTCGTTTTGATCAGTACAGTGAGTACATTTCTAGATTTGGTTTCATGAACAGCATAAGCCAAATTAAAAATTGGGATTTATCTAATTTACAGAGAGTCTGCTGCGATATGGAGAAAGTTTTGAAGGATGAAGGAAGTTCAGAGAACGACATAGGTGGAATTGAACTTAGTGAAGAGTTAAGAATGTTATCAACGGTTGTGCCAGAAGATCATAGTGTAATTGATATTTTGAAGTTCCTACACAAAAATAGATTGCAGGAAATATATCGAAACATAGAAATACTTTGTAGGATAATTCTTACAATGCCAGTGACAGGTTGCAACAGCTGAAAGGTCGTTTTCAAAATAAAATTAATAAAAAATTACGATCGACGATGTCACAAGAGAGACTGACTGGATTATCTCTTTTGTCAGTTGAACACGAGGAAGTTGATAAGATTGAGAAATCAACAATAATCGACATATTTGCACATATTAAAGCTAGAAAAGTAAACTTTTAAAATTGTAGTGGGCTGGTTATTATTTTGTTTATTTGTGTAACCCTTAACAATTAAGTACTAGTTTTTAAAATTTGTTTATATATTTCTGAATAATACTAATAATTATATTGAAAAATACTAAAATAATAATACTGAATAATACTAATGTAAACTTGAAAGCAAAAATAAAATTGTAAGTAGATGAGAAATTTTATTTTTCTGTGAAAAGTAGGAGGCCCGCGGAAACCCTCTCGCTCGGGGCCCCGCGGATCCTAGAGACGGCTCTGTCGAAACCTTTATCCGGGGTCATAACCCTTTGCCAGGAAACATTTTTACGCTTGGGGGCGGAATTGTGTACATTTTTACGCCCCCTCTCCCCCCTAATTCGGCGGGGGTTTTAAAACGTGTGAAAATTATCGCCGCATAGATTGCGTGCCTCCAAAGGTGGCGTTTTTTTTTACTGCAGCGCCGTGCCATTTTCATGAAGCGTGCGAAGGAAGCGGGGGAGGGAGCGCTCAAGAGGAGCAAGGGGTGGGTTGGGTCGAGAGGGGAGAGAGATGTCTCTTGTTCTCTCGGAAGGGACGAGAGGTTGCTTTGAGGGGGGGAGGTGGCTTCCAACTTCTCTCCCGTCTTCTATCCATCGGAGGAGGGGAAGGGGGAGGGAAGGGGGAGGGAAGGGGGGGGAGGAGGAGGATGGCACTCCTTTCCACTGCACGCGAGCGCCACTCATCACTTCAACCCCACCGAATTACGCACGCCTCGTAATTCCGCTATTTTATCTCTCATAATACAGTATTCGGTCCTTTGATTTGTACCTTTATTCCTTAAATTTACCGTTTCTTTTGAAAATATATTTAAGCCCGATAAGCAATGAATCGATTCAACAATTATGGCGGTGAATAAATTCAAAATGCATATGCAATTCTCAATTAATCCTCGAAATAGAGCTGAGACAAGGAATTTTTGCGCGCTTGGAAATGTTTCAAATTACGCCCCTCTCCTAAAGAAAGTATACAGTACACTATTTTACCTCTCAAAACAGGAGTTCATTAACAGTTTAGAAGTAAAATAAAATATATTTTATAATATAAAACGTTAAACTTAAAAGCCCGATTCGTCAAAAGTCACACCTATAAACGTACTGCGCCATAAGCGCTTGCCTCGCTCGTCTAGCCCTTCTTCGATAGCTATAGGAATATGCGAATCCATTATATCATTTTGAATACGCAACTTATGCAAATATAACTGAATGTATTTAGACAATTTTAGGTCTGAATCAGCTTAATACCCTGCAAGCCACCGCAATTGGTGTGTGGCAGGGGGAGATATCTCCGACCTATCCTATTATTCTCCTATTGTGCTGTCTTATCGAGAGAGAGGGGGGGGGGGAGAAGAGAGAGAGAGAGAGAGAGAGAGAGAGAGAGAGAGAGAGAGAGAGAGAGAGAGAGAGAGAGAGAGAGAGAGAGAGAGAGAGAGAGAGAGAGAGAGAGAGAGAGAGAGAGAGAGGAGAGAGAGAGAGAGAGAAGAGAGAGAGAGAGAGAGAGAGAGAGAGAGAGAGAGAGAGAGAGAGAGAGAGAGAGAGAGAGAGAGAGAGAGAGAGAGAGAGAGAGGAGAGAGAGAGAGAGAGAGAGAGAAGGAAGTGGAGAGATTGGCGTGTTTTGTGGAAAATAAGTATATTAATGTAAATATAAAAAATTTTAAGTATCAACAGTGTCATTTTAGAATAATTGGAAGTAAAAAGCATTCGTAAATTAAATTCTTTGGTAAACCATACGTGCTTACTAATTATTATATTGTAATTCCTCGAATTAATTTTCGAAACAATTGCCGAGGTTTGGAAACGAAATATATATATTAAATTCAATTAAAATTAAAAGACATTTAAAACTGTTAACAGGCAATTTTCGAAGGAAAGAACAGGGGATCTTTTAATGAAATTGATTTGTTTTTATAAAAGGAATTTTGGTGCTTTTTAATTACAGAGTAAGTTCTAAGGTTTATGATCCATTTAAATCTAATAACAGTGGCTCTTATAGTTCAAAGGAAGAACTTTATTTATTCACTTTACAGAATGAATTAATTTTAGGCTAGCATTGTCTATTATAAAAGGAGTTACTTTGGAATTTACAGTATGTAAAGTGGAAGTTGTACTGAATTGACTCAAGTATTTGGGGTACTTTCCTTTTAACGGGAATACCTCAAAAAATAAACACGTATTGTTTTGTTATGTTACGACGTATTTGTTTGTTAACAATGCTTAACAACGGGGGAATTACTTAAAAATCACACTTTTTTGAAACTTATTTATTAATAAAAGCAACATAATTAATAATACAATCTAAATTTATGTTACTTTATATTACTAGGGGGGCAATATGTCTTTATGGCATTTAAAATAGCTGTAAATATGTCGATTTCTTTGTTATGTTGTCGCCACATGAATGCTTCTGCTGACAGGCTTTCACGTTGCATTTGCAAAATATTCTGTCGCAGAAGTAAAGTTTCATAATGTGATCCTTCTTGCACATTCGTCCTTTAGATAAAATATCATGGTCTTGAAGCAAAGATACAGCTTCTTCTTCACTCCTCGGCAAGCTCCAAAAATTCATTAATAAGGGATCAACGTAAATATCTTAACGAGATTTGTTCCGCATTGTTAACAAACAAAATATCACAACATATCACAACAATACGTGTTTATTTTTTGAGGTATTCCCGTTAACAGGAAAGTACCAATTCAAAGCAGAAATCAATTTAAAACTATTGAAAGTTGTTGTTTCGGAAACTGAGAAGCCCAGAGTGGTGAGCGGACGCTAAACGATATTAAGGTACATTTTATTCCAAAATCTATTTAAAGTATTATCAGAGATAATTGAAGATTGAACAAATTTTTTTGTTACCGGAATTCTGCTTATTTCATGAAATTGAAATGCTAATGCATTAATCCATTAAAATCTGTTAAGAGTGGCTATTTTAGTTGAAAGAAATATATGTACCTACACGGTCCTTTTATTCACTTTTCAGAATGAATGAATTCTAGGTTAATATTGCATATTAGAAAAGGATTTTCTTAGCAATTTGTGGTTATTTTAACTGAATTGAATCGAGTTCTCTTCCAAGTTTGAAATCCATTTAAAACAGGTGAAAGTGGTTGTTTCGGAAAATGAGAAGGCAAGAGTGCTGAGCAGACGATAAACGATATTGAGGTGCATTATATTCCAAAATCTATTTAAAGTATTATCAGAGGCAATTGAAGATTGAACCAATTTTTTGGAACCGGAATTCTGCTTATTTAATGAAATTGAAATCCTAATGCTATAATCAATTTAAAACTAATAACAATGGCTATTTTAGTAGAAAGAAAGGTACTATTTTATTCACAGGGAATTTCTGTGAGATTTTAGTTAATTAATTAAAACAGACTTATAATATAGAAATATTCGATGGTTAAATCAGTGCACAGTTTTATTCTTGCGATTTTTACATGTTGCATTGACGAAAATTTAGATTCATTAAACCCATTGAAATTCAACGGGCACTTATGCTTGTAAAATCATAATGGTCATGATGCGTAACGCTCATATTTTGTCAATAAATCGATTAGAAATAAACTTAGAAGCCTGAAATTTCTCAGGATTTCAGTATTGATGAATCTTTACGTTATGACTAAAAATATTTCGATAAAGGTCGTGGGTTCGACTCATGAGGATGAATGTTTTTTCCCATAAGATTACACATAAAAATCACCTTTTTGGTTTCAAGGCTTTCAATCTTATACTCTTTAAAGTATCTTAATATTAAGTTAACGACAAGAAATTTGGGTACTTTCCTGTTAACGGGAATACCTTAAAAAATGAACATGTATTGTTATGATTGTTTGAGAGGATATAACATGCAACAATACGTCAAAATATCTTTGATGTATTGTTGCATTTACGATGTTTTATTTTAAAAACAACATTAACAGAAACTGATTGGCCGGTCTCGACATTTACAAACCCAATCTCCAGACAGCGTGGAGGGTTTCCTTGGTTCTGGGCGAGGGGAAGGGCGCGGTAGCGCCCGGAGACGACTAACCATTACAACAAAGCGAGCCGAAGGCTCGTCGATATATCCTCTCAATTTGCGGCACAACACTCAAGAGGATAATACATTGAAAGGATAATTGACGAGCCTTAGGCTCGCTTTGTTGTAATGGGTAGTCGTCTCCGAGCGCTACCGAGCCCTTCGCCTCGCCCGGAACCAAAGAAACCCTCCACGTTGTCCGGAGATTGGGTTTGTAAATGTCGAGACAGGCCAGTCAGTTTTTGTTAATGTTGTACGTAAGTATGGGATGGGGATAATACATAAGTACCAGGTCCTGCGAAGGGTCCTGGAGGTATTCCCGTTAACAGGAAATTACCGAAATTTGCGCTAAAACGCCAAAATGAAGGATTCTTCTTCATGCCGTCAAATACTCAATCTCATTCGAATTTGCTCATATTTTGAATTTATACTAGAGTTTTGGTAAATTGTTTAACATTTCAATCATAAGATTCCATGGATACCGATATTCTTGTCCTCGGTAATTCCGTGCATATGCACTTAAATAAAGGCTTAAAGATCGAAAATAAGATTAAAACTTGCTCGAAATGACCGAATATATGAATTTAACGCAAATAAATCGAACGCAGTATTAATGTAATTTATATTTTTTATCTATATTACTAAACTCCTATTTCTGCTTGTCTCTCTCTCTCTTTAACGCTCTATACCTCGGCCATTTTTAATCTCCTGGAATTTCAGCCCTCTAAGTTTATTTTTTATCGAGTTATTCAATTAATTTTCTTAATTTCTTATTTAAAACCAAACATACATTCCTTATAAAATATATTCATTAAACTCATATTCAAAGCATATTCCAGTTAAACTGATCTAAATCCAAATGCTAGGAACGAAGAAACAGCGAGCAAAGGGGAGGAGGGGGTTGGCGAGCGTCAGCAAGCAGGGGACTTGCCCCCTAGTGTGTGTGTGTATATATGTATATGCAGGGCCGTAGTGACCACTGTTGGCGCCCGGGGCAGATTTTTTGTCGCCCCAAGTGCCAATTTTAAAATGGGTATTTAACTAAAATAAACAGTCGCTTCTTTACAGATTTATTTTATGGGCTTCATTTGCAGCAAAAATAATGATTATGTCATTGGAATCTATATTTTTAGCAGTGTCACATTCAGTAGATAAGACGGCTAGACCAGAAAGTCTCCCTTGATTCATTGATGACCGTAGGTCATTTTTGGTCAATTTCAGTTTATTAAAGAACGCTCTCCACTTGAAATTGATGTGGCGAATGTCAAAAAATTCTCAGCAAAATTTCCGCTTTGAGAATGGAACTTAAATACCATATTCATGAAGAAATTCCAATATTTCTTTCTTTTAATTTTTGCACCTTTTATCGAATGCAGGTGGTGTTTCAAACTGGGAACTTCTTCGATTGACTCGCGGTCATCTACATTGATTTTATACATATACGCCGCATTTCTACAGGAATTTATCATTTCATCTTCAGTCGTATTATACAATATGAAGCACAACTTAAAAATTTAAAATCATTATCAATTTCGTATAAAGATTTAATTCGTGCCTACAGTTGCCTTGAAGAGAATTTGTTGCCTAGTGCACTGCATCGTGTATAGTATTTTGTTGTTTCAGGTATTGAGGGTGCTACAGTTCCAATCGTGTCATTAAATTCCTTTTTTTTCTCTTATTTTCGGGATTCCTTTTTAATTGCAAAATGTCTTTGCCTCTTCCATATACTCTTCCAGTCGAGACTTTGAACTTTTTGTGTCTGGTACCAAATTGTGGATCAATCCACAGTTACATCGGCACCCTGAACAGATTTAGTGAGGCGGTTGATCTTCTAACAAGAAAAATATACATTGCACGTCGATCTGTTTTAGAAAACCTTCAATATCTTTGCATTCATATTCATTCTTTAATTTTATTAACACCCTATAAGCTTGCTTCAATTGTAACCTCAATGAATTCGGTGCATTTGCTTTGATGAACATCGTATTGTACCGTGTTTTCTCAACATCAAGTTAAGGATCTCAATGAGTGCAACGCATCTCCTTGTGGAACCAGCGAAATAAATTAATAAATTTACCGGTTATACTATTAGGAGCATTTTCATAGGATTAAGTTATTATGTTTTGTAAATCTAGTGCAAAAAGTTTGGTTCATGTCTCAGATCCGGGACCATGTTTTGGAAGACTACCTGCTCTTCTCTTTCGACCCTCTGTTCTGCGTTATTTAGATGGTCGTTCTTCGCTAAGCAAAAACCAACACGGGTTTCGGAAAGGTAGGTCATGCGAAACGCAACTCGCCCTGTTCGTAAACGATTTGTTGCAATGCGGAGAGAAAAACAGTCAGGTTGATGCAATTTTTATTGATTTTAAAAAAGCGTTTGACAAAGTACCCCATAATAAATTAATAGGAAAACTAGGAAAGTACGGCATAAACCCTAATATCGTGAGTTGGGTAAAAGACTTCCTCTCCAACAGAAAACAGATAGTAGTTATTGATGGGAAATCTTCATACCCGGTAAAAGTCGCATCAGGTGTTCCACAGGGAAGTGTTATTGGCCCACTGCTATTCCTGATATATATAAACGATATCTGCTCGGTAGTTCGCTGCAAAATAAGACTTTTCGCAGATGATACCGTTTTATATAAGGAGATAACGAGTCAGGATGACCAAAAATCGCTTCAGGATGATTTAAACGCCCTTTCAGCATGGTGTCAACATTGGAAAATCGAAGTTAATCAGAGCAAATGTTCCCTATTGAGTTTCTGGAAGAGTAAGAACAATGACTTAAACTCGGAGTACAGAATTGATAGATTGAATATCCAATCTGCAGAGTACGTTAAATATTTAGGAGTCACCATTTGTCCTGATCTATCGTGGAATATGCATATTCGAAGGATCGTAGGCGCAGCTAATAAGAAATTGGGCTTCGTAGGCAGAATAGTAAGAAGTAGCACAGAACAGGTACGAGAAACGTGTTATTTATCATTGGTCAGATCTCAGGTCGAATAAGGTTCCAGCATATGGGATCCGTACGAAAAGGGACAGATACTTGAGTTAGAAAGAATCCAACGCAGAGCAGCCAGATTCGTTAAGCAAAAATATGAGCAAAAATTAAGCGTCACATCACTCTTGAAGGAGTTGAATTGGATATCGCTAGAGGATCGCAGAATTAGCGCTAGGTTAAGGCTTCTGGAGAAATTTAGGTCGGAAGTTCTCTTAGAGGAGGTCTCAGGAATATTAGAGGCACCTACGTACATGGGCAGGCACGATCACGAGAATAAAATACGAGAGATCGACTGTAGGACCGAGCGATACCAGAGCTCGTTTTTTCCAAGGACCATACGGGATCATAACAGGAGAGTGATTCCCACGAGGGACGTTATTAGGTAGGGCTTGGTGTGCTGCACCCCCTGCCACCCACCAGTCTGGTGATTTGCAGGGTATCATGTAGATGTAGATGTAGAGAGGATTAGCGACCCTCACTCGGACTCGAGTCCCGGCCCCTAGCTCGGTGTAGTCTACTCTAACAGCGGGTGGTGAAATTAACGACCTATCGTTGCAAAATTGCAATACTTTTTGCAAATAAGACGATTGAAAGTTAGATAATTGCAATGCGGTGAAAATGCTGATTATTGGCGTTTTTTAAAGGAAATTCTACGATACATATCAACGGAGTTAGGAAACGAGCGATGTAGAGGGTGGGGGAGGAAGGAAACTGAAGAGGTACCAACATAAGCGCTTCGACTTGCCTTAAGCTTTTTAGGAGGGAAATTTGAAATCGACATTACCTTTCCGAATTACAACACGTACAGCGACTCTGTCCTTTCAGCTATCCCTTTCAAATAGTCTACAGAGCCCATAACATATTAAACATAAAGGAACGACGATGAAAATATGATTTTTTTCATGGTCGTTGGTCTATGTTACATGATTTTCTCGGGATTTCAAATTTTCTTCCTTGCAATAAATAGGAACAAGGTCTGCTAAATGTTTTTGTTGCGCTTTTCTTGAATTGGTTCTTCGAAAATTGTTTCACAATCGACAGGGGTGATTTCATTGATTACCCTACTCGTATATACTCAAATATGAGCGACATAGAAATATCCGAAAGTGGTATCGTTAAATTACTAAGTCAGGTCCATAAACGAATATCGCCAGGGCCATACATTATAAACTCGTCAGCAAACGAATTAGCTCCGTACCTTAAGATCGTATTCACAAAATCTTTAGATGAGGGAGTAGTTCCTTTGATATGGAAAACAACCCACGTTACACCAATACATAAAACTGGAAGTAAATTAAAAGTGGAGAACTACCGCCCTATATCGTTTATAAAGTCCTTAAACAAATCATCCTTGCTACAGTGTTTTCTTCGCCACACGTACTCTAAAAGGTAGTCTTCCAGGCGCTCTTCCGACATTCTTCTCCGTATATACCTCTTTTTTTAACGGACCAGTATCCCTCAGTATTTTGAGTGTGTGTCGAACGATTGGCAGGATCTACCGCATACGTCCGTAACTTCTCCACATATCAGTAATTACGTTGGACCCCACTTCAACGTTCTCCTGTAAAACTTTTTCCAGGGTCCCTCTTGTCCACAAGATACAAGAATGATCGTGGTTGAAATTGAACAATAATTAAGGGCAGTTTATTCTTGGTAATTTTAGCAACATTTTGATTTTCTCAAAAGCGCCTTCAACGATTCTGATCAAATTTCGTACACATATTTGAGTTTACGATGGTGCTACATAGTTCATATTTCTCAAAAAATGAATATAAGGCTAGCTTATTTGAGGCAACTTTAACGGAAATTTGATTTTATCAAAAACGGCTAATTTTCATCAAATTCCGTACAGTTACTTGAGTTGATGTCTGCTATGATACTACATACTTCATATTTCTCAAAAAATTAATATAAGGCTAGTTTATTCTTGGGCAACTTTAATAACAATTGGGCTTTCTAAAAAAAAACAGTTCATACGATTTTCATCAAATTTCATATAGTTATTTAAGGTGATGTTTATTATGATTCTACATAGTTCATATTTTTCAATAGATAACTAAACGACGCATTAATATATGAGAAAGTTTGTATAATGCATAGTGTACCAATTTTTTCGATTTGATCAATCAATCAATTGGGGGGACCTTGTGACTTCAAACGACTCCAGCGCTAGAAGGCTTCTCAGTCTAAATCAGAAAGCAAGGGAGGAGTGAAACCCGGTGCCGGCATTAGCCTACTCTTAACGAGAAACACCAAGGGGACCAACGGCTTTACGTCCCTTCCGATGGACGGGGCGCTGATTTGCGTGTTCTCCACATAACCACACAAATGGGGAGCCGGGCAACCCGGTTCGCACCGAGTTTGCTAAGCGTAGCAGGCCAGCTCCCGCACCACTACGCCACGACTCCCCGGTCGATTTGATAAAATCAATGAAGTCCTCCTAAATATACTTTTTTATGGACGACTTAGATGAAAATTCTGCACGACTAATGTAATGCGATAAGGCGTACATTCAAAGCGTAAAAGAGTAGAAGCAGCCAATTAATTTAGCACACATTAACCTAAGACTTGGTACAGTCATGGTCTTTCAGCTGATCCTCAGATTGGCTGTAACAACATTTTGTCAAGTCGTATAATAAGACTTCCATTTGGCGCCCCCTTACGAAGCTGCATGGCATTATCGAATTAACTTTCTCCAAAGTTTAGTTTATCAAACAAAAAACTTCATAATTTAACTTACCCGACTAATTACAACGAATGAGATCTTATGAACTCGTTGCTGTATGGTTACCTTCTAATTTACATTAATTCTAGGAGAAAATATTCCTTACGGTTTTACTCAAGCTTAAAACATTATTCAATCATAAAATTTAATTTTTTCCCCATTAATTTACCCTGAGTTTAAATTATCATGCAGGAATGTGTCGATGATTTTTTAAAACCGTTATTTTATCTTAGTTAATATTTTTTGGTTGTTTCAACATATAACTTTTAGACTCCATTCCGTTGGTTACATAGTACATACGTGTTAATTTTCATGCGAAGAGGTAAAAATGTAATACGCAAGCTTAAAATACCATAATCCGTACGCAGGTAGGTTTCTTTCACTGGGATGGACGAAGCGACCGCTTTACAAATTTACTCCCAAATCTTCATTACTTTAATATTATTCCCATATACGCGCGAAAACATTTGAAAGCCCTTTGCATTCCATCGAAGGACTCCGAGAATCTTCGGTTGCCCAACACGTAGTCAGGCGGGTCATCTCCTCCCTATTCACTTTCTCTCTCTCTCTCTCCCATTCCAATAAAATACATGGAATATATATTTCTTCCTCCTGTTATCTTGCTGGCAGTTGTTTTTATTTCATGTGGAAAAAAGAGTAACTTGCCATACTCCGAATTCCACTAAGAGGTCGTCGCCTCTCGTGTTTCGATTTCGGTTTAAAGATATATCCTCTCCATAAATTGCATTCATAGGATTCTTTCTCTCTTGATCGCACTGAAGAGCGCTGCAATTCTCTCGGCTAAAGTTCGAGTCCCGGGCGTCCTTTAAGAAGAGGGCATCCGATGTTGGAATGTGGTTTCCACGACGCCTTCCAAGTGAATGTATCGCGCCATATTTTCACTTCTTGGATACGTAGGTAATTATATAGTGGGGCCTCGTCTGGCGAAAACCTCTGTTTCGGAACTACTGTTCAGGTAGTCGCTGTAAAGCTCGACAGAATAGTCCATCATTCGTGAAAATCTATATCATTTTGTTAATTCGAATGGTTTCAGATAAGACTAAATAGTTTTAGACGGGCGATTAAAATACAAAGTGACAATATGACTACTAAAACAAACGAATGTATCGAGACGAAAGGAAGGGACGGCTATGTTAAATGATCAAAACGCCACTTTCACTTTGCTATATTTATAACGCTGCCCAATGATTTATTTGAGCCGTTTCTATAGAATTCTCTATGAGTAAATCATACATTGAAAGCAAAATTACTGAACAGTAGGACCATTTATCAAAATGAAACTTTCATAGACGTCTCGCAGATGAATTGATGGCCGTCGCGTAGATTGATGACGGATTCGAAAACGCTCGCCAGCGTAAATAATGCAATTATCATTCTATAAGACAATGTACATAATACTTTTCCAAAGAGGTCTCCTCGAGCGTCTTAGTCAATCGGACTCGGCACAATTTTCAATATACTAAATTACCCCTTCGCATTTGGAAACATATGTGATTTCAAGGCTTTAGCGCCCGATGAAATATTTCCGAGGGCCTAGCAAGCGACTTTGAGAAAGGGCGTAATTTATCGAAAACTATATTTTTCCAATTGTTTCTCAAGTGAACATAAATTAAAAAGTGCGGCGAGGAGAGGAGAATGAAGTGCGTATGAGCAAGACGCGTCTTGACGGTTTGAGATACGAGCTAAAAAGAAAAAAAAACTAGGGGAAAGTTTTAATGCTGGAGTGTGTGTGTGTGTCTCCTCCTCTTTACACGGATGGAATGTCTTCACTTTCTCATTAGATAAATCCCGGCGCCTCAGAAAGCGAACACGCAACTGCATATCCTTGACCCTTAAAAGGAATCCATTTTCAAAGAAGAGAGTGCTTATGGAGTTTAAAACTCGCGTCGCAGAAAGGGTGCAACAAGACATGCACGACGCAGAGAGAGTGAAAAGGGGTGAGGGAGGAAGAGAAGACAAGTAGGATAGCGGGATATATATATATATATATATATATATATAGAGAGAGAGAGAGAGAGAGAGAGAGTGAAACAGAAATATAAGTATAGAATTGGAGAGAGACTTTCAAAATCTTGAGTACACGTTCTTGAATTACGAACCTCTTTATCTTTTGAGATGCACAGCGATATGTGGGGAAAGAGCTTTAAAAAATTAAGGACTTAACTCAGCGATCATGTTGTTACTTTCTCCGTACATAGTATAAGGGAAATTATTGTGATCACGACAAAAATCGACTTCGAGATTTTCAAGGAAATACACGTTTTGAGGTCCCTAGAATACGTTTAGACTATTTTCGGAATGACAGTGACAATGACAGACAACGGTGAAAGTGTACACGATTCTTTTATTAAGGCTAGTATGTTAAATCGGTTCTTCGAAAATTGCTTCACAACAGACAGCGGTGATTTCATTGATTTCCCTACTCGTATAGACTCAAATATGAGCGACATAGAAATATCCGAAAGTGGTATCGTTAAATTACTAAGTCAGGTCCATAAACGAATATCGCCAGGGCCATTCATTATAAACTCGTCAGCAAACGAATTAGCTCCGTACCTTAAGATCGTATTCACAAAATCTTTAGACGAGGGAGTAGTTCCTTTGATATGGAAAACAACCCACGTTACACCAATTCATAAAACGGGAAGTAAATTAAAAGTGGAGAACTACCGCCCTATATCGTTGACGTCAATCTTCTGTAAGGTTTTTGAGCACATTATCTGTAGCTCAATAATGCGATTTCTCGAAAGCAAAGAAGCGCTTAATAGAAGCCAGCATTGTTTCCGTCGAGGCAGGTCATGCGAGACTCAGTTAGCTCTACTCACACAAGATATTGTGAAAGCAGCGGATAAAGTAATAGGAGTTGATGCAGTATTTTTAGACTTTAGGAAAGCCTTCGACACCGTTTCTCACGTGAAAATAGTGCAAAAATTAAGGGCTTATTCAATTAACGAGAAAACTGTATAGTGGATCGCCTCGTTTCTATGCGCTAGAACCCAGAGAGTAGTTCTCGATGGAGTTGCATCAGACGTCGTCAATGTGACTTCCGGCGTGCCTCAGGGAAGTGTAATCGGACCTTTGTTATTCTTGATATATATAAATGATTTAGCGGATAATATAAAGTGTAAAGTTAGACTCTTCGCGGATGACACACTTGTGTATGGAGAAATCAACACAATACACGACCAGGAGAATTTGCAAAAGGACCTTCAGGCTATTACGAAATGGTGTAAAGATTGGCAACTCGATCTGAATATAAAGAAATGCGCCGCAATGAACTTCACGCGCTCCACGAATTTCAACCGTTACCCGTACCAAATATCTGAACTAAAGCTAAAATACGTCAATAGCTACAAGTACCTAGGAGTAATTCTCAGTAGCAATTTGTCTAGTAGAGGGCATATCAAAACCGTTATAACATCGGCAAACAGAATTCAAGGGCTTTCCTCTAGAGTTCTGCGGGGATGCTCCTCGAATATGAAGGAAATCGCATACTTTTCCCTAATACGACCCATCGTGGAATACTGTTGCGCCGTCTGGGACCCTTTCGAGGAGGACCTAACTAGGGAACTCGAAATGGTTCAGCGTAGAGCGGCTAGATTTGTAAAAGGAGAATATCGGTATGATGCGAGTATATCAGAGATATTGAGGGATTTGAAATGGCAGACGTTGAAGAGTAGAAGAATTGAATACAAAAGGGAACTCTTTGAAAAATTCGAAAGCTCCGAATTCGTTGAAGACGTACGCGGCATAGTTGTCCCCGTCGGTGTTAGTTAACTCGTTAACTGGTAACTTCGGAGATATTTTGCTTTTTCTTAATTTCCTGTATACAGCGCCACCACCATGTAGCGGTGAATTCTGTAAACATATTCAGAATATTCTTAATTGACGGCGATAAGGATGAATGTATTCTTTTACGATAAGAAATAATAATTTAGCCTGATAGTGCTATTCATAATAATTTAAATATATATACCCCAAATATGGAGAAAGTCATGTCTTGGCCACATCAGATTTTTTTAGAAAAAAATCGGTCAATGTTAGGAAAGAAGCTTTTTGGAAAATAACTCGCAAAACCGTTTAACTCCACATTATACGTCACTTATTGTTATACGCACACACTTTCGGAATCCACCTGCAGTTTTCGGCGTTGTCTTTTCGTTTACATTCTATTCGAATTCCCAATTCCATAGCGTATTTAGGCTTATTTGATTTGTTATTATTCCGTCGAAATGTCTCGTTTCCGTTGCACCGTGATAAGATGCAATTTTCCACCGAAAGTGCGAGGGAAATTATTTCGATAATGCAGATTATTGTTCTCTCAATTGTATACCGCAAAGAATTTTACCCCATCTATCGGAAATGCCGCTTCTGTTCATTCTCTCCTCCATTTTTAATTCGTTCCTTGCACCCCAAGTTAATCGAGGTTTTCAGGGAATTGTATTTTCCATTCTGAGGACTGCCAATTACTCGGAACTATGGCTGGAACGAATATTTTATGAGTGAATTTCTAATTTCACATAAATGTTTTTAAAAGTTTTAAATGTGTACTTTATTTAAGCTCATCTTATAGTCAATGATATTTTGTCCCTTGAGATTTCCTAAAAATCGAAGAATATTCTAAGTGAAGACATAATGCATTAGGAGTCATTGCGCACGCTCCATCCGAATCCTTAGTAAAATATTAATACTGTTATGATTTGCTATGGTTTTTAACTCGTAAGCGCTGTACAAAGTAATCGAAAGCCATTTTTATTGCATGGTAGCGAAATGTTTTTTTCCAAAGAAGGAACTGTTCCGTTTTTTTTATTAATTGCGGGAATTGTTTAGGTTTGTCGTATTATTTTCATCGGCATTAAGGAATTTTGAATCATATTGGTGGTATTTGCATATGTCAGCCTCATTTCGGATAGATTTGTCGTATGATGACGTCTTTTTCTGGAAATGAATTAATGGACGTGCAAGCAAAGATCCGAGACGCGGGTCAATTAATCCACTTTTGCCATTTATTTTACATTTTTTGTAAATAATGTATTTTAATTTAGATGCTCGAAAGTCTTAGATCATCAGAAGTCGTATTTGGGGTTCATGTTTTAAAAACAAATTCCAGGACAATTAGCAAGTATTCCCGAATGTAAGGGATCGAAACATCGAATAATTGTTTCCTTTATATATTTTCAACAAGTATATAAGCCCGCCAATATGACGGGAAGGAATATATTTTTTAACTTAAAATCTCCTACTTATTATTCATATAAACAATGTATTCATATCTTTCAACTATCAAAAATTTATTCAAAATTCTAGCGGCAAATAACTTCGTATGATGTCATCACATATATTCTATAAGTTTACGTTTCTTTCATGCCTTAGAAACGGCACTGCAGCCGAGCGTCACCGACATAAGTGAGGTTCCGAACCCTGATTGGCTTGCCATTCCACCAATGAAAACGCCGACTGAGCATAACACTTTCACGCATAACCAAGCAAATTATATAGAAGGACTAATTACCTACTTCTAAAAGAATTCCATGGCCAAAATGGCAGCTGATAATGCCTCATCCTCATCTTAGGTAATAATTCTTCATTTGTGAGAGAAGATTGATTAAGAATTGTATGCGTAAATACTTACATGATGCTTAAAACCAACAAAATTTTTTTCAAAAAATTTTATCGGAAACATTACACGATGCGATGTTTTTGCAGGCGTACTTTGATAGCGTGTTTTATCATAACGGAATTATTTAAGATCTCAGAGCGTATTATACTTTTTCCCCCATGAATCCTCCCTCGAGTAAAGGCCGAAGATATTGCGATGGCGCAAGGTGTTACGCGATAAGACACCAAGTCGTGATCGTGAATTTTCCGTAACGATCGATACCGATATCGTGACAAGTCGCGAACCTGCCCCGCTCTCTCTCTCGTCTCGCCCTATTCTTCCTTCCCTCTCTCCCTCTCTCTTTCTCACTCCCTCTCTCTTTCTCACTCCCTCTCTCTTTCTCACTCCCTCTCTCTCTCTTTATTTCGATGGGAATTAACAAGCGATAGGGTTCAAACGGCCTTCGGAAATTAGTTTTTCATTCTCCCTCTAACTCTCTTCATATACTTCCCAGTAAATCATGGTAACAAATGATTGTCTGTTTTTCAGATATTTTCGTTGTATCTAAACCAGATAATTCTCTGAAAAAGTGGTCGGAGGGGGGGGGGGGGGAGAGAGAGAGAGTGAGAGAGGGGGAGAGAGAGAGAGAGAGAGAGAGGGAAATAGAGAAGGAGAGAGGCAAAGCGGAGGAGGGAGTGGAGGGATGGAGACCTACGTCATAAGGAGTTCCGAACTAGGGTGTAAGAGGGGAAGGGAGGAGGGGGGGTGGGTGGGAAAGGTGAGTGGAGTGGGAGGCTTCGGTGGACGACGAGAGTGTCGCCTCCGAATGACTTTCTTCGGATGATGAGTCTTCTAAAGGTCGGACGCCGCTGCTAAACGCTTACTCAACGCCTGCTAGACATCGACTAGAGCGTCCGAAGACGTTTCGTCATTTTGCATCGCCGGGGGAGGTGGGGGCGAGATGGCTGGGGGTGCGAGATGGTTGGCGAGGCGAGAGGGTTGGGGAGGCGAGATGGCTGGGTTGCGAGAAGGTTGGGGTGGTGAGAAGGTTGGGGGGGCGGGAAGGTTTGTGTGGGCGATATGGTTGTGGGGGCGGGAAGATTGGGGGGCGGATAGGTTGGTGGGAGGGGGAAAGAGTGAGGGCAAAGCAATCTATTAGGCGAAAAAATAGACGAAAGAGCTCGTTTCGGATTTAATCGTTGGCTTTATTTGGAAAATATTGTCCTCCATTTCGTTATTCCGGCGGTGGGCTGAATTTCACTCTCATCTTCACTTAAGACTCGCAGATTCCGACCCCTTTCACTCAGAACCCGCTCAGATCCGGCGTTTACCGAAGAATTTGTCGAAAGTGAGCGTTACGAGAAGAAGGAAAAAAGTTCCGCCGACGTGAACAACACCATTCACGGAGAACATCGGTCGATTTGGGGATTTCCGAGGAGAGATTGCGGTTTTTCTTGGAAGCGGATGAAAAGAAAGAAGAAATCGAATAAAAAGAAAACACTCGGTTTGGGATTCCCCGAGTGCGTGTCCTACTAGACAGAGGAAAGGAAACGGAGAGTTGAACTCGATCGTATGTACAAACATACCGAAAATGCGATGCCATGTTGAATGCTCTTTGAAATTATAATAAAAGCTTCTTTCGACGAATTACGCGTCTCGAATGATATTTTGAGCTATGTACGTATATAGGAATAGTATTTTTATTTGAGCCGCTGGCCTTATCTTTAATGAGTTCATTAATTCTGGCAATAAAAATATCATTTCAAAAATTTCAGCTGGCAATAAAAGAATAGGAAATATTTACGCTGCACGCATCAAGGCATGGATTGCATGTTTACAACAGCCACGCTATTTTTTCGCTTGAAAAAGTATTTTAACAGAATTGAAAGAACGTTGGAATTTTTTTCTTCTACGAAAAAATTGAAAATCGAGACGCAAACAAATGTTTTGGAAATATTTTTTAGAGATTCAACGGAGCATAAATATTTTTATCGTCGAAAGGAGCTTTCTTTGAGAGCTGAAAGCAGAATTATAATCAAATTTCTTTATCTCGGAAATTAATTTACATGCAATACCGTCGCTGCATTTAATGACTGTTTTCAAGTTTGTTCAACGACGGATCCTTCTTTCCATACGGAGACGGATCGTGAGCAGTTTTAATGGCCTCGTATCTTCCCCTCTCTTTCCCTCTATCTCTCCCTCTCCCTCCTCTATCTATGTCCCTCTCTCTGTCTCCCTCTATATATATTGTATTATAACTTCAACTGAAACTACCTATATTGACGAAGGGTTAAATGTAAGAATGGACCTTTTGGTCTAAATTTCGCCGGAATAAAGACGTACATATGTCTATCTATCTATCTCTCTCTCCCTCCCCCCCTCTCTCTCTTCTTTCCCATTTCCCTCTCTCATCTTCCTCCCTCCCTCTCATCCCCCCTCTCTCCCTCTCATCCCCCCTCTCTCCCTCTCATCCCCCCCCGCTCCCTCCCTCTCTCTCCCTCCCTCCCTCTCTTTCCCTCCCCCTCTCTTTTTTCTTCCTCCCTCCCTCTCTCCCACCCCCCCTCTCTCCCTCCCTCTCTCCCATCCCCCCCTCTCTCCCTCTCTCTCTCATCCCCCCTCTCTCCCTCTCTCTCTCATCCCCCCCTCTCTCCCTCCCTCTCTCTCATCCCCCCCTCTCCCCCTCCCTCTCTCTCATCCCCCCTCTCTCCCTCCCTCTCTCTCTCTCCACCCCTCTCATCTCCCTTTCACTCGACCTCCGCTCGCTCCAGATGCGACTGCAACGCCGCCCTACGCCCATCCGAATGATCCATAGGTCGCATCTCGCAACTAGAGAAAGGGTTTCCCATCAGAAGAGTTTCCAACCCTTCGAGAGAACAGGGCGAGTGGGCGCCATCCAATCTCGCCCGTGTAATCCCCTCGACGATGCAATCCCAACTCTCCTCTCAGGAGGACGCCTTATTATTACATTCCCTCCGTCCGCACGCCGAAGCGCTTTCAATTCGTTTGATTAATGTCCTCTCTCGCAGGAAGGCGACGCCGCGTCCAAAAAACGAACAAAAGGACGATTTGCCAGTCATCGGATGAAATGGCGATTGGCTACGATAGGACATTGTGTCAACTGAAAAGGTTTTTTTTTCTTTCGAACACTTCGAAATTGAGTTTCCAGGCAAACAAAAAGTTTTTTGTCTCTGAAAAAAACATCGAGGATTTTTCATTATCACCGTTGAAAGTTCCAGTTTTCGCAAAAATAACTGAAAATAGGATTATATAAATAGAATTGAATTTTTAACTATGTAAAATTTGACTGGTTATTTACTTAATTTCTCGCTTTATTCTGAAAAGATTTTTTCCGGATATCATCGCATTTCATTAATTGAAAGGTGAAAAATTCAGGAGTCATGCGCTGCGGATCATGTTATTGTCTGTCGAACGTTAAACGCAGCATTAGTTGCCTTAATAGATTTGAGTTTCGCTGTAAATGACGGTTCGACTTCTCCGTTAAGGATCCCGCTGTGACGTATAACAATGAAAAGGGGTAAACGTAACGATGAGATCCAACAAGAACAATCGTTGTGTGGCTTTTATGTTTCTGTTAGTGAGAGATAAATAGCAGAGAAATCCAGAAAGGAATGTGATTTTCGCAGAAAGATATGATCTTACTTTTATTTCATATAATAGCCAAAATTTTTAAAAAAGGTTTACGAATGTGAGAGTATTAAGTAAACATTTAATTTGAGCTTTTACTCCGTTTTTTAAAATGTATTTTTGAAAATCACATTCATTTGGCCAATATGCGAAATTCATGATTTGATTATATAAATCAATCATCATTCTTTAGAACAAATTACCTTTCAGTCTTTAACATTTTCTTATGCTTCCTAAAACATAAAACTTTGAGATGAAACTACTTCAACCAATAATTCAGGAATATAATCAGATTTTAAAATTGTAATTAAACGAGAGCTTCTAAATAACTAGCGATAAAACGCATTCGCATACATCCGGCTTTTAAAAAACTATGCTCGTTACCGACTTATTGTTTATTACAAAAACTTTCCTGATAAAATATCCCCGTCATTTCAACAAATTGGTTTCCCTAAAGAGGCATCCACTAAAATTTCGGATCGTTCAGCAAATTCCCAAAAAGTCACGACCATTGCGTCCTTCCTCTTCTCAAAAAGGCAACGTGACACCCATTGTCGTGGGAGGGGTTAAGCGATTTCTGTCTTCGGCCTTTCGCTCCGCCGAACATTATAAACGACTCGAACGGATTATTCATCCCAAGGCCCTCCCGTGAGACGCACAACAGCACCACATTCGGTCCGCTATTCATCCCCACATTATTCATCGTTTACGAATTCCTAAGGTGGGCGCGATGACATCTCACCTGACGACCTCTCACGACCGCGTCGCCATAACAACCCAAGTCTATCCGGAATAGGTGCGAACCTCAAATATCCTTCTTCGGGAAGGAAAATGGGATTCGAGGGGAAAAGAGAGAGAGAGAGATGGGAATGAGAAAGATATAGAGGAATATAGAAAGAGGGAGAGATAGAGCGGATGAGGGAAGGAAAGAGAGAGGGAGAGAGAGAGAGAGACAGGGATGAGAGAGGGAGAGGATGAGGGAGGGAAAGAGGGAGATGCTTTGAGGGTTAGGGGAAGCTGGCATCATAGAGTGTTCAGATGCGAACGAAATTGCTTCTCGGCTGGAATGGGGCGATGGAATTCGTTCTGCAGGGTATTTTGCATCATATCGATGGTCCTCTCTTTTTTCTCCGCCTCCCGCTCTCCTCTTCCTCCCCCCCCCCTCCTCCCCTCCCCTCCACCAATCCCCTCCTCCCATCTGAATTCCCTCCGAAAGTGAAAGCGACCCTTAAAAAAACGCCGGCGACCTCCCACCCCACCCCCTTCTTGCCCTCCCTCCAAGCCTCCCCACACCTACGCGCCCGCACGCTTCGTCGTGTCGAGGAGACCGGATCGCAGGTCATCCATCCGTCCCCGGGGTTTGGGAACGGTGCCAGAAAATAAATAACTCTCGTCTCCCGCTTATTCTCCCTCCATTTTCCTACTCCTATTTTTTTGTTTCTTTTTACAGACGTCGCCCGATTCAAACCCCGGCGCCTGCGATTGCCAAATGGTGGATGCGCCATTGTTATGAAACGCGCGCCCTCTGCCGTGGCAAGATGGCGCCGTCCTGTCAGTGGAAACGAGGTCCTTTTATCACGAAGTATTTAATCCCTCATGGATTGGAAGATGGGGGAGAAGTGGGTGCAAGGTCTTTCGTGAGATTGCGCTTTCCAAAAAAATAAGTGGGCTAGAGACGAAATGGATTTTGTTCGCGGTTCGCCGAGATACTAATTTCCAAGGGTTAGGAAGACAAAAATATAACAGATGACTGTCTTACGTATTACAAGTTGTTGTTTTGATACTAAATGCAAATATTGGTCGAGGTTAGACGGTGGTGAATGCTCCGTTATTTAACGCTTATCAGTTATTTCGTTTAACCGCCTTGAAAGTAAAAAACCTGATGTGGCCAACACATGACTTTCTCCATATTTGGGGTATAGATATTTAAATTATTACGAATAGCATTATAAGGCAAAGCTATTATTTCCTATCGTAATAGAATACAGTCGTCCTTATTGCCGTAAACTAGGTATATTTTGAATATGATTACAGAATTCACCGCTACATGGTGTTGGCGCTGTATACTGAAAATTACGAAAAAAGTTGAATATATCCGAAATGGATGGTTCTACGAAAATTTGTTCCAAACAAAACCTGGAAGAAATATTATTCTTTACAACTTTGGCCCTCATGAAAATTACAAATAAGGACGTTTTTAAGGAGATATTTGACGGAAACCGAAAAAACCGATTATTTTTTATAAATAATTCCTAAACAATAACTGCTATGGAAAATCATTTGAAATAAAAGATGTAGGAAATTATATTTTCTACATTTTTTATAATGGTCAATGTATACAATAATGAAGTATTATCGGAGAAATATCGTAAAAACCGAATCGGGTTTCGAATAAACCTAGACTTCCGGTTAACCGGTGTTGTCCAAAAACTAATCAGTTCTTTATACTCATGCTAAAGTGTTATATATGAAATTTAGCATTAATATGACAAGCACTTTTTGAGTTAGAGCGCCCAAAATCACATACATCCACACAGACATCAATCCGAAAATAGTTCAAACGTGTTCTAGGGACCTCAGAACGTGTATTTCCGTTGAAATCTCGAAGTCGATTTTTTTTCATGATCACAATACTTTTCCATTACTTCGTATGGAGAAAGTAAAAAGGATACATTCTGAGAAATACGATTTTAAAACATAAGCTAAAAGTTCACAAATTTTCCGTCCGACGCAACTTTCACCAATAATAACGAATTTCCAGTCATTTTTCGTGGAAATACGTCGTACCGTTACATGTATTTCAACGAGAAATGATACGAATAACGTCATATCGCAACACGTAAATGTAATCAAGCGTTCAATAGAGTGAACTATTGACGGGTTGAGCGGCAAATGATCGAGAAATTATCATTCAAATATTAATTTACGGGAACCGTATCAAGGGAATGAGGTCATGGAATTCGAACATCGAAAGTGTGTATTCAGAAATAGCATCTATCTTCAAAGCTTAGGAACCAGGAGCCATATTAAATGATGGAGAATAACAGGCTGTAGATACGTTATAATCGGAGGGATTGTTTGAATATTTTCACATACGTAAATATTCTTACGCGTAAAATTTTTATAAAAAGAGAAGTATAGAAAATAAAACTTGGCAAGATTAAATGACTAGGAGTCATGGCGACCTGGAGCGCGGCATTTATCGATCTCAACATTTACTTGCGATGAAACTAAAATGAGATTTATTAAACATTCGACTGCAGTGTGATTTAAAGGTACCTACGTAGTGCGCATGAAAGTAATGCAAGAATTGAAAGGTTTCTCGGTTTTGCCCGTAAGACATCCGGTTTCAACTCCCAGCAGGCCTTGGAGTTCCCTGGTCTCATTAAGTCCTATTAAAGAAGTGATGTAATGATAAGATTAACAACAGAGAGCTCGATTTTTTAAAGGAAGAATAAAGTACTGAAGATCGTATACTATTACGATTCATTTAACTCTTACGAAATGTATATAACGTAGTACGCAAACCACACAAGGAAAGATTTAGAGAGGTGATTTTATCGCTCTCTTTTATTATCATGTGAATTTCCATTTAAAAAGAGAAGTCGAGAATAGAAACAAGTACATACATACTTTTGAATGGCATTATGACTCCGTGAGTGGGAGATGATTTAGATACGGAAATTTCAGTCCGTAGCTGTAAACCGAAACTTAGTCCAAGTAATAACAAGTTAGGAAAGTGTACAAATGGGCGCGTTTCGTGCAATGGAATATTAGAAAGAAATTATATAACTGTACGTAAGAGAAATAGCGTTTTAAAGTTCTTCTCTTCATCATAAATAATCCACTTTCTTCCTATTTAAAAGTATTGCATGCACACGTAAGGAAATTAAACGTTTTTCTGTGAGATTGTTTATGTTAGCAATAATGAAGAAGTAACTACGCAAGAAATTTTTAACTCCAATTAAGACATTCTTGTTTGGATTTCTTGATAACGGCTACTCCAAGATAAAAATGTATAGGAAAAGAAATTCTTTAATTTACTAGTTCTACAAGTTTTAATTGAAAGATATTTTGATATTAGAAATACTTTACGAGATATGACGAAAATTTCATTTTTTGTCACCAGTAAAGTGGTATCCCTGATTGGCGTAAGAGATTCATTTTTGCGATTTTCTTCTTGTATTTGATTGTAAGTCCTTAATATCAAATTTAACGAAAATCCGTTCCGTAGAAGCCGAGAACGAACATGCGGGCAGACGGACAGACCGACGATAATAGGCGCCCACGCTGTAAGCGAAACGCACCTTAAAATGATTAAGATGTACTGTAAACGGAAGTTGACTGAACCTAGATTGCATATAAAACATTGTTTAAGCTTTTTAAAACTGAAGAAAAAAGAAGGTTCACTCATTTTTCATTAAATTGCACATTTGAAATTAATTCGAAGCTATTGTAAGCCCAAAATTGGGTCCCCTGGCCATTTTGAGTGGGTTATCTAAGGTCTTCCATGGCTGCGTATTTCCAAATATAAATACCATTACTCCTAAATGTGTATGTACCTGCTCAATTCGACTGGAATTTGAGTCGCTGCCAAAAAAGGTTAAGGACCACTGATCTAAGTGAACGTGTTACTTCTTTAAACTGAACGTTTCATCATTTTTTCTAATAAACTCATCTTGTTTCCATTTCTCCCTATCAGTCGCACGCGAATTGCAAAAGTTCTTCAGAATTTCATTTGTGTCTAGTTTAAATGGCAACTGTGGTCCTGTATCTTTGTCTTTTTACGTATACCCACATAATTAATGTGAAGATATTTCTGTTTTTTTTACATAAATACTTTATTATAATGAGTTAATCGCAATCTATTAACAATTTAAGGAGTTCAAAGTTGTAGGCGAGGGCAGGATACAATTAATTTAAGGAACTGTCGCAGTGAATAACTATGTCGTGTATCTCAGGTAAGACTGACGTTATGGAGGAGCAAAGGGTAGCGATCAAGATTTTTGTAAAGGCCGGTAAAAGTGCTACAGAAACATTAGAAATGATTGGAAATGCTTATGGCGGTAGCGCACTAAGTCGTGCCAATGCTTATCGGTTGTACACTCGTTTCCGTGAAGGGAGGGAGGACGTGAAAGACAACCCCCGAAGTGGCCGACCTTCGAATGCGCTCACCGATGAAAACGTGGACGCAGTTCGTCGCCTACTGACTGAGGACCGCCGCATCCCCCTCCAAAGGATTGCAGAACGTTTGAACACGGGGAAGGACACCGTTCGGACGATAGTGGAGAAAAATTTAGGAAAAAGAAAGGTGTGTGCAAGATTTGTTCCTCACTCACTAACGATGGAGCAGAAACAGGAACGGATTGCGTCGTGTCAGGATCTTCTGTTCATGGCACAAAGGGATGAACATTTCTTCGAAAAAATTGTTAGAGGCGACGAGACTTGGTGTTTCGCCTATGATCCTGCAACGAAGCGGCAGAGTGCAGAAAAACATTCGCCGAAACCCAAAAAGCTGCGGTTCCAAAAATCGCCAGTGAAGACGATGCTCGTCGTTTTTTTTTAAGCAGAAGGCATCATCCACAGAGAATTCGTTCCAGAGGGCCAGACCGTTAATGCAGCACATTACAGAGGCGTTCTGGAACGGCTGCTGAAGAGAATGAATCGAGTGAGGCAGAACCTGTACCAGTCCAAGGAATGGTTCCTGCTTCACGACAATGCGCCGGCCCAAAACACAGCGATTGTGAAGCAGTGTCTGGCGAACAGAAGTGTTACTGTGCTTCACCATCCTCCCTATTCACCAGATCTTGCTCCCGCGGACTATTTTCTATTCCCTAAGCTAAAATTTGCCCTAAAAGGTAGGCATTTCAAAACAGTAACAGACATTCAGAACGCAGTTACAACTGAGCTCAACAACATTCCAGAAAAGGACTTTCTAGAAGGGTTAAAAAAGCTACACGAATGCGCCAACAAGTGTATAAGTCAAGGAGTGTACTTTGAAGAATAACAATAAATTTTATCAATATCTGCATTTATTGATTTTTTACAATTTTTGTCTCAGTACTTTTCAGACATCTTGTGTGTGTGTGTGTGTGCATATATATATATGTATATATATATATAGGTAGAGTAAACCGCAATTAGTCGCACTGCTAAACCAAAACGTTTTATGCTAGAAAATAAAATTATGAATTGATGGCTAATATATTCTAATAACAAAAGGCCAACAAAGTTGAACATTGTTAACTACATACTAACGTAGAAACGTTTTCGTAGTACATATTCATATAAATTATATTTTTGGCATTTATTCAATATAGTTCAATAGCAATTTACTTGTTTTTTTGAAATTTCAGAGAAATTTACTCATAGAATATGCGATAATGTTTAACAGCATTTCAAATTGTGCCATTATTACAGTTAATTTTGACTTTGAGAGAAATACATATATGTATCTATACCCAATAATGAAACATCACAGCAGGCTATATCTCAATCTCTAGAACAATGTCCACAGTATATTTCTAAAGGATTCGGAAATCTGATTATTTGGAAAGAATTTAAGCAACTTAAAAATCCGGCACAATCTTCCCACAAGATGAAAACTAGGGAAGTTTTTTCAGCAGCCGCTTAAAAAAAATACGGCTATATACTAGCTGGCATATCTCAACAAATTTCGCACCGCACAGTTTTCTTTTGAAATCGTAAGATCTTGCAATAGTTCACAAAATTCAGGAAATCCTCACTTTTCGCCCTTCTTTGGTTCCAGGAAAATCGAACATCAAGCAAATCAGCGATAGACGGATCCTATATTCCCATTCAAAATCCATGTCAATCGTGCGTTTTGCGCATCCAAAGAACCTTAAAAAAAACTACAAAGAGGAGCGACCAAGCCACCGAGTTCAGAGATTGACAATTGTTTCCATAATTTTGCGAAGTCACGCAAAATACTCAGATCTCCATTATCAGTTCTCTGACAGGCCGCAAACAATTATCAACGAAAGCGAAAGCCTTAATTCAGCCGCCGTTTAAAGTCGCAAAACGCACGTGTGTTGGCGCTTACGCCTAAGTGCGTGACAATCGCGGCTCAGGGGGTAGAGAGAGAGAGAGGGTGGAGAAATTCCTCTGACGGGAAGGTCGGATCGGTTTTGGATCCTCTTCTCCCGGCAGCGGATTACTCATGAGCAGCGAATGATTGGGTTTTTGGTGAAGAGTTACGCAACGATTTGTCACCGTTTCATAGAACAAGGTCTCAAGAAAGAGAGAAACATTTTATCGAAGAAAATTTTACTGATCAATAATTTATTTTTTCAAATTCATATAATTTTTAATTTGACTATTCTCCTACCTCTGTTAAGAGCTTTTAGGTGATTTAAGAGCTGCCGGAAGCGCGATTGTCTTCTTAAGCGATTAGTGCAAGTGGGGAGGGAGTAAACTTTTAAATATCAGGATAATGCTTGAATAGGCAGAAAAAAGATTCTAAAAGAAAGAAATGAATTTGTGCTATTTACATTAGATGACCATTCAAGTAAAGATAACAAAAATGTACAAATTGGCGAACATATTCTATTATAGCAGAAATTCCCGGCGCTGCCCGGGGAAATTTGGTTCAAATCCGATCGCAATTCTGGATGATACATGGTAGGTATTCACTCGGCCACCGTTTTGAATGAAACGGGCAGAGACAAACAAAAACCACGTATGAATTATTTCTGGGAGCCCTCCACAATCGCACCAACTTTGTTTCAAATCAATAGTAGGATTTGGGAAAATACGCGTAGTTTAATCAGTCCCCGCCGTCCAATTACGTATAAGGAAGTAGTCGTATCCCTCCTTACTCACTGTGTATAAGATATAGAGTTACCTGTTCTTTGAGAAGAGGAAGTTTATGATAACAGTTATTTTATTGGAGAGAACAGTTCGGAGAGAACTGTCCCGTTCTTTCTGACTCATCTCTAGATGGCAATGCATTAGCATACAAAGTTATTTTGCTTTCTGTACAATTAATATAAAACATTTGGGATTAAAAAGCAGTCTACCACCATCCTATTTGTGATTATTCTAGCTTTAACGGTGTGGAAATCACATCTTATAAATATTTTAGTGTGTGTGTGTGTATGAGCGTATGTTCTTTATACGTTTTTACACCGTTGAAGCTATCGAACTCAAAAATTTCATGGGCCATCCTATGGACCAAAGGAAGAACTTGGTCTAGGTTTGCAGACCGTGGGGTCTCTTATACCCCATGGGGTCAACAAAATACTATTTCCATAAGAAGTCATGGGAAATGGTGTGGAGAAACCCCAAAATGCCACGCAGCCCTTCACTGATGTGGATATAAATATACCTAAATCTTAACTTACGATCACGGGAAATGAATTATTTTACGCATGAAAGACTGAATATTTTAATTCTGTTCATATTTCATGGTATTACCTGCTAAATCGCTCGACATGTTTCTTTGAGCGCAAAATATATAGGGTTTAGATGACCATTTTCAAGGCGGCAACAAAGCTAAAGTTCTGAATTGTTGTCCTCTTCAAAGATATGGATATCCACGCCGTGGCGCGCCGTAGAGGAGGAATATCTAACTCCAAGATAAAGGGTATAGAGTGCCTAAATGCCTAAATATGGTCTATGAATATTTTAAAGTGAGTCAAATGATTTTTAAGGAATATTAGAACATTGTTATCTTTTACCATTAACATTGAAAGATTTATCGCAACACAAATCGATACATCTACTTACATTTGTTCGGTAACCAAGATGTTGTTTATTGTTTACGTTTTAGTATTGACATAATTCACATAATTTTATTGCTGCTTTAAAGGCTTAGGTGCATCTATCCATGTGAATATTAAGTAAGACGTTAATGCGTAATTATATTAATGATAAAACTTTACAATACAATACATAAAATAGTAAATGTTAATGTAAGTATTGCTTGCGTAATTAAGGAATGGGGAACGTTTTCTCCGAGCAATAAAAATCGTCTGCTACTTAAAAGGGCTTAACTGCAGTATACTTACCTATCGCCGGCTCTAAATACATACGTATTAACGGGGACCCCAACTTAAAAATATAAATACGGAACAAATATTTTCATTGTGTTTTAATTTTTCAAAACATCATTAACAGAACCTGATTGGCCGGTCTCGACATTTACAAACCCAATCACCGGACAACGGGGAGGGATACTTTGGTTCCGGAAGAGGAGAAGGGCGCGGTAGCGCCCGGAGACGACTGCCCATTAAAACAAAGCGAGCCGAAGGCTCGTATTTCTTATTAGACTTCTTCGATATAATCAACCGTTAGCTATAAATCAGAGCTTTCTCTTACGGGTGCCACCCCCCCCCCCCTCCTCACAACCTCCCCCCTACCCCCACAACCCCCCGTCCCCTTGGTCTGATGTTTCTCATCTACAAACTTGATCTTATACTTGTATTGAAAGTGACAAATATCAAATTTGAACTTCCTAAGTTAATTTACTCGAGAGTTATCGTCGAAAAACCAAATCGATGCCCCCCCCAAAACCCCGCTTAAAATTTTTTTTGAGACACACCACAGGCTTTATATTTGAAGCTTGATCCGTCTAAAGATACGCTGAAAATTTCATAAAAATTCGACCAGCCGTTTTTGCGTGATACGGTAACAAACAGACAGACAACAATTCTGCAAGCAGGTTCAAACGTCTTCTTGTGATGCTAAACACACGAAAAAAGTAAAAGCCCGACAAAAAAACAAATGTACAGACAGAGGTTACAATTTCATTTATGTAGATGATATGTGTTATCCACATCTAGTTTTTTCACTTACTCCATAGGCATTATGGGCATTGAAAAAATCGAATTCAAGATTTCAACGGAAATACACGTTATATGGTCCCCTATGAATGTCAATTTTGTTGGCGCTCTAACTTCAAAATTAATAATAAGATCCACACAAAACTTTCGACTTAAGATTTTTATCTTTTCAAGAGATCAAATCATAGTTTTAATTGGTGATTTTAACTTTCACCATACGCAGTATACGAGAAAGTATTGCTTTCATGGGAAAAAATCGAATTCGAAGTTTAGAAAAATACTCGTTTTAGGGTCCCCTAAATACTCTTTCCTTTTCTCGAAGGTGCTTAGGTGATAGGAATGTTGTAAGGGCCCCAACTCAAAAACCAATAATCGGATCAGCACAGAACTTATATATATATGTTACGCAAGCGAGGACGACCGCCACGAGAAGTGCTACCAGAAGCGGGACGGAGAAGGAGAGTACTAAGAGATCACGTGACGCGAGAGAGAAGAGTGGGTGACGGGACTCGTAGTAGTGTGGGCCGTGTGTTGGCTCGTGGAAGAGCTTCTGCTGGAGAGCAGAATGCTGGTGTAATTCGGGTTTAAATAAAGTTGGAGTCCCTTGGACGTGTTGTGTTATTTCGGGTGTGCCTCCCCGAGGAGGAAGTTGGAGAGTGGTGTAGTGTTTTCTGACAGAGCAGCGGCGGGATCGGGATCAGATAAGGATAAGAAGATCAAAAACCAGTTTTCGGAAAGGAGCACGTCGTGAGAGAGCCGACTGTTTGCCGATGAAGACTGTACCCCTCCGTAAGTACGTGAAAGAAAAGTGATTCCCGAGTGAACAATACCCCAAGTATAACTAGGGTTGTGAGCGTCGAAACAGACCTAAAAAAAAGCGAAATTAGCGAAAAAAAAGCGACCGCATGGCGTTTAGTGGGGAACCGGAAATGACGTATCCAGTGGCGGGAACAGGAGTAAGCGAGGCGTTCTTGACGCGAGCAGCGAGCTTTCCTGAGCTACCGAGAGCGATGTCGACGCCCTCTGTGACCCGACCAAAGAACCACTTAGCGCCTAGGGCGAGCGATAACGACATTGAACGTGAGATTCTACGACGAGAAAGACAGTTGCTGGAGAGAGAGCGCGCGTTGTTAGACCGCGAAAGAGAAATAATGGAAGCGGGACATTGTAGTACGATGGCGACAACTGTAGTTGCTCACCGAGACATGGCGGAAAGATTGTTGCCCGAGTTTGACGCGTCGACGACCTTAGGATTTACCGCCGAACAGTGGGTGCGGCGAGTGGAAGGGGTCGCTTCCGCGTATTCGTGGGACAATTCCGTATTGCTTACTCATGCGGTGAATAAGCTGAGAGGAGTAGCTAAATTGTGGTTAAATAGTGTCGCGGAAGAAGTGTATTCTTGGGAGACTTTTAAAGAAAGGTTACTTTATAGCTTCCCATCAACAGCTGATCAGGCCGATGTCCACATGAATCTCACGAAGAGGAAGAAGCAGCGCGACGAAACCGATGAGTCATACGTGTATGCCATGAAAGCGATAGCGCGACGAGGTAACATAGATAAAGAATCCTTGATTAAATACATTTTGAACGGCTTAGGTGACAAGGAATTAGTAAGGTCGCTGGCTTTGTGTGAGTTCAAAGATGTTGAAGGGTTACTGCTCAAGATAAAGCGCTATGAAAGTATTACAGAAAGAGCGAGATTAGGTGAAAGACAGTTTTTAGCTAACCGTTATAGTGTCCCAATTGAACCGCCAAACGAAGGTAATGTGGTGAGGAGAAATAAGCAGACAACGCAGGCGAGGTGTTATAATTGTAACGGCCAGGGACACATGGCTAAGGATTGCCCAGAACGACAGCAGAGCAGGCGATGTTTCCGATGCAATAAAGAGGGACACATGATGAAGGAATGCCCTCAGGGAACCCAAGTTAATAGACAGAATTTGGAAATGAAAAGGCGAGTCCAAAGAATTTCGGTGCCGAACGACCAAATTAAAGACGAATATTATAAATGGATAAAGGTTAATGATGAACAAGTTGTTGGGTTCATTGATTTAGGGAGCGATGTTGTGACCATGAGGCAAGATGTCGCTGAACAGCTAGGTGTAGAATACTTTGCGAGTCAAAAAAGTCTGATTGGATTCGGCTGTGGAAAAAGTAACGTAATAGGCTCCAAACAGTTAATCCTTGTTGTGGACGACGTAAGCATTGAGGTAGAAGTGCTTGTGGTCCCAAACTGTTCGCAAGACGATGCCATAATTCTAGGACGAAGCGCCCTAGACCAATCGGGGATTCGAGTTGAGAAGAGCTATCAGAAACTTGTAATTAGGAGAGAGACTGATGGGCAGGAGGAAGAAAGTAACTTCGAAGCCAAAGTTCGAAATGTCAAAGAGAGGGCCGGGATAGAAATGGAAGAAATAAATTTGAATAACGACCTGTCTGAAGAGGAGAAGGATGCGGTATACGAAATGGTGAATGAGTATCGAGAATGTTTTGCGAAAAATTTGAGTGAACTGGGTACAGTAGAGTCTGCCAAGACCGGCTGTGCGTCGATTACAGAGCATTGAATTTGAAGACGAAAAAAATAAAATTCCCCATGCCAGCCATTGAGGAACAATTAGACGCGCTTGCAGGAAACAGTTATTTTACCATTTTAGACTTGGCGTCGGGATACTATCAAATCCCTGTAGCCCCAGAGACGAGACCCTTGACAGCTTTTGTCACCTCAAGTGGACTGTACGAGTTCACAAAAATGCCTTTCGGAGTAGTAAACGCACCTGCAGTGTTTAATCAAGTGATGAAAAGGGTAGTGCGAATGACAAAACCAGGAGAGGTCCTAGTCTATATGGATGATCTGTTGATACCCAGCAAAACGGTGAAGGAAGGGTTAGAGAGATTAGAAAGACTGTTGCAAGTACTGAAGAAATTGGGGCTAGCGCTAAAAGTATCAAAATGTGAATTTTTCAAAACTAAAGTAGACTATTTGGGCTTTGAAATAACCAAAGATGGGATCCGACCAGGCGAGAGAAAAATTCAGGCAGTTAAAGAATTTCGAAGGCCGGAGAATGTTCACGAAGTGCGACAATTTATTGGTTTGACGAGCTTCTTTAGAAGATTTGTATTAGGATTCGCTACGTTAAGCAAGCCGTTAACGCTCTTGACGAAGAGAGATACGGTATTCGAGTGGACAGAGAAACAAGAAAACGCATTTCAAGAGCTGAAGAAAAGATTAATCGAGCGTCCGGCACTTGCGTTGTTTGATGTAAATGCCGAACATGAAGTTCACACTGACGCCAGTAAGAATGGACTAGCGGGGATTATCTTACAGCGCCGAGAAGGAGAATCTCAAAAACCTGTGGCATATTATAGCCGACAGACGACAGATCTAGAGAAGAACTATCACAGTTATGAGCTAGAAGCGTTGGCAGTAGTTGAAGCCGTAGACAAATTTCGAATGTATTTATTGAACAGACCCTTCAAAGTTGTTACTGACTGTAATGCTTTAAAGACCACCATGTCCAAGAAAGAATTGTTACCGCGGATAGCGAGGTGGTGGCTTCGATTACAAGAGTATGATTTCACGATCGAGTACCGACCAGGACGCAACATGAGTCACGTTGATGCCCTCAGTCGAAATCCCGTGGGAGATTCCGAGGAACCGGATACAGCAGACTTGAAAATCTTCACGTTGCGAATAAATCAGGACGATTGGTTACTAACGATGCAGCTGCAGGATGTAGCTATCCAGAAAATACATCGTACCTTACAGCAACCTGCGGTCGCCAATGAGGATAGGCAGATCCACACAGACTATGTGCTGAAAGACAACCGTGTCTGTAGAAAGGTAGACGGTGGGGTCCGTTGGGTTGTGCCTAAGAACTCTATTTGGCGCATTCTAAAGGGAAGTCATGATGACATGGGACATTACGCAGAAGATAAAACCCTAGAACACGTGAAGAGATATTTTTGGTTTCCGAAGATGAGAAGAAGGGTAAAGAAATATATTGCAGCTTGCATTGAGTGTGCTTATCATAAGAGACCGGGAGGTAAAAAAGAGGGGCAGTTGCACAGTTTAGAGCGTGTAGCCATCCCATTTCACACAGTTCACGTGGACCACTTAGGGCCATTCCCAAGGAGTAAAAGGGGCAACGAGTATGTTCTCGTGTATCAAGACAACTTTACAAAGTTCATCCTACTAAAGGCAGTGAAAACCACAAAAACCAAACCAGTGTGCGAAGCTATCAGTGAGATTACGAGCTTATTTGGGTGTCCTGAGCGTTTAATTACAGATCGAGGTACGGCATTTACAGCGAAGGAATTTGAAGAATTATGCGAAAGAAACCAGATAAAGCATATAAAGAATGCGACTGCTACCCCTCGAGCAAATGGACAAGTAGAGCGATCAAACGCATCCATTACAAACGCCATATCCACTATGTATGCACAAGAGGATGGAGGCGACTGGGACACGAATTTGAGAAACATCCAATTCGCCATGAATTCTATGTCAAATAAAACTACTGAGAAGAGCGCTTATGAGCTATTGTTTGCTTATAACCCAAGGAATTCATTGCAAAACCGTGTTATATTGGCGTTGCAAGAAAGCGAGCTCGATGAGACTAGAGAGACCTTAGGCGAAGCAAGGGAAAAAGCGTTAGTAAAGATATCAGAGACGCAGAAAAAACAGAAGGAGCGTTACGATCAAAGACATAAGGTGCCGAGAGTGTACCAAAAGGGAGATTTAGTCATCGTAGAACGAGAAGCGCAAGCGACAGGGTGTTCGCGAAAATTAGCTCCGAAATTTAAGGGTCCGTATCTTGTCTCAGAAGTGCTAGCGCGAGATAGGTATTCTCTCATGGATATACCAGGGGCAAAGAGGACACAGCGAGCGTTCAATTCCGTGTTTAGTGCAGACCGAATGAAACCCTGGTGTAAGCCCCCCCAAGGCGAAGTAGGAGATGACGACCAGGCCGACGAGAGCCAGGACGAGGGAGATGACGACCAGGCCGCGGACAGCAGAGGAGCAGTTCAACCGGAGGCAGACCGGACCGGGACCGAGGACGGCCCCGATGTCAGGAAAGGCCGACTGTTACGCAAGCGAGGACGACCGCCACGAGAAGTGCTACCAGAAGCGGGACGGAGAAGGAGAGTACTAAGAGATCACGTGACGCGAGAGAGAAGAGTGGGTGACGGGACTCGTAGTAGTGTGGGCCGTGTGTTGGCTCGTGGAAGAGCTTCTGCTGGAGAGCAGAATGCTGGTGTAATTCGGGTTTAAATAAAGTTGGAGTCCCTTGGACGTGTTGTGTTATTTCGGGTGTGCCTCCCCGAGGAGGAAGTTGGAGAGTGGTGTAGTGTTTTCTGACAGATATATATATATATATATATATATATATATATATATATATGTATATATATATATATATATATCATTCTATAAGAACTCTTCTTACAGAGGAGGATGATATAGGATATAGGAGGATACTAATATCTGGCCCAAACTACTATAGTTGGAGAGCTGAAATTTAATACATAGGTGAATCGAAAAAAATAATCTTAGGAATAATTGCAAAATTGCAAAATGTTTATTTTCTTGGTCGCTAAAAAATATAAACTATTTTACTAACATTTCACGGTTTAGGTACTTCTAAATGAGTAACGAAGCTTAAATTTTTTCTAATGGTAGAATTTGCAAAATAATGAAAACGAGATTATAGAAATTTGAAAATCTTCATTCTATCGGCCGTAATAACTTCTTAAATGTTAAACAATTTCATTAATGTTTATGTACTTTCTGAAGATCCAGGTAGCTGAAATTTTTAACAGAGTTAGGAAATAATCTTCCGGTGGTAAATAACATTGAAAACTTCATAAAAGTCTAATATTGTTGCTGTTAAAAATTAAGAAATTTAAAATAATCAAATTCATATAAATGCAATTCTAGAGGTGCTATATCCATGAAATTTTGCAAAAGTGTGAGGTATTCGTAACAATTTCTAAAAACATATAAATGTTTTATAATTATAAATTTTAGGGGTTGTTTTTTCCCCAATATTTACCATAAGGAAAAACACGTAAATCGGAAAGAAGGTGTAAACTGTTGCGTTTAAAAATTATTTGTAGGCTCATACTCTTTACTTTAGGGTGAGAGAAAATGCTTGCAGGATGCATGCACACCTTCACTAGTGTATATATATATATATATATATATATATATATATAAGATACATAGTTTATATCTCCTTTAAAATTAATTTATGTAAATATTTGTAAACATCATTGTCGTAGATAGACTGTGTATTAATCGCATTAGCGATTCTGACAACATTTTAAACCAATTTAAATATACTGGAATTATCATCGGCCTTTTCCGACACCACTTAAATTAATTTAAATGTGCTGCTCCTCCTTGATTCGTACCTATATATCGTTGACAGAGAGGAAACTAATATACTCTTTTGTTTGAAGACAAACAAAACTATTTCTTTTCTCTGCATTCGACATCAGACAGCATAAACATAGAAAACATATCTGCTTATTTATGCAATTAGCCCATGGAATATCATTAACGTATAATAATTAAGATGTAATTTACATTTATTCTTCAAGAATTTGCAGTGGATTTGTTTGTTTACGTTGCAGTTTTAAATTAACGTTTGTCTAGTGTTTTAATTATAATTTAATATTTTATTCGTGCCTACTTGTCATTTTTATGGCAATTATACTAGTGTGTGCGTGCGCATGCGTTTGTGTGCGTGTATGTGTAAATAACGCGTGCCTTTGATAGATATGGTTATGTTATCATGCGTATTCATCGCCGCAGTTCCTGTTGGGGGAACGTTCGTTTCGTTACTTTGGAAAGCCTCGCGAACGATCGATCGTTGGTCGATCTGCCGGAATTGAGAGACACGGATATCAAACCTATAAACTGCCTTTCTCTCTCTGTCTCTCTCTCTCTCTCTCCCCTTTTTCTCTCTCTCTCTCGCATTCGAACCAGGTTCGAGGAAGAGCATCCTCTCACCCGGCAGTGACGCACACGACGGCGAATTTCATTGGGTGTTGCTACGCTCGAACCCCGACAGTTAACTTCCACTCTACGTCGAAGAATACCGAGGGAAAAGTTAACTGTTACCCTCGTTATGTGGACTGGACAACCTCTCCCTCAAACCCCTCTTTAAGTGCAGGCGCACTATGGAAGGGCAAATTTTGTCATCGATTCGATTTGAATGTGATATAGATATATCGATTCCGATTAATCATCGAGTCATTACAATGGTTTCATCCGAAACGAAAAGTTGAACCAAAAATAGCCAAATTCTTATTAAAATCAAATGTAACAAATTACACTAAGTTTAAGGAGATATTATTGCAATCGATACCGTTAAAAAATGCGCAAAATAGTAAAATATAGTAATGTTGACACGGAAGATAAATTGAAACGAAAATTGAAGGATTATCCATGGTCGTTCTCCACTGTCAGATCTTTAATTACAGGTTTAAGAAATACCATGAGAAATAAAATGCATTTACGTTAGAAAATAAAATTTGAAACTATTCAAAACTTCATAGAGCGTTGTTTGACAATTGGTGGAAACAAAATTACCAGTTAAAAAATTATCGAATCAGATACAAATGGGTTTCTGCATCATTCCATAAAAGCATCTTAAATATTATTTTGAAAGACTGATAAATCGAATCGTTAGAATCGATTCGCACGATTAATAGCAACAAGTGAATCGATTAAACTTTTTCGATCGATCGGAACGAATCGAATCGAATCGACCCTCTGCAGTCCTCGATCCCAAAACTCCTCTCTCCTCCCATATTCCTTATCTTCGCTCACTTCTTTGTCGCCTCTCTCTCTCTCATTTCAACATTCGCGCCTTTCATAACATTATTTAGAGATTCTGAATAATGTTATAATAGACGAGGCAATCGGCAACCTTAAGAGAATCATTTTTGCTGCCGCCTGGATCACGCCCCCCTTCGAAATCCTTTCCTCCTCCCTCCCCCCCTCACTTCTCCTTTTCCCCTCCTTCCACTAGTGAAACATTATAATAATTTCTCCCTCTTCCTACGCCCTCTGCTTGTCACCTCCCTTCTTCCCTTTATTCTTCCCCTCCTCCTCTCCCCATGACACACATTCCTCTCTCTCACTTTCATATCCTCTCTAATGCTTTCCTCTCTCATCTGACACCTTCAGTCTCCTTCCTTGGGAAAAGGTGAACACCAACCCAACACACGCCCTTGTATGTACGTATTCCTCTTGGTAATTCCGTTGAACGCGTGGGCGTTTGAAAGTTCCGAGGGATGACGATGCGTGAGTGTGTAGCGTGAGGTCGTTTTAATGGGCGTATCTTCGTCGGATGGGCATCGGTGCATTCCTCGGCATGCTCGTGCAACTCCTCCCTTTCTTTATATTCCGCACGGGTGCGTGTGTGCCCCTGGAGTGGCCTATAATCGTGGGAAAACCATCGCGGATAGTATCGCTCTCTCGGAACGATCGCAAAAACACTTTCGATTGCGGTGCGTGCGAATGGGAAGATATATATATATCTCCATCTCTCTCTCACTTTCCACCTCCTTGCTTACTTCTCTCCTTTATCCTACCTCACTCTACTTCCCTCTCTCTCTCCTTCACGTTTTCTGTTTATCTCGTTCTCTATTCGTGTTCGTTCTCTTCATGTTTTGGAAGATGCTTTGACCCCAGACCATGATTGCAGTTGAAGAAAGGCACACACGAATCTTTGGCCGATGGCGCGTGATAGCCTGTTCCTTTGTCATTCATCCATTATATAATGAAATGTCATAATATAAATTTCTTTCGCCTGAAGGAGGCATATCATATAGATACTGACATTGCAACACGCATTGTCTCTAATGCAATTTGACTGAGTTATGATCAAAATGAGTGTTAAACTCAGTTAACCTAAGATTTAGAGATTCTCCATGACGTTAAAAATGAAGTTTAAAATACGTTGCAAATCAATATAGAAACTATGAATCTCGTAAGATTTTTCCGATTGCCATTTCTCTTTTCTCAGAAAAATCCTTATTTTTAACTACACGTCGCTTTATGCCATAGGGAAATAAGAAATGAGATGTAACTTACAATTAGTTGCTCATTCGGGCCCATAATTATAAAATATAAGTAATGAAGATTTTTATCTTTAACATTTGATGATTTTCATCAGGATAATATTTTCTCATTTTATTTTGTGAACCTTTCCATTCAATCATTTTGAGTCGCATTAATTTTTTTCAAATTTTCTGGCAAAGCATTTTAAATAAATTTCATGCGTATTTTAAAAAAATGCGATAAGAAATTGATTCGATTTTTACGATCGTTTATGATTTAAATTCATCAATGTTGCATACATTCAACTCCCACTATTGTTCCTCTCATTTTGGTCATCGGCGTCATATAAGGAAATTCATATCGTGCCAGCAGATCAGTTACTTTTACCATATTTTTTATGATTCAATGGAGATAACAAAATACCTGAGTTGGATCGATGCCTTGGTGACAGTGACGGATAAAATACAATTTCGCAATTGGGTGCATTTCTCAGCGACCCATCTGCCGCCACCTCCTCGCGTTTCAAGGACGACGCCACTCATCCATAAGGCGAAGAGTTGGTTGGATGTGACAGATTTCCCAAAGAATGTGGCGCAGAAATTGAACAAGTGGAGAGAGAGAGAGAGAGATAGGGGGGGGGAGGGTTGGGGGGACGAAGGAAGATTCCAGAGTTTCGGTTGTGAAATTTGAATAACGAGTGATAAATGACTCATTCCATTCGTTGAATAGCGTCGTAAATGGATGGCGTTTGGCACGTATGCTATATGCTTTCTAATGTTTTGAATGTGTCCATCAATTAAGCGACACTGCGAAACTGCTACCATCCTAAATGTGCGGGGTTAAAGATCAGTTTGGAGGAAAGGCGGATGGGCACGGTGCCATGGACTCATTGACATATTATTGCGTCTTTGCTGAAATATTTCCCTTCAATTCCATGTAACTGTCGCCACAGCGTGCACCGTGAACAAGAAAATTTCTATACAAAATTACAGATGTCGTGAAGCAGAATGGCCGAGATCGAACATAACAAATCACAGTATATTACATACTAGAAGAATTTCCCGTTGAATTTTAACGGATTTAGCGAATCTAAAACTTTGACCGTGTAACATGCAAACATCGCAAGAATAAGATAGTACACAGTTTTCACCGTCGAATAAAACAAAAATGAAGAAAACCTATTTAGATGAACGAAGGAAGAAAATCTTTTACAGTAAAAAATGGAAAATTGCGTGTAAACTTATGGGAAAATAATTATTGAATTAAGCTCTCCATCCCCTCAAATTTTTTATTGCCATATAACCTACATATGTTACCCGCAGGGTAAAATTATATACCTATGCGAAGTTTCGTGACGATATCTTCAAAACGAAAACTGTAAGTAAAACAAACAAGAACACTATAATCTACAGAAAGTGGATAAAAAAGGAACATACGAAATTTATTAATTTAACGAAAGACAAAAAAGTAAATAGAGAACGTTTAAGAATCACAGAGTGAATATTATCCTCATCTACATCTACATGATACCCTGCAAATCACCAGACTATTAGTTCGATTATCTCATCCATGACTTCTGTTACGAGAAAATTGTTTATATCAACAATATTTTGGAAACAATGAAACGATTTATCCAATTTCAATTTGTGGAAAATCTACGTCTAATTATTTAAATTACTTATATAGTTTTAAAAACAGCTTGCTTTGGAGAACTCTACGCCACACAAAAATATTATTAAATACAGTTTATTAGCAATATTCCAACTAAAATCAAGAAATATTTTGTTGTTATGTAAACAAAGCAAAATCGCGCATAGAAATTGAAAAACGATTTTAAAATTTTCCCCACATAAATGCATAGGACTCTCAACTTCGGCGACAATGAGAGTAGTCATGGTACCTTATACTTGGTATTGTCATAAAACTGATAAAATCACGTATTTTTCCGATTCTGAACGCATTTTTACGCTAATTCGACCAGGATTCGGATTCTGTCTTCAATAAAATAAACTTTGTTCTTTCCTTCATAGAGCCATCTAAGTTTCAAGTTCCTACCATGTTTGTAAGTAATTTTATAATTCAAATGAAAAATAAGCTGCACTCATCTCTATGTTATTCAAATGGAGAAAATGAAAAAAAATATATTTTTTAAATTATAAAGGTCCATCAAATCGATATAAAAACCGAACTACACCACTTAACTCTTTATTCTGATTAAAAGAACACCTTCCCCTCCTTTCTACGTGCTGTAGTTACTGAGTTATAAAAAACATACATACATATATACATACAAACACTTTATAGATATCTATAGATATTATTATTGTGTAAACAAAGGGAAACGGTCAAAGTACTTGAAACACAAGCATTGATTTTCAGGAAAATGCTAATGCGTATTTATTTTGAAACAATAAAGCTAACAAAAAATAACAGACTTGTCGAAAATTATTTTCCGTAAATGTAATATAATGCAACCGAATTTATTAAAAATATGGTACTTTCCTGTTAACGGGAATACCTTAAAAAATGAACATGTATTGTTATGATTGTTTGAGGGGATATAACATTGAAAGGACACATTGACGTATTGTTGGATTTAAGATATTTTATTTTAAAAACAACATTAACAGAAACTGATTGGCCGGTCTCGACATTTACAAACCCAATCTCCGGACAACGTGGAGGGTTTCCTTGGTTCCGGGCGAGGGGAAGGGCGCGGTAGCGCCCGGAGACGACAGCAAAAGACTAAAAATTCCACTCATATCTCACTTATTTATTTGTTAGATAAATACTACCTAAGTTGTTCGAGCAACCACGTTAATCATGGATTGCAAACATTTGCAACTTATGTTAGCTTTTACCCATGCACGACTAGGAATTTTAAAGGAAATATTTAATAAAATAGAAAATGTGCGACAGTTGTATAAAAGCATCATAAAAATAGGAAAACAGTCCTTAGACAGGTACGTAATTATTACTGGTTAAATCTGATTCTCCGCATACTCCTGCTTTCCACAATATTTTTCCTTCCGGATTTCCCTCTAACACGTCTTTAAACACATTCTTTCTCTCCTAAGGTAATGTGCAATCCAGTTCGCCTTCCTCTTTCTTGTAGACTGTAAAATCATTCGCTCTTCCCCCAATTCCTCTTAGTATCTGCTCGTTTTTATTCACACTGGCTATTTTTTCCCCAGCATTCTTCTGCACGCCCACATTTTGATGCTTTTCAGGCATTTTATACAATTTTCCTCGCTGTTCGTGTTTCTGCACACGTTTGATCAATTTCTTGTTTATACCTTCCTTTCTTGCTCTTTCCCTAGATGGAATAGAAGGTCATGCAAAATTCCACTGGATCCTGCAGTGTCCGAATATATAAAGGAATATACAGATTAACTTTATTCCTTAGATATTACATTTAAAGTCAACAATGTCGGTAAAATGCAATTAAGTATAAACAATTTTTAAAAGTATTTTGTTAAAATGTAAAAAGAGTTATTTTATAGGTATATATTGTTCTTGTTTAATATGACAATTATTTCGTATTATTTTAGGCTAACGCTAGATTATTACATAATTTACTAAGTAACTAGTGTATGCTTGATTCCCCGAGGTTTTATATAGGCTACGAGTTTACATACACATGTATGTAGGCACATTTATTTGATTAAATGAGGAACATAAAGTGGAAGTTCTATCGTCTTAACTTTACGCCCATAAAAAAAACAGTTGTAAATACAATCGATCTCCACAATTGTCATTTTCTGGAATGATTTTGTAACTCTTGTAAAATTCAATTCCCTTTGAAAGAATTTCCCATCGAGTTTAACTTTCTCCCATAAAGAACAGCGGATCATCAAGACTCCTCACTTTGCTTTTAATATGAAAAGAGATAAAAATAAGAAAAATTTATTTTTAAGAACGTTTCCTTTTCGCTGGCATGCTCACGTCGATACGAGATGAATTACCGTCGCAATCCGAAAAGCGGCATCAACCGAGACAATGGCGAGGAGAAATAAAGGTAGCCTTCAATTACGATTTGACTTAAGCGAAGCACGCTCACGCGGAACAGAGACCGAAGGAAGACGACGGAAGATGCCCCAGCGAGACTCCCCATTTTCTCCGCATCGATCACCACTGGTGCTTGCGCAACGCGTCTTCATTGTTAGACCCGGGCGTTAAAGTCTCCGCCTATCGAACTATCGAACGTCCTTAACGCAACAATAGAGGAAGGAAATAAACCCTTGATCCTCTGCCGCCTTCCAAAAAGACGTCGAATTCTCCGAAATTTCTCTTCGTACCGATGGAAAGGAATTGCGTGAGGATGAGTATTTACGTTGAGGATGGTCTTAAGAGAGAGGAGGTTGGATGAAATGAAAGTGCTCCTTCCCCTTCCATCTCTCTCTCTCTCTCTCAAATCCACTCCCCTTCCCAAATGATGGGCTCCAAAGATCACGATCTCTTGATTGAGCCGTGATGTCACGGAATATCTCCCGAAAAACGGTCCCTTTTTTTGTGCGTTTGATGAGCACAGGAAGTCTTTCGTGGAGAGCGAGATGATTGCAAAGGGAAACCAGTCGCTCCAAGAACCAGAAAAATGGGAAATTCCCACAGACATTTCTCGTGTGCAATATCGCGTTTTCTTTTTGTTTTTTTCGCAATTTCCATAAAGCGATGTTAAAATTACTATCACGTTATGTAGCTCAGAAGATTACAAAATTAATCATTCATTTAAGATGAATATATATTTTGAAGGACTTTCTTTCCTTGATTTTTACTTTCTCATATACGAAGTATATTGAGAAAGTATTGTTATCGCGAAAAAATTCGACCCCGAGATTTTGACGGAAATATGTTTTAGGTATCGCTGAATCCGAAAAAGTGGTCTTCGCAATGCCGTCTGTCTGTCTGTTCGCGGCTCTTAGAGTCTAAACGAAAATGAATGAAATATCGTATTTAGGCATGTTATCATAGAGCGTAGAAGCTTTGAAGAAAAGGTTGACATAGCTCAATAGTTAAGGGAAGTTTATTCTACGCATTTTTATCAACAATTTGATTTCATCAAAAACGGCTCTAACGATTTTGATAAAAATTCGTACCGTTATTTATATTTACGTCTGCAGTAATACGACATACTTCATATTGCTCAATACATGTATATAAGACTAGTTTATTCTTGGGCAACTTGAATAACAGATTTTCTAAAAAATCTGATGTGACCAACACATGACTTTCTCCACATTTGGGATATAGATATTTAAATTTTTATGAATAGCATTATAAGGCAAAATTATTATTTCGTATCGTAAAAGAACACAGTCGTCCTTATAGCCGTAAATTAGGTATATTCTGATTACATTTACAGAATTCACCGCTACATGGTGGTGGCGCTGTACACTGGAAATTACGAAAAAGTTAAATATCTCCGAAATGGATGGTTCTACGAAAATTTGTTTCAAACAAAACTTGGAAGAAATGTTTTTCTCTACAAATTTGGTTCTCACGAAGATTACCAATACGACGTTTTAAAGGAGATATTTGACGGAAACCGAAAAAACCGATTATTTGTAAATAATTCCTAAACAATAACTGCTATGGAAAATTATCTCACATGAAAGTTGTAGGAAATTAAATTATCTATAAGAGTTGTATAGAATTGTATATACAATAATGATGTTTTAACGGAGAAATATCGCAAAAAGCGAATTGGGTTTCGAATAAACCTCGGCTTCCGTTAACCTTTATTGTCCAAAAACTAATCAGTTCTTTGTGCTCATGCCAAAGTGTTATATATGAAGTTTGGTAACGATATGGCAAGTACTTTTTGAGTTAGAGCGCCCAAATCACATCACACACACATACGCACACACACACAGACATCATTCCGAAAATAGTCTAAACGTGTTCTAGGGACCTCAAACGTGTATTTCCGTTGAAACCTCGAAGTCGATTTTTTTCGTGTTCACAATACTTTCCCATTACTACGTATGGAGAAAAAAAATGAATATAAGGCTAATTTATTCTAGGCAACTTTAGCAATAATTTGATTTTCTCAAAATCTGCTTGAACGATTTTTATCAAATTTCGTACCGTCACTTGTGTATACGTCTGAAATAATACTACATATTTCATTTTTCTCGATCAATGAATATAAGGCTAATTTATTCTTGAGCAACCTGAAGAAAAATTGGATTTTCTAAAAACCGGCTGATACGATTTTCATTTTCTAAAGATAACTAAACTACGCTTTAGTATATGGGAACGTTTTTACAATGTATGTTGTACAGATTTTTTTATAGACGATGTAATAAGAACATCAAGCGACAGTGAATTTTTCCGCAGACGATTAATGGAAATTGATCTATTGTTCTCATCGACATGTAATATGTATTCTCGGTACTATTAAATTCGGTGTTACAGTTGCAGAAGGAAAGAATAATGCTTAGTGTTTTCAAATACTCATAAAACTAGGTGAAATTCAACAGACTAGTAGTAGTAATTAGGTTTTTAGGTGCGTCATCAGCTAAGGTCATTTTGTACCGCCAAATTCTGTTAGAGAAAATCAACTTACATCATAACATCCGTGCCCGAAGCGGGATTCGAACCCGCGACCTTTGGGTTAGAAGGCAGGCGCACTGCCTACCAGTCTAACCCGGCCGGCAAATTCAATAGACTTTATGCTTATCGTTAGTTGGAAAGTGTATCAGATTGTTTTTATCTAGAAATTATATCATGAATCTATAACCTATTAATTTATAATAAATAATTTAAGAAGCACCAGTAGACCAGATTATAACTCGACAAAGCCCTCTTTGTTATACTTCTGCGTAATCAGCCATTACTGGGAATTCGTATATACAGGCGATTCGGCGTTTTGGATTTATGGATTTAAAGTATTTTGTGTCTAAACACTTCACAAATGAAGGTTTTAAATAATAGAGAATAACTTTTAAAAACAACAGCTCGTTGACAAACTCACGACCTTACTTTCGATGCTCAGCGCCGTCTGGGAGATAATAACGAACAGGAAGCTCGGCCGATGTGTTAGGAAGTTATTGTCAGACAGACACGCTATCTGTTGACAAATGCATAGGAGGGGGTGGAGGAGATGATACGAAGAAGGGTCAAACGGAAAGGTTAATAATTTAGAAAGAAGGAAAAGGAGTAACTCCCCGTTAAATTCGCAAAGAACATATTTGGTCGCATTTAAATGAATTCTGCAATAGTTCTCTCACGCAGAAATTGACAAAACACTGCATCACTACTGATTGTCGGATAAACTCAGTATTGGAACTTTTGGTCTTCAATCACATCATTCCTTACCCATTGTAATCGGGATACACGCATGCTACGCCTCAGGCCATCCATCTCTACTGCATTAATGCGTTTCTTTAACCTCTCCCTGAGAGTCAATCCCTCTCCTCCATATGTCATTATGCTTTCCACAATGACACGTAGAATATTCTTTTTTGTTCTCTTACTAATCTCCCGACTCCATAGCACCCCATTCAACATCTTGATTGCCATCTGAGCCTGATTTACCCTGTTCTCCACATCCTTCTCACAAGTCCCAGATTTGTGAATAATGGATTCTAGGCACTTAAACTGGTCAAGCGCTTTTACCGTCCCTGCAGTAAGGACAATGTCCTGACTTTCCCCTCCAATCACCAGGTACTCTGTCTTTGAGAGATATATCTTCAGACCACCCTTCTCATATACCTCTATTAGCTTACGGAACATATATTCCACGTCATCCTCATCCTGTGCAATAATTACCTGGTCATCTGCAAAAATCAGAGAGTGAATAACATCATCCCCAACCTGGACACCTATTTTACCACGTGACAAGTTCCACTTCTCTAGAACCCCTTCCAAGTATACCTTGAATAAAGTAGGTGACATGGCGCAATTCTACCTCAAACCCTTTGATGTTGAAAATTCCTTAGATATCCACTTTCCTTGTTTCACTACCGCTCGACCTCCCTTATACATTCTCTGTATAAGATTTATTATTGTCTCATCCACATGCACCTTCCTCATGGCATCCCACATCTGACATATTGGGACAGAGTCATATGCTTTCTCGAGAACCACAAAAATCATATGAATCTCCTGACCTTTTGCCACCATCTTCTCAGTAACCTGCCGTATGGTAAAAATATTGTCAAGGCAAGACTTGCCTACAGTGAAGCCTGCCTGCTCCTCGGATATCCACGGTTTGATACACCAACCCAACCTCTCTTTCAGTATCCTGCTGAACAACCTACTCATTGAAGCCATTACACTAATTCCTCTATAGTTAGTGGGAAGCTTCTTGCTTCCTTTCTTATGTATAGCTGATATATACGATAGTAACCAATCCTCCGGGAGTTCATCTCCCTCCAACACCTGGTCAAATAGTCTGGTGATAATCCTCACAATCCCTGTTCCACCACACTTCCACAGTTCCATAGGTACTCCACCTGGGCCAGCTGCTTTCCCATTTTTAGTTGTTCTCAAGGCAGCTCGGACTTCCTCCAAAATTGGCTCCACCATTTCACATCGACTCAGTGTATCAGAGGAGAATCTGTCCTTGAACTCCTCTCTGTCCTCTGTAAGTAAGCTTTTGAAGTACTTCCTCCATGTTTCCATAGATATGATGCTCACTGGTCCTGGGCCCTTTGCGGGAGCTCGAATTTTTTAAATCGTTCTCCACGCCTGTACTTGCCTGCCATACCCAGTAGTATGTTCAATACTAGAACACACCTTCTCCCACGCATTTTCCTTGCATCTTCTAGTGAGACGTTTGACATGTCTCTTGCATGTCTGATAAGCGATTCTATCTTCTATCTTCATGTTTCGCAGAGCTGAGTCACTTGTTGTATGCCTCCTTTTTCTCCTTAATTGCCTCTGCGGCTTCCCCTGTCATCCATTCCGCCTGGCTGTTATGTATTCTCTCCAGGCCAAGAGCCTCCCTAGCAGCTGTGTGTACACATTCCTTCAGATGATCCTATATCTGGATTGCATTCTAATCCTCTTGTACATCGATCTTCTGAAATAGGCGCCTCTGATACAGTCCCTGAATGCTCTCATCTTGTAAGAGGGCCAGACTGTATCGGGGATTATCTACCTCCTTGTGCCCTACTACCTCTCCTTGTTGGTTTCTCGATTCTTCTGGAAAAGTCCCCTTGGCTATTACCAAATAGTGGTCAGTGCTACACTCTGCACCCCTAACGACCTTAGCGTTTTGAATCAAGCACTGCCTCCTCTTGGCTATAACTAAGTCTATTACAGATCTTAAACCTAGAGTGTGTTGTACCAGGTGTACTAGTGGATATATTTATGCTCAAAAAATGAGTTCATCAATACACACTCCTGAACTTGGCACAAGTTAATCTACCTACGACCATTGTCATTCTCTACCTCTTCACCATGCGGTCCAACTACTGGGTCCCTTCTCCTTCTTCCAACTCTGCTATTCAGATCCCCTAGCACTAAAATTTCCTGTGTAGGCGTGCATGCTTCCATTGCCGCATTTAAGTCCTCAAAATATTCATCATTGAATACTCAAAATTGAAACCCTTACGATTAGGAACAAAAAACAGTAATACCTACAGCTGGAAAATGTTTTATTTTTTCCTTTTTGGATCACTGACATAAGAGTTATTTTTAATTTAATATTTTAATATGCCTTTTTTTATAAAATTATTTCGCCATACATTTAATCTAAGCACGTTTAACGTAGGTAATAAATGCAAGTATTCAAGATAAAATTTTTCGTTATTACGAGATTATTATTTTCGAAAACGTGGTTCATTTGATTAAACTAGATATTCACTCATTTTAAATTCAACTTTCATAAATAAATTTGGAAAATTTGAAACGTTATCTTACAAAATTTACATCTAACTTAAAGACCTAAACCCAGGGCCGGCCCTAGAAATTGCGGGACCCAATTAGAAAACTTTTGGCGGGGCCCCTATATATAAAAGGCATAGTTTGAAAAAAAAGATTGGGGAGGGGCTCAGTAAGTGAGGTCCAAAGGACTGAAGCAACGAGGCCTAAAAGGCCGAGCCAGGGGGTGGGGATCCGGGGTGGATCCTAGGCCGCCAACGCATTTCCTGCATTCTGAGAGCATCAGATGGCCTCTCATGAGACCACTTGGGTATGGATGGGACTATGGATAAATATAAAAAGAATCATCACCAATTGATAGTTTGGAACCCCTACACCATTGAAAAAAAGTACAAATTCAAAATATATAAATAAATAGACTAAATAAGAACTGCCACATTTACCCCATTTTCACAAAGACAATGAAAGTCTGTAATATGTTAACAGAGCTAAGACTTAGTTAACATGTATGATTAGATACTGTGTGTTGTGTTGGTGTATGTATTTTTGACATGTATGGTTTTTCCCCTTATTATTCAGTTATGGAATGTTTTTAATATTAAGAATAAAAATAAAAGTAATATGTTTCAAGTTTTTCATTTATTTATTAAAACAGAATCAGTGATTTGTTACTTGAAAAGTTCCTTTTAAATAATTTAAAAAATATTAAAAATCTGATCTTTCCTGCTATTTGTTCTGCAAACTCTTTCAATATTTTGTCCAAGTCTAAGGTCTTGCCTATATCACATTCTACAGATAGTATTGCAAGGTTGTTTAGTCGCTCTTGGAGCCCCGATGCTACTGTTTTTCTACTGTGTAAACCTTGGCTCAAGAGACTGTATAGCTTTGTCTAACAAGGAGAGGCTACGGAGTGTAACTCTCAGATTTGATTCATCTTCTGCCAGTGGAAAATTTAGGTCAAAAAAAAATACCATTTCGGAATTAGGGGCCAACGCCTTTTAGTTTAAGAGAAATAATTAATTGAAAAGTAAAAAAATTGGCCAATCTTAATAAATCATAGTAACTTTGCTTTTACGTTCATTAGCGACCGTAGCCTAGGGGATGAGGAGTAGGACTTACGGTGCATGGTGTCGGGGTTCGAAAGCAGCTTTGTTCAACTTTTTTCTCTTGTAAAATTTCATTTTTCATGCTAGTTTTTCCCCAAATTTTCGGAGAATATTTATTCACCGCAATTTAATACTCGGTAGAAACATTGTAAGTAGAAGCTGTGTTATCCGGCTATCTTGGGGATTGTGGATAGCCGGTTTGAAGAAATAGCCGGTTAGGGGAGAGTTTTTCGATTTTGACATAGCAAATTTAGCAATAACCAAACAAAATAGGGCTTAGGTTCACTATCGTACTCCCCAAATGCTTCTTCTAGCGGCAGACAACATAACAATGCATAAGGTTTGCATTTTCCATTTTATTTCTTCCATACGTTGTTAGATCTAAATATCTACGCATTCTTATTTCATATGTTGCTATGCTTACTTGGGAAACAAAAGACTATTGAAAAGTTTTAGGCATCCGGGAAGAAAAGGACGAAATTATTTGCTTTTAGGTACTGATTTTGATGCCATGCTCAATGGATGGATAACTTTTTAAAATAATAAAATGCAATATGGAAACGTCTAGACAATGCAAATGACTGACGAAATCAAAAACGCCCTGCGTCATGCCATACGCCATATGTAACTCGGCAGTCCCAGAAGTACGCGGAGTAAATACGTAATAAATATTTAATATTTTAGGAAATTTTAAAGTGGAAGTTGTGGTATTACGCTAATACAATTCTTACAAAAACTCATAAAAAATTAATAAAAAAGAAATGAAATACAAAATGAACTATATTAATGTAATTGGCAGCGCATAAGGATGGCCGGTTTCTAAATAGCCGGATAGCACAGCTTTTAATTGCATTTGTGAAAAGTCCAGTATCTAAAGCATTCCGGTTACTAGATAGCCGGATAACACAGCTTCTACTGTACCTTGAAAGCTTCTTTGGGATTGATTAGTAATGGGATCATCAGCAGATTCGTAATTAAGGTGTTCTTCTCTTTTTCGCAATCGCTTTGTTTGGAATTCTTGAATCACATCCAAGCCATTTGCGAGCTCATTTGCACCAACTAACACTTGTTCGAAACCAGTCTCTATGTATCTTCTTAGCCAATCACAGAGCTTTTCAAATGAAGAAAGACCTGTGGCAAGATCTATTGTATTACTATGCAGCTCCATGCTCACAAAATTTACTTGAAATAGTAAATCATGCCAAAAAAAACTAACGAAACTAAGAACTTATAATCTTTTATTTCGTTAGCTAACGATTCAGCTTCACTTCTTGCCTGAAAATCATCTGTTGTTTCTGTTATCTCTACAAGTGCATCGTAGAAGTCGCCAGCTTGATACCTGAGAGCGTTGACACAATGCATTCGACAGTCCCATCTGGTATCACAGAGAGACTTTACAGAAAGGCCAGTAACGTATTTCGGAAAATGGCCCATCTTTTGGTAGATCCTGAAAAAAGCACATCAATACGCTGAAGTGTTCCAAAAAAGGTCATTGCATCTGGACAAGTTTTGGCCATATCTCCGAGGACTAGATTGTAATTGTGACATGCACATGATGTAAAAAAGACTATAGGGTTTTTCTGAAGAAGTCGGGCCTGTAACCCTGATGCTTTTTCTTTCATATTAGCCCCATTGTCGTAGCTCTGCCCAAGGATATTATCAATGTCCAGTCCTAATGCTTCAAGTTCTTGTACAAGCACAATGTAGAAATTTTCTCCTATGCTGCTCCCCACAACTAAAAAATAAAATGTTCGTACACTCCTGCTGGTGTATCAGGTAATGCACCATCAGACACATATCTTATTGTCATGGACATTTGTTCTTGGTGGCTGATATCAGCAGTGCAATCAAGTATTATAGCGAAATACTCGGCAGCCTTTATTCAATGGATTGTTTTTTTGAACTGCATCCCCCATAATATTGATGAGCTCATCTAGAATACGTTTGCCGAGATAGTGGTCATGAATTTCCTTACTGGAAATTCGTCTTAGATGCTCTTGCATTATCGGGTCAAATTTCCCCAGCAATTTTATGACTCCAAGGAAATTGCCATTTTGTGATGTTCCTAACTGCTCTACATAGTCACGAAATGCCAAGTTACGTTCCGATAGGAACTGAACAGCGGCAACCAGTCTTCTAGAATCAGTTCTTGATGAACATACACGAAAGTGTGTCTTTTTCCCATGCTAGAAATTCCGTTTATGAAGTCGTCCTTGGTAGATATGGTATTAAATATAAAATGAATTCGTGCAAATTAAGATGATAAAAACTGATCGGTAAACATTTAAAATTTCGGAAAACCGGGAAATTTATTCGTCCCAAAAAAAAATTTCGGGACACCGGGATAAAACATGAAAAACCCGGACAAGTCCCGAAAAACCGGGACGTCTGGTCCCCCTAGTCTAATTGGAACTTAGAGTGGGAAGATTTCCAAAGATATAATATCACATATGAAGTCGCCAGTCGGCAATTGTTTCTAATTGTTTTTGCTCTGTGGACCAACCGACCAAATCCAAAGTAGTGCCTGCCCTGCCCACCAGGTTTTTCCCATCTTTGCTTTAAAGAGTCAATTCGTATAGAAAAGAAAAAACTAATAACGGCAAAACATTTTTAGATGTATAATTTTGTTAAATGTCAGCTTTATTACATTTAAGCACGTTTAAGAAAGTTTTGATGCGGTAAAAGGATTGAATTTTTAGTCCAATATGGCAGCGCCCACATGGTCCACAAGCGTGATTCAGATGAATTAGTAAAGAATAGAGAACTATATTCGAACCTAAAGGCGATATAGAGCGATTTGCTAAAAACGAAATTTGACGGCAACGTTAAGAAAAGAAAGGAAGATAGCGATAACGTCTTATTCGTCTACTAGGGCGTTCGATACCAGATACTAAAAAACTGTCTTTTAATGTAGTTTGCCAGTTTGAAGTTTCCATGTCCGCAAGCTGTTCCCCTCCCTAAAAAATGTAGAGCAAGGTGCGGGGCCCCCTTAGCCGCGGGGCCCGATTGGGTCCAATAGGTACAATTGGCCTAAGGCTGGCCCTGCCTAAACCCGTGTAATAAAATGACGAATAGTCAATTAAAACTTTGTTTTTAATGAATTATATCACGAATTGTTTCACTGACATCTTAGCGATATTGAAAAATTCCCCGTATACGTTTATTTTTGTGAATATCTCGAATGTATTATGCTTAGTTAGTATTTTCGTTTTACAGAATTATTTTTAAAGAAAAATAAAAGTTAGTGCATAAATATCATACCACGTTTTCTATCACATTTGAACTCCAGTTTCAAGAAATATGCATTTAACCGCAGAGGAATCCTGAGAATTGAAACATTGCCGCGAAAGCTGCAATAATTCCGTTATTTCAAATAATTTCGAATGCCCGATTAAATTAAAAGTCTTTAAAATTAACCGTAAAGAATGAATCGAACGCATCCATCCAAACATCCTGAAATAACGAAAAAGGAAGATATCGCGCTTTTCTAAACCGTGAACATCAGCCTTTCGAGCGTTGAAATCTCTCCGAAGAATCTTCTACGCGTACCGAACAATTTGCCGATGGGTCGCATTTACAGAGAAGAAGATTCGGTCGAAGAAGACGTGGTCGCGAGATTAAAACGTGGGCGTATCAACACAAAAGGAAGAAAAACGGCGTCCGAAGAGCGTTGCGATGGCGCCGGAAGAGGAAAGGGAAAGGTTGGAGGCGGTGGAGCCTTTCCCTTTCCCCTCCTTCACTTTCCCCTCTCTCTCTTTTTCTCATAACTTAACCGAAGAGCGCCCTCATTCCGTAGTGGACGTACTAATGTAATACGTAGAAGCAATATGAAAGAGACGTTTCCTTGGATTCTTTTTTCACAGGGACTGCTGAAAGGAGATGAAGAATCCTCCTTCAGCCTCACTCCCTCTCTCTCTCTCTCTCTCTCTCTCTCTCTCTCTCTCTCTCTCTCTCTCTCTCTCTCTCTCTCTCTCTTTAACCCCCTCTATCACCAAGAGAGAAGAAGAGACTTTAGTTTCACTCTCGTCCTGAATAAAGCAGCTGTTTGTCTGTCTGTCTGTCTCCTATCTCCTCTTCCCTCTCCATTTCTCTCTCTACGTATCTCCTTCTTCGTCTCTCTCTCCCCCTCTCTCTCTTTCTCTCCTTTTCCTCTCTATATTTAGTTGGATTCTCTCCTTATCATCGCATCTCTCCCCTTCCCTCCACTCTCTATATTCTCATCCCAGCGTGGAACCCCGACCCACGGCCGCGATCCGGGCGGCTCCCTCCTCCCCTCTCCCCTCCCCTCCCTCCTCCCCTCTCCCCTCCCCTCCCTCCTCCCCTCCCCTCCCCCCTCCTGCTCATCCTCTTTCCCCCAACGACCTCCCACTCCACTCTCCTTCCCCTCCTTCGCCTCTTAAAAGCGGCCGAGTGAAAGTCGGATTCACCGAAGAAGACCTTCTTGAACCGCCCTCGAGCCACCGTTTGCGAGCCGCTTAATTCTCTCGCGCAACGCCCATTCGCCGCAAACAGCGCCATATTGCGCTCGGATGGATTCCCGCGGATAAGACTCTCCCCCCCAAAGGACACGTTTCCTCCCCTTACCCATTCCCTTCCTCTAACCCATTATGGACAATGAATGAGTTTCACTCGTTAGAACGAAGTGCTATCGATTCCGCGATAAAACTCTAAATCGTTGCGGGAAATGTCGTGCGTCGGATGATTCGTGTCCACTCGGATATATATGAAAAATGAGAGGCAAATCGCTATCCCGTTTATTAGTTGCCACTCTCCTTTTGGCCCACGGGTCGTTGGGAAAGAGAGAATGGCGGTTATGGGACTTCCTAGAGTTCGGCTGAAGCTGCGTTACATAACGGATTAATTGGGAAATCGAGATAATCGTACGAGAAATGCTAATCTGTTTGAGGGCGACGGCGCATTGCTGACATTGGTTTCTATTGAGATCGTCTCGAAATGTTCCGAGATTTTTCTATCGACAGCGGTTGATACGACGCAAGGAATCGGGATTTCTTAAGAACCGCGCAGCGAACCGAGCAGCGAACCAAACCTTGCAACAAGAGGAGGTTCGGCACGGCGTTGCAAGTCGTTGTTCGCCTGTTTTCCACCAGTATTCATTCGGTTTCCGAGTAGACATAAGGCCTCTTTCAGATGATACGGTTTTTCGCCGGTCTGGCAAAATCGCCGGATAGGTGATTTCGTCGGATTTCGTAGTTAAGCATTAGTTCTTACGGGCCCGTTCACACGGTCCGGCGACGGCAAAACTGCCGGTACGGCGCCGTTGCACCGCCGGATCGTCGACTGCATTAACGGCTGCCGGATCCGGCTGATGGCACGGATCGATTGTTGGTAGTGCATTGTTGCCAATGACTTATTTCACACGCCACGGCGAGTTCGGGCGACAGAGTCATCGTGTTTAGTCTTGCTCAGATTGCACGAGTACATACATTTGTTCGGACGTTCAACATGTGTGACTTCGAAATTGGTATCTAGATGGTTTATAAGACCACTCTCTTCTTCATATACTGTAGTGTTCCGCACTGCACTCCTAAAAAAGTGAAGTTTATTGTGAGCGTATTTTGAATAGTGTATTAACAAACGAGAGTGGCGCTCCTAACGGACGGGTCGGAAGAATGACTCGTAAGTGCGATTGGTAAATAGGTTTGGCATCAACGGAGGAGAAGCGAAGAGAGAAGAGGGGAAGAACTGTCTGACGGGCGATGGATATAAATATGTTTTACATTTAAAGATCTTTCAAAATTTAGTGAACTAATGTTGTATTTAATAGTAAGAGAAATTATTCACCTCTAAAGTCTGCTTATGTACAGCAATTCCTCGAATATCGCGATAGTTACGTTTATGAAAACTTGCGCGCTAAGCAAAAACACGTTAAGTGGGAACAATTTTCCCATTAAAAATATGTAATGGAAAACAGGGGAGTTGTGTTTTCGGCTCTCGTTTCACACACACACACACACAGTTTGTCCCAAATAACATTTTCTACGATCATTTTAATATTCATAATTTACATAAATTATGTTTTGATGAAGATATATACTGTGCTGGAAAACGGCAAAAATTATAGGAATTCACTCCCACTCCCAGCAAACTTGTTGTTGATATAATGCGCAAATAATATTTATGTAGCACTGTAGTGTAGTATTGGTGTTAAGTCCTAATTTCAAGAAATAATATTTTGTATTACTTTGCGAAAAAGCTGTGGTATGTAAAAGTTACACACCCCGATGAAAAAATATATCTGTGGTTTACCCAAAAAAAATAGTCGACTGTAGACTGTGAGCATCAATACGCCACAAATTAACTGCCCATTCGCCACAAGTGGGGCGTGGAGATGGGGTTGGACACTACCGATTTACATCAACTTACGGGCGTGCGTTATACGAGGAATTACTCAATTCTAATTCTGTAACACTGTTCTCACATAGTTAATGTGTCTGCCGTCTCGTGTTCTCTCTAGCCGCCTTTGTGACTAATGGGCACAAAATACGGATATATACAGACCGATTGGTACAAATGCACACCGTTTACAATGTGATCCTTTTTTAAGTAAACCGGGGTGATTAAATAATTTAAAAAATATCATTTAATTAAATTGAATGTATTACTGGCACGCGAGACCATACATTGGCGTGATTTTGGCACTCCACTTGTGCCTTACAGATCAAATAAGGGCAAGGGATAGTAAAGTATGGGTTTTTCATTGTTGGCTTGACGGAAATGGCGTCTCTTGACTGTGGCGCCGCAAATGGCAACGGTCACATACCAAACTTCGTCCTACTTACTAATGTCCGACTCTTGAAGGATGTATGCGAATGTTTGAAGACGAAGGAAAGACCGTAACATTTTTAATTGACAGTAAAATCATCGAATCAAACCGATGGGTTGGGTTGCTGTTTCATCTTTACTCTATACACTTCATAAAAGTTGTTTTTTATGTATACGTGTTTCTCTAATAGCTTGTTTCCTTCAGTTACTTTCTTCAACAGTTTCTTTTCTCTTATAATCTTACTCAACTATCACTCTAAGTAAGCCCCTCCCTTCTCCTATATAATTTAAGACTAACTAATTTGTTTTCCTCTTAGTACAAGCATGCATCTAAAATCCTCAAATATACGCATACTTTCTCATAGTCCGTGTCTCACACTCATACAATGCTACACTCCATATCAAAGTTTTTACTAACCTCTTTTTATTGTCTTTATTCGAGCTCCCTCTCATCAAGTCCCGTCTTCTCTTAAAAGCCTCATTGGATTTTTGAATTCTCATCCTGAGCTTGTGGTATTCCTTCCATCCTCACTACTATGCAAACAATTAAAATATTCACCTATTCAAGCCTTTCTCCATCAAATTAAACATTTAATTGTGATTATTTAAGTAAAACACTGGAACTTATTTTTTCTTTTTCTTTTCATGCTTAAAACAAGGAAATTATTATAATCTTGAGATCCATTTTTGAATTACTAATGACTTTCCATCGAAAAATCTGCTGTGTAAAGGAATGGAATTGTAAAATAACGCTCTCGGTGTAACAAAGTGGTAAGAAATGCAAGAAAAGATGCTTATTAGTCGTTTAAGTTCAGGATTTTGTTTTTGTTAATGTTAATGAAGGTAGTAAGACGCAACATTCATTATTCTGATGCTAATTATGATGACGATTCATTATTTAAGACCGATGAAAAGATAATTGCTACATTGGCATGCTAAAAAATATTACTTTTTGAAAAGAGATGCCTTAACAACATCCTAATAAATACGTTTCAAGTGAGAATGAGTTTTGCTTTATTCTTTCCACTATTTCATACCTCATAATTGAAAACATTAGTAATTTTGATCCAGCCAAAACATTTTATTCAACAGCATTAGTATACAAAATAAAGTAAACATTTTCTACGGACGAAAACGAAATGTACTCAAACCGAATATCGGAATATGTCAACGAAATTGACTACGTGAGTTTGTTCCGCTAAGAAGATTTGCTAACAAACTCCGTAAAATCTTGACGTTTAGGCATATCGCCATACTCCAACCGCGCCGACAAATGGGAGTCGCTTTCTTATCCTTTCAATTATGTAACCCCATAAACTCATTCGGCGTCGGATAACAAGAGATGAATCATCTCTATCAAGAGAAAGAGTGCCAAATTTTCTATTATATTATATCCATTAAGAAAAGTTTATCACGGATTTCAGTATTATTATTCGCCACACGAAAGCAGCTATTTACAGCCTCTTACAAAAGTTCCACGAGATACGGCCAAAAGGATGAAGATGAGGACGACCATGCCACTTTCTCCCACCGGCCCTTTCCCTCTCTCCCTCGCCCGTTCCTTCTTCCCCCCATTCCCCCACATTCCCCTTTTCTCCTCTAAGCTTATACTCTCTCTCTCTCTCTATCATTCTATAAGCACTCTTCTTACAAAGGAGGATATACGATATATATATATAGGATATATATAGGATATATGTAGGATATAGGAGATAACTAATGTCTGGCCCAAACTACTATAGTTGCAGAGTTGAAATTTAATACACAGGTGAATCAAAAAAATTATCGGAGGAATAAATGCAAAATTGCAACAATGTTTATTTTCTTGGCCGTAAAAAATTATAAATAATTTTACTAACATTTCATGGCTTTGGTACTTCTCAGTGCGTATGAAGCTGAAATTTTTTCTACCTGTAGAATTTGCCAAATAATGAAAACGGCAATATAGAAATTTGAAAATTTTTATTCGTTCGGACGTAATAAATACTCAAATATTTAACAAATTGACTAATGATTATGTACATTCTGTAGATCCAGGAAGCTGAAATTTTTAAGAGAGTTTGGAAATAATGTCCCGGTGGTAAATAACATTGAAAATTTTCGAAGTATTTATTGCTGTGGCTGTTAAAAATTAATAAATTTAAAAAAATTAAATTCATATAAATGCACTTCTGGAGGTGCTACATTGATGAAATTTCGCATAAATGTGAGGTATTCGTAATAAATGATAAAAACCTATAAACGTTTTATAATTATAAATTTTAGGAGTTGTTTTTACCCCAATATTTTCAAAACAGGAAAACACGTAATTAGGAGCCAAGATGCAACCTTAAGCGTTGAAAATTATATTTCAGCTTTTATTTTTCTTTATGGTGAGAGAAAATGCTTGCAGAATGCAAGCACAATTAACTAGTCATTCTATAAGCCCTTTTCTTACAGAGGAGGATATAGGATATATATAGGATATAGGAGCATACTAATGTCTGACCCAAACTACTATAGTTGGAAAGCTGAAATTTAATGCACAGGTGAATCAAAGAAAATTATCGGAGGAATAAATAGAAAAACTGCAGAAATGTTTATTTTCTTGGTCGTAAATAATTAAAACAATTTGACAATCATTTCATGGTTTAGGTACTTCTAAATGCGCTATGAAGCTGAAATTTTTTCTCCATGTAGAATTTGCCAAATTATGAAAATGGGAATATAGAAATTTGAAAATATTTATTCGTTAGGACGTAATAAATTCCTAAATGTTGAACAAATTGACTAATGTATATGTACATTTTGAAGATCCAGGAAGCTGAAAATATTAACAGAGTTAGGAAATAATGTTCCGATGGTTAATGACATTGAAAATTTCTCAAAAGTTTCATATGGTGGCCGTTAAAAAATCATAAAATTTAAACAATGAAATTCATGTAAATGCACCTCTAGAGTTGCTACATTCATGAAATTTTATATAAATTATATAACAATTAACTAGTATGTATATATCTATAATATAAAGACGCTTTTTACACATGATATATATATATATATATATATATATATATAATATATAGTAGCTTCTTACACATGATATATATATATATATATATATATATACACTAGTTAATTTGTGCTTTCATTCTGCAAGCGTTTTGACTCATCTTAATATAAAGAGTAAAGTGGACAGATAATTTTTAAATGCAAAAGTGTGCACCTCTGCGCCGATTAATGGTTTACATTACGGACAATATTGAAATAAAAACAACCCCTAAAATTTATAATTGTAAAACTTCTATATTTTTTATCATTTGGTACGAATACCTCACATTTCTGCAAAATTTCATCGATGTAGCACCTCTAAATGTGTAGTTATATAAAATTAATTGTTTAAAAATGATGAATTTTTAACAGCCACAATAATAAACTTTATTATATTTTTCAATATTATTTACCGCTGGAATAGCATTCCCTAATTTCTCAAAATGTTCTGCTCCCTAGCTCTAATAAACGTGCATAAATATTAGTAAATTTTTAAATATTTATAAATTTTTTACGGCCCAATCAATAAACATCTTCAAATTTCCATAATCCCGTTTTCGTTACTTGGCATGATCTACCGTTAGAAAAAATTTCAGCACTGTAGCACATTTATAAGTAACTAAACCATGAAACGTGTGTTTATATGTTTATAATAGGTGATTGCAATATGCAAGCATTTTCAAATGTTAGCATTTTTACAATTTAGAATTATTCCTAATCGATTATGTCCAAAACCATGTAACCGTGTCAAATTTCAAGATTGTATCTCATTAAGAAGTGCCTTACAATGTAAACACTCGTATTGGGTAGAAATGGGGCAAAACCGCACCTAAAATTTTGAATTTTTGCTATTTTTTTATTTTATCTTCGGTTGCAACAACCTTTCCATAATCGTGCAAAATTTCAAGTCTCTAGGTCATATGAAGCTGCCTCACCGTTTTTGTTCTTGTGTTGAGCAGTACTGGGGCAAAACAGTCCCAAAAATGGTGATTATATCAGTATCGGATTTCCTTCATTAGTCGTAGTTTAACATTAATGGCATTAAAATATAAGCCTCTGATTCCCATTAAAAGCTTACCCATATGAAAGGATTAAGCCAGTTGCCTAAGAAGGCAATTGTTAGCCCCAGAAAAATTACTACTTTTTTGCTATAAAAACTATAAATTAACTTTTGATTTGAATTCTGTCTTCAAAAAATAGAAACTACAATATATATCCTATCCGATAGTTTAAGCCTCGAGTTCGTATCTTGCCGGAACGTAATTTTAAAATGCAAATATAGAAACCTCTACACCAATTTACATGTTTTCTTATGGACAAAAAATGGGGCAGAAAGGGGCCAAAATAGCCTCTCAAAATCGGAATTTCGCCAGTTTCGGATTTTTTCCTTGGTTGTGACCACAAACCTATAATCTTACAAAATTTCAAGTTTCTAGCACATCTGGAAGTGCCTCATAATTTTGTATCCTCCTATATATATATATTATAGATATATATACTAGTTAATGTGTGCTTGCATTCTGCAAGCATTTTCTCTAACCTTAATATATAGAGTAAGTGCAGACAAAGAATTTTTAACACAAAAGTTTGCACCTCTGCGCCTATTTGCGTGTTTTTCTTTATGGACAATATTGGAAAAAAGCAACCCCTAAAATTTATAATTGTAAAATTTTTATAGGTTTTCATCATTTGTTGCAAATACTTCACATTTCCGCAAAATTTCATCTATATAGCATCTCTTGAATTGCATTTATATAAATTTCATTGTTTACACTTTATGAATTTTCAACAGCCACCATAATAAACTTTTCTAAAAATTTTCAAATCTAATTGTAACTAAAACACAATTCCTTAATTTTCAGCTTTCTAGTTCGTACGAAGGTATATAAAGATTAGTCAATTTTTTTTAACATTTATGAATTTTTAACGGCCGAATAAATAAACATTTTCAAGTTTCTATTATTCCGTTATCGTTATTTGGTAAATTCTACTGTCAGAAAAAACTTCAGCATTGTAGAACATTTAGAAGTACATAAACCATGAAATGTTTTTTAAAAGTTTGTAATTTTTAACGGTCATTAAATAAAAATATTGTAATTTTCTATTTTTCCTGTCCATTTCTCCATGCTATGTTAATATGCGCTTGCATTCTGCAAGGTTTTCTAAATTTAACTATTTTTACAAGTTTAAATAATTTACAATCGATTTTTTATGAAACCATATGACTGTCTCAAATTTCAAGTTAGAAGATCATTTTGAAGTGCCATACTATTTGAATACTCGTATGGGGCAATAATGGGGCAAAACAGCTAATAGGATTTTGAATTTTTACAATATCAGATTCTTTCCATGTACTAGGAAGTTGAAATTTGGAAGGATTATAGGTTTTTCGTCAAAACCGAAGGAAAAAATCCGAAACTGTCGAAATTCCTATTTTGAGGGGCGATTTGGGCTGCTTTTTGCCCCATTTTTTGCCGATAAGAAAACGTAAATTGATGTAGAAGTATATATAGTGGCATTTTAAATTTATTTCCCCTCAGGAAATCAACTAAAAACATAAACTATCGGATAGAATATGAATTGTAGTTTCTTATTTTTGAAGACAGAATTCGTATCCGAGTAGAATTAGCGTAATTTTATATTTTTTAATGCAAAAAATTGCTATTTTTTCTGGGTCTAACAATAGGCTTCCTTAGTAACAGGCTCTATCCTTTCATATGGGTAAGCTTATAATGAGAATCAGAGGCTTATATTTTAATGCTGTTAATGTTAAACTAGACCTAATGAAGGAAATCTGATTTTGATATAATCCTCATTTTTGGGGCTGTTTTGTCCCATTATTGCCCCAATTCGAAACAAAGAAGGCGATGCAGCTGCATAGGACCCAGAGACATGAAATTTTGTACGGTTATAGAAATTTCATTGCAACCTAAGATAAAATTATAAAATTGCAAAAATTCTAATTTTTAAGGGGTGGTTTTGCCCCTTTTCGGCCCCATACGAGAACAAAAAATGCGAGGCAGCTGCATAGGACCTAGAGACTTGAAATTTGTCACGATTATAGAATTTTCATGGCAAACTAAATAAAAAATAGCATATTTCTAATTCTTAATGAGTGGTTTTGCCCCTTTTCGGCCCCATACGAGTGTGATAATTATAAGGCACTTGTTAATGAGATACAAACTTGTAATTTGGCCGAATTATGGGCTTTTAGTTACAACAGATGGAAAAAATCTGAGTGTAAAAATTCATAATGTTAGGGGCTGTTTTGGTCCAATATTGCCCCATACGAGGATTAAATTTATAAGGCACTTCTAAATGAGCTACAAACTCCAAATTTGACATGCTTATATGATTATGTACAATATCGATTGGCAATAATTTGAATTTGTAAACATGCTAAAATTTGAAAATGCTTTCAGAATGCAAGCACATATTAACTAGTATATATACATATCATTCTATATCGACTCTTCTTACAGAGGATATACGATATAGGATATATATAGGAGGATACTAATGTCTGGCCCAAACTACAATAGCTGGAGAGCTGGAATTTAATACACAGTTGAATCAAAAAAAATTATCGGGGGAATAATTGGAAAATTACGATAATGTTTATTTTCTTGGCCGGTAAAAATTATAAACAATTTTACTAACATTTCATGGTTTAGGTATTTCTAAATGTGCTATCAAGCTGAAATTTTTTCCACCTGTAGAATTCGCCAAATAATGAAAACGGGAATACAGAAATTTGAAAATTTTTATTCGTTCGGCCGTAATAAAATCTGATGTGTTTAACAAATTGACTAATGTTTATGTACTTTCTTTATATCCAGGAGGCTGAAAATTTTAACAGGGTTAGTAAATAATGTTGCGGTGGTAAATAACATTGAAAATTTTAGAAATGTTTATTGCTGTGGCTGTTAAAAATAAAAAAATTTAAACAATGAAATTCATATAAATGCACTTCTAGAGGTGCTACATTTATGAAATTTCGCATAAATGTGAGGTACTCGTATATATATATATATATATAATATATATATAGATGCTTCTTACACATGATATATATATATATATGTATATAAGAGTATACAAAATTATGAGGCACCTCCAGATATGCTAGAAACTTGAAATTTGGTGGGATTATAGGTTTTTGGTCACAACCGAAGGAAGAAATCGGAACCTGGGAAAATTCCTATTTTGAGGGGCTATTTTGGCCCCTTTTTTCCCAATTTTGGCCCGTAAGAATACATGTAAATTGGTGTAGAGGTTTTCATATTTGCATTTTAAAATTACTTCCCCTCATGATATGAACTCGAGACTTAAACTATCGGTTAGTTTATAAATTGTAGTTTCTTATTTTAACGAAAAATTCAAATCCGAGTAGAATTTGCGTAATTTTATAGTTTTTATCGCAAAAAAGTGTTAATTTTTCTGGGGTTAACAATAGGCATCCTAGGCAACGGTCTTAATGCTTTCATATGGGTAAGCTTTTAATGGGAATCAGGGGCTTATATTTTAATGCCATTAATATTAACTGTACCTAGTAAGGATATCCGATATTTATATAATTCCCATTTTTGGAGCTTTTTTGCCCCAGTATTGCTCCATACGATAAAAAAATTTATGAGGCAGCTCCACATAACCTAGAGACATGAAATTTTGCACAAAAATATAAATTTCGATGTAACCGAAGATAAAAGTAAAAAATTTCAAAAATATCCATTTATAGGGGCGACATTTTGCGGTTTAGGTATTTCTATATGGGCTACAATGCTGAAATTTTTTCTTAAGTTAGAATTTACCAAATAACGAAAACGGGAATAAAGAAATTTGAAAATTTTTATTCGTTCGCCTGTAAAAAATTCTTAAATATTAAAAAATTTGACGAATGTTTATGTACTTTCTTAAGGTGCAGGAAGATGAAAATGTTAACCCAGGGTGGGAGTGGTGCTCCAGTTGTAAATAACAATAAAGTTTTTAGAAAAGTTTATTATTGTGGCTGTTAAAAAATCATAAATTTTATACAATTAAATTCATATAAATGCTTTCCTAGAGGTGCTACATCGATGATATTTTGCACAAATAAGAGGTATTCAAAACGGATCATGAGAACCTATAAAATGCTTATAATTATACATTTTAGGGGTTATTTTTACCCCAATATTATCCAAAAAATACACGTAATTAATTGCACTGTTGCAAAATTATGCATTTGAAAATAAATTGTCGTCTTTTATTCTTTACATTAAGGTGTGAAAATGCTTGCAGACTGCAAGCACACATTCACTAGTCATTCTATAAGCACTCTTCTTACAGAGGAGGATATACGATATATATAGGATATATATAGGATATAGGAGGATACTAATGTCTGGCCCAAACTACAATACCTGGAAAGCTGAAATTTAATGCATAGGTGAACCGAAAGAAATAACCGGAGGAATAATTGCAAAATAGCAGGAAGGCTTATTTTCTTGGCCGGTAAAAATTATAAACTATTTTAGTAACATTTCATGGTTTAGGTACTTCGATAAGTGCTATGAAGCTGAAATTTTTTCTACATGTAGGATTTGCCAAATAATGAAAGCTAAATATAGAAATTTGAAAATGTTAATCCGTCCGGACGTAATAAACTCTTAAATGTTTAACAAATTGACTAATGTTTATGTACTTTCTGATGATCCTGAAAGATGAATATTTTAACAGAGTTACGAAATAATGTTCTGGTGATAAATGACATTGAAAATTTCAGAAATATTTATTGTTGAGGCTGTTATATATTCAAAAATTTTAAACAATGAAATTCATATAAATGCACTTCTATAGGTGCTATATTGATGAAATCTTGCATAACTGTGAGTTATTCGTAAAAATGCTAAAAACCTATAATTATAAATTTTAGGAGTTGTTTATACCCCAATATTTTCAAAACAGAAAAACACGTAATCCGGAGCCGAGATGCGAACTTACGCATTGAAAATTATTTTCGGCTTTTATTTTTACTTTAAGGTGAGAGAAAATGCTTGCAGAATGCAAGCACACATTCACTAGTATTGGATATATATATAATGTGTATGAAGCGTCTTTATATTATAGATATAGATATATATATATATATCATGTGCAAGAAGCGTCTATATAGTATAGATATATATTATATATATATAGGAGGATACAAAATTATGAGGCATTTCCAGATGTGCTAGAAACTTGAAATTTGGTAGAATTATAGGTTTTTGTTCAAAACCGAAGGAAAAAATCCAAACCTTTCGAAATTCCAATATTTAGGGGCTATTTCGGCCCCTTTTTGCCCCATTTTTGACCCATAAGAAAACATGTAAATCGGTGTAGAGGTTTTTATATTTGCATTTTAAAATTATTTCCCATCAAGGTTCAAACACGAGCCTGAAACTATCGGATAGGATATCAATTGCAGTTTCTTATATTTGAAGGCGGAATTCAAATCCGTGTAGAGTAAAATTACAGTATATATCGCAAAAAAGTGGTAATTTTTCTTGGTCAAACAATAGGCTTTCTAGGCAACAGGATTAATGCTTTCTTATGGGTAAGCTTTCAATGGGAGTCATATGCATATATTTTTATGCCATTAATGTTAAAATATGCCTAATGAAGGAAATCTGATAGTGATATAATCCCCATTTTTGGGGCTTTTTGCACCAGTAGTGCTACATACGTGAAAAAATCTGATGTGGCCAACGGATGACTTTCTCCATATTTGGGATATAGATATTTAAATTATTATGAATATCATTATAAGGCAAAATTATTATTTCGTATCTTAAAAGAAAACAGTCTTCCTGATTGCCGTATATTATGTATATTTTGAATATGTTTACAGAATTCACCGCTACATGGTGGTGGCGCTGTATACAGGATATTACGAAAAAAGTTGAATATCACCGAAATCGATGGTCCTACGAAAATTTGTTTCAGGCAAACCTGGTAGAAATATAATTCTCTATAACATTGGTCCTCACGAAGATTACCAATAACGACGTTTTTAAGGAGATATTTGACGGAAACCGAAAAAACCGATTTTTTATCAATAATTCCTAAACAATAACTGCTATGGAAAATTGTTTCAAATGGAAGTTGTAGGAAATTGCATTCTCTATAACATTTTTATAGAATGTTATATATAATATTGATGTTTTAACAGAGGAATATCGCAAAAACCAAATCGAGTTCCGAATAAACCTCGACTACCGGTTAACCGTTATTGTCCAAAAACTAAGTATATTTTTCACACTGGTATGGGTCATAAATAGGGCAAAACCGCCCTTAAAATTTGAATTTTCAGCGTTTTTTTATCTTCGGTTGCAATGAAATTTTTATAATCAGTATAAATTTCAAGTCTCTAGGTCATATGAAGCTGCCTCCCCATTTCTCTTCTCGTATGGAGCAATACTGGGGCAAAACAGTCCCAAAACTGGGAATTATATCTATATCGGATTTACTTAATTAATCGTAGTTTAACGTTAATGGCATTACAATATAAGCCTCTGATTCCCATTAAAAGTTTACCCATATGAAAGCATTAAACCTGTTGCCTAGGAAGCCTATTGTTAAACCAAGAAAAGTTACAACTTTTTTGCGTTAAAAACTATACATTTACGCTAATTCTATTCGGATTTGAATTCTGTCTTCGAAAATAAGAAACTACAATTCATATCCTATCCGATAGTTTGAGTCTCGAGTTCGTATCTTAGCTTAACGTTATAAGTTTTTGTTCAAAACCGAAGGACAAAATCTAAAACTTTCGAAATTCCAATGTTGAAGGACTATTTTAGCCACTTATTGTCCCATTATTGGCCCATAAGAAAACACGTAAATCGGTGTAGAAGTTCTTATATTTGCATTTTAAAATTATTTCCCATCAGATTCGAACTCGGGACCTTAACTATCCGATAGGTTATAAATTGTAGTTACTTATTTTTGAAGACTGAGTCGGCCGGGTTAGACTGGCAGGTAGTGTGCCTGCCTTCTAATCCAAAGGTCGCGGACTCGAATCCCGCTTCGGGGATGGATGTTGTGATTCGTCTTGAGGTTTTTCCCCTACCTGCAGACAAGCCTAAAAATAATTGGCTTTGCGGGGAAGGCATCATTTAAAAAAAATCCGAGTAAAATTAGAGTAAATTTATACTTCTTATCGGAAAAAAGTGTTAATTTTTCTCGACCGCAACAATCAGCTGCGTAGGCAACAAGCTTAATCCTTTCATATGGGTGAGCTTTTAATGAGAATCGCTGGCTTATATTTGAATGTCATTAATATTAATCTACGACTGACGAAGGAAATCCTGTATTGATATAATCCCCATTTTTGGGACTGTTTTACTCCAGTATTGCTTCATACGAGAACAAAAATTATGAGGCAGCTCCATATGACCTAGAGACTTGAAAATTGGCATGATTATAAAAATTTCATTGCAACCAAAGATAAAATAAAATACTGCAAAAATTCCAAATTTTAAGGGCGTTTTGCCCTATTTATGCTGCATGCCAGTGTGAAAATTATACGGCAATTCTTAATGTTATACAAACATGAAATTTGGCAGAATTATGGGTTTTTAGTTAAACATAAGGAAGAAATCCGATATCTTAAAAATTCGAAATCTTAGCGGCTGTTTTGCCACGTAATTGCCCTATGCGACGAATAAAATTATAAGGCATTTCTAAATGTGCAACAAACTTGAAATTTGACACGGTTATATGATTTTGTAAGTAATAGATTGGGAATAATTCTCAATTGTAAAAATGCTTGCAGAATGCCCCTGAGTACCCCTCATTTCACCACCCCTTTTCTTTCCCACCCATTTTTCTTCTCCAAAACCACTCCTCTCCCCATTCTCTCTCTTTCTCTCCCTCTTTCGGCATTTTCAGCCCAGCATTTCTCCCACTCTCAACAACATCCTCCCCACCCACCCAATCCAGCTTCGCCGTTCTTTCTAATCCTTCCTTTCGCCGTATATATATATATATATATGTGTAAGTGTGTGTGTGTGCGTGCGGGTTTTTGTGTGTTTTAATGGTTGAGCAGTTGGTGAGAATAGTCCTAAAGGCACTATAAAAATTGCGGTGCTGATCCGTGCGCCGCTGATGTAATCTCCTGTTAGATCTCAGATTAACGGACTATTCAAAGAAGGCTACGCAAATATTTTGAAAGGAAAAAGGAAGCAAAAGAAACCCGAGAAGTAATTCTGCAAGCACGATCCCGACTTGGCTGATTAATAAACTTCAGTCAAACAAAGAACTGTCTTTGCTTAGAATAAACGTTTGGTTTTATGCTAGATAAGTTTGCGATTTTACTGTAGAATGTGTTAAATAAATTTAAATTGTCTCGCTTAATTTAACGTCTGAATAAAATACAAGTTAAAGTTCTTAGTCGTGCGATGACAGTTGAACGAACGAGCTGATGAATTCCGACTCCATAAATGGGTGCGAGTTAGATATCACCCTCCAAGATCAGATTTATGAGAGGCTTATTACCAAGCGCAATTTCCCATGTTATAATATGTTCACTTAAAACTTGCAGGCGAGCAACATCTGATATTTAAGTAAAACATGGTTTTTATAGCAAAAAGATGGTAGCGATTTAAAAAGTCAAGGAAAATACGTATAACAGCGACAACCTTGAACGGTTGAGTAGAACGATACATCTCGCTAATACTCCATCCGTGACCTTTCTTAGTGAATTGGTGGAAAAACGCGGCGCTATATCTTATTGACGAAGAGTTTAACGATATTTCGATATAAAACTAATGCGTTAGTGTCAGCAAATAATAATCTTTTCAAAAGGAATGAAAATAAGGAAAAAAAACACGAATATAAGAAAAAAGAAGAAATGAGGGATTCATTCAATGCAATAGCAAAGCAGTGGGAGAAAAATAAGATTTAAAAATTTTCTTTGCTTAAGGGGCGGAGGAATGTTCAAATTCTTTCCCAGTGCGGCTCACCTCAGACCAAGAAGTACATTCGGACATAGAAAACGCAAACCAAATAGAGCACGCGATCTCGCAACATACAGGCGAGAGAAAAATTATGGGATTGTTTAGAAATCTGCGGACACGATACATTCCTTTCGTCAAATCTATTCGCTTTCCCGGAGGGAGTTGGGGTGACGTATGCGGAGGTGAGATTGCAACATAGGTTCTTAACCTTTCAACGTGGTTTAATTTTGTATCCTAAATCCTATAGTGCCATAATTTTGTAAACATCGGAATGATCGTAAATAAAATCAAACCAACTTCAAAGTCAGTCCTGATATTTTCAAATACGTTTAGAAATAAAGAAGTGGAACAAAATAAATTATTAGTGCTAAGAATATACGCACCGCATAAGAGCACAACCGAGATGCTCACGAGCCGCTGGGTTTAGAGGGATGTAGGAACAGGGAGGAGGATAGGGAGAGAGGGAGGGAGAGGGAGGAGGATGCTGAGAGGGGGCTTATTTAGGAGGCAGGCAGAGAGGATATAGAAGGGGGAGTAAGAAGGGAGAAGGATATGTGAAAAGAGAGAGAGAGGCAATGGAGGAAAAGAGAAAGGAAAAACTTATTCTAAGAAGATGGCATTCTAGGAAGAGGAAGCGGGAAGGTGACGAGGGAGAGAGAAAACAGAATTTGGAAAGGGGCTTAGAAAAACGTCGCAGAATGTCTAAAGCAGCCGATCCAACGCGATATACTACTTCCTCCTCGATTCCATCTACGACCGTGTAGGCGTAGACTAGCGCCTCCTCGTGAAAAATAAAACAAAAGAAGGTCGTCTCTCATGACGACCGCTTTGGGAGAGAATCCTGTTGACCCCCTTGGTTCATTATAGGGCAGTGATGCGGGCAAATGTCAAGGTCTGAAACAGGAATGCCTAAAACCTTATCCTTCCGGAGGAGAGATCCTCCCCAAGACCTGTCCTCGCGCTCCCTCTCTTATGAAACCCTCACATTACACTCGGCCCCCTCTAATCCCCCTCCCTTCATCCACTTCCCACACGCGTACTTCTTCCAACACTCTCCTACCATTTTATCCCCGTTGCGAACACTCCCATTCACCTTAGAATTCCTCCTCCGCCCCGTAATCCATCCTCCACCTCCTCTCCTCCAAGCCTCCAAAGAACATATTCTCCCTCCAGTGTCGACCTTCATCCAAATTCTCACCAATAGCAAAGGGTATGCGGTTGGGAGTATGAGTAAGGGACATACGCATCCGAGGCGAAGGGGTTGCTGGGAAGGACATAGGAGAGGGGGGGGGGAGAGAGAGAGAGAGCTGTTGCCGAGGGGAAAAACGGCTCAGAAGGAAGCTAGGGTCGTTGGGGAATGCGGAGATTTAAGGGGAATTACGGAGGGCGAGAGGTGGATTATAGAGTCGAATAAGAAGGTCAGGGTCCGGCATTATATATGCGAATGTGGTGGAACGATTCTCTTTTTTTTTTTTTTGAAGGGCCCGCGTTCATTTGCTTAACGCGCGTTCGTTCCTATGCACCCTTGTCTCACTGTTGATGCTCTCCATGTCGTAATTAATATTCGCCACTTATCATTCTCATTTGTATAATAAGACGGAATTAAGCGCACAGCGAAAGGATCTCTCTCTCTCTCTCGCTCTCGCAATCCTCGTCTACACGCTGGCATTTATTGTATAATTTCCAAGGACTTGCAAAAACAAATGAATTACTCGGGGAAATTCTTCGATACGGCTGAGGCGAGGCACGAGACGAGAAGTCTTCGAACGTAATTTTCATCGGTTTAATAACCAACCTTGCAATAAATGGCTGTTCCAGTCTTCGATATAGAAACTGGGAATAAATATTAAGGTCGAGCACTAACGAATAGGTGAATAATCGCGACATCTCCTGAAAATAATTTGAAAAAATCGGTACAACATACATTGTACAAACTTTCTCATATATGGGTACTAATGCGTCGTTTAGTTATCTTTAGAAAATGAAAATCGTCTGAGCCTGTTTTTAGAGAAACCAATTTTTGCTGAAACTGCCCAAGAATAAACTAGCTTTATATTCATTCATTGAGAGAAATGAAATATGTAGTATTATTGTAGATGTATACCCAAGTAACTGTACGAAATATGATCAAAATCGTTAAAGCCGTTTTTGAGAAAATCGGATTGTTGTTAAAAAATTCGTAGAATAAACTACTTTTAATTATCGATCAGTTTCAACCATTTCTACGTATACTCTGCTCAGTGTGATAAAATGCCCATGTTCGAGATTTTATTCATTTTCGCTCTACCGTCTAGGCTCCAGAGCCAGTAACAGGCAGACAGACAGACGGCATTGCGAAAACCACTTTTTCGGATTCAGCGACACCTAAAACGTGTATTTCCGTGAAAATCTCGAGGTTGAATTTTTTCGCGAAAACAATACTTTCTCGATACTTCGTATAAGAAGGTGAAAATAAAAAGTCGAGATGACATTTAACTTTTTATCTCGCCTTTATATTCGTTAAAAATGTTATACTTAAGCCGAATTTTGCATAAATTCTTTGTTTTAGATAAAACTCGTGTCACGGTAAAAAACATCAAAATGTGGTTATAACATACAGACTTCCACGGGTTTATCAAAAAAGTATGAGCCATGTCTGGCTGTAAATCCGCATAAACAGTATTGGACATACAGTTAGTAGAGTCAATATAAAATTTTTACAATGGATTTACATAACTGTGTCGTTTATGCCTCTAAATGCTAAAAATCAATGTATTGGGGGAAAAGACGGAAATTTAACATATATAGTAGTCAAGAAAAAAAGGTACAACGTACATTGTACAAACATTCTCATATACTAATGCGTCGTTTAGTTATCTTTAGAAAATGAAAATAGTATGAGCCTGTTTTTAGAAAATCCTATTTTTGTTAAAGTTGCCCAAGAATAAACTACCCTTATATTCATTCGTTGAGAAAAATAAATACGTTGTATTATTGTACATGTATACTCAAGTAACTGTACGAAATTTGATCAAAATCGTTAAAGCCGTTATTGAGAAAATCGAACTATTGTTAAAGTTGCCTAGAATAAACTAGCCTTATATTCATTTTTTGAGAAATATGAACTATAGAGTATTATTGAAGACGTAAACTCAAGTAACTGTAGGAAATTTGATCAAAATCGTTAAAGCCGTTTTTGAGAAAATCGGATTGTTGTTAAAAATACGTAGAATAAACTACTTTTAATTATTGATCAATGTCAACCATTTCTACGTATACTCTGCTCAGTATGATAAAATGCCTAAGTACGAGATTTCATTCATTTTCGTTCGACCGTCTAGGCCCCAGCGCCAGTAACAGACAGACAGACGGCATTGCGAAAACCACTTTTTCGGATTCAGCGACACCTAAAACGTGTATTTCCGTAAAAAATCTCGAGGTCGAATTTTTTCGCGAAAACAATACTTTCTCGATACTTTGTATGAGAAAGTAAAAGCAATGTGACCTTTAAATAAATCATTGACAACGTAATTGGCCGATTTCTTTAGTATTGAAGCGAGCTGATTTTTTCTATTATTATTTAAATGCAAATCATGTGATTTCCAAAAATCTATCGCTGAAAACATCTGACATATTGTACTTGAGCGATATAATTTTAATTGCGATGATGAAGTTAAGCGGTTATATTTTATGAGATAACTGTGTTAATATTATACCGGGACAAAATGTGCGAAGAGAGAGAGATAGAGAGAGAAAAAGAGAGAGGGACAGGGGGGGAGAGGGGGAGAGAGAGAGAGAGAGAGACAGACAGACAGACAAACGACTTTATTTCGGGCGAAATTGAGACTATATAGTCCCTTCTTACATTTAACCCTACGTTATGAATTAGAAATGACAATAAAAATAATCACATAAACATACAAACAGAAGACAAATACATGAAACTAAATAAATGGAAAAAGAATAATAGAAAAAACAATTAAGAGATTGAATTACAAATTTGGATACTTCGAAAAAAAAAGAACACTAAGTATTTGTGGTAAAAATCTAGGAAAGACCTGACATGGCCTAGTAAAAAAACCACGCAGGAAAACACCCACGAAGAGAAGGGGGGTGGAAAACCCTGCGAAAATCCTACATACATGAAAGAACAATTGTGGAATTACAATTAGTACGTACAATTTTAAGATATCAAAAATCGGTACAACATACATTGTACAAACTTTCTCATATACTAATGCGTCGTTTAGTTATCTTTAGAAATTGACGATAGTATGAGCCTGTTTTTAGAAAATCCAATTTTTGTTAAAGTTGCCCAAGAATAAACTACCCTTATATTCATTAATTGAGAAAAATAAAATATGTAATATTAGTGTAGATGAATACTCAAGTAACTGTACGACATTTGATCAAAATCGTTATAGCCGTTTTCGAGAAAATCGGATTGTTGTTAAAAATGCGTAGAATAAACTACTCTTAATTATTCATCAATGTCAACCATTTCTACGTATACTCTGCTCAGTATGATAAAATGTCCAAGTACGAGATTTCATTCATTTTCGCTATGCCATCTAGGCTTCAGAGCCAGTAACAGACAGACAGACAAACAGACACACAGACAGACGGCATTGCGAAAACCACTTTTTCGGATTCAGCGACACCTAAAACGTGTATTTCCGTTAAAATTTCGAGGTCGAATTTTTTCGCGAAATCAATACTTTCTCGATACTTCGTATGAGAAAGTAAAAATCAGAAGATAGAGAGAGAGAGGAAGGGAGAGAGGGAGAGAGAGAGAGATAGAGGGAGGGAGAGAGAGAGGGTAAGAGAGAGGGAGAGGGGGAGAGAGAGGGAGAGAGAAAGAGAGACCCAGAATGAAATTTTCATTTTATTGTGGGCGTCCATATTAAGTTCTCCAAATAGAATTCTCTCAGGATTCCTCATTCGTATTCATGGTATTGCACTATTATTACATTTATCATCTTAGATGAACATTTAACGTATTTAAAAAAATTGAATATACAGTTTCCATTATTAATTTTAATATTCAGATATATGCTATATAAAAACGATATATGCTTAACAGAAAAGTTTTGTCAATTTTTGCCAAGATTTGAGGAAATCAAACACGTCTCAGCGGAACTATGGCTAGAACATTTTTCTATACATATATTTTCATTTTCCCAATGTCTTTGCTTTTGCAATCGTTTTTCAAGGAATCGTAGGTGACCAGAAGCCAAGTATAAAAGATAAATAACGGATTATAAATTTCTGCTAACAGAAGGCTTTATGTTACCGACTAGCATAAGTGCCATATGCAATGTTAACCTAGAATTCATTCATTCTGAAAAGTGAATAAAAGGACCGTGTAGATACATATATTTCTTTCAACTAAAATAGCCACTCTTAACAGATTTTAATGGATTAATGCATTAGCATTTCAATTTCATGAAATAAGCAGAATTCCGGTAACAAAAAAATTTGTTCAATCTTCAATTACCTCTGGTAATACTTTAAATAGATTTTGGAATAAAATGTACCTTAATATCGTTTAGCGTCCGCTCACCACTCTGGACTTCTCAGTTTCCGAAACAACAACTTTCAATAGTTTTAAATTGATTTCTGCTTTGAATTGGTACTTTCCTGTTAACGGGAATACTTCAAAAAATAAACACGTGTTTTTGTGATATGTTGTGATATTTTGTTTGTTAACAATGCGGAACAAATCTCGTTAAGATATTTAAATGATGAATTTGTGGAGCTTGCCGAGGAGTGAAGAAGAAGCTGTATCTTTGCTACAAGACCATGATATTTTATCTAAAGGGCGAATGTGCAAGAAGGGCCATATTACGAAACTTTACTTCTGTGACAGAATATTTTGGAAATGCAACGCGAAAGCCTGTCAGCAGAAGCATTCATGTGGCGACAACATAACAAAGAAATCGACATATTTACAGCTATTTTAAATGCCATAAAGACATATTGGCCCCCTAGTAACATAAATTTAGATTGTATTAGTAATTATGTTGCTTTAATTAATAAATAAGTTTCAAAAAAGTAACTTTTAAGTAATTCCCTCGTTGTTACGCATTGTTAACAAACAAATACGTCGTAACATATCACAAAAATACGTGTTTATTTTTTGAGGTATTCCCGTTAACAGGAAAGTACCCTAAATACTTGAGTCTATTCAATACAACTTCCACTTTACATACTGTAAATTCCGAAGTAACTCCTTTTATAATAGGCAATGCTAGCCTAAAATTAATTCATTCTGTAAAGTGAATACTAAATAAAGTTTTCTTTAAACTATAATAGCCACTGTTATTAGATTGAAATGGATTATAAGCCTTAGAACATACTCTGTATTAAATAAGCACCAAAATTCCTTTTATAAAAACAAATCAATTCATTAAAAGATCCACTGTTGTTTCTTCGAAAATTATCTGTTAACAGTTTTAAATGTCCTTTTAATTTTAATTGAATTTTAATTTATATTTGTTTCCAAATTTCGGCCATTTTTACGAAATTAAATCGAGGAATAACAATATAAATTCGTAAGCACGTATGGTTTACAAAGAATTTAATTTAAGAATGCTTTTTATTTCCAATTTTTCTAAAACGACACTTTTGATACTTAAATTTTTTTATATTTACGTTAACATACGTATTTTTCACAAAACACGCCAATCTCTCCCCTTCCTTCCTCTCTCTCTCTCGTATTGAAGCTAACAATGATAATGGTCGTCATAGCAACTTCAAGTTAAAATGGCGAGATTTCCACAAAATATGCAAAATAAACGGTTAACATGGAATATTTCGAAATGTGGGCGAAAAAAGACGAACGGAATAAGAAACTTTATAAATTTTTCTTCAATATGGTTCAAATCCGAAAGTCGTCTGTTAATTTCTTCTAATTTTAATTTCCAAATGAATAAAAGCCTGCACGTCGAAAAATCGCGTTTTACATGTAAAGTAATGGAAAATGGAAATGCCTCTCTTTTAGACGAACCAAGTAATTTTTTCTCGATTTAAATTTGTCATCACCTGAAAAAGTGTTAATCAAGCATCCCCACCAAATTTCGAGTTTCTATCATTATTATTTATCGAGTTATTGGCGTTTGCATAGCGTGACCAACCAACCAACCAACGGACGACGGCTATTATTATATAAAATGATGTTCAAAGGGAAACTATATTAAAGTAATTGTCTCCTATTTGCAAGGAACCTTCATCTTCTACTCACTCCACTTTCCCATTGCTTAATTCTTGCGCGACACGTTAAAACCTCTATTCACGGGATTTCGCGGCGCGACTGGACTTTTATCATCGCGCAAACGACCACTCCTCAGACGCATTTATTCGAAAGATAAAAGATGACGGATTCCTGAGCTATTCTACGCGTGAAATTTCTTTCCGACGATTTTCCAATCACGGGATAGTTGGAGAAGACATCAATTGCCGAGCGCTAAAAACGAAAAAAAAGAGCCTTAAATTCTGGAGATGGCTAGAAGCAGAAGGAGAGGATGAAAGCGGAACCCAGTAACCGGCTTACCTTGGCAGCTGCGTCTCTTCTTCCACTTCCACTTCCACAGACCGTTGGACCCAGGCGAGAGAGTTTGGGTTGGGAGAGGGAGGACATAGGGAGTTGGGGGGATAATGGGAATTTGGAGGTGGGGGAGGAACGAAAGGGTGGGGGGGGGGATAGGTCGCCCAGATAAAAATCTCTTTAAAGAAAAACGTAGTATGTAAACTCGTTGAGAGATTACTGTATGAGAATAATTAAAGGTTATTCCGCCATCTCCAAGGTTTGTCCTGGGAAGGTGCGAATGTGGTCATTACGGAGAACAAAGGGAAAACGTGGGCCATATACTCGTTTATATTGTGTTTCTATCGCTCTCCGCCGTGTTTGCGTTGTTAGTGAAATGCTGTCGGAAAACGACAGTCAAGTGCTGCAAATTATGTCCGGACATCGTTAAATAATAAGAATGTCTCCGTCGATTTCATAATTTCATACCCGAGTCATGTAGTATGAAAACATCTTAGAATTATCTTCTAAGATTTTCAATATTCGCAGATATTCGTAATCGTGTATTGCATAAACCAATAAAAATTCATGCATAAAATTATATCATCGTAAGAATATATTTCATTAATTTCTTTTGAATATTATAGTAAATATTTTTACTAAAGGACATAAACGATACGTTAATTTTAACTTGGTGTAATCATTTTACGAAATGGCCGTAGCTTCTTCAGGCTATTTTTTTATCGATTATGGAATACGTCATTGTATGTACTCATAAAACCCCTTTTAGAATAAAACTCGAACCTCAACGTCATGTTTTAACAACCGAACGCGAAAGTTATAACATTTGAGGATCGTCCTTCAGAGGAAATTATATGAAATAGGAAATATAATTCTTCCAATATAAAAATGAACATATTCTTGTAAAATTTTAATCTTACAAATGGAATGGATCAAGTTAATTAGCCAAAGTCAGAAAATAGTATTCACGCACAAAACGAAACCTATACAAACGTGCGTGAGATATTCATTCTCATTTATGTTCTAAAATATAAACTACTTTACTGAGTTAGTTGTAGCGGTTAAATATAAACTGGAGATGATTGTGGTTTCTTGTTTTGTCGAAATTTACCGATTAAAATGTTATTAAATTGTAACAAAAAGCATGTAAGCAAAACGTATGCCATTTTACTTTCTCATACGAAGTGTCGAGAAAGTATTGTTTTCGCGAAAAAATTCGACCTCGAGATTTTCACGGAAATACACGTTTTAGGTGTCGCTGAATCCGAAAAGGTGGTTTTCGCAATGCCGTCTGTCTGTCTGCCTGTTACTGGCTCTGGAGCCTAAACGGTAGAACAAAAATGAATGAAATCTCGTACTTAGGCATTTGATCATACTGAGCAGAGTATACATAGAAATGGTTGACATTGATCAATAATTAAGAGTAGTTTATTCTACGAATTTTTAACAACAATCCGATTTTCTTAAAAACGGCTCTAACGATTTTGATCAAATTTCCTACAGTTACTTGAGTTTACGTCTTCAATAATACTCTATAGTTCATATTTCTCAAAAAATGAATATAAGGCTAGTTTATTCTAGGCAACTTTAACAATAATCCGATTTTCTCAATAACGGCTGTAACGATTTTGATCAAATTTCGTACAGTTACTTGAGTATAAATGTACAATAATACTACCTATTTCATTTTTCTCAATGAATGAATATAAGGGTTGTTTATTCTTGGGCAACTTTAACAAAAATAGGATTTCCTAAAAACAGGCTCATACGATTTTCATTTTCTAAAGATAACTAAACGACGCATTAGTATATGAGGAAGTTTGTACAATGTATGTTGTACCGATTTTTTAAATTTTATACGCGATTAAATTATTCAGCAGTGACATTTCTCGTAATTCATCAAAGAATGTTGGAGGTATTATTATTTCCATAGTTTCGGCGATATGTACCTTTGTTTGTTGGTCTTATGTAACGCTACACCCGCTCGCTATAAAAATGCGAATAATATTTATTTTTTTACATGCGAATCCGGGACCCCATCATTGATAGCTAATCACCCCTGTACCAATAACTCTAGAAAGAATAGAGATAGTAACTCTAAATTTGGTAGGAATTCTCGATATATTATATATATATATATATATATATATAAAGGTGATGACGAAAAAAATCTCGAAAAAAGTCCTGGGTTCGACTGTAAGGAAGACATTTCCATTTCCATAAGGTAACACGTAAAAATCGACTTTTCGGCGTGCAGGCTTTCATTCTATTTTAGATTAAAATTAGAAAGAATCTTCGGATTTGAACAATTTTGAAGAAAACATTATAAAGTTTCTTATTCTGTTAGCTTTTTCCGTCTACAAATTGAAATCGCTCATGTTAAACGTTTAACGCACATATTTTCGGGATATGTTGCCATTTTAACGGGATGTTGCCTTACATGCCAATTACATTGTTAGACCTCGATATCATATTGTTATTTCAATCCTTATTGGTATAAACGGGCTTTCAATGCTTTTAATACGAGAGGGGGGGGGGGGGGGGGGGGGTGAGAGGGAGAAGGAAGACTAGGGAAATTATTTTCATAGGAATTAAAGTAAACAGCATTTGTAAATTAATATACTGAATATAAATTCAATCTCGTTCGTGGAATAATATACGCAATCATTTTAAGTTTAAGATATAATCGTTCTCACTTCGGAAATTTCGGTATGACAACATAATTTTGAATTTTTTTTACTCCCTTCATTTTTGACGGGCGATACTCTAGTTACATAATAAAGAAACAAAATGAAGTGGACTGCCGATGACAATGGGAAGAATAAACATAATTTCAATTGCGAAACGAAAGGTCTAACAATAAGAAGTTTTAGACATGCTAATTAAATTCTAAATCGAATGAATAAAATGGACAATGTCACGAATCGGAAATGTAAATCGTTGAAAATATTATGGGTCTGCCATAATTAAAGTCGCAGAAACTTTACTAAAGACGGAGAAAATTAATATATTAACCAATATCATCTCTGTATTCCCTAACTTTGAAAATGTCATCTTCCTAGGCCTTTTGGCCAAGCAACATTTTCAGCGTTAGTCCACGAAAAGGTGAAATCATAAGGAATTTTTTGCGCTTTTTTTAAAAACTGCACATTTGATATTCAAATATTATGTACATTGCACCACTGAATTAAGTAGGGCGTGTAGTCTTACAATCCTCTTATGTCCGAAGCGCTTTTTACCGATATTCTTAGATTACAAGTTTTTGTATTCGCGAGTATCTCTATCACTCTCCCGTGTGAGCACAAAAGGCGCATTTGATTCGCGAACACACTTTTTGCGCAATTTAAATTTAGTCTTTGGGTAATGAGAAGCGAGAGACCAATTAAAGTCCTAATTTGCCACACGAGGCGGCGGCGATACAATAGAAGTGGCGCTCATCTCGAATCCGCTCATTCATCTTTCAAAATAATCGCTTTCGCTCTTTGCTGCACTCATTTTTTGATGGCCTTGGTAGACGGATGGTTAGAGTATCTGCCGACCGTTAATAAGGTCGCGGGTTCGCATCCCGCCTAGGACATGGATGTTTGTGTTCGTCAGTGTTCTTTTTGTTCTTCTTTTGTTAGTTTGACAGTAAAAATGGCTGCAACTGAACAAGAAAATGCGCAATGTGTCTTGTGGTACGCAAAAACTGAATCAATAACAGTGCAACGCAATTTTTGGTGCGTTTACGGGAGAGGTGCACCCCACAAGTCCTCCATAGAGCGCTGGTATGAAATATTTTTTGCTACAGGCAGCGTGCATAATGTGAAGCACGGGCGCACACCAGTTTCAGAGAAGGCTGTTAACCGCATTCAACAAGCGTTTCAACGAAGTCCGCATAAATCCATCAGGAGAGCCTCATGTGAGCTTGCCATTCCAAGAAGCACTCTGCATAAAGTTCTTCACAAACGTCTTCATTTACATGCATACAGGGTGCAGTTGTTACAGGCCTTGCAGCTAAACGATTGTCCAAAACGCAAAGACTGCAGTAGAAATGCTTCACCGCATTGATAGCGATAATGAGTACTTGGCCAAAGTGGTGTTCTCAGATGAGTCAACTTTCCACATTAGCGGCAAAGTTAATCGGCACAAGGTACGCATCTGGGGTTCAGAGAATCCACATGTGACACAGGAAATTACACCTGACAGCCCCAAGGTGAACGTATGGTGTGCGTTAATGAGGGACAGAGTCATTGGTCCATTCTTCTTTGCTGAGCGAACAATAACGGGAACAGTTTACCTCGACATGTTGGAGCTTTATGTGGCACCTCAGTTAGAAGATTTGCAACCCAATATCGTTTTCCAGCTAGATGGTGCGTCGCCACACTGGAGTTTACCTGTCAGAACTTTTCTGGACAAGACTTTTCCCCAGCGGTGAATTGGACGTGACGAACCAACACCGTGGTCGCCCGACATAACCCCACATAACTTCTTTCTGTGGGGTTATGTTAAGGATTTGGTTTACGCAACTGCAGTACCGGATTTGGAGACACTGAAGACACGGATAACTGGTGCAATTAACAGTGTGACACCTGTGATGTTGGAAAATACGTGGCAGGAATTGGAATACCGGTTGGACATCTTACGAGCAACAAATGGAGCTCATGTAAAGATTGATCTATAAATTTGGAGAGTTACTCTAATCGTTTCTTGAATTTTGCTTACTTTGCACTTTCCATTAAAAAATTACATGCACATGAAATGGGTGGATCGGCTTGTGGACACCCTGTATATTCATTCGGGGCCAATATGCTGCATCCACTTGTTATGTGCTCTATTGTCTCAATCTGGCTTTTTCATTTTCTACATTTATCATATGATATTGTTGGATCTTTAATTGTGTATTTCAGATAGTCCGTGGTTTTGATGACTTGGTCCTGTTTAGCAATGTAAAAACTTTCGGTCTCCGAAAATAGTTGTCCATTGCTTAGCTATTTATTCGGTCCTTCTTTTTCTATGTGCGCTTGTGATAGTTGGTATGGGTGTTTTATTTTTCCAGGTTTCCATTTCTCGGGTATCTGTTATTATGTGGTTATTAGGTTCATATTGCTGGTTTTTGAGTTTTAATGGTGTGGCAGAATTGTCTATTGTGGTTATGGCTTTATGCAGCTCGCTGTCCTGTCTTGTGTAGAAATACTTCCTTTGGTTCTGTATTTGTTTATGATGCAGGTTCGCGATGTCTATGCATCCACGTCCTCCTTCCTTCCTTGGTAAGGCGAATCTTTCTACAGCTGAGTGTTCGTGGTGGATGCGAAACCTGCCACATGTTACCCTGGTTAGTGTATTGAGTGCATTTAGTTCTGTATCTGTCCATTTAATGATACCAAAAGAGTAGGTTGTTATTGGGATAGCATACGTGTTTATTGCGGTTATTTTGTTCTTTCCGTTTACTTCAGTTTTTAGGATTTCATCTAGGCGTGATTTATATTTCGTTCGTATTTGCTGTTTTATAATGGTGTGGTCTATTATGGATGTCTGTAAAAAGCCTAGATATTTATATTGTTCTCCTTCTGTCATGCCTATTATTTGTTGTTCGGTGGTGTTGAGCGTGTATCCTTCGTTTCAGTGGTATTCCTTTTTCGATGTGGCATGTTCTACATTTGCTGATACCAAAATTCATCTTGATGTCGTTACTGAATGTTTCTATTAAGTTTAGTTCTAATTTGAGCTGTTCATTATTTGCTGCATAGAGTTTTAGGTCATCCATCTATAAAAGGTAATTGAATTTAAAGTTACTAGCTGATTCCGCGCAATCTTTGCGCGGTGAATTTTCAATTGATTTATAAAAAATCGGTACAACATACATTGTACAAACTTTCTCATATCCTAATGCGTCGTTTAGTTATCTTTAGAAAATGAAAATCGTCTGAGCCTGTTTTTAGAGAAACCAATTTTTGTTAAAGATGCCCAAGAATAAACTACCCTTATATTCATTCATTGAGAGAAATGAAATATGTAGTTTTATTGTAGATGTATACTCAAGTAACTGTACGAAATATGATCAAAATCGTTAAAGCCGTTTTTGAGAAAATCGGATTGTTGTTAAAAAATTCGTAGAATAAACTACTTTTAATTATCGATCAATGTCAACCATTTCTACGTATACTCTGCTCAGTGTGATAAAATGCCCATGTGCGAGATTTTATTCATTTTCGCTCTACCGTCTAGGCTCCAGAGCCAGTAACAGGCAGACAGACAGACGGCATTGCGAAAACCACTTTTTCGGATTCAGCGAAACCTAAAACGTGTATTTCCGTAAAAAATCTCGAGGTCGAATTTTTTCGCGAAAACAATACTTTCTCGATACTTCGTATGAGAAAGTAAAAATGATGTAAAATAAGTTGATCTCAATAATTCACATTTAACTCTAAAAATGCATTTCCTTACACGAGAATTGATCGCGAACTTTTATGTTTTTCTTTTTATTCAAATATATGTCCTTTCTCACGCATAAATTTTAAATTAAATGAGAATAGGTACACCTTATTTTTTTAAACACATTACATGGTTTTCTTCTCTTCATTGATATTGTACATAATGTGTTTAAAAAAATAACGTGTATCCCTATTCTCATTTAATTTAAAATTTATGCGTAAGCCTATTTGCGTTAATAAACATTATGGATGTATAATATAATGGTTCTACTTACAAAGAGATAAGATTCCAGTATTCAAACGATGATAGGAAGATTCAACTGCTTTGATTGAATCATTAGAAATGCTTCCCATACGCAGTTAACTGAATATTTATCCGTAAATATTTATGTTACTATGTATAAATTTTGACATTGCTACTGAAAATTTCGATGCTTAAACAAAGTACAAAGCGAATAACGCTATTCTTTCACTTATTTGAAGGTTTAATTGGCATTAATTGAATGGGAGGCAACAATGACGGTCGCCTTTACTACGTCCGGAAAGAGTACGAAATATCCGTAAAATTTAGAAAAAGAATGCGTATTTCAGAATGATTCGATCGTGTAACAGGAGAAAATCGCAAAAATAAGATAGTATAGAGTTTTAGCTGTCGAATAAATCAAAATCGAAGAAAATCGGTCTATATTTACGTGTTTTAATAAATGAAGGAAAAAAACCTTGCACTCTGAAAAATCAAAAATCCCGTGTAAACTTATGGGAAAATATAATTGTCTCCTGGATTCGAACCCGGGACTTTATGAAAATGAGAATAGTTTTCTAGGGACCTCCTAGCTTGTAGAAACAAAACGCAGTTTACCGTATATCTCTACGACGAACGGCTTTTGAGATACAGGGCGGGACGGACGGACGGTCGGCTATTATAGATATAGATTCTGTTGGTTGTTGTTGATGTTATAAGCATATTGTGATCGATTTGACAGATTGGGAAGTGGGTTTAGTGCGATGTAGAACCATAAAGCACTTAGTGAGTCTCCCTGAAAGATTATTCTGGCAATTTTAATTTCTTTGCTCTTGAGAATGTTTGTGGATGTTTGCAATTGGATTCGCGTTATTATTATTATTCCCGAGAGATACGCGTGCGCAGCCAATAAAACAAAACGTCTTCCATTAAAAAAAATCCTCTTTGAAATTCCTTCCGCCGGTCTTGGCGTAAGGTTAGGAGAATATCTAAACAAATCTCTTCCGGAGAAAGAGACGCCTTTGTGAATTTCAATGTATTCCCTTGACATTTACCGCGATCTCGAGTGGTATCGCTTGTTTAAAGAACGATTTCTCAATTCTTAAAAAACATACTGAAACCTATAAAAGGATGCAAAGCTATTCCTTCGAGAAAAACTATTTTTTCCGATGTGTTTACCCCTCTGATCTGCTCGTTCTTTATGGTGTCGGTCTCATATGGATGTTCGGTGCGATGTTAACAAGAGAAAGGCGAAACAAGAAAAGAGATGCGATTGAAGAAGAGGCGAATAAAGTTATACCGTCATCCGCTCTCCGGGTTCCTCTTCAATCAGCGGAAGTCAGCTCTCATCAGCGTAGCTGTCAACACGTTACGCGAACAGTTGAGAGGGGAAAGTGAGGCGAAATTTCCGCCGCCTCAACGAAGGAATTGCCCTTGGAGCAAACATATTATGAAAAGTGACTGTTGAGATTTTTTTCCCGAATAAAGAACGTTTTGGGAAGTGTCCTATTACTGCCGGATTGCGACTTGAAAGAAGGACATTGTTGTTTGCATTGCATCCAGATTATTTCCGAAACATATTCACGGAAAGTATTTCATTGAAAATGGTGAATCGGTTGGTCATAAGTCGACCCCTGTATGTTTCTGTGTAATGTTGACAAAAGAAAAAATCTGATGTGGCCAACACATGACTTTCTCCATATTTGGGGCATAGATATTTAAATTATTATGAATAATATTATTATTTCGTATCGTAGAAGAAGACACGTCCTTGCCGTAAATTACGTATATTTTGAATGTTTACAGAATTCACCGCTACATGGTGTTGGCGCTGTATACAGGTATTAAGATAAAGCGAAATATATCCAAAATGGATGGTTCTACGAAAATTAGTTTTAAAAAAAACTTGGAAGAAATATTATTCTCTACAACTTTGGTCCTTACGAAGATTACCAATAACGATGTTTTTAACGGAAACCGAAAAACCGGTTCTTTATAAATAACTCCTGAACAATAACTCCTATAGAAAATTGTTTCAAATGAAAGTTGTTGGAAATTACATTTTGTATTACCTTTGTATAGAATTGTATATACAATAATGATGTTTTAACGGAGAAATATCGCAAAAACCGAATCAGGTTTCGGATAAACCTCAACTTTCGTTTAACCGTTATTGTCCAAAAACTAATCAGTTCTTTGTGCTCATGCTAAAGTGTTATATATGAAGTTTGGAAACGATATGGAATGTACTTTTTGAGTTAGAGCGCCCACAATCACATACACACACACGCAAATACACAGCCATCATTCCGAAAATAGTCTAAACGTGTATTTCGGTTTAAATCTCGAAATCGATTTTTTTCATGATCACAATACTTTCCCATTACTACGTATGGAGAAAGTAAAAATGCTATATTTAAGTTGACGACAGTTATCTTTAAGCATACTATAATAGTTTGAAGAAACATATTTGGAAAATTCTCCTCAGATTGATATTCTTTGATATCCCATGCGTATATCAAATAAAGTTTTAATGCTGATTTATTATAGTTTATATGTTGATATCGTATAGATGAGTTCAATTGGTGAATCTTGCCACTAGGATTCATTCTTACTCTTGTAAAGTGCGATCATCTATCTATCTGTCTCTCTGTCTGTCCGTCCGTCCGTCCGTCCGTCTGTCTGTCTATATATATAAATATATAGCCCAACTAGGTGTTGACGAAGGGATCAGCCCGAAACTTCCAACCTCTACATATGTGTCTTTCCAATGCCCCATCGGCTTTCCTTCCGGGTTTCCTTCAACACCTATTTGTCCTAAATATCCTCATTTACCTTCCCTCTTCCGTAGTATTTATATATATATATATATATATATGTATGTATATATAATGTTGTCGGTCAATACGGACTTGGGAAAAGAAACCGAGGAGGAGAAAAACTGGTAGAAATATGCGATAATAACGCTCTAGTAATAACTAATACATAGTTTAAAAACCATAAACGAAGGCTGTACACATGGAAAAGCCCAGGAGATAGAATGAGATGCCAAATAGATTACATCCTAGTAAAACAAAGATTCAGGAACAGCATAAAAAATGCTAAGACATTACCAGGAGCAGACATTGATTCAGATCACATCCTTCTAATAGTCGATGTAACTACAAAGCTGAAACAAATAAGGAAACGAGAAGAGATAAACAGACTTGGGACCTAGAAAAACTGAAAGAAAAGAAAGATCCATTCAGCCTTAGGAATTTGGAAAAACAAACCGAAGACTGAGGATACAGAATGGAAGGAAATTAAAACCAGCATCAAAGATACCTTGAATAAAGAGACTGGGAAACAAGAGAAGAAAATCAAAAAACCATGGATCACTAAGGAAATGCCAGAGAAAATGGATGAGAAAATAAAATGGAAAAATATTAACAGTGAAGAAGGTAAAGCCGATTATAGACGCATAAACAATGAGATGAGAAGGGTAACAGATAAAGCTAGGGAAATTTGGATAAAAGAAAAATGTGAGGAAATACAACAGATGGAGAAGTTAGGACGGTACGATATGATGTACGCTAGGGCAATGGAGTTAGAAGAAGCCTAATGGGATTCGTGGTAAAGGAGTTAGTAATACAGATGGAAAAATAGTCGCAGAACCAAAGGATGTAGCACAGGTATGGGAAGAATACATTAAGGAACTATACAAAAATCAGGCAGGATTGGTACAAATGGAACTGGAAGAAGACAATTGCATTGAAAAAGACAACTTGGGACCAAGTATTATGAAAAGTGAAGTAGAAAAGGCGATACTGGAACTAAAGAAAGGAAAAGCTACAGGCAGCGATGGAATACCGGTAAAGGTACTTAAAGTCATCGGATCGGAAGGACTAAAAGTGATTACGAAACTAATTAACAAGATTTACGACTCGGGAGAGTGGCCTCAGGGTTTCTTAGATGTATCAATGATCCCTCTAAAGAAGAAGCCAAAGGCAAAGCAGTGTAAAGACTACAGAACGATATCCCTAATATCACATACTTCGAAGATCATCACGAGGATTCTTAATAAAAGACTAGAGAAAAAGGCCAAAGAAATGCTAGGGAAAGATCAATTCTGCTTCGGAAAATGACGTGGAACCAGAGATGCTATCGGTGTAGTGAGAATCATATCAGAAAGGGCAATAGAGTACAGTCAAGATTGCTGCGTATGTTTCGTCGACAGGAAGAAGGCCTTTGATAGAGTAAATTGGGTACTGCTGATGAGAATATTAAAGGATATAGGTGTAGACTGGAAAGACAGGAGACTGATCAGTAATCTATATGTGAATCAAGTTGCAAAGTTCAGGTTGGAGAATACGGACACCAGCGGAGTACATATCGGTAGAGGAGTAAGACAGGGCTGCTGTCTATCGCCGGTTCTATTCAATATATATGGAGAGGGACTAATGCAGGAAGCGTTAGAAGGCACGGGAGATTTCAAAATCGGAGGAAGGATATAAGAACAGTGAAATACGCGGATGATCAAGTACTTCTAGCAAGAAAGGAAAAGGAACTCCAGAAAACGATAAATAGGCTAGTGATAACAGGTAGAAAATATGGTATGGAAATTAATACAGAAAAATCCAAGGTTATGCGAATATCAAGTAAAGAAGAAGAAAATTTGAACATAAGTATCGGAGGAAAGCCATTAGAACAAGTTTCAGATTAAAAATACCTTGGAAGCATCATAACGAGAGAAGCAAAATGTACCGAGGAAATCAGGCCTAGAATAAGAAAAGCAAAAGCCGCTTTCAGAAGAAAGAATCTCCTATTAACGGGAAATATAAAGCAGGAAATCAGCAAGAGGTGGATAAAATGCTATGTATGGAGTATAGCTTTGTATGGGGCAGAAACATGGACGCTAAGGAAAAATGATATTAAATACTTGGAAAGATTCGAAATGTGGACATGGAGAAGAATGCTGAAGATAAAATGGACAGAGAGGGTGAAAAATGAGGAATTACAACGAAGAATAGGAGAGAAGCGAGCGATTATACAGACTATCAGAAAGAGGAAGGCGAACTGGATTGGGCATTACCTGAGGAGAGAGTGCATCATTAAAGAAGTGCTAGAAGGAAAACTGGATGAAAAAAGAGAAAGAGGTAGGAAAAGGTTTCAGCTGGTAGACGACTTGAAAGGGAAAGAGAGCCATCAGGGCATGAAGAAAACTGCGGAAAATAGGAGTATATGGAGAACCAAGTTTAACCATGAATAATCAGGGACCTGTCAACGGACAGACTACCTATGATGATGATGATGATGATGTATACAGGGCCGTGCCCAGACATTTTTCCGCCTGAGGCGAGATATAATATGGCGCCCCATTAATGTTTTACTTTCTCATACGAAGTATCGAGAAAGTATTGTTTTCGCGAAAAAATTCGACCTAGAGATATTTACGGAAATACGCGTTTTAGGTGTCGCTGAATCCGAAAGTGGTTTTCGTAATGCCGTCTGTCTGTCTGTTACTGGCGCTGGAGCCTAGACGGTAGACCGAAAATGAATGAAACCTCGTACTTAGGCATTTTATCATATTGAGCAGAGTATACATAGAAATGGTTGACATTGATCAATAATTAAGAGTAGATTATTCTACGAATTTTTAACAACAATCCTATTATCTCGAAAACGGCTCTAACGATTTTGATCAAATTTCGCACAGTCACTTGAGTTTACGTCTTCAATAATACTGTATAGTTCATATTTCTCAAAAAATGAATATAAGGCTAGTTTATTCAAGGCCACTTTAACAACAATTCGATTTTCTCAGAAACGGCTCTAACGATTTTGATCAGATTTCCTACAGTTACTTGAGTATACATTTACAATAATACTACGTATTTCATTTTTCCCAACGAATGAATATAAGGCTAGTTTATTCTTGGGCGACTTAAACAAAAATTGGATTTTCTAAAAACAGGCTCATACGATTTTCATTTTCTAAAGATAACTAAACGATGCATTAGTACCCATGTATGAGAAAGTTTGTACAATGTATGTTCTACCGATTTTTTACTAATTGTAAGTAATTTTATTATATCATATGTTAGTCGATAACGATAGGGAATTATAAAAATCTATTTATCAAATCCTTAATTTCATTTCAGATCGATCTAAACTTTTGGTTAAATTTATTATCAAGTACACTTCAAGTAGTTGATTTATTTGTGTGGAACTAAACACATTTAAATGAAAATTTGAAATCGTATTATAGGCTTCGACAGGGCTGGCTCAAGACATTCATGCGCCCCAAGCAGATTTAAATTATGGCGCACATAGAGTCATACAAGTTATATGATGAATAGTTTATTAGTTTAATAAGATACAATTGTTTGGATTTTGTGTGTATTTTCATGAATGATGAAATGAACCGCATTTTCACTTGTTGAAGAATTTATGTAAAGACCCGGATTGTTTTTTCAGTTCTAATTAGGTCTTATAGTTAGCCTTTCTTTTGCGATATTCAGCAACAGTAAATTTTTTATGGCCGACCATCGTTCTCTTTAAAAACTGTAAAATAGTAAGGTATGGCCTCTTAATTTTTACTTTCTCATACGAAGTATCGAGAAAGTATTGTTTTCGCGAAAAAATTCGACCTCGAGATTTTTATGGAAATATACGTTTTAGGTGTCGCTGAATCCGAAAAAGTGGATTTCGCAATGCCGTCTGTCTGTCCGTCCGTCTGTCTGTCTGCTACTGACCCTGGAGTCTAGATGGTAGAGCGAAAATGAATGAAATCTCGTACTTGGGCATTTTATGATACTGAGCAGAGTATACGTAGGAATGGTTGACATTGATCAATAATTAAGAGTAGTTTATTCTACGTATTTTTAACAACAATCCGATTTTCTCAAAAGCGGCTTTAACGATTTTGATCATATTTCGTACAGTTACTTGAGTTTACGTCTTCAATAATACTGTATAATTCATATTTCTCAAAAAATGAATATAAGGCTAGTTATTCTAGGCAACTTTAACAATAATTGGATTTTCTCAATAACGGCTATAACGATTTTGATCAAATTTCGTACAGTTACTTTAGTATACATCTACAATAATACTACATATTTCATTTCTCTCAATGAATGAATATAAGGGTAGTTTATTCTTGGGCAACTTTAACAAAATTGTATTTTGTAAAAACAGGCTAATACCATTTTCATTTTCTAAAGATAACTAAACGACGCATTAGTATATGAGAAAGTTTGTACAATGTATGTTGTACCGATTTTTTAAAAGAGTAATATCTAAAATATACTAACACCAATAATAATTTATATTATTAATTGATATTTGTATAACAAAATACATTTACTCCGTATTGTTGTGACCTGTCTTAATTAAAAAGGGAAGCGATAATTTTGAAGCTATAAATCAGTGTATCTATAAGTAATCTATTTTCAATCTACTATTTTCAAAGATAAAATACCATAAAATATTAACACGTCCCACTATAATGTCTTCCAATTAGCCCAAAATCAAGAAACCCGTAACTCTAAAAGAATAAATCTATTTAATGGAAATGCAATTTTGGTCATAAAATAACGCAAGTCGACAGAACGCAGATCATCTGTTCGATTTATAAACATAAAAAATCGGTACAACATACATTGTACAAACTTTCTCATATATGGGTACTAATGCGTCGTTTAGTTATCTTTAGAAAATGAATATCAGATGAGCCTGTTTTTAGGAAATCCAGTTTTTGTTAAAGTTGCCCAAGAATAAACTAGCCTTATATTCTTTTTTTGAGAAATATGAACTATACAGTATTATTGAGGATGTAAACTTAAGTACCTGTACGAAATTTGATCAAAAACGTTAGAGCCGTTTTTGAGAAAATCGAATTGTTGTTAAAGTTGCCTTGAATAAATTAGCCTTATATTCATTTTTTGAGAAATATGAACTATACAGTATTATTTAAGACGTAAGCTCAAGTAACTATACGATATTTGATCAAATTCGTTAAAGCCGTTGTCGAGAAAATCGGATTGTTTTTAAAAATTCGTAGAATAATCTACTCTTAATTATTGATCAATGTCAACCATTTCTATGTATACTCTGCTCAGTATCATAAAATGCCTAAGTACGAGATTTTATTCATTTTCGCTTTACCCTCTAGGCTCCAGAACCAGTAGCAAGCAGACAGACGGAATTGCGAAAACCACTTTTTCGGGTTCAGCGACACCTAAAACGTATGTTTCCGTAAAAATCCCGAGGTCGAATTTTTTCGCGAAAACAATAGTTTCTCGATACTTCGTATAAGAATGTAATAACATGATGTTAGTCAGTCGCGCATTAAAAATTACTCTTTGCACCACCACCTATCAAGCAAAATTGTTTTATTTTTCAGTTTTTGTCGTGATTTTACCGAAAATAAATTAATAAATATGGATTTTACTGCAAAAATATTTGAAAATGGTTTTCCTACGTCTCTCGATGAATGTTTAAGATAATATGAAATACTGACTTACCTTTATAAACCCTGTTCCTTTCAGTAAAAGGTATTTCGTTGATCGGTTAGTAGAAAACGTAGAACGTATCACGTTCCTTCCTTCTTGAAATCGCACAAAATATTTATATCGAACTAATTTAAGACACAGGCCAACAGAGTGTCACATAGCTCTTTCGCATTACTAAGTGAGAATGGTGAGAATGTTGCATAAGGCGCGCTTCATAGCAGATTGATATTCCCCAGAATGGTTAAGCATTTTGAATATTCCACGAAAAAACAATGAAACAGATATATAAGACATGGAGGGACGCGAAGCCCTGCCGGGGATCTTTGCCGCCTTGATCTAAGTAGACCTCGCCGCCACTAATATTTCTTGCCGATGGTCTCTCCTTTTTGCGTCCCACGGGATATTCCCCCGGGGGCAATGCACTTTTTGACCATAGTTAGGCGCGAGATGGATGAGAGGCATGCATTCCCTTGGAGGGTGTGAGAAGGGCGATTAAGAAAGGAGAGGCGGGAAAGGAAAACGGGCATTACCCCCGCCGCCCTCGCCCTATGACTCGAAAGTTGATCAGTGGGAAACATTTTCAAGGGTCCCCAAGATCAAAGAGTCTTTGGAACCTGGTCAGATTTTCCAATCCCTTCTCCGCTTGTGTAAGGCTTTGTTTTTCCAAATGGTATCTCCGGAAGTCTTCGCCTCGTTGTTACCCGCTGAACAGTGTTTTTAAGTCGCATTTTTACTTATACTTTCCAGAAGAAAACACTAACTATATCTATCGAAAACAAAATTATGTAGATATTTTCCAAATATTTGTGACTCAAATTTTCCGCCCCAAAAAATTCGGCGCCCCAAGTGGTCGCTTGGTCTGCTTGTATGGTTGAGCCGGCTCTGGGCTTTTAAAGTAAATTAAAAATGAGTCGCATCAGCAAAATGATGGGTACACCCTTCCCTCGCCAACCGCGGGGGTTACGTTTCTGAAAAGTACCGCGGTTGATAAAACCGCGGTTGGTAAATACTTAAGTATATTGGAAATTGGGGGTTAGGATCCACGGTTCGTATTACTATACGATATATTATTGATCACTTACATTATTCGCTTATCTCTCACTTAAATATATTATATAAATATTACGAATACAATAACATACTGTTCTTTCCTTACGAGCTCTCTAGTTCGGCATAGCCGAAACTCCCGTAGATGAAAAATGTGTGACGAAAAACAATCACCGCCGAGAAATAGCTTTCCGCTGCATTCCGCTGTTCGGAACTACATATTCTACCCCAGAATGAATTCTTTTTTTTGAAGAATTTCTTCAGACGTATCACACTATGCATAAGCCAAACTATTGAGTAAAACAATTACCGACTGAAGGATTACAAACGCCCCGTAGGTAACGGAGGAATTACGTGCATACTACGACGTACATCACATTTTATACAATTTACTACGGTCTTCTAATCTTAGCCGGCGTTTTTTTGCATTTAAACAAATATTATTACGCACAAATTCAGAAAAATATTAAACGTTTAATTTATTTAGTATGCTGATATGAATAAAACACAACTAAACACGTCGTGTGAACTTGCGGTGCGCGAAAAGCATGCGTATGCTGATGTGAATAATACACAACTGATCGCCTCGTGTGGAATGTAGAGACTTGTGGCGGGCGAAAAGCGTAATCGCACATTACGGCAACAAAGTAATAGCAAGCAAGTTAGAACAACAACATAGCCTTTGTGAGTGAGTGCAGATGACAACAAAGTCATACGATGCACGGGATTATCGTGTTGAATGCAGTTGTGGTGCGCGAAAAGGATACGTAATCGTGTCAGCACGGCAACAACGTAATAGCGAGCAAGTTAAAACGACAACAAAGTCTTTATGAGTGAGTTAAGATGACAACAAAGTCATAAGAGGCGCGGTATTTAAAAGTTTTCTTGGTCCGAACCGTGGATACGCAAGGGAAATGTCCGCGGTTGGGAAGGGTGGGACTCAATATGTAGACCGCGTATATTCAAGGGCCGCGGTTAATAAACCCGCGGTTGGAGAGGGAAGGGTGTATATCGTACGATAGAAAGGAAATGAATATAAATTACCACATATGAAGGATAACCGAAGCCCATGTCACAACAAAGTAACACTTGGCAGTATATAATTAAATTAAGAAAAATTGTGGATTGTGTTATATCTATTCTAATCTCGTTTTCAGCTTCAGAAGCCACAATTATTTAAATTTCATTTAGTTGCACCATACATTTTACTTATAAAAAGTCATGAATTGCATTACAAGCATTAACACTAGGGGTACCGGGGTCAGCCGCCTGCCTGCATGTACCGGGTACCGTCAATTGACGGGTGGAGGAATTTCTCGCTTTTGACGCCTATTTTTAATATAAGTGTGTTGGTTTTCAATAAATAAGATCTATTTTTATGAGTTTCATCCATTTGAGTCGTCTTACCGCATTAGAGCCTATTTTTTGGGCAGAGAAGGTTCAATGCAAGAAAAACGGAGAGTTTGCAGTAAAAGAAACAAATTTATTTTTCTCGTGGCAAAGAACATATTAGACCCATTCAGAATGATAAAATTACAATTTTATTGCTTTTATCATGTGTTCTGAGATATTATTTGCTTAGATAACATCCAAATACGCAAATAAAACAATTTTTTTTGTTTTATTTGCGTATTAGCCTAAAATATTAAAAGTCAGAAAATTTAAGAACTCTACGATCAATCGTAGAAGAGTTTCAGCGCTGCGAAAACCGAAAACCGTCAATTGACGGCGCCCGGGTATACGTAAAGAATTCTTACATTGTCAAATACGAAGATTTCGCGAACAACAATTAAAAATCCTTATTTTCCTCTTCCTAGCTCTTATATGATGGGTGAAATATCGATTTAAAAAATTATTCGGAGGGAAAAATATTTGCCACAAAAAAGTATGCGAGAGCACATATTTATATAAAATAAAAATATAAAATAAAAATGAGAAAGTCCAGCTATTTTTGTTATTTAGATAAAGCAAAAAGAAGATTTCGACGAACAGAAAAGAAGCGTCGAGTAAAAAAAATACTCTACCGTTTTCAAATGCGATTGCGCAAAAATGTGGAGTTTTGAAGTGATAAAACCTATGAATTGTTTCCATGCATGCTTTTTTTATCTTCGTAGGAAGGTTGCCAGAATTTATTTCATCGGAGTCGAGATATATTGCGCCTTCATTTTTGTAACAAAGTCGTTCGTTCAACAATGCTTTGCATGGTTAGGCTGAGGGATTCTTCTACAAATACGCTATTGTTCAATTCATGGTCAACTCAATATAAAAACGTGTTTTTGCAGCATTGTTTAAAAGGATTAAACGATATCGAAAAAATCATGAATATACATTGTCAACCCGAGGTATCGTGTTTTGACGCCCGGCCAATTAAACAAACAGCGCCCCCTTTTGCATACAAAAATTTCACAAACATATCGTTAATATTTATGTTCACTTATACGCTTTGTTGTAATAAATACGAAGTTGCCGCTTCGTTAATATGTGATTCACTTTGGAATGCAAAAGAGATATTTGCAATAATGGATATATATATAGGGCAACTAGGTGATGAAGGAAACCCAGTGAACACTTACCAGAAGTAGAGCCGCTGGGGTGTTGGAGAGACACAGAGACCTAGCCAACATCTTGTGGCGAAAAGAACCCCGATCACCCACTCCTCTGCACCCTGCATGGTGCCACCCCTGCCGCAGACCACGATGCCTAACATGCCCTATAAACCCACCCTCCAACTCATTCTCAAACCCCACCACCAACATCACCTACCCCATAATATCCCCTACCAACTGTACCATCCGCAACGTAATCTACCTACTAACCTGTACCCAATGCCCCGCCTTTTACGTCGGACTCACCAGCAATTCCCTCAACATTCGCATGAACGGCCATCGCAACAGCGTTACTCTTAAACGACAGCTACCCGTGGCCGTTCATGCGAATAACCACAATCTTAGTTTCAATGTTTGTTTCACGGTGAGGGCCATCCGCGCCCTCTCGGACGACGCTTCCGCCCCCCAACTCTGTCAATGGGAACTGGCCCATATCCAAATCTTAAAGTCTTCTCTCCTCCCGGCCTCAATATCCGTTAATATTTCTTTCTTTCCACCCTCTCTTTCCCCTCTGCATCCTCCAATCCCCTACCTTTCCATGCTCCCTTCCCTTCCACCCCCATACCTTCACCCCAGTGTCACTGCCAAATCAGTTGTGTCTCTCTTGTGCTGACGAAGGGATCATCCCGAAAGCTCTGACCTCTACAAATGTGTCTCTCCAACACCCCAGCGGCTCTACTTTCGGTAAGTGCTCACTGGGTTTCCTTCAAAACCTAGTTGCCCTAAATGTCCTTACTTGCCTTTCCTTTTCCGTAGTATTATATATATATATATATATATATATATATATATATATATATATAAGTCGTTTAAACACCCTAACTATATTGACGCCTCGGGCGTGGGCTGGCCTTATGAATTTATTTTGATAGGTTTTCATTTTTGTCCAATTTGGCGCCCCCATTCGAGAGGTGCCTGAGGCGGTTGCCTCGCCGCCTCACCCATCGGCACGGTAATACCCCGCTATACGTCGGAGATGCGTTTCTGAAAAATGCGACTTATAACGAAACAACGTATAGCGAAACAAAGATTCCCATAAGAACTATGATAATAGTAGGGGTTACGTTCCTGGCGGATATTTTGTGACACATTTGTGTCCCAAAAAATACATATCAATAAAGTTCATTAGACATACTATGTTCTCTCAAACACATGGCCAGCAAATGTTTATTCTGAATATGATTTTCCACGAATTGATAAATATGAAATTAAGTTAATCCATATAAATAATAATAAACATGAAATTAAAAGCCGAATAGAGGGTTTTTATTATTAGAGTTATAATGTAAGCTCCGCAAATGGAATTTTTGAAATTTTACTTTTAGTATTTCACAAACGACGTATATGCGAAGCGACACAACTTATAATGAAACATGATTGGTGACGTATATGCGAAACAACGTATAGCGGGGCAACCTATAGCGGGGTTTTACTGTGTGTGTGTATGTATATATATATGTGTATGTATGTATGTGTATGTATATGTGTGTATGTATATAATATATATATAAACACACACACACACAGTGTGGGACCCTGTATCCGGCTACCCAGTATCCGGAACGTTCCGAAAACCGGAAACTGACAAAGTGTAATATTTAAAATGCGCGCCAAGTAATTTGCGTTTGTTGGTGGCGCCACTGGTGTGCGACTGTTTTATAACCAGTCGAAAAGAAATATCAGTATTGAAAGAATGATAAGCCTTACGAATGAACTGATTCGTGGAATGTAACAGAGGTGTTTTGCTACAGAGCAGCACATAATGTCTCTTTATAAAATTCAAGAATTCCTTGTAAAAGAAATACCAAAATATCTAAAACAACTTACAAGGGAAGGCACCTAAGTGTAAGTGGCGGATCTCGACCAAACTTCACAGGATGAAAGAAAACGAAAAATAATTACACAGGTACTTTCGGAAAGGCGTCTAACGAGCCCGCGTTTTCGAGATATTTGCAATTGAAAATTGAAAAACAAGTGGCCTTCCTCTAATGCCATGACGAGCGATACCGTGACATGTTAACCTTAAAATAGTAGCCTCCCTCACCCTCTCTCTCTCCCTCTCTCCTCCTCCATCCCTCCCCCTCCCTCCCTCCCCCTCACTCCCTCTCCTTCCCTCTCTTTCTTACATGTAAAAAGGGACTATATAGTCTCAATTTCGCCCTCAATAAAGTCGTTTGTCTGTCTGTCTCCCTCCCTTTCCCTCCCTCTCTCTCCGTCCCTTCATCCCCTCACTACCCCTCCCTCTCTCCACCCCTTACCCCTCATTCTCTCTCTCCACCTCCCCCCTCATTCCCTCCCCCCCCTTCCCTCCCCCTCACTCCCTCTCTCTCCCTCCATTACCATCCCTCTCTCCCCCTCCCTATCTCGTATTAAAAGCATTCAAAGCACGCTTAGATCCACAAGGATTGATATATTATAACAATAAGATTTTGAGGTCTAACAATAGAATTGGTAGCCAAGGCAACAGGTAAAATCGGCTTTACGACGTGCAGGCTTTCATTCTTTTTAGGCGCGTTTCGCTTCCTGTCCGTCCGTCTGTCCGCATGTTCGTTCTCGGCTTCTACGTAACGGATTTTCTTGAAATTTGATATTAAGTACTTAAAATCAAATATAATAAGAAAATCGCAAAACTGTATCACGTAAGTCAATCAGTGGTACCACTTTACTGGTGATAAAAAATCAACTTTCCGTCATATATCGTAAAGTACTGCTCATATCAAAATATTTTTTAAATAAAACTTGTAGAACTAATAAATTAGAGTATTTATTTTCCTATACATTTTTATCGTAGGAGCAGCCGTTATCCATAAAATTGAACAAGAAAGTCTTAATTCGAGTTGAACTTAGAAAATTTTTGCATGGTTACTTCTTCATTGTTGCTAACATAAACAATCTCACAAACGTTTAATTTCCTTACGTGTGCATGCAGTATTTTTAAATAGGAAAAAAATGGATTATTTATGATGAAGAAAAGAACTTAAAACGCTATTTCCCTCACGTACAGGTATATAATTTCTTTCTAATACTCCATTGCATGATACGTTTTACACTTTCCTAACTTGTTTAGATTGAAATTAGAAGGAATTAACCTACGATCTTCGGATATGAACCATTTTGAAGAAAAAATTACGTTTGTTATTCTGTTCATCTTGTTCCGCCTACAGTTCGAAACCGCTCATGTTAAACGCTTATTCGACATATTTTGTGGAAATTTTGCCATTTGAACAGGATGTTGCCTTGGCTACCAATTATATTGTTAGACCTCAAAATCTTATTGTTATAATATATCAATCCTTGTGGATCTAAGCGTGCTTTGAATGCTTTTAATACGAGATAGGGAGGGGGAGAGAGGGATGGTAATGGAGGGAGAGAGAGGGAGTGAGGGGGAGGGAAGGGGGGAGAGGGAATGAGGGGGGAGGTGGAGAGAGAGAATGAGGGGTAAGGGGTGGAGAGAGGGAGAGAGAGGGAGGGAAAGGGAGGGAGACAGACAGACAAACGACTTTATTGAGGGCGAAATTGAGACTATATAGTCCCTTTTTACATGTAAGAAAGAGAGGGAAGGAGAGGGAGTGAGGGGGAGGGAGGGAGGGGGTGGAATGAAGGGGGAGGGATGGAGGAGGAGAGAGGGAGAGAGAGAGGGTGAAGGAGGCTACTATTTTAAGGTTAACTAATGATATCCCGTCATATTGACGGGCTTTTATACTAGTATATGTACGAGGGCGAGTCAAAAAGTATCCGCAATGTAAGTATTTATTTAAATTCACATAAGAACAATACGGAATTCACAAATGCATCGTTTTTCGACATAGTCACCCTGCTTTTCAACAAGCTTGGTTCAGCGTTGCACAAGGTTTTATATGTCTTCAGAAAAAAATGTTTTCGGCCGAGCGGCGAACCACCTATGCACCGCCTCCTTAAGCAAAACGACGGCCTCTTAAAGCAAATTTGAGGAGTCCAAACAGATGATAATCTGACGTGACAAGGTCAGGGCTGTATGGTGGATGTTCTAGGACTTCAAAGCATAGCTGCTGGAGTGTTTCAACTTTGTGGACAGGATTATGGGAACGGACAACAACACAACACCTTGGGGCAGTTTTTCTCGACATTTACTCCAAATCGTTGAATATGGCTGGCAAAAGCTATTAATAAAATCCGTGCTCAACTGTCAAGTAAAAATTGCTTAAGTAACAGGTAACAACTTTTAAATAGAAACTTCTCGGTGAATTAATTTTAAAATGTCTAATTTAACCAATTCAACGTCTCTAATCCCACGACGAAAGTGAAGCTCTAAAAAAACAACAAGAATTACCGGGAATGTTTCCATTCACGCCACAAGAAAAACCAAATCAACTCAAATCGCAATCTTTGAGTCCCTGGATGAGAAATTTTAAAGAAGCGTCAACATGAGAAAATACTAGTGAATGTTCTACAACTTTATGGTATCGCATTCTACGCGGACCGCGCATGTGCGAAACCCCTAACTTGTTATAATATCATACTGATGTTTACATTGCTGAAATAATGTTGAATTAGAAAATTAAACGTATGAAAACTCGGAAGAAGATGGAAGATTTTTTCAAAGATGAACAACTAGTTCCCGAATAATTGTAAATGGTGAGCATATTTTGTCATTTTTTGAGGCTTTCGTAATCATTAACACTAAAAAAAATCACTTTAATCATTTATTTTCTTTAAGTGAATTTTTAAAAAATCTCTCATGTTCGTTATAATTTTTTTTATAGACCGAGACAAAATAACGTTTAACTTTCCATTAAACTCTCCGGGAAATATTCACTCAACGTTGGTTGTAATATTCTCAGTCATCTTTGGTGAGAGCGAAAGTGTTAAGCTTAGAAATAAATTTCATCACTAGAAATAAAAATTATATTAAAAGAGCCGTTAATCCTCCCAGACATTTTTAATCATTTTATTCGTTCAAACGAAAAGGAAATGTTCTCTGTAACTCAAACAGGGTTGGACTTGGCAAAAAACGATTAAGGGCGAGCCAGCCTCAATTTACATGAGAAGGCAGACGATTTTCAAAACTTCCTCATGCCCCACTTAAATCCTCGCACTGAGCCCTAGCCATGAGGGCCACCTTCTGTGCTTTCTGGATGACCTCCGGACAGCGCCTCTTGCGGACGAAGCGGCAGTCTTGGAAGAAGCCCTCGTTGCGAGGAAAGCCGTGAGTGCCGTCACGGAAAGTCACCAATCCTGGAAGCGAAGAAATGAAGATAGAGAGAGAGTGAGAGAGAAGGGGAGGAGGGGAGGGAGGGAGAGAGGTTAGGGGACGCGAAAGGAGAAAAGGCAATCTCCAGAGAGGAACAAGTTTTGGTGAATATTGGCCGCCGACTGGTGGCTTATTCGGATTCCTCACACCCGTCCGACTAGACGTGGGAGGCGAATCACTCATTTGGCACGCTTGCGAAGGGAAATCTTGCCTCGCTTTTTCGTTGTTTTTGCTCTGCGATGAGGACGCGTCCAAATGTTGCGGGAGTGTGGAGAATTGACGCGCTCCGTGACGGCAAAATAAATCCACAACACGAAAATTTTACTTTGGGGCGGAAATGTTTACCTGAATTTTGGTTCCGCGTTTTTTTATGTGGAGAAAATCAAATTCCGAGGTATTAATTTGTGCGGGAGTTGTATAGTATAAATCTCCTGTTGATATATTTCGATTTATTTTGTTAGAAAGTTTAGCTTTTTTTAAAAAATTATAAAATAGAAAACGTTTGTGTAGATCAACTGTTAAGTTTACGAATGTTTTTGTTGTGAGATTAAATCAATTAAAAGGGATTTAATTGCGGACTTTGGAATTCTCATAGAATCTGAAAGTTTAGTTCCTCATTTTCAATAAAACACAATCATGCACTTCCGTGTCAAATTAAGTGATTGACAATTAGTTCGACGACATTGCCCTTAAATTTTTTGTATTCCATATTAAAATTAAATTAAAAGGAGAAGAAAAACGTTAGCATATCACAGTTTTATTTACAGGTGCACTGTACAGCATCTTCTAATAATAAAATTGTACGTAAAAGTTATTATTTTTATTTTATCCGAGTAGATGTTATTCGCGCATAAGAGAATATCCATTACGGGATGCAGATAGCTACGAAACAAAAGGGAGAGAATGTTCCTTTGGTCTTCATATTGCTTTCACCTCTGCGTTACGTTGTGCAACTAGAACTAAAACAAGTGTCGATGAAATGAGAAGAAATGCACGCGTGCATGGTCCTGCCGCGTGCGCGGATTTCACTTTTGGTACATCGGTTTCACCAAAATGACATGACTCTCAAAATATCAGAACACACATTATTCTTGCATTATAGAGGGAAAATCAGTGTTGCCAGTCTGGCGAATTTATAAGAAGATCTAGCGATTTAGTTTCGATCTAGCGTCTTAAAAAAATACTAAAGCGAGCATTTACAAAACTATGTAATCGATTTAACAATTGAGTTACTTCTAGCTATTGACTAAAATTACGGCATCTTCGTGCTAACTAAAAATAAAAAGGAATACTACTACAATAACGGAACAGTGGATTTACGAAAATTCCGGCCGTAAAAATAAAGGAAGGGAGGGAATGTCTAGCGACCAACAAGATATGATCTAGTGACTTAGGTACCGAGAGAAATAATTGGCAACGCTGGAGAAAATACTTTTGTAAAATATGAAAGCTTTGGTGTAAACTTATGTAAGAGATCATGTTTTAGAGCATTTGAAAATTACTGACATTACAGTAAATATCTCTAATAGTGATTTTAGTGCTAGCTTTCATAAAATATTGTCAATTTCTATAAATGTCAAATAAAATTAAAATTCCAGTTTTGACTTTGGGTTTTTGATGGAATCTTGCTTGAAAGAATTAAAGGTTGAAAAGACTGATTGGCTTGTGTCGACTAACTGGGACCACATTTTAAACTGACCGCGAATCTGACCCCTCGTCCGTCATTAACTCGGGTTAGAGGCCCATACCTCTAGACCCATCCTCAAATCTGAGCTCAGGTGTCTTTACCCTCTCACCATGGGGGCATTAGCCGACCACGTCTTTTGCAATAAAATTTAAACTATTTTATGTTGTTAACTTAGTGCGATTTTGACTCAAGCAAGATGTTCGGGTGAATGCGCTGATCAAGAGCGTCTTTTTAACGGAATTCTACGATAAATAATAACATATTACGCTCACATCTAATCTTGCCGCCAAGGAATACCAACCTCTTAAGAGTTTTCGGACGGGATTGTAATGAAAGCAGACATTCGCGAGACGGTGCGGAGGGTGTAACGCTTTTATCTAGTTAATCGTATTTTTCTATGATCACCAACCAACCAACAAAAAATTAAACCTAATTTTTGGCTTTTTTCGAATGAGATTTTAATTTCTACGATATGGAAATTTTTTCCATACTTTTTCCGGCATAACTGTGAAAATACCGCGTCGAAATCTCATTTTTAAGATATTTGAAAATGCTAAAGAAAAGAGGCCTCGCTTCGTTTCAGCTCTGCCCAAGTTATTCAAATGGTGAAAAGATATGCTCCTGCAGTCAAACCCAGAACTACTATGTACACGGCGAGCAGTTTCAAATTGAAAAGTTGAATCGTCAAGTGATTCCTGAAAGTTTGATCGAAAAAGGTTGTAAAACTTTTTAGTTATGAGCGGTTTCTCTTTTCTCCCATCTAACACCACATAACAACCACGCGTTACACCCTCCGCACCGTCTCGCGAATATCTGCTTTCATTACAATCCCCTCCGAAAACTCTTAAGAGGTTGGTATTCCTTGGCGTCAAGATTAGATGTGAGCGTAAATATGTTATTATTTATAGTAGAATTCCGTTAAAAAGACGCTCTTGATCAGCGCATTCACCCGAACATCTTGCTTGAGTCAAAATCGCACTAAGTTAACAACATAAAATAGTTTAAATTTTATTGCAAAAGACGTGGTCGGCTAATGCTCCCATGGTGAGAGGGTAAAGAGACCTGAGCTCGGATTTGAGGATTGGTCTCGAGGTATGAGAATAGTTGACTGGCTGTTGAAGAGAGCGGACGTGCCTTTCACTTCCTTCAGTGGAGCCCAACGGACTTACGGGCGACCATTGTAGCAGTAGCATTAGAGTAGAAGTAGACCTACTGTTAAGTAGAACTAACTTTTATTTTATATTACTTGTTAACCTTTCTTATAGCTTATTTACTTTAGTTTTTATTATTATTATTTTTTGTTGCATGCCTTAGATTATTCGTCTTAATTGTAATCATTATTCGGAGAATATCCGGAGTCCACGTTTTATTTGTAGTTTATACTTAGTGTTCCCACTTATAATATCCTACGTTACCAAATCCAAATAGATACTTTTATATTCTTAACTAATATTTAACTAACCTGGTTAATTTAAGGTTAATTTAGTTTCAACTTTGTTGCATACTATATGTAGTGCCGTTTATTCACTTTCGTGACTTAAGTTTTCGATTCGTTAATTAGGGAGCCGTGTGGTGGGCTTTAACCGTAGGCTGTGTGACTTCTGTAGGGGCAATGGAGTGGACTTCGTTGACCTGAGGCCGGTGCTGGACTCATGTAGGGTACCCCTAAACGGTTCTGGTGTCCACTACACGGCCGAGGCAGCGGATGCGGTAGCGCGTAGGGTTTTTGAACACGCTAGGGTTTTTTTACGTTAGACGAGGATAAAACCAATAGATTTGATAGAAAAGAGTCCGCCAACATTAGCCCTAGGGAGTCCAAGAATAGCGGTAGAGTGAGAAGTAGAAAAATAATATTGTTAGATGTGGCGGCGGAATCCAGAACGAAAATATCCGTAGAAAACACAATAAAAATTATTATTATGAACTGCCGAAGCATTCGAAGGAAACAGGCTGATTTTTGCCACTTATTGTTAGTTAAAAGCCATCGTGCAGACGTTGTATTGGGAACTGAGAGCTGGCTATCGGGCGACATTAATTCTAACGAGATTTTCCCACCAGATTACGTGGTATATCGCAAAGACAGTAGGGAAACAGTCGGAGGTGGAGTTTTCATCGCCGTCAGAAAAAGTATATCAAGCCAATTAGAGGAGATTAACGTCAGCGAACACAGCGAAACGATATGGTGCTCCCTTCGTACGAGAAATGGTAAAAAATTATTTTTGTGCTCATTTTACCGCCCACCTGACTCGGGAGTAGAGAACATTAGAGAACTCAGTCGTACATTGCAGGTGATAGTTAGGAGAAAGAACGATCCAGTAATCATTCTTGGAGGAGATTTTAATCTTCCATTGACCGATTGGAAATCCGTAACCTATGTTAGTGGTGGAAAAAATAGAGAAGATTGTCGTGAATTAAATGAAGCGTTTACTCTAAACTCTCTAGAGCAAATCGTCAACGAGCCGACGCGATATGACAACAATGGAAACGGAAACATATTAGATCTGCTAGCCACTACCCACCAATATCGACTAGAAACCTACAAATCGACGACGGCATAGGTGATCATAAAATAGTAATTGCCGACTTCAAATACACCCCTGCGACAATATATAAGCCAACGCGATTAGTGTGTATCTTCAGTAAAGCAGATCTCCCAGCTTTAAAAAATTATGTTACAAACCAAATAGCGACAGTTATCAATCTTGCGAATAGTAGCAGCGTAGATGACTCTTGGACGGTAATTTTTCGAATCTTTCGAGAAGGGATAAAAACGTTTGTCCCAACTAAAGCAATTCGTGATCGCAAGGACCTGCGGTGGGTGAAACCGAAACTCCGTGCCTTGCTCAAGAAACAAAGACGGCATCACGCGCGCATAAAGCACCTTAAAGAAGTTGGTAGGGACCACGCGAACGAGTATTTAATATACAGAAATAGTCGTAAATCTGCAAGAGACGAAGCGCGTAAGGAATTTGACGCCTACCGATCCACGACACTCTCGGATTCACTCAAAAACGCCTCAAAATAATTTTGGTCGTACGTGCGAGAAATTCGAGGAAGTCAGTCCACAGTACCTCTTCCACGTACAGACAACGGTGAAAGTCTACACGATTCATTTACAAAGGCTAGTATGTTAAATCGGTTCTTCGAAAATTGCTTCACAATAGACAGCGGTGATTTCATTGATTTCCCTACTCGTATAGACTCAAATATGAGCGACATAGAAATATCCGAAAGCGGTAGCGTTAAATTACTAAGTCAGGTCCATAAAAGAAAATCGCCAGGACCTGAAGCCATACCTGCATTCATTATAAACTCGTTAGCAAACGAATTAGCTCCGTACCTTAAGCTTCTATTCAGAAAATCTGTAGATGAGAGTGTAGTTCCTTTGATATGGAAAACAGCCCACGTCACACCAATACATAAAACGGGAAGTAAATTAAAAGTGGAGAACTACCGCCCTATATCGTTGACGTCAATCGTCTGTAAGGTTTTTGAGCACATTATCGGTAGCTCAATAATGCGATTTCTCGAAAGCAAAGAAGCGCTTAATAGAAACCAGCATTGTTTCCAAAGAGGCAGGTCATGCGAGACTCAGTTAGCTCTACTCACACAAGATATTGTGAAAGCAGCGGATAAAGGAATAGGAGTTGATGCAGTATTTTTAGACTTTAGGAAAGCCTTCGACACCGTTTCTCACGTGAAAATATTGAAAAAATTAAGGGCTTATTCAATTAACGAGAAAAATGTAAATTGGATCGCCTCGTTTCTATCCGACAGAAACCAGAGAGTAGTTCTCGATGGAGTTGCATCAGACGTCGTCAATGTGACTTCTGGCGTGCCTCAGGGAAGTGTAATCGGACCTCTGTTATTCTTGCTATATATAAATGATTTAGCGGATAATATAAAGTGTAAAGTTAGACTCTTCGCGGATGACACACTTGTTTATGGAGAAATCAACACAATACACGATCAGGAGAATTTGCAAAAGGACCTTAAGGCTATTACGAAATGGTGTAAAGATTGGCAACTCGATCTGAATATAAAGAAATGAGCCGCAATGAACTTCACGCGCTCCACGAATTTCAACCGTTACCCGTACCAAATATCTGAACTAAAGCTAAAATACGTCAATAGCTACAAATACCTAGGAGTAACTCTCAGTAGCAATTTGTCTAGTAGAGAGCATATCAAAACCGTTATAACATCGGCAAACAGAATTCAAGGGCTTTCCTCTAGAGTTCTGCGGGGATGCCCCTCGAATATGAAGGAAATCGCATACTTTTCCCTAATACGACCCATCGTGGAATACTGTTGCGCCGTCTGGGACCCTTTCGAGGAGGGCCTAACTAGGGAGCTCGAAAAGGTTCAGCGTAGAGCGGCTAGATTTGTAAAAGGAGAATATCGGTATGATGCGAGTGTATCAGAGTTATTGAGAGATCTGAAATGGCAGACGTTGAAGAGTAGAAGAATTGAATACAAGAGGAAACTATTTGAAAAATTTGAAAGTTCCGAATTCGTTGAAGACGTACGCGGCATAGTCGTCCCCATCGGTGTTAGTGAACGTAATGTTAGATCAGAGTGCAGGTGAAAATATGTCGAAACAATCGCTAGAGCAGAGAAATACTACAGATCCTTTTCCCCAGACGCGATAAGACAGTCCAACAGAGGAATTAGTTAGAGTTCACTTGGTGTTGTGACACCCCCTGCCAAACGCTTCTAGCGGCTTGCAGGGTATTGATGTAAATGTAAATGTAAAAACCCGAGTTAATGCGGTCGAGGGGTCAGCTTCGCGGCCAAATTTTCATATGTTCCCAGTTAGTTGACATAAGCCGACTGATTATCTTGGATACATTTCTGTAAATATTATTCTATAATATGAATTATGTAGTGACTAATATATGAATTTTTCAAGTATGGAGACAATAACGTTTAACTAAAATTCAGGCATTTTCTTATTTTTATTGAGTGTTTGAAAACATTTTTAGTTTTTAGCCTCAGAGATAATTCGACGGTTTTTTTAGCACAATTGCGTTAAACTATATATATAATCAGGTCTGGAGAAACCTGGTCCAAATTTAGGAGCTACTTCCAAAATCCAGGGTCCAGTTTAGTTTTAAAGGTGATGCAATTTGGAATCAGAGTTTTATAAATCTACCTATATACATTTCATATACATAATACATACGAAGTGAGTAGTATCACATAGGTACTATAGGCTCTACTAAGTTGATAAAATTAGAACAAGAATATAGTCGCCATTATGCAATATTTAGTCATACTCCAATGGGTAGAGGACGCCTGAGTATGTCAAACCCTCTCTGTTACTTCTACGTATGGACATAAATGGTTAATGTACGTATTACGGACTATGAGGCACAGACTGAAATCGCTCATTCGATTTTGAATCCATAGATCACTATGATAATTATGTACTATAACATTTTTTACGTATTCATAAAAAAGCGATCGTAATTTATAAAAGATCTGATTTTCCATGTGCGTTTTTGTATCACTTCATTCACCTGATTCTCCGTGTGCTCATCGCGTGAAATCAGTTCTTTATCCGCTTTCTCGTGATGTTAATTAGCATTTAATATTTTATTTCATATGAATGTCCAAAATCTTAAGACACCTAAAATGGGTCGTTAGGAAGAGCATGCGAATATAATTTATCGAAACATAAAAACCCTTTCTATTAACCCGTAATTTTCTCAGATATAACTTTTGCGCATTTTTAATAAAAGTTTCTTTTGTATGTACGTGATCAATTTCTATGCTAGTAAATTGGCTCTAATTATCACAATAAGAGGGATTTACAATCATTTGTGGATAAATTTCTCACACATAATTCTTCTAATTGTATTTAAAAATCGTACAATGCGTTACATGCGTTACATGCGCAAAATCCTAGCATAGCGAATAAATTGTGATGTTTCAAATGGCTGTCAGCTACCCATTAATTATTTGCCACTCTCACGACAATGCCCACCGCCTTCACCCCATCCACGACGACCAAGTGGCAAGTAACCTACCGTCTAATGCCGGAATGTAAAAAAGGCACTCCAACTGGTAAAGATAGAGCCACTTGCGCAATAGAAGGACCTAGACGAACTGGTCGTCCATAATCCGGAGAAGATAGACTCTACTCGCTGAAGTGGAGCGCTCGCATAAACCAAAGATAACACATTCTATAAAATATAATACCATTCAACCAATATAGAAAAAAGTTGTTATTGCTCTGCTATAACTGATAAATGTGGATACATTAATCTCTGACAATTTAGCGTTCCTTGAGGGAGCAAATTATTGATTACTCTTATTTATTCATTAACACCTAGATGGAAAAAATAATTTCTATTTTATAATTTGAATAAATTAAATTTTAGATGTCCCTATTATACATCTGGGTTTTCTGTAACCTATCACTCACTCTTATTAACATCAAAGTTGCTGTTGAAGTTAATTTTTAAGTATCTTTTAATACAACTACTCCATTACTACTGCAATACGTAAATATTGGTTTCTTTGTAAGTTAACTAGTTCAAACTTTGTATTGATTTTAAAGCACTTATTATTCAACGGAAGTTCTAAAACTTATATTTTTGTAACATATTAGGTACAATATAAGTATGATTTTAGACGGAGGGTATTTCATATCGTACACAAATTAGTTGTGTTTCTTATTAGCGACAATTATCCTTCTTGTAAGCAGCGCAAAATGAAGATTTTGAATAATGATGGACACGTTTAAACTCGAAAAACGGACTGAAACATTCGTGAGAAGACAAATATCCGTAAAAGATTCTTCCTTTAAACGCCATGTGAAGTCGCTCTCAGAAGGTCAAACGAGACGAAATCGGCTCTCCTGTGTGTGAGCCGTTTAATCCAAAACATACGAGAGATGCCATTTCCGCGTTATGGGGAAAATGTCACATTTCACTTCGAAGACGAACGGCGACTCTAAACATATTGATTCGAAAACCAAATCTGGATCCCACTGCCGTGTTTTGGTCCCAGGCGACCCTCCGAGCATCCATCTTCTTCGCATTAATAAAGAATCAAATCACGGGTCCACTCACCTCTTCCATCCTTTCACTATAATAACGCCATGAGGATGAAGCGAACTGGCATTCGGTCTGACTTCCCTGACGAACGGGATATCGCGAAGCCGTCTAACAACCACCCACCCACCCACTGCCCCAATAATCCTCTTCCCTCTCTCTCTCTCTCGTACGCGCTTGTTCCACTTTCTGTCCCGGAAGACGGTGATGTCACCCAGAGAGCAACACACACGCTAAGCAGGGCGCGAGGCGGCAGAGAGGGAAAACGCTCCCTCCTCTGTGCAGTCTTAAAGCTTCCGGCATGGGGAGGGGAGGGGAGGAGGGGCGTGTGGAAGAGGGAGAGGTGGCAGATCATTCCCACGCACCCATACTAGATATTTTAGCGCCCGAGGAAAACTTCTAAATAAATTATTTTCTTTAGTTTATTTAGTTAATATTTGGATTTTTTGCGCCCCTTGCTTAATTTCGCCCGGGGCAGACGCCCCAATTGCCGCGCCCTAGTTACGGCACTGCACACACCTAGCCCTTTCTCCTCCACCCTATCTTACATCTCTCTCTCTCTCTACCTCCATATCTCCTCTTTTTCACTCTCTCTGCTCCTCCCTCCCTCTCTTCCTCTCTCCTCCCTCTCTCTCTCTCCTCCCTTCCTCTATTCTCCCTCCCTTCTCGTTTCTCTCTCTCTCTCTCTCTCTCTCTCTCTCCTCCTCCTCCTATCGAAATCTCCATTAATAAGGAAGAGAGAAAGGTTTTCATTTGGCTGTCTAATATTAAACATTAACCGTGATGTAGAGATCTTTCTGATCCATTTTAAGGTATGTTGGCATTTACGATGAAGAAGAGTCACGTCGAAAATCACTCCGGAAGAGTCTCAAATTGTGTCGACTGCGGTGCTGACAAGCATTGCGTGCGCAAACAGGAATTAGGGTAAATCTTGGTAAAGTACATAAATATGCTGTTGATATTTATGATAAAATGGCCGCGCAACATTTTGTAAACGGATGGAGAATATATTTTGGTGGCAATGCTTCTATAACCCACGAGTAAAATCGACAAAAAACCAAAAGGGATGACTTGAGCCGCAGAGCTTGGTATAAGCAGGCGCTGGCTTATTTGCACTCGTTTTTCTCACGACGTTTTCCTTCCTACTTCATCATAGGTATCACAGCAAAAACGTTCGTATTTTGATCCTATTTCACCTAAGGAAGTTCGTGTTTTTTCGCTCAAATAGAATTTTTTTAAGTTCCTCTAATTGCCTACTACATATATTACCACTACGCATTAGGGGCGATTAAGAGAAAAATTTAAAAGCTGGATGCGATCGTAATACGGGTGGGACTGTAACTGTAGTCCAAAAGGATATGGAAATGGATAACTGTCTTCAACCATAGAAATTCTATTGTGAGGGGTCGGAGGTTATTGCTATTCTAGTATTTGCAAATACATTGACAACCACAGCATCATAGTAACGAATCGTCCACCTTGGAAAATTTCAAAATAACTAAAAGATATTGAATAAAGGAGGTCAACATTTCATAACTCCATGGCGAATTCCAACTTATCGATTAAAAAAACATTTACTGCACAATCTGTTGCTCGGTAGCAAACAGCGATGAACTCTTACTATCACTGAATTGTTGATAAAATGCAACGTAAAGAAAAATGCAATAATCAGGTGCAACGAATTCAAAAGAAATCATACGAGCGCTTCAAATGCAATGTCATTCGCTTCGGCTGGAATAACTCAAATACTCTGTTGAGGTGATCAATTGCAGCGTCAAACACTTCCACCCCACTATCTTATATAAAATATAACGCGTATTAAAAGTACGAAAAATCCGGTGTTTCCAGTGCCTTTGAAGGGAAAAATCTAGGACGTCTGGTCACCTTATTCTATAAATATGATCTTCAGGAAGGCCTTGCATCCTACTAACGACCCTCCAATCTCAATTTCATCCTCGTCCTCAACTAAAGATCATTTCCATGGATTAAAAAAATGATAATTTTTACAATTTATTATGCTTTTATAACTATTACGCTTACATCTTTTTATATACGTATATATTATTTAAATTAGCATATTTATTTTTTTATACGTTCATTCTCATAAGATTTCGCCTTGGACTCCATTCCAACTAATCACTTTCCCGTAAGTTTTAGACATAAACGCAACCCCCGCGAATGTTTAAGGGCCACTGTTTATCTGACGAAAACATCGAAATTCACCACCCATTTTTTATGAGGTCCGCGCTAAATTTATTATATAATTTCCCTTTATACAAGTTAAACTACATTAAAATTATGGGATTAATAATTTCCTGAAATTCATATCAGTGACAAAATACCTACAAATATAATTTTATCAAATTAGTTGCTCCGTTAATGCTTCAAAATTCTTAATTGAATGCGATTTCAAAAACAGAAAACGTATGAAAGGATTTACGGCCATAAAAGAACGTTCACCAAATGACTCCATTGTTGCCGTAAAAGAATGAACAGAAAAGAATGACGGTTCAATACGTGTCCATCTTAGATTACATTTAAATAATTATATAACGGAGTTTAATTTAATAAATCATCTTTAGTATTAATATAATCACTCACATTATTGCCTAAAGTATTTGTTAATCTTATTCTTCTTTATTTTAATTGAAATACAAACGTAACATATTTTTTAATTCTTTGACGGCTCCTTTCGGCGAGCAGTTAATAATTATATCTCCAGGATTGCACTGGATACAACACGTTTGATTAGCGCTTTTCCGTGGAGAATTTGATGGTGGAAATTTTTCATACATTATTGAATTTTTTTGTAATTCAAAATGTATTTTAATAATATTATTTATTTTCTAGTTTGTTAAAATAAACATTTAATAAGGCAACTGCGAAATATTTATTTAGATTTTTTCTAAATAACCTCGCCATTTTCTAAACGATCAACCACTTCGCTACGCCACCGTTCAGCTGTAAATGACACCAAGTAAGTTTCAATCCAATCCAAATAAGGGCGCCTGACATTATAACTGTTCTGAGTTGTTAATTTTGTACTTTTTGATCGTTTCAATTTCATGCTGTAAATAACAAGAACGTGTAGTGAAGATACAAAAGAATCGATTGGAATTGAATTATTCAGCAGCCAAGATCGCGAAGCGTCAGTGGAGCGGCAAGGCGATGATAATTTCGTGCCGAGTCCTCTTTCGGATTTCACGCCATCCACCTCTCTTTAAAGGAGAAACCCGGAATTCAAACATCCATATGCCTCCTTAGTCAACTCTGACCTTCCATTAAATGTCGGCGGGTGTCACGGTTTGTCGCGTTATGTCGCTGTTGGGCCATGAACAAATTATCAAGCGATTTGAATTTCGATGGCGATCCATAGATACCCTAATTGCTATCTCATCATGCGCAACGCTATTTTATGCATTCGTCATGTCGGAAAAGGAATGAGGAATCATTTTTTTTAGGCCGAGTGCCAATAAGGTGTAGTTTTGCAAAAGAAATTACACGTGGATCCAGTCTATTTTATGGTAAACAATATAAATATAGCCTTGTTTCCACAAATTCTTTAATATATATATATATATATACATACATAATATATATTAAAATATATCGTTGGAAATTTATAATAGCTATTCATCTAATGATTATGGCAATCAGTTGTTACAACTGGTATCATTCAATTTTTTTTAAATAATCAGTGTATGTAACAAAGTTTTCATTTTCAGTGTAATTAACTAGGGGAAGCTTTACTTGGTGAAAACTCATTATTAAACCATAGGAATCCAACACGTTTGCCACTATGGAAATCAGGCATATATATAGGTACATCCAGTGAATATTGATTCGCTTCGTGAGCTATTTTTACTGACTTTGGAATGATTCGAAATTTAAGCTTGTTGGCGTTGAAATGTTTTCCATAATAAGCAAATTGGAGTCTTATATTAACCACATATACTTAGAATTTACCCATAACTGAGAGATATGAGGAGTGGAACAATATTTTTTCTATGCCAACACTTAAAAACTCATAAATTAGGGTGCACAGTATGAGTCTTGATCGATGCCCATTTACAATATAAAACCTTCCCTTAGAAGAATGTATATCTTATTTATTAATATTGTTTACTTTTTATTATAAGATCTTTATAAAATCTTTTATATGCGTTCGTCCGATATTTTTTATTTATTTATTTTGGGGTAGACCATTTTTTGTTCCCTCATATCTCTTGAACGAATGATCGGACCCTAAAGAATGTTACATTGATTGAAAGATTATGACTTTTAGATGGTTTTTAGCCCATTAACAATTTCGTATCTCCCCTACATGTTAAACTGTGAATGTTCAAACTTTCCAAAAGTCTATCTCGTTGTGGTGGCTCTGCCGGTGAGTCTGGGGGCGTTTTAGTAGCAAGAAATTTAACTACTACATATTCAAAGCATTCTGTGCCCCAACGTTAGACATGATAGCGGGAAATACGGATTTCAACACGAGTTGTCATTTTGACAAATATATGGCGAGAGAAGTTATAACGTTTAATTGTACGAAAATTTTAGCTTATTTCTATTGTGTGATTTTCTACCTCAATAATGTTTACTATTGGTTTAAAAATTTTGAACTTTTTCATAAAACAATTAACAACTCGTAATCTGTAGATGGTTCCTTTGGGAATGTATTTTTATTCCTCACGCTGCGGTAGATGGCTTCTGGGTAGAAAAGTATCTCCGAAATTTCAAAACTTGCGAAATGGTGTGCCATGGCGTAGTGGCGAGCGCGTTGGCCTGCTGCACTGAGCACCCGTTGAAAACCTGCGAAAGTTGTATTTTTTCAATAGATCTTACGGCCTCCTATTTACGTGTTTAGAGGAGAGTACGCTTCATCCTTCGGGAGGGATGTAAAGCCGTTGGTCCTCCTTGGTGCTTTTCGAAAAGAGTAGGCTAATGCTGTTACCGGGTTTCTCATCTTATTTGCTTTCTGATTTAGACTGACCAGCCTACTAGCACTAGAGTCGAATGAAGTCACATAGTCCCACAAATCATGAACTTTGACAACAATCATTGTAAGAAAGCGATTGAGGTAAATTATTTATGTTCGTTATTTTTCATTGAATGTTGTTCATTTTCGCCCCTAAAAGATGAAAACCAGTAAGAATAAAAAAAATCAAAAATAAAATCTTTTTACTTTATAAATAGGTGGCGTTAAAAGAATAAAACAAGAAAATTTTCAGATTATTTGTTCGTTATAAAAGATTTCGGTGTCATGTACTTGTCATTACTGTAAATTTACATATCATTTACGTAATAATCTCATTCCATAAGCTGGAGTAAATGGATTTTTAATATAAAATTAATAGCAAAACATTTTTTTAGTGAAACTCAACCTTAAAAACCTCCGATAAAAGCGAAATTATTACGTAAAGCAATGTAAATTAAAAGAATGACACCAAAATCTTTTATAACGAACAAATAGTCTGAAAAATTTCTTGTTTTATCATTTTAAGGCCGCATATTTTGTAAAGCAAAAAGATTTTATTTTTTCATTTTTTTTTAATTCTTACCATTGTATCATACGGCTAATATGATGACCTATTCGCCACATGTTTGGCAAGCATCGAAATTCCACTGAATTCCTCCTCATTAAACGAAAGAAGGAAAATATTTTCATCCACTCAAATTGCTACAATTACACAGAAATAATGGTGCAAATCTCTTGAGCATAGTTCGCATTGCAAAAATGAAATCATTTAAGCGAAGAAAACATTTTTCCTTTATTTTTATTTTTACTTTCTCCATATACGTGGTATAAAGCAATGATTCTCAATCAAAAATCTATCGCGGACCGGTAAATGTTAGGAACATTCCACCAAGGACCGGTAAAATTAGCAAATTACTTTCAATTGAAACATTTTGAATTTATTTTCTTCAATGAAATTCCATTTCAACATACAAACCTTAATAATTAAAGACTTTAATTACAATAAAATTTTTTAAATAAAATCGTAGTTCTTTCAGGTAATCAGACGCGAAGTAAGTCTTTTTATATATGTGTGTGTGTGTGTGTGTGTGTGTGTTAGTAAAGTTTAATTAGATGGAATTCATCATCGTGTCGGCCTTATATGCGATATTAAGTGTGTTTGTTTATAGGGAATTAGTGGACTGTATAAAATTGAAATCGTGGCGCTGTATTCTAAATCACAGGATCCTTCAACCGAAGTATGCAACTAATAACACAACATGAGGCACTTATATGAAATACGCGAATAGCATTGAGAACAAATAGCACAAGAAATACAATTAACATTGAGAGCATAGCAACAAAGAAATGTACAATTGACATTAATGATGCTCACTCTAAAGATGAGTACGTGTTGTTTTCAAATCACACTTTATCTTGTTTGGTTTCGATGGGTTGAGACTCGAGTAATAAAAAGTTTTTCAACACAATTAAAGAACTTATGATTTTGCACTTATTTTAAACAAAACTTATGACGGTTTTAACAGGATATGAGCTCCGTATAACGTGTCCGTCCCGGGTAAGAGTCTTTTCGAACTGGGAACTGTTCAACACGATGGCAGCGCCTGTGGTAATGCAGCCAACCATCACGTGACCGAACAGACCCGACACACACAATACAAAGTAATACATCAACCAATAGTACAAAAAACATCTTTGAATTTTAAACAAAGTGTATTTAAATATTCCAACCTGAACATTATAAAATATGATCAATAAAGAATTAGTAAACCATATTGTTCTGTAGAAGTGACCGTACGACGACATTCCGAGTGCTTGGGGGCCCGGGCCCAAAGACGGCATTTCCCGGAAGGGAGAAAATCGAGAGTAGCGGGGCGAAAGAAAATAAATGGGTAGAACTGAGAAAATCCTAATCGAGATCTGAGAAAAGAAAATGGAAAACCCGTTGGGTTTGGTTGCCGGCGTGATTTGCACCCGCGTATTTCGATAGGAAAGCCTTATGACCCGGGCCCCAGGGATTTTACCCCGGTATCCCCGCCCTTTCTAGGAGATCTTCGTCTTTCCTTCTTACGTTTCGAAGATGGGTCTCCAGTAGGCCTCACAGCAAGCGCTCGTTTTACTTTCTCCTACGCAAAAGATTATATGGAACTCATATATAGCAATAAAAGTGCCGAGAAATCACATCTAACCGAATTCAGAAATACCATTTAACAATTCGGAGTATGCACGGTTATTGCACTCTAAACATCTGCTGCCACAATTTGACAGATTTTTGCTTTGTAGCAAGTAGAAAACTGTTTTATAGAGCACTGGACCTAAGATTCGTAGCGATATAAAACATTTTAAAATTTTCTTTAACTTTCCACCAAGGTTTCGCGGACCGGCAAATAACACAGGCATGCGAATTAGAACTTTCTAAAAGTTGTTTTATTTCTAATAGCTGATTTTACACAATTCAACTACGCTAATTTAAAAAATGGAATCCATTTTCCCCATCACCTAAGCATTTTTAACAGTATGCGAATAAAGAAACAAAAAATTAAGAAAAACATTATTTATTTTGGTTTACAACTACATATTTTGCTTTGCTACAGTAGTTGAAAAATACAAACAAATGTAAGAAGAATGAAGCATATTAACGTAAATAGTTTATTTTAGATTATGTTGTTCATTTAGGTTATGTGAATAAATATAATCTTCATCCTCATCCTCTTCTAGAGGGATCGCTTCCTTTTTGTCTCGAAAGAACGCCTTGTTCCTCTTCTTTTATGTGCAAATTCTGGTGTCTCACTTTTCAACATCTAACAGGTTTACGTTCCACCTTCCCTGTTATCTTCTCTCAATTTCTTTGACATCTTGGTGAAACCGTTCTCCTTGTTCTTCGCTTACTGCTCCGAGATTTTCCGAGAAGTAATCCAGGGCTGAATGCAAGGAATGTAATTTTGGATTCATATAGCAACCCAATGCTTTGAATGTATTCCGCATGTCATTCACAGTGTTTTGGTAATTTGGGTCCTTGTTATTCCCCAGGAATTTGTTGATAACATCCTTAAAAGCTGCCCATGCTTCTTTTTCAAGATTGTTCATATTTCATTCGAATTGCTGGTTCAAAGTAATTATCCTAATCTGAGGACAAATAAAGATTCCTTCTTTCAATTTTGCTTCGGAAAGAGGTGGGAATTTACCACACAGATACTTTAAACAGTCACTCTCCTTGATCAAAGCCTTAACAAATTACTACATCAATCTGTTTTATGTGAAGTGGGAGTAAAAGTACTTTTTATACGTCAATCAGATTCTGACGTGCAATGTTTTTAGAACCTGGTGTCAGATGGACTCTGCGTGGCCATTCCTTCCTTATCCTATGCTGAGATCTTGCACTATCCTATTCACAAAAAATCTGATGTGGCTAATACATGACTTTCTCCAAATTTGGGGTATAGATAATTAAATTATTATGAATAGCATTATAAGGCAACATTATTATTTCATATCGTAAAAGAATACAGTCATCCTTATTGCCGTGAATTAGGTATATTTTGAATATGTTTACAGAATTCACCGCTACATTGTGGTGGCGTTGCATAATGGAAATTAAGAAAAAACAAAATATCTCCGAAATGGATGGTTCTACGAAAATTTGTTCCATACAAAACTTGGAATAAATATTATTCTCTACAACTTTAGTCCTCACGAAGATTACCAATAACGACGTTTTTAAGGAGTTATTTGACGGAAACCGAGAAAACCTATTATTTATAAATAATTGCTAAACAATAAGTGCTATGGAAAATTGTTTCAAATAAAAGTTGTAGAAAATTACTTTCTCTATAACATTTTTATAGAATTGTATATACAATAATGATGTTTTTACGGAGAAATATCGCGAAAACCGAATCGGGTTTCGAATAAACCTCGATTTCCGGTTAACCGGTATTATTAAAAACTAATCAGCTCTTCGTGCTCACACCAAAGTGTTATATATGAAATTTTGTAATGATATGGCAAGTACTTTTCGAGTCATATCGCCCAAAATCACATACACACAGACATTCCGAAAATAGTCTAGGGACCTCAAAACGTGTATTTCCGTTGAAATTTCTAAGTCGATTTTTTTCGTGATCACAATACTTTCCCATTACAAGGTATGGAGAAAGTAAAAATCTGATGTGGCCAACACATGACTTTCTCCATATTTGGGGTATAGTTATTTAAATTTTTATGAATAGCATTATAAGGCAAAATTATTATTTCGTATCGTAAAAATAGACAGTCGTCCTTAATGCCGTAAATTATATTTTGAATATGTTTACAGAATTCACCGCTACATGGTGGTGGCGCTGTATACAGGAAATTACGAATAAGTTAAATATCTCCGAAATGGATGGTTCTACGAAAAATTGTTTCAAACAAAAGTTGGAAGGAATGTTATTTTCTATAATTTTGTTCCTTATAAAGATTACCAATAACACGTTTTTAAGGAGATATTTGACGGAAACCGAAAGCACCGATTATTTATAAATAATTCCTAAACAATAACTTCTATGGAAAATTGTTTGAAATAAAAGATGTAGGAAATTATATTTTCTAAATGTTTTGTAATGGTCAATGTATACAGTAATGACGTATTATCGGAGAAATTTCGCAAAAACCGAATCGGGTTTCGAATAAACTTCGACTTCCGGTTATCCGGTATTGTCCAAAAAATAATCACTTCTTTGTGCTCATGTAAAGTGTTATATTTGGTATTTGGTATTAATATGACAAGTTCTTTTTGAGTTAGAGCGCCCACAATCACATACATCCATCCATCCACACACACACACACGCACACAGACACACACAGACAGACACAGTCAGACACAGACAGACAGACACACAAACACAGACATTCCGAAAATAGTCTAAACGTGTTCTAGCGACCTCAAAACGTGTATTTCCGTCGAAATCTCGAAGTCGATTTTTTTCGTGATCACAGTACTTTCCCTATGCTACGTATGGAGAAAGTAAAAGAACATGGAAACTTCTTGTAACCGGATTGTTGACCTAACAACATACAAAGTACTTTTAAGTCTCCACAAAACAGCCAACCGTGTTCCCCGTATTTAACCATAGAAAGAAGAGTTTCGAGATTTTCATGTTTCCTTCAGGTGAACTGAATGAGCACAAGTTACCGTTGTGAAGAAGGACGCCTTTTAGACTTCTCTTGCAAGCATCAATGAAAAACCTCCACTCATTTGGGTTGTATGTTATAGCACCTAGCTCACATATTAATTCGGAAATATTGTTGCAATAAACCAATGAACCATCTTGAGAAAAATATGGGATGAACTCTTCTTCACGCTTTCTATATCAGTAAAATGATGTCCCGGTACAAAGCAAGTACTTGACACGAAGTCCATGAATTTTCTCGTAATTCCTAGACCAATGGGGAACAGAGAAGTGCAGTCACCACGGGCGGTCTGCTACAGAAATGTCTCCTGGCCTGTCACAGCGCTCTCTAATTGGCTGTGAAGTCACAGAGGCGGTGTTTTAGATTTCATAACTGCGCCCCATAAATCCTGACCTGTCAATCACTTATACGCAGGCAATGCGCTTCTCGTACGATCTAGAAAAACAGAGAATACGCTATTGCGTCACTCCTAACCGGGAAACTTCGATAGGGAGTGGTTTTAAAAAATTTCATCTATAATCCATGGATCCACTTTTAATGAAAATTACCTACACATGTAAAATGCAATATGACGTTTTGTGAAAAATATGTACGTTATAGAGAAGAACCGTTATTATTTTGGGATTCGGCATACATAAATTACTAAAAAAACGGTAACACTTTTCAGACAACAGAATCATCGCAGGCCTGTGTAATCGGTCGCGGGCCGGCCAGCGGTTGAGAAACACTGGTATAAAGTATTGTAATCATGAAAAAAATCGAATTCAAGATTTAGACTGAAATGCACGTTTTGAAAGGTCCCTAGAACACGTTTTGACTATTTTCTCGATGATGTGTGTGTGTGTGTGTGTGCGTGCGTGCGTGTGTGTGTCTGTATGTGATATGAATTTTGTGGCGCTCGACCTCAAAAATTATTTGTTATTTCAGTACCAAATTTTAAATATAAAATTTTCATAATAGTGGCAAGAGTTGATAGTTTTTAGACGATATAGGACAATCGGAAGTTGATGTTTATACTTGTCGTTTTTCCGTTTTTCTAGAATATCTCCTTTAATACTCAATTTTCATAAATAGTCAATTTCATGAATGTTGTAGAGAATAAAATTTTCTACAGGTTTTGTTTGAAACAATCTTTTGTAAAACCGATAGTTTAAAAGAAAATTTGATTTTTCTTCGTTTTTTTCAAATTTCCCATTTAAAACCCAATTTCCGTAAACTGTTATTATTATGAAAGTTGTAGAGAATAAAATTTTCTAGAGGTTTTACCTGAAGTATTATTTTATGAAACCGGCAGTTGAAGAGATATTTTTGTTTCTTGTAAATGTATGTTAAATATGTCGTTAACAAGGGTAAGGCACTACTGGCCCCAAACCGATTTGGCTGAAACTTGTAGATATAATGTTCATCCGATGAACGTACATAGATATATATTAGGCCAATAACCAGCCCTTTTTATTTTATTAACAAATATGTTAATATTTCCCGAGCCACTGCTCGAGTACCATACACGGTAACTCAATTCCCAAAGAACGGCGGCGGCTGAGAACGTTTGGCTGGAAATGTCGACGTCATGTGTAGGAGACCGCGTTTTTCCGAATTTTTTTCATTTTTTCCCAAATCCACTTTCCCCATTTTTAATGTTTATTTATAACACAAAGTAAGTGATACCATTGTTTCCGCGGATTGTTAAAACTTCCTAATTGTGGATAGCGGTGCTTACGCCTCCAAGAGTGGTATTAATTACTCATACATATTTTGTTATCCATAGAAACAGCAAAAAATTTAATTTAAATTTTCTTTAAATAAAGACCATTGAAAATATTTTAAAATTATTCTCGAGAGTAATCACATAATTATTTTTGAGAACGCTGACGTCGAGAGTAATCATATTTATTGCTCTGTATGGAGAATGTCATGCGTTGGCCACATCAGACTTTTCTCTTTGTCGTGGAAAGATGGAACCGTTTCAAATTCTTAAGAAGAAAGGACTTTAACGAAACGGACCCGTGGATCACTTTCGTCGCGTGCCGAAGACATTTTGTCTCTCGAGTGACTCGAAGCACGCGTGCCAGATCACCCGGAGCGAAATGTCGGATCGTTCTAAACGCAAATCGCACGTATTTTATTCTCAAGAAAAGGTTTTAACACTCTCTCCTCCCATACACCCTCCTTTACTCTCCCAACCCCCTTTTCCCTCCCCCAAGGGCAGAAGCGAGATTTTTTTCCTCGGGTGACTCCGTCATCAAATAGGCGCGGCCTTCAGGGAAGTCATCGGGGTCACAGCGAAGGGTCTCTTTTTCGTGGGCCCACGCCTCCGCTCGAACTGTTATCGGTGACGCTTATGAGGAGAGATCGTATAAAGATCTCTTGTGTGGAATGCACTCGAAACGCGCTCATTTTCAAAGGATGTGGCGAAGGAGTGGATTGGATCGCACTGGAAACCGTGGTACTAATGACGGCGCTCTGCCGTCATTCCCTCGCGCGGTGGGCTCGAGCAAGAAAGTAAAATTCTTTCGGAGACAGAGCGAGAGAGAGAGATGGCGAGAGGGAAACAGATATATGCAGTGAGAGGGAGGAGGGAAAGGGAGAGAGAGAGAGAAGTGGGACGGAGAACGAACCTGTCCGAGAGGTCGTTGCCGATATTAGTGAAGCGGTGTGCCGTCCTAACACCCATGCCTCGATTATAACGCGCGGTTTCTCCTCCTGAAAACCTTTCATTCTTCGCATTATGCAGTCTGCATTCCTCGCCTACGCCGCCGTCTTAATTAGGCGAGATCGAGCGAAGAAACGGTCTCATTATTGCATTCTTGACGTCTCTATAGTATGCTTATCAATCAATCAAATAATAATAATAATATAGAGTTTACATGTCATACAAATATAATAATAATAATAATAGTAATAACTTGATCGAATTTTTAAATGTTTACAATTATAAGCCAAAATTATGAAAAAAGAAACAATCAAATATATCAAAAAAATGTTTACAATTACAAGCCAAAATTATGAAAATCCTAAGCATATAAATTTAAATTATCATTTTAGAAATCTATACATACATGCACATATTCCTATTTATACATACATACACACACATACCCATATATGTATACAGCATAATATTATACATACATTAAGAGTCCTCCTGAGCCTAAAAATGGCTCGTCAGGAGGTGCTCAGATTAACAAAATTACCTGCTGTACAACACAATAATTTTACAAACACACTCTTATAACTTTTACCCAAATTCTACAACATTCTTTTTTAAGTTGTTCTTTAGCGTTATAAAATATACATAGATTCAAATAACTTCTTATCTTAGAAGGTATTCTTTCAATCTACTTTTAACTTCACTTATTGTTCTTAAGTTCTTCATGAATTTTGTTAAACTATTAAATATAATAATAATAATAATGCCTAAAGGGAAAGCCTCGAGCGATCCGTCCAGGGGAGGATTGGGCAGCCGGGACACCGGGCAAAGTCCCTGTGGCCCGATGCTGCTCCTGGGCCGGGGCTGTTTGAGTGGTTGATGCCTTGGCCAGGAGCTGTTGCTTTTCCGTATTCTAAAGTAGTGTTTCTCAAACTATGGGCTGCGGCCTCCCAGGGAGGCCGCAAATTATTTTAGTTTTTAGGTGGGCCGATATCCGAGTATTTGCCTGGGCAGATTTTTGCTCCCAATCCGCCCCTGCACCCGTCTAAATTTCGGCCAATCACATGTCTACAAATTATCTATAAAATAGTCACACCATGCATCACTCAGTTAATCACCTCCCATTTAGAATGCCAAAACATACTAACAGAAGAACAGAAGGGATGCAGGAAGGGCATGAAAGGATGCAAAGAACAATTAATAATATATGCTGTCATTTTGAAAGAGGTACAACGAAAAAATAGAAATCTCTCGTGTTGCTACATAGACTACTAGAAAGCCTTTGACTCCATCCCCCATACATGGTTATTAGAGGTCCTTAACATTTATAAAATCCACCCAGTCCTTGTAAATTTTCTGCAGCATACAATGAAACAGTGGAGGACAGTTATCAACGTGTCTGATGTGAATAGGGTCCCAACCTCTTCTGAAATTAAAATAAATCGAGGCATTTTCCAGGGTGACTCTCTGAGCCCGCTCTGGTTCTGCTTAGCATTAAACCCTCTATCGAATCTGTTGAATCGAACTAGCTTGGGATATCGGATAGGGAACAGTCAGACAGGCCACCAGATATCCCACCTATTATATATGGACGATTTAAAACTTTATGCATCATCACCAGCCAAACTACAGCAGCTAGTACAATTAGTAGAATAATTCTCAACAGATATAGATATGAGATTTGGACTAGACAAATGTAGGACCATTAATATAAAGAAAAATTCAATAGAACTGATTGGATTTGAGACGGCACAGCAAAGTGAGATACAACCAATGGATGAATATGAAACTTACAAATATCTAGGATTTGAACAGTCTAAGAAAATAGATCACGCAGCCATAAAGAAATCATTTACATCAGAATTTACCTCCTCGCTTAAAAGAATCTGTCAAACTGAGCTCAATAGAAAAAAACCTGACGAAGGCAATAAATAGTCTAGCAATACCTGTACTAACATATTCATTTGGAGTAATATCATGGTCTAACACAGAGAATTTGCAAAGGAAACTAAGGGTAGAATTAACGAATCACATGAAGCACCACCCACTCTCTAGCGCTCTTAGGATGACATTACCTATAGCGGAAGGGGGGCGGGGAATAGTGGACATCAAAAACCTTCATAATAAGCAAATCAGTTTTTACGGTCATATTTCCACCAAAGGAAAGAGATTCGGCACTGCATGCAAGCATCTGCAGTTCAGATAATAAATACACATCTCTTAATTTATGAGACACTTTAGTTCAGGACAGTGAGGCAATAATTACTACAGCAGATAAGATGACCGGATGGAAGACACCCCCATGATCTGAGCAGCCCTGAGGTCGACAAGGAAGCGTCGAACGCCTGGCTCAGACGAGGGGAACTCTTCCATGAATCCGAGGGATTCATCACTGCCATCCAGAACCAGGTCATAAATTCAAGGAATTACCAGAAATATATTATTAAGAACCCCCAAGTGCAGGACGATAGGTGTAGAAAATTCAAAGATAAACCTGAAACAATTCAACATATAACAGGTGCTTTCAGCTCTCTGACTCAGTCCGATTACCTCCACCGACATAATCTGGCTGCAAACATTATACACCAAAGTCTGGCATTAAAATGTAAATTAATAGAAGGTAAATCACCCTATTATAAGTATAAACCAGCCTCAGTATTAGAATCAGACGAGTTCAAGTTATACTACGACCGTTCCATAATGACAGACAGAACCATACACAGCAATAGGCCAGATATAGTGCTGCAGGACAAACGGTTGAGGATTGCCTAACTCATAGACATAGCCATACCTAACACCCATAATATATAGAAGACCATACAGGAGAAATATCAAAAATACACATAACTAAAATCCGAAATAGAAAGAATGTGGAACACGACCAAAGTATTTATCGTCCCAATAGTACTATCAGCCACTGGCGTTTTCCCTGTATCCCTCCACAATAGTATAAGGATAATAGGACTAGACAAAAACATATATATTCCATTACAAAAAGCCGTACTACTGAACACAGCCTGTACAGTAAGGAAATTCCTGGATACTCAAGAGTGAGTGTACTTGGCGAAGCCCGTACCTCACTTAATACCAGCAGAATAGCTGAGAGAACTGAGGAGATAAAATAATAATAATAATAATTAGTTTCAGTTTCTGTCTTTTTGTGTGTCTTTGCAAATAATATTTCAGCTCATCGATTGGTTCTACCACCTTGCGGCAGTTATTATAACTGCTAGGAGCTTTCAGAAGACGGTCAGCCTATTTCCTTATTGTTTTGATTATTGTTATATGTTTTCAATTGTTGGTGATAGAAATCTATCACCCAACATTAGATCTGAAATATGTATCGAGAAACACCAGAAGAAAGAAAGAAAGAGACGAATGAACAGAGAATATCAGGCACGATATATAGCAAAACTAACTCCAGAGCAAGCTGCAGCCCGAAGAAGAGCAATCAATCAGGCAAATGCTACTGCACGTCGTAATCAGAGCGCAGAGCAAAGATCGCAACGATTAGAAACTGAACGTCAACGTTTCGCTAATCGTGTATCACGAGAATCTCATGCTGATGCCACTCAGAGAAGAGAGCTTAATGCTGCTAGAAATTCGATAGCTTGCATTTTAGAAAATGATGAACAAGCGAACCAAAGATTGATGCAGCCAGACATTCAATTGCTCGCATGACAACGTTGGCTTGCAACATGAGTTGATTGAAATTCCACAGCACATGCTGGAAAGAGAAAACATCATTCGAGCCATCTGTGGAACAGCAATCGATACAATTCATGATGAAGCAGTAGCACAGCTCTCAAGAAAGTTTGCATTAACACCGAAAAATAAGAACGCTCTAATGAAAAATCAAGAGGTCCTTGAATTGATAAATGGTGAAACGAGAGAGCATTTCAGCGTAGACATTATCATGACAGATGGCCATGAAACTATTTTGAATTTTCCAACTGAGTTTCTTAATGCACAAACTACATCAGGAATGCCACCTCATAAACTAATACTGAAGGTTGGAGCACTCATCATGCTGTAGCCTAATTTGAATCCAAAAAGAGGATTACTGAATGGAACACGACTCATTGTTATAGAACTGCACAATCATTACATAGATGCAGAAATATTGACTGGAAGCAATCGCGGAGAAAGAGTCTTCATACCGCGAATCAGCTTAGCACCATCACAAACAAACTTGTCGTTCACATTGAAGCGACGACAGTTTCCATTGATTCTGGCTTTCGTTATGACCATCAACGAAGCACAAGGTCAAACGTTTGATAATGTAGGACTCTATTTACCAGAAAGAGTTTTCGCGCATGGTCAACTGTATGTCGCTTTAACTGGAACAAGAAATGAAGCCAATTTTAAAATTATGGTGTTGGACGATGAAGACCAAGGAAGATTGCTTCCAAACAGTGACAGAGTATTCACCAGAAATGTTGTCTTACATGAACTATTGCAATAAATTTTTTAAGTCAAAATATTAGTGTAGTTAATTATAATACCTTAAGTTGTTCCGTCATTTTTGAAGGGTTATATACTAGTATCTATAATATATAGACGCTTCTTACACATGATATATATACACACACACACACACACACATATATATATATATATATATATATATATATATATATATGTATATATAGTAGTTAATATATGCTTGCATTCTGCAAGCATTTTCTCTCACCTTAATATAAAGAGTAAGTGCAGACAAACAATTTTTTAAAAAAAGGTTTGCACCTCTGCGCCTATTTACATGTTTTCCTTTATGGACAATATTGGAATAAAAACATACCCTAATATTTATAATTGTAAACATTTTATAGGTTTCATCATTTGTTGCAAATACCTCACATTTCTGCAAATTTTCATCTATGTAGCACCTCTAGAATTGCATTTATATAAATTTCATTGTTTAAACTTTATGAATTTTCAACAGCCACAGTAATAAACTTTTCTGAAATTTTCAAATCTAATTGTAACTGAAACACAATTCCTTAATTTTCATCTTTCTAGCTCGACTAATGTCTGGCCCAAACTACAATAGCTGGAGAGCTGGAATTTAATACATAGGTGAACCGAGAAAAGTAATCGGAAGAATAATTGGAAAATTGCGATAATGTTTAATTTCTTGGCCGGCAAAAATTATAAACAATTTTACTAACATTTCATGGTTTAGGTATTTCTAAATGCGCTATCAAGCTGAAATTTTTTCTACCTGTAGAATTCCCCAAATAATGAAAACGGGAATTTAGAAATTTGAAAATTTTTATTTGTTCGGACGTAATAAATTCCTAAATGTTTAACAAATTGACTAATGTTTATGTACTTTCTGTAGATCCAGGAAGCTGAAAATTTTAACAGCGTTAGGAAATAATGTCCCGGTAGTAAATAACATTGAAAATTTTAGAAATATTTATTGCTGTGGCTGTTAAAAATTAACAAAATTTAAACAATGAGATTCTTATAAATGCATTTCTAGAGGTGCTTCATTGATGAAATTTCGCATAAATGTGAGGTAGTCGTAACAAATGATAAAAACGTATAAATGTTTCATAATTATAAATTTTAGGGGTTGTTTTTACCCCAATATTTTTAAAACAGCAAAACACGTAATTCGGAACCGAGATGCGAACTTATGGATTGAAAATTAATTTTCGGCTTTTATTTTCACTTTAAGGTGAGAGAAAATGCTTGCAGAATGCAAGCACACATTTACTTGTACCCTATATCGTATGATTCTATAAGCACTCTTCTTACAGAGGAGGATATACGATATAGGAGGATACTAATGTCTGGCCCAAACTACAATAGCTGGAGAGCTTGAATTTAATACATAGGTGAACCGAGAAAAATAATCGGTGGAGTAATTGGAAAATTGCGACAATGTTTAATTGCTTGGCCGGTAAAAATTATAAACAATTTTACTAACATTTCATGGTTTAGGTATTTCTAAATGCGCTATCAAGCTGAAAGTTTTTCTACCTGTAGAATTCGCCAAATAATGAAAACGGGAATATAGAAATTTGAAAATTTTTATTCGTTCGGCCGTAATAAATTCTCAAATGTTTAAGAAATTGACTAATGTTTATGTACTTTCTGTAGATCCAGGAAGCTGAAATTTTTAACAGCGTTAGGAAATAATGTCCCGGTGGTAAATAACATTGAAAATTTTAGAAATATTTATTGCTGTGGCTGTTAAAAATTAAAAAATTTAAACAATGAAATTCATATAAATGCACTCTTAGAGGTGCCGCATTGATGAAATTTCGCATAAATGTGAGGTATTCGTAACAAATGATAAAAACCTATAAATGTATTATAATTATAAATTTTAGGGGTTGTTTTTACCCCAATATTTCCGAAACATAAAAACACGTAATTCGGAGCCGAGATGCGAACTTATGCATTAAAAGTAATTTTTCAGCTTTTATTTTTATTTTCAGGTGAGAGAAAATGCTTGCAGAATGCAAGCACACGTTCACTAGTATCGTATATCCTCCTCTGTAAGAAGAGTGCTTATAGAATGATATCGGGCCTTAGTTGCTTCGAAAGCAAAAATACTTTGCGAGATATGATTTTTCCCCAGTAAAGTGGTACCCCTGATTGGCGTACGTGATTCATTTTTGCGATTTTCTTATTATATTTGATTGAAAGTCCTTAATATCAAATTTCATGAAAATCCGTTCAGTGAAGCCGAGAACGAACATGCGGACGGACAGACCGACGATAATAGTCGCTCACGCTGTAAGCGAAACGCGCCTAAAAATTGCAAAAATTCAAATTTTTAGGGGCTGTTTTCCGCATTTCTGCCCAATACGAGAGTCAAAATTATAAGGCACTTTTTAACCCTCCGTTACTGTGCTGGGGTGTCTCAAACCCCAGTCTAGGTATTTTAGTAAATTGACGTAAGATGGCGTGCGAGTAAGAGTTGAACTCCAGGGTACCTTCACATTTTCACTAGTAGATAGCATCCCCATAGGAATCACTAGTTGTCATTCAGCTGTTGAACATATCAGACGCTATTTCTCTAGCTGGGGTTTCTCAAACCCCACCACAGCACTGACGTTCGAGTTTTCCAGTCTTGAACATAAGTTAAATTCTGTTTGGTTATCATTATAATATAGATTTACAATTATAGTAAATTGTTTTTACTAATATATCGAAAAAATAATATAATATTTACTACATAAAGGTGTTTGCCGTGAAGGAACAGTCTGTAGCTTCAAGTACTTTGGGTTTCATGAATGACACTACTCTTGTGTCATACGTACCGAAAAAAGGGAAGGTAGTACTTCTGTTATCGACTATGTATCATGACACTAAGATTGATGAAAGTACAGGAGAACAGAAGAAATCAGAGGTCATTACATTTTACAATACGACAAAAGGGTTGACACTGTCGACGAAATGTGTGCGTCGTATGATGTGCCTAGGAACTCAAAGCGTTCGCCGCTAACAGTATTTTTTTCAATTATGAATGTTGATGCTATCAATGCTCATGTAGTTTTTTAATCAAATACTGGAACTTCAATGTCACGCAGAGAGCTCTTGAAGACGTTGGGACTGAATTTGATTGAAAAGACGATTCAGCAAAAGCAACAAAATATTGGTCGTCTCCCTAGAGAACTGCAAGGCAAAGTGAAACGAAAAGCCAGTGGTGAGACAAACCAGCCTCCTCCTAAACGAACAAATCAGCAAGGCAGATGCATGTCCTGTCCATGATCTAAGGACAGAATATCATTGTCACAATTGTGATAAATTTATATATTTGGAGCACGTTATCCCTAACTGTGAGGACTGTATCAGTGGTGACAAAGACTCTGAGTGAAGTCGTTTTATGTGTGGCAATGAAACCAATTGTACCTAAAAATACTATGTTAACTATGTTAGGCCTACTTTCTTACCAGCTTGATAATTTAGCATGTATTTGTTTTTATTGCACTGTTCATATTTGAGAGCGTAAGGTTTCAAGAATACAAATATTGAACAAATTTTCAATCACAAATGTCAGGTTCTAATGACTCACATGTATTCGTTAATAGCAATGATTAATAAACTGTTCATTTAAAATCACCATAATATATATTTTATATTTCTTTATCCATAATTTTCCTTGGGGTTTGTCACACCCCACCACAGTAATGATGTAATTTTTTCCCACCACAGTAACGGAGGGTTAATTGGATACAAACTTGAAATTTGGAAGAATTATGTTTTTTGTTACAACAGAAGGAAAAATATCCGATATAGTAAAAATTCAAAATCTTAGGGGCTGTTTTGCCCCATATGAGAATTAAAATTATAAGGCACTTCTAAATGAGCTATAGAGCTGAAATTTGGCACGGTTACTTGATTTTGGACACATTCGATTGGGAAAAATTCGAAATTGTAAAAATGCTGAAATTTAAAAATGCTTGCAGAATGCAAGCACTGTCTACTAGTATCTTATACACACACACACGCAAACAAATGACAAAGAGAATATGAGATGTAGTGTTATTCTAGAATCACCACCACAAAAGCTTCAAGTTTAACTCGTCAGCGTCGTCATGCGTACTGGGAACGTCGCGGAGGTCGCTAGCTTTCTCCTTTTTTTTGACACAGTAAATTTTCTAAAATCTGGATAACCTTTATATATTTTAAAAGAGGAACCTTTGGCCTACCTATTTATCGTCATTCTGCGATCTTTTTTATTACCTTTAATGTACGTTAAATTTTGTGATTTATTTTTCGCGAATTCTAAAAGTCTCCTATCCAATGCTGAGAGGAAACGTATCTCGACACGAATGCTACTGCAAAGTGAAACAAGACCTAGACTACTCATCTGCTAACAAAATTCGCTTTCAATTTGGTTTTTCTTATGAGTCAGAGGTTGAGAGGTATAAGACGAGGAGAGCCGAACAACGAAAACCATTGTTCGGCTCTCTTCGGACCATGTGCTTGCTTCAGCATTTATTGAGACCATTATAGCATGAGATAGAGAGGAAGAAGCGTCTCTTCTTGGGTCCAAGTTCTGTTTACAAAAATAAATCATTGATGATGCGTAGTATGCGAAAGTTTCGGAGCGAGCGCTTGCGTCATGCCCTTACGCTCGGGTCTTCACGGGAGAAATATTCTCGTGTCGCTCTCAAGAAGTTAGTCTGAAGTGAGTGCTAGTAAAAGAAATTCAATATAGATGATTCATTGAAGTTATATTTCTTGTAAATTTCATGGTAAATGGGATAAAGCAAGTGCCCTTAAAAAAAATTTTAACTTTTCTAATTTTCTTATTACGCGTAGATTCTGATACATACAACATCATAGCTCCGTTTCTACTGTACGAAATAGGACAAAGTTCACCATGTAAATTCTATGATGACTACGAATGACTACTGTACAACTCAAAACTTCATAAACTTTATGAAATGTCTTTTAAAATATATGAAACGTAAAATGTATTTCAAATTTTTAGTCAAGACATGAAAAAGTTGACCTGCGAGAAACTTTCTTTCTATTTGGTTTTGGTAGGTACATCCAGCGACTGAAATTTAATAAAAGCTGAAATATTATTTGAAAAAGACTGCGTATCAATGCCGTTTATATTTTTCGTAATACTGAATGATATATGAAGGCACGGGTGCGCGCTAACTGGTCGGCAATCGGGTGATTTACGTATTTCGTATTTCTCTTTTCTCCTGTAGATTGTGCTTAATGTAAGATAATGTAAAAGAAATTGTTTATAAATGTTATGATCTACTAAAATATTCAAAAAATTTTATATAAATCCAATAAAAATGAGAAAAGTTACGGATTTTTCAATTTTCAAGAATTGAAATCGCGCATTTTCGCAAATTTTTAAAAACCTCTTATGACCTCAAACACGGGATTTAAAACGTCCTGCGCGCTTGAAGGGTTAATGAACGCCGACCAGAACTGCCCATTCACGATAAATTTATTTAATGTGAAAATCGAACAATTGTAATAAAAGCAAACCCGCACAGGTACTACATAAATGCTAACAAAAATAAATTTGCCTTACACGAAGATGACGAATAACTATTATAGTATTTATAACGTTGGCAATGTTACATGTGTGAGAGGAGGGTTTATAAAAAACATCTAATCACTGTGCCGAGGCACATTTCCGAATCTTTTCATCAGCCTAATCGCGCCTCTTCCTCCAGTATCCGCCTCCGAAACGGCAAACATTAATCACACGGCATCCACCGCGTCCCTTGGAGGGGGGAGAGACAAAGGTTCACGGATGGTCAGGGTCAGACGGCCCCCACGGAAGGAAGGCCCCTGGGCAGAGGAGGGTCGGAGGGAGGCCGAAGGGGGAGGGCTGTTTCCCGGGAAACATCGCCACCTCACTCGGATTGAAATATTCTGAAAGAAAAGGAAGATTCCTTCTTCACCCCACGATCGCTTCCTCTTCTTCCTCCCTCCCTTTGCACCCCTTACTCTATTCATTTCCCGCCTTTCTCCTTACAAAAAATCACATACCAATTAAACCCTTGGATTCCGCTGAGATGCGCTCATCTTCATGAGAGAGGCCTCCGTCATGGATCTATTGTCGGAGTGCGATGGGACGGGGGGAGGGGGGGGGGAGAGGGGGAGGGGAGGGGGGAGAGGGGGAGGAGGAGGAGGAGGGGAGGGGGGATAGAGATACGCGGAATCTTCTGCACACTAAATTAAAGGTATACAGGTCAAAATAGTTCATGTCCTCGTGATTATCAGCTTTCTCCATCCCTAATGCCCCTAGATTAATACGTTCGGTTACCTTAGGAATTCGGCGTACGTATTTCCTAAAAAGAACTGTCCTGATAGTGCTGACCTTCAGAGTAGTAACAATCGTTAAAATAAAAATTATAAGAAATTGTGTGGTTTGAAAATTATAATGAACCGCTATTTGAGGTCTTTTATTAATTTTAGCCACAAAAGGTATAGTTATTGAAAATAATTTTGTGTAAAATCCGAGAAATATCAGTTACGGCGTTCGCTAAATCGTTTCGTTTTCTATTCTTGGGGCGGTAGTTTTCTGTTCATAAATCCGTGCTAAAAAGGTGGAGATTAAACTTTAACTGAGCAATAATCTTGAGTTTTGCGCTGCGGAAAAATGTTGCCATCCAGAATTTGATACATTAAAATATAAATATAAACTTAGATCTCCAAGAAATAAATATAATTTCGAACTCCTCGAATTGCCAGAAATGATACTCTATTGCAGTGGTCGGCAACCTATGGCACGCGTGTCATAAGTGGCACGCGAAAGAAAAATTATACGAAAGAATAGTTCATATTTTATATACTTACAATTAGTAAAATCAAAGATCTTTGGAAATTTAGTGAATTAAGTTGTATTTAATAGTAAGAGTAATTATCCACCTCTAATTTCTGCTTCTTCTAATTTTGTAACACCGTTCTCATATAGTTCATGTGCCTGCCGTCTCGTGTTCCCTCTCGCCGCCTTTGTGACTAATGAACAAAAAATGCCAAAATTCAGACCGTTAGGTACAAATGCAACCGTAAACCAGGGATGATTAAATAATAAAAATTGTCGTTTAATTAAATTAAAATTTATTACTGGTACGCGGGACCATATACTGACCTGAATTTGGCATGCAACTTGTGAAAGGTTTCCGATCCCTGCTCTATTGAAACAGGACAATTTGTGTATATTTAATGCTCGTAAAGGGACCAATTTTCTTTAGTCTCTTCAGTTTTTACTCGTCAGATAATTTGGCTTACGTTGAGATGGGTTGGTTTCTGGTGATTATCAAGTGTAAGAGAAGGGTAGCTCGTTACTGCAATAGCTGTCGATAGATAGTATTTCGACCATTCTGAAATATTATCCGTTTGTTTAATCCAGCCCTTTTGCAGATCATTCGGTATTTCGGCTATATTTGGTTTAATTTTGGAGCCTAAATCGATCATTCTGGACTGTAGTTGAGTGATTTTCGAATCTATGAGGTTTCAACGCCCGATTTCATCAAAATTCCTTATTGTCCTCTTATACGTATGAGGGCGTATGAACATACATAGTACATGGCGAAGCTAGTCCACGCGGTACGCATCAAGAGAGCTAAGAGACTATGGTCATTTTGTAATTATTTACACTTTCATAGAGGGGATATAATCTAAACTTCATCCTTATTGAATCATCCTTATTTTGATTCGCAAATTGCAATCGCAAAGGCGGAAATTTCGCGGCATCACTCGTAACACGACCTTGACCTTAAACTCCAAATATTTCTCATTTTACGTAGGAAAAAGGCCACAAAACCTTTCAGCATCAATTCTGTAAAAATCCTTTCAAATTGCTTAATGAACAACATGCGGTAGTTCAATTGATTCGGAGGACTCTTAGGTCATTATTATTGACTGATTTTGAACAGAAAACTTCGGAGTACGGAGCACGTTGACACGTATTTTAACAAAAATCGAAACATTTAACATCAAATTGCTCAACTAAATTAAAGGGATTTTATCTGTAGGCTAATAAAATTGCCTTTTGCACAAATACGCGCAATTTCGGAAAAGCTGCAATTTTGCATCTAGTCCTCCAATCCAAAAGCAGTCCCTTCCAACCTGCGAATCGCAACTGGAGCTGCAACATACACACTGAATGTCATTAAACAGTTTAGTCCAGTAGTGGGCAACTTGGTCCGCGAGCCTTTCGAAGATGGTCCTCGAGAACCCTCAATTTTAAATTTTGAGAGCATCTTCGTTAATGAAAGTAATCAGTCGTAAGCAAATGTCTCATTTAACGGAAAATAATTTTCAAAATCTTCTTCTTGCAAAGACAAACATGAACCCTTGGATTAAGAACATGGCTGCCGAGAAACAACGCCTAACTTAAAAAACAACATTTTAAAATATCCGTATTTTTGGGACATGCGAGACTTGCCGCTATCTGATTGCAACTACATATACAAAAAGTTTTTATAGTATACTATACTATATAGCAGGGATGGCAAATGATTTTTGAGATTTTTGAGTCGAGTGCCAATAAAGGATTGTGAACCGTCAGAATTTTGTTCGCGTGCCGCTAGTTGACTCCTTCTCTAAGAAAATTCATGTTTTATACAGAAAATACAAGCTTACGTGTGCCGAGTAAAATTGCCTGCGTGCCAGTTCTGGCACGCGTGCCCCGTATTTGCCATTCCTACTATGTAGTATCGTATATTATAGTAGAGGCAAATAAAATGCTTTTATATTCATATGATGTTATTCTAAAATTACTTGGCACTTCGCGATTTCGCGATTTCCGCCGTCTGAGTGGCCTGCGGTTAAAAAAAGTTTGCCCACCACTGGTTTAGTCGATTAATCCGCGAGGCCTATATAGGCATATTATTAACAGAAAAGATCCTATGGTCCTTCATCGAACAGTAAAAATTATCTCCCAAAATCGCGAGATACTTTTGGCTCAATGGGACCACGCTTTCACCGCGTTCCAGAAAAAAGAAACGCCGATGAATTATTTATCTGAGCGAGTGCTCCATAAACGTCAGGCAATATCGATAATCGAGTAGGTACGTGACGTCATGCTCGCATTTTGGCAGTAACCGCTCTCCTTCGTAAGATCCGATGTGAAAATACTTATTTATAAAGCGTCGTCACCAGTCCTGCCTCGAAAGATGGAAACATCCTCTCCCTCCAGAGCCGAAACAAGGGTGAGGCAAGTGAGGCGCAAGAATGTTGGGGGAGCGCAGACAGGGCCGATTTCAAGTATAGGCGATGCGATATCGATGCGAAAAGACAGTTCCCAGTGCGTTTAGCGTTTTCTGTGACTATAATAATGTTACCAAATAATTGGAAAGCTTAAATAAGTGCTGGAATGAAAACTGGATGGAAAAAAAGAAAGAGGTAGGAAAAGGTTTCAGCTGGTAGACGACTTGAAATGAAAAGAGAGCTGTTAAGACATGAGTAAAACTGCGGAAAATAGGAGTATATGGAGAACCAAGTTTAACAATGAATAATCACGGACCTGTCTACGGACAGACTACCTATGATGATGATGAAATAAGTCACAGGACCAAACTTTTGATAATATCTTCCTAAACATGTATTCAGCCACGGACAGCTTTATGTTTATAAAGGTGACGATGAGGCGATGACGTCAATCATTTTCTCACGCTATCATGTGTTTCTAATTCATCTTTCAGTCAGTTCAACTTGCTTAGATGTGATAGTTCAGTCCAGTAGTTTATGATTTCCTTGTGATATTCCTAAACAAGACATTTTGGTGAGTAACTTCTTATTGCACATATTTTTACCACACTTATCAATATCACACACATTCTTGATTTTTAATTTTACAAGGTTTCTTTCACGATTTTCTTTCTCGTTAACAAAAATCGTATCAAATTTCGCAGCCATTATATTGATCAAGGGCTCAGTTTGTACTCCACACTTCAGGCGGTGAATGTGTTGCCACGTCCCTCTTTTCAAGTCATTGTTAACTCTTGACGATATTTGATTCAACAAGTCACAGTAAGTATATATTTTGCAATTATTAATGAAAATGTATCAACTTTAGAGTTTGGTTAGATATTTCGCGTGAATAAAATTCCGGGAATAAGTGTACATTTTTTAAACAAGCGAAATATGGTGTACTCTTTATTTAAATAACTTCACTCATTCTTTTAATTTCCACCCGCATATCTTGTAGTAATTTGAACAAAATTGAGGGAATCGCTATTATAGTGATATAAGCCTTCTTTCCCTTTCATTAGGGTAATGCATTTTCGCGGTATAGGATAATAAATGTTTTATAATTATTTGGTTAGCGTTTAGGTATCATTTTTAAATTAAATTGAAATTAATAAGAAAATATTAAAGATCGTCAATAGGACAAGACCGACGGTCCAATATGTCGATTATTTCTATAGAAAATGAAATCGCACAAAATATAAATTTTGAGAATGTAATCGATGAATTTGCAACCATGAAAGCAAGAAAAATTCCGCTCTAAACCCTAATGCCATTTGATGGCAATAAGCTGCCAATATAATGAATCTTAACAAATAATTTTCTATAACCATTGTACCAAAACAAAATAATAATAAAGTTTGGAGTTTCAGCTTGCTTTGTTATACTACAGGTACCTATTATTATGATTTATGATTGTCTATGATTTTGGTGTTCTTACATTTCCTATTTCCATTTTACATATTTTTGTTTTTGCGTAGTCGCAAATAACACTATATGCACATAAAATGTATTTTTTTCGATATAAAAAGTCATTTTAGAAATTACAGGGTTTTTCGAATAAATTGTTCCAATATTAAAAATAAATTCAAAAAGTTAATCTAACATTAAAAGCAAAGAAATATATAGGTGGTTAATGTCCGAAACCGGCTAATGTGGAGAATGTGTGTGTGGTGGGAGGTGTGAGGGAGGCGCAATATGACCGCCTCGGGCGCATAAATGCCTCGCCCCTCCCCCTCCCCATCCTCTTCTCTACAGCCTCGCCTCCCATAACCGCCCTCGAACTCCTCAGCAGCATTTACAGCAGTTGACCCATGGCCATATAGCGACCCCTTTCCCATTGCAGCGTTTCACTTCTCGCCCGCAATTAAGAAAATCTCGGGTCGATGAAAATCATAAAATTCCCATGCGGTGGAGTACCACATTTCCTCGTCGCGGGCCACGGTTCGAACCCTGCCGGAGGCGGATCTTTAAATCCGTGTCTACGTGCTCCGTTCGCCGCCTCGGGAAGGCATAATTTATTTACCTAACAAACGGGTTTCCCCGTTTACGCGGCTCGTGATTGGTGTACCGAACAAACATCCGTGCTAGAGGAAGGAATCGAACCCGCTTGACCCCGAGGCACCCTACCGCGACTTTCTTCTCGTCCTTGGATGTTATCGTGACCGCATATGAAAATTTACTTTTCTCCGTCGTTCTTCTTGATTAGGGTTTAGGTTAAACGTATTAAAAGCTCGTAAGAAAGACCTGAACATTTGAATACAGGTTTAAACGGCATATTTCTGAAACTGCTAAAATCAGCCACCAAATTCCATCTTATATCGATTCGATGGACTTTTCGAGAGAAATTTCAAAGTTAATCGTTAAATGAAACTACATAATCACGCCAAATCTTCAAGTTTCTTCTATGTGTGTTACTGCACGGCAAGAATCTTATTTTCGATGCACACGGATTTTATTTAAACAATATTGGCCAGATGACGTCCAAAGCGCCGTTGTTTTATCTCTTTATCGCAGTGGGTGTCAACCGGGGTGACATGACACCCTAGGGTGACGCGGCGGTTATTGTGAGGTGAGGCGAATATATGATAAATTCACAGTGTATCGTATTCTGGCTTATAAACATAAATAAAAACAGGAGAATAAACACTTGTTCTTATTTAAATGTCAGAATCTTATCTTTATGTGGTAGAGAAAGCCCAATTGATCTTTAAAGATGGCTTGAAGATAATGGATCTGTAAACGGGGTGAAGTATAACTGAATGAAGTGAACATAAGGGTGACGCAGACAAAAAATGTTGAGAACAACTGCTTTATCGTCGTGAAAGTCCACTGAAAGTGTTTGCTGTATCGACATTAGCTACTTTCCGAACATTAGTTGTGACATTTATACATTACTAGAGTACTAGCTGAAACACCCGTCTTCGCTCGGGAAAGAGTGACAAACGATTTTTATTGTTCGGGGCAAACGTTCCCCATTCTTTAATTACGCAAGCGATGCTTACATTAACATTTACTATTTTATGTATTGAGAAATATCTTCATATTTATTTGATTGATATATTTGATGGTTGAACACAGTTTTAGATCTACATCTACATCTACATGATACCCTGCAAATCACCAGACTGGTGGGTGGCAGGGGGTGCAGCACACCGAAACCTACCTAATAACGTCCCTCGTGGGAATCACTCTCCTGTTATGATCCCGTATGGTCCTTGGAAAAAACGAGCTCTGATATCGCTCGGTCCTACAGTCGATCTCTCGTATTTTATTCTCGTGATCGTGCCTGCCCATGTACGTAGGTGCCTCTAATATTCCTGAGACCTCCTCTAAGAGAAATTCCGACCTAAATTTCTCCAGAAGCCTTAACCTAGCGCTAATTCTGCGATCCTCTAGCGATATCCAATTCAACTCCTTCAAGAGTGATGTGACGCTTAGTTTTTGCTCATATTTTTGCTTTACGAATCTGGCTGCTCTGCGTTGGATTCTTTCTAACTCAAGTATTTGTCCCTTTTCGTACGGATCCCATATGCTGGAAGCGTATTCGACCTGAGATCTGACCAATGATAAATAACACGTTTCTCGTACCTGTTCTGTGCTACTTCTTACTATTCTGCCTACGAAGCCCAATTTCTTATTAGCTGCGCCTACGATCCTTCGAATATGCATATTCCATGATAGATCACGACAAATGGTGACTCCTAAATATTTAACGTACTCTGCAGATTGGATATTCAATCTATCAATTCTGTACTCCGAGTCTAATTCATTGTTCTTACTCTTCCAGAAACTCAATAGCGAACATTTGCTGTGATTAACTTCGATTTTCCAATCTTGACACCATGCTGAAAGGGCGTTTAAATCTTCCTGGAGCGATTTTTGGTCATCCTGACTCGTTATCTCCTTATATAAAACTGTGTCATCTGCGAAAAGTCTTATTTTGCAGCGAACTACCGAGCAGATATCGTTTATATATATCAGGAATAGTAGTGGGCCTATGACACTTCCCTGTGGAACACCTGATGCGACTTTTACCGGGTATGAAGATTTCCCATCAATAACTACTATCTGTTTTCTGTCTGAGAGGAAGTCTTTTACCCAACTCACGATTAGGGTTTATGCCGTACTTTCCTAGTTTTCCTATTAATTTATTATGGGGTACTTTGTCAAACGCTTTTTTAAAATCAATGAAAATAGCATCAACCTGAGTGTTTTTCTCTCCGCATTGTAACAATTCGTTTACGAACAGGGCGAGCTGCGTTTCGCATGACCTACCTTTCCGAAACCCGTGTTGGTTTTTGCTTAGTGAAGAACGACCGTCTAAATAACGCAGAACAGAGCTAACAATTATATGTTCTAGAATCTTACACGATAATGACGTCAAGGAAATCGGTCTATAATTTTCGGGGTTCTCTTTATCACCGCCTTTGTGGATGGGCGTTACGTATGCTAGCTTCCAGTCTTTTGGAACGGTACCATGTGCAACGGATTTTTCGAATATTATTTTCAAGTAAGGTGCGATTACCGAGGCTAGCTCTTTCAACACACGCGCGGGTATGCCCTCCGGCCCGGGAGACTTATTTAGCTTAATAGACTCTAGCTGGTGCGCGATACCTGTTTCCGAGAATATCATATCTTCCATCGAATTTCCCTCATCAATCAAAGCTGGTTCCTCAAATTCGTTGCTCACTGAAGTAAACGCTTTCTGAAAGTGTTCATTTAATAAGTTCGCTTTTTCCGCGCTGTCATGTACTACATCACCTGCCTCCGTTCTCAAAGACGCTATGGTGGGGCCTCTACCATGAACCTCTCTAACGTACGACAAAAAGCAGAAAGCAGACATTCTCGAGTCGGTGCGGAGGGTGTAACGCTTGGATGCTATATGGTGTTAGATGGGAGAAAAGGAAAACCGCGCATAACTAAAAAGCTTTATAGCCTTTTTCGATCAAACTTTCAGGAATCGCTTGACTAATCAACTTTTCAATTTGAAATTGCTCGCCGTGTACATAATAGTCCTGGATTAGCATATATTTCCTCCATTTGAATAATATGGGCAGAGCTGAAACGAAACGAGGCCTTTTTTCTTTAGCATTTTCAAATATCTTTAAAATGAGATATCGACGCGGTATTTTCACAGTTATGCCGAAAAAAGTATGGAAATGCATTTCAATATCGTATAAATTCAAATATCATTCGAAAAATCCAAAAATTAGGTTAAAAATTTAGAAACTCTAAATGTTGCAGGTATGCTGGATATAAATATTTTAAGGTGATGGCAAAAAGAATCTCCAAAGAAGTCTTGGGTTCGACTCCAGGGAAAGCATTTTCATTTCCCATAAGGTAACACCTAAAACTCGGATTTACGACGTGCAGTCTTTCATTCTTTTTGGAATTATAATTAGAAAGAATTGGCATACAATTTTTAGATATAAACCATATAGCAACCAAGCGTTACACCCTCCGCACAGTCACGCGAATGTCTGCTTTCATTACAATCCCGTCCGAAAACTCTTAAGAGGTTGGTATTCCTTGGCGTCAAGATTAGATGTGAGCGTAAATATGTTATTATTTATCGTATAATTCCGTTAAAAAGACGTTCTTCATCAGCGCATTCACCCGAATATGTTGCTTGAGTCACATTCGCACTAAGTTAACAATTTAAAATAGTTAAAATTTTATTGCAAAAGACGTGGCCGGCTAGTGCTCCCTGGTGAGAGGGTAAAGACACCTGAGCTCGAATTTGAGGATGGGCCTCGAGGTATGGACCTCTAACCCGAGTTAATGACGGTCGAGGGGTCAGCTTCGCGGTCAGTTTTAAATGTGGTCCCAGTTAGTCTACACAAAACCCTTTTTCATATGTCGGACAGCATAAGTGATGGCGATACCTTCTGAGGGCCGAATTAGAAGTTGCCCATGCTTTGGCGGGCCGGGCTAGTTTAAATTGAAGTTACTGAGACATTATAAGGTATTAGCTGGAGTGCCCGTTGAATTTCAACGGATTTAGTGAATCTAAAGCTTCGACCGTGTAACACGTAAGCATCGCAAGAATAAGTTAGTACACAGTTATTATAGCCGTCGAATAAAGCAAATGGTAAGAAAAACGCTCCGCATTTTCCTATTCAAATGAATGAAGGAAGAAAATCTTGCACTGTGAAAATTCGAAAATAACATATAAACACCCTCCCCTTCCCTTCCACCCTCTCCTTTCCTTCTACCCCTCCCACCCCTCTCCCCCTCCCTCCCTCCCTCTTCCTCTCTCTTCCTCTCTCTCCTTTTCTCTCCCTCCCTCCCCTCCCCTCACTCCCCATCGCTCCTTCCCACTCACTTCCTCTCCCTTCCCATCATTCCCTCTCCCTCCCTTTCTCTCCCTCTCTCTCCCTCTCCATCCCTCTCTTAAATGTACATTTACATTTACATCAATACCCTGCAAGCTGCCAGAAGCGTTTGACAGGGGGTGCCACAACAGCAAGTGAACTCTAACTAATTCCTCTGTTGGACTGTCTTATCGCGTCTGGGGAAAAGGATCTGCAGTATTTCTCTGCTCTAGCGATTGTTTCGACATATTTTCACCTGCACTCTGATCTAACATTACGTCCACTAACAGCGATGGGGACTACTATTCCGCGTACGTCTTCACCGAATTCGGAGCATTCGAATTTTTCAAATAGTTTCCTTTTGTAATCAGTTCTTCTACTCTTCAACGTCTGCCATTACAGATGCCTCAATATCTCTGATACACTCGCATCATACCGATATTCTCCTTTTACAAATCTAGCCGCTCTACGCTGAACCTTTTCGAGCTCCCTAGTTAGGTCCTCCTCGAAAGGGTCCCAGACGGCGCAACAGTATTCCACGACGGGTCGTATTAGGGAAAAGTATGCGATTTCCTTCACATTCGAGGGACATCCCCGCAGAACTCTAGAGGAAAGCCCTTGAATTCTGTTTGCCGATGTTATAACGGTTTTGATATGCTCTCTACTAGACAAATTGCTACTGAGAATTACTCCTAGGTATTTGTAGCTATTGACGTATTTTAGCTTTAGTTCAGATATTTGGTACGGGTAACGGTTGAAATTCGTGGAGCGCGTGAAGTTCATTGCGGCGCATTTATTTATATTCAGGTCGAGTTGCCAATCTTTACACCATTTCGTAATAGCCTGAAGGTCCTTTTGCAAATTCTCCTGATCGTGTATTGTGTTGATTTCTCCATACACAAGTGTGTCATCCGCGAAGAGTCTAACTTTACACTTTATATTATCCGCTAAATCATTTATATATATCAAGAATAACAGAGGTTCGATTACACATCACTGAGGCACGCCGGAAGTAACATTGACGACGTCTGATGCAACTCCATCGAGGACTACTCTCTGGGTTCGATCGGAAAGAAACGAGGCGATCCAATTTACAATTTTCTCGTTAATTGAATAAGCCCTTAATTTTTTCACTATTTTCACGTGAGAAACGGTGTCGAAGGCTTTCCTAAAGTCTAAAAATACTGCATCAACTCCTATTCCTTTATCCGCTGCTTTCACAATATCTTGTGTGAGTAGAGCTAACTGAGTCTCGCATGACCTGCCTCGACGGAAACCATGCTGATTTATATTAAGCGCATTTTTGCTTACGAGAAATCTCATTATTGAGCTACCGATAATGTGCTCAAAAACCTTACAGAAGATTGACATCAACGATATAGGGCGGTAGTTCTCCACTTTTAATTTACTTCCCGTTTTATGTATTGGTGTGACGTGGGCTGTTTTCCATATCAAAGGAACTACACTCTCATCTACAGATTTTCTGAATAGAAGCTTAAGGTACGGAGCTAATTCGTTTGCTAACGAGTTTATAATGAATGCAGGTATGGCTTCAGGTCCTAGCGATTTTCTTTTATGGACCTGACTTAGTAATTTAACGCTACCGCTTTCGGATATTTCTATGTCGCTCATATTTGAGTCTATACGAGTAGGGAAATCAATGAAATCACCGCTGTCTATTGTGAAGCAATTTTCGAAGAGCCGATTTAACATACTAGCCTTAGTAAATGAATCGTGTAGACTTTCACCGTTGTCTGTACGTGGAAGAGGTACTGTGTACTGACTTCCTCGAATTTCTCGCACGTACGACCAAAATTATTTTGAGGCGTTTTTGAGTGAATCCGAGAGTGTCGTGGATCGGTAGGCGTCAAATTCCTTACGCGCTTCGTCTCTTGCAGATTTACGACTATTTCTGTATATTAAATACTCTTTCGCGTGATCCTTACCAACTTCTTTACGGTGCTTTATGCGCGCGTGATGCCGTCTTTGTTTCTTGAGCAAGGCACGGAGTTTCGGTTTCATCCACCGCGAGTTCTTGAGATCACGAATTTCTTTGGTTGGGACAAACGTTTTTAGCCCTTCTCGAATGATTCGCAAAATTTCCGTCCAAGAGTCATCTACGCTGCTACTATTCCCAAAATTGATAAATGTCGCTATCTGAGTTGTAACATAATTTTTTAAACCTGGGAGATCTGCTTTACTGAAGATATACACTAATCGCGTTGGCTTATATATTGTCGCAGGGGTGAATTTAAAGTCGGCAATTACTACTTTATGATCACCTATGCCGTCGTCGATTTGTAGGTTTCTAGTCGATATTGGTGGGTAGTGGCTAGCAGATCTAATATGTTTCCGTTTCCATTGTTGTCATATCGCGTCGGCTCGTTGACGATTTGCTCTAGAGAGTTTAGAGTAAACGATTCAATTAATTCACGACAATCTTCTCTATTTTTTCCACCACTAACATAGGTTACGGATTTCCAATCGGTCAATGGAAGATTAAAATCTCTTCCAAGAATGATTACTGGATCGTTCTTTCTCCTAGCTATCACCTGCAATGTACGACTGAGTTCTCTAATGTTCTCTACTCCCGAGTCAGGTGGGCGGTAAAATGAGCACAAAAATAATTTTTTACCATTTCTCGTACGAAGGGAGCACCATATCGTTTCGCTGTGTTCGCTGACGTTAATCTCCTCTAATTGGCTTGATATACTCTTTCTGACGGCGATGAAAACTCCACCTCCGACTGTTTCCCTACTGTCTTTACGATATACCACGTAATCTGGTGGGAAAATCTCGTTAGAATTAATGTCGCCCGATAGCCAGCTCTCTGTTCCCAATACAACGTCTGCACGATGGCTTTTAACTAACAATAAGTGGCAAAAATCAGCCTGTTTCCTTCGAATGCTTCGGCAGTTCATAATAATAATTTTTATTGTTTTCTCTACGGATATTTTCGTTCTGGATTCCGCCGCCACATCTAACAATATTATTTTTCTACTTCTCACCCTACCGCTATTCTTGGACTCCCTAGGGCTAATGTTGGCGGACTCTTTTCTATCAGATCTATTGGTTTTATCCTCGTCTAACGTAAAAAAACCCGAACGTGTTCAAAAATCCTACGCGCTACCGCATCCGCTGCCTCGGCCGTATAGTGGACAGCAGAACCGTTTTGGGGAGGGATTGGTGGAGCGGGTGTTCTCCAGGTGTATACCAGGAGGTACGGTGCCCCAGGTGACGAAGGAGGATCGGGAAGAGGTCGTTGGCACGGGCTGCTCTAGTCTGCTCGTGGTGGCGCATGTTGGCACCAATGACGCCTCGAAGCGCGGCTCCGAGGAGATTTTGAGTTCCTTTAGGGACTTAAACTCCGAGGTCGGTCGAGTCCGAGAGGAGTCTGGGGTTGTAGTGCGTTTAACCATCAGCTTTGTCCCGCGGATTGACTGTGGCTCTGAGGTTTGGAGTAGGGTGGAGGGGCTAAACCGAAGGCTATGGTCTTTCTGTAGGGCATGGGGGTTGGTTTCGTTGACCTTCGTCCGATTCTCGAATCTTGTGGGGCACCACTAAATGGCTCGGGGGTTCATTACACGCCGGAGGCATCCCAGGGTGTAGCGCGTAGGATCCTTGAGCGTAGTAGGGCTTTTTCAGGCTAGATAGCAGGGTAGAGCGTAGGCGTATTAGGGGAATGGGCGTAATTGAGAGGGTAACAGGGAACAATATTACGAGAAATCCGGCCAATACCGCAAATAAATTAGAGTTACCGAGCGATGAAGGCGCTGACATCCGTGATGTCAATAGTGTTAACGTTTGGGATTTCGATAAAAATGGTGAAATAAAACGCGATCAACCAATTGGCGGAATAATAATATGAAGAACGCATGTATTCCTAAAACGATTACGAATGGTAAGGCTGAGGTTTATCTGAGAAGCGATAGTGAGAAATTAAATGTCGTCGTATTGAAATGCCGCAGCATCCGTAAGAAAATTGCCGATTTTGAGCATATTCGTAGTCTAGAAGCCGATGTCGTGATCGGTACAGAGAGTTGGCTCACTGACGAGATTGCAAGTCAGGAGGTATTCCCTCAAGACTATAGAATTTTTAGAAAGGATCGTAGTTCCGGACGGGAGGTGGTGTGATTATAGCAGTCAGCAAGGCTGGGTTGGGTAAAAGACTTCCTCTCAAACCAAAACGGATAGTAGTTATTGATGGGAAATCTTCATACCCGGTAAAAGTCGCATCCGGTGTTCCACAGGGAAGTGTCATAGGCCCACTACTATTCCTGATATATATAAACGATATCTGCTCGGTAGTTCGCTGCAAAATAAGACTTTTCGCGGATGACACCGTTTTATATAAGGAGATAACGAGCCAGGATGACCAAAAATCGCTCCAGGAAGATTTAAACGCCCTTTCAGCATGGTGTCAAGATTGGAAAATCGAAGTTAATCACAGCAAATGTTCCCTATTGAGTTTCTGGAAGAGTAAGAACAATGAATTAGACTCGGAGTACAGAATTGATAGATTGAATATCCAATCTGCAGAGTACGTTAAATATTTAGGAGTCACCATTTGTCGTGATCTATCATGGAATATGCATATTCGAAGGATCGTAGGCGCAGCTAATAAGAAATTGGGCTTCGTAGGCAGAATAGTAAGAAGTAGCACAGAACAGGTACGAGAAACGTGTTATTTATCATTGGTCAGATCTCAGGTCGAATACGCTTCCAGCATATGGGATCCGTACGAAAAGGGACAAATACTTGAGTTAGAAAGAATCCAACGCAGAGCAGCCAGATTCGTAAAGCAAAAATATGAGCAAAAACTAAGCGTCACATCACTCTTGAAGGAGTTGAATTGGATATCGCTAGAGGATCGCAGAATTAGCGCTAGGTTAAGGCTTCTGGAGAAATTTAGGTCGGAAGTTCTCTTAGAGGAGGTCTCAGGAATATTAGAGGCACCTACGTACATGGGCAGGCACGATCACGAGAATAAAATACGAGAGATCGACTGTAGGACCGAGCGATATCAGAGCTCGTTTTTTCCAAGGACCATACGGGATCATAACAAGAGAGCGATTCCCACGAGGTACGTTATTAGGTAGGTTTTGGTGTGCTGCACCCCATGCCACCCACCAGTCTGGCGATTTGCAGGGTATCATGTAGATGTAGATGAGGCCAGCACCGGCCTCATGTCAACGAAGTCCGCTCCATTGCCCCTACAGAAGTCCCACAGCCTACGGTTCAGGTCCACCACATGGCTCCAAATCATAGAACCGCAGTCCGTCCGAGGGACAATGCTGCAGATGGTAAGTCGCACATCAGAACCCGACTCCTCTCGGACACGAGCAACCGCAGCGGCCAAGTTCTTAAAAGAACTTAGAACCTCCTCGGAGCCGATCTTTGAGGCGTCGTTGGTCCCAACATGGGCCACCACCCGCAGCGAGGAGCAACCCGTGCCCAAAACCGACGCCCTGACCTCCTTCGTCACCTGGGGTACCGTACCTCCTGGTGTACACCTGGAGAACTCCCGCTCATGAACGCCCTCCCGGCGGGCCCGTGACAGTAAAGGCGCCACCACACGCCGGACATTGGAGCTCCCTATTACTCACAGCCCCCTCTTTCCCCCCGAGCTCCCCTTGGGCCCGGTCCCCACCGAGGAGACGGGAGCGGGTGCGGACGCAACGGCTTCGGAGTCGTCCTCCGACAACACCGCAACAGGAAGAGGGTCCACCGAAGTGTTCCCAGCTCCCTGCCTCCGCAGCACCACCCCACGATCCCCCCGAGTGGACACCACTCTCCACTCATCGGGTTTCCCAGTCCGAACACCCTCAGCCCGCGATAAGGAGTGACGGACAACCCCGATCGCTCTACCGGCTTCCGCACCCAGGCTAACCCGAGCCGCCAATTTGGCGCGGTTTGCTTTCAGGGATGACCCCGCACCCCTCACACGCACCAAAGCCGCCTCGGACTTATCCACCCTCTGAAGGAGGTCCGCAACCACCCTCTCAAGCTCCGTGATTCGAGACCTCATGGCCTCCAAACCAGCGTCGCGCAAAAAGGAGGGAACGGGAGTCCTTGAGGTAGCCACCCTAAATTCTAAACTAATCTGAACTAGCTAAGTGTTTTTAAAATATAACTTAAAATACTCGGCTAACTAATTCGTGGGCTGCCTTAAGCGCTGTAATCTAGGGTTAACGCAGGTAAAAAGTGAAAGGGAGGGGGTGATTCGCTACACAAACAACGTTAGTATCGACCTGCAAGCCTTGAGTCAAGGTCGACTACAAGAATAGGAAGTGAAAGGAGGCTTCCGAAATCCAAAAATAAAAATAGAAAACCTTTGTTTTACTGAATTTTATGCACAGGAATCTAATCTGTTAGTTAGTTAACACACAAGATGGTTAGTGCACAATCAACGTGCAAATGTATAACTATGAGTTATGGAAAAAATACGCTAGAAATACAATTACTGTTTAAATAAACGGGCTTATAAAGGAAAAATAAAAACTGGGTGCTTGAAAAAGAACGACACTACGGTATTGAACAATGAAATACTAAGTTAACACAAAAACGATGACAAGGATTACTCAAATACTACAGATATATAAACTAAACAAAGGGTTAACAAATAATATAAGGGAAATATTAGTTCTACTTATCAATGCAGTTACTACTACTTCTACTGCTACGGGTTATAAAGGAAAAATAAAAATTAGGTGCTGGAAAAGAACGACACTACGGTATTCAACGATGAAATATCAAGTTAGTACAAAAACGATGAAAAGGAGATTATAAGATTACTGAAATACTACAGATATATAAACTAAACGAAGTGTTAACAGATAGTATAAGAGAAATATTAGTTCTATTTATCAATACGGCTACTACTACTTCTACTGCTACAATGGTCGCTCGTAAATCCGCTGGGTTTCACTGGAGGAGGAAGTGAAAGGCACGTCCACTCACTTCGACAGCCAGGTAAAGAGTCGTTTAGTTATCTTTAGAAAATGAAAATCGTATGAGCCTGTTTTTAGAAAATCCAATTTTTGATAAAGTTGTCCAAGAATAAACTACCCTTATATTCATTCGTTGGGAAAAATGAAATACGTAGTATTATTGTAGACGCATACTCAAGTAACTGTATGAAATTAGACCAAAATCGTTGAAGCCGTTTCTGAGAAAATGGAATTATTGTTCAAGTTGCCTAGAATAAACTAGCCTTATATTCATTTTTTGAGAAATATGAACTATACAGTATTATTGAAGACGTAAACTCAAGTAACTGTAGGAAATTAGATCAAAATCGTTATAGACGTTTTTGAGAAAATCGGATTGTTGTTAAAAATGCGTAGAATAAACTACTCTTAATTATTGATCAATGTCAACCATTTCTATGTATACTCTCTGCTCAGTATGATAAAATGCCTAAGTACGAGATTTCATTCATTTTCGTTCGACCGTCTAGGCTCCAGCGCCAGTAACAGACAGATAGACAGACAGACGGCATTGCGAAAACCACTTTTTCGGATTCAGGGACACCTTAAACGTGTATTTCCGTAAAAATCTCGAGGTCGAATTTTTTCGCGAAAACAATACTTTCTCGATACAGTAAAACCTGGTTAATTCGAACCTCTATATTTCGAAATTCGACGTAATTCGAAATTTTTTAACACTTGAAAGACCGAAAAAGCCAATTTCATACAAATGTGTTTCAATAATTCGAAAATATCTATAATTCGTAATTCCAAAAAAAAATTTTACCCGATTCTTGTAATATCAACGCATTTTTGTCGACATAATTCGAAATAAAACTTACCAAAAAGAAACTAAGTTAAATTTACTAAAATATTTCTGGCACCATGTCGGCTGGTTTACAAACATAGTGCGATCGTGATCATATCGACTGGGCGTTGGGTACTGTCACAAGATTCGGTCCATCCCCTCAATTTATCTACTGTTTTGCGAGTTTTGTGTGGAAAACGCGTTCCAATATTCCTTTGGTTCCTTGTTTGTTTCGTATTAGATTGTATTTTTCATCATTGTTAGTTACTTTTTTAAATAATATTCTTAGTTTAATAACTGCAAGAGAGACTATTTAAATTTATTGCTATAAAAATTTTTTTTAAATATACCCTCAAATGGCTCCGGTTCGTGGTGCATATAAGACTCTTACTCTTGCTGAAAAAATGTCTTTGCTGCAGGACATTGACAAGAAGTTAGAATCGAAAGGAAAGCTAGCCTCAAACTATGGGATTCCGAACTCGTCTTTATCTACAATTTTAAAGAATCGGGCGAAGATTGAAGAAAGTTTTTATAAATTTAAATGGAACTCTACACGTCGGCGTTCACGGCCTGCGAAAAACGAAGACCTCGAAGAAGAATTGTCCGATTTTTTTTCACAAGTACGAGCGGCGAATTTACCTGTGACAAGCCCGATACTCATTGAAAAATCAAGAAGTCTTGCGAACGCTTTGAACATTGAAGATTTTAAAGCGTCCAATAGGTGGTTGGATGGTTTTAAAGACGCCACAATATTGTTTGTCTCGCAGTATGTGGCGATGCCCAAAACATTAACGAAGAGGAAGTGACGACCTGGCTGCAAAGAAATAAACATGTTTTGGAGAAGTACGCGCTCAAGGACATATGGGTGAAACGCATTTTTTTTTCAAAATGTTGCCCGATCGTACTTGGCTCTCCGAAGCGAAAAATGTCACGGCAGCAAACGTAGTAAGGAGCGTCTCACCGCCGCGCCGTGCTCTGCACAAATATGGATGGGTCGAATAAAGAAAAACTGGTAATCATCGGAAAATATGGCAACCCACGCTGTTTCAAAGGTATTAATCGTGATTATTTGCCGATAATTTACGAGCATAACACAAAGGTGTGGATGACAACAGACATATTCAAAAGTTTTTTTTAATAAGAATGCAAAAACGTGTGGCGGTGCAAAATCGTAAAATTTTGTTGACACTAGACAACTGTTCTGCTCACCATGTGGCTCAGATAAATACGCCCATGTTAAGTTGCTGTATTTTCCGCCGAACACAGCCAGTGTTCTGCGGCCACTCGACCAGGGCATCATTCAAAATTTAAAGAGTCACTACAGAAAAAAACTACTGTCGTCATACTTGGTGCAAATTACAAATGGATGTTCGCAGGATAATTTACGAAAATGGACGATTTTAGACGCGTGCCGGGCCTTGTCATCGGCGTGGCAATTGGTGACTCCTCAAACCATCGCCAACTGTTTTAAGAAAAGCGGGCTATCTTCGCAGTCGGCAGAAGTGTTCCAATGTACAGAAGTGGAGGAAGTAATCGACAGTAATGTATTGGGGCCTGTCAGTTTCGGAGACTTTGTTTCCTTTGATAATGACTTGGATACGTCGGTTGTGTATGACCCCACGATCGACGAATCGAAAACCGTTGCGCGTGATAGCGAGGAAGAAGACGATGTTGATAACGTCGATCCTAGGTTGGATGTGCCATTGCCATCTAAGGAGGATGTTTTAAAAGCTTAAGATACCCGGGATGCCAGACGTGCCGATGAATATCTGTGAAAAAGTTCATGCCATTATGCAACACATTGCGCTAGGGAGTGCCCTGAAATTGAAACGGGAAAATAACCAACTTTTTAAAATAAATTTAAATTAATATTTTATTACACACTTTTGTTTATTTACTTTTAAGTTGAAATAAGTTAAAGACATTATTAACATTTTAGTGGTTTAATTATATGTCCATATATGTTTCAATGTTTAAATGAGTAATCCTAAATTTGACTTTTATTCATCGACATCATATTTTGAGGTATGCATGTGTAGTACATCCTTTTTTCCTGTATTTTAATATGGTGTCATATTCTTTTGTTTTTCTGTAATTTATATTTGCATTTTTTAAATTTGGTAAATCACGCTTTTTTGTAAATTTCGAATTATAGAGGTTCTTCGTAATTCGAAATGATTTTTCTTTGGTCCAGTGAATTTCGAATTAACCAGGTTTTACTGTACTTCGTATGAGAAAGTAAAAATTAAGTTCTTCTCGCAGCTCGAACAGACGACTGAGGACTTTTCCACGAGAAAGCCATCGCACTTCAGTGTGAAATAGAAGTTGCGTGTGATCACTGCCCATTTCATCACAAAGCTGAGAAAAAAACCGTGCATTTAGAGGAGGGCCTTTTACATAATAATTTTAATAGATTAATCAAGCACTAATTTTAGATCTTCAGGAATATTCTGGATGGCGAGTGTTTTTCTATATATACAGCAATGTGTGGATTTTGCTTCTGGCGCAACAGCTTGAATACGTGCAACAACTCCTTTCTTAGAACCAATCATGATTCTTGCATCGTCCGTGCTTATTCCAACACAACGATTCCAATCCAAGCTATTGTCATTAACAAAGTAATTAATAAAGTCATTAATAACTTTAAAAATTGCTTCCCCGGTTGTATGTGTTGGCAAATTTTGGCAGAACAAAAGATCATCGTGGATTTCATTATTCAGCTCGTATCTGACAAACAATAAAAGATTAGCAAAATTCACAATATCTGTAGATTCATCAGCTTGCAGAGCATAGTAACGACTCTGGTGAACTCGTGACAATAATATCTGCCTTACACTTTCGGCCATATCTATGATTCTACGATGAACAGTGTTATTTGAGATGGGGACACGGTCTATAGCTTCCTTTGCTTTATCTCCAATCATCACTTGCACCATTACTTTCGCTGCAGGTTTTACTAATGTCTTGCCAATTACTTCTGGAGCTCCGGATTTTACTATTAAGTACGCCGCTCTATATGAAGCTTCACTAGCTTTCATATTTTCACCTTCTGTCACACTCCGCATTACTTTCTGTGAATTTTGAAGATCTTTGCGCCTATTATCGAAGAATTCTACAGGCTTTCCATGGTACTCACTATGTTTTGTATCGAAATGACGTTTAAGGTTTGCCGGTTTCAAACTTTCATTTGTGTCTCGTAACAAATCACACACAGCGGAACAGGCTCTAACTCATCACCAGTCCATGAAAATCCCAATTTAAGATAATCTTCATGATATTTGCGGATTTTTTCACTTTCTTTGTGTTGTGTTCACACACTCCACTTAGTTTATCACCAGATATGCCTGCTGCAGGTATATTGCTGCGTTTTTCCTGAAAATTGTAATTAACACGTTCAGTTTCTTCATTATTTTCACTTTTACGTTTCACACATCCAGTTTGTAGCCAACGATCCATATAAAAAATAGAGAAATTCTGTCAATAAATACACATGGCAAAATCCGATTTGATGGCATTCCTTTTTAAGAAAATTTATAATAATACAAATTTATATAAAATATTTTTCCCAGTGCACTTTAAGTTTCAGTAATAATTGTCAGTATAGCTGTTACGTATCTACTGTAAAAGCAAGTATGTCACCCGCGCAACTGATGATATTCCGTTCAGCTCCACTACTAACGCATTCGTTGCAATCAAGAACACTATGCCGGCGATGACGCACATACTTTGTCGCCGATTTTCGAGCGTTCACCGGTACAGATGTAATATTTTTAGTGTGAATATAAGTTGGCACGGAACAAAACAGACAGAAATTATGTCGGCATAATGAAACGGTCACTTATTCCGAAGAGCACAAAATTTTTATGAACAGGACGGAGCGAGCGGGCGAGCGACTAATACGAAAAACAAACTGGCTTTCGCGAGATATCAGCTTAATGTTTCTCTACTTAAAATACAGTGTAATAATATGTATATCTCCCGCATTGAGGCAGCAATTATATATCTTTTTTTGTATTCAAAATAATACATCCTACATTCGGATTGGTGAGATGGAGGGTTGTTACAACGCTTCAGTAGATTCAGTCTATTGGTTACTATGTAGTACAACATAGTAATAAATTTTGTCTGGCATAAATTCATAATGATAGGATTTTACTTTCAATTTCTTGGTTTATTATTAAGTCATATGTGATCGACCACAATAAGCTTCACGATCGACCGTTTGCCGCCTCCTGAAATTTCTTCTGAAGTACCCCTTCAAATTCTTTCGCGTACCTCTTGGGGAACGCGTACCCCACTTTGGGAAACACTGCTCTACAACTTTGGTCCTCACGAAGATTACCAATAACGACGTTTTTAAAGAGATGTGACGGAATCCGAAAAAACCGATTATTTATAATTCCTAAACAATAAATGTTATGGAAAATTTTTCAAATGAAAGTTCTAGGAAATTACATTCTCTATAACCTTTGAATAGAATTGTATATACAATAATGATGTTTTAACGAAGAAATATTGGAAAAACCGAATCGGGTTTCGAATAAACCTCGACTTCCGGTTACCCATTATTGTCCAAAAACTAATCAGTTCTTTGTGCTCATGTGAAAGTGTTATATATGAAGTTTGGTAACGATATGGCACGTACTTTTTGAGTTAGAGCGTCCACAATCACATACACACACACGCACAGACATTCCGAAAATAGTGTAAAGGTGTTCTAGGGACCTCAAAATGTGTATTTCCGTTGAAATCTCGAAGTCGATTTTTTTCGTGAACACAATACTTTCCCATTACTACGTATGGAGAAAGTAAAAAGCAAAATATCTCCGAAATGGATGGTTCTACGAAAATTTGTTTCTCAGAAAACTTGGAAGAAATATTATTTTCTACAACATTGGTCCTCACGAAAATTACCAATAACGATGATTTTAAAGAGAAAACCGAAAAACCGGTTATTTATAAATAACTCCTAAACAATAACTACAATGGAAAATTGTTTCAAATGAAAGTTGTAGGAAATTATATTCTCTATAATTTTGTATAGAATTGCATATACAATAATGATGTTTTAATGAAGAAATATCGCAAAAACCGAATCGGGTTTCGAATAAACCTCAACTTCCGTTTACCCGTTATTGTCCAAAAACTAAGTAGTTCTTTTTCCTCATGTGAAAGTGTTATATATGAAGTTTGGTAAGGATATGGCACGTACTTTTTGAGTTGGAGCGCCCACAATCACATACACACACAGGCACACACACACACGCACAGACATTCCGAAAATAGTGTAAAGGTGTTCTTGGGACCTCAAAACGTGTTTTTCCCATTACTACGTATGGAGAATGTAAAAAGATAATGTTTCTCAAAAAACAAATATCAGAGGTAGTGGTTATGAGTTAGTTATTAAAAAATCTCAGAGTATGAATGAAAATGGTTCAGAAAGTAATTTGGCTATAGATCAGCAGAATGTTGACAGTAAATCTCGAAGTCGATTTTTTTCGTTATCACAATACTTTCTCTATACTACTTATATGGAGAAAGTAAAAACACGTGATTCGCTCACCTAAACCCCAAATGCGACCGCCACGAAATTCTCCCTCGAATTTCATTCCATCGGCTCTCCAGAATACTCCGTGACCGTGAAACCAACCCTGCATGAACTCTCCTTCGTACCTAATGAAAGAACAAATTTTAAATATATATATAATATTTTTAAATATAATTTGGAAATAAAGACAATATTTGATTGCAGCTGAGAAAAACCATCGCTCGAATTAACATGAAAAAGTCTTACTACACGGGCAATTATTTTGAGAATGATCTAGGCTGTGAATTATAAATTGTAATCTAAATACTTTTGCGGTTATTTTTACAAAAGTACCTATTATCTGCGAAAATTTATATATATATATCCGACTGCTTCTTACCTTTATATTATTAGACAAGGTGAGGTGACGCTTTTTGCAAGGTGGAGTTCGTTCTCTAAGCTTCCAGGAGAGTGTGTACATGTAGAGTGCCGGAAGTTCCCCCTATATAACATGGCGATTGAAAAATGCTAGAAGCTACCTTATGCCACGTTGATTGGAGGTAGTATGTAGAGTAGAGGGGATCGAATTCCATTAGGAAAGATGGGCATTGAAGGTGCACATGCATCATATAGAAGGGAAATCACGGTGCACGCGGGGTAGAGAGGCGACTTCTTAAGTCAGTTTCGATACGGTAGCAAATAGAATATCAAGTCTTTCTGCTGTTTCCATCCGCCGTTGGTATTTTGCTGTTCCATGTTTGACATTGTTGTCTATTCATTGCTATAGTTCTCTCTTTATTACTCTTTCTTCGTTGATTGTCATTGTTATTAGTTCGTTGCGTTCTTTTTGGTGTTCTTTCTTCGTTTTTTGTCATTGTTATTTGTTCGTTTTGTTAGTTCTCCCATTGTTTTCTTTCATCGTTATTTAATGATAGTTTGTGGATTACAAACAAATGTGATTAAGGTAGAAATCATTACTGGTTCCATGACAGGAATCATACACTTTCTCCCACATATAACACTTGACTCGTCAAATTATCCATCCATCACAAGGCCAAACCTTAGGCAAAGCTGGTATTTTTCTATGAGTCTTGCGTTACACATGGACAATTATATGTGGGATGCTCAAGAGTTCAAAATAAATGTTCTTTAAAAAAACAGATAATACCAGATTCCAAGTATGGAGCGTCTGCCACAAATAACATTGTATATAAGGAATTTTTGAAAATTAAATAAGACAAAATAAAATATTAATATTTTCTGAACTCAAGAGAATAGTCAAAATCTTCTGCTCGTCAAACACGGAGTAATACAGTTTGGCCTCTTCATTTTTCCCAGTAAGAGTTTCTAAAATTCATTTTAGATATAGTAGCCACTTAACACTCGATATATATAGCAAACTCATGAAATGTAATAATCACAACAAGTTCGGGAAAGAGGATCCATCCAAATGCTCGGTTGACCGATGAAAAAGTTGGATCAATAAAAAAAGGCATCGCCTTTTTAGAAGTGATGATGAAAAATGCTAATAAATAATAAATAACGAGAATATTTTTCAAAATTTGGGAATCTTATTTCAGATAACTTACTTTTGCTGTAACCTTTGAAGAAAAAATTCGAACCTCGCTCATATTCACCTTTCTGCTTGATTTAAATATTCAAGAGTTATTTCTGGAATGAACTCTTAATATTCAAATGACTAGCAGATTTTGATCGCTTAGACGCCAGAAGGAAAAAGAGGACAGCTAAGTATTTTTATTATTATACTCTTTTTTATTAACTTCGCTCAGATATATACATGCTTTCAAATCCGAAATATAAATGTATATTAATAAATTTGGATCAAAAGTTGTACATAATAAAAAATATTAGGACATCCCACGATTAAAAATATGTAAACAGTTTTCATGTTCTCGGTATTTTAACTTAATTTTTAAATTTAAGAACAAATTGATTGTGGTTATTGTGCTCCTAATGACACGAAGTAGCAAGAAAATGCGATACAATTGAAAACAAACTGCGCCATTTTGATCCATGATTTTAAGATCAGAATGGTATTTTAATTCATAGAAACTGGAGACATGACAAGAAAAACTATCCATGAAATGGAGGATAGAAGGCTAGTGAGATTATCGAGACAAAAAATACGTACTACAAGAAAAGAAGATAGTAAATAAATTATGAATTTCGTATAAATAAAGAATCACAAGAACAACGAGATGTATGTTTAGTTAAGCTGGAGAAAAATCAATCCCGACGTTTGGCAAAAGAAACCGAAGGTGAGCGAGGTAAACGTCTAAATCAGTTAAATTTAAATCGTTCCCCACATCTTAGTTATAAAATTCTTACCGACCAATATAGTATAGTAATACTAGATAAAATACTAGAAACAAGGATCTTTTAAATATAGAGCATTGTAGACTTTCTATTTGCAAAGTGTCCTGAATTAGCTGGAAAAATGCTGTTTAATAAACTTCCAAAGCAAATGAGAACATCGGTCGTCAATACAAAAAAGTTTCAAAGAGATCTAAAAGAATTCTTTACAGCGGCTCTATATTAATTGAAGAGTATATGGAAAGAAGAACATTGTGATTATGGTATGATGGGTTGTGATGTGATTTTGGTGATGCAATTGATTGTGATGTGACATTTGTAACGGCCTGATTGACGAGGTCATTGAAGAGTGTCTGGAGGAAGGAGGGTTCAAAATGATTGTTATATGATGGCTTGTGATGTAGTTTTAGTGATGTGATTTGTGATGGTTAGAATGACGATGCCCATACATTTTTAAAAATTGTCCATGGCAAATAAATAATAATAATTATTAGTTTTTTCATGGCTGACACCCACAAATTTAACCATCAAATTGGTTGTGTTTACAAGAAATATTATTATGAATTCCTGTTAAGAAACCTTTCTATTTAACCAAAATAATATGACTTTTAAAATGTTTGGATTTTTCTTAAATATCATCTCTGTACAATTTTACTAATGGTTTTCTGATAGGCTATAAAAATACAGAGGAAAATTCCTGTGAGTAGATGAATTTCATTACAAAGATGAGCATTGCATCCTTTGTCAGCTTTAGTTCTACAGTGGTAAATTCTTATGCGTTTTAATAAAATGTTGAATAATCAACTTATATTTTTAGCAAATTGTTTAAAAGAATTTTTATCATAAATTATTAAGAATTCACATGTAGTTTCAGTGGAAAATTTTTTAAACATGAGATGAAGATGTTTTTGGTAGCCAAATTGTTAGATTTTATAATTTGCATGAGAGTGAAAGTAATTAATTTAAAATTGTATTAAAACTTATTTCAGCTGATAATTTACAGGCAGACTGAGAATAGTTGACAAAAAGTCAGGGTGCATATTATATCTATATTATATTTTGAAGCATGTGTTTGTGTGTTTGTTCATGGAACTCCTCCTAAACGATAAAAGCTAGAATAACCAAATTTGGTACGATTCTTCCTTACATCCTCACTCAGTGAACTGCCAAGGTTTGGTCAAGCGGGATTAATCAATGCTGCCAATATAGGGGATTAACTTTTTTCTATAAGATAACACGTATGAATCCATTTCTTGACTTGCAAGGTATTCTTCCTTCAGGCATTAAAATACGTAAATATGGACCGATTTTTTTCGTTTTTGCTTGATTCGACTAATAAAACGCTATACTATCTTATTCCTGCGAAGTTTACATGTTACACGGTCGAAGTTTTCAGAAATACGCTATTTGTTTCGAAATTTTGTGGATTTTTCGTACTATTTCCGGGCGTTGCCAAGGCGGCCGTCATTGTTACCTCCGATTCAATTAACTTCAATGATGCTCACAAATAGACGAAAGTTTAGCGTTATTCGATTCGCACTTTTGTTTAAGCGACGTAACGATCGATGTTTATGGATAGCAACGTAAATCGATACTGATTATTATTCAGGAAACGTTTATTGATGAAAGTAATTGAACCTTCTTTCGTCTATTGAATACTGGAATCTTACATTTTTTGTAAGTAAAATAATTATATTCTACATTATAATGTTTATTAATGTAAAACGGCTCACGTATCTGGTATACATTTACCGGAGTCAGTGTTCAATCATGGACAATTATACGCTGCTTTTCGACGGGTTTCTTGCTTACAAGACATAAATGTAAACATTTCATAAGCATAATTACACAAGAAATGAAGCTGGATTTGGCGAACGTGATATATATGATAGGAAATACAATTACCGTTATATTTGATTGCAATACGTTCGGAAACGGATTGTTACAAGCAAATATGATTAATTGTTAAGAAAAGCTAATTGTAATTTAAAAAGTATTTACTATATATTTTAAAGAGTTTGTATGTTGTGCTGTAGAAGCTTCACTAAATCCGTTGAAATTCAATGGGAAATTCTGCTAGTAATTTATATTTTCGAACGTTTTTACCAATAAATCTTATATTTCAATGCATTTCGATAATATTCCTTTAACCCCTCAACGCCGAGCGACGTGTCCTGCCGTCCAACAAGTACTTCGTATGTCGCCGAGCGACGTGTCCTGCACGTCCGAGGTAGTGCTTGCTTTCTTTACTGTTTAACTCAATATATCATACATATATCAAACCATAATATATTTTGAAAGAGGAAACTTCGGGCTTTATAAGCTACGTCAAAGTTTGCGATGAAATTTTTATTTTTGCGGAGAAAATACGGAGCGTCACCACCTTTAATTGTCTATTGACGCAAGGGATATTCGTAAATCTTAATAACCTTAATATATTTTGAAAGAGGAAGCTTTGATCTTTCTAGTAATGAAAATCTTATAATTTTAGTATAGTTTTTATAATCTACGTGAAAGTTTGAATTGAAATTTTCATTTTTGCCCCGAAAATTCGCTAATTACGCAAGGGAGAATGGTCAATCTGAATAAGATATATGTATTTTGATAGAGGAAGCTTTGGCCTCTTCAGTAATGCATGAATTGTAATTTTGCCTTTGTTCTAACATTTTATAATCAACGTGAAATTTTGCGGTGAAATTTTCGTTTCTGCACCGAAAATTTGGAGCGCAACCACATACTTTTGTCTAAATTCACAATGCATATTCGTCTATCTGATTAAGCTATACGTACTTTGATAGAGGAAGATTTGGCCTCTTCAGTAATGCACGAGGTATAATTTTACTATTGTTCTAACATTTTATAATCAACGTGAAAATTTGCGGTGAAATTTTCGTTTCTGCGCTGAAAAGTTGGAGCGCAACCATATACTTTTGTCTAAATACGCAATGCATATTTGTCCATCTGATTAAGATATACGTACTTTGATAGAGGTATCTTTGGCCTTTTCAGTAATGCACGACCTGTTATTTTACTATTGTTCTAAGATTCTATAATCAACGTGAAAGTTTGCGATGAAATTCTCATTTTCACACGAAATTACGATTCCACTTTTCACTTTTTCGAAGAAGAAATATAATCTTTTCCCTTGTATCTTTGTGAAGCCTTGTGAGAAAGTGTTTGTCCGTTTGAGAAAGAAATATGTCTCTTATGTACTAAATACACACAGCCCACTTCATATGCTTCTAAAAATCGCTTTTCAATTCACCAAGAATGCTTTCCTCTTCGACGATACTTCAAAGAACTTCAACGACCGGTTTGTTCCGCTATTTGTATTGTTTGCTGTGTTTACCTATCAAGTCCTTCAGTCCCTCAGGCACACGAAACGGCGCGTTAAAATGAAAGGCTAAGTCAAAACCGTAACATGACTGATATTTTAGTGAATAAATATGTATTATCGATAATTAACATTAGGGAAAACTAAATAAAACAGCACATTAAAATCAATTTTTGACATAAATATATATTTTTTATTGATTACAATAATAATGAATGAAATTTATGGACAATCTATAATAATTATAATACACAGTTTTTGTCTTTCGTATTCAACGGACCTACGCAGTTTCGATTCCTCAAGTTGAACCATATATAAAGTGACCAGATTTTCTAGATGTCAAAGCAGTACATTTTTTATTTTTTATATTCATGAAAGAAAACTACCAGATTTTCTAGATGTAAAATCAGTACATTTTTTAATATTTCTTATATTCATGAAAGAAAACTACATTTCAATATAATACTTCATATATATTGAAATTTAATACAGTATACATAGGTATATAACATTATTGTTATATACATTGGATACTCTTGCTGAAGTCGATAAGAAAATTTGTTTTTTCTTCTATTTATGGCAGGGTCTTTAAATATAATTAAATAATAATATTAATAATCTATTCTGAGAATAATGTTACTTTACTAAACAGCATTAAAATATTATACTACTCACATGACATAAACAACCATAACTATTATTGTCTGGACGACAATACTTTGGAATTGAGACTTATAGTTGTAGAGAAGGGGTAGGGGTTTGGAAGGAAAGACTGAAAAACTCCCCTCCCTCACAGCCAATCATAGGTGGAGGGGAGGTAATGTTTGCTAGGGGGAACTACACAGCGTTGCCGCAAGTCCTCTTTACACATCCTGGCAACATCGCACCCGAGCCACCTCAACCGTCAATCCCACAGTAAATGAACTAAATAATTATAGATTTTTTCTTCTTTTACAATCAGTACAACTTTATAATTCAGTACATATTTGAAATCAGTACACAATCTCTAAAATCAGTACTGTACTGATTAAATCAGTACGTTTGGTCACTTTACCCATATAGTGCGTGTAGACGAGGAAACGGTCACGCTCGGATATGATTCACGGTATCTTTTCAAAGACTTCGCTTACAAGAGATATGTTTACGATGCTGTAATGTAAATTTCATGCTGAATCCAATTACGCCTGTGTACATTTTCTAAAACAATCGGGGAAGGACTTGTGAGCTAATATGTAACTTTTAAAAGTTTTCCGTATTCTGTGTCTAAAATGTCATGATAAATACAACTTCATATCTCCGCTTCTAATGAACGAAATGTAACCAATTTTTCTATTTGACTTATGTAATGATTAAGAATGATTAAGAATGATTACTGCTTAACTAAGACGTTTATATTATTAATGAAACGCCTTTGAAAAAATCATAAATACAACACTAAGTTAACAATTTCCAGTCACGACATGGAAAAGTTGGCGTGCGAAAAACTTTTTACTTAATTGGTTTAGATAGGTACATTCAGCGAATGATGTTTAGTAATGTTTAAATGTTTCTTTTAATAGGATTTCATGTCAATACCTTTCATTGTTCACGCTATGCTGAAAGTTACATAAACCGCGAACGCGCACCGCAACATTAAGCGATTACTGTTCATTTGCTTCTATGTAGCAATAATTGTTTGTGACGCATGATATTTTAAATGGTACTGTTTAAAAATGTCATCTTTTATGTAACTACAAAAACAATATAATAAAAAATATTGAAAACATCAAAAGTTATGATTTTTAAAATTTTTCGCAACTTTTTCGTGATTTTTCAAAAAACTCCTTCGCCCGCTGAATTCGTAAAACCTCCTCCGTCGTAGAGGGGTTAAATATTGTTTTTCAAAACAAAAATAAGAATATTTATTTATTTGCTTTAGCTGTCAGAATTACTATAGTCGGTCCATCATCGGAAGTCTGATGGCCTCGAAAACTGGGCGTGCACGAGTTAGCAGCAGCCAATAGGAGACTGTTTGTTTGGGAAGGTAGTGGGGAGGAAACCAGTCTTACTCCTGCTCTCGAAGAGATCGCATCGGACTGCGTTGCCGTATCTACCGCCGTTTCCTTGCTGTGGAATTTAAGTTATTGTTACTGTTATTATTTTTGTTATGTTTCGTTGTTTTTGTTACCCTGCTGAGTTCGTGATCTGCAATGGCTAACAGGAGGGAAGTTGTGCACCGCCAAGCGCGAAAAATTATTCATAATGTATATGAATATTTTAAGCGCGAGGCTGAGAATAAGGGGCCGATCACCGATTTGGCGAAAGTGCAGGTGAGAGTAGCAGAGGCCTGCTTAATTTCTACGAAGACAATACAGCGGATAGTGAGGGAAGGACAGAAGAGCCTGGAAGTCTGCGGGTATTCAAAATTTCGGTCTCCTCAGAAGCATATCAAGAAAAGAAAGTTCATCGACAAAATTGATGACTTCGATAAGGAAGCCATTCGCCGCAAGTTGTTAAGCTTCTTTCAGAGGGGTGAATATCCTACGTTGGATGGGAAGTATTTTATTTAGAAACTGCGTAGTATATCAGCTGAGCAAAAGCTGGCAGCGCGCATCGGTATCTGCTCTCCCGCAAGAAAGTTGAGAGGGGCGATGGAAGGGGGAAACGTTCGTGATTGGCTACTTGCTCTAAGTAGGCCAAGAGACTTCAGATGGGGGATCGACTATAAAACCTAGGAATTCATTACCACTCCCCTCACTGTCCTCAAACATTTCCTCGGCGTTCTTGTGTTTTCGCTCATAATCTACGTAAATTGTGTCGCCGAGAATATTTTACACACCTCGATCGGCTTGTATGAACTGGACTTGATGTTCACGTAAGCGATGTCGCCGGGCGGCAAAGGTCGAACTGTTATTCCAACGAATCAGGTTAATACAAAAGACAACATTGAGGGAGGTTTTTATACATTGTATCGATCTTTAACGGAAGTCAGAACATAACGTGATATTTTCGTAAACTCTCTCAAACATATCCAGTTTGGCAGCAAAGCGCAAACTCCTTTTCCAACCGACCAGATTAATACAAAAGGCGACATTGAGACAAAATGTTTTTATACAGCGTAGCGATCTTTAATGGGAGAGTAAGAACGTAACGTGATATTCTTTTAAATTCTCTCACACGTACCTCATTTCGCGGCAAGGCGAGAACTGTCCCTATACTACACATGGTCAAGTAAAATTAAATTGATTTTTTACAAAAAAAATATTTTATATAATAATAGCCGTCATCCGTTTGTTGGTTGCTTGGTACGCTATGCAAACGCTAATAACTCGAGAAATAATAATGATAGACACTCGAAATTTGGTAGAGATGCTTGATTAACACTTCTCCAGGTGATGACGAATTTAAATCGCGAGAAGATTCCTTGGTTCGTCTCCAAGAGAGGCATTTCCTTTTCCCATTACTTAACATTTAAAACGCGATTTTTCGACGTGCAGGCTTTTATTCATTTGGAAATTAAAATTAGAAGAAATTAACCTACGACCTTCGGATTTGAACCATTTTGAAGAAACATTTATAACGTTTCTTATTCCATTCATCTTTTTTCGTCCAAAGTTCTAAATATTCCACATTAAACGTTTAATTTTCATATTTTGTGAAAATCTCGCCATTTTAACGTGATGTTGCTCTGTCGACCATTATCATTGTTACACCTCAAATTACTATTATTGCATACATGCTTCTGGGAATAAGCGTGCCTTGAGTGCTTCAATACGAGAGAAAGAGAGGAAGGAAGGGGAGAGATTGGCGTGTTTTCTGGAAAATAAATATATTAACGTAAATATAAAAAATTTTAAGTATCAACAGTGCCATTTTAGAAAAATTGGAAATAATCAGCATTCTTAAATTAAATTCTTTGTAAACCATACGTGCTTACGAATTTATATTATTATTCCTCGATTTAATTTCGTAACAATGGCCGAAATTTGGAAACGAATATAAATTAAAATTCAATTAAAATTAAAAGGACATTTAAAACTGTTAACAGGTAATTTTCGAAGAAACAACAGTGGATCTTTTAATGAATTGATTTGTTTTTATAAAAGGAATTTTGGTGCTTATTTAATACAGAGTATGTTCTAAGGCTTATAATCCATTTCAATCTAATAACAGTGGCTCTTATAGTTCAAAGGAAGAACTTTATTTATTCACTTTAAGAATGAATTAATTTTAGGCTAGCATTGTCTATTATAAAAGGAGTTACTTCGGAATTTACAGTATGTAAAGTGGAAGTTGTACTGAATTGACTCAAGTATAATTCAAAACAAAAACCAATTTAAAACTATTGAAAGTTGTTGTTTCGGAAACTAAGAAGTCCAGAGTGGTGAGCGGACGCTAAAGGATATTAAGGTACATTTTATTCCAAAATCTATTTAAAGTATTATGAGAGGCAATTGAAGATTGAACAAATGCTTTTTACCGGAATTCTGCTTACTTCATGCAATTGAAATGCTAATGCATTAATCCATTAAAATCTGTTAAGAGTGGTTATTTTAGTTGAAAGAAATACGTACATGGTACTTTTATTAACTTTTCAGAAATAATGAATTCTAGGTTAACATTGCATATTATAAAAGGACTAGCATAAGTGCCCGTTGAATTTCAACGGGTTTAATGCATCTAAATTTTCGTCAATGCAACATGTAAAAATCGCAAGAATAAAATTGTGCACTCTTTTAACAATCGAATATTTCTATATTATAAGTCTGTTTTAATTAATTAACTTAAATCTCAGAAATTCCCTGTGAATAAAATAGTACCTTTCTTTCTACTAAAATAGTCATTGTTATTAATTTTAAATTGATTATAGCATTGGGATTTCAATTTCATTAAATAAGCAGAATTCCGGTTCCAAAAAAATTGGTTCAATCTTCAATTGCCTCTGATAATACTTTAAATAGATTTTGGAATATAATGTACCTCAATATCGTTTATTGTCTGCTCAGCACTCTTGCCTTCTCATTTTCCGAGACAACCACTTTCATCAGTTTTAAATCGATTTCAAACTTGGAAGAGAATTGATTCAATTCAGTTAAAATAACCACGTAACAAACTTCTTATTCCAAAGAAAATCCTTTTATAATATGCAATGTTAACCTAGAATTCATTCATTCTGAAAAGTGAATAAAAGGACCGTGTAGGTACATATATTTCTTTCAACTAAAATAGCCACTCTTAACAGATTTTAAAGGATTAATACATTAGCATTTCAATTTCATGAAATAAGCAAATTTCCGGTAACAAAAAAATTTGTTCAATCTTCAATTGTCTCTCATAATACTTTAAATAGATTTTGGAATAAAATGTACCTTAATATCGTTTAGCGTCCGCTCACAACTCTGGACTTCTCAGTTTCCGAAACAACAACTTTCAATAGTTTTAAATTGATTTCTGCTTTGAATTGGTACTTTCCTGTTAACGGGAATACTTCAAAAAATAAACACGTGTTTTTGTGATATGTTGTGATATTTTGTTTGTTAACAATGCGGAACAAATCTCGTTAAGGTATTTAAATGATGAATTTGTGGAGCTTGCCGAGGAGTGAAGAAGAAGCTGTATCTTTGCTACAAGACCATGATATTTTATCTAAAGGGCGAATGTGCAAGAAGGGCCATATTACGAAACTTTACTTCTGAGACAGAATATTTTGGAAATGCAACGCGAAAGCCTGTCAGCAGAAGCATTCATGTGGCGACAACATAACAAAGAAATCGACATATTTCCAGCTATTTTAAATGCCATAAAGACATATTGGCCCCCTAGTAACATAAATTTAGATTGTAATTATGTTGCTTTTATTAATAAATAAGTTTCAAAAAAGTGTGATTTTTAAGTAATTCCCCCGTTATTACGCATTGTTAACAAACAAATACGTCGTAACATAACACAACAATACGTGTTTATTTTTTGAGGTATTCCCGTTAACAGGAAAGTACCCCAAATACTTGAGTCAATTCAGTACAACTTCCACTTTACATACTGTAAATTCCGAAGTAACTCCTTTTATAATAGACAATGCTAGCCTAAAATTAATTCATTCTTAAAGTGAATAAATAAAGTTCTTCCTTTGAACTATAAGAGCCACTGTTATTAGATTGAAATGGATTATAAGCCTTAGAACATACTCTGTATTAAATAAGCACCAAAATTCCTTTTATAAAAACAAATCAATTCATTAAAAGATCCACTGTTGTTTCTTCGAAAATTACCTGTTAACAGTTTTAAATGTCCTTTTAATTTTAATTGAATTTTAATTTATATTCGTTTCCAAATTTCGGCCATTGTTACGAAATTAAATCGAGGAATAACAATATAAATTCGTAAGCACGTATGGTTTACAAAGAATTTAATTTAAGAATGCTGATTATTTCCAATTTTTCTAAAACGACACTTTTGATACTTAAATTTTTTTATATTTACGTTAACATACGTATTTTTCACAAAACACGCCAATCTCTCCCCTTCCTTCCTCTCTCTCTCTCGTATTGAAGCTAACAATGATAATGGTCGACATAGCAACATCAAGTTAAAATGGCGAGATTTCCACAAAATATGCAAAATAAACGGTTAACATGGAATATTTCGAAATGTGGGCGAAAAAAGACAAACGGAATAAGAAACTTTATATATTTTTCTTCAATATGGTTCAAATCCGAAAGTCGTCTGTTAATTTCTTCTAATTTTAATTTCCAAATGAATAAAAGCCTGCACGTCGAAAAATCGCGTTTTAAATGTTAAGTAATGGGAAAAGGAAATGCCTCTCTTGGAGACGAACCAAGGAATCTTCTCGCGATTTAAGTTCGTCATCACCTGGAGAAGTGTTAATCAAGCATCTCTACCAAATTTCGAGTTTCTATCATTATTGTTTCTCGAGTTATTAGCGTTTGCATAGCGTGATCAACCAACCAACCAACGGATGACGGCTATTATTATATAAAATTTTCTTTGGAATAAGAAGTTGGTTATGTGGTTATTTTAACTGAATTGAATCAAGTTCTCTTCTAATTGTACGTTTGAAATCCATTTAAAACTGGTGAAAGTGGTTGTTTCGGAATATGAGAAGGCAAAAGTGCTGAGCAGACGGTAAACGATATTGAGGTACATTATATTCCAAAATCTATTTAAAGTATTATCGGAGGCAAGTGAAGATTGAACCAATTTTATGGAACCGGAATTCTGCTTATTTAATGAAATTGAAATCCTAATGCTATAATCAATTTAAAACTAATAACAATGCCTATTTTAGTAGAAAGAAAGTTACTATTTTATTCAGAAGAATTTCTGTGAGATTTAAGTTAATTAATTAAAACAGACTTATAATATAGAAATATTCGGTGGTTAAAACAGTGCATAATTTTATTCTTGCGATTTTTACATGTTGCATTGACGAAAATTTAGATTCATTAAACCCGTTGAAATTCAACGGGCACTTATGCTAGTTATACATAGTGATAAGAGAATTTTCACATTTCACTCGTGGAAACATGGGTGCGTACTATATAGGTTGCGTGTTATAATCGGAAAATTACGGTAATTGTCTTATCTGCTATTTTAAAAGTCCAGAAATATTTTAATCATTTCAATGTATTAGTTAAGTGGTTGGAAAAGTATTTTGAAGGGACTGCATAGAGCATAGTATACAATCATAATTTGGCAAAATGTTACAATTAAAAAAAATGCATATGAATGTTTTATAACAATATTAACTACATTATAAATTTCAGTATTGAATGGTAATGTTTGATGCAAATTACTACATCACAATTTCATCTCATGGTCATAATTATAAATTCATTTCACTAAAAATTATAAAATAAAAATATATATAAAAACTTTTTCAATTTATACTCTTTTGTTAAAGCGCACTGAAAAATATAAAATAAATTATTCGGTTCAAGAAAATATCTGGATCTTAAGGAAAATTTTCATTGTATACGATCATGAATCTCTTTTTTAAAAAAAGAGGTATGGCATATGTTGATTAAGATAGACTGTGAATAATTTAATCAGTATACGCCATACCTCTTTTTTAAAGAGATTCATGATAATATATATATATGATCATGAATCTATTTATATATTAAATTATTATTTAAATTATTATTTTTAAAAGTTATTTTATATATTTTTATTTATGTTTCAGCCTAAAGGCTTTCCAAGCTAAATCCGTCGTTGCTTCATAAATTTTTTTTTCTAAAAATTGGGCCAATAAGAATCAATTTAAGATGTTAATGATAGCGTTCCTAATCGTCTTACTAGCGCTAATTAGAAGATTCGATTGACTCGATCCAAAATATAGCTATTAACGAAGTCATCACCCACATGCGTCTCGTATATAGGATACACATGCCATAAATTAGGTATCACACTCTCGAAAGGACTTACTTGGCACCGTCCGGAAACCTGATCACCCCTAATCCTCCGCACAGACCGTTGTTAAAGGCTCCGTCATATCGTGTCCCGTCGGGAAATGTCAGGTGTCCCATGCCATGCTTCTGACCTCTGGCGTTCCAGTCTCCTATGTATTTGCTGCCGTCTTCCCATCGGTAAGTGCCGCATTTAACCACGCCAGGCAACGCTGAAAATAGATGCGAAAATAACACCATTTAAATAATAACAAGTTAGGCAAGTGCAGTGTACAGTACGTTCCGTGCGACGAATATTTGAAACTAAACGATGTAATTTGAACGAACTAATGCAATAAAAAAAGCGAAACACCATGGCCCGATTGTCTCTGTCTACTAAAAGTTTCATTCTTACCCTTTATTGGTGCGTTGCATACGCATTTACATAATTTCACTAAAATGACAAAATACTGCAAAACGATATATCTGAAATTATGCCAGGGAAATATTAAAATTTTATTTACTGATTTATTTTATAATTTGTTGCAGTTAGTTAAACAATCGAAAGCTATTTTAAACATTCCGCACTTGAGTTGAGTAGTTGTGATATTTGTTTACGTTCTTGCTTTCGTCGTAGATAATCCATTTCCTTCTGCTAAAAAATGCTGCATGCTTAATGATATTAACGGTATTTTCGTATTTAAAGTAGGTATCATTTCACTTATTGCGAAGATTGTTTACGTTGACAACAAATACGTATCCATGCATGAATTTTTCCAAGTTCAAAGCGAATTACAACTTTCTTGTTGGAATTTCTTGATGACGGCCATTCACACAATAAATATTTATAAAGAAAAGTGAATTCTATTTGACCGGTTCTACAAATATTATTCGAAGTCTTTTTCGATGGTGGCTATTATTTTACGAGACATTTCGAAAAGTTTGTTTGTTTTTCTATTAGGTCAACAGGCTCCCTTGATTGGGTTATGTGAATCATTTATGCCAAGGGCTACTTTTATTCTGTAAACTCTCTTGCGGGCAACTAAATTTTTTAAACATATACATTAGGGCATGGGTGAGGAAACTCCAGCCCTCGAAAGTGTTTTGTGTGACCCGCGAAGCGATGTTGAAAAATAGATCCGTAAAATTTAGCACATTAACTCATATTTTAAAATCCAAATAATGATAATAATGCATTTATTACTGAAGTGTTAATCCTAAATACTCGATTGTAATTTAGAATTGATTTCCACTTACATGATAGTACCTTATAATCTCTCAGTAACTTTGATTTAAACTCTAATCGGACCTTCCAAAGCATTGGTAATTTCCAATGCGGCCCCCGAAGGATTTGCCACCACTTATGCGGCCCGACATGTGGAAAAGGTTCCCCACCCTTGAATTAGTGTTTTTTAAAACGCAGTTAAACATAAAAATAACCGTAAGGAATGCATTTATTATACACCATTTATGAAAATCGACAAAATAAATACTAATTGCTAAATTTATTCTTTACTAGTAGCCCGTTGCAGCTTCGCCAGCAATTTTATAAAAAGACGCAGAATGTATAAAATATTATAACCATTTCTTTTTTAATATTCAAATTTTCCATATATAACAAAAACATTCATTTATTAGTATCATCTATGGCATTATAAATATCAATGATATAAATTTAACTTTAAATAGAGTTACCTTTGCTCAAATTAAATATTTTCAAAGATGTAACATATAAGAACACCAATTTTGAATCTGCGCAGGTTGATGCAAGGTTTCATAATCTCCAAGATTATTTCCGAGAAAATTTTTTTATTTTGTGTTGGACCAAATCTTTCTTCAATAATGGAGAGATTTCAGTTACTTAAAAACCACGGTGAATATTTTAGTTTCTTGTATAACTTGAGTGAATGAACAAAAGAAATTAATTACTTTAACGAAAGACAAAAAGGTAAATACATAACCTTTAAGAAATATTTGGAATTAATGAAACGTTTTATCCAGTCACAATTTGCGGGCAATCTAAGTCTAATTATTTGAGTTACTTACGTTGTTTTAAAAGCGGTTTGCTATGTAGAATAGAATAGTTAACCTTAAAATAGTTGCCTCCCTCCCCCTCTTTCTCCCTCCCTCTCTCTCCTCCTCCCTCCCTCCCCCTCCCATCCACTCCATCCCTTCTCTCCGTCACTCCCTCTCTTTCTCTCTTAAATGTAAGAAGGGACTATATAGTCTCAATCTCACCCTCAATAAAGTCATTTGTCTGTCTGTCTCCCTCCCTTCTTCCCCTCACTCCCTCTCTCCACCCCTTCCCCGCCTCCCTCCCTCCCCCTCCCTTCCACCCTCTCCTTCCCTTCTCCTCCTCCCTCCCCTCTCTCCCTGTCCCTCCCTCCACCTCACTCCCTGTCCCTCTCTATCTCGTGTTAAAAGCATTCAGAGCGCGCTTACACCCATAAGGATTGATAAACAATCGGATTTTGAGGTCTAACAATATAATTAGTCACCATGGCAATATTCCGTTAAAATGGCAAGATTTCCATAAAATATGTAAATTAAACGTTTACATGGGCTATTTCGAACTGTGGGCGAAAAAAGATGAACAGGATAAGAAACACTATAATTTTTTCTTCAAAATGTTTCAAATCCGAAGGTCGTAGGTTAATTCCTTCTAGTTTTAATTTCCAAATGAATAAAAGCCTGCACGTCGAAAAATCGCGTTTTACGTGTTAAGTAATGCGAAATGGAAATGCCTCCCTTGGAGTCGAACCAAGGAATTTTTTCGCCATTTAAACTCGTCATCACCTGAAAAGGTGTTATTGAAGTATCCCTGCCAAATTTCGTGTTTCTATCTTCATTACTTCTCGAGTTATTAGCTTTATGAATCTTTGCGTGACGGACATTAACAATAAGCAATTTGTTATATAGATTTAAGCGTTTATAGGCACGTTACACTGCATATCTTCAGTAGGTGATTAGGCTTGTAACTCGAAACCGAGAGGCGTAAACAATCTTTAACATTTTTATTGGTGAGTGCATTCCTGGTCTTAGATTAAATTAAGTTCATATTAAAAAATATCGATTCACATAAATAAGTGGAAGGAAAATACCCTTTAAAAAATAAATGCGTTTTTTTTTGAAAATTTTTCAGAATAAACAATTTTTCAAAAATTTGAATCGTTGAATCTTGCTAGATCATTTTGCAAGATAATTATTTCATTTTGCAGATCTGTTCCATCCACGTTGAAGATCTCCTATTTTGCTAGATGTCAGTTTCGGCGAAAAAAAATCACAATGGGTTAGAGATATTTTAAATCGTCCTTAGAATTTAGTATTTAATTTTTCTAGCACTTCGCTGCCTCCGCAGGCGACTCACATCTTTCTCAAGGGCGAGCGGTTGCCCCGGGAGGCATGTAAGCATTCCTTACATTGGTTTGGAACCAGTAGAAAATAAAGCGTTCTCATTGGTTAATTACGCGTGACGTAGCAGAGTTCCGAAAGCAACATGGTTGTTCAGCGTGGTTCTTCCAACTTTCGTTGAAAGTAGCGTTGTTGTTCCGACCTTTGTTGAACAAAATGAATGGAGTTGAAGTTGAATCTCTTCCTCTGTTGTACAATAATGACATTTTAGAAAAATCTGATAAGAAGATTGTTACAAGGAGCAACATCAAGTGTATGGATGATGTGGACACCTGGGCTGAAGAATTTGGAAAGCTTTCAAAGACGAAGTGGAATTCCAGATCTTCGAAGCCGACTGAAGAAAAATGTTTGCTCGTAAGTTAAATTGAATACAAATATAAACAAGATGGGATAATTCTCCAGTTTAGTAAATGAAAGTGCTTATCCCCCACAGAGGATTTAATAACGTTTATTTTATTGCAAGAATGGTTAACATCGGTTGGTTAGTTATTTTTTAAAAATTGGCTCTGATAAACTGGAGAATTACCCAAGATTGCTTGCTAGGTATTTGTTTTATTAATACATTTGCTCGTTAGTTCAAATGAATACTAATATAATAATGAGTAGGTAGATGATAAACATTTTATTTTTTTTCCTTGTTAGTTCAAATGAATATTAATATAATTATGAGTAGGTACATGATAAACATTTTGTTTTATTATTACATGTGCTCGTAAGTGCAAGTTCACATTATTATATCTTTAGTACAAATTAATATTACTATTGTAACGTGCAGATGCATTTAGTTATTGTTTTGTTTTGCTTATTGTTTTGTTTTGCAGACGCAGCGCCAAGCAGGCAGTATGACGGAGTAAGTTGAGCGTGTGCAGAGGGAGAGACCGCGTGGTGTGTTTTGATACGTTTATTTTGTTGTGTGCCTCTTGAAAATAAAATTGTTTGAAGCTGCTGTAACGAGTTTTCGTTCTTTCTCGCGTTCCCGCATTACAAAAGGTCGCCCAACGCGGGGCTTGAGATAGTGAAGAACGGAAACTTCGCAACGCAAAGAAACCACGTTTTTTTCGGCTACCGGAAGTGAGACTTTTTTCGTATGCTGGTGCAACGGCTGTGATAGAGATAGTGATATCCGTGTCCATCAATATCCAGCGCGCTATTTCGCCAAAATTTTACCGCGAAAAGTCCAGAATTAGATTCCGTTTATCACGTGGTCGGTGAAATTTTCACCCGCGCTCGCTGGTTCAACTCGCAAAATGCCTAGATCTGAGGCGGTAGCACCATCAGTAACGTTAACGGGGGAACAGTTCCAACAATTGTTGACGCAAATAACGCAAACGGCGATATTAACCGCTCGCGAAGAGATGAGTGACCGAGGAAGTAACAGCGGCAGTGCCAACACAATTTCGGGCAATTTCGCTAAGTGTACCTTTCGCTTTGATGGTGATGCTTCAAGGGATGTGGACGCTTTCTTAGAGTCAGTGACTACATATAAGGACTGTGCAAATGTTACGGATGAAAATGCCTTACGCGGGCTTTCGATGTTGTTGGAAGGCATCGCCGTTACCTGGTGGCAAGGCGAAAAGGGGACGTTAGAGAACTGGGATGGTGCCGTGCGCGCACTCCACATCGCGTTTTCACGGAAGTTGCCCCACATTTTGTGTTTCGCGAAATATTCGCACGCGAGCAAGAGGAGACCGAGGCGAGTGAACTGTTCCTAAGTCGTGCTCGTGCTTTGTTTTCCCAGCTCCCGTATGCGCTACCCGAACACACACAGATCGACATGGTGTATGGGTTGATGCACCGGAAGATACGCAAGAGAGTCCGCCCAGGCGACGCCGACTCCTTCGCCACTTTGCTAAGCCGTGCCAAAGAAGTCGAGTTATCGCAGCGTGAGGCGAATCCTGCGCCGAAAGTGGTTGCCGATCCAACTCCTGCAAGGGGCCCATCCGAGAAGAGTCGTCCACGATGTGCCTTTCGTAAATACTTCGGGCACGAGGTGGAGAGCTGTCGGAAGGCTAAGGCGGCAAAGAGATCATCCGAGGAAAGCGGTATTTCGCTACGCCAGAAGTCGAACACAAAGCCGCAACTTTCCTGTTTTGGGTGCGGTGCGCCGGGCTACGTGAGGAGCAATTGCCCTAATTGTGCTCCAACGAACGTTGGTCACGCAGCATCTCGGCCCATCTCCTTCTCCCACATGCAAATTCATGGTGAGGAAGACACACCCCGTCCCATGCTGTTAGTAAACATCTGTGGATTATACGGGAAGGTGTGTGTTGATACTGGGTCCAGCAGAAGCATCGCTGGAGCCCAACTGCATGAGATACTCATGGATCGTGGATGCCGTTTCGATGAAACGGAGATGGAGATGAGACTTGCGGATGGAGAAGTTAAACGAACCACGGCGAGGACATTTTCGGTGGAGATTACGGTGGCGGGTCTGTGTTTTAGGACCGCATTGGTTGCCATTCAGGAGAGTACGGAGAGCAAGACCCTTCTTGGAATGGATTTCATCCATGATGCAGAGATGGTGCTGGATTGCGCGAAACGGGAATGGTATTTCTCCAATAAACCTGAAGTCCGCCATGCTTTCCTTCCCGAAGGAGACGGACCCAGCTGTGTACCGATCCAAGCGGCAGAAGTTGGCCCTTCGCTCAGGAGTGATGAAGGACGCAACCTTGGCCAGCAGGAGAGGAAACGACTCGGTGCCCTCATCACGGAATACGGTGATATTTTCGGTCCCCACAAGGATCCTACACCTTTCGCTGGACACGCAATCCGACTGACGGATGATATGCCTATCGCTGTTCCTCCATACCGCTTTTCACCTGCAAAGAAGCAGCTTCTGGAACAAGAGATCGAGAAGATGCTCGCCAGCGATGTTATCGAGGAGTGTGATTCTCCGTATGCAGCCCCTGTGGTATTGGTTCCGAAGAGGGATGGAACTCAACGGGTCTGCGTGGACTACCGACAGCTGAATAGTGTTACGGTACCAGACAGGTATCCGTTGCCGCGCGTGGATGAACTACTACACGCAGCAAAGAAGGTCACGTACATGACCACGGTAGATTTGCGGTCCGGGTATTGGCAGGTTCCAATGAAGGAGGACGATCGAGATAAGACGGCTTTTGTTTCTCCCCTCGGTAACTACCGATTTAAGCGCATGCCGTTTGGTCTCCGGAATGCTCCAGCAACATTTCAGCGTCTGATCGATAGGTTTCGTTCCGGCCTTGGTGATGTTTTAGTGTTGGCATATTTAGACGACCTCATTGTTTTGTCCTCTTCTTTTGATGAGCACATACAGGACCTGCAGCTGGTGTTCGAGAGGTTGCGGCAATTCAAGTTGAGCGCCAACCGTGAGAAATGCACCTTCTGCCGCCCGGAGGTGAAGTACCTGGGTCATCTTATAAGATCTGATGGCATCAAACCGGATCCAGATAAGATAGCCGCAATTGCAGAGATGGCGACTCCTCAGAACGTCAAGCAACTCTTGACTTTTCTACAAACTGGATCGTGGTTCCGTCGGCTTGTACCCAATTACTCCATGGTTGCTCAACCCCTTACAAACCTGACAAAAAAGAATGCCGAATGGAAGTGGGGCGCTGAGCAGGGGGAGGCCTTCAAGAAGCTGAAGGAGCTTCTAACTAGTGCACCAATTCTCAGACAAGCAGATGACCAACTTCCATATGTGCTGAGGACTGATGCAAGTGCATATGCCTTGGGAGCAGTTCTACTCCAGGGGGAGCATCCGGATCAATGCCCCGTGGAATACGCAAGCCGGCTGCTCACCCCAGCACCACTGAGAGAGAAGCTTTGGCGGTTGTCTGGGCTGTAGGGAAATTTAGAGGGTATCTTGAGGGAGCACCGGTAACTGTTATTAGTGACCATCAACCCCTTCGTTGGCTGATGTCCCTGAAATCACCCAGTGGCCGTTTAGCAAAATGGGCTTTGCAACTGCAGTCTTATGATCTCCACGTTGAATATGCACCAGGCCGGTGCAATGCAGTTGCCGATACATTGTCACGACCACCCTGCCTTGATTCTGCAGACTTTTGTTTGGTGAGTGTCGATTTGCCGACAGAGTCAATAGAAGACATTCGACAAGAGCAGATGGAGGACCCAGAGTTGAGGAAGATTATTAGTGCATTTGAGGCAAAGGAAGATGCAGTAAGCTTCTCACAATGGACAGAGAGGGGCTACATAACGTCAAATGGCATTCTCTACCGCTACTCCCTTGAAGGCGATGAGGATGAGGCTCAGCAGGTGGCACCTCGGATGCAGATTCCAAGAATCCATCATGACTACCATGACTCTCCTACGGCTGGCCACTTTGGAGCAGAGAATACCATCCAAAAGATTGCATTCCGATATTATTGGGTAGGGATGCGCCGGCAAATAAGGGAGTATGAGAAGGGCTGTATCGAGTGCCAGCTATACAAACCAGACAATATGAAGCCAGCTGGACTTCTGCAGACTCCGGTGCAGAACCAGCGCTTTGAAGTGCTTGCGATGGACCTCTTTTGCCTGAGACAGAAGATGGGCACAGATGGATATTTGTGGTGCAAGACACGACCACAAGGTGGGTAGAACTTTTTCCTTTGCAGGATGCCACTGCAGAAGCTTGTGCCCGATGCCTGATTAATGAAGTAGTGCTCTGGTATGGGACCCCACGACGAGTCATTAGTGACAATGGAACCCAATTTGTAAGTGACGTGATGCAGAAGGTGGCACACTGTTTAGGCTTTAAACAGGGTCTAATACCTGCCTACCATCCAGAAGCAAATCCCGTAGAAAGGAAGAACCGGGATCTGAAGGTGCAATTGGAAATTTTCACTGCAAATTGTCACCGAAGCTGGAAAGATCATCTGCCGAGCATAAGGTTTGCGATGAATACAACTGTCGTCCAATCAACTAGATACACTCCAGCTTACCTTTCTTTTGGCTGCGAACTGCGCACACCAGATGATGTGGGGCATGATTTGCGGTCAATCATTGACCAATCTGCTTTTGTTCTGCAAATCACGCCATACCTGAAGCGGTTTGCTGTTGCCCTGAGAGAAGCCAAGGAAAGGAGTGAGCTTCAACAAGATCGGCAGAAATACCAAGCTGATAAGAAAAGGCGAGCCAGTCCCCAATATAAAGTTGGCGACCAGGTTCTGGTGGATGTTCATGCCCTCAGTAAATCCAAACAAGGATTTACTTCCAAGTTTGCTCCAAGAAGGGATGGTCCATATATGATAATTGCACAAAAATCTCCTACTTCTTTCCAGGTAGCATCTGTAGATAACCCTGAAGTTCCACTTAGGGTATACCATTCTTCTGCCCTGACCCGTTTTGTAGGGAATCCCGAAGAACCACCACTGCCGCTTCAGCCTTTGAGGAAGAGGGGCCGACCCAAGAGTCAGATGCCATGGGCAGCAAATCAGCCCTTGGGAAGAAGACGCAGAGCCCCTGACCGACTTAATTTGTAATACGACCACATTCGAGGACGTATATGTGGTCGTAAGGGGGAGGATGTAACGTGCAGATGCATTTAGTTATTGTTTTGTTTTGCTTATTGTTTTGTTTTGCAGATGCAGCGCCAAGCAGGCAGTATGACGGAGTAAGTTGAGCATGTGCAGGGAGAGAGACCGAGTGGTGTGTTTTGATACGTTTATTTTGTTGTGTGCCTCTTGAAAATAAAATTGTTTGAAGCTGCTGTAACGAGTTTTCGTTCTTTCTCGCGATCCCGCATTACACTATAAAATTCAGTATATGAGAGATATTTCGTTTTATTATTACAGGTGCTTATAAGTGCAACTACACATTATTATATCGTTAATTCAATTGAATATAAATGTAATAATGGCTGCATGATAGGCATTTTTTATTATTACATTTGCTCATTAGTTCAACTAAATATTAATATAATAGTGATTGCATGATAGTTATTTTTATTAATACCTACATTAATTACTCTTTTATAATTAACCAACCATTAGTAATACCTTTTCATCATAATATTTTAATATAAAACTAATTGTATTTATTTGTAATTGTATTCATGTATGTATGTAATTACTGGATTTCTGCTCAATTGGTTGTTTGAATCAACTGTAATCTTAAGATTTCTGATTGCAATAATGCATGCACACCCTGATTTTACATTATAATATTTTATAATCTGTAATTATGTACCTTTTCTTTGTAAGTTATCCATTAGTTAAGATTGTTTAGCAATTAAATATCATTGTAGACCTAACCTTTGTTGGTTATTAGTACTAGAAAACTAATCAGGTTTGGATTGCTGACTAAAATATCACTCATAACTCCTCTAGTTAATTTTTAACTGCAGTATAATATATACTTAGGTGTTTATGTTTAAATCAGCTGCATGTTTGTAAGCTATCAATAAAAAATAGTGAGGCAATTTCATTAAAAAATTTTAAAATGCTCTTTGTTACTAAGATGACCCTTATATTTTTTCAGAAAAAGGTTTGTGTGCCATCACAGCACATTCATGAAAGTGGATAGGAATGAGAATAAGAGAGGCTTATCAAAGAACTCTGCATGTCCTGCCACAATCACATTAAAAGTGAAGCTAAATACAGTAGCAACAAGGAAGAAGGATCCATTTGTTAAGGTGCATAATAGTTGTTTTCATTTATATGATGTGCATACTCTATTTCTACTACATTTACACTCATTGACCAATTGAAGAATATGTTTCATCTTGTAGTTGAAAAAAATTACAAGTGACATGCATGTTGTTTAGAATTAAAAAATGTTTATGTATTGTTATCCACTATCTTTATAGTTCTGTAATATTCATAATATATCTTGTTTTCAGAGAGGGCTGTTTGGAGTAATAACTATCGACAATATCCACAACCACAGCTTGGGTACAGGAGAGACACTACGTTTTCTACCTGCAGAGGATGGCGCTAGGGAAAAATTTCTGGATTACTTCAATGATGGAATGGGTATAACAGAATCCTGTAAATTTCATGAAGCAGTACTGGAATTAGAAGAAGAAAGTAAGGAAGAAAACTTTGCTAGTGGAGGAACAAATCGAACTAAAAGAACGGTTAGGCACTGTCTTGATCAATGGAGGCTGTTGAATTTGGGTCCAAGGACTGGGATTGGACTAATTGAAGTAAGTAAATTGCATTGTTTTTTTAAAATAAGGTTATCAATTTTATTCTTTCTGATATGCAGTAGCTGATTAATCTGCAACACACATTTCATACTGTAAGATGAAACAATACAAACCAGCCCAAAATGGGTTTCACTTTGCATCTGTTTCCTATTAGACTTGTGACTGTGTATTATACTATTGAATTGAAGATATATCATTTAACTTTTTGAACTTCAGTTAATTTCATAGAATATATAACAGTAAGAAGATGGTGATTAACTATTGATGATGATTTCTACATCTCTCTGTTAATTTTAATTTTTAGTCACAATTGATCATTTTCCTTATTTATTCTTAAGTAGAAAAACATTTTTATTTACAGAAACTTAAGGAGAAGCAGAAAATCTATGAAGAACAAGGTATATAGGTGCTTTTCCATGAGGATCCATTTTGTGTGGCAGTTGTAACTCCTCTAATGAGAAGAGCACATCAGCTGCTGTCCTCAAAAGACATTGCATTTGTGGACAGTACCATTGCCTGTGATGCAGAAAATCATTCTGTAACATTTATGTTGACACCATGTGCTGTGCCATTGGGAATTTTAATTACAGGAGGTCAAACATATGATGCCTACTGCACAGGATGTCAACTTCTAAAAACAAACTTGCCACAAAGCTTTGGTGGTCAGATGTATCCCCATATTTTCCTAACAGACCATTCATCAGCAGAAATAAGAGAAATCTGTTTGGCCTCAAAGTAAGAATCTCTTATGTATATTTCATGTGTGTCAGACAGCATGGAGATGGCTTTGGGATACAAAGCATTCCATTAGGAAGGAAGACAGACGAAAACTGATGTCAGATTTCCAAGGTATGGTATATGCTAATTCTATTGAACAAGCAGAAAAATCTTTCAAGAATGCACTAGAATCAGGGAGGGGTTACAGCCACTGGCAAGGATATCTCTCTGATTACTGGTGCACAAGAGAACAGTGTTGCCTTGCATGGAGAGATGTTACATCAAGGGGGCACCATACCAATAACTATTCAGAAATTTCTGTGAGAATATTTAAGGACACGGTTCTCTCAAGGGTCAAGGCATACAATGTTATAGCATTGATTGATTTTTCATGCACTGCCCTGGAAAAGTATTACTGCAGCAGATTTAGGGACTTTGCTAATAGCCGATCAGGAACTGCTAGACACTTCCTGAGATCATTGATGAAACGAGCATCAAATATTAAAGATGAGGACATTATTCAAGTAAATGAAAATGAGTTTCAGGTACAGAGTGAAGAAGATAGTTCAGTGATTTAAGCATCAACATCAAAAGTGGGTGATGTTCACGTACTGTTGGCCAATATGGAAAATTTTGCAAACATCAGTGTGCTGTATATAGAGTATTTGATGTAAGATCAGAAATTTTTCCTCCTGTCAGTGCAGTTGATCAACACTCTGTTGGACATCTTGCAATGGGGGATAAAACACCCTCACTAGAGTTCTATCTTCCTTTCCTGCCTCAGGAAATAAATACCACTGAAATAATGGACTTGGCTGTTGTTGAAAATCAAGTAAATCTACATCCAGAACAAAAAGTGAATTCACAAATTGAGCAGAAGGAGAATGGAAACATAGGGGAGATTAGTACACTTGTGTATAGTTTACATGAGAGATTTGGATCATCTCCAAGTGGTATTATTAGGAAGGCTGAAAAAGATCAAATCGACAGAACAATGGGAAACGTTCCTTCATGGTGCTGGCAGTAGTGTGCCTCTTCATCGAAGGGATGGCGTTCCTATTCGTGTCCAACCTACTTCACTTGCCAGGAGATCTGCAAGTGTAACGAGAGGCAGTAAACGTTTACCATCAGGGCGACCACCTGCTGGTGAAAAGGAATCGAAACTTCTCTTTAAGTGTGAAAGAAAATAAGCCCAATGCAAAATCTCATGGCAGAGGCCACTGATATATGCATTACACCAAGTAGTGCTTTTTAAATGACCTACTATAAAGGCGACATCAATGAAACCGTTTATTTTTAGATTATCAATGAAGAGAAGATAACCATATAATGTGTTTACAAAATAACGTGCGTCCCTATTCTCATCTAATTTTTAATGTTAATCGGAGGCAACAATAAGATTCTCTTTGGCAACGCCCTGATTGAGTACGAAAAATCCGCAAAATTTCTAAAAAGAATGCGTATTTCTGAAAAATTCGAGCGTGTAACCTGTAAGTATCGCAAGAATAAGATAGTATAGAGCTTTAGCCCTCGAATAAACAAAAAAGAAGAAAATCGTTCCATATTTACGTATTTTAATGAATGAAGGGAAAAAACCTTGCACTCTGAAAAATCGAAAATCCCGTGTAAATTTATGGGAAAATATAATTGTCTCCTGGATTCAAAGCCGGGACACTAGCAAACGAAAATATTTTTCCAGGGACCTCATAGCCAGTAGAAACAAAACGCCGTTTAACGCATATCTTTACGACGAACGGTTCTCGAGAAATACGCCGATATAATTTGTACACAAATGTCGACAGACGTCAACGTAAAATTAAGATATAGTTAGATTTGCTTATATCAAGCAAGAGGAAATGGCAATTAAACCTATAATTAAGCAAATTAAGTAATTCTGTTTAAAAAGTTGTTTTTAATGGTTAAAGTTTTTAGAAATATTATCATTTATTACGTATGTGCATGTTTAAAATAAACAAGTAATATGAGTTAATAATGCCGATGACGTTTCAAAAGAATAAATTGCCGTTAAAATAAGCGCATTAGTAGTCTTACCTTTCACAAAAATTTCGCTTAATTTTCTCCCACTATCACTGTGAACAGAAAGGGAATCCGCAAGCAAGAAAATTTTATGAATGGGGGTCCGCAAGACAAAAATATTTGGGAATCGCTGCTCTAGAAAACGTGAATGAAAATTTATAATTGGCAAAATACTGAGTATTTTCTTAAATTTAAATACACAAAGCGAATACAGCCAACTTCATTTCTCAATGTAAAACATTTTTTGGTGGATATTTGAATGTGAACTAATTTACATCTCGTCGAAATATACATCCGCATCTGTGTTTTTCAAGCGTTTTGTGGTCCCTCGCAATTGTTTTCGTTTTTAATAATATCGTGAATGATTGGTTATTAATTTGTCTCGATAAATTTAATATACTCAAACTAATAAGCTTCTTCTAATATATCACCTGATATAAATATAATTTGTGCTGTAATAGAACAGACGTAGACGCAGCCGACAATACATTATTTTGATCACGTTAACTTATACGCAGTTTCTAACAATGCTAATTCAAATTCAGAAATGCAACCGCATCTAAAGCAAGAAAAATCGAAAAACGTACCTTCAACCATGTTTGCGGAGAGATCCCCCAAATGGCTAACGCAGACAACCCACTCAGAAGTGAACCTGCTTCGCTAGGCAGGAAACCCTCAAAGTGATGTGGAAAGGAGATAATTTCATTAGGGATACGCGACAACCTCCCCTTTTAAGTTCGACCGTCTAAATTCAAGAAATCGAAGGATTAAGACTCTTTGGAGCCCATGGATGTACACAATCTGGGGCCCTATAAGGGTATTAAAAACACTACTTTTTCGTCCAAACCGTATGATATTCAACATATCTGCCCTGAATAAATTTACAAAAAAGGTGGCCCATTTATTTTAATCGTTAGTAGACTGATGATGTTTTCCACCATTATTTTCGGGTAGAAATCCCTTGAAATCAGATTCATTGGGGAATTACCCGTCTCGCATTCAATTGTACTGCAAGGAAAGGTTTTGGCTAATTTAGATAAATTTAAATCATCGGAAACACAGTTTGTGTCAACATATTCTCGCCTTCCCTACATTGCTTGTTTGGAATCTAAATTAAATTTATATTTATATTTTACCGGTTCTACTACGGACTATTCAGCACCGGACAGCCATGTTCGGCGCGGCACAGTACCAAAATACGTATTTAGGAGGGAATGTTGTCATGATAATATTAGTATTACAATTACCTTAACGTGGCTGACTTGAATTCACCGAATTTATAGCGATTAAATGAAAATGACTATATTTAAACAAAAACAGATTTCAATTAACTTTCGTGAGAAAAAGTACAGGATAAAGGTTATGCGGTGAAAAATCGCCGTATAATATGCACAATCAATTATATTAATGTTAATTTAATACAAATGTTGCTCTTAATGTAATTTTCAGGAGCATTTCTCCGATGAATGTTAGTTTTTGTACTTCTAGAGCAAACTTAATTTTCGATTTCTTTCCGAAAAATTTATTTCGAAATTCTTATGAAAAATTTCTTTCAAAATTTTTTTTGGAAATTTTTTTTTTAAATTCTTTTTCGAAAATTATTTGGAAAATTTTTTTCGAAAATTTGTTTGCAAATTTTTTTTTTAAATTACCTTTTGAAATTTTTTTTTGAAAAATTTTTTTCCAAATATCTTTTTTGGAAAAATGTTTTTAAAAAATTTTTTTTGAAAATATTTTTCAAAAATTTTTTTTTTTTTAATTTTTATGAAATTTTCCTTTGGAGGTTTTTCTTGGAAATTCATATTAGGAACTTTTTTTCGAAAATGTCATTGGAAATTTTTTTTTCAAAAAATTTATCGAAAAATTTTTTCCGAAAATTTTTTTACGAAAATTTTTTTCGAAACTTTTTTTTGAAAATTTACTTTCGAAAATTTTTTTTCAAAATTTTTATTGAAAATTTTTTTCGAAACTTTTTGAAAATTTTTTTCGAAAATTTTTTTTTGGAATTTTTTTCAAAATTTTTTCTAAAAATTTTTTTCGGAAATTCTTTTTCGAAATTTTTTTCGAAATTTTTTTTCAAAATTCGAAAAAAATTTTTTAAAAAATTTTCAAAAGAAATTTTGACAAAAAAATTCGAAAAAAATTTTGAAAAAAATTTTCGAAAAAAATTTTGAAAAAAAATTACGAAAAAAATTTTCGAAAAAATTTTGGAAAAAATTTTTCGAAAAAAATTTTGAAAAAATTTTCCAAAAAAAAATACCGAATAAAAATTTTCGAAAAAAATTTTTAAAAAAATATTCAAAAGAAATTTTGAAAAAAAATTTCGAAAAAAATTTTGAAAAAAATTTTCAAAAAAAAATTTGATAAAAAATTTCGAAAAAAATTTTTAAAAAAAATTTGGAAAAAAACTTTTCGAAAAAAATTTTCGAAAAAAATTTTGAAAAAAATCTTCGAAGAAAATTTCGAAAAAAAATTTTCGAAAAAAATTTTGAAAAAAAATTTCGAAAAATATTTAGAAAAAAATTTTCAAAAAAAATTTTGAAAAAATTTTCGAAAAAAATTTCGAAAAAAATTTCGAAAAAAATTTTCAAAAAAATTTTTGAAACAATTTCCAAAAAAATTTTGAAAAAAAATTTTGAAAAAAATTTTCAAAAAAAAAATCGAAAAAAAATTTTCGAAAAAAATTATGAAAAAAAAATTCGAAAAAGATTTTCGAAAAAATTTTGGAAAAAAAATTTTCGAAAAAAATTTTGATAAAAAATTTCGAAAAAAAATACCGAAAAAAAATAACGAGAAAAAATTCCGAAAAAAATTTTTCGAAAAAATTTGGAAAAAAATTTCGAAAAAGATTTTCGAAAAAATTTTGGAAAAATATTTTCGAAAAAAATTTTGAAAAAAATTTTCGAAAAGAATTTCGGAAAATAATTTTCAAAAAAATTTTCGAAAAAATTTGGAAAAAAAATTTTCGAAAAAAATTTGGAAAAACAGTTTTGAAAAAAATTTCGAAAAAAATTATCGAAAAAATCTTTGAAAGAAATTTTCGAAAAAAATTTCGAAAAAAAATTTCGAAAAAAATTTTCGAAAAAAAATTTTGAAAAAAAATTTCGAAAAAAATTTTCCAAAAAATTTTCAAAAAAATTTTGAAAAAAAATTTAGAAAAAAAATTTTCGAAAAAAATTTTGAAAAAATTTTGGAAAAAAATTTTGGAAAAAAAATTTTGAAAAAAATTTCGAAAAAAATTTGGAAAAAAAATTTTCGAAAAAATTTTGAAAAAAAATTTTGGAAAAAAATTTTGGAAAAAAAATTTTGAAAAAAATTTCGAAAAAATTTTCGAAAAAATTTTGGAAAAAAATTTTTCGAAATAATTTTCCAAAAAAATTTCGAAAAAAATTTTTAAAAAAAATTTTGGAAAAAATTTCAAAAAAAAATTTTCGAAAAAAATTTTTAAAAACATTTTCGAAAAAAATTTCGAAAAAAAATTTTCGAAAAAATTTTGAAAAAAATTTTTGAAAAAAATTTCGAAAAAAATTTTTGAAAAAAATTTCGAAAAAAAATTTTCGAAAAAAATTTTGAAAAAGTTTCCAAAAAAAAATTTTGAAAAATAATTTCGAAAAAAATTTTTGAAAAATATTTCTAAAAAAATTTTTCGAAAAAAATTTTGAAAAAAAATTGCGAAGAAAATTTTCGAAAAAATTTTGGAAAAAAAATCTTCGAAAAAAATTTTGAAAAAATTTTCCAAAAAAAATACCAAAAACAAAATTTCGAAAAAAATTTTTAAAAAAATATTCAAATGAAATTCTGAAAAAAAATTTCGAAAAAATTTTTAAAAAAATTTGCAAAAAAAATTTGATAAAAAATTTCGAAAAAAATTTTGAAAAAAATTTCGAAAAGATTCGGAAAAAAATTTTTCGAAAAAAAATTTCAAAATAAAATTTGAAAAAATCGTCGAATAAAATTTCGAAAAAAAATTTTCGAAAAAAATTTTGAAAAAGCATTTCTAAAAATATTTCGAAAAAACTTTTCAAAAAAATTTTGAAAAAATTTTGGAAAAAATTTTCGAAAAGAATTTTCAAAAAAATATTCGGAAGAATTTTGAAAAAAAAATTTTCGAAAAAAATTTTGAAAAAAATTTTCGAAAAAAATTTCGAAAAAGAATTTTCGAAAAAATTTTGAATAAAATTTTTGAAAAAAATTAAGAAAAGAAAATTACGAAAAAAGTTTCGAAAAAACTTTTCAAAAAAAATTTTGAAAAAAATTTCCAAAAAAATTTTGAAAAAAAATTTTGAAAAAAAATTTCGAAAAAGATTTTCGAAAAAATTTTGGAAAAAAATTTTCGAAAAAAATTTTGAAAAAAATTTTCGAAAAAAAATACCGAAAAAAAATTTTCGAAAAAAATTTTTAAAAAAATTTTTAATAGAAATTTTCGAAAAGAATTTCGGAAAAGAATCTTCGAAAAAAATTTTGAAAAAATTTTGGAAAAAAATTTTTCGAAAAAAATTTTCGAAAAAAACAAAAAAATTTTGAAAAAAAATTTCGAAAACAAATTTTCGAAAAAAATTTTGAAAAAAATTTCGAAAAAAAAATTTCGAAAAATATTTTCAAAAAAGGTTTCGAAAAAAATTTTCAAAAAAAATTTTGAAAACAATTTCCAAAAAAATTTTGAAAAAATGTTTCGAAAGAAATTTTCAAAAAAAATTTTGAAAAAAATTTTGAATAAAAATTACGAAAAAAATTTGGAAAAAAAATTACGAAAAAAATTTTCAAAAAAAATTTTCGGAAAAATTTTGGAAAAAAATTCATCAAAAAAAAGTTTTCGAAAAGAATTTCGGAAAAGAATTTTCGAAAAAAAATTTGAAAAACATTTTTGAAAAAAATTTCGAAAAAAAAATTTCGAAAAATATTTTCAAAAAAGGTTTCGAAAAAAATTTTCAAAAAAAATTTTGAAAAAAATTTCCAAAAAAATTTTGAAAAAATGTTTCGAAAGAAATTTTCAAAAAAAATTTTGAAAAAAATTTTCGAAAAAAATTTTGAAAAAAAATTGCGAAAAAAATTTTCAAAAAGATTTTCGGAAAAATTTTGGAAAAAAATTCTTCAAAAAAAATTTTCGAAAAAAATTATCGACAAAAATTTTGAAAAAAATTTTTGAAAAAAATTTTTGAAAAAAATTTCGAAAAAAATTTCGAAAAAAGTTTTCAAAAAAATTTTCGGAAAAAAGTTTGAGAAAAAATTTTCGAAAAAAATTTTGAAAAAAAATTTCGAAAACAATTTTTAAAAAAAATTTTCGAAAAAAAATTTTCGAAAAAATTTTGGAAAAAAATTTTTGAAAAAAAATTTTGAAAAAAATTTCAAAAAACATTTTCGAAAAAATTTTGGACAAAAATTTTTAGAAATAATTTTCGAAAAAAATTTCGAAAAAAATTTTGAAAAAAAATTTTGAAAAAAATTTCTAAAAAAAATTTTCGAAAAAAATTTTGAAAAACATTTTCGAAAAAAATTTCGAAAAAAAATTTTTGAAAAAATTTCGAAAAAAAGTTTTGAAAAAAATTTCGAAAAAAAATTTTCGAAAAAAATTTTGAAAAAAAGTTTTCAAAAAAAAAATTTTGAAAAAAAATTTCGAAAAAAATTTTTGAAAAAAATTTTTGAAAAAAATTTCGAAAAAGATTTTTGAAAAAAATTTCGAAAAAAATATTTCGAAAAAAATTTTGAAAAAAAATTGCGAAAAAAATTTTCGAAAAAATTTTGGAAAAAAAATCTTCGAAAAAAATTTTGAAAAAATTTTCCAAAAAAAAATTTTCGAAAAGAATTTTCAAAAAAATATTCAAATGAAATTTTGAAAAAAAAATTTGAAAAAATTTTGAAAAAAATTTGCAAAAAAAATTTGATAAAAAAATTCGAAAAAAATTTTCAAAAAAATTTTGGAAAAAAATTTTTCGAAATAATTTTCGAAAAAAATTTCGAAAAAAATTTTTAAAAAAAATTTTGGAAAAATTTTCTAAAAAAAATTTTCGAAAAAAATTTTGAAAAACATTTTCGAAAAAAATTTCGAAAAAAAATTTTCGAAAAAAATTTCGAAAAAAAATTTTCGAAAAAAATTTCGAAAAAAAATTTTCGAAAAAATTTTGAAAAAAAATTTTGAAAAAAATTTCGAAAAAAAATTTTCGAAAAAAATTTTGAAAAAAAGTTTTCAAAAAAAAAATTTTGAAAAAAAATTTCGAAAAAAATTTTTGAAAAAAATTTCGAAAAAAATTTTGAAAAAAAATTTCGAAGAAAATTTTCGAAAAAATTTTGGAAAAAAAATCTTCGAAAAAAATTTTGAAAAAATTTTCCAAAAAAAATACCAAAAAAAAATTTTCGAAAATTTTTTTCGAAAATTTTTTTTCAAAATTTTTTTCGAAAATTTTTTTCAAATATTTTTCGAATTTTTTTTAAAAATTTTTTTCGAAAATTTTTTATCGAAATTTTTTTCAAAATTTTTCTCAAAAATTTTTTTCAAAATTTTTTTCGAAAATTTTTTCGAAAATTTTTTTCGAAAATTTTTTTTCAAAATTTTTTTTGAAAATTTTTTTTCAAAATTTTTTTCCAAAAATTTTTTTTCAAAATTTTTTTCGAAAATTTTTTTTCAAAATTTTTTCAAAATTTTTTTCGAAAATTTTTTTCGAAAATTTTTTTCGAAAATTTTCTTCAAAATTTTTTTAAAAATTTTTTTCGAAATTTTTTTCGAAAATTTATTTCGAAAATTTTTTTTAAAAATTTTTTTTGAAAATTTTTTTCGAAAGTTTTTTTAAAAAATTTTTTGAAAATTTATTTCGAAAATTTTTTTCAACAATTTCTTTTAAAATTTTTTTTCGAAAATTTTTTTCGAAATTTTTTTCGAAAATTTTTTTTAAAAATTTTTTTTTGAAAATTTTTTTCGGAAGCTTTTTTAAAAAATTTTTTGAAAATTTATTTCGAAAATTTTTTTCAAAAATTTCTTTTCAAAATTTTTTTCGAAAGTTTTTTTAAAAAATTTTTTGAAAATTTATTTCGAAAATTTTTTTCAAAAATTTCTTTTCAAAATTTTTTTCGAAATTTTTTTCGAAAATGTTTTTTCAAAATTTTTTTCAAAATTTTTTTCTAAAATTTTTTTCGAAATTTTTTTCGAAATTTTTTTCGGAGGTTTTTTCAAAATTTTTTTCGAAAATTTTTTTTCAAAATTTTTTTCGAAAATTTTTTTCGAAAATTTTTTTTAAAAATTTTTTTCAAAATTTTTTTCAAAATTTTTTTCAAATTTTTTTTCAAAATTTTTTTCGAAAATTTTTTAAAAATTTTTTTCGAAAATTTTTTTCGAAACTTTTTTTCGAAAATTTTTTTCAAAATTTTTTTCAAAATTTTTATTCGAAAAATTTTTTTCAAAATTTTTTTCGAAAATTTTTTTCGAAAATTTTTTTAAAAAATTTTTTCGAAATTTTTTTTTCAAAATTTTTTTCAAAATTTTTTTAAAATTTTTTTTCGAAAATTTTTTTTAAATTTTTTTTCGAAAATTTTTTTTCAAAATTTTTTTCAAAATTTTTTTCGAAAATTTTTTTCGAAATTGTTTTCGAAATTTCTTTCAAAATTTTTTTCAAAATTTTTTTCGAAAATTTTTTTTCAAGACATTTTTCGAAAATTTTTTTTAAAAATTTTTTTTTAAATTTTTTTTAAAAATTTTTTTCGAAAATTTTTTTCAAAATTTTTTTCAATTTTTTTTTTCAAAATTTTTTACGAAAATTTTTTTTCAAAATTTTTTGCGAAAATTTTTTTCGAAAATTTTTTTTCAAAATTTTTTTCGAAAATTTTTTTTAAAAATTTTTTTCGAAAAATTTTTTTCAAAATTTTTTTCAAAATTTTTTTAAAAATTTTTTTCGAAAATTTTTTTAAAAATTCTTTTTCGAAAATTTTTTTCAAAATTTTTTTCAAAATTTTTTTCGAAAATTTTTTTCGAAATTTTTTTCAAAATTTTTTTCGAAAATTTTTTTTCAAAATTTTTTTCGAAAATTTTTTTTATGAATTTTTTTCTAAAATTTTCTTCGAAAATGTTTTTTAAAAATTTTTTTTGAAAATTTTTTTTCAAAATTTTTTTCGAAAATTTTTTTCAAAATTTTTTTTAAAAATTTTTTTCGAAAATTGTTTTCGAAAATTTTTTTCGAAATTTTTTTCAAAATTTTTTTCAAAATTTTTTTCGAAAATTTTTTTCGAAACTTTTTTTCTAAAATTTTTTTCGAAAATTTTTTTTTAAAAATTTTATTTGAAAATTTTTTTTCAAAATTTTTTTTTTAAATTTTTTTCAAAATTTTTTTGGAAAATTTTTTAAAAAATTTTTTTCAAAATTTTTTAAAAACTTTTTTTCGAAAATTTTTTTTAAAATTTTTTTTCAAAATTTTTTTCAAAATTTTTTCGAAACTTTTTTAGAAATTTTTTTCGAAATTTTTTTAAAAATTTTTTTTCAAAAATGTTTTTCAAAATTTTTTTCGAAATTTTTTTTTAAAAAGTTTTTTCGGAAATTAAAAAAAAATTTTTTTCGTATGTTTTTTTTTCAAAATTTTTTTCGAAAATTTTTTTCAAATTTTTTTTCGAAAATTTTTTTCAAAATATTTTTCGAAAATTTTTTTTAAAAATTTTTTTCGAAAATGTTTTTCGAAAATTTTTTTTAAAAATTTTTTTCGAAAATTTTTTTTAAAAAATTTTTTCGAAATTTTTTTTCAAAATTTTTTTCGAAAATTTTTTTCGAAAACTTTTTTCAAAATTTTTTCGAAAATTTCTTTTCAAAATTTTATTCGAAAATTTTTTTAAAAATTTTTTTCGAAAATTTTTTTTCAACAATTTTTCGAAAATTTTTTTTAAAAATTTTTTTTGAAAATTTTTTTTCAAAATTTTTTTCAAAAATTTTTTTCAAAATTTTTTTTAAAATTTTTTTTCGAAAATTGTTTTCGAAAATTTTTTTCAAAATTTTTTTCAAAATTTTTTCCGAAAATGTTTTCCAAATTTTTTTCGAAAATTTTTTTCGAAAATTGTTTTCGAAAATTTTTTTTCAAAATTTTTTTCGAAAATTTTTTTTTCAAAATTTTTTTAAAAATTTTTTTTGAAAATTTTTTTCGAAAATTTTTTTCGAAATTTTTTACAAAATTTTTTTCGAAAATTTTTTTTCAAATTTTTTTTTGAAAATTTTTTTCGAAAATTTTTTTCGAAAATTTTTTTCGAAAATTTTTTTCGAAAATTGTCTGAAAAATTTTTTTCGAAAATTTTTTTTTTAAATTTTTTTCAAAATTTTTTTCGAAAATTTTTTTCGAAATTTTTTTCGAAAATTTTTTTAAAAATTTTTTTTTGAAATTTTTTTTTCAAAATTTTTTTGGAAAATTTTTTTCAAATTTTTTTTCAAAATTTTTTTTCAAAATTTTTTACGAAAATTTTTTTTCAAAATTTTTTTCGAAAATTTTTTTCGAAAATTCTTTTTGAAAATTTTTTTAAAAATTTTTTTTCGAAAATTTTTTTTCAAAATTTTTTCAAAAATTTCTTTTCAAAATTTTTTTCGAAAGTTTTTTTAAAAAATTTTTTGAAAATTTATTTCGAAAATTTTTTTCAAAAATTTCTTTTCAAAATTTTTTTCGAAATTTTTTTCGAAAATGTTTTTTCAAAATTTTTTTCAAAATTTTTTTCTAAAATTTTTTTCGAAATTTTTTTCGAAATTTTTTTCGAAAGTTTTTTCAAAATTTTTTTCGAAAATTTTTTTCGAAAATTTTTTTTAAAAATTTTTTTCAAAATTTTTTTCATAATTTTTTTCAAAATTTTTTTCAAAATTTTTTTCAAAATTTTTTTCGAAAATTTTTTTCAAAATTTTTTTTCAAATTTTTTTTCAAAATTTTTTTCGAAAATTTTTTAAAAATTTTTTTCGAAAATTTTTTTCGAAAATTTTTTTCAAAATTTTTTTCAAAATTTTTTTCAAAATTTTTATTCGAATAATTTTTTTCAAAATTTTTTTCGAAAATTTTTTTCAAAAATTTTTTTCGAAAATTTTTTTAAAAATTTTTTTCGAAATTTTTTTTTCAAAATTTTTTTCAAAATTTTTTTAAAATTTTTTTTCGAAAATTTTTTTTAAATTTTTTTTCGAAAATTTTTTTTCAAAATTTTTTTCAAAATTTTTTTCGAAAACTTTTTTCGAAATTTTTTTCGAAATTTTTTTCAAAATTTTTTTCAAAATTTTTTTCGAAAATTTTTTTTCAAGACTTTTTTCGAAAATTTTTTTTAAAATTTTTTTTTTAAATTTTTTTTTCAAAATTTTTTTCGAAAATTTTTTTCAAAATTTTTTTGAAAATTTTTTTTCAAAATTTTTTACGAAAATTTTTTTTCAAAATTTTTTGGGAAAATTTTTTTCGAAAATTTTTTTCGAAAATTTTTTTTCAAAATTTTTTTCGAAAATTTTTTTAAAAAATTTTTTTCGAAAAATTTTTTTCAAAATTTTTTCAAAATTTTTTTCAAAATTTTTTTCGAAATTTTTTTCAAAATTTTTTTCGAAAATTTTTTTTCAAAATTTTTTTCGAAAATTTTTTTTATGAATTTTTTTCTAAAATTTTCTTCGAAAATGTTTTTTAAAAATTTTTTTTGAAAATTTTTTTTCAAAATTTTTTTCGAAAATTTTTTTCAAAATTTTTTTTAAAAATTTTTTTCGAAAATTGTTTTCGAAAATTTTTTTCGAAAATTTTTTTCAAAATTTTTTTAAAAATTTTTTTCGAAAATTTTTTTCGAAATTTTTTTTTAAAAACATTTTTCGAAAATTTTTTTTAAAAAATTTTTTCGAAAATTTCTTTTCAAAATTTTATTCGAAAATTTTTTTGAAAATTTTTTTCGAAAATTTTTTTTCAAAAATTTTTCGAAAATTTTTTTTAAAAATTTTTTTTGAAAATTTTTTTTCAAAATTTTTTTCAAAATTTTTTTCAAAATTTTTTTTAAAAATTTTTTTCGAAAATTGTTTTCGAAAATTTTTTTAAAAATTTTTTTAAAAATTTTTTTCAAAATTTTTTTTGAAACTTTTTTTCGAAATTTTTTTCGAAATTTTTTTTCAAATTTTTTTTCAAAATTTTTTTCAAAAATTTTATTTAAAAATTTTTTTTGAAAATTTTTTTTGAAAATTTTTTTCAAAATTTTTTTAAAATTTTTTTTTGAAAATTTTTTTCAAAATTTTTTTAAAAATTTTTTTTGAAATTTTTTTTTCAAAATTTTTTTCGAAAATTTTTTTCAAAATTTTTATCAAAATTTTTTTTCAAAAATTTTCGAAAAAAATTTAAAAAAAAAATTTTCGAAAAAAATTTTGAAAAAAAATTTTCGAAAAACATTTTGAAAAAAAATTTTCGAAAAAAATTTTCGAAAAACATTTTTAAAAGAAATTTTTGAAAAAAATTTTCGAAATAAATTTTCAAAAAATTTTTTAAAAAAACATTCGAAAAAAATTTTCAAAAAAAATTTTCGAAAAAAATTTCGAAAAAAATTTTTAAAAAAATTTTGAAAAAAATTTTCGAAAAAAATTTTCGAAAAATATTTTGAAAAAATTTTGAAAAAAAATTTTCGAAAAAAATTTTGAAAAAAAATTTTCGAAAAAAATTTTGAAAAAAAATTTTCAAAAAAAATTTTGAAAAAAAATTTTCGAAAAAAATTTTCGAAAAAATTTTCGAAAAAAATTTTGAAAAAAATTAAAAAAAAAAATTTTCGAAAAAAATTTTGAAAAAAATTTCGAAAAAAATTTTGGAAAAAAATTTTCGAAAAAATTTTGAAAAAAATTTTGAAAAAAAATTTTCGAAAAAATTTTTAAAAAAATTTTGAAAAAAATTTTGAAAAAAAATTTTCGAAAAAGTTTTTAAAAAATTTTCCAAAAAAATTTTCGAAAAAAATTTTCGAAAACAATTCTCGACAAACATTTTGAAAAAAATTTTGAAAAAAAATTTTCGAAAAAAAATTTTTAAAAAAATTTTCAAAAAAAAATTTTTAAAAAAATTTTCGAAAAAAAATTTTAAAAAAATTTTGAAAAAATTTTGAAAAAAAATATTCGAAAAAAATTTTGAAAAAAAATTTTCGAAAAAAAGTTTAAAAAAAATATTGAAAAAAATTTTGAAAAAAATTTTGAAAAAAATTTTCGAAAAAAATTTTCGAAAAAAATTTGGAAAAAATTTTCGAAAAAAATTTTGAAAAAAATTTTGAAAAAAATTTTCGAAAAAAACTTTCGAAAAAAAATTTTGAAAAAAATTTTCGAGAAAAATTTTTAAAAAAAATTTTAAAAAAAAATTTTAAAAAAAAATTTTCGAAAAAAATTTTGAAAAAAAATTTTCGAAAAAAATTTTGAAAAAAATTTTGAAAAAAATTTTGAAAAAAATTTTTAAAAAAAATTTTCGAAAAAAATTTTCGAAAAAAATTTTGAAAAAAAATTTTCGAAAAAAATTTTGAAAAAAATTTTGAAAAACATTTCGAAAAAAATTTCGAAAAAAATTTCGAAAAAAAATTTTCGAAAAAAATTTTTGAAAAAAATTTTAAAAAAAATTTTTTTCAAAATTTTTTTCGAAAATTTTTTTTCAAAATTTTTTTCAAAATTTTTTTCGAAAATTTTTTTTCAAAATTTTTTTCGAAAATTTTTTTCGAAAATTTTTTTTAAAAATTTTTTTCTTTTCAAAATTTTTTTCAAAATTTTTTTCGAAAATTTTTTTTCAAAATTTTTTTTTTAAATTTTTTTTAAAATTTTTTTCGAAAATTTTTTCCAAATTTTTTTCGAAAATTTTTTTCGAAAATTTTTTTCAAAATTTTTTTCAAAATTTTTTTCCAAAATTTTTTTTGAAATTTTTTTCAAAATTTTTTTCGAAATTTTTTTTTCAAAATTTTTTTCGAAAATTTTTTTCGAAAATTTCTTTTTTAAATTTTTTTCGAAAATTTTTTTCGAAAATATTTTTAAAAAATTTTTTTCGAAATTTTTTTTTCAAAATTTTTTTCAAAATTTTTTAAAAATTTTTTTTCGGAAATTTTTTTTAAAATTTTTTTTCGAAAATTTTTTTTTCAAAACTTTTTCAAAATTTTTTTCGAAAATTTTTTTCGAAATTTTTTTCAAAATATTTTTCAAAATTTTTTTCGAAAATTTTTTTTCAAGATTTTTTTCGAAAATTTTTTTCGAAAATTTTTTTTAAAATTTTTTTTTGAAATTTTTTTTTTTAAAATTTTTTTCGAAAATTTTTTTCAAAATTTTTTTTCAAAAATTTTCGAAAAAAATTTAAAAAAAAAATTTTCGAAAAAAATTTTGAAAAAAAATTTGAAAAAAATTTTCGAAGAAAATTTTCGAAAAAAATTTTGAAAAAAAATTTTAAAAAAAAATCTTAAAAAAAATTTTCGAAAAAAATTTTGAAAAAAAATTTTTGAAAAAAATTTTGAAAAAAAATTTTCGAAAAACATTTTGAAAAAAAATTTCGAAAAAAATTTTCGAAAAACATTTTTAAAAGAAATTTTTGAAAAAAATTTTCGAAATAAATTTTCAAAAAATTTTTTAAAAAAACATTCGAAAAAAATTTTCAAAAAAAATTTTAAAAAAAAATTTTCGAAATAAATTTTCGAAAAAAATTTCAAAAAAAATTTTTAAAAAAATTTTGAAAAAAATTTTCGAAAAAAATTTTCGAAAAAAATTTTGAAAAAATTTTGAAAAAAAATTTTCGAAAAAAATTTTGAAAAAAAATTTTCGAAAAAAATTTTGAAAAAAAATTTTCAAAAAAAATTTTGAAAAAAAATTTTCGAAAAAAAATTTCGAAAAAATTTTCGAAAAAAATTTTGAAAAAAATTTAAAAAAAAAATTTTCGAAAAAAATTTTGAAAAAAATTTCGAAAAAAATTTTGGAAAAAAATTTTCGAAAAAAATTTGAAAAAAATTTTGAAAAAAAATTTTCGAAAAAATTTTTAAAAAAATTTTGAAAAAAATTTTGAAAAAAAATTTTCGAAAAAAATTTTGAAAAAAAATTTTCGAAAAAAATTTTTTAAAAAATTTTCCAAAAAAATTTTCGAAAAAAATTTTCGAAAACAATTCTCGACAAACATTTTGAAAAAAATTTTGAAAAAAAATTTTCGAAAAAAAATTTTTAAAAAAATTTTCAAAAAAAAATTTTTAAAAAAATTTTCGAAAAAAAATTTTAAAAAAATTTTGAAAAAAGTTTGAAAAAAAATATTCGAAAAAAATTTTGAAAAAAAATTTTCGAAAAAAAGTTTGAAAAAAATTTTGGAAAAAAATTTTGAAAAAAATTTTGAAAAAAACTTTCGAAAAAAATTTTCGAAAAAAATTTGGAAAAAATTTTCGAAAAAAATTTTGAAAAAAATTTTGAAAAAAATTTTCGAAAAAAACTTTCGAAAAAAATTTTTGAAAAAAATTTTGAAAAAAATTTTCGAGAAAAATTTTTAAAAAAAATTAAAAAAAAAAATTTAAAAAAAAAATTTTCGAAAAAAATTTTGAAAAAAAATTTTCGAAAAACATTTTGAAAAAAATTTTGAAAAAAATTTTGACAAAAATTTTTAAAAAAAATTTTCGAAAAAAATTTTCGAAAAAAATTTTGAAAAAAAATTTTCGAAAAAAATTTTGAAAAAAAATTTTCGAAAAAAATTTTGAAAAAAATTTTGAAAAACATTTCGAAAAAAATTTCGAAAAAAATTTCGAAAAAAATTTTCGAAAAAAATTTTTGAAAAAAATTTTAAAAAAAATTTTTTAAAAAAATTTTCGAAAAAAATTTTGAAAAAATTTTGGAAAAAATTTTCGAAAAAAATTTTCGAAAAAAAATTTTGAAAAAAATTTTGAAAAAAATTTTCGAGAAAAATTTTGAAAAAAAATTTTCGAAAAAAATTTTTAAAAAAAATTTTCGAAAAAAATTTTCGAAAAAAATTTTGAAAAAAAATTTTCGAAAAAAATTTTGAAAAAAAATTTTCGAAAAAAATTTTCGAAAAAAATTATCGAAAAAAAATTTGAAAAAAATTTTCGAAAAAAATTTTGAAAAAAATTTTGAAAAAAAAAATTACGAAAAAAATTTTTTTTTAAGTTTCCGAAAAAACTTTTCAAAAAAAATTTTCGAAAAAAATTTTGAAAAAAATTTTCGAAAAAAAATTTTAAAAAAAATTTCGAAAAAAATTTCTAAAAAAGTTTCGAAAAAACTTTGAAAAAAAAATTTTTAAAAAATTTTAAAAAAATTTTGAAAAAATTTTGAAAAAAAATATTCGAAAAAAATTTTGAAAAAAAATTTTCGAAAAAAAGTTTGAAAAAAATTTTGGAAAAAAATTTTGAAAAAAATTTTGAAAAAAATTTTCGAAAAAAATTTTCGAAAAAAATTTGGAAAAAATTTTCGAAAAAAATTTTGAAAAAAATTTGGAAAAAATTTTCGAAAAAAACTTTCGAAAAAAATTTTTGAAAAAAATTTTGGAAAAATTTTCGAGAAAAATTTTTTAAAAAAATTTAAAAAAAAATTTTAAAAAAAAATTTTCGAAAAAAATTTTGAAAAAAAATTTTCGAAAAAAATTTTGAAAAAAAATTTTCGAAAAAAATTTTGAAAAAAATTTTGAAAAAAATTTTTAAAAAAAATTTTCGAAAAAAATTTTCGAAAAAAATTTTGAAAAAAAATTTTCGAAAAAATTTTGAAAAAAATTTTGAAAAACATTTCGAAAAAAATTTCGAACAAAATTTCGAAAAAAATTTTCGAAAAAAATTTTGAAAAAAATTTTGAAAAAGAATTTTCGAAAAAAATTTTGAAAAAAATTTTGAAAAAAATTTTCGAAAAATATTTTCGAAAAAAATTTTCGAAAAAAATTTTTGAAAAAAATTTTAAAAAAAATTTTCGAAAAAAATTTTTAAAAAAAATTTTCAAAAAAAATTTTCAAAAAAAATTTTGAAAAAAAATTTTGAAAAAAAATTTTTTAAAAAAATTTTCGAAAAAAATTTTGAAAAAATTTTGGAAAAAATTTTCGAAAAAAATTTTCAAAAAAAATTTTTGAAAAAAATTTTGAAAAAAATTTTCGAGAAAAATTTTGAAAAAAAATTTTCGAAAAAAATTTTTAAAAAAAATTTTCGAAAAAAATTTTCGAAAAAAATTTTGAAAAAAAATTTTCGAAAAAAATTATGAAAAAAAATTTTTGAAAAAAATTTTGAAAAAATTTTTTAAAAAAAATTTTCGAAAAAAATTTTCGAAAAAAATTTAAAAAAAAAAAAATTTTGAAAAAAATTTCAAAAAAAATTTAGAAAAAAATTTTCAAAAAAAATTTTGAAAAAAATTTTTAAAAAAAAATTTTCGAAAAAAATTTTGAAAAAAATTTTGAAAAAAAATTTTCGAAAAACATTTTGAAAAAAAATTTTCGAAAAAAATTTTCGAAAAAAATTTTCGAAAAAAATTTGGAAAACATTTTCGGAAAAAATTTTGAAAAAAATTTTAAAAAAAATTTTCGAAAAAAATTTTCGAAAAAAATTTTCGAAAAAAATTTTGAAAAAAATTTTTGAAAAAAATTTTGAAAAAAAATTTTTGAAAAAAATTTTTAAAAAAATTTTCGAATAAAAGTTTGAAAAGAAATTTTCGAAAAAATTTTGAAAAAAAGTTTTCGAAAAAAATTTTCGAAAAAAATTTTGAAAAAAAATTTCGAAAAAAATTTTTAAAAAAAATTTTCGAAAAAAATTTTCGAAAAAATTTTCGAAAAAAATTTTGAAAAAAATTTTTAAAAAAAATTTTCGAAAAAAATTTTAAAAAACAATTTTCGAAAAAAATTTTGAAAAAAATTTAGAAAAAAAGTTTTTTCGAAAATTTTTTTTCAAAATTTTTTTCAAAATTTTTTTCGAAAATTTTTTTTCAAAATTTTTTTCAAATTTTTTTTTGAAAATTTTTTTCGAAATTTTTTTCGAAATTTTTTTCGAAATTTTTTTTAAAATTTTTTTTTAAAAATTTTTTTCGAAAATTTTTTTCAAAAATTTTTTTTAAAAATTTTTTTTAAATTTTTTTCGAAATTTTTTTTTCAAAATTTTTTTTGAAAATTTTTTTCGAAAATTTTTTTTAAAAATTTTTTTCGAAAATTTTTCTCGAAAATTTTTTTCAAAATTTTTTTCAAAAATTTTTTTTGAAAATTTTTTTCGAAAATTTTTTCCAAAATTTTTTCAAAATTTTTTTCGAAAATCTTTTCCAAATTTTTTTCGAAAATTTTTTTAGAAAATTTTTTTTAAGAATTTTTTTTAAAAATTTTTTTCGAAAATGTTTTTTTTTAAATTTTTTTTGAAAATTTTTTTTCACTTTTTTCGAAAATTTTTTTCAAAGTTTTTTTTAAAAATTTTTTTCGAAAATTGTTTTCGAAAATTTTTTTCGAAAATTTTTTTCGAAAATTTTTTTCAAAATTTTTTTCAAAATTTTTTCCAAATTTTTTTCGAAAATTTTTTTCGAAAATTTTTTTTCAAAATTTTTTTCGAAAATTGTTTTCGAAAATTTTTTTTCAAAATTTTTTTCGAAAATTTTTTCGAAAATTTTTTTTAAAAATTTTTTTTGAAATTTTTTTTCAAAATTTTTTTTGGAAAATTTTCTTTTCAAAATTTTTTTCGAAAATTTTTTTTGAAATTTTTTTTAAAATTTTTTTCAAAATTTTTTTCGAAAATTTTTTTTCAAAATTTTTTTCAAAAATTTTATACAAAAATTTTTTTTGAAAATTTTTCTTGAAAATTTTTTTTGAAAATTTTTTTTCAAAATTTTTTTAAAAATTTTTTTTGAAAATTTTTTTCGAAAATTTTTTTCCAAAATTTTTTTCGAAATTTTTTTCAAAATTTTTTTCGAAAATTTTTTTTCATAATTTTTTTTGAAATTTTTTTTCGAAAATTTTTTTCGAAAATTTTCTGAAAAATTTTTTTCGAAAATTTTTTTTCAAAATTGTTTTCAAAATTGTTTTCGAAAATTTTTTTCAAAATTTTTTTCGAAATTTTTTTTGAAATTTTTTTCAAAATTTTTTTCGAAAATTTTTTTTCATAATTTTTTTCAAAATTTTTATAAAAATTTTTTTCGAAAATTTTTTTAAAAATTTTTTTTCGAAAATTTTTTTCAAAATTTTTTTCAAAATTTTTTTCAATATTTTTTTCGAAAATTTTTTTTAAGAATTTTTTTCTAAAATTTTTTTCGAAAATTTTTTTTAAAATTTTTTTTTGAAAATTTTTTTTCAAAATTTTTATCGAAATTTTTTTTCAAAATTTTTTTAAAATTTTTTTCCGAAAATGTTTTCCAAATTTTTTTCGAAAATATTTTTTCAAAATTTTTTTCGAAAATTTTTTTCGAAAATTTTTTTAAAAATTTTTCTTCGAAAATTTTTTTTCAATATTTTTTTCAAAATTTTTTTCGAAAATTTTTTTCAAAATTTTATTCAAAATTTTTTTCGAAAATTTTTTTTCAAAATTTTTTTCGAAAATTTTTTTGCAAAATTTTTTTGAAAATTTTTTTGAAAATTTTTTTCAAACTTTTTTCGAAAATTTTTTTTCAAAATTTTTTTCGAAAATGTTTTTCGAAAATTTTTTTAAAAATTTTTTTACAAAATTTTTTTCGAAATTTTTTTTAAATTTTTTTTTCAAGATTTTTTTCAAATTTTTTTTCGAAATTTTTTTCAAAATTTTTTTCGAAATTTTTTTCAAAATTTTTTTCAAAATTTTTTTCAAAATTTTTTTCGAAAATTTTTTTTCAAAATTTTTTTTCGAAAATTTATTTCAAAATTTTTTTTTAAAATTTTTTTCAAAATTTTTTTCGAAAATTTTTTTTCAAAATTTTTTTCGAAAATTTTTTTTAAAAATTTTTTTGGAAAATTTTTTAAAAAATTTTTTTCAAAATTTTTTTTTTAAAATTTTTTTCGAAAATTTTTTTGGAAAATTTTTTTTCAAAATTTTTTTCAAAATTTTTTTAAAAATTTTTTTCGAAAATTTTTTTTCGAAAATTTTTTTTCAAAATTTTTTTCAAAATTTTCTCGAAACTTTTTTCGAATTTTTTTTCGAAATTTTTTTCCAAATTTTTTTCAAAATTTTTTTCAAAATTTTTTTCAAAATTTTTTTCCAAATTTTTTTCGAGAATTTTTTTTTTAAATTTTTTTCAAAAATTTTTTTCAAAAATTTTATTTAAAATTTTTTTTTGAAAATTTTTTTTGAAAATTTTTTTCAAAATTTTTTTAAAAATTTTTTTCGAAAATTTTTTTCCAAAATTTTTTTCGAAATTTTCTTTCAAAATTTTTTTCGAAAATTTTTTTTCAAAATTTTTTTCGAAAATTTTTTAAAAATTTTTTTAGAAAATTTTTTTTCAAAAATTTTTTGAAAATTTTTTTTTTTAATTTTTTCGAAAATTTTTTTAAAAATTTTTTTCAAAAATTTTTTTCGAAAATTTTTTTCGAAATTTTTTTTCAAAATTTTTTTCAAAATTTTTTTCGAAAATTTTTTTTTAAAAATTTTTTTCAAAATTTTTTTCGAAAATTTTTTTCGAAATTTTTTTCAAAATTTTTTTCCAAAATTTTTTTCAAACTTTTTTTCGAAAATTTTTTTTCAAAATTTTTTTCGAAATTTTTTTCAAATTTTTTTTTAAAATTTTTTTCGAAAATTGTTTTTCAAGATTTTTTTCGAAAAGTTTTTTTGAAAATTTATTTTAAAAATTTTTTTTGAAATTTTTTTTTCAAAATTTGTTTCGAAAATTTTTTTCAAAATTTTTTTCAAAATTTTTTTCAAAATTTTTTACGAAAATTTTTTTTCAAAATTTTTTTCGAAATTTTTTTCAAAATTTTTTTCGAAAATTTTTTTTCAAAACCTTTTTCGAAATTTTTTTTTAAGAATTTTTTTCTAAAATTTTTTTCGAAAATTTTTTTTAAAAATTTTTTTTGAAAATTTTTTTCAAAATTTTTTTCGAAAATTTTTTTCAAAATTTTTTAAAATTTTTTTTTTTAATTTTTTTTGAAAATTTTTTTCGAAAATTTTTTTCGAAAATTTTTTTTCAAATTTTTTTTCAAATTTTTTTTCAAAATATTTTAAGTTTTTTTCAAAAATTATTTTAAAAAATTTTCTTCGAAAATTTTTTTCAATATTTTTTCAAATTTTTTTTCGAAAATTTTTTTCAAAATTTTTTTCAAAATTTTTTTTGAAAATTTTTTTTCAAAATTTTTTTCAAAATTTTTTTCGAAAATTTTTTTCGAAATTTTTTTCGAAATTTTCTTCGAAATTTTTTTCAAAATTTTTTTCAAAATTTTTTCGAAAATTTTTTTACAAAATTTTGTTCGAAAATTTTTTTCGAAAATTTTTTTTAAAAATTTTTTTCAAAATTTTTTTCGAAAATTTTTTTTCAAAATTTTTTTTTTAAATTTTTTTTTCAAAATTTTTTTCGAAAATTTTTTCCAAATTTTTTTCGAAAATTTTTTTTCAAAATTTTTTTCGAAAATTTTTTTTAAAAATTTTTTTCGAAAATTTTTTTGGAAAATTTTTTAAAAAATTTTTTTCAAAATTTTTTTTGAAAATTTTTTTTCAAAATTTTTTTCAAAATTTTTTTCGAAAATTTTTTTCGAAATTTTTTTCGAAATTTTCTTCGAAATTTTTTTCAAAATTTTTTTCAAAATTTTTTCGAAAATTTTTTTACAAAATTTTTTTCGAAAATTTTTTTCGAAAATTTTTTTTAAAAATTTTTTTCGAAAATTTTTCTCGAAAATTTTTTTCAAAATTTTTTTCAAAAATTTTTTTTGAAAATTTTTTTCGAAAATTTTTTCCAAAATTTTTTCAAAATTTTTTTCGAAAATCTTTTCCAAATTTTTTTCGAAAATTTTTTTAGAAAATTTTTTTTAAGAATTTTTTTTAAAAATTTTTTTCGAAAATGTTTTTTTTTAAATTTTTTTTGAAAATTTTTTTTCACTTTTTTCGAAAATTTTTTTCAAAGTTTTTTTTAAAAATTTTTTTCGAAAATTGTTTTCGAAAATTTTTTTCGAAAATTTTTTTCGAAAATTTTTTTCAAAATTTTTTTCAAAATTTTTTCCAAATTTTTTTCGAAAATTTTTTTCGAAAATTTTTTTTCAAAATTTTTTTCGAAAATTGTTTTCGAAAATTTTTTTTCAAAATTTTTTTCGAAAATTTTTTCGAAAATTTTTTTTAAAAATTTTTTTTGAAATTTTTTTTCAAAATTTTTTTTGGAAAATTTTCTTTTCAAAATTTTTTTCGAAAATTTTTTTTGAAATTTTTTTTAAAATTTTTTTCAAAATTTTTTTCGAAAATTTTTTTTCAAAATTTTTTTCAAAAATTTTATACAAAAATTTTTTTTGAAAATTTTTCTTGAAAATTTTTTTTGAAAATTTTTTTTCAAAATTTTTTTAAAAATTTTTTTTGAAAATTTTTTTCGAAAATTTTTTTCCAAAATTTTTTTCGAAATTTTTTTCAAAATTTTTTTCGAAAATTTTTTTTCATAATTTTTTTTGAAATTTTTTTTCGAAAATTTTTTTCGAAAATTTTCTGAAAAATTTTTTTCGAAAATTTTTTTTCAAAATTGTTTTCAAAATTGTTTTCGAAAATTTTTTTCAAAATTTTTTTCGAAATTTTTTTTGAAATTTTTTTCAAAATTTTTTTCGAAAATTTTTTTTCATAATTTTTTTCAAAATTTTTATAAAAATTTTTTTCGAAAATTTTTTTAAAAATTTTTTTTCGAAAATTTTTTTCAAAATTTTTTTCAAAATTTTTTTCAATATTTTTTTCGAAAATTTTTTTTAAGAATTTTTTTCTAAAATTTTTTTCGAAAATTTTTTTTAAAATTTTTTTTTGAAAATTTTTTTTCAAAATTTTTATCGAAATTTTTTTTCAAAATTTTTTTAAAATTTTTTTCCGAAAATGTTTTCCAAATTTTTTTCGAAAATATTTTTTCAAAATTTTTTTCGAAAATTTTTTTCGAAAATTTTTTTAAAAATTTTTCTTCGAAAATTTTTTTTCAATATTTTTTTCAAAATTTTTTTCGAAAATTTTTTTCAAAATTTTATTCAAAATTTTTTTCGAAAATTTTTTTTCAAAATTTTTTTCGAAAATTTTTTTGCAAAATTTTTTTGAAAATTTTTTTGAAAATTTTTTTCAAACTTTTTTCGAAAATTTTTTTTCAAAATTTTTTTCGAAAATGTTTTTCGAAAATTTTTTTAAAAATTTTTTTACAAAATTTTTTTCGAAATTTTTTTTAAATTTTTTTTTCAAGATTTTTTTCAAATTTTTTTTCGAAATTTTTTTCAAAATTTTTTTCGAAATTTTTTTCAAAATTTTTTTCAAAATTTTTTTCAAAATTTTTTTCGAAAATTTTTTTTCAAAATTTTTTTTCGAAAATTTATTTCAAAATTTTTTTTTAAAATTTTTTTCAAAATTTTTTTCGAAAATTTTTTTTCAAAATTTTTTTCGAAAATTTTTTTTAAAAATTTTTTTGGAAAATTTTTTAAAAAATTTTTTTCAAAATTTTTTTTTTAAAATTTTTTTCGAAAATTTTTTTGGAAAATTTTTTTTCAAAATTTTTTTCAAAATTTTTTTAAAAATTTTTTTCGAAAATTTTTTTTCGAAAATTTTTTTTCAAAATTTTTTTCAAAATTTTCTCGAAACTTTTTTCGAATTTTTTTTCGAAATTTTTTTCCAAATTTTTTTCAAAATTTTTTTCAAAATTTTTTTCAAAATTTTTTTCCAAATTTTTTTCGAGAATTTTTTTTTTAAATTTTTTTCAAAAATTTTTTTCAAAAATTTTATTTAAAATTTTTTTTTGAAAATTTTTTTTGAAAATTTTTTTCAAAATTTTTTTAAAAATTTTTTTCGAAAATTTTTTTCCAAAATTTTTTTCGAAATTTTCTTTCAAAATTTTTTTCGAAAATTTTTTTTCAAAATTTTTTTCGAAAATTTTTTAAAAATTTTTTTAGAAAATTTTTTTTCAAAAATTTTTTGAAAATTTTTTTTTTTAATTTTTTCGAAAATTTTTTTAAAAATTTTTTTCAAAAATTTTTTTCGAAAATTTTTTTCGAAATTTTTTTTCAAAATTTTTTTCAAAATTTTTTTCGAAAATTTTTTTTTAAAAATTTTTTTCAAAATTTTTTTCGAAAATTTTTTTCGAAATTTTTTTCAAAATTTTTTTCCAAAATTTTTTTCAAACTTTTTTTCGAAAATTTTTTTTCAAAATTTTTTTCGAAATTTTTTTCAAATTTTTTTTTAAAATTTTTTTCGAAAATTGTTTTTCAAGATTTTTTTCGAAAATTTTTTTTGAAAATTTATTTTAAAAATTTTTTTTGAAATTTTTTTTTCAAAATTTGTTTCGAAAATTTTTTTCAAAATTTTTTTCAAAATTTTTTTCAAAATTTTTTACGAAAATTTTTTTTCAAAATTTTTTTCGAAATTTTTTTCAAAATTTTTTTCGAAAATTTTTTTTCAAAACCTTTTTCGAAATTTTTTTTTAAGAATTTTTTTCTAAAATTTTTTTCGAAAATTTTTTTTAAAAATTTTTTTTGAAAATTTTTTTCAAAATTTTTTTCGAAAATTTTTTTCAAAATTTTTTAAAATTTTTTTTTTTAATTTTTTTTGAAAATTTTTTTCGAAAATTTTTTTCGAAAATTTTTTTTCAAATTTTTTTTCAAATTTTTTTTCAAAATATTTTAAGTTTTTTTCAAAAATTATTTTAAAAAATTTTCTTCGAAAATTTTTTTCAATATTTTTTCAAATTTTTTTTCGAAAATTTTTTTCAAAATTTTTTTCAAAATTTTTTTTGAAAATTTTTTTTCAAAATTTTTTTCAAAATTTTTTTCGAAAATTTTTTTCGAAATTTTTTTCGAAATTTTCTTCGAAATTTTTTTCAAAATTTTTTTCAAAATTTTTTCGAAAATTTTTTTACAAAATTTTTTTCGAAAATTTTTTTCGAAAATTTTTTTTAAAAATTTTTTTCAAAATTTTTTTCGAAAATTTTTTTTCAAAATTTTTTTTTTAAATTTTTTTTTCAAAATTTTTTTCGAAAATTTTTTCCAAATTTTTTTCGAAAATTTTTTTTCAAAATTTTTTTCGAAAATTTTTTTTAAAAATTTTTTTCGAAAATTTTTTTGGAAAATTTTTTAAAAAATTTTTTTCAAAATTTTTTTTTAAAAATTTTTTTCGAAAATTTTTTTGGAAAATTTTTTAAAAAATTTTTTTCAAAAATTTTTTTCCAAAATTTTTTTGAAAATCTTTTAAAAAATTTTTTTCGAAAAATTTTTTTCGAAAATTGTTTTTCGAAAATTTTTTTTCAAAATTTTTTTCAAAATTTTTTCGAAACTTTTTTCGAAATTTTTTTCGAAATTTTTTTCAAAATTTTTTTCAAAATTTTTTTACAAATTTTTTTCGAAAATTTTTTTTCAAAATTTATTTCAAAAATTTTTTTCAAAAATTTTTTTCAAAAATTATTTTCAAAAATTTTATTTAAAAATTTTTTTTGAAAATTTTTTTTGAAAATTTTTTTCAAAATTTTTTTATAATTTTTTTAGAAAATTTTTTTGGAATTTTTTTTTCCAAAATTTTTTTCGAAATTTTTTTCAAAATTTTTATCGAAAATTTTTTTTCAAAATTTTTTTCGAAATTTTTTTCGAAAATTTTTTTCGAAAATTTTTTTCGAAAATTTAAAAAAAAAATTCTTTTCGAAAATTTTTTTTCAAAATGTTTTTCAAAATTTTTTTAAAAGTTTTTTTCAAAAATTTTTTTAAAAATTTTTCTTCGAAAATTTTTTTTCAATATTTTTTTCAAAATTTTTTTCGAAAATTTTTTTCAAAATTTTTTTCGAAAATTTTTTTCAAAATATTTTTTCGAAAATTTTTTTGCAAATTTTCTTCGAAAATTTTCTTTCAAAATTTTTTTCGAAAATTTTTTTTCAAAATTTTTTTCGAAAATTTTTAAAAAAATTTTTTTAGAAAATTTTTTTAAAAAATTTTTTTAGAAAATTTTTTTTCAAAATTTTTTTTGAAAATTTTTTTTTTAAATTTTTTTCGAAAATTTTTTTTAAAATTTTTTTCAAAAATTTCTTTCGAAAATTTTTTTCGAAAATTTTTTTCGAAAATTTTTTTCAAAATTTTTTTCAAAATTTTTTTCGAAAATTTTTTTTCAAAATTTTTTTCAAAATTTTTTTCGAAAATTTTTTTTCAAAATTTTTTTCAAAAATTTTATTTAAAAATTTTTTTTGAAAATTTTTTTTGAAAATTTTTTTAAAAATTTTTTTTCGAATTTTTTTTTGTAAATTTTTTTGCAAAATTTTTTCGAAAATTTTCTTTCAAAATTTTTTTCGAAAATTTTTTTTCAAAATTTTTTTCGAAAATTTTTTAAAAATTTTTTTAGAAAATTTTTTTTCAAAAATTTTTTGAAAATTTTTTTTTTAAATTTTTTCGAAAATTTTTTTAAAAATTTTTTTCAAAAATTTTTTTCGAAATTTTTTTTGAAAATTTTTTTTTTAAATTTTTTTCGAAAATTTTTTTTAAAATTTTTTTCAAAAATTTTTTTCGAAAATTTTTTTTCGAAAATTTTTTTTCAAAATTTTTTTCAAAATTTTCTCGAAACTTTTTTCGAATTTTTTTTCGAAATTTTTTTCCAAATTTTTTTCAAAATTTTTTTCAAAATTTTTTTCAAAATTTTTTTCCAAATTTTTTTCGAGAATTTTTTTTTTAAATTTTTTTCAAAAATTTTTTTCAAAAATTTTATTTAAAATTTTTTTTTGAAAATTTTTTTTGAAAATTTTTTTCAAAATTTTTTTAAAAATTTTTTTCGAAAATTTTTTTCCAAAATTTTTTTCGAAATTTTCTTTCAAAATTTTTTTCGAAAATTTTTTTTCAAAATTTTTTTCGAAAATTTTTTAAAAATTTTTTTAGAAAATTTTTTTTCAAAAATTTTTTGAAAATTTTTTTTTTTAATTTTTTCGAAAATTTTTTTAAAAATTTTTTTCAAAAATTTTTTTCGAAAATTTTTTTCGAAATTTTTTTTCAAAATTTTTTTCAAAATTTTTTTCGAAAATTTTTTTTTAAAAATTTTTTTCAAAATTTTTTTCGAAAATTTTTTTCGAAATTTTTTTCAAAATTTTTTTCCAAAATTTTTTTCAAACTTTTTTTCGAAAATTTTTTTTCAAAATTTTTTTCGAAATTTTTTTCAAATTTTTTTTTAAAATTTTTTTCGAAAATTGTTTTTCAAGATTTTTTTCGAAAATTTTTTTTGAAAATTTATTTTAAAAATTTTTTTTGAAATTTTTTTTTCAAAATTTGTTTCGAAAATTTTTTTCAAAATTTTTTTCAAAATTTTTTTCAAAATTTTTTACGAAAATTTTTTTTCAAAATTTTTTTCGAAATTTTTTTCAAAATTTTTTTCGAAAATTTTTTTTCAAAACCTTTTTCGAAATTTTTTTTTAAGAATTTTTTTCTAAAATTTTTTTCGAAAATTTTTTTTAAAAATTTTTTTTGAAAATTTTTTTCAAAATTTTTTTCGAAAATTTTTTTCAAAATTTTTTAAAATTTTTTTTTTTAATTTTTTTTGAAAATTTTTTTCGAAAATTTTTTTCGAAAATTTTTTTTCAAATTTTTTTTCAAATTTTTTTTCAAAATATTTTAAGTTTTTTTCAAAAATTATTTTAAAAAATTTTCTTCGAAAATTTTTTTCAATATTTTTTCAAATTTTTTTTCGAAAATTTTTTTCAAAATTTTTTTCAAAATTTTTTTTGAAAATTTTTTTTCAAAATTTTTTTCAAAATTTTTTTCGAAAATTTTTTTCGAAATTTTTTTCGAAATTTTCTTCGAAATTTTTTTCAAAATTTTTTTCAAAATTTTTTCGAAAATTTTTTTACAAAATTTTTTTCGAAAATTATTTTCGAAAATTTTTTTTAAAAATTTTTTTCAAAATTTTTTTCGAAAATTTTTTTTCAAAATTTTTTTTTTAAATTTTTTTTTCAAAATTTTTTTCGAAAATTTTTTCCAAATTTTTTTCGAAAATTTTTTTTCAAAATTTTTTTCGAAAATTTTTTTTAAAAATTTTTTTCGAAAATTTTTTTGGAAAATTTTTTAAAAAATTTTTTTCAAAATTTTTTTTTAAAAATTTTTTTCGAAAATTTTTTTGGAAAATTTTTTAAAAAATTTTTTTCAAAAATTTTTTTCCAAAATTTTTTTGAAAATCTTTTAAAAAATTTTTCTTCGAAAATTTTTTTCGAAAATTTTTTTTAAAAATTTTTTTCAAAATTTTTTTCGAAAATTTTTTTTCAAAATTTTTTTTTTAAATTTTTTTTTCAAAATTTTTTTCGAAAATTTTTTCCAAATTTTTTTCGAAAATTTTTTTTCAAAATTTTTTTCGAAAATTTTTTTTAAAAATTTTTTTCGAAAATTTTTTTGGAAAATTTTTTAAAAAATTTTTTTCAAAATTTTTTTTTAAAAATTTTTTTCGAAAATTTTTTTGGAAAATTTTTTAAAAAATTTTTTTCAAAAATTTTTTTCCAAAATTTTTTTGAAAATCTTTTAAAAAATTTTTTTCGAAAAATTTTTTTCGAAAATTGTTTTTCGAAAATTTTTTTTCAAAATTTTTTTCAAAATTTTTTCGAAACTTTTTTCGAAATTTTTTTCGAAATTTTTTTCAAAATTTTTTTCAAAATTTTTTTCCAAATTTTTTTCGAAAATTTTTTTTCAAAATTTATTTCAAAAATTTTTTTCAAAAATTTTTTTCAAAAATTATTTTCAAAAATTTTATTTAAAAATTTTTTTTGAAAATTTTTTTTGAAAATTTTTTTCAAAATTTTTTTATAATTTTTTTAGAAAATTTTTTTGGAAATTTTTTTTCCAAAATTTTTTTCGAAATTTTTTTCAAAATTTTTATCGAAAATTTTTTTTCAAAATTTTTTTCGAAATTTTTTTCGAAAATTTTTTTCGAAAATTTTTTTCGAAAATTTAAAAAAAAAATTCTTTTCGAAAATTTTTTTTCAAAATGTTTTTCAAAATTTTTTTAAAAGTTTTTTTCAAAAATTTTTTTAAAAATTTTTCTTCGAAAATTTTTTTTCAATATTTTTTTCAAAATTTTTTTCGAAAATTTTTTTCAAAATTTTTTTCGAAAATTTTTTTCAAAATATTTTTTCGAAAATTTTTTTGCAAATTTTCTTCGAAAATTTTCTTTCAAAATTTTTTTCGAAAATTTTTTTTCAAAATTTTTTTCGAAAATTTTTAAAAAAATTTTTTTAGAAAATTTTTTTAAAAAATTTTTTTAGAAAATTTTTTTTCAAAATTTTTTTTGAAAATTTTTTTTTTAAATTTTTTTCGAAAATTTTTTTTAAAATTTTTTTCAAAAATTTCTTTCGAAAATTTTTTTCGAAAATTTTTTTCGAAAATTTTTTTCAAAATTTTTTTCAAAATTTTTTTCGAAAATTTTTTTTCAAAATTTTTTTCAAAATTTTTTTCGAAAATTTTTTTTCAAAATTTTTTTCAAAAATTTTATTTAAAAATTTTTTTTGAAAATTTTTTTTGAAAATTTTTTTAAAAATTTTTTTTCGAATTTTTTTTTGTAAATTTTTTTGCAAAATTTTTTCGAAAATTTTCTTTCAAAATTTTTTTCGAAAATTTTTTTTCAAAATTTTTTTCGAAAATTTTTTAAAAATTTTTTTAGAAAATTTTTTTTCAAAGATTTTTTGAAAATTTTTTTTTTAAATTTTTTCGAAAATTTTTTTAAAAATTTTTTTCAAAAATTTTTTTCGAAAATTTTTTTCAAAATTTTTTTCAAAATTTTTTTTTCAAATTTTTTTCAAAATGTTTTTCGAGAATTTTTTTCGAAATTTTTTTCGAAATTTTTTTCAAATTTTTTTTCAAAATTTTTTTCGAAAATTGTTTTTCAAGATTTTTTTCGAAAATTTTTTTTGAAAATTTATTTTAAAAATTTTTTTTGAAATTTTTTTTTCAAAATTTGTTTCGAAAATTTTTTTCAAAATTTTTTACGAAAATTTTTTTTCAAAATTTTTTTCGAAATTTTTTTCAAAATTTTTTTCGAAAATTTTTTTTCAAAACCTTTTTCGAAATTTTTTTTTAAGAATTTTTTTCTAAAATTTTTTTCGAAAATTTTTTTTAAAAATTTTTTTTGAAAATTGTTTTCAAAATTTTTTTCGAAAATTTTTTTCAAAATTTTTTAAAATTTTTTTTCGAAAATTTTTTTCGAAAATTTTTTTCCAAAATTTTTTTCGAAATTTTTTCCAAAATTTTTTTCGAAAATTTTTTTTTTTATTTTTTTTGAAAATTTTTTTCGAAAATTTTTTTCGAAAATTTTTTTTCAAATTTTTTTTCAAATTTTTTTTCAAAATATTTTTAAAGTTTTTTTCAAAAATTATTTTAAAAAATTTTCTTCGAAAATTTTTTTCAATATTTTTTTCAAATTTTTTTTCGAAAATTTTTTTCAAAATTTTTTTCAAAATGTTTTTCGAGAATTTTTTTCGAAATTTTTTTCGAAATTTTTTTCAAATTTTTTTTCAAAATTTTTTTCGAAAATTGTTTTTCAAGATTTTTTTCGAAAATTTTTTTTGAAAATTTATTTTAAAAATTTTTTTTGAAATTTTTTTTTCAAAATTTGTTTCGAAAATTTTTTTCAAAATTTTTTTCAAAATTTTTTTCAAAATTTTTTACGAAAATTTTTTTTCAAAATTTTTTTCGAAATTTTTTTTAAATTTTTTTCGAAAATTTTTTTTCAAAACCTTTTTCGAAATTTTTTTTAAAGAATTTTTTTCTAAAATTTTTTTCGAAAATTTTTTTTAAAAATTTTTTTTGAAAATTTTTTTCAAAATTTTTTTCGAAAATTTTTTTCAAAATTTTTTAAAATTTTTTTTCGAAAATTTTTTTCGAAAATTTTTTTCCAAAATTTTTTTCGAAATTTTTTCCAAAATTTTTTTCGAAAATTTTTTTTTTTTATTTTTTTTGAAAATTTTTTTCGAAAATTTTATTGGAAAATTTTTTTTCAAATTTTTTTTCAAATTTTTTTTCAAATTTTTTTTCAAAATATTTTTAAAGTTTTTTTCAAAAATTATTTTAAAAATTTTCTTCGAAAATTTTTTTCAATATTTTTTTCAAATTTTTTTTCGAAAATTTTTTTCAAAATTTTTTTCAAAATTTTTTTCGAAAATTTTTTTTCAAAATTTTTTTCAAAATTTTTTTCGAAAATTTTTTTCAAAATTTTTTTCGAAATTTTCTTCGAAATTTTTTTCAAAATTTTTTTCAAAATTTTTTCGAAAATTTTTTTACAAAATTTTTTTCGAAAATTTTTTTCGAAAATTTTTTTCGAAAATTTTTTTTAAAAATTTTTTTCAAAATTTTTTTCGAAAATTTTTTTTCAAAATTTTTTTTTTAAATTTTTTTTTAAAAATTTTTTTCGAAAATTTTTTCCAAATTTTTTTCGAAAATTTTTTTTCAAAATTTTTTTCGAAAATTTTTTTTAAAAATTTTTTTCGAAAATTTTTTTGGAAAATTTTTTAAAAAATTTTTTTCAAAATTTTTTTTTAAAAATTTTTTTCGAAAATTTTTTTGGAAAATTTTTTAAAAAATTTTTTTCAAAATTTTTTTAAAAATCTTTTAAAAATTTTTTTTCGAAAAATTTTTTTCGAAAATTTTTTTTCGAAAATTTTTTTTCAAAATTTTTTTCAAAATTTTTTCGAAACTTTTTTCGAAATTTTTTTCGAAATTTTTTTCAAAATTTTTTTCAAAATTTTTTTCCAAATTTTTTTCGAAAATTTTTTTTCAAAATTTTTTTCAAAAATTTTTTTCAAAAATTTTTTTCAAAAATTATTTTCAAAAATTTTATTTAAAAATTTTTTTTGAAAATTTTTTTTGAAAATTTTTTTCAAAATTTTTTTATAATTTTTTTAGAAAATTTTTTTGGAAATTTTTTTTCCAAAATTTTTTTCGAAATTTTTTTCAAAATTTTTATCGAAAATTTTTTTTCAAAATTTTTTTCGAAAATTTTTTTCGAAAATTTTTTTCGAAAATTTTTTAAAAAAATTTTTTTCGAAAATTTTTTTTCAAAATGTTTTTCAAAATTTTTTTAAAAGTTTTTTTCAAAAATTTTTTTAAAAATTTTTCTTCGAAAATTTTTTTTCAATATTTTTTTCAAAATTTTTTTCGAAAATTTTTTTCAAAATTTTTTTCGAAAATTTTTTTTCAAAATTTTTTTCGAAAATTTTTTTGCAAATTTTCTTCGAAAATTTTCTTTCAAAATTTTTTTCGAAAATGTTTTTTCAAAATTTTTTCGAAAATTTTTAAAAAAATTTTTTTAGAAAATTTTTTTAAAAAATTTATTTAGAAAATTTTTTTTCAAAATTTTTTTTGAAAATTTTTTTTTTAAATTTTTTTCGAAAATTTTTTTTAAAATTTTTTTCAAAAATTTTTTTCGAAAATTTTTTTCGAAAATTTTTTTCGAAAATTTTTTTCAAAATTTTTTTCAAAATTTTTTTCGAAAATTTTTTTTCAAAATTTTTTTCAAAATTTTTTTCGAAAATTTTTTTCGAAATTTTTTTCGAAATTTTTTTCGAAATTTTTTTCAAAATTTTTTTCAAAATTTTTTTCGAAAATTTTTTTTCAAAATTTTTTTCGAAAATTTTTTTCGAAAATTTTTTTTAAAAATTTTTTTCAAAATTTTTTTTCAAAATTTTTTTCGAAAATTTTTTTTCAAAATTTTTTTCGAAAATTTTTTTTCAAAATTTTTTTCGAAAATTTTTTTTTTAATTTTTTTTTTAAATTTTTTTTTAAAATTTTTCTCGAAAATTTTTTTCAAAATTTTTTTCAAAATTTTTTTCGAAAATTTTTTTCGAAAAATTTTTTAAAAATTTTTTTCAAAATTTTTTTCCAAATTTTTTTTCAAAATTTTTTTCGAAAATTTTTTTTCAAACTTTTTTTCGAAATTTTTTTTATCAAAATTTTTTCATAATTTTTTTAAAATTTTTTTTAAAATTTTTTTTTTTAAATTTTTTTAAAAATTTTTTTTCGAAAATTTTTTTTCAAAATTTTTTTTAAAAATTTTTTTCGAAACTTTTTTTTCGAAATTTTTTTCGAGATTTTTTTCAAATTTTTTTCAAAATTTTTTTCAAAATTTTTCAAAATTTTTTTCGAAAATTTTTTTTAAAAATTTTTTTCGAAAATTTTTTTTAAAAATTTTTTTCAAAATTTTTTTCGAAAATTTTTTCGAAAATTTTTTTCGAAAATTTTTTTTCAAAATTTTTTTTGAAAATTTTTTTTCAAAATTTTTTTTGAAAATTTTTTTCGAAAATTTTTTTTCAAAATTTTTTCAAAATTTTTTTCGAAAATTTTTTTCGAAAATTTTTTTCAAAATTTTTTTAAAAATTTTTTTCGAAATTTTTTTCGAAAATTTATTTCGAAAATTTTTTTTTTAAATTTTTTTTGAAAATTTTTTTCGAATGTTTTTTTAAAAAATTTTTTGAAAATTTATTTCGAAAATGTTTTTCAAAAATTTCTTTTAAAAATTTTTTTCGAAAATTTTTTTCGAAATTTTTTTTCGAAATTTTTTTTTAAAAATTTTTTTTGAAAATTTTTTTCGAAAGTTTTTTTAAAAAATGTTTTGAAAATTTATTTCGAAAATTTTTTTCAAAAATTTCTTTTCAAAATTTTTTTCGAAATTTTTTTCGAAAATTATTTTCAAAATTTTTTTCAAAATTTTTTTCAAAATTTTTTTCGAAAATTTTTTTTCAAAATTTTTTTCAAAATTTTTTTCGAAAATTTTTTTCGAAATTTTTTTCGAAATTTTTTTCGAAAATTTTTTTTAAAAATTTTTTTCTTTTCAAAATTTTTTTCAAAATTTTTTTCGAAAATTTTTTTCCAAAATTTTTTTTTTTAATTTTTTTTTAAATTTTTTTCGAAAATTTTTTCCAAATTTTTTTCGAAAATTTTTTTCGAAAATTTTTTTCAAAATTTTTTTCAAAATTTTTTTTCAAAATTTTTTTCGAAATTTTTTTCAAAATTTTTTTCGAAATTTTTTTTTCAAAATTTTTTTCGAAAATTTTTTTCGAAAATTTTTTTAAAAAATTTTTTTCGAAATTTTTTTTTCAAAATTTTTTTCAAAATTTTTTTAAAATTTTTTTTCGAAAATTTTTTAAAAATTTTTTTTCGAAAATTTTTTTTAAAACTTTTTTTCGAAAATTTTTTTTTCAAAATTTTTTTCAAAATTTTTTTCGAAAATTTTTTCAAAATATTTTTCAAAATTTTTTTCGAAAATTTTTTTTCAAGATTTTTTTCGAAAATTTTTTTCGAAAATTTTTTTTAAAAATTTTTTTTGAAATTTTTTTTTCAAAATTTTTTTCGAAAATTTTTTTCAAAATTTTTATGAAAATTTTTTTTCAAAATTTTTATCAAAATTTTTTTTCAAAATTTTTATCAAAATTTTTTTTCAAAATTTTTATCAAAATTTTTTTTCAAAATTTTTTACGAAAATTTTTTTCGAAAATTTTGAAAGAAAATTTTCTAAAAAATTTTGGAAAAAAATTTTCGAAAAAAATTTTGAAAAAAAATTTTCGAAAAAAATTTTGAAAAAAATTTTGAAAAAAATTTTGAAAAAAATTTTCGAAAAAAATTTTGAAAAAAATTTTGAAAAAAATTTTCGAAAAAAATTTTGAAAAAAAATTAAAAAAAAAAATTTTAAAAAAAATTTTCGAAAAAAATTTTGAAAAAAAATTTTCGAAAAAAATTTTGAAAAAAAATTTTCGAAAAAAATTTTGAAAAAAATTTTGAAAAAAATTTTTTAAAAAAATTTTCGAAAAAAATTTTCGAAAAAAATTTTGAAAAAAAATTTTCGAAAAAAATTTTGAAAAAAATTTTGAAAAAAATTTCGAAAAAAATTTCGAAAAAAATTTCGAAAAAAATTTTCGAAAAAAATTTTGAAAAAACATTTCCAAAAAAGATTTTGAAAAAAATTTTGAAAAAAATTTTCGAAAAAAATTTTTGAAAAAAATTTTTAAAAAAATTTTCGAAAAATATTTTCAAAAAAAATTTTCAAAAAAAATTTTGAAAAAAAATTTTCTAAAAAAATTTTTTAAAAAAATTTTCGAAAAAAATTTTGAAAAAAAATTTTCGAAAACAATTTTGAAAGAAAATTTTCTAAAAAATTTTGCAAAAAAATTTTCGAAAAAAATTTTGAAAAAAAATTTTCGAAAAAAATTTTGAAAAAAATTTTGAAAAAAATTCTCGAAAAAAATTTTGAAAAAAATATTGAAAAAAAAATTTTCGAAAAAAAATTTGAAAAAAAAATTTCAAAAAAAATTTAAAAAAAAAATTTTCGAAAAAAATTTTAGAAAAAAATTTTGAAAAAAAAATTTCGAAAAAAATTTTGAAAAAAATTTCGAAAAAAATTTTCGAAAAAAATTTTGAAAAAAATTTTGAAAAAAATTTTAGAAAAAAAATTTTAAAAAAAATTTTCGAAAAAAATTTTTAAAAAAATTTTGAAAAAAAATTTTAAAAAAATTTTGAAAAAAAGTTTGAAAAAAATTTTCGAAAAAAAATTTTTTAAAAAATTTTCGAAAAAAATTTTCGTAAAAAATTTTGAAAAAAAATTTTGATAAAAATTTTGAAAAAAATTTTCGAAAAAAATTTTCGAAAAAAATTTTGAAAAAAAAATTTCAAAAAAAATTTTTAAAAAAAATTTTCGAAAAAAATTTTCGAAAAAAATCTTGAAAAAAAATTTTCGAAAAAAATTTTGAAAAAAATTTCGAAAAAAATTTCGAAAAAAATTTTCGAAAAAAATTTTCGAAAAAAATTTTGAAAAAAATTTTGAAAAAAAAATTTTCGAAAAAAAATTTTTAAAAAAATTTTCGAAAAAAAATTTTTAAAAAATTTTGAAAAAAATTTTGAAAAAAAAATTTCGAAAAAAATTTTTTAAAAAAATTTTCGAAAAAAATTTTCGAAAAAAATTTTGAAAAAAAATTTTCGAAAAAAATTTTCGAAAAAAATTTTGAAAAAAAAATTTCGAAAAAAATTTTGGAAAAATTTCGAAAAAAATTTTGGAAAAAAATTTAGAAAAAAATTTTCGAAAAAAATTTTCGAAAAAAATTTGGAAAAAATTTTCGAAAAAAATTTAAAAAAATAAATAAAAAAAAAATTTTGAAAAAAAATTTTCGAAAATAATTTTGAAAAAAATTTTTAAAAAAAATTTTCGAAAAAAATTTTTAAAAAAAATTTTCGAAAAAAATTTTGAAAAAAAATTTTCGAAAAAAATTTTCGAAAAAAATTTTGAAAAAAAATTTTGGAAAAAAATTTTGAAAAAAATTTCGAAAAAAATTTCGAAAAAAATTTTCGAAAAAAATTTTGAAAAAAATTTTGAAAAAAAATTTTCGAAAAAAAATTTAAAAAAAAATTTTCGAAAAAAAAATTTAAAAACATTTTTCGAATAAAAATTTTGAAAAAAATTTTCGAAAAAAATTTTCGAAAAAAATTTTCGAAAAAAATTTTCGAAAAAAATTTTTAAAAAATTTTCAAAAAAATTTTGAAAAAAAATTTAAAAAAAAATTTTGAAAAAAAATTTTCGAAAAAAATTTTGAAAAAAATTTTGAAAAAAATTTTGAAAAAAATTTTGATAAGAAAAAAATTAAAAAAAAAAATTTTTGAAAAAAATTTTCGAAAAATATTTTGAAAAAAAATTTTCGAAAAAAATTTTGAAAAAACTTTCGAAAAAAATTTCGAAAAAAATTTCGAAAAAAATTTTCGAAAAAAATTTTGAAAAAAATTTTGAAAAAACATTTTCAAAAAAAATTTTGAAAAAAATTTTCGAAAAAAATTTCGAAAAAAATTTTGAAAAGAAATTTTTGAAAAAAATTTTCGAAATAAATTTTCAAAAAATTTTTTAAAAAAACTTTCGAAAAAAATTTTCAAAAAAAATTTTTAAAAAAAATTTTCGAAAAAAATTTTCGAAAAATATTTTTAAAAGAAATTTTTGAAAAAAATTTTCGAAATAAATTTTCAAAAAATTTTTTAAAAAAACATTCGAAAAAAATTTTCAAAAAAAATTTTTAAAAAAAATTTTCGAAATAAATTTTCGAAAAAAATTTCGAAAAAAATTTTTAAAAAAATTTTGAAAAAAATTTTCGAAAAAAATTTTCGAAAAAAATTTTGAAAAAATTTTCGAAAAAAATTTTGAAAAAAAATTTTCGAAAAAAATTTTGAAAAAAAATTTTCAAAAAAAATTTTGAAAAAAAATTTTCCAAAAAAATTTTCGAAAAAATTTTGAAAAAAAATTTTCCAAAAAAATTTTCGAAAAAATTTTCGAAAAAAATTTCGAAAAAAATTTTGGAAAAATTTCGAAAAAAATTTTGGAAAAAAATTTTGAAAAAAATTTTCGAAAAAAATTTGGAAAAAATTTTCGAAAAAAATTTAAAAAAATAAATAAAAAAAAAATTTTGAAAAAAAATTTTCGAAAATAATTTTGAAAAAAATTTTTAAAAAAAATTTTCGAAAAAAATTTTTAAAAAAAATTTTCGAAAAAAATTTTCGAAAAAAATTTTGAAAAAAAATTTTGGAAAAAAATTTTGAAAAAAATTTCGATAAAAATTTCGAAAAAAATTTTCGAAAAAAATTTTGAAAAAAATTTTGAAAAAAAATTTTCGAAAAAAAATTTAAAAAAAAATTTTCGAAAAAAAAATTTAAAAACATTTTTCGAATAAAAATTTTGAAAAAAATTTTGAAAAAAATTTTCGAAAAAAATTTTGAAAAAAATTTTCGAAAAAAATTTTCGAAAAAAATTTTTAAAAAAGTTTCGAAAAAATTTTGAAAAAAAATTTAAAAAAAAATTTTGAAAAAAAATTTTCGAAAAAAATTTTGAAAAAAATTTTGAAAAAAATTTTGAAAAAAATTTTGATAAGAAAAAAATTTAAAAAAAAAATTTTTGAAAAAAATTTTCGAAAAACATTTTGAAAAAAAATTTTCGAAAAAAATTTTGAAAAAACTTTCGAAAAAAATTTCGAAAAAAATTTCGAAAAAAATTTTCGAAAAAAATTTTGAAAAAAATTTTGAAAAAACATTTTCAAAAAAAATTTTGAAAAAAATTTTCGAAAAAAATTTCGAAAAAAATTTTGAAAAGAAATTTTTGGAAAAAATTTTCGAAATAAATTTTCAAAAAATTTTTTAAAAAAACTTTCGAAAAAAATTTTCAAAAAAAATTTTTAAAAAACATTTTCGAAAAAAATTTTCGAAAAAAATTTTTAAAAGAAATTTTTGAAAAAAATTTTCGAAATAAATTTTCAAAAAATTTTTTAAAAAAACATTCGAAAAAAATTTTCAAAAAAAATTTTTAAAAAAAATTTTCGAAATAAATTTTCGAAAAAAATTTCGAAAAAAATTTTTAAAAAAATTTTGAAAAAAATTTTCTAAAAAAATTTTCGAAAAAAATTTTCGAAAAAAATTTTGAAAAAATTTTGAAAAAAAATTTTGAAAAAAATTTTGAAAAAAAATTTTCGAAAAAAATTTTGAAAAAAAATTTTCAAAAAAAAATTTTGAAAAAAAATTTTCCAAAAAAATTTTCGAAAAAATTTTCGAAAAAAATTTTGAAAAAAATTTTTAAAAAAAATTTTCGAAAAAAATTTTTAAAAAAAATTTTCGAAAAAAATTTTGAAAAAAATTTCGAAAAAAATTTTGGAAAAAAATTTTCGAAAAAATTTTGAAAAAAATTTTGAAAAAAAATTTTCGAAAAAATTTTTAAAAAAATTTCTAAAAAAATTTTGAAAAAAAATTTTCGAAAAAAATTTTTTAAAAAATTTTCCAAAAAAATTTTCGAAAAAAATTTTGAAAAAAATTTTCGAAAAAAATTTTCGAAAAAAATTTGGAAAAAATTTTCGAAAAAAATTTTGAAAAAAATTTCGAAAAAAATTTTCGAAAAAAATTTTGAAAAAAATTTTGAAAAAAATTTTAGAAAAAAAATTTTAAAAAAAATTTTCGAAAAAAATTTTTAAAAAAATTTTGAAAAAAAATTTTAAAAAAATTTTGAAAAAAAGTTTGAAAAAAATTTTCGAAAAAAAATTTTTTAAAAAATTTTCAAAAAAAATTTTCGTAAAAAATTTTGAAAAAAAATTTTGATAAAAATTTTGAAAAAAATTTTCGAAAAAAATTTTCGAAAAAAATTTTGAAAAAAAAATTTCAAAAAAAATTTTTAAAAAAAATTTTCGAAAAAAATTTTCGAAAAAAATCTTGAAAAAAAATTTTCGAAAAAAATTTTGAAAAAAATTTCGAAAAAAATTTCGAAAAAAATTTTCGAAAAAAATTTTCGAAAAAAATTTTGAAAAAAATTTTGAAAAAAAAATTTTCGAAAAAAAATTTTTAAAAAAATTTTCGAAAAAAAATTTTTAAAAAAATTTTCGAAAAAAAATTTTTAAAAAATTTTGAAAAAAATTTTGAAAAAAAAATTTCGAAAAAAATTTTTTAAAAAAATTTTCGAAAAAAATTTTCGAAAAAAATTTTGAAAAAAAATTTTCGAAAAAAATTTTCGAAAAAAATTTTGAAAAAAAAATTTCGAAAAAAATTTTGGAAAAATTTCGAAAAAAATTTTGGAAAAAAATTTTGAAAAAAATTTTCGAAAAAAATTTTCGAAAAAAATTTGGAAAAAATTTTCGAAAAAAATTTAAAAAAATAAATAAAAAAAGTTTTGAAAAAAAATTTTCGAAAATAATTTTGAAAAAAATTTTTAAAAAAAATTTTCGAAAAAAATTTTTAAAAAAAATTTTCGAAAAAAATTTTTAAAAAAAATTTTCGAAAAAAATTTTCGAAAAAAATTTTGAAAAAAAATTTTGGAAAAAAATTTTGAAAAAAATTTCGAAAAAAATTTCGAAAAAAATTTTCGAAAAAAATTTTGAAAAAAATTTTGAAAAAAAATTTTCGAAAAAAAATTAAAAAAAAAATTTTCGAAAAAAAAATTTAAAAACATTTTTCGAATAAAAATTTTGAAAAAAATTTTCGAAAAAAATTTTCGAAAAAAATTTTCGAAAAAAATTTTCGAAAAAAATTTTTAAAAAATTTTCGAAAAAATTTTGAAAAAAAATTTAAAAAAAAATTTTGAAAAAAAATTTTCGAAAAAAATTTTGAAAAAAATTTTGAAAAAAATTTTGAAAAAAATTTTGATAAGAAAAAAATTAAAAAAAAAAATTTTTGAAAAAAATTTTCGAAAAATATTTTGAAAAAAAATTTTCGAAAAAAATTTTGAAAAAACTTTCGAAAAAAATTTCGAAAAAAATTTCGAAAAAAATTTTCGAAAAAAATTTTGAAAAAAATTTTGAAAAAACATTTTCAAAAAAAATTTTGAAAAAAATTTTCGAAAAAAATTTCGAAAAAAATTTTGAAAAGAAATTTTTGAAAAAAATTTTCGAAATAAATTTTCAAAAAATTTTTTAAAAAAACTTTCGAAAAAAATTTTCAAAAAAAATTTTTAAAAAAAATTTTCGAAAAAAATTTTCGAAAAATATTTTTAAAAGAAATTTTTGAAAAAAATTTTCGAAATAAATTTTCAAAAAATTTTTTAAAAAAACATTCGAAAAAAATTTTCAAAAAAAATTTTTAAAAAAAATTTTCGAAATAAATTTTCGAAAAAAATTTCGAAAAAAATTTTTAAAAAAATTTTGAAAAAAATTTTCGAAAAAAATTTTCGAAAAAAATTTTGAAAAAATTTTCGAAAAAAATTTTGAAAAAAAATTTTCGAAAAAAATTTTGAAAAAAAATTTTCAAAAAAAATTTTGAAAAAAAATTTTCCAAAAAAATTTTCGAAAAAATTTTGAAAAAAAATTTTCCAAAAAAATTTTCGAAAAAATTTTCGAAAAAATTTTCGAAAAAAATTTCGAAAAAAATTTTGGAAAAATTTCGAAAAAAATTTTGGAAAAAAATTTTGAAAAAAATTTTCGAAAAAAATTTGGAAAAAATTTTCGAAAAAAATTTAAAAAAATAAATAAAAAAAAAATTTTGAAAAAAAATTTTCGAAAATAATTTTGAAAAAAATTTTTAAAAAAAATTTTCGAAAAAAATTTTTAAAAAAAATTTTCGAAAAAAATTTTCGAAAAAAATTTTGAAAAAAAATTTTGGAAAAAAATTTTGAAAAAAATTTCGATAAAAATTTCGAAAAAAATTTTCGAAAAAAATTTTGAAAAAAATTTGAAAAAAAACTTTCGAAAAAAAATTTAAAAAAAAATTTTCGAAAAAAAAATTTAAAAACATTTTTCGAATAAAAACTTTGAAAAAAATTTTGAAAAAAATTTTCGAAAAAAATTTTGAAAAAAATTTTCGAAAAAAATTTTCGAAAAAAATTTTTAAAAAATTTTCGAAAAAATTTTGAAAAAAAATTTAAAAAAAAATTTTGAAAAAAAATTTTCGAAAAAAATTTTGAAAAAAATTTTGAAAAAAATTTTGAAAAAAATTTTGATAAGAAAAAAATTTTAAAAAAAAATTTTTGAAAAAAATTTTCGAAAAACATTTTGAAAAAAAATTTTCGAAAAAAATTTTGAAAAAACTTTCGAAAAAAATTTCGAAAAAAATTTTGAAAAGAAATTTTTGGAAAAAATTTTCGAAATAAATTTTCAAAAAATTTTTTAAAAAAACTTTCGAAAAAAATTTTCAAAAAAAATTTTTAAAAAAAATTTTCGAAAAAAATTTTCGAAAAAAATTTTTAAAAGAAATTTTTGAAAAAAATTTTCGAAATAAATTTTCAAAAAATTTTTTAAAAAAACATTCGAAAAAAATTTTCAAAAAAAATTTTTAAAAAAAATTTTCGAAATAAATTTTCGAAAAAAATTTCGAAAAAAATTTTTAAAAAAATTTTGAAAAAAATTTTCTAAAAAAATTTTCGAAAAAAATTTTCGAAAAAAATTTTGAAAAAATTTTGAAAAAAAATTTTCGAAAAAAATTTTGAAAAAAAATTTTCGAAAAAAATTTTGAAAAAAAATTTTCAAAAAAAAATTTTGAAAAAAAATTTTCCAAAAAAATTTTCGAAAAAATTTTCGAAAAAAATTTTGAAAGAAATTTTTAAAAAAAATTTTCGAAAAAAATTTTTAAAAAAAATTTTCGAAAAAAATTTTGAAAAAAATTTCGAAAAAAATTTTGGAAAAAAATTTTCGAAAAAATTTTGAAAAAAATTTTGAAAAAAAATTTTCGAAAAAATTTTTAAAAAAATTTTGAAAAAAATTTTGAAAAAAAATTTTCGAAAAAAATTTTTTAAAAAATTTTCCAAAAAAATTTTCGAAAAAAATTTTGAAAAAAATTTTCGAAAAAAATTTTCGAAAAAAATTTGGAAAAAATTTTCGAAAAAAATTTTGAAAAAAATTTTGAAAAAAATTTTCGAAAAAAACTTTCGAAAAAAATTTTTGAAAAAAATTTTGAAAAAAATTTTCTAGAAAAATTTTTAAAAAAAATTTAAAAAAAAATTTTAAAAAAAAATTTTCGAAAAAAATTTTGAAAAAAAATTTTCGAAAAAAATTTTGAAAAAAAATTTTCGAAAAAAATTTTGAAAAAAATTTTGAAAAAATTTTGAAAAAAAATTTTCGAAAAAAATTTTCGAAAAAAATTTTGAAAAAAAATTTTTGAAAAAAATTTTGAAAAAAATTTTGAAAAACATTTCGAAAAAAATTTCGAAAAAAATTTCGAAAAAAATTTCGAAAAAAATTTTCGAAAAAAATTTTTAAAAAAAATTTTCGAAAAAAATTTTCGAAAAAAATTTTGAAAAAAAAATTTCGAAAAAAATTTTGGAAAAATTTCGAAAAAAATTTTGGAAAAAAATTTTGAAAAAAATTTTCGAAAAAAATTTTCGAAAAAAATTTGGAAAAAATTTTCGAAAAAAATTTAAAAAAATAAATAAAAAAAAAATTTTGAAAAAAAATTTTCGAAAATAATTTTGAAAAAAATTTTTAAAAAAAATTTTCGAAAAAAATTTTTAAAAAAAATTTTCGAAAAAAATTTTTAAAAAAAATTTTCGAAAAAAATTTTCGAAAAAAATTTTGAAAAAAAATTTTGGAAAAAAATTTTGAAAAAAATTTCGAAAAAAATTTCGAAAAAAATTTTCGAAAAAAATTTTGAAAAAAATTTTGAAAAAAAATTTTCGAAAAAAAATTTAAAAAAAAATTTTCGAAAAAAAAATTTAAAAACATTTTTCGAATAAAAATTTTGAAAAAAATTTTCGAAAAAAATTTTCGAAAAAAATTTTCGAAAAAAATTTTTAAAAAATTTTCGAAAAAATTTTGAAAAAAAATTTAAAAAAAAATTTTGAAAAAAAATTTTCGAAAAAAATTTTGAAAAAAATTTTGAAAAAAAATTTGAAAAAAATTTTGATAAGAAAAAAATTAAAAAAAAAAATTTTTGAAAAAAATTTTCGAAAAATATTTTGAAAAAAAATTTTCGAAAAAAATTTTGAAAAAACTTTCGAAAAAAATTTCGAAAAAAATTTCGAAAAAAATTTTCGAAAAAAATTTTGAAAAAAATTTTGAAAAAACATTTTCAAAAAAAATTTTGAAAAAAATTTTCGAAAAAAATTTCGAAAAAAATTTTGAAAAGAAATTTTTGAAAAAAATTTTCGAAATAAATTTTCAAAAAATTTTTTAAAAAAACTTTCGAAAAAAATTTTCAAAAAAAATTTTTAAAAAAAATTTTCGAAAAAAATTTTCGAAAAATATTTTTAAAAGAAATTTTTGAAAAAAATTTTCTAAATAAATTTTCAAAAAATTTTTTAAAAAAACATTCGAAAAAAATTTTCAAAAAAAATTTTTAAAAAAAATTTTCGAAATAAATTTTCGAAAAAAATTTCGAAAAAAATTTTTAAAAAAATTTTGAAAAAAATTTTCGAAAAAAATTTTCGAAAAAAATTTTGAAAAAATTTTCGAAAAAAATTTTGAAAAAAAATTTTCGAAAAAAATTTTGAAAAAAAATTTTCAAAAAAAATTTTGAAAAAAAATTTTCCAAAAAAATTTTCGAAAAAATTTTGAAAAAAAATTTTCCAAAAAAATTTTCGAAAAAATTTTCGAAAAAAATTTCGAAAAAAATTTTGGAAAAATTTCGAAAAAAATTTTGGAAAAAAATTTTGAAAAAAATTTTCGAAAAAAATTTGGAAAAAATTTTCGAAAAAAATTTAAAAAAATAAATAAAAAAAAAATTTTGAAAAAAAATTTTCGAAAATAATTTTGAAAAAAATTTTTAAAAAAAATTTTCGAAAAAAATTTTTAAAAAAAATTTTCGAAAAAAATTTTCGAAAAAAATTTTGAAAAAAAATTTTGGAAAAAAATTTTGAAAAAAATTTCGATAAAAATTTCGAAAAAAATTTTCGAAAAAAATTTTGAAAAAAATTTTGAAAAAAAATTTTCGAAAAAAAATTTAAAAAAAAATTTTCGAAAAAAAAATTTAAAAACATTTTTCGAATAAAAACTTTGAAAAAAATTTTGAAAAAAATTTTCGAAAAAAATTTTGAAAAAAATTTTCGAAAAAAATTTTCGAAAAAAATTTTTAAAAAATTTTCGAAAAAATTTTGAAAAAAAATTTAAAAAAAAATTTTGAAAAAAAATTTTCGAAAAAAATTTTGAAAAAAATTTTGAAAAAAATTTTGAAAAAAATTTTGATAAGAAAAAAATTTAAAAAAAAAATTTTTGAAAAAAATTTTCGAAAAACATTTTGAAAAAAAATTTTCGAAAAAAATTTTGAAAAAACTTTCGAAAAAAATTTCGAAAAAAATTTCGAAAAAAATTTTCGAAAAAAATTTTGAAAAAAATTTTGAAAAAACATTTTCAAAAAAAATTTTGAAAAAAATTTTCGAAAAAAATTTCGAAAAAAATTTTGAAAAGAAATTTTTGGAAAAAATTTTCGAAATAAATTTTCAAAAAATTTTTTAAAAAAACTTTCGAAAAAAATTTTCAAAAAAAATTTTTAAAAAAAATTTTCGAAAAAAATTTTCGAAAAAAATTTTTAAAGAAATTTTTGAAAAAAATTTTCGAAATAAATTTTCAAAAAATTTTTTAAAAAAACATTCGAAAAAAATTTTCAAAAAAAATTTTTAAAAAAAATTTTCGAAATAAATTTTCGAAAAAAATTTCGAAAAAAATTTTTAAAAAAATTTTGAAAAAAATTTTCTAAAAAAATTTTCGAAAAAAATTTTCGAAAAAAATTTTGAAAAAATTTTGAAAAAAAATTTTCGAAAAAAATTTTGAAAAAAAATTTTCGAAAAAAATTTTGAAAAAAAATTTTCAAAAAAAAATTTTGAAAAAAAATTTTCCAAAAAAATTTTCGAAAAAATTTTCGAAAAAAATTTTGAAAAAAATTTTTAAAAAAAATTTTCGAAAAAAATTTTTAAAAAAAATTTTCGAAAAAAATTTTGAAAAAAATTTCGAAAAAAATTTTGGAAAAAAATTTTCGAAAAAATTTTGAAAAAAATTTTGAAAAAAAATTTTCGAAAAAATTTTTAAAAAAATTTTGAAAAAAATTTTGAAAAAAAATTTTCGAAAAAAATTTTTTAAAAAATTTTCCAAAAAAATTTTCGATAAAAATTTTGAAAAAAATTTTCGAAAAAAATTTTCGAAAAAAATTTGGAAAAAATTTTCGAAAAAAATTTTGAAAAAAATTTTGAAAAAAATTTTCGAAAAAAACTTTCGAAAAAAATTTTTGAAAAAAATTTTGAAAAAAATTTTCTAGAAAAATTTTTAAAAAAAATTTAAAAAAAAAATTTAAAAAAAAAATTTTCGAAAAAAATTTTGAAAAAAAATTTTCGAAAAAAATTTTGAAAAAAAATTTTCGAAAAAAATTTTGAAAAAAATTTTGAAAAAAATTTTGAAAAAAAATTTTCGAAAAAAATTTTCGAAAAAAATTTTGAAAAAAAATTTTTGAAAAAAATTTTGAAAAAAATTTTGAAAAACATTTCGAAAAAAATTTCGAAAAAAATTTCGAAAAAAATTTTCGAAAAAAATTTTGAAAAATATTTTGAAAAATAATTTTCGAAAAAAATTTTCGAAAAAAATTTTTAAAAAAATTTTCGAAAAAAATTTTTAAAAAAATTTTCGAAAAAAATTTTTAAAAAAAATTTTCAAAAAAAATTTTGAAAAAAAATTTTGAAAAAAAATTTTCGAAAACAATTTTCGAAAAAAATTTTGAAAAAAAATTTTCGAAAAAAATTTGGAAAAAATTTTGAAAAAAATTTTGAAAAAAATTTTCGAAAAAAATTTTCGAAAACAATTTTCGAAAAAAATTTTTAAAAAAAATTTTGAAAAAAATTTTCGAAAAAAGTGAAAAAAAATTTTCAAAAAAAATTTAAAAAAAAAACATTTTCGAAAAAAATTTTTTAAAAAAATTTTTTTAAAAAATTTTGAAAAAAATTTCGAAAAAAATTTAGAAAAAAATTTTCAAAAAAAATTTTGAAAAAAATTAAAAAAAAAAAATTTTCGAAAAAAATTTTGAAAAAAATTTTGAAAAAAAATTTTCGAAAAAAATTTTGAAAAAAAATTTTCGAAAAAAATTTGGAAAACATTTTCGGAAAAAATTTTGAAAAAAATTTTTAAAAAAAATTTTCGAAAAAAATTTTCGAAAAAAATTTTGAAAAAAATTTTGAAAAAAATTTCGAAAAAAATTTCGAAAAAAATTTTCAAAAAAAATTTTGAAAAAAATTTTGAAAAAAAATTTTCGAAAAAAATTTTGAAAAAAAATTTTCGAAAAAAATTTTCGAAAAAAATTTTCGAAAAAAATTTTGAAAAAAATTTTTGAAAAAAATTTTGAAAAAAAATTTTCAAAAAAAATTTAAAAAAAAATTTTCGAAAAAGTTTTGAAAAAAAATTTTTGAAAAAATTTTCAAAAAAATTTTCGAATAAAATTTTGAAAAGAAATTTTCGAAAAAATTTTGAAAAAAAGTTTTCCAAAAAAAGTTTGAAAAGAAATTTCCAAAAAAATTTTTAAAAAAAATTTTCGAAAAAAAATTTTAAAAAACATTTTCGAAAAAAATTTACGAAAAAAATTTTTAAAAAAAATTTTCGAAAAAAATTTTGAAAAAAATTTTCGAAAAAAAATTTGAAAAAAATTTTCGAAAAAAATTTTGAAAAAAATTTTGAAAAAAAAACTTTCGAAAAATTTTTTTTTTTTTAATTTCCGAAAAAACTTTTTAAAAAAAATTTTCGAAAAAAATTTTGACAAAACATTTTTTAAAAAAAATTTTAAAAAAAATTTCGAAAAAAATTTCTAAAAAAGTTTCGAAAAAATTTTGAAAAAAAATTTTAAAAAAAATTTTCAAAAAAAATTTTTAAAAAAATTTTGAAAAAAATTTTGAAAAAAAATGTTCGAAAAAAATTTTTTTAAAAATTTTCCAAAAATATTTTGAAAAAAATTTTGGAAAAAAATTTTGAAAAAAAATTTTCAAAAAAAATTTTTAAAAAAAATTTTCGAAAAAAATTTTAGAAAAAAATTTTGAAAAAAATTTTCGAAAAAAATTTTGAAAAAAATTTTGAAAAAAATTTTCGAAAAAAATTTTCGAAAACAATTTTTGAAAAAAATTTTTAAAAAAAATTTTGAAAAAAATTTTCGAAAAAAATTTTTAAAAAAAATTTAAAAAAAAAATTTTAAAAAACATTTTCGAAAAAAATTTCAGAAAAAAATTCATAAAAAAAATTTTCGAAAAAAATTTTGAAAAAAAATTTTCGAAAAAAATTTTGAAAAAAATTTCGAAAAAAATTTTTTAAAAAAATTTTCGAAAAAAATTTTCGAAAAAAATTTTGAAAAAAATTTTGAAAAAAATTTCGAAAAAAATTTCGAAAAAAATTTCGAAAAAAATTTTCAAAAAAAATTTTGAAAAAAATTTTGAAAAAAAATTTTCGAAAAAAATTTTGAAAAAAAATTTTCGAAAAAAATTTTGAAAAAAAATTTTCGAAAAATATTTTCGAAAAAAATTTTTAAAAAAAATTTTCGAAAAAAATTTTGAAAAAAATTATCGAAAAAAAATTTGAAAAAAATTTTCGAAAAAAATTTTGAAAAAAATTTTGAAAAAAAAACTTACGAAAAAATTTTTTTTTTAAATTTCCGAAAAAACTTTTTAAAAAAAATTTTCGAAAAAAATTTTGAAAAAAATTTTCGAAAAAAAATTTTAAAAAAATTTCGAAAAAAATTTCTAAAAAAGTTTCGAAAAAATTTTGAAAAAAAATTTTAAAAAAAATTTTCGAAAAACATTTTTTAAAAAATTTTGAAAAAAATTTTAAAAAAATTTTGAAAAAATTTCGAAAAAAAATATTCGAAAAAAATTTTGAAAAAAAATTTTCGAAAAAAAGTTTGAAAAAAATTTTGGAAAAAAATTTTGAAAAAAATTTTGAAAAAATTTTCGAAAAAAATTTTCGAAAAAAATTTGGAAAAAATTTTCGAAAAAAATTTTGAAAAAAATTTTGAAAAAAATTTTCGAAAAAAACTTTCGAAAAAAATTTTTAAAAAAAATTTTGAAAAAAATTTTCGAGAAAAATTTTTAAAAAAAAATTTTAAAAAAAAATTTTAAAAAAAAATTTTCGAAAAAAATTTTGAAAAAAAATTTTCGAAAAAAATTTTTAAAAAAAATTTTCGAAAAAAATTTTCGAAAAAAATTTTCGAAAAAAATTTTGAAAAAAAATTTTCGAAAAAAATTTTGAAAAAATTTTTTTAAAAAAATTTTCGAAAAAAATTAAAAAAAAAAATTTTGAAAAAAATTTCGAAAAAAATTTAGAAAAAAATTTTCAAAAAAAATTTTGAAAAAAATTTTAAAAAAAAATTTTCGAAAAAAATTTTGAAAAAAATTTTGAAAAAAAATTTTCGAAAAAAATTTTGAAAAAAAATTTTCCAAAAAAATTTTCGAAAAAAATTTGGAAAACATTTTCGGAAAAAATTTTGAAAAAAATTTTTAAAAAAAATTTTCGAAAAAAATTTTAGAAAAAAATTTTGAAAAAAATTTTGAAAAAAATTTCGAAAAAAATTTCGAAAAAAATTTTCAAAAAAAATTTTGAAAAAAATTTTGAAAAAAAATTTTCGAAAAAAATTTTGAAAAAAAATTTTCGAAAAAAATTTTCGAAAAAAATTTTCGAAAAAAATTTTGAAAAAAATTTTTGAAAAAAATTTTGAAAAAAAATTTTCAAAAAAAATTTAAAAAAAAATTTTCGAAAAAGTTTTGAAAAAAAATTTTTGAAAAAATTTTCAAAAAAATTTTCGAATAAAATTTTGAAAAGAAATTTTCGAAAAAATTTTGAAAAAAAGTTTTCCAAAAAAAGTTTGAAAAGAAATTTCCAAAAAAATTTTTAAAAAAAATTTTCGAAAAAAAATTTTAAAAAACATTTTCGAAAAAAATTTACGAAAAAAATTTTTAAAAAAAATTTTCGAAAAAAATTTTGAAAAAAATTTTCGAAAAAAAATTTGAAAAAAATTTTCGAAAAAAATTTTGAAAAAAATTTTGAAAAAAAAACTTTCGAAAAATTTTTTTTTTTTTAATTTCCGAAAAAACTTTTTAAAAAAAATTTTCGAAAAAAATTTTGACAAAACATTTAAAAAAAAAAATTTTAAAAAAAATTTCGAAAAAAATTTCTAAAAAAGTTTCGAAAAAATTTTGAAAAAAAATTTTAAAAAAAATTTTCAAAAAAAATTTTTAAAAAAATTTTGAAAAAAATTTTGAAAAAAAATGTTCGAAAAAAATTTTTTTAAAAATTTTCCAAAAATATTTTGAAAAAAATTTTGGAAAAAAATTTTGAAAAAAAATTTTCAAAAAAAATTTTTAAAAAAAATTTTCGAAAAAAATTTTAGAAAAAAATTTTGAAAAAAATTTTCGAAAAAAATTTTGAAAAAAATTTTGAAAAAAATTTTCGAAAAAAATTTTCGAAAACAATTTTTGAAAAAAATTTTTAAAAAAAATTTTGAAAAAAATTTTCGAAAAAAATTTTTAAAAAAAATTTAAAAAAAAAATTTTAAAAAACATTTTCGAAAAAAATTTCAGAAAAAAATTCATAAAAAAAATTTTCGAAAAAAATTTTGAAAAAAAATTTTCGAAAAAAATTTTGAAAAAAATTTCGAAAAAAATTTTTTAAAAAAATTTTCGAAAAAAATTTTCGAAAAAAATTTTGAAAAAAATTTTGAAAAAAATTTCGAAAAAAATTTCGAAAAAAATTTCGAAAAAAATTTTCAAAAAAAATTTTGAAAAAAATTTTGAAAAAAAATTTTCGAAAAAAATTTTGAAAAAAAATTTTCGAAAAAAATTTTGAAAAAAAATTTTCGAAAAATATTTTCGAAAAAAATTTTTAAAAAAAATTTTCGAAAAAAATTTTGAAAAAAATTATCGAAAAAAAATTTGAAAAAAATTTTCGAAAAAAATTTTGAAAAAAATTTTGAAAAAAAAACTTACGAAAAAATTTTTTTTTTAAATTTCCGAAAAAACTTTTTAAAAAAAATTTTCGAAAAAAATTTTGAAAAAAATTTTCGAAAAAAAATTTTAAAAAAAATTTCGAAAAAAATTTCTAAAAAAGTTTCGAAAAAATTTTGAAAAAAAATTTTAAAAAAAATTTTCGAAAAACATTTTTTAAAAAATTTTGAAAAAAATTTTAAAAAAATTTTGAAAAAATTTCGAAAAAAAATATTCGAAAAAAATTTTGAAAAAAAATTTTCGAAAAAAAGTTTGAAAAAAATTTTGGAAAAAAATTTTGAAAAAAATTTTGAAAAAATTTTCGAAAAAAATTTTCGAAAAAAATTTGGAAAAAATTTTCGAAAAAAATTTTGAAAAAAATTTTGAAAAAAATTTTCGAAAAAAACTTTCGAAAAAAATTTTTAAAAAAAATTTTGAAAAAAATTTTCGAGAAAAATTTTTAAAAAAAAATTTTTAAAAAAAATTTTAAAAAAAAATTTTCGAAAAAAATTTTGAAAAAAAATTTTCGAAAAAAATTTTTAAAAAAAATTTTCGAAAAAAATTTTCGAAAAAAATTTTCGAAAAAAATTTTGAAAAAAAATTTTCGAAAAAAATTTTGAAAAAATTTTTTTAAAAAAATTTTCGAAAAAAATAAAAAAAAAAAATTTTGAAAAAAATTTCGAAAAAAATTTAGAAAAAAATTTTCAAAAAAAATTTTGAAAAAAATTTTAAAAAAAAATTTTCGAAAAAAATTTTGAAAAAAATTTTGAAAAAAAATTTTCGAAAAAAATTTTGAAAAAAAATTTTCCAAAAAAATTTTCGAAAAAAATTTGGAAAACATTTTCGGAAAAAATTTTGAAAAAAATTTTTAAAAAAAATTTTCGAAAAAAATTTTCGAAAAAAATTTTGAAAAAAATTTTGAAAAAAATTTCGAAAAAAATTTCGAAAAAAATTTTCAAAAAAAATTTTCGAAAAAAATTTTGAAAAAAAATTTTCGAAAAAAATTTTGAAAAAAATTTTTGAAAAAAATTTTGAAAAATAATTTTCAAAAAAAATTTAAAAAAAAATTTTCGAAAAAGTTTTGAAAAAAAATTTTTGAAAAAATTTTCAAAAAAATTTTCGAATAAAATTTTGAAAAGAAATTTTCGAAAAAATTTTGAAAAAAAGTTTTCCAAAAAAAGTTTGAAAAAAAATTTCGAAAAAAATTTTTAAAAAAAATTTTCGAAAAAAAATTTTAAAAAACATTTTCGAAAAAAATTTTCGAAAAAAATTTTTAAAAAAAATTTTCGAAAAAAATTTTGAAAAAAATTTTCGAAAAAAAATTTGAAAAAAATTTTCGAAAAAAATTTTGAAAAAAATTTTGAAAAAAAAACTTACGAAAAAATTTTTTTTTTTAAATTTCCGAAAAAACTTTTTAAAAAAAATTTTCGAAAAAAATTTTGAAAGAAATTTAAAAAAAAAAATTTTAAAAAAAATTTCGAAAAAAATTTCTAAAAAAGTTTCGAAAAAATTTTGAAAAAAAATTTTAAAAAAAATTTTCGAAAAAAATTTTTAAAAAAATTTTGAAAAAAATTTTGAAAAAAAATGTTCGAAAAAAATTTTTTTTAAAATTTTCCAAAAATATTTTGAAAAAAATTTTGGAAAAAAATTTTGAAAAAAAATTTTCAAAAAAAATTTTTAAAAAAAATTTTCGAAAAAAATTTTAGAAAAAAATTTTGAAAAAAATTTTCGAAAAAAATTTTGAAAAAAATTTTGAAAAAAATTTTCGAAAAAAATTTTCGAAAACAATTTTTGAAAAAAATTTTTAAAAAAAATTTTGAAAAAAATTTTCGAAAAAAATTTTTTAAAAAAATTTAAAAAAAAAATTTTAAAAAACATTTTCGAAAAAAATTTCAGAAAAAAATTCATAAAAACAATTTTCGAAAAAAATTTTGAAAAAAAATTTTCGAAAAAAATTTTGAAAAAAATTTCGAAAAAAATTTTTTAAAAAAATTTTCGAAAAAAATTTTGAAAAAAAATTTTCGAAAAAAATATTCGCAAAAAATTTTGAAAAAAAATTTTCTTAAAAAATTTTGAAAAAAAATTTTGAAAAAAATTTTGAAAAAAATTTTCGAAAAAAATTTTGAAAAAAAAATTTCAAAAAAAATTTTTAAAAAAAATTTTCGAAAAAAATTTTCGAAAAAAGTCTTGAAAAAAAATTTTCGAAAAAAATTTTGAAAGAAATTTTGAAAAACATTTCGAAAAAAATTTCGAAAAAAATTTTCGAAAAAAATTTTGAAAAAAATTTTGAAAAAAAATTTTCGAAAAAAAATTTTAAAAAAAATTTTCGAAAAAAAATTTTTAAAAAATTTTGAAAAAAAAATTTCGAAAAAAATTTTTTAAAAAAATTTTTGAAAAAAATTTTCGAAAAAAATTTTGAAAAAAATTTTTCGAATAAAAATTTTGAAAAAAATTTTGAAAAAAATTTTCGAAAAACATTTTCGAAAAAAATTTTTAAAACATTTTCGAAAAAAATTTTGAAAAAAAATTTGAAAAAAAAAAATGTGAAAAAAAATTTTCGAAAAGAATTTTGAAAAAAATTTTGAAAAGAAAAAAATTAAAAAAAAAATTTTCGAAAAAAATTTTCGAAAAAAATTTTGAAAAAAAATTTTCGAAAAAAATTTTGAAAAAACTTTCGAAAAAAATTTCGAAAAACATTTCGAAAAAAATTTTCGAAAAAATTTTGAAAAAAATTTTGAAAAAGAAATTTCGAAAAAAATTTTGAAAAAAAATTTTCGAAAAAAAGTTTCAAAAAAATTTTGGAAAAAAATTTTGAAAAAAATTTTGAAAAAAATTTTCGAAAAAAATTTTCGAAAAAAATTTGGAAAAAATTTTCGAAAAAAATTTTGAAAAAAATTTTGAAAAAAATTTTCGAAAAAAACTTTCGAAAAAAATTTAGAAAAAAATTTTCAAAAAAAATTTTGAAAAAAATTTAAAAAAAAAATTTTCGAAAAAAATTTTGAAAAAAATTTTGAAAAAAAATTTTCGAAAAAAATTTTGAAAAAAAATTTTCGAAAAAAATTTGGAAAACATTTTCGGAAAAAATTTTGAAAAAAATTTTTAAAAAAAATTTTCGAAAAACATTTTCGAAAAAAATTTTGAAAAAAATTTTGAAAAAAATTTCGAAAAAAATTTCGAAAAAAATTTCGAAAAAAATTTTCAAAAAAAATTTTGAAAAAAATTTTGAAAAAAAATTTTCGAAAAAAATTTTGAAAAAAAATTTTCGAAAAAAATTTTGAAAAAAAATTTTCGAAAAATATTTTCGAAAAAAATTTTTAAAAAAAATTTTCGAAAAAAATTTTGAAAAAAATTATCGAAAAAAAATTTGAAAAAAATTTTCGAAAAAAATTTTGAAAAAAATTTTGAAAAAAAAACTTACGAAAAAAATTTTTTTTTAAATTTCCAAAAAAACTTTTTAAAAAAAATTTTCGAAAAAAATTTTGAAAAAAATTTTCGAAAAAAAATTTAAAAAAAAATTTCGAAAAAAATTTCTAAAAAAGTTTCGAAAAAATTTTGAAAAAAAATTTTAAAAAAAATTTTCGAAAAACATTTTTTAAAAAATTTTGAAAAAAATTTTAAAAAAATTTTGAAAAAATTTCGAAAAAAAATATTCGAAAAAAATTTTGAAAAAAAATTTTCGAAAAAAAGTTTGAAAAAAATTTTGGAAAAAAATTTTGAAAAAAATTTTGAAAAAAATTTTCGAAAAAAATTTTCGAAAAAAATTTGGAAAAAATTTTCGAAAAAAATTTTGAAAAAAATTTTGAAAAAAAATTTTCGAAAAAAATTTTGAAAAAAAATTTTCGAAAAAAATTTTCGAAAAAAATTTTCGAAAAAAATTTTGAAAAAAATTTTTGAAAAAAATTTTGAAAAAAAATTTTCAAAAAAAATTAAAAAAAAAAATTTCGAAAAAGTTTTGAAAAAAAATTTTTGAAAAAATTTTCAAAAATATTTTCGAATAAAATTTTGAAAAGAAATTTTCGAAAAAATTTTGAAAAAAAGTTTTCCAAAAAAAGTTTGAAAAGAAATTTCCAAAAAAATTTTTAAAAAAAATTTTCGAAAAAAAATTTTAAAAAACATTTTCGAAAAAAATTTTCGAAAAAAATTTTTAAAAAAAATTTTCGAAAAAAATTTTGAAAAAAATTTTCGAAAAAAAATTTGAAAAAAATTTTCGAAAAAAATTTTGAAAAAAATTTTGAAAAAAAAACTTACGAAAAAATTTTTTTTTTTTAATTTCCGAAAAAACTTTTTAAAAAAAATTTTCGAAAAAAATTTTGACAAAAAATTTAAAAAAAAAAATTTTTTAAAAAATTTCGAAAAAAATTTCTAAAAAAGTTTCGAAAAAATTTTGAAAAAAAATTTTAAAAAAAATTTTCAAAAAAAAATTTTAAAAAAATTTTGAAAAAAATTTTGAAAAAAAATGTTCGAAAAAAATTTTTTTAAAAATTTTCCAAAAATATTTTGAAAAAAATTTTGGAAAAAAATTTTGAAAAAAAATTTTCAAAAAAAATTTTTAAAAAAAATTTTCGAAAAAAATTTTAGAAAAAAATTTTGAAAAAAATTTTCGAAAAAAATTTTGAAAAAAATTTTGAAAAAAATTTTCGAAAAAAATTTTCGAAAACAATTTTTGAAAAAAATTTTTAAAAAAAATTTTGAAAAAAATTTTCGAAAAAAATTTTTAACAAAAATTTAAAAAAAAAATTTTAAAAAACATTTTCGAAAAAAATTTCAGAAAAAAATTCATAAAAAAAATTTTCGAAAAAAATTTTGAAAAAACATTTTCGAAAAAATTTTTGAAAAAAATTTCGAAAAAAATTTTTTAAAAAAATTTTCGAAAAAAATTTTCGAAAAAAATTTTGAAAAAACTTTTGAAAAAAATTTCGAAAAAAATTTCGAAAAAAATTTCGAAAAAAATTTTCAAAAAAAATTTTGAAAAAAATTTTGAAAAAAAATTTTCGAAAAAAATTTTGAAAAAAAATTTTCGAAAAAAATTTTGAAAAAAAATTTTCGAAAAATATTTTCGAAAAAAATTTTTAAAAAAAATTTTCGAAAAAAATTTTGAAAAAAATTATCGAAAAAAAATTTGAAAAAAATTTTCGAAAAAAATTTTGAAAAAAATTTTGAAAAAAAAACTTACGAAAAAAATTTTTTTTTTAATTTCCGAAATAACTTTTTTAAAAAAATTTTCGAAAAAAATTTTGAAAAAAATTTTCGAAAAAAAATTTTAAAAAAAATTTCGAAAAAAATTTCTAAAAAAGTTTCGAAAAAATTTTGAAAAAAAATTTTAAAAAAAATTTTCGAAAAACATTTTTTAAAAAATTTTGAAAAAAATTTTAAAAAAATTTTGAAAAAATTTCGAAAAAAAATATTCGAAAAAAATTTTGAAAAAAAATTTTCGAAAAAAAGTTTGAAAAAAATTTTGGAAAAAAATTTTGAAAAAAATTTTGAAAAAATTTTCGAAAAAAATTTTCGAAAAAAATTTGGAAAAAATTTTCGAAAAAAATTTTGAAAAAAATTTTGAAAAAAATTTTCGAAAAAAACTTTCGAAAAAAATTTTTAAAAAAAATTTTCGAGAAAAATTTTTAAAAAAAAATTTAAAAAAAAAATTTTAAAAAAAAATTTTCGAAAAAAATTTTGAAAAAAAATTTTCGAAAAAAATTTTGAAAAAAAATTTTCGAAAAAAATTTTGAAAAAAATTTTGAAAAAAATTTTTAAAAAAAATTTTCGAAAAAAATTTTCGAAAAAAATTTTGAAAAAAAATTTTCGAAAAAAATTTTGAAAAAAATTTTGAAAAACATTTCGAAAAAAATTTCGAAAAAAATTTCGAAAAAAATTTTCGAAAAAAATTTTGAAAAAAATTTTGAAAGAAAATTTTCGAAAAAAATTTTGAAAAAAATTTTGAAAAAAATTTTCGAAAAATATTTTCGAAAAAAATTTTCGAAAAAAATTTTTGAAAAAAATTTTTAAAAAAATTTTCGAAAAAAATTTTTAAAAAAAATTTTCAAAAAAAATTTTGAAAAAAAATTTTTTAAAAAAATTTTCGATAAAAATTTTGAAAAAATTTTGGAAAAAATTTTCGAAAAAAATTTTCCAAAAAATTTTCCAAAAAATTTTCGACAAAAATTTTGAAAAAAAATTTTCGAAAAAAATTTTTAAAAAAAATTTTCGAAAAAAATTTTCGAAAAAAATTTTCGAAAAAAATTTTGAAAAAAAATTTTCGAAAAAAATTTTGAAAAAATTTTTTAAAAAAAATTTTCGAAAAAAATTAAAAAAAAAAATTTTGAAAAAAATTTCGAAAAAAATTTAGAAAAAAATTTTCAAAAAAAATTTTGAAAAAAATTTTAAAAAAAAAATTTTCGAAAAAAATTTTGAAAAAAATTTTGAAAAAAAATTTTCGAAAAAAATTTTGAAAAAAAATTTTCCAAAAAAATTTTCGAAAAAAATTTGGAAAACATTTTCGGAAAAAATTTTGAAAAAAATTTTTAAAAAAAATTTTCGAAAAAAATTTTCGAAAAAAATTTGGAAAAAAATTTTGAAAAAAATTTCGAAAAAAATTTCGAAAAAAATTTTCAAAAAAAATTTTCGAAAAAAATTTTGAAAAAAAATTTTCGAAAAAAATTTTGAAAAAAATTTTTGAAAAAAATTTTGAAAAAAAATTTTCAAAAAAAATTTAAAAAAAAATTTTCGAAAAAGTTTTGAAAAAAAATTTTTGAAAAAATTTTCAAAAAAATTTTCGAATAAAATTTTGAAAAGAAATTTTCGAAAAAATTTTGAAAAAAAGTTTTCCAAAAAAAGTTTGAAAAAAAATTTCGAAAAAAATTTTTAAAAAAAATTTTCGAAAAAAAATTTTAAAAAACATTTTCGAAAAAAATTTTCGAAAAAAATTTTTAAAAAAAATTTTCGAAAAAAATTTTGAAAAAAATTTTCGAAAAAAAATTTGAAAAAAATTTTCGAAAAAAATTTTGAAAAAAATTTTGAAAAAAAAACTTACGAAAAAATTTTTTTTTTTTAATTTCCGAAAAAACTTTTTAAAAAAAATTTTCGAAAAAAATTTTGAAAGAAATTTAAAAAAAAAAATTTTAAAAAAAATTTCGAAAAAAATTTCTAAAAAAGTTTCGAAAAAATTTTGAAAAAAAATTTTAAAAAAAAAAAACGAAAAAAATTTTTAAAAAAATTTTGAAAAAAATTTTCGAAAAAAATTTTCGAAAACAATTTTTGAAAAAAATTTTTAAAAAAAATTTTGAAAAAAATTTTCGAAAAAGATTTTTTAAAAAAATTTAAAAAAAAAATTTTAAAAAACATTTTCGAAAAAAATTTCAGAAAAAAATTCATAAAAACAATTTTCGAAAAAAATTTTGAAAAAAAATTTTCGAAAAAAATTTTGAAAAAAATTTCGAAAAAAATTTTTTAAAAAAATTTTCGAAAAAAATTTTGAAAAAAAATTTTCGAAAAAAATATTCGCAAAAAATTTTGAAAAAAAATTTTCGTAAAAAATTTTGAAAAAAAATTTTGAAAAAAATTTTGAAAAAAATTTTCGAAAAAAATTTTGAAAAAAAAATTTCAAAAAAAATTTTTAAAAAAAATTTTTAAAAAAAATTTTCGAAAAAAATTTTCGAAAAATTCTTGAAAAAAAATTTTCGAAAAAAATTTTGAAAGAAATTTTGAAAAACATTTCGAAAAAAATTTCGAAAAAAATTTTCGAAAAAAATTTTGAAAAAAATTTTGAAAAAAAATTTTCGAAAAAAAATTTTAAAAAAAATTTTCGAAAAAAAATTTTTAAAAAATTTTGAAAAAAAAATTTCGAAAAAAATTTTTGAAAAAAATTTTCGAATAAAATTTTGAAAAAAATTTTTCGAATAAAAATTTTGAAAAAAATTTTGAAAAAAATTTTCGAAAAACATTTTCGAAAAAAATTTTTAAAAAATTTTCGAAAAAAATTTTGAAAAAAAATTTGAAAAAAAAAAATGTGAAAAAAAATTTTCGAAAAGAATTTTGAAAAAACTTTTGAAAAGAAAAAAATTTTAAAAAAAAATTTTCGAAAAAAATTTTCGAAAAAAATTTTGAAAAAAAATTTTCGAAAAAAATTTTGAAAAAACTTTCGAAAAAAATTTCGAAAAACATTTCGAAAAAAATTTTCGAAAAAATTTTGAAAAAAATTTTGAAAAAGAAATTTCGAAAAAAATTTTGAAAAAAATTTTGAAAAAAATTTTCGAAAAAAATTTTCGAAAAAAATTTTTGAAAAAAATTTTGAAAAAAATTTTGAAAAAAAAATTCGAAAAAAATTTCGAAAAAAATTTTGAAAGAAATTTAGAAAAAAATTTTTATCGAAAATTTTTTTTCAAAATTTTTTTCAAAATTTTTTTCGAAAATTTTTTTTCAAAATTTTTTTCAAATTTTTTTTTGAAATTTTTTTCGAAATTTTTTTCGAAATTTTTTTCAAAATTTTTTTTAAAATTTTTTTTTAAAAATTTTTTTCGAAAATTGTTTTCGAAAATTTTTTTCGAAAATTTTTTTCAAAATTTTTTTCAAAATTTTTTCCAAATTTTTTTCGAAAATTTTTTTCGAAAATTTTTTTTCAAAATTTTTTTCGAAAATTGTTTTCGAAAATTTTTTTTCAAAATTTTTTTAGAAAATTTTTTCGAAAATTTTTTTTAAAAATTTTTTTTGAAATTTTTTTTCAAAATTTTTTTTGGAAAATTTTCTTTTCAAAATTTTTTTCGATAATTTTTTTTGAAATTTTTTTAAAAATTTTTTTCAAAATTTTTTTCGAAAATTTTTTTTCAAAATTTTTTTCAAAAATTTTATACAAAAATTTTATTTGAAAATTTTTTTTGAAAATTTTTTTTCAAAATTTTTTTCAAAATTTTTTTTGAAAATTTTTTTCGAAAATTTTTTTCCAAAATTTTTTTCGAAATTTTTTTCAAAATTTTTTTCGAAAATTTTTTTTCAAAATTTTTTTTCAAAATTTTTTTCAAAATTTTTTTCGAAAATTTTTTTCGAAATTTTTTTCGAAATTTTCTTCGAAATTTTTTTCAAAATTTTTTTCAAAATTTTTTCGAAAATTTTTTTACAAAATTTTTTTCGAAAATTTTTTTCGAAAATTTTTTTTAAAAATTTTTTTCAAAATTTTTTTCGAAAATTTTTTTTCAAAATTTTTTTTTTAATTTTTTTTTAAAAATTTATTTCGAAAATTTTTTCCAAATTTTTTTCGAAAATTTTTTTTCAAAATTTTTTTCGAAAATTTTTTTTAAAAATTTTTTTCGAAAATTTTTTTGGAAAATTTTTTAAAAAATTTTTTTCAAAATTTTTTTCCAAAATTTTTTAAAAAATTTTTTTCAAAAATTTTTTTCCAAAATTTTTTTAAAAATCTTTTAAAAAATTTTTTTCGAAAAATTTTTTTCGAAAATTTTTTTTCGAAAATTTTTTTTCAAAATTTTTTTCAAAATTTTTTCGAAACTTTTTTCGAAATTTTTTTCGAAATTTTTTTCAAAATTTTTTTCAAAATTTTTTTCCAAATTTTTTTTGAAAATTTTTTTCAAAATTTTTTTATAATTTTTTTAGAAAATTTTTTTGGAAATTTTTTTTCCAAAATTTTTTTCGAAATTTTTTTCAAAATTTTTATCGAAAATTTTTTTTCAAAATTTTTTTCGAAATTTTTTTCGAAAATTTTTTTCGAAAATTTTTTTCAAAAATTTAAAAAAAAAATTCTTTTCGAAAATTTTTTTTCAAAATGTTTTTCAAAATTTTTTTAAAAGTTTTTTTCAAAAATTTTTTTAAAAATTTTTCTTCGAAAATTTTTTTTCAATATTTTTTTCAAAATTTTTTTCGAAAATTTTTTTCAAAATTTTTTTCGAAAATTTTTTTCAAAATATTTTTTCGAAAATTTTTTTGCAAATTTTCTTCGAAAATTTTCTTTCAAAATTTTTTTCGAAAATTTTTTTTCAAAATTTTTTTCGAAAATTTTTAATAAAATTTTTTTAGAAAATTTTTTAAAAAAATTTTTTTAGAAAATTTTTTTAAAAAATTTTTTTAGAAAATTTTTTTTCAAAATTTTTTTTGAAAATTTTTTTTTTAAATTTTTTTCGAAAATTTTTTTAAAAATTTTTTTCAAAAATTTCTTTCGAAAATTTTTTTCGAAAATTTTTTTCGAAAATTTTTTTCAAAATTTTTTTCAAAATTTTTTTCGAAAATTTTTTTTCAAAATTTTTTTCAAAATTTTTTTCGAAAATTTTTTTTCAAAATTTTTTTCAAAAATTTTATTTAAAATTTTTTTTTGAAAATTTTTTTTGAAAATTTTTTTAAAAATTTTTTTTCGAATTTTTTTTTGTAAATTTTTTTGCAAAATTTTTTCGAAAATTTTCTTTCAAAATTTTTTTCGAAAATTTTTTTTCAAAATTTTTTTCGAAAATTTTTTAAAAATTTTTTTAGAAAATTTTTTTTCAAAAATTTTTTGAAAATTTTTTTTTTTAAATTTTTTCGAAAATTTTTTTAAAAATTTTTTTCAAAAATTTTTTTCGAAAATTTTTTTCGAAAATTTTTTTCAAAATTTTTTTCAAAATTTTTTTCGAAAATTTTTTTTCAAAATTTTTTCAAAATTTTTTTCGAAAATTTTTTTCGAAATTTTTTCAAAATTTTTTTCCAAAATTTTTTTCAAACTTTTTTTCGAAAATTTTTTTTCGAAATTTTTTTCGAAATTTTTTTTTCAAATTTTTTTCAAAATTTTTTTAAAATTTTTTTTCGAAAATTTTTTAAAAAATTTTTTTTTGAAAATTTTTTTAAAAATTTTTTTTCGAAAATTTTTTTTCAAAATTTTTTTCAAAATGTTTTTCGAGAATTTTTTTCGAAATTTTTTTCGAAATTTTTTTCAAATTTTTTTTCAAATTTTTTTCGAAAATTTTTTTCGAAAATTTTTTTTCAAAATTTTTTTCGAAAATTGTTTTCGAAAATTTTTTTTCAAAATTTTTTTAGAAAATTTTTTCGAAAATTTTTTTTAAAAATTTTTTTTGAAATTTTTTTTCAAAATTTTTTTTGGAAAATTTTCTTTTCAAAATTTTTTTCGATAATTTTTTTTGAAATTTTTTTAAAAATTTTTTTCAAAATTTTTTTCGAAAATTTTTTTTCAAAATTTTTTTCAAAAATTTTATACAAAAATTTTATTTGAAAATTTTTTTTGAAAATTTTTTTTCAAAATTTTTTTCAAAATTTTTTTTGAAAATTTTTTTCGAAAATTTTTTTCCAAAATTTTTTTCGAAATTTTTTTCAAAATTTTTTTCGAAAATTTTTTTTCAAAATTTTTTTCAAAATTTTTTTTCAAAATTTTTTTCAAAAATTTTATTTAAAAATTTTTTTTGAAAATTTTTTTTGAAAATTTTTTTCAAAATTTTTTTATAATTTTTTTAGAAAATTTTTTTGGAAATTTTTTTTCCAAAATTTTTTTCGAAATTTTTTTCAAAATTTTTATCGAAAATTTTTTTTCAAAATTTTTTTCGAAATTTTTTTCGAAAATTTTTTTCGAAAATTTTTTTCAAAAATTTAAAAAAAAAATTCTTTTCGAAAATTTTTTTTCAAAATGTTTTTCAAAATTTTTTTAAAAGTTTTTTTCAAAAATTTTTTTAAAAATTTTTCTTCGAAAATTTTTTTTCAATATTTTTTTCAAAATTTTTTTCGAAAATTTTTTTCAAAATTTTTTTCGAAAATTTTTTTCAAAATATTTTTTCGAAAATTTTTTTGCAAATTTTCTTCGAAAATTTTCTTTCAAAATTTTTTTCGAAAATTTTTTTTCAAAATTTTTTTCGAAAATTTTTAATAAAATTTTTTTAGAAAATTTTTTAAAAAAATTTTTTTAGAAAATTTTTTTAAAAAATTTTTTTAGAAAATTTTTTTTCAAAATTTTTTTTGAAAATTTTTTTTTTAAATTTTTTTCGAAAATTTTTTTTAAAATTTTTTTCAAAAATTTCTTTCGAAAATTTTTTTCGAAAATTTTTTTCGAAAATTTTTTTCAAAATTTTTTTCAAAATTTTTTTCGAAAATTTTTTTTCAAAATTTTTTTCAAAATTTTTTTCGAAAATTTTTTTTCAAAATTTTTTTCAAAAATTTTATTTAAAAATTTTTTTTGAAAATTTTTTTTGAAAATTTTTTTAAAAATTTTTTTTCGAATTTTTTTTTGTAAATTTTTTTGCAAAATTTTTTCGAAAATTTTCTTTCAAAATTTTTTTCGAAAATTTTTTTTCAAAATTTTTTTCGAAAATTTTTTAAAAATTTTTTTAGAAAATTTTTTTTCAAAAATTTTTTGAAAATTTTTTTTTTAAATTTTTTCGAAAATTTTTTTAAAAATTTTTTTCAAAAATTTTTTTCGAAAATTTTTTTCGAAAATTTTTTTCAAAATTTTTTTCAAAATTTTTTCCGAAAATTTTTTTTCAAAATTTTTTCAAAATTTTTTTCGAAAATTTTTTTCGAAATTTTTTCAAAATTTTTTTCCAAAATTTTTTTCAAACTTTTTTTCGAAAATTTTTTTTCGAAATTTTTTTCGAAATTTTTTTTTCAAATTTTTTTCAAAATTTTTTTAAAATTTTTTTTCGAAAATTTTTTAAAAAATTTTTTTTTGAAAATTTTTTTAAAAATTTTTTTTCGAAAATTTTTTTTCAAAATTTTTTTCAAAATGTTTTTCGAGAATTTTTTTCGAAATTTTTTTCGAAATTTTTTTCAAATTTTTTTTCAAAATTTTTTTCGAAAATTGTTTTTCAAGATTTTTTTCGAAAATTTTTTTTGAAAATTTATTTTAAAAATTTTTTTTGAAATTTTTTTTTCAAAATTTGTTTCGAAAATTTTTTTCAAAATTTTTTTCAAAATTTTTTTCAAAATTTTTTACGAAAATTTTTTTTCAAAATTTTTTTCGAAATTTTGTTCAAAATTTTTTTCGAAAATTTTTTTTCAAAACCTTTTTCGAAATTTTTTTTTAAGAATTTTTTTCTAAAATTTTTTTCGAAAATTTTTTAAAAAAATTTTTTTTAAAAATTGTTTTCAAAATTTTTTTCGAAAATTTTTTTCAAAATTTTTTAAAATTTTTTTTCGAAAATTTTTTTCGAAAATTTTTTTCCAAAATTTTTTTCGAAATTTTTTCCAAAATTTTTTTCGAAAATTTTTTTATTTATTTTTTTTGAAAATTTTTTTCGAAAATTTTTTTCGAAAATTTTTTTTCAAATTTTTTTTCAAATTTTTTTTCAAAATATTTTTAAAGTTTTTTTCAAAAATTATTTTAAAAAATTTTCTTCGAAAATTTTTTTCAATATTTTTTTCAAATTTTTTTTCGAAAATTTTTTTCAAAATTTTTTTCAAAATTTTTTTCGAAAATTTTTTTTCAAAATTTTTTTCAAAATTTTTTTCGAAAATTTTTTTCGAAATTTTTTTCGAAATTTTCTTCGAAATGTTTTTCAAAATTTTTTTCAAAATTTTTTTAAAATTTTTTTTCGAAAATTTTTTTAAAAATTTTTTTTTGAAAATTTTTTTAAAAATTTTTTTTCGAAAATTTTTTTTCAAAATTTTTTTCAAAATGTTTTTCGAGAATTTTTTTCGAAATTTTTTTCGAAATTTTTTTCAAATTTTTTTTCAAAATTTTTTTCGAAAATTGTTTTTCAAGATTTTTTTCGAAAATTTTTTTTGAAAATTTATTTTAAAAATTTTTTTTGAAATTTTTTTTTCAAAATTTGTTTCGAAAATTTTTTTCAAAATTTTTTTCAAAATTTTTTTCAAAATTTTTTACGAAAATTTTTTTTCAAAATTTTTTTCGAAATTTTTTTCAAAATTTTTTTCGAAAATTTTTTTTCAAAACCTTTTTCGAAATTTTTTTTTAAGAATTTTTTTCTAAAATTTTTTTCGAAAATTTTTTAAAAAAATTTTTTTTAAAAATTGTTTTCAAAATTTTTTTCGAAAATTTTTTTCAAAATTTTTTAAAATTTTTTTTCGAAAATTTTTTTCGAAAATTTTTTTCCAAAATTTTTTTCGTAATTTTTTCCAAAATTTTTTTCGAAAATTTTTTTTTTTATTTTTTTTGAAAATTTTTTTCGAAAATTTTTTTCGAAAATTTTTTTTCAAATTTTTTTTCAAATTTTTTTTCAAAATATTTTTAAAGTTTTTTTCAAAAATTATTTTAAAAAATTTTCTTCGAAAATTTTTTTCAATATTTTTTTCAAATTTTTTTTCGAAAATTTTTTTCAAAATTTTTTTCAAAATTTTTTTCGAAAATTTTTTTTCAAAATTTTTTTCAAAATTTTTTTCGAAAATTTTTTTCGAAATTTTTTTCGAAATTTTCTTCGAAATTTTTTTCAAAATTTTTTTCAAAATTTTTTTAAAATTTTTTTTCGAAAATTTTTTTAAAAATTTTTTTTTGAAAATTTTTTTAAAAATTTTTTTTCGAAAATTTTTTTTCAAAATTTTTTTCAAAATGTTTTTCGAGAATTTTTTTCGAAATTTTTTTCGAAATTTTTTTCAAATTTTTTTTCAAAATTTTTTTCGAAAATTGTTTTTCAAGATTTTTTTCGAAAATTTTTTTTGAAAATTTATTTTAAAAATTTTTTTTGAAATTTTTTTTTCAAAATTTGTTTCGAAAATTTTTTTCAAAATTTTTTTCAAAATTTTTTTCGAAAATTTTATTGGAAAATTTTTTTTCAAATTTTTTTTCAAATTTTTTTTCAAAATATTTTTAAAGTTTTTTTCAAAAATTATTTTAAAAAATTTTCTTCGAAAATTTTTTTCAATATTTTTTTCAAATTTTTTTTCGAAAATTTTTTTTAAAAATTTTTTTCAAAATTTTTTTCGAAAATTTTTTTTCAAAATTTTTTTTTAAAATTTTTTTTTTAAAATTTTTTTCGAAAATTTTTTTCAAAATTTTTTTCGAAAATTTTTTTCAAAATATTTTTTCGAAAATTTTTTTGCAAATTTTCTTCGAAAATTTTCTTTCAAAATTTTTTTCGAAAATTTTTTTTCAAAATTTTTTTCGAAAATTTTTAAAAAAATTTTTTTAGAAAATTTTTTTAAAAAATTTTTTTAGAAAATTTTTTTTCAAAATTTTTTTTGAAAATTTTTTTTTTAAATTTTTTTCGAAAATTTTTTTTAAAATTTTTTTCAAAAATTTCTTTCGAAAATTTTTTTCGAAAATTTTTTTCGAAAATTTTTTTCAAAATTTTTTTCAAAATTTTTTTCGAAAATTTTTTTTCAAAATTTTTTTCAAAATTTTTTTCGAAAATTTTTTTTCAAAATTTTTTTCAAAAATTTTATTTAAAAATTTTTTTTGAAAATTTTTTTTGAAAATTTTTTTAAAAATTTTTTTTCGAATTTTTTTTTGTAAATTTTTTTGCAAAATTTTTTCGAAAATTTTCTTTCAAAATTTTTTTCGAAAATTTTTTTTCAAAATTTTTTTCGAAAATTTTTTAAAAATTTTTTTAGAAAATTTTTTTTCAAAAATTTTTTGAAAATTTTTTTTCAAAAATTTTTTGAAAATTTTTTTTTTAAATTTTTTCGAAAATTTTTTTAAAAATTTTTTTCAAAAATTTTTTTCGAAATTTTTTTTGAAAATTTTTTTTTTAAATTTTTTTCGAAAATTTTTTTTAAAATTTTTTTCAAAAATTTTTTTCGAAAATTTTTTTTCGAAAATTTTTTTTCAAAATTTTTTTCAAAATTTTCTCGAAACTTTTTTCGAATTTTTTTTCGAAATTTTTTTCCAAATTTTTTTCAAAATTTTTTTCAAAATTTTTTTCAAAATTTTTTTCCAAATTTTTTTCGAGAATTTTTTTTTTAAATTTTTTTCAAAAATTTTTTTCAAAAATTTTATTTAAAATTTTTTTTTGAAAATTTTTTTTGAAAATTTTTTTCAAAATTTTTTTAAAAATTTTTTTCGAAAATTTTTTTCCAAAATTTTTTTCGAAATTTTCTTTCAAAATTTTTTTCGAAAATTTTTTTTCAAAATTTTTTTCGAAAATTTTTTAAAAATTTTTTTAGAAAATTTTTTTTCAAAAATTTTTTGAAAATTTTTTTTTTTAATTTTTTCGAAAATTTTTTTAAAAATTTTTTTCAAAAATTTTTTTCGAAAATTTTTTTCGAAATTTTTTTTCAAAATTTTTTTCAAAATTTTTTTCGAAAATTTTTTTTTAAAAATTTTTTTCAAAATTTTTTTCGAAAATTTTTTTCGAAATTTTTTTCAAAATTTTTTTCCAAAATTTTTTTCAAACTTTTTTTCGAAAATTTTTTTTCAAAATTTTTTTCGAAATTTTTTTCAAATTTTTTTTTAAAATTTTTTTCGAAAATTGTTTTTCAAGATTTTTTTCGAAAATTTTTTTTGAAAATTTATTTTAAAATTTTTTTTGAAATTTTTTTTTCAAAATTTGTTTCGAAAATTTTTTTCAAAATTTTTTTCAAAATTTTTTTCAAAATTTTTTACGAAAATTTTTTTTCAAAATTTTTTTCGAAATTTTTTTCAAAATTTTTTTCGAAAATTTTTTTTCAAAACCTTTTTCGAAATTTTTTTTTAAGAATTTTTTTCTAAAATTTTTTTCGAAAATTTTTTTTAAAAATTTTTTTTGAAAATTTTTTTCAAAATTTTTTTCGAAAATTTTTTTCAAAATTTTTTAAAATTTTTTTTTTTAATTTTTTTTGAAAATTTTTTTCGAAAATTTTTTTCGAAAATTTTTTTTCAAATTTTTTTTCAAATTTTTTTTCAAAATATTTTAAGTTTTTTTCAAAAATTATTTTAAAAAATTTTCTTCGAAAATTTTTTTCAATATTTTTTCAAATTTTTTTTCGAAAATTTTTTTCAAAATTTTTTTCAAAATTTTTTTTGAAAATTTTTTTTCAAAATTTTTTTCAAAATTTTTTTCGAAAATTTTTTTCGAAATTTTTTTCGAAATTTTCTTCGAAATTTTTTTCAAAATTTTTTTCAAAATTTTTTCGAAAATTTTTTTACAAAATTTTTTTCGAAAATTTTTTTCGAAAATTTTTTTTAAAAATTTTTTTCAAAATTTTTTTCGAAAATTTTTTTTCAAAATTTTTTTTTTAAATTTTTTTTTCAAAATTTTTTTCGAAAATTTTTTCCAAATTTTTTTCGAAAATTTTTTTTCAAAATTTTTTTCGAAAATTTTTTTTAAAAATTTTTTTCGAAAATTTTTTTGGAAAATTTTTTAAAAAATTTTTTTCAAAATTTTTTTTTAAAAATTTTTTTCGAAAATTTTTTTGGAAAATTTTTAAAAAAATTTTTTTCAAAAATTTTTTTCCAAAATTTTTTTGAAAATCTTTTAAAAAATTTTTTTCGAAAAATTTTTTTCGAAAATTGTTTTTCGAAAATTTTTTTTCAAAATTTTTTTCAAAATTTTTTCGAAACTTTTTTCGAAATTTTTTTCGAAATTTTTTTCAAAATTTTTTTCAAAATTTTTTTCCAAATTTTTTTCGAAAATTTTTTTTCAAAATTTATTTCAAAAATTTTTTTCAAAAATTTTTTTCAAAAATTATTTTCAAAAATTTTATTTAAAAATTTTTTTTGAAAATTTTTTTTGAAAATTTTTTTCAAAATTTTTTTATAATTTTTTTAGAAAATTTTTTTGGAAATTTTTTTTCCAAAATTTTTTTCGAAATTTTTTTCAAAATTTTTATCGAAAATTTTTTTTCAAAATTTTTTTCGAAATTTTTTTCGAAAATTTTTTTCGAAAATTTTTTTCGAAAATTTAAAAAAAAAATTCTTTTCGAAAATTTTTTTTCAAAATGTTTTTCAAAATTTTTTTAAAAGTTTTTTTCAAAAATTTTTTTAAAAATTTTTCTTCGAAAATTTTTTTTCAATATTTTTTTCAAAATTTTTTTCGAAAATTTTTTTCAAAATTTTTTTCGAAAATTTTTTTCAAAATATTTTTTCGAAAATTTTTTTGCAAATTTTCTTCGAAAATTTTCTTTCAAAATTTTTTTCGAAAATTTTTTTTCAAAATTTTTTTCGAAAATTTTTAAAAAAATTTTTTTAGAAAATTTTTTTAAAAAATTTTTTTAGAAAATTTTTTTTCAAAATTTTTTTTGAAAATTTTTTTTTTAAATTTTTTTCGAAAATTTTTTTTAAAATTTTTTTCAAAAATTTCTTTCGAAAATTTTTTTCGAAAATTTTTTTCGAAAATTTTTTTCAAAATTTTTTTCAAAATTTTTTTCGAAAATTTTTTTTCAAAATTTTTTTCAAAATTTTTTTCGAAAATTTTTTTTCAAAATTTTTTTCAAAAATTTTATTTAAAAATTTTTTTTGAAAATTTTTTTTGAAAATTTTTTTAAAAATTTTTTTTCGAATTTTTTTTTGTAAATTTTTTTGCAAAATTTTTTCGAAAATTTTCTTTCAAAATTTTTTTCGAAAATTTTTTTTCAAAATTTTTTTCGAAAATTTTTTAAAAATTTTTTTAGAAAATTTTTTTCAAAAATTTTTTGAAAATTTTTTTTTTAAATTTTTTCGAAAATTTTTTTAAAAATTTTTTTCAAAAATTTTTTTCGAAAATTTTTTTCAAAATTTTTTTCAAAATTTTTTTTTCAAATTTTTTTCAAAATGTTTTTCGAGAATTTTTTTCGAAATTTTTTTCGAAATTTTTTTCAAATTTTTTTTCAAAATTTTTTTCGAAAATTGTTTTTCAAGATTTTTTTCGAAAATTTTTTTTGAAAATTTATTTTAAAAATTTTTTTTGAAATTTTTTTTTCAAAATTTGTTTCGAAAATTTTTTTCAAAATTTTTTACGAAAATTTTTTTTCAAAATTTTTTTCGAAATTTTTTTCAAAATTTTTTTCGAAAATTTTTTTTCAAAACCTTTTTCGAAATTTTTTTTTAAGAATTTTTTTCTAAAATTTTTTTCGAAAATTTTTTTTAAAAATTTTTTTTGAAAATTGTTTTCAAAATTTTTTTCGAAAATTTTTTTCAAAATTTTTTAAAATTTTTTTTCGAAAATTTTTTTCGAAAATTTTTTTCCAAAATTTTTTTCGAAATTTTTTCCAAAATTTTTTTCGAAAATTTTTTTTTTTATTTTTTTTGAAAATTTTTTTCGAAAATTTTTTTCGAAAATTTTTTTTCAAATTTTTTTTCAAATTTTTTTTCAAAATATTTTTAAAGTTTTTTTCAAAAATTATTTTAAAAAATTTTCTTCGAAAATTTTTTTCAATATTTTTTTCAAATTTTTTTTCGAAAATTTTTTTCAAAATTTTTTTCAAAATGTTTTTCGAGAATTTTTTTCGAAATTTTTTTCGAAATTTTTTTCAAATTTTTTTTCAAAATTTTTTTCGAAAATTGTTTTTCAAGATTTTTTTCGAAAATTTTTTTTGAAAATTTATTTTAAAAATTTTTTTTGAAATTTTTTTTTCAAAATTTGTTTCGAAAATTTTTTTCAAAATTTTTTTCAAAATTTTTTTCAAAATTTTTTACGAAAATTTTTTTTCAAAATTTTTTTCGAAATTTTTTTTAAATTTTTTTCGAAAATTTTTTTTCAAAACCTTTTTCGAAATTTTTTTTAAAGAATTTTTTTCTAAAATTTTTTTCGAAAATTTTTTTTAAAAATTTTTTTTGAAAATTTTTTTCAAAATTTTTTTCGAAAATTTTTTTCAAAATTTTTTAAAATTTTTTTTCGAAAATTTTTTTCGAAAATTTTTTTCCAAAATTTTTTTCGAAATTTTTTCCAAAATTTTTTTCGAAAATGTTTTTTTTTTATTTTTTTTGAAAATTTTTTTCGAAAATTTTATTGGAAAATTTTTTTTCAAATTTTTTTTCAAATTTTTTTTCAAATTTTTTTTCAAATTTTTTTTCAAAATATTTTTAAAGTTTTTTTCAAAAATTATTTTAAAAAATTTTCTTCGAAAATTTTTTTCAATATTTTTTTCAAATTTTTTTTCGAAAATTTTTTTCAAAATTTTTTTCAAAATTTTTTTCGAAAATTTTTTTTCAAAATTTTTTTCAAAATTTTTTTCGAAAATTTTTTTCAAAATTTTTTTCGAAATTTTCTTCGAAATTTTTTTCAAAATTTTTTTCAAAATTTTTTCGAAAATTTTTTTACAAAATTTTTTTCGAAAATTTTTTTCGAAAATTTTTTTCGAAAATTTTTTTTAAAAATTTTTTTCAAAATTTTTTTCGAAAATTTTTTTTCAAAATTTTTTTTTTAAATTTTTTTTTAAAAATTTTTTTCGAAAATTTTTTCCAAATTTTTTTCGAAAATTTTTTTTCAAAATTTTTTTCGAAAATTTTTTTTAAAAATTTTTTTCGAAAATTTTTTTGGAAAATTTTTTAAAAAATTTTTTTCAAAATTTTTTTTTAAAAATTTTTTTCGAAAATTTTTTTGGAAAATTTTTTAAAAAATTTTTTTCAAAATTTTTTTAAAAATCTTTTAAAAATTTTTTTTCGAAAAATTTTTTTCGAAAATTTTTTTTCGAAAATTTTTTTTCAAAATTTTTTTCAAAATTTTTTCGAAACTTTTTTCGAAATTTTTTTCGAAATTTTTTTCAAAATTTTTTTCCAAATTTTTTTCCAAATTTTTTTCGAAAATTTTTTTTCAAAATTTTTTTCAAAAATTTTTTTCAAAAATTTTTTTCAAAAATTATTTTCAAAAATTTTATTTAAAAATTTTTTTTGAAAATTTTTTTTGAAAATTTTTTTCAAAATTTTTTTATAATTTTTTTAGAAAATTTTTTTGGAAATTTTTTTTCCAAAATTTTTTTCGAAATTTTTTTCAAAATTTTTATCGAAAATTTTTTTTCAAAATTTTTTTCGAAAATTTTTTTCGAAAATTTTTTTCGAAAATTTTTTAAAAAAATTTTTTTCGAAAATTTTTTTTCAAAATGTTTTTCAAAATTTTTTTAAAAGTTTTTTTCAAAAATTTTTTTAAAAATTTTTCTTCGAAAATTTTTTTTCAATATTTTTTTCAAAATTTTTTTCGAAAATTTTTTTCAAAATTTTTTTCGAAAATTTTTTTTCAAAATTTTTTTCGAAAATTTTTTTGCAAATTTTCTTCGAAAATTTTCTTTCAAAATTTTTTTCGAAAATGTTTTTTCAAAATTTTTTCGAAAATTTTTAAAAAAATTTTTTTAGAAAATTTTTTTAAAAAATTTATTTAGAAAATTTTTTTTCAAAATTTTTTTTGAAAATTTTTTTTTTAAATTTTTTTCGAAAATTTTTTTTAAAATTTTTTTCAAAAATTTTTTTCGAAAATTTTTTTCGAAAATTTTTTTCGAAAATTTTTTTCAAAATTTTTTTCAAAATTTTTTTCGAAAATTTTTTTTCAAAATTTTTTTCAAAATTTTTTTCGAAAATTTTTTTCGAAATTTTTTTCGAAATTTTTTTCGAAGTTTTTTTCAAAATTTTTTTCAAAATTTTTTTCGAAAATTTTTTTTCAAAATTTTTTTCGAAAATTTTTTTCGAAAATTTTTTTTAAAAATTTTTTTCAAAATTTTTTTTCAAAATTTTTTTCGAAAATTTTTTTTCAAAATTTTTTTCGAAAATTTTTTTTCAAAATTTTTTTCGAAAATTTTTTTTTTAATTTTTTTTTAAATTTTTTTTTAAAATTTTTCTCGAAAATTTTTTTCAAAATTTTTTTCAAAATTTTTTTCGAAAATTTTTTTCGAAAAATTTTTTAAAAATTTTTTTCAAAATTTTTTTCCAAATTTTTTTTCAAAATTTTTTTCGAAAATTTTTTTTCAAACTTTTTTTCGAAATTTTTTTTATCAAAATTTTTTCATAATTTTTTTAAAATTTTTTTTAAAATTTTTTTTTTTAAATTTTTTTAAAAATTTTTTTTCGAAAATTTTTTTTCAAAATTTTTTTTAAAAATTTTTTTCGAAACTTTTTTTTCGAAATTTTTTTCGAGATTTTTTTCAAATTTTTTTCAAAATTTTTTTCAAAATTTTTTTCAAAATTTTTTTCGAAAATTTTTTTTAAAAATTTTTTTCGAAAATTTTTTTTAAAAATTTTTTTCAAAATTTTTTTCGAAAATTTTTTCGAAAATTTTTTTCGAAAATTTTTTTTCAAAATTTTTTTTGAAAATTTTTTTTCAAAATTTTTTTTGAAAATTTTTTTTCAAAATTTTTTTCGAAAATTTTTTTTCAAAATTTTTTCAAAATTTTTTTCGAAAATTTTTTTCGAAAATTTTTTTCAAAATTTTTTTAAAAATTTTTTTCGAAATTTTTTTCGAAAATTTATTTCGAAAATTTTTTTTTTAAATTTTTTTTGAAAATTTTTTTCGAATGTTTTTTTAAAAAATTTTTTGAAAATTTATTTCGAAAATGTTTTTCAAAAATTTCTTTTAAAAATTTTTTTCGAAAATTTTTTTCGAAATTTTTTTTCGAAATTTTTTTTTAAAAATTTTTTTTGAAAATTTTTTTCGAAAGTTTTTTTAAAAAATGTTTTGAAAATTTATTTCGAAAATTTTTTTCAAAAATTTCTTTTCAAAATTTTTTTCGAAATTTTTTTCGAAAATTATTTTCAAAATTTTTTTCGAAAATTTTTTTTAAAAATTTTTTTCTTTTCAAAATTTTTTTCAAAATTTTTTTCGAAAATTTTTTTCCAAAATTTTTTTTTTTAATTTTTTTTTAAATTTTTTTCGAAAATTTTTTCCAAATTTTTTTCGAAAATTTTTTTCGAAAATTTTTTTCAAAATTTTTTTCAAAATTTTTTTTCAAAATTTTTTTCGAAATTTTTTTCAAAATTTTTTTCGAAATTTTTTTTTCAAAATTTTTTTCGAAAATTTTTTTCGAAAATTTTTTTAAAAAATTTTTTTCGAAATTTTTTTTTCAAAATTTTTTTCAAAATTTTTTTAAAATTTTTTTTCGAAAATTTTTTAAAAATTTTTTTTCGAAAATTTTTTTTAAAACTTTTTTTCGAAAATTTTTTTTTCAAAATTTTTTTCAAAATTTTTTTCGAAAATTTTTTCAAAATATTTTTCAAAATTTTTTTCGAAAATTTTTTTTCAAGATTTTTTTCGAAAATTTTTTTCGAAAATTTTTTTTAAAAATTTTTTTTGAAATTTTTTTTTCAAAATTTTTTTCGAAAATTTTTTTCAAAATTTTTATGAAAATTTTTTTTCAAAATTTTTATCAAAATTTTTTTTCAAAATTTTTATCAAAATTTTTTTTCAAAATTTTTTACGAAAATTTTTTTCGAAAATTTTGAAAGAAAATTTTCTAAAAAATTTTGGAAAAAAATTTTCGAAAAAAATTTTGAAAAAAAATTTTCGAAAAAAATTTTGAAAAAAATTTTGAAAAAAATTTTGAAAAAAATTTTCGAAAAAAATTTTGAAAAAAATTTTGAAAAAAATTTTCGAAAAAAATTTTCGAAAAAAATTTTGAAAAAAAATTAAAAAAAAAAATTTTAAAAAAAATTTTCGAAAAAAATTTTGAAAAAAAATTTTCGAAAAAAATTTTGAAAAAAAATTTTCGAAAAAAATTTTGAAAAAAATTTTGAAAAAAATTTTTTAAAAAAATTTTCGAAAAAAATTTTCGAAAAAAATTTTGAAAAAAAATTTTCGAAAAAAATTTTGAAAAAAATTTTGAAAAAAATTTCGAAAAAAATTTCGAAAAAAATTTCGAAAAAAATTTTCGAAAAAAATTTTGAAAAAACATTTCCAAAAAAGATTTTGAAAAAAATTTTGAAAAAAATTTTCGAAAAAAATTTTTGAAAAAAATTTTTAAAAAAATTTTCGAAAAATATTTTCAAAAAAAATTTTCAAAAAAAATTTTGAAAAAAAATTTTCTAAAAAAATTTTTTAAAAAAATTTTCGAAAAAAATTTTGAAAAAAAATTTTCGAAAACAATTTTGAAAGAAAATTTTCTAAAAAATTTTGCAAAAAAATTTTCGAAAAAAATTTTGAAAAAAAATTTTCGAAAAAAATTTTGAAAAAAATTTTGAAAAAAATTCTCGAAAAAAATTTTGAAAAAAATATTGAAAAAAAAATTTTCGAAAAAAAATTTGAAAAAAAAATTTCAAAAAAAATTTAAAAAAAAAATTTTCGAAAAAAATTTTAGAAAAAAATTTTGAAAAAAAAATTTCGAAAAAAATTTTGAAAAAAATTTCGAAAAAAATTTTCGAAAAAAATTTTGAAAAAAATTTTGAAAAAAATTTTAGAAAAAAAATTTTAAAAAAAATTTTCGAAAAAAATTTTTAAAAAAATTTTGAAAAAAAATTTTAAAAAAATTTTGAAAAAAAGTTTGAAAAAAATTTTCGAAAAAAAATTTTTTAAAAAATTTTCGAAAAAAATTTTCGTAAAAAATTTTGAAAAAAAATTTTGATAAAAATTTTGAAAAAAATTTTCGAAAAAAATTTTCGAAAAAAATTTTGAAAAAAAAATTTCAAAAAAAATTTTTAAAAAAAATTTTCGAAAAAAATTTTCGAAAAAAATCTTGAAAAAAAATTTTCGAAAAAAATTTTGAAAAAAATTTCGAAAAAAATTTCGAAAAAAATTTTCGAAAAAAATTTTCGAAAAAAATTTTGAAAAAAATTTTGAAAAAAAAATTTTCGAAAAAAAATTTTTAAAAAAATTTTCGAAAAAAAATTTTTAAAAAATTTTGAAAAAAATTTTGAAAAAAAAATTTCGAAAAAAATTTTTTAAAAAAATTTTCGAAAAAAATTTTCGAAAAAAATTTTGAAAAAAAATTTTCGAAAAAAATTTTCGAAAAAAATTTTGAAAAAAAAATTTCGAAAAAAATTTTGGAAAAATTTCGAAAAAAATTTTGGAAAAAAATTTTGAAAAAAATTTTCGAAAAAAATTTTCGAAAAAAATTTGGAAAAAATTTTCGAAAAAAATTTAAAAAAATAAATAAAAAAAAAATTTTGAAAAAAAATTTTCGAAAATAATTTTGAAAAAAATTTTTAAAAAAAATTTTCGAAAAAAATTTTTAAAAAAAATTTTCGAAAAAAATTTTGAAAAAAAATTTTCGAAAAAAATTTTCGAAAAAAATTTTGAAAAAAAATTTTGGAAAAAAATTTTGAAAAAAATTTCGAAAAAAATTTCGAAAAAAATTTTCGAAAAAAATTTTGAAAAAAATTTTGAAAAAAAATTTTCGAAAAAAAATTTAAAAAAAAATTTTCGAAAAAAAAATTTAAAAACATTTTTCGAATAAAAATTTTGAAAAAAATTTTCGAAAAAAATTTTCGAAAAAAATTTTCGAAAAAAATTTTCGAAAAAAATTTTTAAAAAATTTTCAAAAAAATTTTGAAAAAAAATTTAAAAAAAAATTTTGAAAAAAAATTTTCGAAAAAAATTTTGAAAAAAATTTTGAAAAAAATTTTGAAAAAAATTTTGATAAGAAAAAAATTAAAAAAAAAAATTTTTGAAAAAAATTTTCGAAAAATATTTTGAAAAAAAATTTTCGAAAAAAATTTTGAAAAAACTTTCGAAAAAAATTTCGAAAAAAATTTCGAAAAAAATTTTCGAAAAAAATTTTGAAAAAAATTTTGAAAAAACATTTTCAAAAAAAATTTTGAAAAAAATTTTCGAAAAAAATTTCGAAAAAAATTTTGAAAAGAAATTTTTGAAAAAAATTTTCGAAATAAATTTTCAAAAAATTTTTTAAAAAAACTTTCGAAAAAAATTTTCAAAAAAAATTTTTAAAAAAAATTTTCGAAAAAAATTTTCGAAAAATATTTTTAAAAGAAATTTTTGAAAAAAATTTTCGAAATAAATTTTCAAAAAATTTTTTAAAAAAACATTCGAAAAAAATTTTCAAAAAAAATTTTTAAAAAAAATTTTCGAAATAAATTTTCGAAAAAAATTTCGAAAAAAATTTTTAAAAAAATTTTGAAAAAAATTTTCGAAAAAAATTTTCGAAAAAAATTTTGAAAAAATTTTCGAAAAAAATTTTGAAAAAAAATTTTCGAAAAAAATTTTGAAAAAAAATTTTCAAAAAAAATTTTGAAAAAAAATTTTCCAAAAAAATTTTCGAAAAAATTTTGAAAAAAAATTTTCCAAAAAAATTTTCGAAAAAATTTTCGAAAAAAATTTCGAAAAAAATTTTGGAAAAATTTCGAAAAAAATTTTGGAAAAAAATTTTGAAAAAAATTTTCGAAAAAAATTTGGAAAAAATTTTCGAAAAAAATTTAAAAAAATAAATAAAAAAAAAATTTTGAAAAAAAATTTTCGAAAATAATTTTGAAAAAAATTTTTAAAAAAAATTTTCGAAAAAAATTTTTAAAAAAAATTTTCGAAAAAAATTTTCGAAAAAAATTTTGAAAAAAAATTTTGGAAAAAAATTTTGAAAAAAATTTCGATAAAAATTTCGAAAAAAATTTTCGAAAAAAATTTTGAAAAAAATTTTGAAAAAAAATTTTCGAAAAAAAATTTAAAAAAAAATTTTCGAAAAAAAAATTTAAAAACATTTTTCGAATAAAAATTTTGAAAAAAATTTTGAAAAAAATTTTCGAAAAAAATTTTGAAAAAAATTTTCGAAAAAAATTTTCGAAAAAAATTTTTAAAAAAGTTTCGAAAAAATTTTGAAAAAAAATTTAAAAAAAAATTTTGAAAAAAAATTTTCGAAAAAAATTTTGAAAAAAATTTTGAAAAAAATTTTGATAAGAAAAAAATTTAAAAAAAAAATTTTTGAAAAAAATTTTCGAAAAACATTTTGAAAAAAAATTTTCGAAAAAAATTTTGAAAAAACTTTCGAAAAAAATTTCGAAAAAAATTTCGAAAAAAATTTTCGAAAAAAATTTTGAAAAAAATTTTGAAAAAACATTTTCAAAAAAAATTTTGAAAAAAATTTTCGAAAAAAATTTCGAAAAAAATTTTGAAAAGAAATTTTTGGAAAAAATTTTCGAAATAAATTTTCAAAAAATTTTTTAAAAAAACTTTCGAAAAAAATTTTCAAAAAAAATTTTTAAAAAACATTTTCGAAAAAAATTTTCGAAAAAAATTTTTAAAAGAAATTTTTGAAAAAAATTTTCGAAATAAATTTTCAAAAAATTTTTTAAAAAAACATTCGAAAAAAATTTTCAAAAAAAATTTTTAAAAAAAATTTTCGAAATAAATTTTCGAAAAAAATTTCGAAAAAAATTTTTAAAAAAATTTTGAAAAAAATTTTCTAAAAAAATTTTCGAAAAAAATTTTCGAAAAAAATTTTGAAAAAATTTTGAAAAAAAATTTTGAAAAAAATTTTGAAAAAAAATTTTCGAAAAAAATTTTGAAAAAAAATTTTCAAAAAAAAATTTTGAAAAAAAATTTTCCAAAAAAATTTTCGAAAAAATTTTCGAAAAAAATTTTGAAAAAAATTTTTAAAAAAAATTTTCGAAAAAAATTTTTAAAAAAAATTTTCGAAAAAAATTTTGAAAAAAATTTCGAAAAAAATTTTGGAAAAAAATTTTCGAAAAAATTTTGAAAAAAATTTTGAAAAAAAATTTTCGAAAAAATTTTTAAAAAAATTTTGAAAAAAATTTTGAAAAAAAATTTTCGAAAAAAATTTTTTAAAAAATTTTCCAAAAAAATTTTCGAAAAAAATTTTGAAAAAAATTTTCGAAAAAAATTTTCGAAAAAAATTTGGAAAAAATTTTCGAAAAAAATTTTGAAAAAAATTTCGAAAAAAATTTTCGAAAAAAATTTTGAAAAAAATTTTGAAAAAAATTTTAGAAAAAAAATTTTAAAAAAAATTTTCGAAAAAAATTTTTAAAAAAATTTTGAAAAAAAATTTTAAAAAAATTTTGAAAAAAAGTTTGAAAAAAATTTTCGAAAAAAAATTTTTTAAAAAATTTTCAAAAAAAATTTTCGTAAAAAATTTTGAAAAAAAATTTTGATAAAAATTTTGAAAAAAATTTTCGAAAAAAATTTTCGAAAAAAATTTTGAAAAAAAAATTTCAAAAAAAATTTTTAAAAAAAATTTTCGAAAAAAATTTTCGAAAAAAATCTTGAAAAAAAATTTTCGAAAAAAATTTTGAAAAAAATTTCGAAAAAAATTTCGAAAAAAATTTTCGAAAAAAATTTTCGAAAAAAATTTTGAAAAAAATTTTGAAAAAAAAATTTTCGAAAAAAAATTTTTAAAAAAATTTTCGAAAAAAAATTTTTAAAAAAATTTTCGAAAAAAAATTTTTAAAAAATTTTGAAAAAAATTTTGAAAAAAAAATTTCGAAAAAAATTTTTTAAAAAAATTTTCGAAAAAAATTTTCGAAAAAAATTTTGAAAAAAAATTTTCGAAAAAAATTTTCGAAAAAAATTTTGAAAAAAAAATTTCGAAAAAAATTTTGGAAAAATTTCGAAAAAAATTTTGGAAAAAAATTTTGAAAAAAATTTTCGAAAAAAATTTTCGAAAAAAATTTGGAAAAAATTTTCGAAAAAAATTTAAAAAAATAAATAAAAAAAAAATTTTGAAAAAAAATTTTCGAAAATAATTTTGAAAAAAATTTTTAAAAAAAATTTTCGAAAAAAATTTTTAAAAAAAATTTTCGAAAAAAATTTTTAAAAAAAATTTTCGAAAAAAATTTTCGAAAAAAATTTTGAAAAAAAATTTTGGAAAAAAATTTTGAAAAAAATTTCGAAAAAAATTTCGAAAAAAATTTTCGAAAAAAATTTTGAAAAAAATTTTGAAAAAAAATTTTCGAAAAAAAATTTAAAAAAAAATTTTCGAAAAAAAAATTTAAAAACATTTTTCGAATAAAAATTTTGAAAAAAATTTTCGAAAAAAATTTTCGAAAAAAATTTTCGAAAAAAATTTTCGAAAAAAATTTTTAAAAAATTTTCGAAAAAATTTTGAAAAAAAATTTAAAAAAAAATTTTGAAAAAAAATTTTCGAAAAAAATTTTGAAAAAAATTTTGAAAAAAATTTTGAAAAAAATTTTGATAAGAAAAAAATTAAAAAAAAAAATTTTTGAAAAAAATTTTCGAAAAATATTTTGAAAAAAAATTTTCGAAAAAAATTTTGAAAAAACTTTCGAAAAAAATTTCGAAAAAAATTTCGAAAAAAATTTTCGAAAAAAATTTTGAAAAAAATTTTGAAAAAACATTTTCAAAAAAAATTTTGAAAAAAATTTTCGAAAAAAATTTCGAAAAAAATTTTGAAAAGAAATTTTTGAAAAAAATTTTCGAAATAAATTTTCAAAAAATTTTTTAAAAAAACTTTCGAAAAAAATTTTCAAAAAAAATTTTTAAAAAAAATTTTCGAAAAAAATTTTCGAAAAATATTTTTAAAAGAAATTTTTGAAAAAAATTTTCGAAATAAATTTTCAAAAAATTTTTTAAAAAAACATTCGAAAAAAATTTTCAAAAAAAATTTTTAAAAAAAATTTTCGAAATAAATTTTCGAAAAAAATTTCGAAAAAAATTTTTAAAAAAATTTTGAAAAAAATTTTTGAAAAAAATTTTCGAAAAAAATTTTGAAAAAATTTTCGAAAAAAATTTTGAAAAAAAATTTTCGAAAAAAATTTTGAAAAAAAATTTTCAAAAAAAATTTTGAAAAAAAATTTTCGAAAAAATTTTGAAAAAAAATTTTCCAAAAAAATTTTCGAAAAAATTTTCGAAAAAAATTTCGAAAAAAATTTTGGAAAAATTTCGAAAAAAATTTTGGAAAAAAATTTTGAAAAAAATTTTCGAAAAAAATTTGGAAAAAATTTTCGAAAAAAATTTAAAAAAATAAATAAAAAAAAAATTTTGAAAAAAAATTTTCGAAAATAATTTTGAAAAAAATTTTTAAAAAAAATTTTCGAAAAAAATTTTTAAAAAAAATTTTCGAAAAAAATTTTCGAAAAAAATTTTGAAAAAAAATTTTGGAAAAAAATTTTGAAAAAAATTTCGATAAAAATTTCGAAAAAAATTTTCGAAAAAAATTTTGAAAAAAATTTGAAAAAAAATTTTCGAAAAAAAATTTAAAAAAAAATTTTCGAAAAAAAAATTTAAAAACATTTTTCGAATAAAAACTTTGAAAAAAATTTTGAAAAAAATTTTCGAAAAAAATTTTGAAAAAAATTTTCGAAAAAAATTTTCGAAAAAAATTTTTAAAAAATTTTCGAAAAAATTTTGAAAAAAAATTTAAAAAAAAATTTTGAAAAAAAATTTTCGAAAAAAATTTTGAAAAAAATTTTGAAAAAAATTTTGAAAAAAATTTTGATAAGAAAAAAATTTTAAAAAAAAATTTTTGAAAAAAATTTTCGAAAAACATTTTGAAAAAAAATTTTAAAAGAAATTTTTGAAAAAAATTTTCGAAATAAATTTTCAAAAAATTTTTTAAAAAAACATTCGAAAAAAATTTTCAAAAAAAATTTTTAAAAAAAATTTTCGAAATAAATTTTCGAAATAAATTTTCAAAAAATTTTTTAAAAAAACATTCGAAAAAAATTTTCAAAAAAAATTTTTAAAAAAAATTTTCGAAATAAATTTTCGAAAAAAATTTCGAAAAAAATTTTTAAAAAAATTTTGAAAAAAATTTTCTAAAAAAATTTTCGAAAAAAATTTTCGAAAAAAATTTTGAAAAAATTTTGAAAAAAAATTTTCGAAAAAAATTTTGAAAAAAAATTTTCGAAAAAAATTTTCGAAAAAAATTTTTAAAAGAAATTTTTGAAAAAAATTTTCGAAATAAATTTTCAAAAAATTTTTTAAAAAAACATTCGAAAAAAATTTTCAAAAAAAATTTTTAAAAAAAATTTTCGAAATAAATTTTCGAAAAAAATTTCGAAAAAAATTTTTAAAAAAATTTTGAAAAAAATTTTCTAAAAAAATTTTCGAAAAAAATTTTCGAAAAAAATTTTGAAAAAATTTTGAAAAAAAATTTTCGAAAAAAATTTTGAAAAAAAATTTTCGAAAAAAATTTTGAAAAAAAATTTTCAAAAAAAAATTTTGAAAAAAAATTTTCCAAAAAAATTTTCGAAAAAATTTTCGAAAAAAATTTTGAAAAAAATTTTTAAAAAAAATTTTCGAAAAAAATTTTTAAAAAAAATTTTCGAAAAAAATTTTGAAAAAAATTTCGAAAAAAATTTTGGAAAAAAATTTTCGAAAAAATTTTGAAAAAAATTTTGAAAAAAAATTTTCGAAAAAATTTTTAAAAAAATTTTGAAAAAAATTTTGAAAAAAAATTTTCGAAAAAAATTTTTTAAAAAATTTTCCAAAAAAATTTTCGAAAAAAATTTTGAAAAAAATTTTCGAAAAAAATTTTCGAATAAAATTTGGAAAAAATTTTCGAAAAAAATTTTGAAAAAAATTTTGAAAAAAATTTTCGAAAAAAACTTTCGAAAAAAATTTTTGAAAAAAATTTTGAAAAAAATTTTCTAGAAAAATTTTTAAAAAAAATTTAAAAAAAAAATTTTAAAAAAAAATTTTCGAAAAAAATTTTGAAAAAAAATTTTCGAAAAAAATTTTGAAAAAAAATTTTCGAAAAAAATTTTGAAAAAAATTTTGAAAAAATTTTGAAAAAAAATTTTCGAAAAAAATTTTCGAAAAAAATTTTGAAAAAAAATTTTTGAAAAAAATTTTGAAAAAAATTTTGAAAAACATTTCGAAAAAAATTTCGAAAAAAATTTCGAAAAAAATTTCGAAAAAAATTTTCGAAAAAAATTTTTAAAAAAAATTTTCGAAAAAAATTTTCGAAAAAAATTTTGAAAAAAAAATTTCGAAAAAAATTTTGGAAAAATTTCGAAAAAAATTTTGGAAAAAAATTTTGAAAAAAATTTTCGAAAAAAATTTTCGAAAAAAATTTGGAAAAAATTTTCGAAAAAAATTTAAAAAAATAAATAAAAAAAAAATTTTGAAAAAAAATTTTCGAAAATAATTTTGAAAAAAATTTTTAAAAAAAATTTTCGAAAAAAATTTTTAAAAAAAATTTTCGAAAAAAATTTTTAAAAAAAATTTTCGAAAAAAATTTTCGAAAAAAATTTTGAAAAAAAATTTTGGAAAAAAATTTTGAAAAAAATTTCGAAAAAAATTTCGAAAAAAATTTTCGAAAAAAATTTTGAAAAAAATTTTGAAAAAAAATTTTCGAAAAAAAATTTAAAAAAAAATTTTCGAAAAAAAAATTTAAAAACATTTTTCGAATAAAAATTTTGAAAAAAATTTTCGAAAAAAATTTTCGAAAAAAATTTTCGAAAAAAATTTTCGAAAAAAATTTTTAAAAAATTTTCGAAAAAATTTTGAAAAAAAATTTAAAAAAAAATTTTGAAAAAAAATTTTCGAAAAAAATTTTGAAAAAAATTTTGAAAAAAAATTTGAAAAAAATTTTGATAAGAAAAAAATTAAAAAAAAAAATTTTTGAAAAAAATTTTCGAAAAATATTTTGAAAAAAAATTTTCGAAAAAAATTTTGAAAAAACTTTCGAAAAAAATTTCGAAAAAAATTTCGAAAAAAATTTTCGAAAAAAATTTTGAAAAAAATTTTGAAAAAACATTTTCAAAAAAAATTTTGAAAAAAATTTTCGAAAAAAATTTCGAAAAAAATTTTGAAAAGAAATTTTTGAAAAAAATTTTCGAAATAAATTTTCAAAAAATTTTTTAAAAAAACTTTCGAAAAAAATTTTCAAAAAAAATTTTTAAAAAAAATTTTCGAAAAAAATTTTCGAAAAATATTTTTAAAAGAAATTTTTGAAAAAAATTTTCTAAATAAATTTTCAAAAAATTTTTTAAAAAAACATTCGAAAAAAATTTTCAAAAAAAATTTTTAAAAAAAATTTTCGAAATAAATTTTCGAAAAAAATTTCGAAAAAAATTTTTAAAAAAATTTTGAAAAAAATTTTCGAAAAAAATTTTCGAAAAAAATTTTGAAAAAATTTTCGAAAAAAATTTTGAAAAAAAATTTTCGAAAAAAATTTTGAAAAAAAATTTTCAAAAAAAATTTTGAAAAAAAATTTTCCAAAAAAATTTTCGAAAAAATTTTGAAAAAAAATTTTCCAAAAAAATTTTCGAAAAAATTTTCGAAAAAAATTTCGAAAAAAATTTTGGAAAAATTTCGAAAAAAATTTTGGAAAAAAATTTTGAAAAAAATTTTCGAAAAAAATTTGGAAAAAATTTTCGAAAAAAATTTAAAAAAATAAATAAAAAAAAAATTTTGAAAAAAAATTTTCGAAAATAATTTTGAAAAAAATTTTTAAAAAAAATTTTCGAAAAAAATTTTTAAAAAAAATTTTCGAAAAAAATTTTCGAAAAAAATTTTGAAAAAAAATTTTGGAAAAAAATTTTGAAAAAAATTTCGATAAAAATTTCGAAAAAAATTTTCGAAAAAAATTTTGAAAAAAATTTTGAAAAAAAATTTTCGAAAAAAAATTTAAAAAAAAATTTTCGAAAAAAAAATTTAAAAACATTTTTCGAATAAAAACTTTGAAAAAAATTTTGAAAAAAATTTTCGAAAAAAATTTTGAAAAAAATTTTCGAAAAAAATTTTCGAAAAAAATTTTTAAAAAATTTTCGAAAAAATTTTGAAAAAAAATTTAAAAAAAAATTTTGAAAAAAAATTTTCGAAAAAAATTTTGAAAAAAATTTTGAAAAAAATTTTGAAAAAAATTTTGATAAGAAAAAAATTTAAAAAAAAAATTTTTGAAAAAAATTTTCGAAAAACATTTTGAAAAAAAATTTTCGAAAAAAATTTTGAAAAAACTTTCGAAAAAAATTTCGAAAAAAATTTCGAAAAAAATTTTCGAAAAAAATTTTGAAAAAAATTTTGAAAAAACATTTTCAAAAAAAATTTTGAAAAAAATTTTCGAAAAAAATTTCGAAAAAAATTTTGAAAAGAAATTTTTGGAAAAAATTTTCGAAATAAATTTTCAAAAAATTTTTTAAAAAAACTTTCGAAAAAAATTTTCAAAAAAATTTTTAAAAAAAATTTTCGAAAAAAATTTTCGAAAAAAATTTTTAAAGAAATTTTTGAAAAAAATTTTCGAAATAAATTTTCAAAAAATTTTTTAAAAAAACATTCGAAAAAAATTTTCAAAAAAAATTTTTAAAAAAAATTTTCGAAATAAATTTTCGAAAAAAATTTCGAAAAAAATTTTTAAAAAAATTTTGAAAAAAATTTTCTAAAAAAATTTTCGAAAAAAATTTTCGAAAAAAATTTTGAAAAAATTTTGAAAAAAAATTTTCGAAAAAAATTTTGAAAAAAAATTTTCGAAAAAAATTTTGAAAAAAAATTTTCAAAAAAAAATTTTGAAAAAAAATTTTCCAAAAAAATTTTCGAAAAAATTTTCGAAAAAAATTTTGAAAAAAATTTTTAAAAAAAATTTTCGAAAAAAATTTTTAAAAAAAATTTTCGAAAAAAATTTTGAAAAAAATTTCGAAAAAAATTTTGGAAAAAAATTTTCGAAAAAATTTTGAAAAAAATTTTGAAAAAAAATTTTCGAAAAAATTTTTAAAAAAATTTTGAAAAAAATTTTGAAAAAAAATTTTCGAAAAAAATTTTTTAAAAAATTTTCCAAAAAAATTTTCGAAAAAAATTTTGAAAAAAATTTTCGAAAAAAATTTTCGAAAAAAATTTGGAAAAAATTTTCGAAAAAAATTTTGAAAAAAATTTTGAAAAAAATTTTCGAAAAAAACTTTCGAAAAAAATTTTTGAAAAAAATTTTGAAAAAAATTTTCTAGAAAAATTTTTAAAAAAAATTTAAAAAAAAAATTTAAAAAAAAAATTTTCGAAAAAAATTTTGAAAAAAAATTTTCGAAAAAAATTTTGAAAAAAAATTTTCGAAAAAAATTTTGAAAAAAATTTTGAAAAAAATTTTGAAAAAAAATTTTCGAAAAAAATTTTCGAAAAAAATTTTGAAAAAAAATTTTTGAAAAAAATTTTGAAAAAAATTTTGAAAAACATTTCGAAAAAAATTTCGAAAAAAATTTCGAAAAAAATTTTCGAAAAAAATTTTGAAAAATATTTTGAAAAATAATTTTCGAAAAAAATTTTCGAAAAAAATTTTTAAAAAAATTTTCGAAAAAAATTTTTAAAAAAATTTTCGAAAAAAATTTTTAAAAAAAATTTTCAAAAAAAATTTTGAAAAAAAATTTTGAAAAAAAATTTTCGAAAACAATTTTCGAAAAAAATTTTGAAAAAAAATTTTCGAAAAAAATTTGGAAAAAATTTTGAAAAAAATTTTGAAAAAAATTTTCGAAAAAAATTTTCGAAAACAATTTTCGAAAAAAATTTTTAAAAAAAATTTTGAAAAAAATTTTCGAAAAAAGTGAAAAAAAATTTTCAAAAAAAATTTAAAAAAAAAACATTTTCGAAAAAAATTTTTTAAAAAAATTTTTTTAAAAAATTTTGAAAAAAATTTCGAAAAAAATTTAGAAAAAAATTTTCAAAAAAAATTTTGAAAAAAATTAAAAAAAAAAAATTTTCGAAAAAAATTTTGAAAAAAATTTTGAAAAAAAATTTTCGAAAAAAATTTTGAAAAAAAATTTTCGAAAAAAATTTGGAAAACATTTTCGGAAAAAATTTTGAAAAAAATTTTTAAAAAAAATTTTCGAAAAAAATTTTCGAAAAAAATTTTGAAAAAAATTTTGAAAAAAATTTCGAAAAAAATTTCGAAAAAAATTTTCAAAAAAAATTTTGAAAAAAATTTTGAAAAAAAATTTTCGAAAAAAATTTTGAAAAAAAATTTTCGAAAAAAATTTTCGAAAAAAATTTTCGAAAAAAATTTTGAAAAAAATTTTTGAAAAAAATTTTGAAAAAAAATTTTCAAAAAAAATTTAAAAAAAAATTTTCGAAAAAGTTTTGAAAAAAAATTTTTGAAAAAATTTTCAAAAAAATTTTCGAATAAAATTTTGAAAAGAAATTTTCGAAAAAATTTTGAAAAAAAGTTTTCCAAAAAAAGTTTGAAAAGAAATTTCCAAAAAAATTTTTAAAAAAAATTTTCGAAAAAAAATTTTAAAAAACATTTTCGAAAAAAATTTACGAAAAAAATTTTTAAAAAAAATTTTCGAAAAAAATTTTGAAAAAAATTTTCGAAAAAAAATTTGAAAAAAATTTTCGAAAAAAATTTTGAAAAAAATTTTGAAAAAAAAACTTTCGAAAAATTTTTTTTTTTTTAATTTCCGAAAAAACTTTTTAAAAAAAATTTTCGAAAAAAATTTTGACAAAACATTTTTAAAAAAAAATTTTAAAAAAAATTTCGAAAAAAATTTCTAAAAAAGTTTCGAAAAAATTTTGAAAAAAAATTTTAAAAAAAATTTTCAAAAAAAATTTTTAAAAAAATTTTGAAAAAAATTTTGAAAAAAAATGTTCGAAAAAAATTTTTTTAAAAATTTTCCAAAAATATTTTGAAAAAAATTTTGGAAAAAAATTTTGAAAAAAAATTTTCAAAAAAAATTTTTAAAAAAAATTTTCGAAAAAATTTTAGAAAAAAATTTTGAAAAAAATTTTCGAAAAAAATTTTGAAAAAAATTTTGAAAAAAATTTTCGAAAAAAATTTTCGAAAACAATTTTTGAAAAAAATTTTTAAAAAAAATTTTGAAAAAAATTTTCGAAAAAAATTTTTAAAAAAAATTTAAAAAAAAAATTTTAAAAAACATTTTCGAAAAAAATTTCAGAAAAAAATTCATAAAAAAAATTTTCGAAAAAAATTTTGAAAAAAAATTTTCGAAAAAAATTTTGAAAAAAATTTCGAAAAAAATTTTTTAAAAAAATTTTCGAAAAAAATTTTCGAAAAAAATTTTGAAAAAAATTTTGAAAAAAATTTCGAAAAAAATTTCGAAAAAAATTTCGAAAAAAATTTTCAAAAAAAATTTTGAAAAAAATTTTGAAAAAAAATTTTCGAAAAAAATTTTGAAAAAAAATTTTCGAAAAAAATTTTGAAAAAAAATTTTCGAAAAATATTTTCGAAAAAAATTTTTAAAAAAAATTTTCGAAAAAAATTTTGAAAAAAATTATCGAAAAAAAATTTGAAAAAAATTTTCGAAAAAAATTTTGAAAAAAATTTTGAAAAAAAAACTTACGAAAAAATTTTTTTTTTAAATTTCCGAAAAAACTTTTTAAAAAAAATTTTCGAAAAAAATTTTGAAAAAAATTTTCGAAAAAAAATTTTAAAAAAAATTTCGAAAAAAATTTCTAAAAAAGTTTCGAAAAAATTTTGAAAAAAAATTTTAAAAAAAATTTTCGAAAAACATTTTTTAAAAAATTTTGAAAAAAATTTTAAAAAAATTTTGAAAAAATTTCGAAAAAAAATATTCGAAAAAAATTTTGAAAAAAAATTTTCGAAAAAAAGTTTGAAAAAAATTTTGGAAAAAAATTTTGAAAAAAATTTTGAAAAAATTTTCGAAAAAAATTTTCGAAAAAAATTTGGAAAAAATTTTCGAAAAAAATTTTGAAAAAAATTTTGAAAAAAATTTTCGAAAAAAACTTTCGAAAAAAATTTTTAAAAAAAATTTTGAAAAAAATTTTCGAGAAAAATTTTTAAAAAAAAATTTTAAAAAAAAATTTTAAAAAAAAATTTTCGAAAAAAATTTTGAAAAAAAATTTTCGAAAAAAATTTTTAAAAAAAATTTTCGAAAAAAATTTTCGAAAAAAATTTTCGAAAAAAATTTTGAAAAAAAATTTTCGAAAAAAATTTTGAAAAAATTTTTTTAAAAAAATTTTCGAAAAAAATTAAAAAAAAAAATTTTGAAAAAAATTTCGAAAAAAATTTAGAAAAAAATTTTCAAAAAAAATTTTGAAAAAAATTTTAAAAAAAAATTTTCGAAAAAAATTTTGAAAAAAATTTTGAAAAAAAATTTTCGAAAAAAATTTTGAAAAAAAATTTTCCAAAAAAATTTTCGAAAAAAATTTGGAAAACATTTTCGGAAAAAATTTTGAAAAAAATTTTTAAAAAAAATTTTCGAAAAAAATTTTAGAAAAAAATTTTGAAAAAAATTTTGAAAAAAATTTCGAAAAAAATTTCGAAAAAAATTTTCAAAAAAAATTTTGAAAAAAATTTTGAAAAAAAATTTTCGAAAAAAATTTTGAAAAAAAATTTTCGAAAAAAATTTTCGAAAAAAATTTTCGAAAAAAATTTTGAAAAAAATTTTTGAAAAAAATTTTGAAAAAAAATTTTCAAAAAAAATTTAAAAAAAAATTTTCGAAAAAGTTTTGAAAAAAAATTTTTGAAAAAATTTTCAAAAAAATTTTCGAATAAAATTTTGAAAAGAAATTTTCGAAAAAATTTTGAAAAAAAGTTTTCCAAAAAAAGTTTGAAAAGAAATTTCCAAAAAAATTTTTAAAAAAAATTTTCGAAAAAAAATTTTAAAAAACATTTTCGAAAAAAATTTACGAAAAAAATTTTTAAAAAAAATTTTCGAAAAAAATTTTGAAAAAAATTTTCGAAAAAAAATTTGAAAAAAATTTTCGAAAAAAATTTTGAAAAAAATTTTAAAAAAAAAACTTTCGAAAAATTTTTTTTTTTTTAATTTCCGAAAAAACTTTTTAAAAAAAATTTTCGAAAAAAATTTTGACAAAACATTTAAAAAAAAAAATTTTAAAAAAAATTTCGAAAAAAATTTCTAAAAAAGTTTCGAAAAAATTTTGAAAAAAAATTTTAAAAAAAATTTTCAAAAAAAATTTTTAAAAAAATTTTGAAAAAAATTTTGAAAAAAAATGTTCGAAAAAAATTTTTTTAAAAATTTTCCAAAAATATTTTGAAAAAAATTTTGGAAAAAAATTTTGAAAAAAAATTTTCAAAAAAAATTTTTAAAAAAAATTTTCGAAAAAAATTTTAGAAAAAAATTTTGAAAAAAATTTTCGAAAAAAATTTTGAAAAAAATTTTGAAAAAAATTTTCGAAAAAAATTTTCGAAAACAATTTTTGAAAAAAATTTTTAAAAAAAATTTTGAAAAAAATTTTCGAAAAAAATTTTTAAAAAAAATTTAAAAAAAAAATTTTAAAAAACATTTTCGAAAAAAATTTCAGAAAAAAATTCATAAAAAAAATTTTCGAAAAAAATTTTGAAAAAAAATTTTCGAAAAAAATTTTGAAAAAAATTTCGAAAAAAATTTTTTAAAAAAATTTTCGAAAAAAATTTTCGAAAAAAATTTTGAAAAAAATTTTGAAAAAAATTTCGAAAAAAATTTCGAAAAAAATTTCGAAAAAAATTTTCAAAAAAAATTTTGAAAAAAATTTTGAAAAAAAATTTTCGAAAAAAATTTTGAAAAAAAATTTTCGAAAAAAATTTTGAAAAAAAATTTTCGAAAAATATTTTCGAAAAAAATTTTTAAAAAAAATTTTCGAAAAAAATTTTGAAAAAAATTATCGAAAAAAAATTTGAAAAAAATTTTCGAAAAAAATTTTGAAAAAAATTTTGAAAAAAAAACTTACGAAAAAATTTTTTTTTTAAATTTCCGAAAAAACTTTTTAAAAAAAATTTTCGAAAAAAATTTTGAAAAAAATTTTCGAAAAAAAATTTTAAAAAAAATTTCGAAAAAAATTTCTAAAAAAGTTTCGAAAAAATTTTGAAAAAAAATTTTAAAAAAAATTTTCGAAAAACATTTTTTAAAAAATTTTGAAAAAAATTTTAAAAAAATTTTGAAAAAATTTCGAAAAAAAATATTCGAAAAAAATTTTGAAAAAAAATTTTCGAAAAAAAGTTTGAAAAAAATTTTGGAAAAAAATTTTGAAAAAAATTTTGAAAAAATTTTCGAAAAAAATTTTCGAAAAAAATTTGGAAAAAATTTTCGAAAAAAATTTTGAAAAAAATTTTGAAAAAAATTTTCGAAAAAAACTTTCGAAAAAAATTTTTAAAAAAAATTTTGAAAAAAATTTTCGAGAAAAATTTTTAAAAAAAAATTTTAAAAAAAAATTTTAAAAAAAAATTTTCGAAAAAAATTTTGAAAAAAAATTTTCGAAAAAAATTTTTAAAAAAAATTTTCGAAAAAAATTTTCGAAAAAAATTTTCGAAAAAAATTTTGAAAAAAAATTTTCGAAAAAAATTTTGAAAAAATTTTTTTAAAAAAATTTTCGAAAAAAATAAAAAAAAAAAATTTTGAAAAAAATTTCGAAAAAAATTTAGAAAAAAATTTTCAAAAAAAATTTTGAAAAAAATTTTAAAAAAAAATTTTCGAAAAAAATTTTGAAAAAAATTTTGAAAAAAAATTTTCGAAAAAAATTTTGAAAAAAAATTTTCCAAAAAAATTTTCGAAAAAAATTTGGAAAACATTTTCGGAAAAAATTTTGAAAAAAATTTTCAAAAAAAATTTTCGAAAAAAATTTTCGAAAAAAATTTTGAAAAAAATTTTGAAAAAAATTTCGAAAAAAATTTCGAAAAAAATTTTCAAAAAAAATTTTCGAAAAAAATTTTGAAAAAAAATTTTCGAAAAAAATTTTGAAAAAAATTTTTGAAAAAAATTTTGAAAAATAATTTTCAAAAAAAATTTAAAAAAAAATTTTCGAAAAAGTTTTGAAAAAAAATTTTTGAAAAAATTTTCAAAAAAATTTTCGAATAAAATTTTGAAAAGAAATTTTCGAAAAAATTTTGAAAAAAAGTTTTCCAAAAAAAGTTTGAAAAAAAATTTCGAAAAAAATTTTTAAAAAAAATTTTCGAAAAAAAATTTTAAAAAACATTTTCGAAAAAAATTTTCGAAAAAAATTTTTAAAAAAAATTTTCGAAAAAAATTTTGAAAAAAATTTTCGAAAAAAAATTTGAAAAAAATTTTCGAAAAAAATTTTGAAAAAAATTTTGAAAAAAAAACTTACGAAAAAATTTTTTTTTTTAAATTTCCGAAAAAACTTTTTAAAAAAAATTTTCGAAAAAAATTTTGAAAGAAATTTAAAAAAAAAAATTTTAAAAAAAATTTCGAAAAAAATTTCTAAAAAAGTTTCGAAAAAATTTTGAAAAAAAATTTTAAAAAAAATTTTCGAAAAAAATTTTTAAAAAAATTTTGAAAAAAATTTTGAAAAAAAATGTTCGAAAAAAATTTTTTTTAAAATTTTCCAAAAATATTTTGAAAAAAATTTTGGAAAAAAATTTTGAAAAAAAATTTTCAAAAAAAATTTTTAAAAAAAATTTTCGAAAAAAATTTTAGAAAAAAATTTTGAAAAAAATTTTCGAAAAAAATTTTGAAAAAAATTTTGAAAAAAATTTTCGAAAAAAATTTTCGAAAACAATTTTTGAAAAAAATTTTTAAAAAAAATTTTGAAAAAAATTTTCGAAAAAAATTTTTTAAAAAAATTTAAAAAAAAAATTTTAAAAAACATTTTCGAAAAAAATTTCAGAAAAAAATTCATAAAAACAATTTTCGAAAAAAATTTTGAAAAAAAATTTTCGAAAAAAATTTTGAAAAAAATTTCGAAAAAAATTTTTTAAAAAAATTTTCGAAAAAAATTTTGAAAAAAAATTTTCGAAAAAAATATTCGCAAAAAATTTTGAAAAAAAATTTTCTTAAAAAATTTTGAAAAAAAATTTTGAAAAAAATTTTGAAAAAAATTTTCGAAAAAAATTTTGAAAAAAAAATTTCAAAAAAAATTTTTAAAAAAAATTTTCGAAAAAAATTTTCGAAAAAAGTCTTGAAAAAAAATTTTCGAAAAAAATTTTGAAAGAAATTTTGAAAAACATTTCGAAAAAAATTTCGAAAAAAATTTTCGAAAAAACTTTTGAAAAAAATTTTGAAAAAAAATTTTCGAAAAAAAATTTTAAAAAAAATTTTCGAAAAAAAATTTTTAAAAAATTTTGAAAAAAAAATTTCGAAAAAAATTTTTTAAAAAAATTTTTGAAAAAAATTTTCGAAAAAAATTTTGAAAAAAATTTTTCGAATAAAAATTTTGAAAAAAATTTTGAAAAAAATTTTCGAAAAACATTTTCGAAAAAAATTTTTAAAACATTTTCGAAAAAAATTTTGAAAAAAAATTTGAAAAAAAAAAATGTGAAAAAAAATTTTCGAAAAGAATTTTGAAAAAAATTTTGAAAAGAAAAAAATTAAAAAAAAAATTTTCGAAAAAAATTTTCGAAAAAAATTTTGAAAAAAAATTTTCGAAAAAAATTTTGAAAAAACTTTCGAAAAAAATTTCGAAAAACATTTCGAAAAAAATTTTCGAAAAAATTTTGAAAAAAATTTTGAAAAAGAAATTTCGAAAAAAATTTTGAAAAAAAATTTTCGAAAAAAAGTTTCAAAAAAATTTTGGAAAAAAATTTTGAAAAAAATTTTGAAAAAAATTTTCGAAAAAAATTTTCGAAAAAAATTTGGAAAAAATTTTCGAAAAAAATTTTGAAAAAAATTTTGAAAAAAATTTTCGAAAAAAACTTTCGAAAAAAATTTAGAAAAAAATTTTCAAAAAAAATTTTGAAAAAAATTTAAAAAAAAAATTTTCGAAAAAAATTTTGAAAAAAATTTTGAAAAAAAATTTTCGAAAAAAATTTTGAAAAAAAATTTTCGAAAAAAATTTGGAAAACATTTTCGGAAAAAATTTTGAAAAAAATTTTTAAAAAAAATTTTCGAAAAACATTTTCGAAAAAAATTTTGAAAAAAATTTTGAAAAAAATTTCGAAAAAAATTTCGAAAAAAATTTCGAAAAAAATTTTCAAAAAAAATTTTGAAAAAAATTTTGAAAAAAAATTTTCGAAAAAAATTTTGAAAAAAAATTTTCGAAAAAATTTTGAAAAAAAATTTTCGAAAAATATTTTCGAAAAAAATTTTTAAAAAAAATTTTCGAAAAAAATTTTGAAAAAAATTATCGAAAAAAAATTTGAAAAAAATTTTCGAAAAAAATTTTGAAAAAAATTTTGAAAAAAAAACTGACGAAAAAAATTTTTTTTTAAATTTCCAAAAAAACTTTTTAAAAAAAATTTTCGAAAAAAATTTTGAAAAAAATTTTCGAAAAAAAATTTAAAAAAAAATTTCGAAAAAAATTTCTAAAAAAGTTTCGAAAAAATTTTGAAAAAAAATTTTAAAAAAAATTTTCGAAAAACATTTTTTAAAAAATTTTGAAAAAAATTTTAAAAAAATTTTGAAAAAATTTCGAAAAAAAATATTCGAAAAAAATTTTGAAAAAAAATTTTCGAAAAAAAGTTTGAAAAAAATTTTGGAAAAAAATTTTGAAAAAAATTTTGAAAAAAATTTTCGAAAAAAATTTTCGAAAAAAATTTGGAAAAAATTTTCGAAAAAAATTTTGAAAAAAATTTTGAAAAAAAATTTTCGAAAAAAATTTTGAAAAAAAATTTTCGAAAAAAATTTTCGAAAAAAATTTTCGAAAAAAATTTTGAAAAAAATTTTTGAAAAAAATTTTGAAAAAAAATTTTCAAAAAAAATTAAAAAAAAAAATTTCGAAAAAGTTTTGAAAAAAAATTTTTGAAAAAATTTTCAAAAATATTTTCGAATAAAATTTTGAAAAGAAATTTTCGAAAAAATTTTGAAAAAAAGTTTTCCAAAAAAAGTTTGAAAAGAAATTTCCAAAAAAATTTTTAAAAAAAATTTTCGAAAAAAAATTTTAAAAAACATTTTCGAAAAAAATTTTCGAAAAAAATTTTTAAAAAAAATTTTCGAAAAAAATTTTGAAAAAAATTTTCGAAAAAAAATTTGAAAAAAATTTTCGAAAAAAATTTTGAAAAAAATTTTGAAAAAAAAACTTACGAAAAAATTTTTTTTTTTTAATTTCCGAAAAAACTTTTTAAAAAAAATTTTCGAAAAAAATTTTGACAAAAAATTTAAAAAAAAAAATTTTTAAAAAAATTTCGAAAAAAATTTCTAAAAAAGTTTCGAAAAAATTTTGAAAAAAAATTTTAAAAAAAATTTTCAAAAAAAAATTTTAAAAAAATTTTGAAAAAAATTTTGAAAAAAAATGTTCGAAAAAAATTTTTTTAAAAATTTTCCAAAAATATTTTGAAAAAAATTTTGGAAAAAAATTTTGAAAAAAAATTTTCAAAAAAAATTTTTAAAAAAAATTTTCGAAAAAAATTTAAAAAAAAAATTTTGAAAAAAATTTTCGAAAAAAATTTTGAAAAAAATTTTGAAAAAAATTTTCGAAAAAAATTTTCGAAAACAATTTTTGAAAAAAATTTTTAAAAAAAATTTTGAAAAAAATTTTCGAAAAAAATTTTTAAAAAAAATTTAAAAAAAAAATTTTAAAAAACATTTTCGAAAAAAATTTCAGAAAAAAATTCATAAAAAAAATTTTCGAAAAAAATTTTGAAAAAACATTTTCGAAAAAATTTTTGAAAAAAATTTCGAAAAAAATTTTTTAAAAAAATTTTCGAAAAAAATTTTCGAAAAAAATTTTGAAAAAACTTTTGAAAAAAATTTCGAAAAAAATTTCGAAAAAAATTTCGAAAAAAATTTTCAAAAAAAATTTTGAAAAAAATTTTGAAAAAAAATTTTCGAAAAAAATTTTGAAAAAAAATTTTCGAAAAAAATTTTGAAAAAAAATTTTCGAAAAATATTTTCGAAAAAAATTTTTAAAAAAAATTTTCGAAAAAAATTTTGAAAAAAATTATCGAAAAAAAATTTGAAAAAAATTTTCGAAAAAAATTTTGAAAAAAATTTTGAAAAAAAAACTTACGAAAAAAATTTTTTTTTTAATTTCCGAAATAACTTTTTTAAAAAAATTTTCGAAAAAAATTTTGAAAAAAATTTTCGAAAAAAAATTTTAAAAAAAATTTCGAAAAAAATTTCTAAAAAAGTTTCGAAAAAATTTTGAAAAAAAATTTTAAAAAAAATTTTCGAAAAACATTTTTTAAAAAATTTTGAAAAAAATTTTTAAAAAATTTTGAAAAAATTTCGAAAAAAAATATTCGAAAAAAATTTTGAAAAAAAATTTTCGAAAAAAGTTTGAAAAAAATTTTGGAAAAAAATTTTGAAAAAAATTTTGAAAAAATTTTCGAAAAAAATTTTCGAAAAAAATTTGGAAAAAATTTTCGAAAAAAATTTTGAAAAAAATTTTGAAAAAAATTTTCGAAAAAAACTTTCGAAAAAAATTTTTAAAAAAAATTTTCGAGAAAAATTTTTAAAAAAAAATTTAAAAAAAAAATTTTAAAAAAAAATTTTCGAAAAAAATTTTGAAAAAAAATTTTCGAAAAAAATTTTGAAAAAAAATTTTCGAAAAAAATTTTGAAAAAAATTTTGAAAAAAATTTTTAAAAAAAATTTTCGAAAAAAATTTTCGAAAAAAATTTTGAAAAAAAATTTTCGAAAAAAATTTTGAAAAAAATTTTGAAAAACATTTCGAAAAAAATTTCGAAAAAAATTTCGAAAAAAATTTTCGAAAAAAATTTTGAAAAAAATTTTGAAAGAAAATTTTCGAAAAAAATTTTGAAAAAAATTTTGAAAAAAATTTTCGAAAAATATTTTCGAAAAAAATTTTCGAAAAAAATTTTTGAAAAAAATTTTTAAAAAAATTTTCGAAAAAAATTTTTAAAAAAAATTTTCAAAAAAAATTTTGAAAAAAAATTTTTTAAAAAAATTTTCGATAAAAATTTTGAAAAAATTTTGGAAAAAATTTTCGAAAAAAATTTTCCAAAAAATTTTCCAAAAAATTTTCGACAAAAATTTTGAAAAAAAATTTTCGAAAAAAATTTTTAAAAAAAATTTTCGAAAAAAATTTTCGAAAAAAATTTTCGAAAAAAATTTTGAAAAAAAATTTTCGAAAAAAATTTTGAAAAAATTTTTTAAAAAAAATTTTCGAAAAAAATTAAAAAAAAAAATTTTGAAAAAAATTTCGAAAAAAATTTAGAAAAAAATTTTCAAAAAAAATTTTGAAAAAAATTTAAAAAAAAAAATTTTCGAAAAAAATTTTGAAAAAAATTTTGAAAAAAAATTTTCGAAAAAAATTTTGAAAAAAAATTTTCCAAAAAAATTTTCGAAAAAAATTTGGAAAACATTTTCGGAAAAAATTTTGAAAAAAATTTTTAAAAAAAATTTTCGAAAAAAATTTTCGAAAAAAATTTTGAAAAAAATTTTGAAAAAAATTTCGAAAAAAATTTCGAAAAAAATTTTCAAAAAAAATTTTCGAAAAAAATTTTGAAAAAAAATTTTCGAAAAAAATTTTGAAAAAAATTTTTGAAAAAAATTTTGAAAAAAAATTTTCAAAAAAAATTTAAAAAAAAATTTTCGAAAAAGTTTTGAAAAAAAATTTTTGAAAAAATTTTCAAAAAAATTTTCGAATAAAATTTTGAAAAGAAATTTTCGAAAAAATTTTGAAAAAAAGTTTTCCAAAAAAAGTTTGAAAAAAAATTTCGAAAAAAATTTTTAAAAAAAATTTTCGAAAAAAAATTTTAAAAAACATTTTCGAAAAAAATTTTCGAAAAAAATTTTTAAAAAAAATTTTCGAAAAAAATTTTGAAAAAAATTTTCGAAAAAAAATTTGAAAAAAATTTTCGAAAAAAATTTTGAAAAAAATTTTGAAAAAAAAACTTACGAAAAAATTTTTTTTTTTTAATTTCCGAAAAAACTTTTTAAAAAAAATTTTCGAAAAAAATTTTGAAAGAAATTTAAAAAAAAAAATTTTAAAAAAAATTTCGAAAAAAATTTCTAAAAAAGTTTCGAAAAAATTTTGAAAAAAAATTTTAAAAAAAAAAAACGAAAAAAATTTTTAAAAAAATTTTGAAAAAAATTTTCGAAAAAAATTTTCGAAAACAATTTTTGAAAAAAATTTTTAAAAAAAATTTTGAAAAAAATTTTCGAAAAAGATTTTTTAAAAAAATTTAAAAAAAAAATTTTAAAAAACATTTTCGAAAAAAATTTCAGAAAAAAATTCATAAAAACAATTTTCGAAAAAAATTTTGAAAAAAAATTTTCGAAAAAAATTTTGAAAAAAATTTCGAAAAAAATTTTTTAAAAAAATTTTCGAAAAAAATTTTGAAAAAAAATTTTCGAAAAAAATATTCGCAAAAAATTTTGAAAAAAAATTTTCGTAAAAAATTTTGAAAAAAAATTTTGAAAAAAATTTTGAAAAAAATTTTCGAAAAAAATTTTGAAAAAAAAATTTCAAAAAAAATTTTTAAAAAAAATTTTTAAAAAAAATTTTCGAAAAAAATTTTCGAAAAATTCTTGAAAAAAAATTTTCGAAAAAAATTTTGAAAGAAATTTTGAAAAACATTTCGAAAAAAATTTCGAAAAAAATTTTCGAAAAAAATTTTGAAAAAAATTTTGAAAAAAAATTTTCGAAAAAAAATTTTAAAAAAAATTTTCGAAAAAAAATTTTTAAAAAATTTTGAAAAAAAAATTTCGAAAAAAATTTTTGAAAAAAATTTTCGAATAAAATTTTGAAAAAAATTTTTCGAATAAAAATTTTGAAAAAAATTTTGAAAAAAATTTTCGAAAAACATTTTCGAAAAAAATTTTTAAAAAATTTTCGAAAAAAATTTTGAAAAAAAATTTGAAAAAAAAAAATGTGAAAAAAAATTTTCGAAAAGAATTTTGAAAAAACTTTTGAAAAGAAAAAAATTTTAAAAAAAAATTTTCGAAAAAAATTTTCGAAAAAAATTTTGAAAAAATATTTTCGAAAAAAATTTTGAAAAAACTTTCGAAAAAAATTTCGAAAAACATTTCGAAAAAAATTTTCGAAAAAATTTTGAAAAAAATTTTGAAAAAGAAATTTCGAAAAAAATTTTGAAAAAAATTTTGAAAAAAATTTTCGAAAAAAATTTTCGAAAAAAATTTTTGAAAAAAATTTTGAAAAAAATTTTGAAAAAAAAATTCGAAAAAAATTTCGAAAAAAATTTTGAAAGAAATTTAGAAAAAAATTTTTATCGAAAATTTTTTTTCAAAATTTTTTTCAAAATTTTTTTCGAAAATTTTTTTTCAAAATTTTTTTCAAATTTTTTTTTGAAATTTTTTTCGAAATTTTTTTCGAAATTTTTTTCAAAATTTTTTTTAAAATTTTTTTTTAAAAATTTTTTTCGAAAATTGTTTTCGAAAATTTTTTTCGAAAATTTTTTTCAAAATTTTTTTCAAAATTTTTTCCAAATTTTTTTCGAAAATTTTTTTCGAAAATTTTTTTTCAAAATTTTTTTCGAAAATTGTTTTCGAAAATTTTTTTTCAAAATTTTTTTAGAAAATTTTTTCGAAAATTTTTTTTAAAATTTTTTTTTGAAATTTTTTTTCAAAATTTTTTTTGGAAAATTTTCTTTTCAAAATTTTTTTCGATAATTTTTTTTGAAATTTTTTTAAAAATTTTTTTCAAAATTTTTTTCGAAAATTTTTTTTCAAAATTTTTTTCAAAAATTTTATACAAAAATTTTATTTGAAAATTTTTTTTGAAAATTTTTTTTCAAAATTTTTTTCAAAATTTTTTTTGAAAATTTTTTTCGAAAATTTTTTTCCAAAATTTTTTTCGAAATTTTTTTCAAAATTTTTTTCGAAAATTTTTTTTCAAAATTTTTTTTCAAAATTTTTTTCAAAATTTTTTTCGAAAATTTTTTTCGAAATTTTTTTCGAAATTTTCTTCGAAATTTTTTTCAAAATTTTTTTCAAAATTTTTTCGAAAATTTTTTTACAAAATTTTTTTCGAAAATTTTTTTCGAAAATTTTTTTTAAAAATTTTTTTCAAAATTTTTTTCGAAAATTTTTTTTCAAAATTTTTTTTTTAATTTTTTTTTAAAAATTTATTTCGAAAATTTTTTCCAAATTTTTTTCGAAAATTTTTTTTCAAAATTTTTTTCGAAAATTTTTTTTAAAAATTTTTTTCGAAAATTTTTTTGGAAAATTTTTTAAAAAATTTTTTTCAAAATTTTTTTCCAAAATTTTTTAAAAAATTTTTTTCAAAAATTTTTTTCCAAAATTTTTTTAAAAATCTTTTAAAAAATTTTTTTCGAAAAATTTTTTTCGAAAATTTTTTTTCGAAAATTTTTTTTCAAAATTTTTTTCAAAATTTTTTCGAAACTTTTTTCGAAATTTTTTTCGAAATTTTTTTCAAAATTTTTTTCAAAATTTTTTTCCAAATTTTTTTTGAAAATTTTTTTCAAAATTTTTTTATAATTTTTTTAGAAAATTTTTTTGGAAATTTTTTTTCCAAAATTTTTTTCGAAATTTTTTTCAAAATTTTTATCGAAAATTTTTTTTCAAAATTTTTTTCGAAATTTTTTTCGAAAATTTTTTTCGAAAATTTTTTTCAAAAATTTAAAAAAAAAATTCTTTTCGAAAATTTTTTTTCAAAATGTTTTTCAAAATTTTTTTAAAAGTTTTTTTCAAAAATTTTTTTAAAAATTTTTCTTCGAAAATTTTTTTTCAATATTTTTTTCAAAATTTTTTTCGAAAATTTTTTTCAAAATTTTTTTCGAAAATTTTTTTCAAAATATTTTTTCGAAAATTTTTTTGCAAATTTTCTTCGAAAATTTTCTTTCAAAATTTTTTTCGAAAATTTTTTTTCAAAATTTTTTTCGAAAATTTTTAATAAAATTTTTTTAGAAAATTTTTTAAAAAAATTTTTTTAGAAAATTTTTTTAAAAAATTTTTTTAGAAAATTTTTTTTCAAAATTTTTTTTGAAAATTTTTTTTTTAAATTTTTTTCGAAAATTTTTTTAAAAATTTTTTTCAAAAATTTCTTTCGAAAATTTTTTTCGAAAATTTTTTTCGAAAATTTTTTTCAAAATTTTTTTCAAAATTTTTTTCGAAAATTTTTTTTCAAAATTTTTTTCAAAATTTTTTTCGAAAATTTTTTTTCAAAATTTTTTTCAAAAATTTTATTTAAAATTTTTTTTTGAAAATTTTTTTTGAAAATTTTTTTAAAAATTTTTTTTCGAATTTTTTTTTGTAAATTTTTTTGCAAAATTTTTTCGAAAATTTTCTTTCAAAATTTTTTTCGAAAATTTTTTTTCAAAATTTTTTTCGAAAATTTTTTAAAAATTTTTTTAGAAAATTTTTTTTCAAAAATTTTTTGAAAATTTTTTTTTTAAATTTTTTCGAAAATTTTTTTAAAAATTTTTTTCAAAAATTTTTTTCGAAAATTTTTTTCGAAAATTTTTTTCAAAATTTTTTTCAAAATTTTTTTCGAAAATTTTTTTTCAAAATTTTTTCAAAATTTTTTTCGAAAATTTTTTTCGAAATTTTTTCAAAATTTTTTTCCAAAATTTTTTTCAAACTTTTTTTCGAAAATTTTTTTTCGAAATTTTTTTCGAAATTTTTTTTTCAAATTTTTTTCAAAATTTTTTTAAAATTTTTTTTCGAAAATTTTTTAAAAAATTTTTTTTTGAAAATTTTTTTAAAAATTTTTTTTCGAAAATTTTTTTTCAAAATTTTTTTCAAAATGTTTTTCGAGAATTTTTTTCGAAATTTTTTTCGAAATTTTTTTCAAATTTTTTTTCAAATTTTTTTCGAAAATTTTTTTCGAAAATTTTTTTTCAAAATTTTTTTCGAAAATTGTTTTCGAAAATTTTTTTTCAAAATTTTTTTAGAAAATTTTTTCGAAAATTTTTTTTAAAAATTTTTTTTGAAATTTTTTTTCAAAATTTTTTTTGGAAAATTTTCTTTTCAAAATTTTTTTCGATAATTTTTTTTGAAATTTTTTTAAAAATTTTTTTCAAAATTTTTTTCGAAAATTTTTTTTCAAAATTTTTTTCAAAAATTTTATACAAAAATTTTATTTGAAAATTTTTTTTGAAAATTTTTTTTCAAAATTTTTTTCAAAATTTTTTTTGAAAATTTTTTTCGAAAATTTTTTTCCAAAATTTTTTTCGAAATTTTTTTCAAAATTTTTTTCGAAAATTTTTTTTCAAAATTTTTTTTCAAAATTTTTTTCAAAATTTTTTTCGAAAATTTTTTTCGAAATTTTTTTCGAAATTTTCTTCGAAATTTTTTTCAAAATTTTTTTCAAAATTTTTTCGAAAATTTTTTTACAAAATTTTTTTCGAAAATTTTTTTCGAAAATTTTTTTTAAAAATTTTTTTCAAAATTTTTTTCGAAAATTTTTTTTCAAAATTTTTTTTTTAATTTTTTTTTAAAAATTTTTTTCGAAAATTTTTTCCAAATTTTTTTCGAAAATTTTTTTTCAAAATTTTTTTCGAAAATTTTTTTTAAAAATTTTTTTCGAAAATTTTTTTGGAAAATTTTTTAAAAAATTTTTTTCAAAATTTTTTTGGAAAATTTTTTAAAAAATTTTTTTCAAAAATTTTTTTCCAAAATTTTTTTAAAAATCTTTTAAAAAATTTTTTTCGAAAAATTTTTTTCGAAAATTTTTTTTCGAAAATTTTTTTTCAAAATTTTTTTCAAAATTTTTTCGAAACTTTTTTCGAAATTTTTTTCGAAATTTTTTTCAAAATTTTTTTCAAAATTTTTTTCCAAATTTTTTTCGAAAATTTTTTTTCAAAATTTTTTTCAAAAATTTTTTTCAAAAATTTTTTTCAAAAATTTTTTTCAAAAATTATTTTCAAAAATTTTATTTAAAAATTTTTTTTGAAAATTTTTTTTGAAAATTTTTTTCAAAATTTTTTTATAATTTTTTTAGAAAATTTTTTTGGAAATTTTTTTTCCAAAATTTTTTTCGAAATTTTTTTCAAAATTTTTATCGAAAATTTTTTTTCAAAATTTTTTTCGAAATTTTTTTCGAAAATTTTTTTCGAAAATTTTTTTCAAAAATTTAAAAAAAAAATTCTTTTCGAAAATTTTTTTTCAAAATGTTTTTCAAAATTTTTTTAAAAGTTTTTTTCAAAAATTTTTTTAAAAATTTTTCTTCGAAAATTTTTTTTCAATATTTTTTTCAAAATTTTTTTCGAAAATTTTTTTCAAAATTTTTTTCGAAAATTTTTTTCAAAATATTTTTTCGAAAATTTTTTTGCAAATTTTCTTCGAAAATTTTCTTTCAAAATTTTTTTCGAAAATTTTTTTTCAAAATTTTTTTCGAAAATTTTTAATAAAATTTTTTTAGAAAATTTTTTAAAAAAATTTTTTTAGAAAATTTTTTTAAAAAATTTTTTTAGAAAATTTTTTTTCAAAATTTTTTTTGAAAATTTTTTTTTTAAATTTTTTTCGAAAATTTTTTTTAAAATTTTTTTCAAAAATTTCTTTCGAAAATTTTTTTCGAAAATTTTTTTCGAAAATTTTTTTCAAAATTTTTTTCAAAATTTTTTTCGAAAATTTTTTTTCAAAATTTTTTTCAAAATTTTTTTCGAAAATTTTTTTTCAAAATTTTTTTCAAAAATTTTATTTAAAAATTTTTTTTGAAAATTTTTTTTGAAAATTTTTTTAAAAATTTTTTTTCGAATTTTTTTTTGTAAATTTTTTTGCAAAATTTTTTCGAAAATTTTCTTTCAAAATTTTTTTCGAAAATTTTTTTTCAAAATTTTTTTCGAAAATTTTTTAAAAATTTTTTTAGAAAATTTTTTTTCAAAAATTTTTTGAAAATTTTTTTTTTAAATTTTTTCGAAAATTTTTTTAAAAATTTTTTTCAAAAATTTTTTTCGAAAATTTTTTTCGAAAATTTTTTTCAAAATTTTTTTCAAAATTTTTTCCGAAAATTTTTTTTCAAAATTTTTTCAAAATTTTTTTCGAAAATTTTTTTCGAAATTTTTTCAAAATTTTTTTCCAAAATTTTTTTCAAACTTTTTTTCGAAAATTTTTTTTCGAAATTTTTTTCGAAATTTTTTTTTCAAATTTTTTTCAAAATTTTTTTAAAATTTTTTTTCGAAAATTTTTTAAAAAATTTTTTTTTGAAAATTTTTTTAAAAATTTTTTTTCGAAAATTTTTTTTCAAAATTTTTTTCAAAATGTTTTTCGAGAATTTTTTTCGAAATTTTTTTCGAAATTTTTTTCAAATTTTTTTTCAAAATTTTTTTCGAAAATTGTTTTTCAAGATTTTTTTCGAAAATTTTTTTTGAAAATTTATTTTAAAAATTTTTTTTGAAATTTTTTTTTCAAAATTTGTTTCGAAAATTTTTTTCAAAATTTTTTTCAAAATTTTTTTCAAAATTTTTTACGAAAATTTTTTTTCAAAATTTTTTTCGAAATTTTGTTCAAAATTTTTTTCGAAAATTTTTTTTCAAAACCTTTTTCGAAATTTTTTTTTAAGAATTTTTTTCTAAAATTTTTTTCGAAAATTTTTTAAAAAAATTTTTTTTAAAAATTGTTTTCAAAATTTTTTTCGAAAATTTTTTTCAAAATTTTTTAAAATTTTTTTTCGAAAATTTTTTTCGAAAATTTTTTTCCAAAATTTTTTTCGAAATTTTTTCCAAAATTTTTTTCGAAAATTTTTTTTTTTATTTTTTTTGAAAATTTTTTTCGAAAATTTTTTTCGAAAATTTTTTTTCAAATTTTTTTTCAAATTTTTTTTCAAAATATTTTTAAAGTTTTTTTCAAAAATTATTTTAAAAAATTTTCTTCGAAAATTTTTTTCAATATTTTTTTCAAATTTTTTTTCGAAAATTTTTTTCAAAATTTTTTTCAAAATTTTTTTCGAAAATTTTTTTTCAAAATTTTTTTCAAAATTTTTTTCGAAAATTTTTTTCGAAATTTTTTTCGAAATTTTCTTCGAAATTTTTTTCAAAATTTTTTTCAAAATTTTTTTAAAATTTTTTTTCGAAAATTTTTTTAAAAATTTTTTTTTGAAAATTTTTTTAAAAATTTTTTTTCGAAAATTTTTTTTCAAAATTTTTTTCAAAATGTTTTTCGAGAATTTTTTTCGAAATTTTTTTCGAAATTTTTTTCAAATTTTTTTTCAAAATTTTTTTCGAAAATTGTTTTTCAAGATTTTTTTCGAAAATTTTTTTTGAAAATTTATTTTAAAAATTTTTTTTGAAATTTTTTTTTCAAAATTTGTTTCGAAAATTTTTTTCAAAATTTTTTTCAAAATTTTTTTCAAAATTTTTTACGAAAATTTTTTTTCAAAATTTTTTTCGAAATTTTTTTCAAAATTTTTTTCGAAAATTTTTTTTCAAAACCTTTTTCGAAATTTTTTTTTAAGAATTTTTTTCTAAAATTTTTTTCGAAAATTTTTTTAAAAAATTTTTTTTAAAAATTGTTTTCAAAATTTTTTTCGAAAATTTTTTTCAAAATTTTTTAAAATTTTTTTTCGAAAATTTTTTTCGAAAATTTTTTTCCAAAATTTTTTTCGTAATTTTTTCCAAAATTTTTTTCGAAAATTTTTTTTTTTATTTTTTTTGAAAATTTTTTTCGAAAATTTTTTTCGAAAATTTTTTTTCAAATTTTTTTTCAAATTTTTTTTCAAAATATTTTTAAAGTTTTTTTCAAAAATTATTTTAAAAAATTTTCTTCGAAAATTTTTTTCAATATTTTTTTCAAATTTTTTTTCGAAAATTTTTTTCAAAATTTTTTTCAAAATTTTTTTCGAAAATTTTTTTTCAAAATTTTTTTCAAAATTTTTTTCGAAAATTTTTTTCGAAATTTTTTTCGAAATTTTCTTCGAAATTTTTTTCAAAATTTTTTTCAAAATTTTTTTAAAATTTTTTTTCGAAAATTTTTTTAAAAATTTTTTTTTGAAAATTTTTTTAAAAATTTTTTTTCGAAAATTTTTTTTCAAAATTTTTTTCAAAATGTTTTTCGAGAATTTTTTTCGAAATTTTTTTCGAAATTTTTTTCAAATTTTTTTTCAAAATTTTTTTCGAAAATTGTTTTTCAAGATTTTTTTCGAAAATTTTTTTTGAAAATTTATTTTAAAAATTTTTTTTGAAATTTTTTTTTCAAAATTTGTTTCGAAAATTTTTTTCAAAATTTTTTTCAAAATTTTTTTCGAAAATTTTATTGGAAAATTTTTTTTCAAATTTTTTTTCAAATTTTTTTTCAAAATATTTTAAAAGTTTTTTTCAAAAATTATTTTAAAAAATTTTCTTCGAAAATTTTTTTCAATATTTTTTTCAAATTTTTTTTCGAAAATTTTTTTTAAAAATTTTTTTCAAAATTTTTTTCGAAAATTTTTTTTCAAAATTTTTTTTTAAAATTTTTTTTTTAAAATTTTTTTCGAAAATTTTTTCCAAATTTTTTTCGAAAATTTTTTTTCAAAATTTTTTTCGAAAATTTTTTTTAAAAATTTTTTTCGAAAATTTTTTTGGAAAATTTTTTAAAAAATTTTTTTCAAAATTTTTTTTTAAAAATTTTTTTCGAAAATTTTTTTGGAAAATTTTTTAAAAAATTTTTTTCAAAAATTTTTTTCCAAAATTTTTTTAAAAATCTTTTAAAAATTTTTTTTCGAAAAATTTTTTTTGAAAATTTTTTTTCGAAAATTTTTTTTCAAAATTTTTTTCAAAATTTTTTCGAAACTTTTTTCGAAATTTTTTTCGAAATTTTTTTCAAAATTTTTTTCAAAATTTTTTTCCAAATTTTTTTCGAAAATTTTTTTTCAAAATTTTTTTCAAAAATTTTTTTCAAAAATTTTTTTCAAAAATTATTTTCAAAAATTTTATTTAAAAATTTTTTTTGAAAATTTTTTTGAAAATTTTTTTCAAAATTTTTTTATAATTTTTTTAGAAAATTTTTTTGGAAATTTTTTTTCCAAAATTTTTTTCGAAATTTTTTTCAAAATTTTTATCGAAAATTTTTTTTCAAAATTTTTTTCGAAATTTTTTTCGAAAATTTTTTTCGAAAATTTTTTTCGAAAATTTTTTTCGAAAATTTTTTTTCAAAATGTTTTTCAAAATTTTTTTAAAAGTTTTTTTCAAAAATTTTTTTAAAAATTTTTCTTCGAAAATTTTTTTTCAATATTTTTTTCAAAATTTTTTTCGAAAATTTTTTTCAAAATTTTTTTCGAAAATTTTTTTTCAAAATTTTTTTCGAAAATTTTTTTGCAAATTTTCTTTGAAAATTTTCTTTCAAAATTTTTTTCGAAAATTTTTTTTCAAAATTTTTTCGAGAATTTTTAAAAAAATTTTTTTAGAAAATTTTTTTAAAAAATTTTTTTAGAAATTTTTTTTTCAAAATTTTTTTTGAAAATTTTTTTTTTAATTTTTTTCGAAAATTTTTTTAAAAATTTTTTTCAAAAATTTTTTTCGAAAATTTTTTTCGAAAATTTTTTTCGAAAATTTTTTTCAAAATTTTTTTCAAAATTTTTTTCGAAAATTTTTTTTCAAAATTTTTTTCAAAATTTTTTTCGAAAATTTTTTTCGAAATTTTTTTCGAAATTTTTTTCGAAATTTTTTTCAAAATTTTTTTCAAAATTTTTTTCGAAAATTTTTTTTCAAAATTTTTTTCGAAAATTTTTTTCGAAAATTTTTTTTAAAAATTTTTTTCAAAATTTTTTTCAAAATTTTTTTCGAAAATTTTTTTTCAAAATTTTTTTCGAAAATTTTTTTTCAAAATTTTTTTCGAAAATTTTTTTTTTTTAATTTTTTTTTAAAATTTTTTTTAAAAATTTTTCTCGAAAATTTTTTTCAAAATTTTTTTCAAAAATTTTTTTCGAAACTTTTTTTCGAAAATTTTTTTCAAAATTTTTTTCAAAATTTTTTTCGAAAATTTTTTCCAAAAATTTTTTTCAAAATTTTTTTCCAAAATTTTTTTCAAACTTTTTTTCGAAAATTTTTTTTCAAAATTTTTTTCGAAATATTTTTTTCAAAATTTTTTTCAAAATGTTTTTCGAGAATTGTTTTCGAAAATTTTTTTCGAAAATTTTTTTGGATAATTTTTAAAAAAATTTTTTTCGAAAATTTTTTTTCAAAATTTTTTTCAAAATTTTTTTCGAATATTTTTTTTCAAATTTTTTTCGAAAATGTTTTTCGAAAATTTTTTTAAAAATTTTTTTCAAAATTTTTTTCCAAATTTTTTTTCAAAATTTTTTTCGAAAATTTTTTTTCAAACTTTTTTTCGAAATTTTTTTTATCAGAATTTTTTCATAATTTTTTTAAAATTTTTTTTTAAATTTTTTTTTTTAAATTTTTTAAAAAATTTTTTTTCGAAAATTTTTTTTCAAAATTTTTTTTAAAAATTTTTTTCGAAACTTTTTTTTCGAAATTTTTTTCGAGATTTTTTTCAAATTTTTTTTCAAAATTTTTTTCGAAAATTTTTTTTCAAGATTTTTTTCGAAATTTTTTTTCGAAAATTTATTTTAAAAATTTTGTTTGAAATTTTTTATTTCAAAATTTTTTTCGAAAATTTTTTTCAAAATTTTTTTTCAAACTTTTTACGAAAATTTTTTTTCAAAATTTTTTTCGAAAATTTTTTTTAGAAAATTTTTTTTCAAAATTTTTTTCAAAATTTTTTCGAAAATTTTTTTCCAAAATTTTTTTCGAAATTTTTTTCAAAATTTTTTTCGAAAATTTTTTTTAAAAATTTTTTTCGAAAATTTTTTTTAAAAATTTTTTTCAAAATTTTTTTCGAAAATTTTTTCGAAAATTTTTTTCGAAAATTTTTTTTCAAAATTTTTTTTGAAAATTTTTTTTCAAAATTTTTTTTGAAAATTTTTTTTCAAAATTTTTTTCGAAAATTTTTTTTCAAAATTTTTTCAAAATTTTTTTCGAAAATTTTTTTCGAAAATTTTTTTCGAAAATTTTTTTCAAAATTTTTTTAAAAACTTTTTTCGAAATTTTTTTCGAAAATTTATTTCGAAAATTTTTTTTTTAAATTTTTTTTGAAAATTTTTTTCGAATGTTTTTTTAAAAAATTTTTTGAAAATTTATTTCGAAAATGTTTTTCAAAAATTTCTTTTAAAAATTTTTTTCGAAAATTTTTTTCGAAAATATTTTTCGAAAATTTTTTTTAAAATTTTTTTTGAAAATTTTTTTCGAAAGTTTTTTTAAAAAATGTTTTGAAAATTTATTTCGAAAATTTTTTTCAAAAATTTCTTTTCAAAATTTTTTTCGAAATTTTTTTCGAAAATTATTTTCAAAATTTTTTTCAAAATTTTTTTCAAAATTTTTTTCGAAAATTTTTTTTCAAAATTTTTTTCAAAATTTTTTTCGAAAATTTTTTTCGAAATTTTTTTCGAAATTTTTTTCGAAAATTTTTTTTAAAAATTTTTTTCTTTTCAAAATTTTTTTCAAAATTTTTTTCGAAAATTTTTTTTCAAAATTTTTTTTTTTAATTTTTTTTAAATTTTTTTCGAAAATTTTTTCCAAATTTTTTTCGAAAATTTTTTTCGAAAATTTTTTTCAAAATTTTTTTCAAAATTTTTTTCCAAAATTTTTTTCGAAATTTTTTTCAAAATTTTTTTCGAAATTTTTTTTTCAAAATTTTTTTCGAAAATTTTTTTCGAAAATTTTTTTAAAAAATTTTTTTCGAAATTTTTTTTTCAAAATTTTTTTCAAAATTTTTTAAAAATTTTTTTTCGAAAATTTTTTTTAAAACTTTTTTTCGAAAATTTTTTTTTCAAAATTTTTTTCAAAATTTTTTTCGAAAATTTTTTTCGAAATTTTTTTCGAAATTTTTTTCAAAATATTTTTCAAAATTTTTTTCGAAAATTTTTTTTCAAGATTTTTTTCGAAAATTTTTTTCGAAAATTTTTTTTAAAAATTTTTTTTGAAATTTTTTTTTCAAAATTTTTTTCGAAAATTTTTTTCAAAATTTTTATGAAAATTTTTTTTCAAAATTTTTATCAAAATTTTTTTTCAAAATTTTTATCAAAATTTTTTTTCAAAATTTTTTACGAAAATTTTTTTCGAAAATTTTGAAAGAAAATTTTCTAAAAAATTTTGCAAAAAAATTTTCGAAAAAAATTTTGAAAAAAAATTTTCGAAAAAAATTTTGAAAAAAATTTTGAAAAAAATTTTCGAAAAAAATTTTGAAAAAAATTTTGAAAAAAATATTCGAAAAAAATTTTCGAAAAAAATTTTGAAAAAAAATTTTAAAAAAAAATTTTAAAAAAAATTTTCGAAAAAAATTTTGAAAAAAAATTTTCGAAAAAAATTTTGAAAAAAAATTTTCGAAAAAAATTTTGAAAAAAATTTTGAAAAAAATTTTTTAAAAAAATTTTCGAAAAAAATTTTCGAAAAAAATTTTGAAAAAAAATTTTCGAAAAAAATTTTGAAAAAAATTTTGAAAAAAATTTCGAAAAAAATTTCGAAAAAAATTTCGAAAAAAATTTTTGAAAAAAATTTTGAAAAAAATTTTGAAAAAACATTTCCAAAAAAGATTTTGAAAAAAATTTTCGAAAAAAAGTTTTGAAAAAAATTTTTAAAAAAATTTTCGAAAAATATTTTCAAAAAAAATTTTCAAAAAAAATTTTGAAAAAAAAATTTCTAAAAAAATTTTTTAAAAAAATTTTCGAAAAAAATTTTGAAAAAAAATTTTCGAAAAAAATTTTGAAAAAAATTTTGAAAAAAATTCTCGAAAAAAATTTTGAAAAAAATATTGAAAAAAAAATTTTCGAAAAAAAATTTGAAAAAAAAATTTCAAAAAAATTTAAAAAAAAAATTTTCGAAAAAAATTTTAGAAAAAAATTTTGAAAAAAAAATTTCGAAAAAAATTTTGAAAAAAATTTCGAAAAAAATTTTCGAAAAAAATTTTGAAAAAAATTTTGAAAAAAATTTTAGAAAAAAAATTTAAAAAAAAATTTTCGAAAAAAATTTTTAAAAAAATTTTGAAAAAAAATTTTAAAAAAATTTTGAAAAAAAGTTTGAAAAAAATTTTCGAAAAAAAATTTTTTAAAAAATTTTCGAAAAAAATTTTCGTAAAAAATTTTGAAAAAAAATTTTGATAAAAATTTTGAAAAAAATTTTCGAAAAAAATTTTCGAAAAAAATTTTGAAAAAAAAATTTCAAAAAAAATTTTTAAAAAAAATTTTTGAAAAAAATTTTCGAAAAAAATCTTGAAAAAAAATTTTCGAAAAAAATTTTGAAAAAAATTTCGAAAAAAATTTCGAAAAAAATTTTCGAAAAAAATTTTCGAAAAAAATTTTGAAAAAATATTTTGAAAAAAATTTTCGAAAAAAATTTTGAAAAAAAATTTTCAAAAAAACTTTTTAAAAAAAATTTTCGAAAAAAATTTTAGAAAAAAATTCTTAAAAAAAAATTTCGAAAAAGGTTTTGAAAAAAAATTTTCGAAAAAAATTTTGAAAAAAATTTCGAAAAAAATTTTGAAAAAAAATTTTCGTAAAAAATTTTGAAAAAAATTTGAAAAAAAAATTTCGAAAAAAATTTTGAAAAAAAATTTTCGAAAAAAAGTTTGAAAAAAATTTTGGAAAAAAATTTTGAAAAAAATTTCGAAAAAAATTTTCGGAAAAAATTTTGAAAAAAATTTTGAAAAAAAATTTTCGAAAAAAATTTTGAAAAAAATTTTGAAAAAAATTTTCGAAAAAAATTTTCGAAAAAAATTTTTAAAAAAAATTTTCAAAAAAAATTTTGAAAAAAAATTTTCTAAAAAAATTTTTTAAAAAAATTTTCTAAAATAATTTTTTTAAAAATATTCGAAAAAAATTTTGAAAAAAAATTTTCGAAAAAAATTTTGAAAGAAAATTTTTGAAAAAATTTTGCAAAAAAATTTTCGAAAAAAATTTTGAAAAAAAAATTTCGAAAAAAATTTTGAAAAAAAAATTGAAAAAAATTTTCGAAAAAAATTCTGAAAAAAATATTGAAAAAAAATTTTCGAAGAAAAATTTTTAAAAAAAATTTTGAAAAAAACTTTTAAAAAAATTTTGAAAAAAAATTTTCGAAAAAAATTTTTTAAAAAAATTTTCGAAAAAAATTTTCGAAAAAAATTTTCGAAAAAAATTTTGAAAAAAAATTTTCGATAAAAATTTTGAAAAAAATTTCGAAAAAAATTTTGGAAAAAAATTTTCGAAAAAAATTTTCGAAAAAAATTTTTAAAAAAATTTTGAAAAAAATTTTCAAAAAAAATTTTCAAAAAAAATTTTCAAATAAAATTTTTGAAAAAAAATTTTTGAAAAAAATTTTTGAAAAAAAGTTTTGAAAAAAATTTTGAAAAAAAATTTTCGAAAAAAATTTAGTAAAAAATTTTGAAAAAAATTTTGAAAAAAATTTTGAAAAAAATTTGGAAAAAAATTTTGAAAAAAAATTTGAAAAAAATTCCGAAAAAAATTTCGAAAAAAGTTTCGAAAAAATTTTGAAAAAAATTTTGAAAAAAAATTTTCGAAAAAAAATTTTCGAAAAAAATTTATAAAAAAATTTTGAAAAAAATTTTGAAAAAAAATTTTCCAAAAAAAATTTCGAAAAAAATTTAAAAAAAAAAATTTCGAAAAAAATTTTGAAAAAAAATTTTCGAAAAAAATTTTGAAAAAAATTTTTTAAAAAAATTTTCGAAATAAATTTTCGAAAAAAAATTTTGAAAAAAAATTTTCGAAAAAAATTTTGAAAAACATTTTGAAAAAAATTTCGAAAAAAATTTTGAAAAAAATTTCGAAAAAAAATTTGAAAAAAAATTCGAAAAAAAATTTGAAAAAAATTTTGAAAAAAAAATTAAAAAAAATTTTCGAAAAAAAATTTGTAAAAAAATTTTGAAAAAAATTTTCGAAAAAAATTTTCGAAAAAAAAATTTTTAAAAAAAATTTTGAAAAAAAATTTTTAAGAAAAATTTTCGAAAAAAATTTTCGAAAAAAATTTTCGAAAAAAATTTTCGAAAAAAATTTTGAAAAAAAATTTTCGAAAAAAATTTTGAAAAAAAATTTGGAAAAATTTTTCGGAAAAAAATTTGAAAAAAATTTTGAAAAAAATTTTCGAAAAAAATTTTCGAAAAAAATTTCGAAAAAAATTTTCGAAAAAAATTTTGAAAAAAATTTTCGAAAAAAAATTTTTAAAAAAATTTTCGAAAAAAATTTTTAAAAAAATTTTTAAAAAAATTTTCGAAAAAAATTTTTAAAAAAATTTTTAAAAAAATTTTGAAAAAAATTTTTAAAAAAATTTTGAAAAAAAATTTTCGAAAAAAATTTTTTTTTTAAATTTTCAAAAAAAATTTTCAAAAAAAATTTTGAAAAAAAGTTTTCGAAAAAAATTTTCGAAAAAAATTTTGAAAAAAAATTATCGAAAAAAATTTTCAAAAAAAATTTTTGAAAAAAATTTTGAAAAAAAATATTCGTAAAAAAATTTGAAAAAAAAATTTGAAAAAAATTTTGAAAAAAATTTTCGAAGAAAACTTTAAAAAAAAAATTTCAAAAAAAATTTTTAAAAAAAATTTTGAGAAAAATTAAAAAAAAAAATTTTGAAAAAAAATTTTCGAAAAAAATTTTGAAAAAAATTTTTAAAAAAAATTTTGAAAAAAATTTTTAAAAAAAATTTTCGAAAACAATTTTCGAAAAAAATTTTGAAAAAAAATTTTCGAAAAAAATTTTCGAAAAAAATTTGGAAAAAATTTTCGGAAAAAATTTTGAAAAAAATTTCGAAAAAAATTTTCGAAAAAAATTTTTGAAAAAAATTTTCAAAAAAAATTTTGAAAAAAAATTTTCGTAAAAAATTTTGAAAAAAAAATTTGAAAAAAATTTTGAAAAAAATTTTCCAAAAAAATTTTGAAAAAAAAATTTCAAAAAAAAATTTTAAAAAAAATTTTCGAAAACAATTTTCGAAAAAAATCTTGAAAAAAAATTTTCGAAAAAAATTTTGAAAAAAATTTCGAAAAAAATTTTGAAAAGAAAATTTTCGAAAAAAATTTTGAAAAAAAATTTTCAAAAAAAATGTTTAAAAAAAATTTTCGAAAAAATTTTCGAAAAAAATTTTTAAAAAAAATTTTCGAAAACAATTTTCGAAAAAAATTTTGAAAAAAAATTTTCAAAAAAAATTTTCGAAAAAAATTTGGAAAAAATTTTCGGAAAATATTTTGAAAAAAATTTTGAAAAAAATTTTCGAAAAAAAGTTTCGAAAACAATTTTCGAAAAAAATTTTTAAAAAAAATTTTTAAAAACATTTTCGAAAAAAATTTTTAAAAAAATTTTAGAAAAAAATTTTTAAAAAAATTTTGAAAAAAATTTTGAAAAAAAATTTTCGAAAAAAATTTTTTAAAAAAATTTTCGAAAAGAATTTTCGAAAAAAATTTTCGAAAAAAATTTTGAAAAAAAATTTTCGTAAAAAATTTTGAAAAAAAATTTTGAAAAAAATTTTGAAAAAAATTTTCAAAAAAAATTTTGAAAAAAAAATTTCAAAAAAAATTTTTTTCGAAATTTTTTTCATAATTTTTTTCGAAAATGTTTTTTCAAAATTTTTTTTGAAAATTTTTTTTGAAAATTTTTTTTCAAACTTTTTTCGAAACTTTTTTCAAAATTTTTTTTAAAAATTTTTTTCGAAAATTGTTTTCGAAAATTTTTTTCGAAAATTTTTTTCAAAATTTTTTTCAAAATTTTTTCCGAAAATTTTTTCCAAATTTTTTTCGAAAATTTTTTTCGAAAATTTTTTTTCAAAATTTTTTTCGAAAATTGTTTTCGAAAATTTTTTTTCAAAATTTTTTTCGAAAATTTTTTCGAAAATTTTTTTTAAACATTTTTTTTGAAAATTTTTTTTCAAAATTTTTTTTGAAAATTTTTTTTAAAAATTTTTTTCGAAAATTTTCTTTTCAAAATTTTTTTCGAAATTTTTTTCAAAATTTTTTTCGAAAATTTTTTTTCAAGATTTTTTTCGAAAATTGTTTTCGAAAATTTTTTTTAAAATTTTTTTTTGAAATTTTTTTTTCAAAATTTTTTTTGAAAATTTTTTTCAAAATTTTTTTCAAAATTTTTTTTCAAAATTTTTTACGAAAATTTTTTTTCAAAATTTTTTTCGAAAATTCTTTTCGAAAATTTTTTTAAAAAATTTTTTTCGAAAATTTTTTTTCAAAATTTTTTTCAAAATTTTTTTAAAAATTTTTTTCTAAAATTTTTTTAAAAATTTTTTTCGAAAATGTTTTTAAAAATTTTTTTTAAAAATTTTTTTCGAAAATTGTTTTCGAAACTTTTTTTCGAAAATTTTTTTCAAAATTTTTTTCAAAATATTTTCCGAAAATTTTTTCCAAATTTTTTTCGAAAATTTTTTTTGAAAATTTTTTTTCAAAATTTTTTTCGAAAATTGTTTTCGAAAATTTTTTTTAAAAATTTTTTTCGAAAATTTTTTCGAAAATTTTTTTTAAACATTTTTTTTGAAAATTTTTTTTCAAAATTTTTTTCGAAAATTTTCTTTTCAAAATTTTTTTCGAAATTTTTTTCAAAATTTTTTTCGAAAATTTTTTTTCAAGATTTTTTTCGAAAATTGTTTTCGAAAATTTTTTTTAAAATTTTTTTTTGAAATTTTTTTTTCAAAATTTTTTTGGAAAATTTTTTTCAAAATTTTTTTCAAAATTTTTTTTCAAAATTTTTTACGAAAATTTTTTTTCAAAATTTTTTTGAAAATTTTTTTCAAAAATGTTTTTCGAAAATTTTTTTCGAAATTTTTTTCAAAATTTTTTCCGAAAATTTTTTCCAAATTTTTTTCGAAAATTTTTTTCGAAAATTTTTTTTCAAAATTTTTTTCGAAAATTGTTTTCGAAAATTTTTTTTCAAAATTTTTTTCGAAACTTTTTTCGAAAATTTTTTTTAAAAATTTTTTTTCAAAATATTTTTCAAAATTTTTTTCAAAATTTTTTTCGAAAATTTTTTTTCAAAATTTTTTTCGAAAATTTTTTTCGAAAATTTTTTTTAAAAATTTTTTTCAAAATTTTTTTTAAAAATTTTTTTCAAAATTTTTTTCGAAAATTTTTTTTCAAAATTTTTTTTTTTAATTTTTTTCAAAATTTTTTTTAAAAATTTTTTTTGAAATTTTTTTTTTCAAAGTTTTCTTCGAAAATTTTTTTCAAAATTTTTTTCAAATTTTTTTTTCAAATTTTTTTACGAAAATTTTTTTTCAAAATTTTTTTCAAAAATTTTTTTTGAAAATTTTTTTCGATAATTTTTTTTCAAAATTTTTTTCGAAAATTTTTTTCGAAAACTTTTTTTCAAAATTTTTTTTGAAAATTTTTTTTTTTAAATTTAAAAAAAAAATTTTTTTCGAAAATTTTTTTTCAAAATTTTTTTAAAAATTTTTTTCAAAATTTTTTTAAAAATTTTTTTAAAAATTTTTTTCGAAAATTTTTTTAAAAATTTTTTTAAAAATTTTTTTCGAAAATTTTTTTAAAAATTTTTTTTCGAAAATTTTTTTCAAAATTTTTTTCGAAAATTTTTTTCGAAATTTTTTTCGAAAATTTTTTTCGAAAATTTTTTTCAAAATTTTTTTCAAATTTTTTTCCGAAAAATTTTTCCAAATTTTTTTTCAAAATTTTTTTCGAAAATTTTTTTTCAAAATTTTTTTCGAAAATTTTTTTCGAAAATTTTTTTCGAAAATTTTTTTCGAAAATTTTTCTTAAAAATTTTTTTTCAAAATTTTTTTTAAAAATTTTTTTTTCGAAAATTTTTTTCGAAAATTTTTTTCAAAATTTTTTTACAAATTTTTTTTCGAAAATTTTTTTTAATTTTTTTTTCAAAATTTTTTTCAAATTTTTTTTCGAATTTTTTTTCAAATTTTTTTTCGAAATTTTTTTCAAAATTTTTTTCGAAATTTTTTTCAAAATGTTTTTCAAAATTTTTTTCGAAAATTTTTTTTCAAAATTTTTTTTCGAAAATTTATTTCGAAAATTTTTTTAAAAAATTTTTTTCAAAATTTTTTTCGAAAATTTTTTTTCAAAATTTTTTTCGAAATTTTTTTTTTTAAATTTTTTTCGAAATTTTTTTTGGAAAATTTTTTTTCAAAATTTTTTTCAAAATTTTTTTATAAATTTTTTTCGAAAATTTTTTTTCGAAAATTTTTTTTCAAAATTTTTTCCAAAATTATTTCGAAACTTTTTTCGAAATTTTTTTCGGAATTTTTTTCAAAATTTTTTTCAAAATTTTTTTCCAAATTTTTTTCAAAATTTTTTTCAAAATTTTTTTCAAAATTTTTTACTAAATTTTTTTCGAAAATTTTTTTTCAAAATTTTTTTCAAAACTTTTTTTCAAAAATTTTTATCAAAAATTTTTTTTCAAAAATTTTATTTGAAAATTTTTTTTGAAAATTTTTTTTGAAAATTTTTTTCAAAATTTTTTTAAAAATTTTTTTCGAAAATTTTTTTCGAAAATTTTTTTCCAAAATTTTTTTCGAAATTTTTTTCAAAATTTTTATCGAAAATTTTTTTTCAAAATTTTTTTCGAAAATTTTTTTCGAAAATTTTTTTCGAAAATTTTTTTCGAAAATTTTTTTAAAAAATTTTTTTCGAAAATTTTTTTTCAAAATTTTTTTAAAAGTTTTTTTCAAAATTTTTTTTCAATATTTTTTTCAGAATTTTTTTCGAAAATTTTTTTCAATTTTTTTTTCAAAATTTTTTTCGAAATTTTTTTTTCAAAATTTTTTTCGAAAATTTTTTTGCAAAATTTTTTCAAAAATTTTCTTTCAAAATTTTTTTCGAAAATTTTTTTTCAAAATTTTTTTCGAATATTTTTAAAAAAATTATTTTAGAAAATTTTTTTAAAAAATTTTTTTAGAAAATTTTTTTTCAAAATTTTTTTTGAAAATTTTTTTTAAAAAATTTTTTCGAAAATTTTTTTCGAAAATTTTTTTCAAAATTTTTTTCAAAATTTTTTTCGAAAATTTTTTTTCAAAATTTATTTCAAAATTTTTTCCGAAAATTTTTTTCGAAATTTTTTTCAAAATTTTTTTCCAAAATTTTTTTCAAACTTTTTTTCGAAAATTTTTTTTCAAAATTTTTTTCGAAATTTTTTTTTCAAATTTTTTTCAAAATTTTTTTTCAAAATTTTTTACGAAAATTTTTTTTCAAAATTTTTTTCGAAATTTTTTTCAAAATTTTTTTCGAAAATTTTTTTTCAAAACCTTTTTCGAAATTTTTTTTTAAGAATTTTTTTCTAAAATTTTTTTCGAAAATTTTTTTTAAAAAGTTTTTTTGAAAATTTTTTTTCAAAATTTTTTTCGAAAATTTTTTTCAAAATATTTTTTAAAAATTTTTTTCGAAAATTGTTTTCGACAATTTTTTTCGAAAATTTTTTTTCAAAATTTTTTTCGAAAATTTTTTTGGAAACTTTTTTAAAAAATTTTTTTCGAAAATTTTTTTTCAAAATTTTTTTCAAAATTTTTTTAAAATTTTTTTTCGAAACTTTTTTTAAAAAATTTTTTCGAAAATTTTTTTTCAAAATTTTTTTCAAAATTTTTTCGAAACTTTTTTAGAAATTTTTTTCGAAATTTTTTTCAAAATTTTTTTTGAAATTTTTTTCGAAAATTTTTTTTCAAAATTTTTTTTGAAAATTTTTTTCAAAATTTTTTTAAAAATATTTTTCGAAAATTTTTTTCCAAAATTTTTTTCCAAAATTTTTTTCGAAATTTTTTTCAAAATTTTTTTCGAAAATTTTTTTTTTTAATTTTTTTTGAAAATATTTTTCGAAAATTTTTTTTGAAAATTTATTTCAAAAATTTTTTTAAAAAATTTTTTTCGAAAATTTTTTTTCAAATTTTTTTTCAAAATATTTTTCAAAATTTTTTTCAAAATTTTTTTCGAAAATTTTTTTCGAAAATTTTTTTTAAAAATTTTTTTCAAAATTTTTTTTAAAAATTTTTTTCAAAATTTTTTTCGAAAATTTTTTTTCAAAATTTTTTTTTTTAATTTTTTTCAAAATTTTTTTTAAAAATTTTTTTTGAAATTTTTTTTTTCAAAGTTTTCTTCGAAAATTTTTTTCAAAATTTTTTTCAAATTTTTTTTTCAAATTTCTTTACGAAAATTTTTTTTCAAAATTTTTTTCAAAAATTTTTTTTGAAAATTTTTTTCGAAAATTTTTTTTCAAAATTTTTTTCGAAAATTTTTTTCGAAAACTTTTTTTCAAAATTTTTTTTGAAAATTTTTAAAAAAAATTTTTAAAAAAAATTTTTTTCGAAAATTTTTTTTCAAAATTTTTTTAAAAATTTTTTTCAAAATTTTTTTAAAAATTTTTTTCAAAATTTTTTTAAAAATTTTTTTAAAAATTTTTTTCGAAAATTTTTTTAAAAATTTTTTTAAAAATTTTTTTCGAAAATTTTTTTAAAAATTTTTTTTCGAAAATTTTTTTCAAAATTTTTTTCGAAAATTTTTTTCGAAATTTTTTTCAAAATTTTTTTCGAAAATTTTTTTTCAAAATTTTTTTCGAAAATTTTTTTCGAAAATTTTTTTCGAAAATTTTTTTAAAAACTTTTTTTCGAAAATTTTTTTTCAAAATTTTTTTTGAAAATTTTTTTTAAAAATTTTTTTAGATTTTTTTTTTTAAATTTTTTTCAAAAATTTTTTTCGAAAATTTTTTTCGAAAATTTTTTTCAAAATTTTTTTCAAAATTTTTTTCGAAAATTTTTTTTCAAAATTTTTTTCAAAATTTTTTTCGAAAATTTTTTTCGAAATTTTTTTCGAAAATTTTTTCGAAAATTTTTTTTAAAAATTTTTTTCAAAATTTTTTTCGAAAATTTTTTTTCAAAATTTTTTTCGAAAATTTTTTTTCAAAATTTTTTTCGAAAATTTTATTGGAAAATTTTTTTTCAAATTTTTTTTCAAATTTTTTTTCAAAATATTTTTAAAGTTTTTTTCAAAAATTATTTTAAAAAATTTTCTTCGAAAATTTTTTTCAATATTTTTTTCAAATTTTTTTTCGAAAATTTTTTTTAAAAATTTTTTTCAAAATTTTTTTCGAAAATTTTTTTTCAAAATTTTTTTTTAAAATTTTTTTTTTAAAATTTTTTTCGAAAATTTTTTCCAAATTTTTTTCGAAAATTTTTTTTCAAAATTTTTTTCGAAAATTTTTTTTAAAAATTTTTTTCGAAAATTTTTTTGGAAAATTTTTTAAAAAATTTTTTTCAAAATTTTTTTTTAAAAATTTTTTTCGAAAATTTTTTTGGAAAATTTTTTAAAAAATTTTTTTCAAAAATTTTTTTCCAAAATTTTTTTAAAAATCTTTTAAAAATTTTTTTTCGAAAAATTTTTTTTGAAAATTTTTTTTCGAAAATTTTTTTTCAAAATTTTTTTCAAAATTTTTTCGAAACTTTTTTCGAAATTTTTTTCGAAATTTTTTTCAAAATTTTTTTCAAAATTTTTTTCCAAATTTTTTTCGAAAATTTTTTTTCAAAATTTTTTTCAAAAATTTTTTTCAAAAATTTTTTTCAAAAATTATTTTCAAAAATTTTATTTAAAAATTTTTTTTGAAAATTTTTTTTGAAAATTTTTTTCAAAATTTTTTTATAATTTTTTTAGAAAATTTTTTTGGAAATTTTTTTTCCAAAATTTTTTTCGAAATTTTTTTCAAAATTTTTATCGAAAATTTTTTTTCAAAATTTTTTTCGAAATTTTTTTCGAAAATTTTTTTCGAAAATTTTTTTCGAAAATTTTTTTCGAAAATTTTTTTTCAAAATGTTTTTCAAAATTTTTTTAAAAGTTTTTTTCAAAAATTTTTTTAAAAATTTTTCTTCGAAAATTTTTTTTCAATATTTTTTTCAAAATTTTTTTCGAAAATTTTTTTCAAAATTTTTTTCGAAAATTTTTTTTCAAAATTTTTTTCGAAAATTTTTTTGCAAATTTTCTTTGAAAATTTTCTTTCAAAATTTTTTTCGAAAATTTTTTTTCAAAATTTTTTCGAAAATTTTTAAAAAAATTTTTTTAGAAAATTTTTTTAAAAAATTTTTTTAGAAATTTTTTTTTCAAAATTTTTTTTGAAAATTTTTTTTTTTAATTTTTTTCGAAAATTTTTTTAAAAATTTTTTTCAAAAATTTTTTTCGAAAATTTTTTTCGAAAATTTTTTTCGAAAATTTTTTTCAAAATTTTTTTCAAAATTTTTTTCGAAAATTTTTTTTCAAAATTTTTTTCAAAATTTTTTTCGAAAATTTTTTTCGAAATTTTTTTCGAAATTTTTTTCGAAATTTTTTTCAAAATTTTTTTCAAAATTTTTTTCGAAAATTTTTTTTCAAAATTTTTTTCGAAAATTTTTTTCGAAAATTTTTTTTAAAAATTTTTTTCAAAATTTTTTTCAAAATTTTTTTCGAAAATTTTTTTTCAAAATTTTTTTCGAAAATTTTTTTTCAAAATTTTTTTCGAAAATTTTTTTTTTTTAATTTTTTTTTAAAATTTTTTTTAAAAATTTTTCTCGAAAATTTTTTTCAAAATTTTTTTCAAAAATTTTTTTCGAAAATTTTTTTCGAAAATTTTTTTCAAAATTTTTTTCAAAATTTTTTTCGAAAATTTTTTCCAAAAATTTTTTTCAAAATTTTTTTCCAAAATTTTTTTCAAACTTTTTTTCGAAAATTTTTTTTCAAAATTTTTTTCGAAATATTTTTTTCAAAATTTTTTTCAAAATGTTTTTCGAGAATTGTTTTCGAAAATTTTTTTCGAAAATTTTTTTGGATAATTTTTAAAAAAATTTTTTTCGAAAATTTTTTTTCAAAATTTTTTTCAAAATTTTTTTCGAATATTTTTTTTCAAATTTTTTTCGAAAATGTTTTTCGAAAATTTTTTTAAAAATTTTTTTCAAAATTTTTTTCCAAATTTTTTTTCAAAATTTTTTTCGAAAATTTTTTTTCAAACTTTTTTTCGAAATTTTTTTTATCAGAATTTTTTCATAATTTTTTTAAAATTTTTTTTTAAATTTTTTTTTTTAAATTTTTTAAAAAATTTTTTTTCGAAAATTTTTTTTCAAAATTTTTTTTAAAAATTTTTTTCGAAACTTTTTTTTCGAAATTTTTTTCGAGATTTTTTTCAAATTTTTTTTCAAAATTTTTTTCGAAAATTTTTTTTCAAGATTTTTTTCGAAATTTTTTTTCGAAAATTTATTTTAAAAATTTTGTTTGAAATTTTTTATTTCAAAATTTTTTTCGAAAATTTTTTTCAAAATTTTTTTTCAAACTTTTTACGAAAATTTTTTTTCAAAATTTTTTTCGAAAATTTTTTTTAGAAAATTTTTTTTCAAAATTTTTTTCAAAATTTTTTCGAAAATTTTTTTCCAAAATTTTTTTCGAAATTTTTTTCAAAATTTTTTTCGAAAATTTTTTTTAAAAATTTTTTTCGAAAATTTTTTTTAAAAATTTTTTTCAAAATTTTTTTCGAAAATTTTTTCGAAAATTTTTTTCGAAAATTTTTTTTCAAAATTTTTTTTGAAAATTTTTTTTCAAAATTTTTTTTGAAAATTTTTTTTCAAAATTTTTTTCGAAAATTTTTTTTCAAAATTTTTTCAAAATTTTTTTCGAAAATTTTTTTCGAAAATTTTTTTCGAAAATTTTTTTCAAAATTTTTTTAAAAACTTTTTTCGAAATTTTTTTCGAAAATTTATTTCGAAAATTTTTTTTTTAAATTTTTTTTGAAAATTTTTTTCGAATGTTTTTTTAAAAAATTTTTTGAAAATTTATTTCGAAAATGTTTTTCAAAAATTTCTTTTAAAAATTTTTTTCGAAAATTTTTTTCGAAAATATTTTTCGAAAATTTTTTTTAAAAATTTTTTTTGAAAATTTTTTTCGAAAGTTTTTTTAAAAAATGTTTTGAAAATTTATTTCGAAAATTTTTTTCAAAAATTTCTTTTCAAAATTTTTTTCGAAATTTTTTTCGAAAATTATTTTCAAAATTTTTTTCAAAATTTTTTTCAAAATTTTTTTCGAAAATTTTTTTTCAAAATTTTTTTCAAAATTTTTTTCGAAAATTTTTTTCGAAATTTTTTTCGAAATTTTTTTCGAAAATTTTTTTTAAAAATTTTTTTCTTTTCAAAATTTTTTTCAAAATTTTTTTCGAAAATTTTTTTTCAAAATTTTTTTTTTTAATTTTTTTTAAATTTTTTTCGAAAATTTTTTCCAAATTTTTTTCGAAAATTTTTTTCGAAAATTTTTTTCAAAATTTTTTTCAAAATTTTTTTCCAAAATTTTTTTCGAAATTTTTTTCAAAATTTTTTTCGAAATTTTTTTTTCAAAATTTTTTTCGAAAATTTTTTTCGAAAATTTTTTTAAAAAATTTTTTTCGAAATTTTTTTTTCAAAATTTTTTTCAAAATTTTTTAAAAATTTTTTTTCGAAAATTTTTTTTAAAACTTTTTTTCGAAAATTTTTTTTTCAAAATTTTTTTCAAAATTTTTTTCGAAAATTTTTTTCGAAATTTTTTTCGAAATTTTTTTCAAAATATTTTTCAAAATTTTTTTCGAAAATTTTTTTTCAAGATTTTTTTCGAAAATTTTTTTCGAAAATTTTTTTTAAAAATTTTTTTTGAAATTTTTTTTTCAAAATTTTTTTCGAAAATTTTTTTCAAAATTTTTATGAAAATTTTTTTTCAAAATTTTTATCAAAATTTTTTTTCAAAATTTTTATCAAAATTTTTTTTCAAAATTTTTTACGAAAATTTTTTTCGAAAATTTTGAAAGAAAATTTTCTAAAAAATTTTGCAAAAAAATTTTCGAAAAAAATTTTGAAAAAAAATTTTCGAAAAAAATTTTGAAAAAAATTTTGAAAAAAATTTTCGAAAAAAATTTTGAAAAAAATTTTGAAAAAAATATTCGAAAAAAATTTTAGAAAAAAATTTTGAAAAAAAATTTTAAAAAAAAATTTTAAAAAAAATTTTCGAAAAAAATTTTGAAAAAAAATTTTCGAAAAAAATTTTGAAAAAAAATTTTCGAAAAAAATTTTGAAAAAAATTTTGAAAAAAATTTTTTAAAAAAATTTTCGAAAAAAATTTTCGAAAAAAATTTTGAAAAAAAATTTTCGAAAAAAATTTTGAAAAAAATTTTGAAAAAAATTTCGAAAAAAATTTCGAAAAAAATTTCGAAAAAAATTTTTGAAAAAAATTTTGAAAAAAATTTTGAAAAAACATTTCCAAAAAAGATTTTGAAAAAAATTTTCGAAAAAAATTTTTGAAAAAAATTTTTAAAAAAATTTTCGAAAAATATTTTCAAAAAAAATTTTCAAAAAAAATTTTGAAAAAAAAATTTCTAAAAAAATTTTTTAAAAAAATTTTCGAAAAAAATTTTGAAAAAAAATTTTCGAAAAAAATTTTGAAAAAAATTTTGAAAAAAATTCTCGAAAAAAATTTTGAAAAAAATATTGAAAAAAAAATTTTCGAAAAAAAATTTGAAAAAAAAATTTCAAAAAAATTTAAAAAAAAAATTTTCGAAAAAAATTTTAGAAAAAAATTTTGAAAAAAAAATTTCGAAAAAAATTTTGAAAAAAATTTCGAAAAAAATTTTCGAAAAAAATTTTGAAAAAAATTTTGAAAAAAATTTTAGAAAAAAAATTTAAAAAAAAATTTTCGAAAAAAATTTTTAAAAAAATTTTGAAAAAAAATTTTAAAAAAATTTTGAAAAAAAGTTTGAAAAAAATTTTCGAAAAAAAATTTTTTAAAAAATTTTCGAAAAAAATTTTCGTAAAAAATTTTGAAAAAAAATTTTGATAAAAATTTTGAAAAAAATTTTCGAAAAAAATTTTCGAAAAAAATTTTGAAAAAAAAATTTCAAAAAAAATTTTTAAAAAAAATTTTCGAAAAAAATTTTCGAAAAAAATCTTGAAAAAAAATTTTCGAAAAAAATTTTGAAAAAAATTTCGAAAAAAATTTCGAAAAAAATTTTCGAAAAAAATTTTCGAAAAAAATTTTGAAAAAATATTTTGAAAAAAATTTTCGAAAAAAATTTTGAAAAAAAATTTTCAAAAAAACTTTTTAAAAAAAATTTTCGAAAAAAATTTTAGAAAAAAATTCTTAAAAAAAAATTTCGAAAAAGGTTTTGAAAAAAAATTTTCGAAAAAAATTTTGAAAAAAATTTCGAAAAAAATTTTGAAAAAAAATTTTCGTAAAAAATTTTGAAAAAAATTTGAAAAAAAAATTTCGAAAAAAATTTTGAAAAAAAATTTTCGAAAAAAAGTTTGAAAAAAATTTTGGAAAAAAATTTTGAAAAAAATTTCGAAAAAAATTTTCGGAAAAAATTTTGAAAAAAATTTTGAAAAAAAATTTTCGAAAAAAATTTTGAAAAAAATTTTGAAAAAAATTTTCGAAAAAAATTTTCGAAAAAAATTTTTAAAAAAAATTTTCAAAAAAAATTTTGAAAAAAAATTTTCTAAAAAAATTTTTTAAAAAAATTTTCTAAAATAATTTTTTTAAAAATATTCGAAAAAAATTTTGAAAAAAAATTTTCGAAAAAAATTTTGAAAGAAAATTTTTGAAAAAATTTTGCAAAAAAATTTTCGAAAAAAATTTTGAAAAAAAAATTTCGAAAAAAATTTTGAAAAAAAAATTGAAAAAAATTTTCGAAAAAAATTCTGAAAAAAATATTGAAAAAAAATTTTCGAAGAAAAATTTTTAAAAAAAATTTTGAAAAAAACTTTTAAAAAAATTTTGAAAAAAAATTTTCGAAAAAAATTTTTTAAAAAAATTTTCGAAAAAAATTTTCGAAAAAAATTTTCGAAAAAAATTTTGAAAAAAAATTTTCGATAAAAATTTTGAAAAAAATTTCGAAAAAAATTTTGGAAAAAAATTTTCGAAAAAAATTTTCGAAAAAAATTTTTAAAAAAATTTTGAAAAAAATTTTCAAAAAAAATTTTCAAAAAAAATTTTCAAATAAAATTTTTGAAAAAAAATTTTTGAAAAAAAATTTTGAAAAAAAGTTTTGAAAAAAATTTTGAAAAAAAATTTTCGAAAAAAATTTAGTAAAAAATTTTGAAAAAAATTTTGAAAAAAATTTTGAAAAAAATTTGGAAAAAAATTTTGAAAAAAAATTTGAAAAAAATTCCGAAAAAAATTTCGAAAAAAGTTTCGAAAAAATTTTGAAAAAAATTTTGAAAAAAAATTTTCGAAAAAAAATTTTCGAAAAAAATTTATAAAAAAATTTTGAAAAAAATTTTGAAAAAAAATTTTCCAAAAAAAATTTCGAAAAAAATTTAAAAAAAAAAATTTCGAAAAAAATTTTGAAAAAAAATTTTCGAAAAAAATTTTGAAAAAAATTTTTTAAAAAAATTTTCGAAATAAATTTTCGAAAAAAAATTTTGAAAAAAAATTTTCGAAAAAAATTTTGAAAAACATTTTGAAAAAAATTTCGAAAAAAATTTTGAAAAAAATTTCGAAAAAAAATTTGAAAAAAAATTCGAAAAAAAATTTGAAAAAAATTTTGAAAAAAAAATTAAAAAAAATTTTCGAAAAAAAATTTGTAAAAAAATTTTGAAAAAAATTTTCGAAAAAAATTTTCGAAAAAAAAATTTTTAAAAAAAATTTTGAAAAAAAATTTTTAAGAAAAATTTTCGAAAAAAATTTTCGAAAAAAATTTTCGAAAAAAATTTTGGAAAAAAATTTTGAAAAAAAATTTTCGAAAAAAATTTTGAAAAAAAATTTGGAAAAATTTTTCGGAAAAAAATTTGAAAAAAATTTTGAAAAAAATTTTCGAAAAAAATTTTCGAAAAAAATTTCGAAAAAAATTTTCGAAAAAAATTTTGAAAAAAATTTTCGAAAAAAAATTTTTAAAAAAATTTTCGAAAAAAATTTTTAAAAAAATTTTTAAAAAAATTTTCGAAAAAAATTTTTAAAAAAATTTTTAAAAAAATTTTGAAAAAAATTTTTAAAAAAATTTTGAAAAAAAATTTTCGAAAAAAATTTTTTTTTTAAATTTTCAAAAAAAATTTTCAAAAAAAATTTTGAAAAAAAGTTTTCGAAAAAAATTTTCGAAAAAAATTTTGAAAAAAAATTATCGAAAAAAATTTTCAAAAAAAATTTTTGAAAAAAATTTTGAAAAAAAATTTTCGTAAAAAAATTTGAAAAAAAAATTTGAAAAAAATTTTGAAAAAAATTTTCGAAGAAAACTTTAAAAAAAAATTTTCAAAAAAAATTTTTAAAAAAAATTTTGAGAAAAATTAAAAAAAAAAATTTTGAAAAAAAATTTTCGAAAAAAATTTTGAAAAAAATTTTTAAAAAAAATTTTGAAAAAAATTTTTAAAAAAAATTTTCGAAAACAATTTTCGAAAAAAATTTTGAAAAAAAATTTTCGAAAAAAATTTTCGAAAAAAATTTGGAAAAAATTTTCGGAAAAAATTTTGAAAAAAATTTCGAAAAAAATTTTCGAAAAAAATTTTTGAAAAAAATTTTCAAAAAAAATTTTGAAAAAAAATTTTCGTAAAAAATTTTGAAAAAAAATTTTGAAAAAAATTTTGAAAAAAATTTTCCAAAAAAATTTTGAAAAAAAAATTTCAAAAAAAAATTTTAAAAAAAATTTTCGAAAACAATTTTCGAAAAAAATCTTGAAAAAAAATTTTCGAAAAAAATTTTGAAAAAAATTTCGAAAAAAATTTTGAAAAGAAAATTTTCGAAAAAAATTTTGAAAAAAAATTTTCAAAAAAAATGTTTAAAAAAAATTTTCGAAAAAATTTTCGAAAAAAATTTTTAAAAAAAATTTTCGAAAACAATTTTCGAAAAAAATTTTGAAAAAAAATTTTCAAAAAAAATTTTCGAAAAAAATTTGGAAAAAATTTTCGGAAAATATTTTGAAAAAAATTTTGAAAAAAATTTTCGAAAAAAAGTTTCGAAAACAATTTTCGAAAAAAATTTTTAAAAAAAATTTTTAAAAACATTTTCGAAAAAAATTTTTAAAAAAATTTTAGAAAAAAATTTTTAAAAAAATTTTGAAAAAAATTTTGAAAAAAAATTTTCGAAAAAAATTTTTTAAAAAAATTTTCGAAAAGAATTTTCGAAAAAAATTTTCGAAAAAAATTTTGAAAAAAAATTTTCGTAAAAAATTTTGAAAAAAAATTTTGAAAAAAATTTTGAAAAAAATTTTCAAAAAAAATTTTGAAAAAAAAATTTCAAAAAAAATTTTTTTCGAAATTTTTTTCATAATTTTTTTCGAAAATGTTTTTTCAAAATTTTTTTTGAAAATTTTTTTTGAAAATTTTTTTTCAAACTTTTTTCGAAACTTTTTTCAAAATTTTTTTTAAAAATTTTTTTCGAAAATTGTTTTCGAAAATTTTTTTCGAAAATTTTTTTCAAAATTTTTTTCAAAATTTTTTCCGAAAATTTTTTCCAAATTTTTTTCGAAAATTTTTTTCGAAAATTTTTTTTCAAAATTTTTTTCGAAAATTGTTTTCGAAAATTTTTTTTCAAAATTTTTTTCGAAAATTTTTTCGAAAATTTTTTTTAAACATTTTTTTTGAAAATTTTTTTTCAAAATTTTTTTTGAAAATTTTTTTTAAAAATTTTTTTCGAAAATTTTCTTTTCAAAATTTTTTTCGAAATTTTTTTCAAAATTTTTTTCGAAAATTTTTTTTCAAGATTTTTTTCGAAAATTGTTTTCGAAAATTTTTTTTAAAATTTTTTTTTGAAATTTTTTTTTCAAAATTTTTTTTGAAAATTTTTTTCAAAATTTTTTTCAAAATTTTTTTTCAAAATTTTTTACGAAAATTTTTTTTCAAAATTTTTTTCGAAAATTCTTTTCGAAAATTTTTTTAAAAAATTTTTTTCGAAAATTTTTTTTCAAAATTTTTTTCAAAATTTTTTTAAAAATTTTTTTCTAAAATTTTTTTAAAAATTTTTTTCGAAAATGTTTTTAAAAATTTTTTTTAAAAATTTTTTTCGAAAATTGTTTTCGAAACTTTTTTTCGAAAATTTTTTTCAAAATTTTTTTCAAAATATTTTCCGAAAATTTTTTCCAAATTTTTTTCGAAAATTTTTTTTGAAAATTTTTTTTCAAAATTTTTTTCGAAAATTGTTTTCGAAAATTTTTTTTAAAAATTTTTTTCGAAAATTTTTTCGAAAATTTTTTTTAAACATTTTTTTTGAAAATTTTTTTTCAAAATTTTTTTCGAAAATTTTCTTTTCAAAATTTTTTTCGAAATTTTTTTCAAAATTTTTTTCGAAAATTTTTTTTCAAGATTTTTTTCGAAAATTGTTTTCGAAAATTTTTTTTAAAATTTTTTTTTGAAATTTTTTTTTCAAAATTTTTTTGGAAAATTTTTTTCAAAATTTTTTTCAAAATTTTTTTTCAAAATTTTTTACGAAAATTTTTTTTCAAAATTTTTTTTGAAAATTTTTTTCAAAAATTTTTTTCGAAAATTTTTTTCGAAATTTTTTTCAAAATTTTTTCCGAAAATTTTTTCCAAATTTTTTTCGAAAATTTTTTTCGAAAATTTTTTTTCAAAATTTTTTTCGAAAATTGTTTTCGAAAATTTTTTTTCAAAATTTTTTTCGAAACTTTTTTCGAAAATTTTTTTTAAAAATTTTTTTTCAAAATATTTTTCAAAATTTTTTTCAAAATTTTTTTCGAAAATTTTTTTTCAAAATTTTTTTCGAAAATTTTTTTCGAAAATTTTTTTTAAAAATTTTTTTCAAAATTTTTTTTAAAAATTTTTTTCAAAATTTTTTTCGAAAATTTTTTTTCAAAATTTTTTTTTTTAATTTTTTTCAAAATTTTTTTTAAAAATTTTTTTTGAAATTTTTTTTTTCAAAGTTTTCTTCGAAAATTTTTTTCAAAATTTTTTTCAAATTTTTTTTTCAAATTTTTTTACGAAAATTTTTTTTCAAAATTTTTTTCAAAAATTTTTTTTGAAAATTTTTTTCGATAATTTTTTTTCAAAATTTTTTTCGAAAATTTTTTTCGAAAACCTTTTTTTCAAAATTTTTTTTGAAAATTTTTTTTTTAAATTTAAAAAAAAAATTTTTTTCGAAAATTTTTTTTCAAAATTTTTTTAAAAATTTTTTTCAAAATTTTTTTAAAAATTTTTTTAAAAATTTTTTTCGAAAATTTTTTTAAAAATTTTTTTAAAAATTTTTTTCGAAAATTTTTTTAAAAATTTTTTTTCGAAAATTTTTTTCAAAATTTTTTTCGAAAATTTTTTTCGAAATTTTTTTCGAAAATTTTTTTCGAAAATTTTTTTCAAAATTTTTTTCAAATTTTTTTCCGAAAAATTTTTCCAAATTTTTTTTCAAAATTTTTTTCGAAAATTTTTTTTCAAAATTTTTTTCGAAAATTTTTTTCGAAAATTTTTTTCGAAAATTTTTTTCGAAAATTTTTCTTAAAAATTTTTTTTCAAAATTTTTTTTAAAAATTTTTTTTTCGAAAATTTTTTTCGAAAATTTTTTTCAAAATGTTTTTCAAAATTTTTTTCGAAAATTTTTTTTCAAAATTTTTTTTCGAAAATTTATTTCGAAAATTTTTTTAAAAAATTTTTTTCAAAATTTTTTTCGAAAATTTTTTTTCAAAATTTTTTTCGAAATTTTTTTTTTTAAATTTTTTTCGAAATTTTTTTTGGAAAATTTTTTTTCAAAATTTTTTTCAAAATTTTTTTATAAATTTTTTTCGAAAATTTTTTTTCGAAAATTTTTTTTCAAAATTTTTTTCAAAATTATTTCGAAACTTTTTTCGAAATTTTTTTCGGAATTTTTTTCAAAATTTTTTTCAAAATTTTTTTCCAAATTTTTTTCAAAATTTTTTTCAAAATTTTTTTCAAAATTTTTTACTAAATTTTTTTCGAAAATTTTTTTTCAAAATTTTTTTCAAAACTTTTTTTCAAAAATTTTTATCAAAAATTTTTTTTCAAAAATTTTATTTGAAAATTTTTTTTGAAAATTTTTTTTGAAAATTTTTTTCAAAATTTTTTTAAAAATTTTTTTCGAAAATTTTTTTCGAAAATTTTTTTCCAAAATTTTTTTCGAAATTTTTTTCAAAATTTTTATCGAAAATTTTTTTTCAAAATTTTTTTCGAAAATTTTTTTCGAAAATTTTTTTCGAAAATTTTTTTCGAAAATTTTTTTAAAAAATTTTTTTCGAAAATTTTTTTTCAAAATTTTTTTAAAAGTTTTTTTCAAAATTTTTTTTAAAAATTTTTCTTCGAAAATTTTTTTTCAATATTTTTTTCAGAATTTTTTTCGAAAATTTTTTTCAATTTTTTTTTCAAAATTTTTTTCGAAATTTTTTTTTCAAAATTTTTTTCGAAAATTTTTTTGCAAAATTTTTTCAAAAATTTTCTTTCAAAATTTTTTTCGAAAATTTTTTTTCAAAATTTTTTTCGAATATTTTTAAAAAAATTATTTTAGAAAATTTTTTTAAAAAATTTTTTTAGAAAATTTTTTTTCAAAATTTTTTTTGAAAATTTTTTTTAAAAAATTTTTTCGAAAATTTTTTTCGAAAATTTTTTTCAAAATTTTTTTCAAAATTTTTTTCGAAAATTTTTTTTCAAAATTTATTTCAAAATTTTTTCCGAAAATTTTTTTCGAAATTTTTTTCAAAATTTTTTTCCAAAATTTTTTTCAAACTTTTTTTCGAAAATTTTTTTTCAAAATTTTTTTCGAAATTTTTTTTTCAAATTTTTTTCAAAATTTTTTTTCAAAATTTTTTACGAAAATTTTTTTTCAAAATTTTTTTCGAAATTTTTTTCAAAATTTTTTTCGAAAATTTTTTTTCAAAACCTTTTTCGAAATTTTTTTTTAAGAATTTTTTTCTAAAATTTTTTTCGAAAATTTTTTTTAAAAAGTTTTTTTGAAAATTTTTTTTCAAAATTTTTTTCGAAAATTTTTTTCAAAATATTTTTTAAAAATTTTTTTCGAAAATTGTTTTCGACAATTTTTTTCGAAAATTTTTTTTCAAAATTTTTTTCGAAAATTTTTTTGGAAACTTTTTTAAAAAATTTTTTTCGAAAATTTTTTTTCAAAATTTTTTTCAAAATTTTTTTAAAATTTTTTTTCGAAACTTTTTTTAAAAAATTTTTTCGAAAATTTTTTTTCAAAATTTTTTTCAAAATTTTTTCGAAACTTTTTTAGAAATTTTTTTCGAAATTTTTTTCAAAATTTTTTTTGAAATTTTTTTCGAAAATTTTTTTTCAAAATTTTTTTTGAAAATTTTTTTCAAAATTTTTTTAAAAATATTTTTCGAAAATTTTTTTCCAAAATTTTTTTCCAAAATTTTTTTCGAAATTTTTTTCAAAATTTTTTTCGAAAATTTTTTTTTTTAATTTTTTTTGAAAATATTTTTCGAAAATTTTTTTTGAAAATTTATTTCAAAAATTTTTTTAAAAAATTTTTTTCGAAAATTTTTTTTCAAATTTTTTTTCAAAATATTTTTCAAAATTTTTTTCAAAATTTTTTTCGAAAATTTTTTTCGAAAATTTTTTTTAAAAATTTTTTTCAAAATTTTTTTTAAAAATTTTTTTCAAAATTTTTTTCGAAAATTTTTTTTCAAAATTTTTTTTTTTAATTTTTTTCAAAATTTTTTTTAAAAATTTTTTTTGAAATTTTTTTTTTCAAAGTTTTCTTCGAAAATTTTTTTCAAAATTTTTTTCAAATTTTTTTTTCAAATTTCTTTACGAAAATTTTTTTTCAAAATTTTTTTCAAAAATTTTTTTTGAAAATTTTTTTCGAAAATTTTTTTTCAAAATTTTTTTCGAAAATTTTTTTCGAAAACTTTTTTTCAAAATTTTTTTTGAAAATTTTTAAAAAAAATTTTTAAAAAAAATTTTTTTCGAAAATTTTTTTTCAAAATTTTTTTAAAAATTTTTTTCAAAATTTTTTTAAAAATTTTTTTCAAAATTTTTTTAAAAATTTTTTTAAAAATTTTTTTAAAAATTTTTTTCGAAAATTTTTTTAAAAATTTTTTTAAAAATTTTTTTCGAAAATTTTTTTAAAAATTTTTTTTCGAAAATTTTTTTCAAAATTTTTTTCGAAAATTTTTTTCGAAATTTTTTTCAAAATTTTTTTCGAAAATTTTTTTTCAAAATTTTTTTCGAAAATTTTTTTCGAAAATTTTTTTCGAAAATTTTTTTAAAAACTTTTTTTCGAAAATTTTTTTTCAAAATTTTTTTTGAAAATTTTTTTTAAAAATTTTTTTAGATTTTTTTTTTTAAATTTTTTTCAAAAATTTTTTTCGAAAATTTTTTTCGAAAATTTTTTTCAAAATTTTTTTCAAAATTTTTTTCGAAAATTTTTTTTCAAAATTTTTTTCAAAATTTTTTTCGAAAATTTTTTTCGAAATTTTTTTCGAAAATTTTTTCGAAAATTTTTTTTAAAAATTTTTTTCAAAATTTTTTTCGAAAATTTTTTTTCAAAATTTTTTTCGAAAATTTTTTTTCAAAATTTTTTTCGAAAATTTTTTTTTAAAATTTTTTTTTTAAATTTTTTTTCAAAATTTTTCTCGAAAATTTTTTTCGAAATTTTTTTCAAAAGTTTTTTCAATATTTTTTTTCAAGATTTTTTTCGAAAATTTTTTTCGAAAATTTTTTTTAAAATTTTTTTTTGAAATTTTTTTTTTCAAAATTTTCTTCGAAAATTTTTTTCAAAATTTTTTTCAAAATTTTTTTTCAAATTTTTTTACGAAAATTTTTTTTCAAAATTTTTTTCGAAAATTTTTTTCGAAAATTTTTTTTCAAAATTTTTTTCGAAAATTTTTTTCGAAAATTTTTTTCGAAAACTTTTTTTCAAAATTTTTTTCGAAAATTTTTTTCGAAAATTTTTTTAAAAAATTTTTTTCGAAAATTTTTTTTCAAAATTTTTTTAAAAATTTTTTTAAAAATTTTTTTCGAAAATTTTTTTAAAAATTTTTTTTCGTAAAGTTTTTTCAAAATTTTTTTCGAAAATTTTTTTCGAAATTTTTTTCAAAATTTTTTTCGAAAATTTTTTTTAAGAATTTTTTTCTAAATTTTTTTACGAAAATTTTTTTTAAAAATTTTTTTTGAAAACTTTTTTCGGAAATTTTTTCTCGAAAATGTTTTTAAAAAATTTTTTCGAAAATTTTTTTTCAAAATTTTTTTAAAAATTTTTTTCGAAAATTTTTTTTAAAATTTTTTTTCGAAAGTTTTTTTCGAAAAGTTTTTTCAAAATTTTTTTAAAAAATTTTTTTCGAATATTGTTTGCGAAAAATTTTTTCGAAATTTTTTTCAAAATTTTTTCCCAATTTTTTTCGAAAATTTTTTTCGAAAATTTTTTTTCAAAATTTTTTTCGAATTTTTTTTTTCAAAATGTATTAAAAGATTTTTTTCGAAAATTTTTTTTCAAAATTTTTTTCAAAATTTTTTTAAAAATTTTTTCGAAAATTTTTTTCAAAATGTTTTCGAAAATTTTTTTCCAAAATTTTTTTCGAAATTTTTTTCAAAATTTTTTTCGAAAATTTTTTTTCAAAATTTTTTTCGAAAATTTTTTTTCAAAATTTTTTTCAAAATTTTTTTTGAAAATTTTTTTTAAAAATTTTTTTCAAAATTTTTTCCGAAAATTTATTTCAAATTTTTTTCGAAAATTTTTTTCGAAAATTTTTTTTCAACATTTTTTTCGAAAATTTTTTTTCAAATTTTTTTTCAAAATTTTTTTCGAAAATTTTTTTTCAAAATTTTTTTCAAAATTTTTTTTGAAAATTTTTTTCGAAATTTTTTTCGAAATTTTTTTCGAAATTTTTTTAACAAAATTTTTTTTGAAAATTTTTTTCGAAATTTTTTTCGAAATTTTTTTCAAAATTTTTTTCAAAATTTTTTTCGAAAATTTTTTTCGAAAATTTTTTTTAAAAATTTTTTTCAAAATTTTTTTTGAAAATTTTTTTTCAGTTATTTTCGAAAATTTTTTTTCAAAATTTTTGTCGAAAATTTTTTTTAAAAATTTTTTTCGGAAATTTTTTTCAAAATTTTTCTCGAAAATTTTTTTCAAAATTTTTCTCGAAAATTTTTTTCAAAATTTTTTTTTTTAAATTTTTTTTCGAAAATTTTTTTCGAAAATTTTTTCCAAAATTTTTTCAAAATTTTTTTCGAAAATCTTTTCTAAATTTTTTTCGAAAATTTTTTTCGAAAATTTTTTTCGAAAATTTTTTTTCAAATTTTTTTCGAAAATTTTTTTTCAAAATTTTTTTCGAAAATTTTTTTCGAAAATTTTTTTAAAAAATTTTTTTCGAAATTTTTTTTTCAAAATTTTTTTCAAAATTTTTTTAAAATTTTTTTAGAAAATTTTTTTTAGAATTTTTTTTTGAAAATTTTTTTTCAAAATTTTTTTCAAAATTTTTTTCAAAAATTTTTTTCGAAATTTATTTTGGAATTTTTTTCAAAAGTTTTTTCAAAATTTTTTTTCAAGATTTTTTTCGAAAATTTTTTTCGAAAATTTTTTTCGAAAATTTTTTTTTAAAATTTTTTTTGAAATTTTTTTTTTTTTAATTTTTTTCAAAATTTTTTTTCAAATTTTTTTACGAAAATTTTTTTTCAAAATTTTTTTCGAAAATTTTTTTAGAAAATTTTTTTTCCAAATTTTTTTCGAAAATTTTTTTCGAAAACTTTTTTTCGAAAATTTTTTTAAAAAATTTTTTTGGAAAATTTTTTTTCAAAATTTTTTTAAATATTTTTTTAAAAATTTTTTTCGAAATTTTTTTAAAACTTTTTTGTCGAAAATTTTTTTCAAAATTTTTTTCGAAAATTTTTTTCGAAATTTTTTTCAAAATTTTTTTCGAAAACTTTTTTAAAGAATTTTTTTCTAAAATTTTTTTCGAAAATTTTTTTTAAAAATTTTTTTTGAAAATTTTTTTTCAAAATTTTTTTAAAAATTTTTTTCAAAAATTTTTTTTCAAAATTTTTTTCGAAAATTTTTTTCGAAAATTCTTTTCGAAAATTTTTTTAAAAAATTTTTTTCGAAAATTTTTTTTCAAAATTTTTTTAAAAATTTTTTTCGAAAATTTTTTTAAAAATTTTTTTTCGAAAATTTTTTTCAAAATTTTTTTTAAAATTTTTTTCAAAATTTTTTTCGAAAATTTTTTTAAAGAATTTTTTTCTAATATTTTTTTCGAAAATTTTTTTTAAAAATTTTTTTTGAAAATTTTTATCGAAATTTTTTTTTAAAATTTTTTTCAAAATTTTTTCCGAAAATCTTTGCAAATTCTTTTCGAAAATTTTTTTTCAAAATTTTTTTCGAAAATTTTTTTTCAAAATTTTTTTCGAAAATTTTTTTCGAAAATTTTTTTTCAATATTTTTTTCAAAATTTTTTTCGAAAATTTTTTTCAAAATTTTTTTCGAAAATTTTTTTGCAAAATTTTTTTGAAAATTTTTTCGAAAATTTTTTTCAAAATTTTTTTACAAAATTTTTTTCGAAAATTTTTTTTTCGAATATTGTTTGCGAAAAATTTTTTCGAAATTTTTTTCAAAATTTTTTCCCAATTTTTTTCGAAAATTTTTTTCGAAAATTTTTTTTCAAAATTTTTTTCGAATTTTTTTTTTCAAAATGTATTAAAAGATTTTTTTCGAAAATTTTTTTTCAAAATTTTTTTCAAAATTTTTTTAAAAATTTTTTCGAAAATTTTTTTCAAAATGTTTTCGAAAATTTTTTTCCAAAATTTTTTTCGAAATTTTTTTCAAAATTTTTTTCGAAAATTTTTTTTCAAAATTTTTTTCGAAAATTTTTTTTCAAAATTTTTTTCAAAATTTTTTTTGAAAATTTTTTTTAAAAATTTTTTTCAAAATTTTTTCCGAAAATTTATTTCAAATTTTTTTCGAAAATTTTTTTCGAAAATTTTTTTCGAAAATTTTTTTTCAACATTTTTTTCGAAAATTTTTTTTCAAATTTTTTTTCAAAATTTTTTTCGAAAATTTTTTTTCAAAATTTTTTTCAAAATTTTTTTTGAAAATTTTTTTCGATTTTTTTCGAAATTTTTTTCGAAATTTTTTTCAAAATTTTTTTTGAAAATTTTTTTCGAAATTTTTTTCGAAATTTTTTTCAAAATTTTTTTCAAAATTTTTTTCGAAAATTTTTTTCGAAAATTTTTTTTAAAAATTTTTTTCAAAATTTTTTTTGAAAATTTTTTTTCAGTTATTTTCGAAAATTTTTTTTCAAAATTTTTGTCGAAAATTTTTTTTAAAAATTTTTTTCGGAAATTTTTTTTCAAAATTTTTCTCGAAAATTTTTTTCAAAATTTTTCTCGAAAATTTTTTTCAAAATTTTTTTTTTTAAATTTTTTTTCGAAAATTTTTTTCGAAAATTTTTTCCAAAATTTTTTCAAAATTTTTTTCGAAAATCTTTTCTAAATTTTTTTCGAAAATTTTTTTCGAAAATTTTTTTCGAAAATTTTTTTTCAAATTTTTTTCGAAAATTTTTTTTCAAAATTTTTTTCGAAAATTTTTTTCGAAAATTTTTTTAAAAAATTTTTTTCGAAATTTTTTTTTCAAAATTTTTTTCAAAATTTTTTTAAAATTTTTTTAGAAAATTTTTTTTAGAATTTTTTTTCGAAAATTTTTTTTCAAAATTTTTTTCAAAATTTTTTTCAAAAATTTTTTTCGAAATTTATTTTGGAATTTTTTTCAAAAGTTTTTTCAAAATTTTTTTTCAAGATTTTTTTCGAAAATTTTTTTCGAAAATTTTTTTCGAAAATTTTTTTTTAAAATTTTTTTTGAAATTTTTTTTTTTTAAATTTTTTTCAAAATTTTTTTTCAAATTTTTTTACGAAAATTTTTTTTCAAAATTTTTTTCGAAAATTTTTTTAGAAAATTTTTTTTCCAAATTTTTTTCGAAAATTTTTTTCGAAAACTTTTTTTCGAAAATTTTTTTAAAAAATTTTTTTGGAAAATTTTTTTTCAAAATTTTTTTAAATATTTTTTTAAAAATTTTTTTCGAAATTTTTTTAAAACTTTTTTGTCGAAAATTTTTTTCAAAATTTTTTTCGAAAATTTTTTTCGAAATTTTTTTCAAAATTTTTTTCGAAAACTTTTTTAAAGAATTTTTTTCTAAAATTTTTTTCGAAAATTTTTTTTAAAAATTTTTTTTGAAAATTTTTTTTCAAAATTTTTTTAAAAATTTTTTTCAAAAATTTTTTTTCAAAATTTTTTTCGAAAATTTTTTTCGAAAATTCTTTTTGAAAATTTTTTTAAAAAATTTTTTTCGAAAATTTTTTTTCAAAATTTTTTTAAAAATTTTTTTCGAAAATTTTTTTAAAAATTTTTTTTCGAAAATTTTTTTCAAAATTTTTTTTAAAATTTTTTTCAAAATTTTTTTCGAAAATTTTTTTAAAGAATTTTTTTCTAATATTTTTTTCGAAAATTTTTTTTAAAAATTTTTTTTGAAAATTTTTATCGAAATTTTTTTTAAAAATTTTTTTCAAATTTTTTTCCGAAAATTTTTGCAAATTCTTTTCGAAAATTTTTTTTCAAAATTTTTTTCGAAAATTTTTTTTCAAAATTTTTTTCGAAAATTTTTTTCGAAAATTTTTTTTCAATATTTTTTTCAAAATTTTTTTCGAAAATTTTTTTCAAAATTTTTTTCGAAAATTTTTTTGCAAAATTTTTTTGAAAATTTTTTCGAAAATTTTTTTCAAACTTTTTTTCGAAAATTTTTTTTCAAAATTTTTTTCGAAAATGTTTTTCGAAAATTTTTTTCAAAATTTTTTTACAAAATTTTTTTCGAAAATTTTTTTCGAATATTGTTTGCGAAAAATTTTTTCGAAATTTTTTTCAAAATTTTTTCCCAATTTTTTTCGAAAATTTTTTTCGAAAATTTTTTTTCAAAATTTTTTTCGAATTTTTTTTTTCAAAATGTATTAAAAGATTTTTTTCGAAAATTTTTTTTCAAAATTTTTTTCAAAATTTTTTTAAAAATTTTTTCGAAAATTTTTTTCAAAATGTTTTCGAAAATTTTTTTCCAAAATTTTTTTCGAAATTTTTTTCAAAATTTTTTTCGAAAATTTTTTTTCAAAATTTTTTTCGAAAATTTTTTTTCAAAATTTTTTTCAAAATTTTTTTTGAAAATTTTTTTTAAAAATTTTTTTCAAAATTTTTTCCGAAAATTTATTTCAAATTTTTTTCGAAAATTTTTTTCGAAAATTTTTTTCGAAAATTTTTTTTCAACATTTTTTTCGAAAATTTTTTTTCAAATTTTTTTTCAAAATTTTTTTCGAAAATTTTTTTTCAAAATTTTTTTCAAAATTTTTTTTGAAAATTTTTTTCGAAATTTTTTTCGAAATTTTTTTCGAAATTTTTTTCAAAATTTTTTTTGAAAATTTTTTTCGAAATTTTTTTCGAAATTTTTTTCAAAATTTTTTTCAAAATTTTTTTCGAAAATTTTTTTCGAAAATTTTTTTTAAAAATTTTTTTCAAAATTTTTTTTGAAAATTTTTTTTCAGTTATTTTCGAAAATTTTTTTTCAAAATTTTTGTCGAAAATTTTTTTTAAAAATTTTTTTCGGAAATTTTTTTCAAAATTTTTCTCGAAAATTTTTTTCAAAATTTTTCTCGAAAATTTTTTTCAAAATTTTTTTTTTTAAATTTTTTTTCGAAAATTTTTTTCGAAAATTTTTTCCAAAATTTTTTCAAAATTTTTTTCGAAAATCTTTTCTAAATTTTTTTCGAAAATTTTTTTCGAAAATTTTTTTCGAAAATTTTTTTTCAAATTTTTTTCGAAAATTTTTTTTCAAAATTTTTTTCGAAAATTTTTTTCGAAAATTTTTTTAAAAAATTTTTTTCGAAATTTTTTTTTCAAAATTTTTTTCAAAATTTTTTTAAAATTTTTTTAGAAAATTTTTTTTAGAATTTTTTTTCGAAAATTTTTTTTCAAAATTTTTTTCAAAATTTTTTTCAAAAATTTTTTTCGAAATTTATTTTGGAATTTTTTTCAAAAGTTTTTTCAAAATTTTTTTTCAAGATTTTTTTCGAAAATTTTTTTCGAAAATTTTTTTCGAAAATTTTTTTTTAAAATTTTTTTTGAAATTTTTTTTTTTAAATTTTTTTCAAAATTTTTTTTCAAATTTTTTTACGAAAATTTTTTTTCAAAATTTTTTTCGAAAATTTTTTTAGAAAATTTTTTTTCCAAATTTTTTTCGAAAATTTTTTTCGAAAACTTTTTTTCGAAAATTTTTTTAAAAAATTTTTTTGGAAAATTTTTTTTCAAAATTTTTTTAAATATTTTTTTAAAATTTTTTTCGAAATTTTTTTAAAACTTTTTTGTCGAAAATTTTTTTCAAAATTTTTTTCGAAAATTTTTTTCGAAATTTTTTTCAAAATTTTTTTCGAAAACTTTTTTAAAGAATTTTTTTCTAAAATTTTTTTCGAAAATTTTTTTTAAAAATTTTTTTTGAAAATTTTTTTTCAAAATTTTTTAAAAATTTTTTTCAAAAATTTTTTTTCAAAATTTTTTTCGAAAATTTTTTTCGAAAATTCTTTTCGAAAATTTTTTTAAAAAATTTTTTTCGAAAATTTTTTTTCAAAATTTTTTTAAAAATTTTTTTCGAAAATTTTTTTAAAAATTTTTTTTCGAAAATTTTTTTCAAAATTTTTTTTAAAATTTTTTTCAAAATTTTTTTCGAAAATTTTTTTAAAGAATTTTTTTCTAATATTTTTTTCGAAAATTTTTTTTAAAAATTTTTTTTGAAAATTTTTATCGAAATTTTTTTTTAAAATTTTTTTCAAATTTTTTTCCGAAAATTTTTGCAAATTCTTTTCGAAAATTTTTTTTCAAAATTTTTTTCGAAAATTTTTTTTCAAAATTTTTTTCGAAAATTTTTTTCGAAAATTTTTTTTCAATATTTTTTTCAAAATTTTTTTCGAAAATTTTTTTCAAAATTTTTTTCGAAAATTTTTTTGCAAAATTTTTTTGAAAATTTTTTCGAAAATTTTTTTCAAACTTTTTTTCGAAAATTTTTTTTCAAAATTTTTTTCGAAAATGTTTTTCGAAAATTTTTTTCAAAATTTTTTTACAAAATTTTTTTCGAAAATTTTTTTAAATTTTTTTTTCAAAATTTTTTTCAAAATTTTTTTCCAAATTTTTTTCGAAAATTTTTTTTCAAAATTTTTTTCAAAATTTTTTTCAAAATTTTTTTGGAAAATTTTTTTTCAAAATTTTTTTTCGAATATTTATTTCGAAAAGTTTTTTTAAAAATTTTTTTCAAAATTTTTTTCGAAAATTTTTTTTCAAAATTTTTTTCGAAAATTTTTTTTAAAAATTTTTTTCGAAAAATTTTTTGGAATATTTTTTAAAAAATTTTTTTCAAAATTTTTTTTTTTTAATTTTTTTTGAAATTTTTTTGGAAAATTTTTTTTCAAAATTTTTTTCAAAATTTTTTAAAAATTTTTTTTCGAAAATTTTTTTTCGAAAATTTTTTTTCGAAAATTTTTTTTCAAATTTTTTTTCGAAATTTTTTTCAAAATTTTTTTCAAAATTTTTTTCAAAATTTTTTTCCAAATTTTTTTCAAAATTTTTTTCAAGATTTTTTTCAAAATTTTTTTCCAAATTTTTTTCGAAAATTTTTTTTCAAAATTTTTTTCAAAAATTTTTTTCAAAAATTTTATTTAAAAATTTTTTTCAAAAATTTTATTTAAAAATTTTTTTTGAAAATTTTTTTTGAAAATTTTTTTCAAAATTTTTTTAAAAATATTTTTCGAAAATTTTTTTCGAAAATTTTTTTCCGAAATTTTTTTCGAAATTTTTTTCAAAATTTTTATCGAAAATTTTTTTTCAAAATTTTTTTCGAAAAATTTTTTTCGAAAAATTTTTTCGAAAATTTTTAAAAAAAATTTTTTTCGAAAATTTTTTTTCAAAATTTTTTTCAAAATTTTTTTAAAAGTTTTTTTCAAAATTTTTTTTAAAAATTTTTCTTCGAAAATTTTTTTTCAATATTTTTTTCAAAATTTTTTTCGAAAATTTTTTTCAAAATTTTCTTCAAAATTTTTTTCGAAAATTTTTTTTCAAAATTTTTTTTGAAAATTTTTTTTTTTTTTTTTTCGAAAATTTTTTTGAAAATTTTTTTCAAAAATTTTTTTTGGAAATTTTTTTTTTGAAATTTTTTTCAAAATTTTTTCCAAATTTTTTTCGAAAATTTTTTTTCAAAATTTTTTTCGAAAATTGTTTTCGAAAATTTTTTTTCAAAATTTTTTTCGAAAATTTTTTCGAAAATTTTTTTTAAAAATTTTTTTTGAAAATTTTTTTTCAAAATTTTTTTCGAAAATTTTTTTTCAAAATTTTTTTCTAAAAATTTTTTTCAAAAATTTTATTTAAAAATTTTTTTTGAAAATTTTTTTTGAAAATTTTTTTCAAAATGTTTTTAAAAATTTTTTTTGAAAATTTTTTTCCAAAATTTTTTTCGAAATTTTTTTTCAAATTTTTTTTCGAAAATTTTTTTTCAAAATTTTTTTTGAAAATTTTTTTCGAAAATTTTTTTCGAAAATTTTTTTCTAAAAATTTTTTTCAAAAATTTTATTTAAAAATTTTTTTTGAAATTTTTTTTTGAAACTTTTTTTCAAAATTTTTTTAAAAATTTTTTTTTAAAATTTTTTTCGAAAATTTTTTTCCAAAATTTTTTTCGAAATTTTTTTCAAAATTTTTTTCGAAAATTTTTTTTCAAAATTTTTTTCGAAAATTTTTTTCGAAAATTTTTTTCGAAAATTTTTTTCGAAAATTTTTTTCGAAAATTTACTGAAAAATTTTTTTCTAAAATTTTTTTTCAAAATTTTTTTCGAAATTTTTTTCGAAATTTTTTTCGAAATTTTTTTCAAAATTTTTTTGGAAAATTTTTTTTCAAGATTTTTTTCGAAAATTGTTTTCGAAAATTTTTTTTAAAATTTTTTTTTGAATTTTTTTTTCAAAATTTTTTTGGAAAATTTTTTTCGAAAATTTTTTTCAAAATTTTTTTTCAAAATTTTTTACGAAAATTTTTTTTCAAAATTTTTTTCGAAAATTTTTTTCGAAATTTCTTTTCGAAATTTTTTTTAAAAAAATTTTTTCGAAATTTTTTTTCAAAATTTTTTTCAAAATTTTTTTAAAAATTTTTTTCTAAAATATTTTTAAAAATTTTTTTCGAAAATTTTTTTAAAAATTTTTTTTGAAAATTTTTTTCAAAATTTTTTTCAAAATTTTTTTCAAAATTTTTTTCGAAAATTTTTTAAAGAATTTTTTTCTAAAATTTTTTTCGAAAATTTTTTTTAAAATTTTTTTTGAAAATTTTTTTTCAAAATTTTTATCGAAAATTTTTTTCAAAATTTTTTCAAATTTTTTTCCGAAAATTTTTTCTAAATTTTTTTCGAAAATTTTTTTTCAAAATTTTTTTCGAAAATTTTTTCTCAAAATTTTTTTCGAAAATTTTTTTTAAAAATTTTTTTCGAAAATTTTTTTGGAAAATTTTTTAAAAAATTTTTTTCAAAATTTTTTTTTTTAATTTTTTTCGAAATTTTTTTTGGAAAATTTTTTTCGAAAATTTTTTTTCAAAATTGTTTTTCGAATATTTATTTCGAAAATTTTTTTAAAAAATTTTTTTCAAAATTTTTTTCGAAAATTTTTTTTCAAAATTTTTTTCGAAAATTTTTTTTCAAAATTTTTTTCGAAATTTTTTTTTAAAAATTTTTTTCGAAAATGTTTTTGGAAAATTTTTTAAAAAATTTTTTTCAAAATTTTTTTTTTTAAATTTTTTTCGAAAATTTTTTTGGAAAATTTTTTTTAAAAATTTTTTTCAAAATTTTTTCAAAAATTTTTTTCGAAACTTTTTTTTCGAAAATTTTTTTTCAAAATTTTTTTCAAAATTTTTTCGAAACTCTTTTCGAAATTTTTTTCGAAATTTTTTTCAAAATTTTTTTCCAAATTTTTTTCAAAATTTTTTTCAAGATTTTTTTCAAAATTTTTTTCCAAATTTTTTTCGAAAATTTTTTTTCAAAATTTTTTTCAAAAATTTTATTTAAAAATTTTTTTTGAAAATTTTTTTTGAAAATTTTTTTCGAAATTTTTTTAAAAATATTTTTCCAAAATTTTTTTCGAAAATTTTTTTTCAAAATTTTTTTTGAAAATTTTTTTTAAAAATTTTTTTCGATAATTTTTTTTAAAATTTTTTTTTTAAATTTTTTTCGAAAATTTTTTTCGAAAATGTTTTTCAAAATTTTTTTCAAAATTTTTTTCGAAAATTTTTTTTCACAATTTTTTTCAAAATTTTTTTCGAAAATTTTTTTCGAAAATTTTTTCGAAATTTTTTTCGAAATTTTTTTCAAAATTTTTTTCAAAATTTTTTTCGAAAATTTTTTTTCAAAATTTTTTTCGAAAATTTTTTTCGAAAATTTTTTTAAAAAATTTTTTCGAAATTTTTTTCAAACTTTTTTTCGAAAATTTTTTTTCAAAATTTTTAAAAAAATTTTGGAAAAAAAAAAAAATTTTGAAAAAAATTTGAAAAATAATTTTCGAAAAAACTTTTTTAAAAAAATTTTCGAAAAAAATTTTCGAAAAAAATTTTCGAAAAAATATTTGAAAAAAATTTTCGAAAAAAATTTTCGAAAAAAATTTTCAAAAAAAATTTTGAAAAAAAATTTTCGAAAAAAATTTTGAAAAAAATTTCGAAAAAAATTTTCGAAAAAAATTTTCGAAAAAAATTTTTAAAAAAATTTTGAAAAAAATTTTCAAAAAAAATTTTCAAAAAAAATTTTCAAAAAAAATTTTGAAAAAAAATTTTCGAAAAAAATTTTGAAAAAAATTTTGAAAAAAATTTTGAAAAAAATTTTGAAAAAAAATTTTGAAAAAAATTTTGAAAAAAAATTTTCGAAAAAAATTTTGAAAAAAAAATTTTCGAAAAAAATTTTGAAAAAAAATTTAAAAAAAAAATTTTCAAAAAAAATTTTTAAAAAAAATTTTCGAAAAAAATTTTGAAAGAAAATTTTCGAAAAAAATTTTCGAAAAAAATTTTCGAAAAAATTTTGAAAAAAAATTTTCGAAAAACATTTTGAAAAGAAATTTTCGAAAAAAATTTTCGAAAATAATTTTCGAAAAAAATTTGGAAAAAATTTTCGGAAAAAATTTTGAAAAAAATTTTCGAAAAAAATTTTCGAAAACAATTTTCGAAAAAAATTTTTTAAAAAAATTTTGAAAAAAATTTTCGAAAAAAATTTTGAAAAAAAATTTTGAAAAAAAATTTTCAAAAAAAATTTTTAAAAAAAATTTTCGAAAGAGATTTTAGAAAAAAATTTTGAAAAAAAATTTTCGAAAAAAATTTTGAAAAAAATTTTGAAAAAAAGTTTCGAAAAAAAATTTTAAAAAAATTTTCAAAAAAAATTTTTAAAAAAATTTTGAAAAAATTTATTAAAAAAATTTTCGAAAAAAATTTTGAAAAAAAATTTTCGTAAAAAATTTCGAAAAAAATTTTGAAAAAAAGTTTTCGAAAAAACTTTTCGAAAAAAATTTTGAAAAAAAATTTTCGAAAAAAATTTTCGAAAAAAATTTTGAAAAAAATTTCGAAAAAAATTTTTGAAAAAAATTTTGAAAAACATTTTCGAGAAAAATTTTGAAAAAAAATTTTCAAAAAAAATTTTTAAAAAAAATTTTCGATAAAAATTTTCGAAAAAAATTTTGAAAAAAAATTTTCGAAAAAAATTTTAAAAAAAATTTTCCAAAAAAAATTTTAAAAAAATTTTGAAAAAAATTTTGAAAAAAAAATTTCGAAAAAAATTTTTTAAAAAAATTTTCGAAAAAAATTTTCGAAAAAAATTTTGAAAAAAAATTTTCGAAAAAAATTTTGAAAAAAAATTTTGAAAAAAAACTTTCTGAAAAAAAATTTTGAAAAAATTTCGAAAAAAATTTTCGAAAAAAATTTTGAAAAAAAATTTCGAAAAAAATTTTTGAAAAAAATTTTGAAAAAAATTTTCGAGAAAAATATTGAAAAAAAATTTTCAAAAAAAATTTTTAAAAAAAAATTTTGAAAAACATTTTGAAAAAAATTTTGAAAAAAAATTTTCGAAAAAAATTTTGAAAAAAATTTTGAAAAAAATTTCGAAAAAAAATTTCGAAAAAAATTTTGAAAAAAATTTTGAAAAAAAATTTTCGAAAAAAATTTTGAAAAAAATTTTTGAAAAAATTTTCGAAAAAAATTTTGAAAAAAAAATTTCGAAAAAATTTTCGAAAAAAATTTCCAAAAAAATTTTGAAAAAAGATTTTCGAAAAAAATTTTGAAAAAAATTTTGAAAAAAATTTTCGAAAAAAATTTAGAAAAAAATATTGAAAAAAAATTTTCGAAGAAAAATTTTCGAAAAAAATTTTGAAAAGAATTTTGAAAAAAAATTTTAAAAAAAATTTTGAAAAAAATTTTCGAAAAAATATTCGAAAAAAATTTTCGAAAAAAATTTTGAAAAAAAATTTTCAAAAAAAATTTTGAAAAAAATTTTCAAAAAAAAATTTTAAAAAACATTTTCGAAAAAAATTTTCGAATAAAATTTTGAAAAAAATTTTGAAAAAAAATTTTCAAAAAAAATTTTGAAAAAAATTTTCAAAAACATTTTCGAAAAAAATTTTCGAAAAAAATTTGGAAAAAAATTTTCGAAAAAAATTTTGAAAAAAAAATTTCGAAAAAATTCTCGAAAAAAATTTTCGAAAAAAATTTTGAAAAAAGATTTTCGAAAAAAATTTTGAAAAAAATTTTCGAAAAAAATTTTGAAAAAAATATTGAAAAAAAATTTTCGAAGAAAAATTTTTAAAAAAATTTTTGAAAAAAACTTAAAAAAATTTTGAAAAAAGTTTTGAAAAAACATTTTCAAAAAAAAGTTTTAAAAAAAATTTTCGAAAAAAATTTTGAAAAAAAATTTTCGAAAAAAATTTTCGAAAAAAATTTTGAAAAAAATTTCGAAAAAAATTTTTGAAAAAAATTTTGAAAAACATTTTCGAGAAAAATTTTGAAAAAAAATTTTCAAAAAAAATTTTTAAAAAAAATTTTCGATAAAAATTTTCGAAAAAAATTTTGAAAAAAAATTTTCGAAAAAAATTTTGAAAAAAAATTTTTGAAAAAAATTTTGAAAAAAATTTTCGAATAAAATTTTGAAAAAAATTTTCGAAAAAAATTTTCGAAAAAAATTTGAAAAAAAATTTTCAAAAAAAATTTTCGAAAAAAATTTTCGAAAAAAATTTTGAAAAAAAATTTTCGAAAAAAATTTTGAAAAAAAAATTTCGAAAAAATTTTCGAAAAAAATTTTGAAAAAAAATTTTCAAAAAAAATTTTGAAAAAAAATTTTCAAAAAAAATTTTTAAAAAAAAATTTTCGAAAAAAATATTCGAAAAAAAAATTTTAAAAAAAATTTTCGAAAAAAATTTTGAAAAAAAAATTTCGAAAAAATTTTCGAAAAAAATTTTCGAAAAAAATTTTGAAAAAAGATTTTCGAAAAAAATTTTGAAAAAAATATTGAAAAAAAAGTTTGAAAAAAATTTTGAAAAAAAATTTTCGAAAAAAATTTTTTAAAAAAATTTTCGAAAAAATTTTTGAAAAAAATTTTCGAAAAAATTTTTCGAAAAAAATATTCGAAAAAAATTTTCGAAAAAAATTTTAGAAAAAAATTTTGAAAAAAATTTTGAAAAAAATTTCGAAAGAAATTTTCGAAAAAAATTTTTAAAAAAATTTTGAAAAAAATTTTCAAAAAAAATTTTCAAAAAAAAATTTTAAATAAAATTTTTGAAAAAAATTTTTGAAAAAAATTTTGAAAAAAAATTTTCGAAAAAAATTTGGAAAAAAAGTTTGAAAAAAATTTTGAAAAAAATTTTGAAAAAAATTTCGAAAACAATTTTGAAAAAAAATTTTTGAAAAAAATTTTCGAAAAAAATTTTGAAAAAAATTTTGAAAAAAATTCCAAAAAAAAATTTAAAAAAATATTTTGAAAAAAATTTTGAAAAAATTTCGAAAAATATTTTCGAAAAAAATTTTGAAAAAAAATTTTCAAAAAAAATTTTTAAAAAAAATTTTCGAAAAAAAATTTAGAAAAAAAAATTTTCGAAAAAAATTTTGAAAAAAAATTTTCAAAAAAAATTTTGAAAAAAAATTTTAAAAAAATTTTGAAAAAAATTTTCAAAAAAAATTTTCAAAAAAAATTTTCAAAAAAAATTTTGAAAAAAAATTTTCGAAAAAAATTTTGAAAAAAATTTTGAAAAAAATTTTGAAAAAAATTTTGAAAAAAATTTTGAAAAAAATTTTGAAAAAAAATTTTGAAAAAAATTTTGAAAAAAAATTTTCGAAAAAAATTTTGAAAAAAAAATTTTCGAAAAAAATTTTGAAAAAAAATTTAAAAAAAAAATTTTCAAAAAAAATTTTTAAAAAAAATTTTCGAAAAAAATTTTGAAAGAAAATTTTCGAAAAAAATTTTCGAAAAAAATTTTCGAAAAAATTTTGAAAAAAAATTTTCGAAAAACATTTTGAAAAGAAATTTTCGAAAAAAATTTTCGAAAATAATTTTCGAAAAAAATTTGGAAAAAATTTTCGGAAAAAATTTTGAAAAAAATTTTCGAAAAAAATTTTCGAAAACAATTTTCGAAAAAAATTTTTTAAAAAAATTTTGAAAAAAATTTTCGAAAAAAATTTTGAAAAAAAATTTTGAAAAAAAATTTTCAAAAAAAATTTTTAAAAAAAATTTTCGAAAGAGATTTTAGAAAAAAATTTTGAAAAAAAATTTTCGAAAAAAATTTTGAAAAAAATTTTGAAAAAAAGTTTCGAAAAAAAATTTTAAAAAAATTTTCAAAAAAAATTTTTAAAAAAATTTTGAAAAAATTTATTAAAAAAATTTTCGAAAAAAATTTTGAAAAAAAATTTTCGTAAAAAATTTCGAAAAAAATTTTGAAAAAAAGTTTTCGAAAAAACTTTTCGAAAAAAATTTTGAAAAAAAATTTTCGAAAAAAATTTTGAAAAACATTTTCGTAAAAAGTTTGAAAAAAAATTTTGAAAAAAATTTTAAAAAAAATTTTCGAAAAAAATCTTGAAAAAAAATTTTCGAAAAAAAATTTTAAAAAAAATTTTCCAAAAAAAATTTTAAAAAAATTTTGAAAAAAATTTTGAAAAAAAAATTTCGAAAAAAATTTTTTAAAAAAATTTTCGAAAAAAATTTTCGAAAAAAATTTTGAAAAAAAATTTTCGAAAAAAATTTTGAAAAAAAATTTTGAAAAAATTTCGAAAAAAATTTTCGAAAAAAATTTTGAAAAAAAATTTCGAAAAAAATTTTTGAAAAAAATTTTGAAAAAAATTTTCGAGAAAAATATTGAAAAAAAATTTTCAAAAAAAATTTTTAAAAAAAAATTTTGAAAAACATTTTGAAAAAAATTTTGAAAAAAAATTTTCGAAAAAAATTTTGAAAAAAATTTTGAAAAAAATTTCGAAAAAAAATTTCGAAAAAAATTTCGAAAAAAATTTCGAAAAAAATTTTCGAAAATAATTTTGAAAAAAATTTTGAAAAAAAATTTTCGAAAAAAATTTTGAAAAAAATTTTTGAAAAAATTTTCGAAAAAAATTTTGAAAAAAAAATTTCGAAAAAATTTTCGAAAAAAATTTCCAAAAAAATTTTGAAAAAAGATTTTCGAAAAAAATTTTGAAAAAAATTTTGAAAAAAATTTTCGAAAAAAATTTAGAAAAAAATATTGAAAAAAAATTTTCGAAGAAAAATTTTCGAAAAAAATTTTGAAAAGAATTTTGAAAAAAAAATTTAAAAAAAATTTTGAAAAAAATTTTCGAAAAAATATTCGAAAAAAATTTTCGAAAAAAATTTTGAAAAAAAATTTTCAAAAAAAATTTTGAAAAAAATTTTCAAAAAAAAATTTTAAAAAACATTTTCGAAAAAAATTTTCGAAAAAAATTTTGAAAAAAATTTTGAAAAAAAATTTTCAAAAAAAATTTTGAAAAAAATTTTCAAAAACATTTTCGAAAAAAATTTTCGAAAAAAATTTGGAAAAAAATTTTCGAAAAAAATTTTGAAAAAAAAATTTCGAAAAAATTCTCGAAAAAAATTTTCGAAAAAAATTTTGAAAAAAGATTTTCGAAAAAAATTTTGAAAAAAATTTTCGAAAAAAATTTTGAAAAAAATATTGAAAAAAAATTTTCGAAGAAAAATTTTTAAAAAAATTTTTGAAAAAAACTTAAAAAAATTTTGAAAAAAGTTTTGAAAAAAAATTTTCAAAAAAAAGTTTTAAAAAAAATTTTCGAAAAAAATTTTGAAAAAAAATTTTCGAAAAAAATTTTCGAAAAAAATTTTGAAAAAAATTTCGAAAAAAATTTTTGAAAAAAATTTTGAAAAACATTTTCGAGAAAAATTTTGAAAAAAAATTTTCAAAAAAAATTTTTAAAAAAAATTTTCGATAAAAATTTTCGAAAAAAATTTTGAAAAAAAATTTTCGAAAAAAATTTTGAAAAAAAATTTTTGAAAAAAATTTTGAAAAAAATTTTCGAATAAAATTTTGAAAAAAATTTTCGAAAAAAATTTTTGAAAAAAATTTGAAAAAAAATTTTCAAAAAAAATTTTCGAAAAAAATTTTCGAAAAAAATTTTGAAAAAAAATTTTCGAAAAAAATTTTGAAAAAAAAATTTCGAAAAAATTTTCGCAAAAAATTTTGAAAAAAAATTTTCAAAAAAAATTTTGAAAAAAAATTTTCAAAAAAAATTTTAAAAAAAAAATTTTAAAAAAAATTTTCGAAAAAAATTTTGAAAAAAAAATTTCGAAAAAATTTTCGAAAAAAATTTTCGAAAAAAATTTTGAAAAAAGATTTTCGAAAAAAATTTTGAAAAAAATATTGAAAAAAAAGTTTGAAAAAAATTTTGAAAAAAAATTTTCGAAAAAAATTTTTTAAAAAAATTTTCGAAAAAATTTTTGAAAAAAATTTTCGAAAAAATTTTTCGAAAAAAATATTCGAAAAAAATTTTCGAAAAAAATTTTAGAAAAAAATTTTGAAAAAAAATTTTGAAAAAAATTTTGAAAAAAATTTCGAAAGAAATTTTCGAAAAAAATTTTTAAAAAAATTTTGAAAAAAATTTTCAAAAAAAATTTTCAAAAAAAAATTTTAAATAAAATTTTTGAAAAAAATTTTTGAAAAAAATTTTGAAAAAAAATTTTCGAAAAAAATTTGGAAAAAAAGTTTGAAAAAAATTTTGAAAAAAATTTTGAAAAAAATTTCGAAAACAATTTTGAAAAAAAAATTTTGAAAAAAATTTTCGAAAAAAATTTTGAAAAAAATTTTGAAAAAAATTCCAAAAAAAAATTTAAAAAAATATTTTGAAAAAAATTTTGAAAAAATTTCGAAAAATATTTTCGAAAAAAATTTTGAAAAAAAATTTTCAAAAAAAATTTTTAAAAAAAATTTTCGAAAAAAAATTTAGAAAAAAAAATTTTCGAAAAAAATTTTGAAAAAAAATTTTCAAAAAAAATTTTGAAAAAAAATTTTCAAAAAAAATTTTTTAAAAAAAATTTTCGAAAAAAATATTCGAAAAAAAAATTTAAAAAAAAATTTTCAAAAAAAATTTTGAAAAAAAATTTCGAAAAAATTTTCGAAAAAAATTTTCGAAAAAAATTTTGAAAAAAGATTTTCGAAAAAAATTTTGAAAAAAATTTTCGAAATAAATTTTGAAAAAAATATTGAAAAAAAATTTTGAAAAAAATTTTGAAAAAAAATTTTCGAAAAAAATTTTTTTAAAACATTTTCGAAAAAATTTTTGAAAAAAATTTTCGAAAAACTTTTTCGAAAAAAATTTTCGAAAAAAATTTTCGAAAAAAATTTTCGAAAAAAATTTTAGAAAAAAATTTTAGAAAAAAATTTTCGAAGAAAATTTTGAAAAAAAATTTTCGAAAAAAATTTTGAAAAAAATTTCGAAAAAAATTTTCGAAAAAAATTTTTAAAAAAATTTTGAAAAAAATTTTCAAAAAAAATTTTTAAATAAAATTTTTTAAAAAAAATTTTGAAAAAAATTTTGAAAAAAAATTTTCGAAAAAAATTTGGAAAAAAAGTTTGAAAAAAATTTTGAAAAAAATTTTGAAAAAAATTTCGAAAAAAATTTTGAAAAAAAATTTTTGAAAAAAATTTTCGAAAAAAATTTTGAAAAAAATTTTGAAAAAAATTCCAAAAAAAATTTTAAAAAAATATTTTGAAAAAAATTTTGAAAAAATTTCGAAAAATATTTTCGAAAAAAATTTTGAAAAAAATTTTGAAAAACATTTTCAAAAAAAATTTTCAAAAAAAATTTTCAAAAAAAATTTTTAAAAAAAATTTTCGAAAAAAAATTTAGAAAAAAATTTTAAAAAAAAATTTTCGAAAAAAATTTTGAAAAAATATTTTAGAAAAAAATTTTGAAAAAAATTTCGAAAAAAATTTTCGAAAAAAATTTTGAAAAAAATTTTCGAAAAAAAATTTGAAAAAAATTTTCGAAAAAAATTTTTAAAAAAATTTTGAAAAAAAAATTTTGAAAAAAAATTTTTTTAAAAAATTTTCGAAAAGAATTTCGAAAAAAATTTTGAAAAAAGTTTTCGAAAAAAATTTCCAAAAAAAATTTTGGAAAAAAATTTTCGAAAAAAATTTTGAAAAAACATTGTCGTAAAAATTTTGAAAAAAAATTTTTAAAAAAATTTTTAAAAAAAAATTTCGAAAAAAATCTTGAAAAAAAATTTTCGAAAAAAATTTTGAAAAAAATTTTGAAAAAAATTTCGAAAAACATTTCAAAAAAAATTTTCGAAAACAATTTTGAAAAAAATTTTGAAAAAAAATTTCGAAAAAAACTTTTAAAAAAATTCTGAAAAACATTTTGAAAAAAAAATTTCGAAAAAAATTTTTTAAAAAAATTTTCGAAAATAATTTTCGAAAAAAATTTTGAAAAAAAATTTTCGAAAAAAATTTTGAAAAAAAATTTTGAAAAAAAATTTTCGAAAAAAATTTTGAAAAAAATTTCGAAAAAAATTTTCGAAAAAAATTTTGAAAAAAATTTTCGAAAAAAATTTTCGAAAAAAATTTTTGAAAAAAATTTTGAAAAAAATTTTCGAGAAAAATTTTGAAAAAAAATTTTCGAAAAAAATTTTTAAAAAAAATTTTCGAAAAAAATTTTCGAAAAAAATTTTGAAAAAAATTTTTCGAAAAAAATTTTGAAAAAAATTTTGAAAAAAATTTTGAAAAAAATTTTTTAAAAAAATTTTCGAAAAAAATTTTGAAAAAAATTTAAAAAAAAATTTTCGAAAAAAATTTTGAAAAAAATTTTGAAAAAAATTTTGAAAAAAATTTCGAAAAAAATTTCGAAAAAAATTTCGAAAAAAATTTTCGAAAAAAATTTTGAAAAAAATTTTGAAAAAAAATTTTCGAAAAAAATTTTGAAAAAAATTTTCGAAAAAAATTTTGAAAAAAAATTTTCAAAAAAAATTTTCAAAAAAAAATTTTAAAAAAAATTTTCGAAAAAAATTTTCGAAAAAAAATTTTAAAAAAAATTTTCGAAAAAAATTTTGAAAAAAAAATTTCGAAAAAATTTTCGAAAAAAATTTTTAAAAAAATTTTGAAAAAAATTTTCGAAAAAAATTTTGAAAAAAATATTGAAAAAAAATTTTCGAAGAAAAATTTTTAAAAAAATTTTTGAAAAAAACTTTAAAAAATTTTGAAAAAAATTTTGAAAAAAAATTTTCGAAAAAAATTTTCGAAAAAAATTTTTTAAAAAAATTTTCGAAAAAATTTTTTAAAAAAATTTTCGAAAAAATTTTTGAAAAAAATTTTAAAAAAAAATTTTCGAAAAAAATTTTGAAAAAAATATTGAAAAAAAATTTTGAAAAAAAATTTTCGAAAAAAATTTTCGAAAAAAATTTTCGAAAAAAATTTTTAAAAAAAATTATCGAAAAAAATTTTGAAAAAAAATTTTCGAAAAAAATTTTGAAAAAAAATTTTCGAAAAAAATTTTCGAAAAAAATTTTGAAAAAAGATTTTCGAAAAAAATTTTGAAAAAAATTTTCGAAATAAATTTTGAAAAAAATATTGAAAAAAAATTTTGAAAAAAATTTTGAAAAAAAATTTTCGAAAAAAATTTTTTAAAAAAATTTTCGAAAAAATTTTTGAAAAAAATTTTCGAAAAACTTTTTCGAAAAAAATTTTCGAAAAAAATTTTCGAAAAAAATTTTCGAAAAAAATTTTAGAAAAAAATTTTAGAAAAAAATTTTCGAAGAAAATTTTGAAAAAAAATTTTCGAAAAAAATTTTGAAAAAAATTTCGAAAAAAATTTTCGAAAAAAATTTTTAAAAAAATTTTGAAAAAAATTTTCAAAAAAAATTTTCAAAAAAAATTTTTAAATAAAATTTTTTAAAAAAAATTTTGAAAAAAATTTTGAAAAAAAACTTTCGAAAAAAATTTGGAAAAAAAGTTTGAAAAAAATTTTGAAAAAAATTTTGAAAAAAATTTCGAAAAAAATTTTGAAAAAAAATTTTTGAAAAAAATTTTCGAAAAAAATTTTGAAAAAAATTTTGAAAAAAATTCCAAAAAAAATTTTAAAAAAATATTTTGAAAAAAATTTTGAAAAAATTTCGAAAAATATTTTCGAAAAAAATTTTGAAAAAAATTTTGAAAAACATTTTCAAAAAAAATTTTGAAAAAAAATTTTGAAAAAAATTCTCGAAATAAATTTTGAAAAAAAATATTGAAAAAAAATTTTGAAAAAAATTTTGAAAAAAAATTTTCGAAAAAAATTTTTTAAAAAAATTTTCGAAAAAATTTTTGAAAAAAATTTTCGAAAAACTTTTTCGAAAAAAATTTTCGAAAAAAATTTTCGAAAAAAATTTTCGAAAAAAATTTTAGAAAAAAATTTTAGAAAAAAATTTTCGAAGAAAATTTTTAAAAAAAATTTTTGAAAAAAATTTTGAAAAAAATTTCGAAAAAAATTTTCGAAAAAAATTTTTAAAAAAATTTTGAAAAAAATTTTCAAAAAAAATTTTCAAAAAAAATTTTTAAATAAAATTTTTTAAAAAAAATTTTGAAAAAAATTTTGAAAAAAAATTTTCGAAAAAAATTTGGAAAAAAAGTTTGAAAAAAATTTTGAAAAAAATTTTGAAAAAAATTTCGAAAAAAATTTTGAAAAAAAATTTTTGAAAAAAATTTTCGAAAAAAATTTTGAAAAAAATTTTGAAAAAAATTCCAAAAAAAATTTAAAAAAAATATTTTGAAAAAAATTTTGAAAAAATTTCGAAAAATATTTTCGAAAAAAATTTTGAAAAAAATTTTGAAAAACATTTTCAAAAAAAATTTTGAAAAAAAATTTTCAAAAAAAATTTTTAAAAAAAATTTTCGAAAAAAAATTTAGAAAAAAATTTTTAAAAAAAATTTTCGAAAAAAATTTTGAAAAAATATTTTAGAAAAAAATTTTGAAAAAAATTTCGAAAAAAATTTTCGAAAAAAATTTTGAAAAAAATTTTCGAAAAAAAATTTTAAAAAAATTTTCGAAAAAAATTTTTAAAAAAATTTTGAAAAAAAAATTTTGAAAAAAAATTTTTTTAAAAAATTTTCGAAAAGAATTTCGAAAAAAATTTTGAAAAAAAGTTTTCGAAAAAAATTTCCAAAAAAAATTTTGGAAAAAAATTTTCGAAAAAAATTTTGAAAAAACATTGTCGTAAAACTTTTGAAAAAAAATTTTTAAAAAAAAATTTCGAAAAAAATCTTGAAAAAAAATTTTCGAAAAAAATTTTGAAAAAAATTTTGAAAAAAATTTTGAAAAAAATTTCGAAAAACATTTCAAAAAAATTTTCGAAAACAATTTTGAAAAAAATTTTGAAAAACAATTTTCGAAAAAAAATTTTAAAAAAATTCTGAAAAACATTTTGAAAAAAAAATTTCGAAAAAAATTTTTTAAAAAAATTTTCGAAAATAATTTTCGAAAAAAATTTTGAAAAAAAATTTTCGAAAAAAATTTTGAAAAAAAATTTTGAAAAAAAATTTTCGAAAAAAATTTTGAAAAAAATTTCGAAAAAAATTTTCGAAAAAAATTTTGAAAAAAATTTTTGAAAAAAATTTTCGAAAAAAATTTTTGAAAAAAATTTTGAAAAAAATTTTCGAGAAAAATTTTGAAAAAAAATTTTCGAAAAAAATTTTTAAAAAAAATTTTCGAAAAAAATTTTCGAAAAAAATTTTGAAAAAAATTTTGAAAAAAATTTTGAAAAAAATTTTGAAAAAAATTTTGAAAAAAATTTTTGAAAAAAATTTTCGAAAAAAATTTTGAAAAAAATTTTGAAAAAAAATTTTCGAAAAAAATTTTGAAAAAAATTTTGAAAAAAATTTTGAAAAAAATTTCGAAAAAAATTTCGAAAAAAATTTCGAAAAAAATTTTCGAAAAAAATTTTGAAAAAAATTTTGAAAAAAAATTTTCGAAAAAAATTTTGAAAAAAATTTTCGAAAAAAATTTTGAAAAAAAATTTTCAAAAAAAATTTTCAAAAAAAAATTTTAAAAAAAATTTTCGAAAAAAATTTTCGAAAAAAAATTTTAAAAAAAATTTTCGAAAAAAATTTTGAAAAAAAAATTTCGAAAAAATTTTCGAAAAAAATTTTGAAAAAAATTTTGAAAAAAATTTTCGAGAAAAATTTTGAAAAAAATATTGAAAAAAAATTTTCGAAGAAAAATTTTTAAAAAAATTTTTGAAAAAAACTTAAAAAAATTTTGAAAAAAAATTTTCGAAAAAAATTTTCGAAAAAAATTTTTTAAAAAAATTTTCGAAAAAATTTTTTAAAAAAATTTTTGAAAAAAATTTTCGAAAAAAATTTTGAAAAAAATATTGAAAAAAAATTTTGAAAAAAAATTTTCGAAAAAAATTTTCGAAAAAAATTTTCGAAAAAAATTTTTAAAAAAAATTATCGAAAAAAATTTTGAAAAAAAATTTTCGAAAAAAATTTTGAAAAAAAATTTTCGAAAAAAATTTTAGAAAAAAATTTTGAAAAAAAATTTTCGAAAAAAATTTTGAAAAAAATTTCGAAAAAAATTTTCAAAAAAAATTTTGAAAAAAATTTTCGAAATAAAATTTTTAAAAAAATTTTGAAAAAAAATTTTCGAAAAAAAATTTGAAAAAAAGTTTAGAAAAATATTTTGAAAAAAATTTTGAAAAAAATTTCGAAAAATATTTTCGAAAAGTATTTTGAAATAAATTTTGAAAAAAAAATTTTCGAAAAAAAATTTTAAAAAAAATTTTCGAAAAAAATTTTTAAAAAAATTTTGAAAAAAATTTTGAAAAAAAATTTTCGAAAAAAATTTATTAAAAAAATTTCGAAAAAAATTTAAATTTTGAAAAAAAATTTTCGAAAAAAATTTTTGAAAAAAATATAGAAAAAAAATTTTCGAAAAAAATTTTGAAAAAAAATTTTCGAAAAAATTTTCGAAAAAAATTTTGCAAAAAAATTTTCGAAAACAATTTTGAAAAAAAAATTATCGAAAAAAATTTTGAAAAAAATTTTCGAAAAAAATTTTGAAAAAAATATTGAAAAAAAATTTTCGAAGAAAAATTTTTAAAAAAATTTTGGAAAAAAACAAAAATTTTGAAAAAAATTTGAAAAAAAATTTTCGAAAAAAATTTTTTTTAAAAATTTTCGAAAAAAATTTTCGAAAAAAATTTTCGAAAAAAATTTTCGAAAAAAATTTTCGAAAAAAATTTTCGAAAAAAATTTTCGAAAAAAATTTTCGAAAAAAATTTTCAAAAAAAATTTTGAAAAAAAATTTTCGAAAAAAATTTTGAAAAAAATTTCGAAAAAAAATTTTCGAAAAAAATTTTCGAAAAAAATTTTTAAAAAAATTTTGAAAAAAATTTTCAAAAAAAAATTTCAAAAAAAATTTTTAAATAAAATTTTTGAAAAAAATTTTGAAAAAAATTTTGAAAAAAAATTTTCGAAAAAAATTTTGAAAAAAATTTTGAAAAAAATTTTGAAAAAAAAATTTGAAAAAAATTTTGAAAGAAATTTTCGAAAAAAATTTTGAAAAAAAAATTTTCGAAAAAAATTTTGAAAAAAAATTTTCAAAAAAAATTTTCAAAAAAAATTTTTTAAAAAAATTTTCGAAAAAAATTTTGAAAAAAAATTTTCGAAAAAAATTTTCGAAAAAATTTTGAAAAAAAATTTTCGAAAAACATTTTGAAAAGAAATTTTCGAAAAAAATTTTCGAAAAAAATTTTCGAAAAAAATTTTCGAAAAAAATTTGGAAAACATTTTCGGAAAAAATTTTGAAAAAAATTTTCGAAAAAAATTTTCGAAAACAATTTTCGAAAAAAATTTTTTAAAAAAATTTTGAAAAAAATTTTCGAAAAAAATTTTGAAAAAAAAATTTCAAAAAAAATTTTTAAAAAAAATTTTCGAAAAAGATTTTAGAAAAAAATTTTGAAAAAAAATTTTCGAAAAAAATTTTGAAAAAAATTTTGAAAAAAATTTTCGAAAAAAAATTTTAAAAAAATTTTTGAAAAAAATTTTCGAAAACAATTTTCGAAAAAAATTTTTTAAAAAAATTTTGAAAAAAAATTTTCGTAAAAAATTTCGAAAAAAATTTTGAAAAAAAGTTTTCGAAAAAACTTTTCGAAAAAAATTTTGAAAAAAAATTTTCGAAAAAAATTTTGAAAAAACATTTTCGTAAAAATTTTGAAAAAAAATTTTGAAAAAAATTTTCCAAAAAAATTTTTAAAAAAATTTTGAAAAAAATTTTGAAAAAAAAATTTCGAAAAAAATTTTTTAAAAAAATTTTCGAAAAAAATTTTCGAAAAAAATTTTCGAAAAAAATTTTGAAAAAAATTTCGAAAAAAATTTTCGAAAGAAATTTTGAAAAAAATTTTCGAAAAAAATTTTCGAAAAAAATTTTTGAAAAAAATTTTGAAAAAAATTTTCGAGAAAAATTTTGAAAAAAAATTTTGAAAAAAAATTTTTAAAAAAAATTTTTGAAAAAAATTTTGAAAAAAATTTTGAAAAAAATTTTGAAAAAAATTTTTAAAAAAAATTTTCGAAAAAAATTTTGAAAAAAATTTCGAAAAAAATTTTCAAAAAAAATTTTGAAAAAAATTTTCGAAATAAAATTTTTAAAAAAATTTTGAAAAAAAATTTTCGAAAAAAATTTGAAAAAAAGTTTAGAAAAATATTTTGAAAAAAATTTTGAAAAAAATTTCGAAAAATATTTTCGAAAAGTATTTTGAAAAAAATTTTGAAAAAAAAATTTTCGAAAAAAAATTTTAAAAAAAATTTTCGAAAAAAATTTTTAAAAAAATTTTGAAAAAAATTTTGAAAAAAAATTTTCGAAAAAAATTTATTAAAAAAATTTCGAAAAAAATTTAAATTTTGAAAAAAAATTTTCGAAAAAAATTTTTGAAAAAAATATTGAAAAAAAATTTTCGAAAAAAAAAATGAAAAAAAATTTTCGAAAAAATTTTCGAAAAAAATTTTGCAAAAAAATTTTCGAAAATAATTTTGAAAAAAAAATTATCGAAAAAAATTTTGAAAAAAATTTTCGAAAAAAATTTTGAAAAAAATATTGAAAAAAAATTTTGGAAAAAAACAAAAATTTTGAAAAAAATTTGAAAAAAAATTTTCGAAAAAACTTCTTTTAAAAAATTTTCGAAAAAAATTTTCGAAAAAAATTTTCGAAAAAAATTGTCAAAAAAAATTTTGAAAAAAAATTTTCGAAAAAAATTTTGAAAAAAATTTCGAAAAAAATTTTCGAAAAAAATTTTCGAAAAAAATTTTTAAAAAAATTTTGAAAAAAATTTTCAAAAAAAATTTAAAAAAAAAATTTTTAAATAAAATTTTTGAAAAAAATTTTGAAAAAAATTTTGAAAAAAAATTTTCGAAAAAAATTTTGAAAAAAATTTTGAAAAAAATTTTGAAAAAAAATTTTGAAAAAAATTTTGAAAAAAAATTTTCGAAAAAAATTTTGAAAAAAAAATTTTCGAAAAAAATTTTGAAAAAAAATTTTCAAAAAAAATTTTTAAAAAAAATTTTCGAAAAAAATTTTGAAAAAAAATTTTCGAAAAAAAAAATGAAAAAAAATTTTCGAAAAAATTTTCGAAAAAAATTTTGCAAAAAAAATTTCGAAAATAATTTTGAAAAAAAAATTATCGAAAAAAATTTTTGAAAAAAATATTGAAAAAAAATTTTCGAAAAAAAAAATGAAAAAAAATTTTCGAAAAAATTTTCGAAAAAAATTTTGCAAAAAAATTTTCGAAAATAATTTTGAAAAAAAAATTATCGAAAAAAATTTTGAAAAAAATTTTCGAAAAAAATTTTGAAAAAAATATTGAAAAAAAATTTTGGAAAAAAACAAAAATTTTGAAAAAAATTTGAAAAAAAATTTTCGAAAAAACTTTTTTTTAAAAATTTTCGAAAAAAATTTTCGAAAAAAATTTTCGAAAAAAATTGTCAAAAAAAATTTTGAAAAAAAATTTTCGAAAAAAATTTTGAAAAAAATTTCGAAAAAAATTTTCGAAAAAAATTTTCGAAAAAAATTTTTAAAAAAATTTTGAAAAAAATTTTCAAAAAAAATTTAAAAAAAAAATTTTTAAATAAAATTTTTGAAAAAAATTTTGAAAAAAATTTTTAAAAAAAATTTAAAAAAAAATTTTTAAAAAAAATTTTCAAAAAAAATTTTTAAAAAACATTTTCGAAAAAAATTTTGAAAAAAAATTTTCAAAAAAAATTTTCGAAAAAAATTTTCGAAAAAATTTTGAAAAAAAATTTTCGAAAAACATTTTGAAAAGAAATTTTCGAAAAAAATTTTCGAAAAAAATTTTCGAAAAAAATTTGGAAAACATTTTCGGAAAAAATTTTGAAAAAAATTTTCGAAAAAAATTTTCGAAAACAATTTTCGAAAACAATTTTCGAAAAAAACTTTTTAAAAAAATTTTGAAAAAAATTTTCGAAAAAAATTTTGAAAAAAAATTTTCAAAAAAAATTTTTAAAAAAAATTTTCGAAAAAGATTTTAGAAAAAATTTTCGAAAAAAAATTTTAAAAAAATTTTCAAAAAAAATTTTTAAAAAAATTTTGAAAAAATTTATTAAAAAAATTTTCGAAAAAAATTTTGAAAAAAAATTTTCGTAAAAAATTTCGAAAAAAATTTTGAAAAAATGTTTTCAAAAAAACTTTTCGAAAAAAATTTTGAAAAAAATTTTCGAAAAAAATTTTGAAAAAACATTTTCGTAAAAATTTTGAAAAAAAATTTTGAAAAAAATTTAAAAAAAAAATTTTCGAAAAAAATCTTGAAAAAAAATTTTCGAAAAAAAATTTTAAAAAAAATTTTCCAAAAAAATTTTGAAAAAAATTTTGAAAAAATTTTGAAAAAAAAATTTCGAAAAAAATTTTTTAAAAAAATTTTCGAAAAAAATTTTCGAAAAAAATTTTGAAAAAAATTTCGAAAAAAATTTTCGAAAGAAATTTTGAAAAAAATTTTCGAAAAAAATTTTCGAAAAAAATTTTTGAAAAAAATTTTGAAAAAAAATTTTCGAAGAAAAATTTTTAAAAAAAATTTTTGAAAAAAACTTTTAAAAAAATTTTGAAAAAAATTTTGTAAAAAATTTTTAAAAAAAATTTTCGAAAACAATTTTCGAAAAAAATTTTGAAAAAAAATTTTCGAAAAAAATTTTGAAAAAAATTTTGAAAAAAAAATTTCGAAAAAAATTTTGAAAAAAATTTTGAAAAACAATTTTCGAAAAATATTTTTTTTGAAAATTTTTTAAAAAAATTTTTTAAAAAAATTTTTTAAAAAAATTTTCGAAAAAAATTTTCGAAAAAAATTTTCGAAAAAAATTTTCGAAAAAAATTTCCGAAAAAAATTTTAGAAAAAAAATTTCGAAAAAAATTTTGAAAAAAAATTTTCGAAAAAAATTTTGAAAAAAATTTCGAAAAAAATTTTCGAAAAAAATTTTCGAAAAAAATTTTCGAAAAAAATTTTCCAAAAAAATTTTAGAAAAAAAATTTTGAAAAAAAATTTGAAAAAAATTTCGAAAAAAATTTTCGAAAAAAATTTTCGAAAAAAATTTTTAAAAAAATTTTGAAAAAAATTTTCAAAAAAAATTTTCAAAAAAAATTTTGAAAAAAAATTTTCGAAAAAAATTTTGAAAAAAATTTTCGAAAAAATATTCGAAAAAAATTTTTGAAAAAAATTTTCGAAAAAAATTTTGAAAAAAATATTGAAAAAAAATTTTCGAAGAAAAATTTTTAAAAAAATTTTTAAAAAAAACAAAAAATTTTGAAAAAAATTTTGAAAAAAATTTTGAAAAAAAATTTTCGAAAAAAATTTTTTAAAAAAATTTTATAAAAACATTTTCGAAAAAAATTTTCGAAAAAAATTTTAGAAAAAAATTTTCGAAAAAAATTTTGAAAAAAAAAAATCGAAAAAAATTTTGAAAAAAATTTCGAAAAAAATTTTCGAAAATATTTTCGAAAAAAATTTTCGAAAAAAATTTTAAAAAAATTTTTGAAAAAAATTTTGAAAAAAAATTTTCGAAAAAAATTTTGAAAAAAATATTGAAAAAAAATTTCCGAAGAAAAATTTTTAAAAAAATTTTTGAAAAAAACTTTTAAAAAAATTTTTATAAAAGTTTTGAAAAAAAAGTTTCAAAAAAAAGTGTTTAAAAAAATTTTCGAAAAAAATTTTGAAAAAAATTTTCGAAAAAAATTTTGAAAAAAATATTGAAAAAAAATTTTCGAAGAAAAATTTTTAAAAAAATTATTGAAAAAAACAAAAAATTTTGAAAAAAATTTTGAAAAAAAATTTTCGAAAAAAATTTTTTAAAAAAATTTTATAAAAAAATTTTCGAAAAAAATTTTCGAAAAAAATTTTAGAAAAAAATTTTGAAAAAAAATTTTCGAAAAAAATTTTGAAAAAAATTTTGAAAAAAATTTCGAAAAATATTTTCGAAAAAAATTTTGAAAAAAATTTTGAAATGAAAATTTTCGAAAAAAAATTTTAAAAAAAATTTTAAAAAAAATTTTTAAAAAAATTTTGAAAAAAATTGTGAAAAAAAATTTTCGAAAAAAATTTATTAAAAAAATTTCGAAAAAAATTTAAATTTTGAAAAAAAATTTTCGAAAAAAATTTTCGAAAAAAATATTGAAAAAAACATTTTCGAAAAAAAATTTGAAAAAAAATTTTCGAAAAAATTTTCGAAAGAAATTTTCGAAAAAAATTTTTAAAAAAATTTTGAAAAAAATTTTCAAAAAAAATTTTCAAAAAAAATTTTTAAATAAAATTTTTGAAAAAAATTTTGAAAAAAAATTTGAAAAAAAATTTTCGAAAAAAATTTGGAAAAAAATTTTGAAAAAAATTTTGAAAAAAATTTTGAAAAAAATTTTGAAAAAAATTTTGAAAAAAAATTTTGAAAAAAATTTTGAAAAAAAATTTTCGAAAAAAATTTTGAAAAAAAATTTTCGAAAAAAATTTTGAAAAAAAAATTTTCGAAAAAAATTTTCGAAAAAAAATTTTCGAAAAAAATTTTCGAAAAAAATTTGGAAAAAATTTTCGGAAAAAATTTTGAAAAAAATTTTCGAAAAAAATTTTCGTAAACAATTTTCGAAAAAAATTTTTAAAAAAAATTTTGAAAAAAATTTTCGAAAAAAATTTTTAAAAAAAATTTTCGAAAAAGATTTTAGAAAAAAATTTTGAAAAAAAATTTTCGAAAAAAATTTTGAAAAAAATTTTGAAAAACATTTTCGAAAAAAAATTTTAAAAAAATTTTCGAAAAAAATTTTTAAAAAAATTTTGAAAAAATTTAAAAAAAAATCTTTGAAAAAAATTTATTAAAAAAATTTTCGAAAAAAATTTTCAAAAAAAATTTTGAAAAAAAATTTTCGTAAAAAATTTTGAAAAAAAATTTTGAAAAAAATTTTGAAAAAATATTTTCGAAAAAAAATTTTAAAAAAAATTTTCGAAAAAAATTTTCGAAAAAAATTTTGAAAAAAATATTGAAAAAAAATTTTCGAAGAAAAATTTTTAAAAAAATTTTTGAAAAAAACTTAAAAAAATTTTTAAAAAGTTTTGAAAAAAAATTTTCAAAAAAAAGTTTTTAAAAAAATTTTCGAAAAAAATTTGGAAACAAAATTTTCGAAAAAAATTTTCGAAAAAAATTTTCGAAAAAAATTTTGAAAAAAAATATTCGAAAAAAATTTTAGAAAAAAATTTTTGAAAAAAAATTTTCGAAAAACATTTTGAAAAAAATTTCGAAAAAAATTTTCAAAAAAAATTTTGAAAAAAATTTTCGAAATAAAATTTTTAAAAAAATTTTGAAAAAAAATTTTCGAAAAAAAATTTGAAAAAACTTTTAGAAAAATATTTTGAAAAAAATTTTGAAAAAAATTTCGAAAAAAATTTCGAAAAATATTTTCGAAAAAAATTTTGAAAAAAATTTTGAAAAAAAAATTTTCAAAAAAAAATTTTAAAAAAAATTTTCGAAAAAAATTTTTAAAAAAATTTTGAAAAAAATTTTGAAAAAAATTTTGAAAAAAAATTTTCGAAAAAAATTTATTAAAAAAATTTCGAAAAAAATTTAAATTTTGAAAAAAAATTTTCGAAAAAAATTTTCGAAAAAAATATTTAAAAAAAATTTTCGAAAAAAATTTTGAAAAAAAATTTTCGAAAAAATTTTCGAAAAAAATTTTGCAAAAAAATTTTCGAAAAAAATTTTGAAAAAAAATTTTTGAAAAAAATTTTGAAAAAAATTTTGAAAAACATTTTGAAAAAAATTTTCGAAAAAAGTTTTGAAAACATTTTTGGAAAAAAACAAAAATTTTGAAAAAAATTTTGAAAAAAAATTTTCGAAAAAAATTTTTTAAAAAAATTTTCGAAAAAAATTTTCGAAAAAAATTTTCGAAAAAAATTTTTGAAAAAAATATCCGAAAAAAAATTTTTGAAAAAAATTTTCGAAAAAAATTTTCAAAAAAAATTTTGAAAAAAAATTTTCGAAAAAAATTTTGAAAAAAATTTCGAAAAAAATTTTCGAAAAAAATTTTCGAAAAAAATTTTTAAAAAAATTTTGAAAAAAATTTTCAAAAAAAATTTTCAAAAAAAATTTTTAAATAAAATTTTTGAAAAAAATTTTGAAAAAAAATTTGAAAAAAAATTTTCGAAAAAAATTTGGAAAAAAATTTTGAAAAAAATTTTTAAAAAAATTTTGAAAAAAAATTTTGAAAAAAATTTTGAAAAAAAATTTTCGAAAAAAATTTTGAAAAAAAATTTTCGAAAAAAAATTTGAAAAAAAAATTTTCGAAAAAAATTTTTAAAAAAATTTTGAAAAAATTTAAAAAAAAATCTTTGAAAAAAATTTATTAAAAAAATTTTCGAAAAAAATTTTCAAAAAAAATTTTGAAAAAAAATTTTCGTAAAAAATTTTGAAAAAAAATTTTGAAAAAAATTTTGAAAAAAAAATTTTCGAAAAAAAATTTTAAAAAAAATTTTCGAAAAAAATTTTCGAAAAAAATTTCGAAAAAAATATTGAAAAAAAATTTTCGAAGAAAAATTTTTAAAAAAATTTTTGAAAAAAACTTTTAAAAAAATTTTAAAAAAGTTTTGAAAAAAAATTTTCAAAAAAAAGTTTTTAAAAAAATTTTCGAAAAAAATTTTGAAAAAAAATTTTCGAAAAAAATTTTCGAAAAAAATTTTCGAAAAAAAATTTTAAAAAAAATTTTCGAAAAAAATTTTGAAAAAAAATTTTCGAAAAAAATTTTCGAAAAAAATTTTGAAAAAAAATATTCGAAAAAAATTTTAGAAAAAAATTTTGAAAAAAAATTTTCGAAAAAAATTTTGAAAAAAATTTCGAAAAAAATTTTCAAAAAAAATTTTGAAAAACATTTTCGAAATAAAATTTTTAAAAAAATTTTGAAAAAAAATTTTCGAAAAAAAATTTGAAAAAAATTTTAGAAAAATATTTTGAAAAAAATTTTGAAAAAAATTTTGAAAAAAATTTTGAAAAAAAAATTTTCGAAAAAAAATTTTAAAAAAAATTTTCGAAAAAAATTTTTAAAAAAATTTTGAAAAAAATTTTGAAAAAAAATTTTCGAAAAAAATTTATTAAAAAAATTTCGAAAAAAATTTATTAAAAAAATTTCGAAAAAAATTTAAATTTTGAAAAAAAATTTTCGAAAAAAATTTTCGAAAAAAATATTGAAAAAAAATTTTCGAAAAAAATTTTGAAAAAAAATTTTCGAAAAAATTTTCGAAAAAAATTTTGCAAAAAAATTTTCGAAAAAAATTTTGAAAAAAAAATTTCGAAAAAAATTTTGAAAAAAATTTTGAAAAACATTTTGAAAAAAATTTTCGAAAAAAGTTTTGAAAACATTTTTGGAAAAAAACAAAAATTTTGAAAAAAATTTTGAAAAAAAATTTTCGAAAAAAATTTTTTAAAAAAATTTTCGAAAAAAATTTTTGAAAAAAATATCCGAAAAAAAATTTTTGAAAAAAATTTTCGAAAAAAATTTTCAAAAACAATTTTGAAAAAAAATTTTCGAAAAAAATTTTGAAAAAAATTTCGAAAAAAATTTTCGAAAAAAATTTTCGAAAAAAATTTTTAAAAAAAAGTTGAAAAAAATTTTCAAAAAAAATTTTCAAAAAAAATTTTTAAATAAAATTTTTGAAAAAAATTTTGAAAAAAAATTTGAAAAAAAATTTTCGAAAAAAATTTGGAAAAAAATTTTGAAAAAAATTTTGAAAAAAATTTTGAAAAAAATTTTGAAAAAAAATTTTGAAAAAAATTTTGAAAAAAAATTTTCGAAAAAAATTTTGAAAAAAAATTTTCGAAAAAAATTTTGAAAAAAAAATTTTCGAAAAAAATTTTGAAAAAAAATTTTCGAAAAAAATTTTCGAAAAAAAATTTTCGAAAAAAATTTTCGAAAAAAATTTGGAAAAAATTTTCGGAAAAAATTTTGAAAAAAATTTTCGAAAAAAATTTTCGAAAAACATTTTCGTAAACAATTTTCGAAAAAAATTTTGAAAAAAAATTTTCGAAAAAATTTTCGAAAAAAATTTTGCAAAAAAATTTTCGAAAAAAATTTTGAAAAAAAAATTTCGAAAAAAATTTTGAAAAAAATTTCGAAAAACATTTTGAAAAAAATTTTCGAAAAAAGTTTTGAAAACATTTTTGGAAAAAAACAAAAATTTTGAAAAAAATTTTGAAAAAAAATTTTCGAAAAAAATTTTTTAAAAAAATTTTCGAAAAAAATTTTTGAAAAAAATATCCGAAAAAAAATTTTTGAAAAAAATTTTCGAAAAAAATTTTCAAAAACAATTTTGAAAAAAAATTTTCGAAAAAAATTTTGAAAAAAATTTCGAAAAAAATTTTCGAAAAAAATTTTCGAAAAAAATTTTTAAAAAAAAGTTGAAAAAAATTTTCAAAAAAAATTTTTAAATAAAATTTTTGAAAAAAATTTTGAAAAAAAATTTGAAAAAAAATTTTCGAAAAAAATTTGGAAAAAAATTTTGAAAAAAATTTTGAAAAAAATTTTGAAAAAAATTTTGAAAAAAAATTTTGAAAAAAATTTTGAAAAAAAATTTTCGAAAAAAATTTTGAAAAAAAATTTTCGAAAAAAATTTTGAAAAAAAAATTTTCGAAAAAAATTTTGAAAAAAAATTTTCGAAAAAAATTTTCGAAAAAAAATTTTCGAAAAAAATTTTCGAAAAAAATTTGGAAAAAATTTTCGGAAAAAATTTTGAAAAAAATTTTCGAAAAAAATTTTCGAAAAACATTTTCGTAAACAATTTTCGAAAAAAATTTTTAAAAAAAATTTTGAAAAAAATTTTCGAAAAAAATTTTTAAAAAAAATTTTCGAAAAAGATTTTAGAAAAAAATTTTCGAAAAAAATTTTCGAAAAAAATTTTGAAAAAAATTTTGAAAAAAACTTTCGAAAAAAAATTTTAAAAAAATTTTAGAAAAAAATTTTAAAAAAAATTTTGAAAAAATTTAAAAAAAAATCTTTGAAAAAAATTTATTAAAAAAATTTTCGAAAAAAATTTTCAAAAAAAATTTTCGTAAAAAATTTTGAAAAAAAATTTTGATAAAAATTTTGAAAAAAATTTTCGAAAAAAATTTTGAAAAAAAATTTCAAAAAATAATTTAAAAAAAAAATTTTCAAAAAAAATCTTGAAAAAAAATTTTCGAAAAAAAATTTGAAAAAAATTTTGAAAAAAATATCGAAAAAAATTTTCGAAAAAAATTTTGAAAAAAATTTTGAAAAAAAATTTTCGAAAAAAAATTTTAAAAAAAATTTTCGAAAAAAAATTTTAAAAAATTTTGAAAAAAATTTTGAAAAAAAAATTTCGAAAAAAATTTTTTAAAAAAATTTTCGAAAAAAATTTTGAAAAAAAATTTTGAAAAAAAATTTTCGAAAAAAATTTTCGAAAAAAATTTTGAAAAAAAATTTTCGAAAAAAATTTTGAAAAAAATTTCGAAAAAAATTTTGGAAAAAAAGTTGTAAAATTTTTCCTCTTTACAGGATTCCCCGCTGAAGATGTTGACCAACAAACGCTAAACGCTACGCCATCGTCGCTTCTTACGAGATCCATTACCGTGTATGGAAGTTAAGCAGTGACTCGGGAAATATTAACTTATTTTTATTAATAAAATAAAAACGGCTGGGTATTGGCCCTGATATGGATATATTTTCGTTAATCGGACATCATGGACATTATCTCTACGAAGTTTCATCCAAATCGGTTGGGGTCAGTAGTCCCTTCCCATTGTTAGTTGCGCTTGGGGCAGATGCCTAGCTTACCCCGCCCTAGTTACGGCACTGCCTCAATAATCAACATGGTTTGTGGTGCCACGTATTCAGGGATGAAAAGATTGCCGCCGAACGTGCCTCCAATTCGATCCGTCCCGGCCTATGTGCTTCAACTCTTACTCATCCTCTTCAATCTACTCCAGCACCTCCTCCTCCCATCTCCTCTCTCGCCAGCAGCTGTTCCAGCCTCCCACCCTTCCCTCTTCTCCCCTACCCTCTTCTCTCCCTCGCTCTTCCCTCAGACCCCATGTTAATCCAGAAGGCATCTCTAGTCCTCGTGCTTCAAGCGACGACCTACCTCCCCTTCTACTGGGCGCTCCGAAAATTCCAACATCGCGACGTTTCTTCCTAAATAAGTACTACATAAGTGACACTCCGACTGCAAGTGCGACAGAGGTTCAGTAAAACTTTGCGTCGCCTTTTAATCGTGTAAGCACAGCGCCTGCGGTTTCAAAGGCTCCGTCTTTCTCTCACTGAGTAAAAAGGGTAAGTTTTTAAATCGCTTTATAATGATCTGTAATGGGATGTCGGTTTTTACGTTGTTGGTGGAATAGAAATTAAGACGAATGCGATCTTCGCTGGCGCGAGGGTGGCATCCCACTATTGCTTTCGCGGGTTCTTATTGGTTTTAAGTACGTGTTGTAAACAAATTAACTCGCAAGTAAAGGGAAACTCTTGGACATTGGACATTTCGAAGATGTACAATCCGCCGCTTCAACGTTTGGAGACGTTTCCACACTCGAATATGAAAGCACGGATTTTAATTCAAAGGCGTTGGACGGAAGTGCAGAGGAAGAGTGAGAGGGAAGTTTGGAATTTTGTCCCAACATAATATTATCGTCCATAGAAAATCGATTTATTAACACGTTGTCAATGTCAAAATTGCATCGAAAGCAATTTAAATATATTCTCAGCATCGGAAAGATAAGGAGATGTAGTTATTGGCTACTCGAATTTTGAGTCTAATCGCAGTTTTCTCTATGGTATTTTATCATCCGAAACAAGCTTGTAGTTGCTGTATCTTGTGATGGATAAATAAAATTTCTTAGCTGTAGATTATTTGTGGGTAGTTATAGGTTATTCCATTGCGCATGATGCGTTAGTAATGCGTACTTTCACGACACTGGTCTTCGGAGAGACAACTGGGAACGCCCATTTCCAGAGTGATCCTTTTCGCCATAGGTTTCGTCATAGGTATCGCAGGAAACGAATGTAATTTGTTACTTAAGCTGCGGATTAAAACCTTTCTGCAATAAGAAATACATTTGTTCTTTTAGTGCTGTTAGTAAGATGTAATTGTGCAGTGCGCTCTCTAAAATTAATTTACTTGACTAAAGCAAAATTTAAAAAAATATTCTGAGAAAATTCTGTCGCTGAAATCTTTCTAAAAGATTCCAATGCGTTACTGAAAATGTACATATAACTCCAAATATATCAGATGCAACCTTCTTTAGAGTGTCATCAAAGTATATTTCAAATTAATAAACTGCAAGATAGATATAATGGCGAAGAGGAAGTAGAAGGATAATAATGTGTGCTTAGCGAGAGGAATTTCTCAAATTAAAAGCATTCATTAAACCAACAGGGAACAGTCGTGTTTTAAAAAGAAGATTGACAATGATGACAGGAAATTCTGCTGGTTGTATACAATTGAAATTGGTATGAAATGAAATCGATGTCATCAATAACCTCAAAGGAATCGGAGAAATCCGTTACAGCGACGAGTGAACAGACTAATACAATTTTTAATGCGTTAAATTCGATCCAATGATAGTTATTACCCGACAACTGTAAGATAACTTCAGGAGCAAAAATCCTTACATTCCCTTCAGCTTCCGGTTACTATTTGATAGTTTTTAAAAACTGAATTATATTTAATGGAGCTGATTGATTGCAATTTCGGCAACATTCAAAGAGAGGAAAGTAATTTCACAAAAAAAATGTTTCGTACCAAATGAAAGTTTTTTTTACATCCTCGAATGAACTTGATACAGCAATCCGTGAGCGGGGCAGCATCGAACGCTGCGTGAACTTTAAGCCGCGCTCACGCCCAAAGACGAGGATTCACCCCACCTAAAAAAAGCCTCCAGCTTAAAAATATTATCCGCCTCGTTCCTTCGCCTTTCACTGCATCCCTAAAAAAATCCCTCCCTCTCTCGCATTTCCTTCCTCCCCTCTCCGCCTTCTATCCCTTCCCTCTCCTCTGAGTCTCCCTGGAGCGCAACCCATGCACGCCATATCTATTCCTCTCGCATCCTCTTGCCATCTTGAAGATATTCCTGTTCCACCAATCCCTTGCCGTTTCCTTTTTCCGATATAGAAACTCACCAGAATTTATTTCACGGTCAACCTTCTCCTAGGAGAGATGCGCTGCTCGATATTTGGCTGCACGGGCTTAAGATGGTAATTCACCTTACCATTTTAGCAATTGTAGAGAGACGGACCTACGGACGCGGTTTCCACTTTTAAGTTCTTGAAGGCTAAGTGACTAGTTAATTTCGCCAGATTCTCTGAAAAATAATTTAGTATTTCTATCAGATTTATAAGACGGAGGAGTAAATAATAAAATTCAATATGTACATTGTTAGGGTTTCAAAGAGTTATATAAAATGAATGAAGAGTAAAGTTATAGCATTGGATTTTATTTAAATAAACGTAGAATCTCAAAGACTAAACATTTATTATAAACACTTTCTATGAAACAACAACTTTACAGTTATGTGCGCAAAATTAGTTCCAAATGAGGTAAAAAGGAAATGTATAGAATTAAAAATGAGGAAAATCTGAGCGAATGTATAAAATTGAGATAAAACCAATGGCACCCGAAAGTAATCATTGGCAATCCATTTTTTCAACCTTGAAGTGATATATGCGTTAGACGTAGGATGTCCAGAGGCCGGGGGTGCAAAACTGGGACATTTCCTATTTTGAGAATGAAAAATCCGTGACAACTGGGACATAACCGGAAAATTACCGGGACATAACCTGGACAAATGCACTTTTAGTCATTTTCTGTAGTTCGAGGTATTAAAATATTGTTTTAGTGTATTTTTTGCTTCTGTTACTCTATTAATAAGAAAATAGGATGTTTAAACTTTTTCTGTTATAAATAAAGTTTTGCAATTGTTATTTATACACTTAAAATTAAATACAAAACATATTGTATTTTACACGTAAGGAAACTGAAATCATGATCACATTAAGAAGTCAATTATTTAACAGATTGTTCAGAATGAGTGGTTACGACATAAAAAAATATTAATTATTGATACGAATAGAACAAAAATTGCTCATGAATTGTGATTTATAGCAGTGTGTTTCAACCATCGGTCCGCGAAACTTTGGTGGAAAGTTTAAGATAAATTTATTCTTATTTTGGCAGTTAAATTTTTAAAAAGTTACGTGACTTTATTTTATTCTTATCTTTTAATAAAATTTCATTGAAGAAAACAAATAAAACTTATGTAGTTTGCTAAATTTACCGGTCCTTGGTGGAACGTTCACAATACTTACCGGTCCACGGCAGATTTTCGGTTGAGAAACACTTATTTATAGAGTATTATCCTTTGAAACATCCAAATTGTTATTGCATACCATAATTACAAATTAAACAAATTGTAATGTATAAATCGTATTAACATAAAATTATTGATCACTCTTACATTATAAACTCAACATTACAAGAGATATTTGAATTTTAAGTCATTAAGCATGAAAAACCACGATTATCACTAAACAACAATCAATTTAAAGTTACATGAACGAATGAAATGTCAAAAATTAAAATCTTTATTACAAAATCAACAAAAAATCAAATACTAGGTACATATATGAACCATTATCACCTAAGAAAACATTCATTATTAAATGAAGAATTAATTAATGAGTTATGAATTTTTAAAACAAAAAAATCCATTCATCAAATGGTAATCTTAAAATTTAATTTTACATTTATATTTGGCTGATCCTTGCGCAGCTTTTAATTTCATTGCTAATCACTTCCTTCAAAAATACAAATTTTTCGCACAGAATATTTTCCATGAGTTTAATTCCATTTCTTTCAAGCGATGCACAAGAATATGCAACATCATACTAATTTGGAATAGATTTTAAAGTCAACCATTTCAAAAATGTATACTGATTTAGTGGTTCAGTCCAATTTAGTAAATACTCCCTTGCTGTTGAATAAAATTCGATGACTTCATTGCTAAATTAATTTTTTTCTTCATCTTTACATAGTTGCAATATTTCTTTAATTTTAATAGGCAAAAATTTATCAGATATTCTACTAGCCATCATTTCAATTGTTTCTTCAACAATGTTACTACCTCTATAATAGCGATGTTTGTTTTCTCAATCTTGAATATCTGGCCATCCATGAATTGCAAGAAGTACGGTACAAAAATATGCTTCTCCCAAAGCATTAATAAAAAATTAAAAATAAGGTACTTTCCTGTTAACGGGAATACCTTAAAAAATGAACGTATTGTTATGATTGTTTGAGAGGATATAACATAGAAAGGATATATTGACGTATTGTTGGATTTACGATATTTTATTTTAAAAACAACATTAACAGAAACTGATTGGCCGGTCTCGACATTTACAAACCCAATCTCCGGACAACGTGGAGGGTTTCTTTGGTTCCGGGCGAGGCGAAGGGCGCGGTAGCGCCCGGAGACGACTACCCATTACAACAAAGCGAGCCGAAGGCTCGTCGATATATCCTCTCAATTTGCGGCACAACAGTCAAGAGGATAGTAGTCGTCTCCGGGCGCTACCGCGCCCTTCGCCTCGCCCGGAACCAAAGAAACCCTCCACCTTGTCCGGAGATTGGGTTTGTAAATGTCGAGACAGGCCAATCAGTTTCTGTTAATGTTGTACGTAAGGTGAAGGGTCCTGGAGGTATTTCCGTTAACAGGAAAGTACCAAAAATTAAAATAGGAGCCTTTTCATCAGACATGAAATAATATTTTAAGCCTTCAATTTTTTAAAAATTCGTTCAATTGCAATACATAGTGATAACCGACGAGTTTTCAAATGAGATAGCGACTTACTATATTCTACAGCAACAAAATCACAGAAGTCCTTTAAACGTTCCGTTCGAACATTGAAAGGGTGAAAATAAGAAAACACGCAATTAATTAATAATAAAACGTATACATTGAAAATCTAGATCATTAAAAACAAGTACGGAGAATGCTCCTATAAACCGGAACAACTGGGCGTCCCGAAAAAATTTTCGGGACAGATGACTAAAACCCGGGATAAATCCCGGAAAGTCGGGACGTATGGACACCCTAATTAGACGTGAATTATTTTAACTCTATATACATGGAAGCATGACTATTGGAGATCTGATTTCGAGTCCCGATCAAGATTTTATTGATTTTTATCAAATTTGTGCGACACTTTTGTGAAAAAATCGTTAAGTTGGCGAAATAAGAGTAACTTTTGTTATATACCGGTTGTGAGCATTCTTATGAGTATGATAGATTAATGTCACGGATATGGAAACATATTGCCACTAATTAATATGGTTATAACTGGGGAAAAACTTTACCCCATCACACGATAGTTTATTCATTTCTTGAAGATATCGACTCTTCTTGTATCGGAGGACTAGAACTGCTCTCTACACTAATAATTTCTCTTTAAAAGACTTTCATAAGCCAAGTAGTCATCAACATTTCATGAACGTTAAGATAACATTTGCGCAGTTGCAAAAATCTTTCTTTGTTTACTCCTTGCTGGAAGTGTATGTTTATGAAGACTCAAATCTCGATGTTAGCGCAAGTGTATCGCATTAAGTGTGGCAATCTCGTTTAAAAACAGCCCTCGGCAATTAAATAAATCTTGCGCCTTGAATTGTTCATCTTGAAATACACTTTTCCTATGTTATGTGAGAAAAAATTTCATTCATAGCGCCATTGTTATTTTTAGTGTAATTTTAATGAGGAGTGGAGGCTGCAGCGAAGATGGTATTCGGAGAAGAATTGACTCCAATGCCGTGATTTGAATTACGCCATTGGAGACGACACTTGCCTGAATAGTTTTAGTGTAGGCAAAAAACATCGTAAGAAGTCGAGTCACATGGATAGTTTTCGATTTAAGACAAGGCGGGTCTAAGAATTTCCAAAGAGATTACTACTTTACCGTAGGGGTGGGGAATATTTTAAATAATTATTTTTAATATTTTTATTAGTAAATCATGGAACACGATAGAATAGCATAGCTCATTTCCACCGATAGTGAAGCCTATTGGGGAAAACCTGCAGCATGACAACACTCTCGGCTTTCTATGTTGCAAGCCCTAATAAATATCGAAGGGAGGGGGAGGGGGGGGGGGCGATCGCTCATCCTTGGATCCGCCACTGGTTTAAGGACGAACCATTAAAATTATACTGAAATAAGTGCCTGCGTCAACAGGACATCGGTGTTTGTAAGGAACACTTCGCCAAGCAGAGGCGATTTTGAAACCGTGAGATGTGATCAGTTGAGGGATATTTGCAGTGGACAAATTGCTTTCCACAACAAATGTTTTCTTTTTTTTAAACCAGGCAAAGCTGCAGTCATGGGGATCTTCGATGGATACTTTGGCAGAACACAACTTTTTATTATCGGCGCCTTCCTCTTGGCGCTCGTATTTTGGTGGTTTGCCGTGAAGCCTTTAGCCTACTGGAAGAAGCGCGGAGTACCCTGCATTCCAGCTATCCCCTTTACCGGTAGCATGCCCCTTTGCTTCTGGAGATCGCACGTCGGCGACGTGTTCGCTAGAATGTACAGCCAGCTGGAGGGAAAGAGGTACGGCGGTTTCCATAAGCTGACGAAACCCTCGATACTCATCCGAGATCCGAAAATCATAAGAGACGTCCTCGAGAACAATTTCGACAGCTTCCACGACAACGATTTCGAACCTACCGCTCATATTGACGCCGTTTACGAGCAGAATTTAGCATTCCTTAGAGGGGACGCATGGGAAAGACTCCGATGTAACATCACGCCTGCTTTCGGATCCGCAAATGCGAAGAATCTCGTCCCTCTGATTCTAGAGGTTTGCGAGACCCTCGAGGACTGCGTTTCGACAAAGGTGGACTCGGTGCTGGAACTGAAGGAGATGGGCCAGAGCTACATGACTGACGTCATATCTTCAATCGCGTTCGGAACGAGGGGGGACGCCCTGCTGAATCCCGGCGGCAAGCTCCTACGAATGGGACGCAAGATATCCGACACTTCCTTGCTGCGATTCCTTGTGATCAAGGCCATGGCGGGCGCACCGCGACTGTTGCGCGCCATGCCATTCGTGAGGGTGTCGCCTAAGGCCGTCGAATTCTTCCGCGGAATGGTGGCGGAAGCCATAAAGTTGCGCGAGGAAGAGAAGGTGCAGCGGCTGGATTTCTTGCATGCCTTGGTCGAACTGCAGAAGAAGGGGAAGCTGGGGATAAGAGAAGAGGCAGAGACGGGAGAGGAGGCTGAGGGCACGGAAGAAAGCGAGGGTAAGGATTTGAAAGGTGAATTACCATGTGAGTTAGCTAGGTCTCTACAGAAATGATTATTATGAACAGTATACGATAATGTTTATTGAAGTGAATTGCACTCATCAAACTTCATTGTCATTTGTAACATGACTACAGAAATATCTGTGATTATAGTGATTATAGCTTAGTTCTCTACGTTTTCCTGTCTTCCACTGTTTCTTCGATTCTTGGTAACTCCTTAGCACGTTTTATTTTATAAACAAGATTGTTTCTGCTCTGTCTACTTGTCCATCTGTGCAATTGATGAAATTAAAATAGCAAATAGCAATAATAGCACATAGCTGTCCTATCAACAAATTATAAATCAACTCTGATGAAAAATACTATGTATCTGGATATTATATATAACTAATCTAGCCAGTAATACTTTTTTATACATTCCAATTGATGATTCAACCATGAACTTCAGTCTGCTCAACCTAGATCACAACCCAACTATTATAGCAGTTACATGGTACTATTCATATGAAGACAGGGAATATGAACAATAATAATTTAATTGAATTAAAAATAAATACTCCTTAATCGTACTTTGTACGGTTAAGGAGTATTTATTTTTAATTCAATTAATTTAACTCGCCGTAGTCTCCCACGTTTTTTATTAATAATAATTTACTTGATTAATTACTCTTTGTATTTTATTTGCATTGAAAAACCGTTCTGAAAAGATCAATCATTCTGTCATGGCAAGAGGTAGATGAATGTATTAAATCTTTGTAATAGGCTAAGAAGGAAATGGCAAAATCATCTAGAGACACATTAGATGAGATGTACATACGTACATGTATTGGCTCCAAAGCTTTTTCCCCTTTGTTCTACATTAGATGTTCTAAATTTTTCTATCAGTAGATGAGATATTGAAAATATTGGAAAGTAAGTAATCTGATAATGATGAATTAATTTTTGCTCTATTTGTAGGAAATCCTAAAGAGATTAGTGAAATAAATACAGAAAGGCTACACATAATGGATATGATCACTATGATTACTTCCTATAAATTCAAGGGACATGGAAATCAATATAAAAATCTTAAATGTATAGATATTTATATATTTATACCAGAGGTGCACAAAGCTCAGTCTGCAGGCCACATGCAGCCCTCTGTTGAAGTTTGTGAGGCCCGAGGAAGATTTTGCATCATAATATTGAACAATGTTTAGGCTAGGTTAATTTAGTAAATCATAAAATGAAAATTATAAGAGAGTGGAAAATGCTAAGGTTAACCAAATGCACTAAGTACTCCTAGCACATTTGTACTCTTGAAAAATTTTACACCTACTCCTTTACTGCTTCTTTCAAAAGATTAGTAGGTACATGCTTTCAATCTCACACTATATTACATATTTGGCATTTGATTAATGATAGATAAAAATGGATTAAATAAGTATCTAAAATTTTATTCTTGTATAATTTTCATTATTCAGCTTTTAATTAAGTGCTGCCCTCAGATAAGTATAAACCATCAAATGCTGTTCATGGGTGTAAAAAGTTTGTGCATCCCTGATTCATACCAACCGATTCTCACAGATGGTTGCTGATGAGATTGATAAAAAGATCTGGATGGGATGAAACACTTTTATGTGAAATGTTCATTTTTTTTAATAACCTACTTTTCCTTATACAGAAACTGTATAACCTATTTGACCTGCTGGTATAAATTTGTGAGCACAGCACAAAAAATCCAAAACGTTCATTTTCTTGGAATGATGCTAAGAAAATGGAGAAATTTTTAGCAGAAGCATTTTAATTAAAATGAAAAAGGAACAATGAATTTGAGGTGCAATTAAATAATGTGAGTTTTTGGAATGTTAATTATTTTTAAAATGCCAGCTTTGTTACAGAGGTGACTAGTGTGTCTGCCTCCCAATGACAAGGCCACAGGTCTGAATCCCGCTTTGGGCATGGATGTTTGCAATTGTCTTTGTTATCATTTATAAAGCTCTTTGTGTGCTATTTAAGAGCTAATGAATATAAATACCTTAATATGTAACTGGTGGATTTAGAACTGAAATACATGTATCAAATCATTCTTCAGGGGATAATATTTTATGCTACTTATAATATGATAAATAAGTGAAATAATTAAACAGAGCAACATATAAGAAAAATTTATCTCTTCAGGATATGATAACTTTTTAAGAATTGCTAACAGTGGAGCTTGGGCTGAATTGCTCTGTAAGGTATGTGTAATAGAGATAAAAGATCCTCTATCAGATATAAAAGCTATGAACTATTAACATGAATCCTAAAAAGTAAATCAAATAATTTTGTTTATTTATATCATGATCATATTGGTAAGCATTTTGATTTTATTACTGTCATCTGGAATGATAATAATCTAGCATTATAAAAACAAACTAAAAAAACATGTATTAGAAAATCACTTTCTATTCACTGAACAGTCAGTGGCTAAGTTTCATGCTAAAGCTATTCTAATTTTTAATTTGATTCAATTATGTTTCAGACGATTCAACAGGTTTGAGTGATGAAGCTTTGAACAATATTACTACTCAAGCGCTTGTATTTTTTATAAATGGTCTGAATACAACAGCCAATACAATAGGCTTTTGCTTGTTGGAGTTGGCTCATAATCCTGAGATACAGGACAAGGCACGTGTAGAGGTAGAAAAAGCATTGGAGTTCCATGAAAGTATGTCTCTTGACACATTGCAGCATATGCCATACCTTGAGGCAGTTCTACTAGGTAAGTAATTTTCACTACCGTATATACTCGTGTATATACCGACTCAATGTATAGTACGACCCCCGATTTTTTGGTGAACAAACCTAATTTTTTCATATATCTGGTTTATAGTACGACCCCCGATTTTTTGGTGAACAAACCTAATTTTTTCATATATCTCGTTTATAGTACGACCCCAGATTTCCACCATTGTCGATATATTTCGTTTCAATAGCTCGATGGTTACGAGCAAGATATATCGAAAAACCTTGATTTTCCACACCACCATAGAATAGACCGTAAATGTCGTAAATAATATTTCTTGCGAGTACACTAAAATTCGGATAAGTTAAGTATCTTACTCCTAAAACATTTAATAAAAAGTGATATGATCATGATTGCACAAGATGAAATAAAATCGTTTCAATTCTAGTACGTCTTGATTACGTTCCACGTATGTAATGGTTCCACTCGCTCATCTATTTAATAGGTAGGGATAATGGATAAAAAGAAATTACTTTGTAATATTCCACAGTCTTTATTGTTTCTTCAATCACACACCGACTGGTTTCCACTACAAAATCATTCTAATGGTGTTACTAACTGACGTAACACCTTTAGAATGACTTTGTAGTGGAAACCGATCGATGGGTGATTGAAGAAACAATAAAGACTGTTGAATATTACAAAGTAATTTCTTTTTTCCAAGATGTCGAAATTCCATAAAGTTACGCCGTCTACGATACTTTTAGTCCAACTCGTTCCAATCCATCCCTTGTAAAAAGACGCAAACAAAGGTGTACATACATAAAATTCAAGAAAGGAAGTGTCCGTAAATCAAGTATAAGTATCAAGTATTTGTGAATTTGAAGCTGTATATATGAAAAAGATTCTACTCTTCACGAAGTAACATAACAATGATAAAGGACCTCACTGTTAAGGTTAGCCTACCATTAGAATGCGAGCGGGTGGCATAACTTCACCGAAAATGCCCGTGACGATACATGAATTTTAAATCCTCAAATGCATTACTCGTGTATAGTACGATCCCCAATTTTTGCAATAAAAATTTGGTTGTAAAAACTCGTACTATACACGAGTATATACGGTAATTGTAAGATGGAATAGATATTAATTATACAGGCACTCCCTGAGTTACGTAAGGAATGCATTCCGGCACTCATTCCATAACTCAAAATTAGCCTAAGATGAAAATTGCTATGGATAGTATACAGTACAGTATAGGGTGCTTAGGTTCCATAACTCAGTTTGACATTGATTTTTGCTTGCATTTCTTAACCATTACATTACTTTGTTAATTCACTACACTATACTCTTATAACTTCAATCTATTGTCCATAATGATTTTTTACTTGTATTTACACTTATTCTGTTATAAATCACCTATTCATCACTTTCTTACAAAAGCAAATGCGGTCTTTTTACTATTTGGTCTGCTTAAGGTATCGAGTGTTTGTAGTCGAGACTGCCATACTGAGAGCACGTGAGATGTACAAAAGTGGCTGGCCATTTTCATATCTCTTCACAATATCCATTTTTTCTTCTTAAGTAATGGTATATCGCTTCTTAGCAGCATTAGCATTTTACTCTCACTGTGATGCTTATCAGCCATGATTGTAAGAGAAACACTTACCGTATTTAATCAATTCTAAGCCGACACTGATTGTAAGCCGACCCCCACTTTTCACAAGACCAAGCAAGGAAAAATGTTGATTTTAAAGAGCTTAGACAGCTGGGGTCATTTATTTCAAAATACCTACAAGTATGAACGCCTCAGATTTTCAATTCGTAATTAAATAAAGAGTATTAACTAAAATTACGGCGACATAAAATACATTTTATTCACTTATTCATAACAACTTCTACTAAAAGAGTAATTTGACCTCGTTATCCCCCGGGATCTTATTCTCGTAAAAAATAGCCCTTTCTCGTCAATCAAATACGGACACCGTATTACATAACATACGTTAGTACTGCATACATGAGTATCACCTGGGCATTCCTTTTCACTTTTATTCTTAAATTATTCTCCAAAGTTGGCTGCTATGCCACTAAAGCACGAGGAAGTAACGGTTTGCTCAGGAAATCTCAGTACGCGCATGCTAGAGACACTAAAACAAGATAGGTAGAGGAGGGAGGGGAGGGGTGTAGGAAAGGCAAATGTTTCGGTTCACGAGTAAAATGAAACATTGTGTACATATGTAGCTTCTTATGCATACGAGCGCTATCGCTGCATTTTTTTATGACTTTGAAGCACCGCGTATTATTTACATAATTTATTTCTTCGTAGGTGTTCATCCATTTTGATTCTTTCTTGTATACATTTAAAGTAGATAGTTTACTTCCATTTTAATACACATATCTCACGTTATAATGTAACTACGGACATAAATGCACTGACTACTTTTTTTACACCGATTCTAAGCCGAGTGGCGATTTCTGAGATGATAAAAAGGCAAAAAAATGGTCGGCTTACAATCTATTAAATACGGTAAGTTAATTTGTACAAAAGTGAAACACACATTACAAGATCAAGCAAATGTGGTAGAACACTGCATTACAACCCATGCCTTATGTTCTTCCTCTTTGCATGTATGTAGTTCCCACTCACTCAAACCGCTAACGTAAACTTTCCACGTAATGAAAAAAAAATTTTAGTGATTTATGGGGCTGCTTACGTAAGTGCGGGTTTAAGTAAGTTTGTCTTACATAACTCTGGGACTGCCTGTATTTTGAAATAAAACTCCCAATAAATAATTAGGTAGTAGGTAGTTTGAAATTGAGTACATTTAAATCTAGATTGTTGTATCATTGCAATATTTTTTCCTGATCCACACATGTAATGAAAATCAGCCCAAGTTCTTGCATTTTCTCATAGTATCTGTCTGAAGATCCTAGATGAATATTTGTTCATTTTAAGTAAACTATATTTAATTAAATTTGCAATTCATAATTAAAAATGAGATTTCAAACTTTTGCTTTACATTCTTGTACATCTCAAGACATACTCGAACTAATATTTGCTTTTTGTTTTATAGCACATTACAGCTAGAAAGTAAAATTTTTATAATAACTTGAACCAGTTTTTGTTATAATAAGTCACTCTAAACTATATTTTTAAAATCCTGATTTAGATATCTCTTTTATAAGATCAAAGTACTTTTCTGTTGCAATAATAAAATTTATATTTAATGTCAATCTAAATTCTACAGAGACTGTGCGAAAGTACCCTCCATCAGCACTATTGCCTCGTTTAACAACAAGGCGGTACCTTCTACCTAATGCAGAATTTGATGGCGAGGAAGAAAAGAGTGAAGAGGGTGTTTGGTTGGAAGAGGGCAGTTCTGTAATAATTCCTGTTCTAGGCATTCATAGAGATGCACAGTATTATCCTAATCCTGATATATTTGATCCTGAGCATTTTTCAGAGAAAAACCTTGGAAAAAGAAGTCGCTTCACATTTCTTGGGTTTGGAAAGGGTCCAAGAATTTGTATTGGTGAGTAACTCTTTTTTGAATAATATCAGAACATTTTATTTAGCTTATCTCCATTATTATCCAATGAAACATAAGTAGAAATGGAGAAATTTCACATTCATAGCATCTCTTTAAGAAAATAGTATTGTTTGAGTGTAAAATAACAAAATCTTCGTTATAAAAAATAAAGTATCATGTTAAAAATTCCCCAATCACAGAAAAGTTAGCCATAAGATTTATCAATGCATCACAGGAGAAGATAGAATTTTATGATGCAAAATTTTTAATGAAATGTAAGATACCTAATTAAATAAGGAGAAGTAACAAAAATATTTAATTTAAATAATTTAAAAGAGCACGAAAGGAACATTATTTAATTGCCTAATATTTTATTTCAATTTATCCATGATCTACAGGAATGAAGCTTGGTTTAATTCAAATGAAAGCTGCAGTTGCTTCATTACTTGCTAAATATGAGTTTCTGCCAAGTGAGAAAACACCATTGCCTATCATCTTAGATCCTTCAAGTATTACTACTACAGCCAAAGGAGGGATGTGGGTAAAGGTTAAATCTTTAAAAAAGAAAATCTAATAAAGGAAATGGATAGATGTTCTGATTAAATCAAGACGGTTTTTTACTTACATCATACTTCACAATATCTCTGTCATTTCTTTCAGTTCATTATTTGAATGCAATTTTCCTTTTTGATTAGCTTTACATGAATATGGCTTAAAGACCTTTTAAAATAAAACTTATTTTTAAATCTTTACTTTTTCTTTCACTTGTCAATCTATGGAATACAAACAGTTTTAATACAGGCAGTCCTCGACATCCGTACATTTGACATCCGTACAATTCGCTCTTTCGTACATTATAAATTCTTGCCCCTAAACCTCCTTTCATACTCCGAAATCAGACTTTCCTACATCAGCTATCGAACAAACATTTCGAGCTATCGCATAAAGCGCTGTCTGTCAGCCAAGTCAACACTTTTAATAAATTACCAAATTAAAATATGCTATGTAATAATATACATATTATATGTAATGTAAGATTTGTGTGTAATGTTTTTTAATATTGTACTGAAATTTGACAAGATTAATACCACTGTAAAGTCAGTTAATAATCAATAAATTTTTATTATTATTCAGTCTCGGTAATGTTACCATCTTTGTTTGTACGTACAGCAGTGTTTCTTTGTTTGTGCAATTTACACCTATTATTTTATAAACATGAGTGAGAAACGGAAAACTGAAAGTGCTAATACAAGTGAAAAGAAATGTAGGACTCATAAACTGAACATGAATGTGACAAAGATGGAAATAATTAGGCGTGCCAAAAGCGGTGAATCCTTAGATTCAATCGGATGCTCATTGGACTTAAGCCGGTCGAGTTTGTGTTCAATTGTGAAGGAGAAGAACAAATATAATAATGCAATACATACTGTGGCGTTCTGAATAAATGCCATTTTTTTTAAAGAGCTTCGATGACGTTGGCGATATCCCGTTAGCAGACCACGAAACAATTTGAGACATAATGATTGTGCATTTGCTTGGCTTTCTTGCGAATGACAAATGAACTCAGCAAGATTTTCTTGCGAGTTTGGGTCTCGATTCACAGGTTTAGAGCCTTCTCTACATACAGTTTTCTAGGTACAAAAGACTCTTTTGTACTCATTGAAGTACCACTTGCAACACTAACTCTAATCGCTTCTTCACTTTCCTTATCGATTTTATTGTGGACTCGGTCACACCAAGTAATTTATCAACTGATGAAGCCTATCTAAAACTTCAATTTTCTTCTCCAAACTCATCACTTTTTTTGCCCTTTTTACCTACTTTTCTTTCATTTCAATCATCACTCTCTTTGGGGCCATGATTAGGCAATATTACAAAAAAACTATGAAAATAGCAAAATGCTTGAATGAAAAAAAACTCGCACTTTCATACATTATATGTTGACACCCCTAAACCGCTTTCTGTACGCCGAATATGGAATTTAGTGCATCAGCGAAATGACGAACAAATATTTTGAGTGCTGCTGGTTGCCAGCCACCAGGCCACCAGTTTCTGTCACGTCGCCATGTTTGTCTGTACAGTAGTGTTTATTTGTGCAATTATTTAACTGTTTTATTGCATTTTGCCATATCTCTCTATATTGTAAAATGGACGATTGTATCTAAAAGGTCCCTGATCAATAAACTAAACATTTATACCATTTCTAGATATTTTATAATATTTTTTGGCTCTCTGGGAATGGAACCCCCCCTATAACATGTAAATCTATGTTCGACATCCGTACATTCGACTTTCGTACACGTTTTCAGGAACGCATTATGTACAGATGTCAAGGACTGCCTCTACCTTGATAATATTGAATTAGCTTATTCTGTTGATATTATTTAATGAACTTGTAAGGTAGTTAGTACTTAAAATTTTTTCACTATTTATGTACATTAACTTCATACAAAACATATTTGTAAATGTTTTTATATTATTAAAGACTCCCCAAGGCAATCACTCTTTAAAATCATTGTAGATGTTAACCCAGCGGAGCTGGTACCCATATATAAACATCATTGCTGGCACTGGGTCTGTGAGATCTAGTTGCATTTAAAATTTCACTTAATTATATGACAAGATGAAATTAATTAACACTTTCATGTATGCATCATCCACTTAAATCTTTAGATACAACATTTTCCAGAAGTGGAATTTTGCATCCCTGGCATCGTGCAATAGTTCAGGATGTCTTGTGACCATTCCATATATCACTTGAAAATCGCAAACATAACGTGGACATTACAGCATTTCATTTAGTGAATGAGCAATCCAAGATGGTGCTTGCCTGACTTTGTTTCCTTTTCTGTATATTTTTTGGTCTCTCTCCTCATCTGTTTTCTGTAGAGCTTTTTGTGTGCACTTATCTTGAGTTTTCCATAAGCAACCTCATCATGAGGCCACAGAAGTAAACAGGTCGCTTTTCAAAGAAGAAAATACTTATATAAAAATACTATCTGGCAGCCTTCAGCAAATGCATGAGTGTGAAAATAAATTAAGATATTTCATCTATGATAAAAAATCAATACCTTAGGACAGTGAGTGCTACTCAAACTTTTTTTTGCATGTACCTGTTGGACAATTTCATCAAGTACCTGGTACCACCACATGATTTCATAAAAGAGAAATATGATTTCGTAAAAGAGAAATTTCCCTGAAAAAATGTCATCAAAATCATGGCAACTAAGTGGAAAAATTTACACTTACTCTGTATAGTTACCAAATAGCTTTTAAGCAATTTAATGAGAGTAAATGATGAAGTAGATGAGTGATTGTGATGTAAGAGGTAACTAATGTAATACTGATATTTTGCTGGTACCACAGTTTGAGTACCATTGCCTTAGGACAGCATTAACAGACTCATCAAAGTTCGTACAGTAAAAAAAATTTAAAACATTTGTATATCAAATGTAAGATTTTCCTATGCTGAATTCACTTTGGTAGGTGTTTGCAGTTACGACCCTGGAACGTGAAAGTGTTAATAACTTTCACACAGGTTTAGGGACATTTTAATGGCATCAATAAATTTCTATTTTCTTGATCTTTCTCAATGAATAAACTCACATCTGAAAAAATTAGCACTTAAAAGTAGCCAAAGAAATCCTAAAGTTGCCAAATATATATATTTATACAATAAATATGAAGTATAGGTGAATACTTAGATAGCACCGATGTTATATCAAGTAAAATAAAAATATTTTCAATAGTCCAGAACTATGATACGAATGCTGGCACAGGGTCTGATGCACCAAATGTGATGAAAAAGTCACTAGGAATTCTATACGTGCAACAATTGAGCTTAAGCTGCTAGACTAAACTGAAGTGGAGTAGTGGAGGAAAATGTACTGACTGTGAGTGGGGTAGTGATACTAATGTTGGTATCTACTTAGTTTTCACCAAAGAAACAAAATCTAGTGGGTTTCAGAGACCCAACACCAGCTCTGCCAGGTTAAAGATATGTAAGTACAGGTGACCACGAGAGGTTTAGTTTCAGTCTAGACATTGTTATTTCTGCTCTAATTGTTTGAATTTTTGTTGATTCGACATTCGACTGTTTGAGATTTGACCACGTTTTCAGGAATGCAACCCTGTCGAATCTCAGGAGTCGCCTGTACTTTGCTTCAATATTTCTAAGCAGTAAACATACATTTAACTCTAACATGATTTATAATATACTTCACAACTGATATTAGTATACCAAAACAGAAACAGAAATATGAATGATATGCAAAAATTATTATTTCCCAAATAGTCAAATTATATATTAAATTTGTTAAACTTGAGACATTTTTATTAATTTTTAACAATCTTCCATTTACATATTCCCTAAATTTTTTAACATAGTTTACGTTTATAATTTAAAATTAAGAAATTTGCCTTATTCATAGAATGACATGTTCCTTATAGAAAACCTGTCTGTTAATAACATTCAAAGTAGATGTAATGGAATTTTACTTTAATTTTTACTTTACTTTGAATACTCCTAATTTATTCTAGATTGTAGTTTAGCATCCATTCAAAGGCAAATGGAAAATTAATATGAAGTTTTTATCTTGAATTAGAAATTCACTGAATTAGCATAAAATAAAATATTCACTGCAAAGTTGCTATTTAAACTTTACAAAGCTTTTTAATGATTTTGATTAGTGTTTCCAACTGTCATAGTAGTGCTACTATGAAAAATGTTTACTTTTGTGTGAATAAAAATACTGAAATTTAATGATAGAAATCAGATAAATATCTACAGGGTCATGGATGGTAAGCTTTAGCAGCAAATCTTCCTGTTTCCATGGCAAGGGATACCAGAGGCAGAAAGAATGTAAAATAAAATTTAAGTTAGTCTCAAGTATTCCCTGTATCAATAAATCATTCATTGTGATGGTCAAGTGTAAAAAAATAATGGTTCCTATTCCTTACAGTCTTCAAGATAGATCATAGAATACATATAAGTACCTCTTGCTTCAAAAATAATAATTTTACATGCACAATATAGGAGTATCAGGCTTTGTAAATGCCCTGTTATGTTTGGGTAACAGCATGTTCCAGTTTTTCTTGGACAGGCCTGGATTTTGGTAGGTCATCTTGGTTGTTGTCTAACATTTGTCTTTTGTAAAATTGCAAAATTTTGGGTTCACTTGGTAAAATGCTCATTGCTTAAGCCTTAAATGAAATTTCTGTGTATTTCTTAAATTGCAATTGCCAAGTTTGGAAGCATAGAGGATGGATTTTTACAATAGGTTAAATAATGAGACTAACACCATAATAACTCCAGAAAGAATAGGAATGCTGACATGCCTCATCGCTCACCTATAACTAACAAGTGAGGGAAGAATTGCAGAGCAAATTACATAAGGTGCTTTTCTTCTTATTTTAAGATTAAGTATGAAGTCATTATAATATTACATATTTGGTAGAGATCGAAGGCCTTATATTGTATCAATTCCCTTTAAAAGCATTATATCGGTGCTATGCAATAATATGTTTACCATTTAAAAGCATCGGACTAATTGATATGGCAGTTATATTGCTCACTAGCAGAAATACCTGGCATTGCCCAGGAAAATTTGGTTCAAATCCGATTGGAATTCTAGATGACACATGGTATTTAAGAATTCACTAGGCTGCCGTTTTGAATAAAACGGGCAGAGAGAAACAAAAACCACGTATGAATGATTTCTGGAAGCCCTCCACAATCGTACCAAATTTGATTCAAATCAATAGTAGGACTTGGGAAAATATGCGTAGTTTAATGTTTAAATCAACCGTCATTTTGAATGAAACGGGCATACAAACACTAAAACCCCGCGTCGACCTTCCCTTAGTGCCCCCGACTATCCTGCCAAATTTGGTTGGAATCGGTTGATTGTGGGCGTACATAAAGGAGCCGACAGAAAATGGGTTGCCATTAGCATACAAAGTTATTTTGCTTTTTGTACAATTAATATAAAACATTTGGGATTAAAAAGTAGTCTATGGCCTTTCTATTTGTGAAGAAAGTATCTGTTGAAAGTTTGATTACTCTACCTTTAACGGTGTGGAAATGTATAGATGCACAAATAAGCAAACAAACTTTTATAAATATATAAGAGATAGATATGAAATCCAGAAATGCTAAATGCAAATGTAAATGATGCCTTGAAGTAATACTGCATAATTTTCAGGATAGCTCAGCAATTACGATAATTGAGGGGTGTGAAGCAAAAACTTGGTAACCCACAAACATCTATTTGTAGTTAGGTTGCGTACAGAAAAGAAAAAACTTCAATTATGATTTTGGGAATTTGTTTATCATTTGTTGCAGTTCATATTTTGTAACTTGCGTTTATTTATATAGATTTCTCTTACGGGTGCCCCCTCACAACCTCCCTTCCCCTTGGTCTGATTTTGCTCATCTACAAACTTGATCTTATACTTGTATTGAAAGTGACAAATATAAAATTGGAACTTCCTAAGTTAATTTACTCGAGAGTTATCGTCGAAAAACCAAATCGATCCCCCCCAAACCCCCACTTAAAATTTTTTTGAGATACACCACATAGCCTATATTTTAAGCTGGACCAGTCTAAAGATACGCTGCAAGTTTCATAAAAATTCCACCAGCCGTTTTTGCGTGATGCGGTAACAAACAAACAAACAAACAGACAGACAACAATTGTGCAAACAGGTTCAAAGGTCTTCTTGTGATGCAAAACACACAAAAAAGTAAAACCCTGACAAAAAAAACAAATGTACAGACAGAGGTTACAATTTTATCAATATAGATTGCTAAAAAATCGGAAAATTTTTCCTCTTTTTTGGTTTAAAAGCATTTGTTTGCTCTCGTTCAATATAAATTTGAGTTTATTTAAAAAAATATAAATCTCAGTTTTTCATCTATAGTACTCTTCATGTCCCGATTTCATGCTTTCATTTTGTGCATAAAAATAGAACAATGTGGATAGAACAAGAACTCGAGTAGTATTAATTGGATTTCAAAGGTGCGTCGACAGCTAAGGTCATTTTGCACCGTCAAATTCGATAAGTAATAAAATAAATAGATTATAATAAATAATTAAATACAAAGAGGTTAAAATAAATAAGATAATAAGTTAGCTAAAAACCATAAAAGAATAAAGACCTTTCTTATTTTAAAAAGGAAGATAATGATCATAGAGCATTTCAAAGTTTCGTTACCCTTAGGAATTTCAAAATACTGTCAATTTTTCGAGGATCATCGGCTAAGATTTCTGAGAGATTGCCCCTAATGTTCAAATTTTGGCGAGTATCTCCATATTTAACACATTCTATCAGGAGTTAAAGTTACCGGGCAGTTGCATGTATGGCATATAGGAGGTTCTTTTTCCCGGGTAAATAGGAATGAGTGTGTCAAAGCGCAGTGGCCAATTCTAAGTCGGGTGGCTGCAACTTCTTCCCGGCGATTGTTTCGTACCGAGGACAGCCACGGGGTAACACTTGTTTTGAAAGCTCTCAGTTTGTTGTTTGCAACTGCCTCCCAGGACCTTTGCCATTTTTTAAGCAGCTTTTTCTCAAAAAGCTGTTTTAGGTCCTGAGATGGCACTGTTTTTATATCTATTTCCTCCTTCAGCAAAGCTGCCTTCGCAGCAGAATCGGCTCTTTCATTTCCCACTATTCCAGCGTGACCAGGGACCCACATGAAGATGATACCCACATCTTTTACCATCAGCCGCGATAGTAGGCTATGGATTTTCTGTACCGTGGGATGGCTGTGGTATGGATCTAGGATGGCTTTCAGTGCACCCATCGAGTCCGAACAGATGACATATTTCGCACTCCTAGGAGCAATGCCCTCTACATTGCGACAAGTTCAGCTGTAAAAATGCTGCAGAGGGAATTTAACTTAAAAGCATGAGTGCCATGTCGACAAGATGTGTACGCACATGAACACCCAATATCCGATTTTGAGCCATCTGTGTAGATGGGGATATAGCTGATGTATTTCATTAGCATTTCCTGGTGCTTGATTTTGTAAAATAGTGGGTTAGTTTCTGATTTTAAATGACTAGCTAGATCAGTCAGGATCCTTATTTCCGGCACCTGCCAGGGTGGAAGACTATGGAAGACTTAAGGATTGACTTCAGGGAGTCGGAGGTTTTCGTACTCGATAAAATTGTTAAAACGAATACCTAAGGGTAAAGTTGCTCGTAGTCGTCTGCTAAAAGGTTCTTTAAAACGTGGTCTAAAAATCAAGTTGAAACACGGGTGGGTTTTTAACCCTAAAATTTTTTATACATATGTGCACATTAAAAACATTCTACGTGTTTCTAAGGGCGGCTCTCCTGCATTGCAGTGAATGCTGGGAACAGGGCTGGTTCGATAGGCACCAGTAGCCAGCCTTAGAGCGGAGTTGTGCACAGATGTAAAAGGGCGCAGATATGATGACCGTGATGAGGCATATATAAAGGATCCATAGTCCATTTTAGACCTTACCAATGCTCGGTAAAGTGTGAGCATGGACGTACGGTCAGCACCCCAGGTTGAGTTCATTAAAAACCTTAAAATGTTTAAAACCTTAAAACATCTTTTAAAATATTTATATAGCTTCGCCAATTTAGCCGTTTGTCTAAAACCATACCTAGAAAACGGATAGATTCCACAGAGTTTAACCTATTGCCCCCTAGTTTTAAGACAGGCTGAGGGAAGATTCCTCTCAGACTGCAAAAATGGAGGCATTTTGTTTTTTCTGTCGAAAACGAAAGCCGTTGTTGAGTGCCCATTTGTCCAGATTGATAGTGAGCTGTATCTGTCTCGTTACTGTAGACAGGTTGGATGATCTGCAGAAAATTGCCAGATCATCTACAAAAGGAGATGTCTCTACTGGTGTCTTGATACAGCTCACAATATCATTTATCGCTATGGCAAAAAGGGTCACACTTAAGACTGATCCCTGTGGAACTCCGTTTTCTATGGTGTAGGGTCTTGATAGGTCGGTTCCTATTCGTACCCTAGCTACTCGGTTCGAAAGGAAATTTTTAATAAAAAGGGGGAGGTTTCCTCTGAAACCCCAGTCATGCAGTGTCCTTAAGATTGTATATCGCCATATTGTATCGTAAGCTTTTTCGAGGTCGAAGAATACTGCGACAACATGTTGGCGAAGAAGAAAGGCCTCCTGGATAAAGTTCTCGGTCCTTACCAAGTGGTCGATCGTAGACCTGTTTCCTCTGAAGCCGCACTGGATGTTTGATAATAAGTTGCGGCTCTCCAGACACCAATATAGCCGTCGGTTAACCATTCTCTCTAACGTTTTGCATACGCAACTCGTCAGAGAGATGGGACGGTAGCTGCTTGGTAAGGACCTATCCTTTCCCTGTTTTGGAATTGGAATAATCACAGATTCCCGCCACACATCGGGAAAACATCCTTCCTCCCACAGCTGGTTGAATGTCTTCAAAAACTCCCCCTTTGCTCTTTCCGGTAGATTTTTTAGGAAAGCGTTATGTATACCATCATAACCTGGCGAGGTTTCTTTTGATTCTCTTATAGCCGACTCTAGTTCCCTCAGAGAGAAAGGGTCATTGTAATGATCCCTTTTACTCCCTGGGTTGGGTTGGGTTGGGTTGGTATCTAAGTCTAAGAACTTCTTTTCCTGGTCTGTCTTTATTACCCGAAACGGGTCTGAGTATTTATCTGTACAACTTCTTTCTGCATAATACTTACCCATAACGTCTGGAATTTTGTCTGGGGCCTTTATTAACTTGCCATCGAAACTTATCGCACTAATGTGTGATGTTCGATGGGTGCCCAAGATCTTTCTGACTTTATTCCAAACCTGTGTTATGGGTGTACGGTGGTTTATGGATGAGATGTATTTCATCCAGGATTCCTTTTTGGCATACTTTATCACCTGTCGTGCTTTCGCCCTCAGTCGCCGGAATGCTCTAAGATTTGTTGCAGTAGGATATTTATTAAAGATTTGCAGTGCCCTCTTCCTGTTTTTTATAGCCGCTGCACAGTCATCGTTCCACCACGGGACTATGGCTAAACTTCTGGCACTGGAAGCAGCGCAGAGGACTCGGTATGTAAGGTATGACTGAACAGACCTCATAACCTCTCAGGGAGAATGTGAGGATCATCGAGGTGGAATTGATGACCTCCCCATTCCTCTTTATTGTCAGTCTCCTACAGTCTATCACCCCCTGCGGGGCCAGCTCTCGCTTACATTCCTCGATGTCTTTGTACAGAAGGTCATAGTTGGTTATGGCGCCCTGGCAGGTGTTCAGCATTTTATGAGCCTCCACCGAGACTGGCATGTCCTTCATCATCGTCATTCCCAGTATTTTTGTGCTCTGGAGTTCGTTACACGTTTGAATTAATAAAGTTCCGTCTCTCAGCTTCTTCACTGAATGAAGAGGCCCAGGTACTTGTGATGAGAGAGCATTATAAATGAAGAAGGGAGACACTTTGGTAAAGGTCTCACCTTCTGTTAAACGTTTCATAACCAGGTATTTAATGCACTTTTTAACAGTTTCTCCCCCGTCTGTGACCAGACGGGTTCTTCCCCCGCCCGCATCCGGACGGGATCTTTTAAGAGGAGGAAAGTTTTCCGCCATAATAAGGATATAAGTATTCGTCCTCTGGTCTCCCCACCCACCACGGAGCCACAAATGGGACGCCGCACCACAATCTGGTGAGGTCGCCAGGGCTAACCAGCAGGATATAGCGCCTCTGACTAGGTTGTCTGCTTCGGGTATGATCTCCAGTGCATGGGCCCTCCAAACCCATGCACCTTTGACCCCCCTACACAGATCCCCATAGCCTCCGCACTCGCCAACCGGAACGTCAAGACGTGACGGCAAGCCGATTCATCGGGTGTGGCTAGCACCCGACGTCCCGTTTAAACTGAGTTCGAGGCCGAAGTGGTGTGTTGCTCACGGATCGCATCTTGAGCATCCGAAACCCAGATGAGGTCCAGTGAGCTCAACCACCAGGCATCTCTTTCCCACCTTACGGATGTTATGGCAAAAACTCAAACAGCAGACCCACATGCTGTTTGGAAACTACCTGAGTTAACTGTGGGTTTTTTTACGAGGTTGTCTCCTCGCCCATCGGTCGCCTCTTACGACCAGCAGAGGGGTTGCGGGAATATTCTATCCCCCTTCCCGCAGGGGGCACAAGAACTCGATTACTCCTCAGCAGCTACCTGTACCATGTCTAGCTCTCGCGTAGACCGAAAGTTTGGCTTCTCTAAGTTGCAGGATTCCAGAGACATTGCCCGAACAGACATAGAGACGGACAGACAAATCAAATACATAAGCGATTTAAGAAAACGCTAAAAATGCTCTCTAAGTAACAATCATTACTCATTTAGTTTGTATTCAGTTTTTATTTGCAGAATATTTTTTTTATTTTCCATTGTTATTTAAAATAAAGCAAGCATACTTTTCTAATACCAGCGTGTGATCAGGCAGGACTGGACAGCTCCTTCTCCGTTTTCCTCCCTCTTTCTCCCCTCCCTCTCACCTCTCCTCCAAGAGCGATAAGATACGCCTCGAAATTGGCCTTGCGCCAGCGATAACCAATCCTCAAGTGTCTTTGGCATTTGGATAAATTCACATGAGGACGCTTATGGGAATGAAACAGATCTGAGCACGTAAGTCAGTGTTTCCCAACCTTTTTAGAGTCGCGGCACCCTTAAGTGACTTTTCAGAATTTGGCGGCACCTCTCCCTGTCCACCATCAGTAATAATTGTACTCCAATATCCGTATCTCCTTTCATTTGGAAGTGCATTGGCGACGAAATGAAGGTCGACGTAACTCTGCTTTGCATTCTTGAAAGTCGACAATGCAAAATGAGGCTAAAAATGGGAAAACAATATTTTTTGCGGCACCCTTCAGAACACTTCGCGGCACCCAGGTTGGGAAACACTGACGTAAGTGAAGGAGAAAAATGTGAGACTAGGAAAAGACCTTGCGAACAAGAGAAATATGCTTTTGGAGAGAATTTTCTCACGTTTGTTTCGAAATTGATTCATATGCACGGAAATCAATATTTTTGAACGCTGAAAATAGGTGCGAATAAGTTATTCTCAAACGTGGCATTAAAACATTTTCTTTATCATCGGTGCGAGAATTTCATTTCGGTATTCTGGGGCATTATGTAAGTTTGATGTAACTATAACAAAAAACCTTTCGGAGCATGCGCGGGTATGAACTTTTTAAATCAAAGATTATCACGTTCATAAATATATTTTGAGCTGCCTATCTGCTTTGAACCTCTTAATTGTATTCAACTTTTGTGACAACGTAAACATGTTGGTGGGTGAATAACTACGGTGTAAGATTTACCGAGATAGATACTTCGAAGTATTATCGACAATCGAGGTGTTCCGGAAACATTCACACTAAGCGTTCCGCTTTAAAAGAAACTCGAAGCTACTTTGAATCATGTAACGGGTAACGAATGTTTCGTACACTGCGCGAACTAATGTAGCTAAGGAAAATCTAAGAGAACTTAAAAATTGTGTGAATAAGATTTGAAAAGTCGATACATATGCAGAAAGAATCTACTCTACTGCCGTAATTTCTGTATTATAATGTATGCATAATGGACACAATCCAGAGAATGGAACGTTCTAGTAAGAGGCGCTATGAATATTTCGCTTCCCTGGTTCATTAATAAAGGAGAACTCGATGCGTCTGTTCGTGCATTTATAGAAGTGTGTATTATCACGAAATTAATCACTTTTAGATTAAAATTAATATTCATATTTGGTAGAATCTCGCAGAATGTACAAGTGTGACCATTACTTCCATTACGCAGGCGATACAAGTTTATAAAGATCAGCAATTTGAATCGGAATAGACGGATTACTAAGCTATTACTCTACGCCAATGGTGCCCAATCTTTTGTAAATGACGGGCCGCATCGGTGGTTGAGAATCCTTCGGCCACAGGCCGGATTAGAGTTTAAATCGGAAGTTATCTATATATTCTGAGGTGCCATTTAAGTGAAAATATAGTATTAATGAGGTTTTTATAGTAAATATACCGATTTTAAAAGAATTGACTGCGACATTTTCATAAAAATATATGAATTTGTGTGTTAAATTTTTCGGATTGCTTTTTCATCATGGCTTCGCGGGCCGTAGGTTGGGCACCACTGCTCTATGCGATCAGAATAAACATGTTATCAAGTCTATTCTGAAATATTAAAACAACTACATCCTTAATTTAACTTCGTGATTGGTTTTTCCGAATAATAAATTTTGAAGAATAGTTATAATTCCAAGCAAAGGAAGCCATGTACAATACAAAATAGCGAAATTTCAACATTGAAAACAATTAAAAACAAAATTACTGATAGATAATACAAAATACTGTCGGCTGGACCTGTCATTGGACGAAATCACCGCTCAGGGGATCGTAGTCTTTTCGGAGGGTTGCGAGAATCGGTTTCACGCAGTTCAGATTTTAGAGCACAGCCTGTAAAAATAAATTCTACTAGGTTATACTGAAAAGCAAATAAAACAACTACGGACATACTACCTATGATGATGATGAATCCTGATTAGCCGTGCAATGAAGGATATTATACTGAAAAGTTTTTCTAACAACCGTTCAGTTGTCTCGTTATTCTGGATTGAAAGAGTCCACAAATTTTTGCCTCTTTATCGCGTTGGGTCTGACCAGCGAGATCATTCCTATTTTGAAAAGGTGATCTATTACATTTTATATAGGCAATTGCATACATGTACATTGCACGCAATTATAAACTTGATCTCGTTTTAATATTGAAGGGTATAACCAAATAAATTTAAGGCGTAATTTCAAATAAGCAATCGTATATTTCTCTCTGAAGAATAAATAGAAAATGTATAAATAAAATGGTACCAATGCAATGCAAGTTTTTTCTTGAGCAGATAATTCGCAAGGCGGATAATAATCAGCCGGTTAAAATCGATAAGATGCTCTGTGCATGTTAAAAACCTGCATAAGAGTTTTTCATGCAAAATAATAATTGGCCATTTGAGCGAAGTTCTGATCTCTGAATATGGGAAATACATTTTGCTGATTCCTCGTTGGAAAATGTGCTTATGTCATCATGGATGATTCCACAATATTTCCTTTTAATGAAACACACCTTACGTGAATTTGGATGGCCGAACTTTTAAGCTATCTCAGATATGATTCGTAATAATCCATAGTCACGCTTAACATTATCTCGACATTCGTTATATTCAAACTAGCAAGCTTGTAAACGAAAACATTTGTTCTGATTTTTTTCTCAGCCGAAAAGTTTGTCGCATTCAGTAAAATTCCAGCCCTAGTTGAGTAGCATATAATATATTAATAATGTTTGCCTTTAAATTTATAACGCCGTTACACAAAGGTGGGAAAAAAGACGACAGAGAAAATTACAGGCCAATTTCGCTTATCTCCCTATCTTGCAAGGTTCTCGAGCACATTATCGCTAGCTCCGTGATGGACTTCTTAGATAGTCAGAACTTGCTAAGTAAATATCAGCATGGCTTCAGGAAGACGAGATCTTGTGAAACACAGCTTGCTCTGTTCGTTCACGATATACTAAGATCAGGAGACCGTAAGACTCAGTTAGATGCTGTTTTCCTCGACTTCAAGAAGGCTTTCGATAAAGTCCCGCACAGTAAGTTAGTGAAGAAATTAAATGACTGTGGAATAAATCGAAAGATAATCGAGTGGATCAGGGACTTTCTTAATGAGCGTGAACAAATAGTAGTTATAGATGGATTTAAATCAGATTCAGTCAGCGTAGCCTCAGGCGTTCCACAGGGAAGTGTAATCGGCCCCCTACTATTCCTTTTATACATAAACGACTTAGATAAGGTTATTAAAAGTAAAATCAAGTTATTCGCGGATGATACAGTAGTTTACAGAGAGATTAACAGTCCTAATGATCAATTATTACTTTCTGACGACTTAAATGCAATTCTCGAGTGGTGTAAAGAGTGGCAGTTAGAATTGAACTTAGGAAAGTGTTCCTTTATGAGATTCTGGGGAAACAAAAACATTGACACGACGAATTACACTGTTGAAGGCGTCCAGCTAAAACTAGCCGATTCCGTCAAATAATTAGGCGTTACTTTAACAAGCAACCTCTCGTGGGATATGCACATACGAAATATATGCGGGAAGGCTAAACAGAAACTAGGATTCATCAAACGCATAGTAGGTAAAAGTGAGGAAAAAGTCAAAGAGACATGTTACTTCTCGTTAGTAAGACCGCTATTACAGTACGCGTCGAGCATATGGGATCCGTACGTGAAAGGATCAATCTCAGAGTTAGAAAGAGTGCAGCGAAAAGCCGCTAGATTCGTCAAAAATTGTTACGATAGAAACAATAGTGTTACAGCCTTGATACAGGACTTAGGATGGGAATCACTAGCTGAGCGCCGATCACGCTCTAGGTTAAAACTTCTCGAAAGATTTAGAACGCATATATTCTCCAGCGATGTCGAAGAAATAATAAGAGCGCCAACTTATATTGGTAGAACGGACCATCCTCGTAGGTATAAAGGCACGTTTTTCCCTAGAACGATAGCTGAGCAGAACAGAAGTTACGAAAGGAAATCAGCCGACGTAGAATGATACTATACATTATTATGCGCTTTACCTTGGTGCTATTGCACCCCCTGCCACACACCATTGCGGTGGCTTGCAGGGTGAACTATAGATAAATTTAAACAAAATTATCAGATACTGGAATGCTCACTTCTCAAATCTCATTCTAATCCGCCCAATAATACGCATGAAACGCTTAGCAAATGCATACACGATTAGAAAAACGCTGTCTCATGATATCGGATACATTTATAGTATTAATAATACAATTGATACCGAGTTAAAAGGTATATGAAAAGATGGAGTCACATTTTGAAAAAATCATACATCCAGAATATCTTTGCATATGGAGGCCCACGCCGCTCACGGGGATGTGCTCCAGGAAAACACCGCGAATTGCAAAGCCGCAGATTGCAAACCATAAGACATAAAATTTCACTGCCAAGGCCTTTAGATAATAAATCAACTACATCTACATTCTAGATTATAATAAAGGCTTGGATGGCATCCAAAATTATGTATTATTTACCTGAAATTCGCATGTATTACATAGACATATGATTTCAATTTCAATTGAATTTCAAATTGAATAATATGGGCATAATTCTTAATTAAAATGTCTCCAAATTCAAAATTTGTATATAGGTAATTTGCTGCTATTTCATTTTACGTCCGGCAAGTGGAAGACCCCTGTTCGATTCTCGGTCACAGCAGAATTCTTCTCCCGATTTAAAATTATTCCCATTTCTTAACTTTTATAGGATTTCTATTTTATCATTCGGTGTAGTAATTGACTTGCGCACTCTCTTGAGCACAACAAGCTTTCTTCGATTCTTTATTACATTTTTTGAGAGTTAAATTTAGCAAAAAAACGACGGAAAAGCAATAAAGAGAAGAAAGGAGATGCTAACGCTATCGAATCTGAAAAATGAATGACTAGTATTGTGGCTGAGCCTATCACGTAAACGTGAAGCAAGTACCGCGTAAATTGAAGCATTGGTCACATTTTATGAAACCCGTATACGTGTAACTCATTGTCAGTATCAGTGTAACTCGGGGTCGGACAGTGTGTGTATGTGTGTGTGTGTGTGTGTGTGTGTGTGTGTAATGCGCAGATGTCTTTTCTACGGATCTTAAGATTAAATTGGATAACATACCAATTTGCTTGGCCTGAAGAGCAGCGTAATCTCCCGCCAGCTGATGTTTCTTCGTGGAAATCTAATTTATTATTTGACTTTATCGCGCTACAGAGTCATTATCAACGAGTCCAGCAATTATCTTCAAAATGCTATATTAAATTACATGTAGGATTCAAATATAAATACCACAAACAGCGTGGTTTGACTTGTGTTGAAATAAAATGATCGCTACGAGAGATTTTTTGCGATCAATTTTGGTACACGTAACAAATTTAATCGATTTAAAAAAGTTTCCTTTGGTGGAGTATGGAGAGGTTATCTACTGCTGCCTTATCACTTATATTCTTTCAATGCCAGACGAGATATTTCCACACAGACAGTCGAGTAAAAGATACCCAAAAGCGTACAAATGCTAAACGCCCTATAACGCAGATTTTTACCCTCATATCTCGGTAGGTAAATAATAACGAATTGGGTGACCGTTGAATATTTCGCCCAGAAAAATGACGTTTGTCAGATTGGGTAGTGTTTACGATTGTCTTCGGTTTAGACGTCTTCTAACTCTTTGCGTGTTCGTCTCCATAGTTATCAACGGCACGTTTTTTTTCGATAAGCTACTATACTTCACGAGAAATAAGTTGACCCCCCAGATGTTTACGCTCACAAAGTAGAGGGGGAGCTACGTTGTCGGACTTATGCTTACAGTCCACGCCCGTTATCTATTTATGAACAAAGCAGTAAATAAAACTTTGAAATTCCGCCAAACAAAATAAGTACCTTAGTAAAGCTATTCACTTATAATCATTTTACACAGTTTTTGAAAAGTCTTTTAAAATAATAAGCAAAACGATGATACCTACATTTAGTCAAAAAATCTGATGTGGCCAACACATGACTTTCTCATATTTGGGGTATAGATATTTAAATTATTATGAATAGCATTATAAGGCAAAATTATTATTTCCTATCGTAAAAGAATACAGTCGTCCTTATTGCTGTAAATTAGGTATATTTTGAATATGTTTACAGAATTCACCGCTACATGGTGGTGGCACTGTATACTGGAAATTAAGAAAAAGCAGAATATCTCCGAAATGGGTGGTTCTACGAAAATTTGTTTCAGACAAAACTTGGAAGAGATATTATTCTCTACAACTTTGGTCCTAACAAAGATTACCAATAATGACGTTTTTAAGGGGATATTTGACGGAAAGCGAAAAACCGATTATTTATAAATAATTCCTAAACAATAACTGCTATGGAAAATTGTTTCAAATGAAAGTTGTAGGAAATTACATTCTCTATACTCTTTGTATATAATTGTATATACAATAATGATGTTTTAACGGAGAAATATCGCAAAAACCGAATCGGGTTTCGAATAAACCGTTATTGTCCAAAAACTAATCAGTTTTTTGTGCCCATACCAAAGTGTTATATATGAAATTTGGTAACACCGCACGCCATTTACCCAATACTGATACTTAAAGATGGCACGCTCTATAGATCCAACAGTCGAGCCACACACGGCTGGGATGCAGATACTTGAACCTTAAGATCGGAGAAGCGACTTGCATAGTTACGGTAAGTACTTTTGCCAATTTTAAGATTGCTTGCGCTTTATTTTTCGATATTGAAGCGTTTTTTTATAAAGATCAGTTTTAGCAGGAGACATTTAGACGTTTGCGCATGCGAAAATAAATCGTTGACATGGGTTGGGTTATTATATCATTTCTGGCATATTTCAGCGCTCGGTAATATTGATTCAATACCTACCAAATGAGTTGTTTTTAGCCTTTAGTTGACGTTTCAACAAATCTGAATGGAAATAATAGAGATTAAATGTGTAGAATATGTGGGCAAAAAGACATTCCATGGAATCATTAAAGTTGCTAGCATTTCATACGTCATTCTTTACAATGGTAAAACAATCCGAATCGGGTTGGAAGGTGCTTTCTATCACCGGCGATCGATGGATAACCACTGAGGGCGACTACTTTGTAGATAAATGTTTTGTTCAACAGCTTCATGACTACAGTAGTTTCCTTCATCATCACTGACAAGCGTTTCGTAGATTTGCCCGGAGGTGTGCCTTAGATCAGTGCTCCCCAAACGGTGTGCCGCGGCACATTAGTGCGCCGCGGGGAAGGTACTAGTGTGCCGCACGCTCCGAAGATATTTAATTTTCATAGAAGCGTTTGGAACAAAATAATTCGCATAAATTTTATCATCCAAGGAATTTATCTTCAAACTACGAGAGAAATTGATAGACCTTAGCAACGATCACACAACTTTAAATTAGTATGCTACCTTTAGATGCATTTTAGCTAAAAGCTAAAGGTGATTATCCTTCATATCTGAATATGCCATCAATATGACATTCCAAATTCAGCAACGTATTTATGCGAATTTAGTTGTTCGTCAACGGCACATATTAAAAGGATATGTTTAAAGAATCTAGATGAAAACTTCTTGTAGCTCTTTCTATTATTGAGACAAATATAAGAGGTCTTTGCTTCAAAAAGTCAAGCCTAAATTTTCCGTAGAAGAGCATAACATTTTTTACACGTTGAATTATGTATGTACTTAATCTATATAAATAAAATTGTAACCACTATCCGTAAATTTGTTTTTTTGTAGGGGTTTTACTTTTTTGTGTTTTGCATCACAAGAAGACGTTTCAACCCGTTTGCACAATTGTTGTCTGTCTGTCTGGCTGCTTGTTTGTTTGGGGGGGGGGCATCGATTTGATTTTTCGACGATAACTCTCGAGTAAATTAACTTAGGAAGTTCAAATTTTATATTCGTCACTTTCAATACAATTATAAGATCAGGTTTGTAGATGAGCAAAATCAGACCAAGGGAAGGGGGTTGTGGGGGAGGGGGGGACACCCAGGACCGGCCTTAGGCCAATTGCACCTATTGGACCCAATCGGGCCCCGCGGCTGAGGGGGCCCCGCACCTTGCTCTACATTTTTTTAGGGAGGGGAACAGCTTGCGGACATGGAAACTGCAAACTGGCAAACTACATTAAAATAGTTTTTTAGTATCTGGTATCGAACGCCCTAGTAGACGTTATCGCTATATTCCTTCCTTTTCGTAACGTTGCCGTCAAATTTCGTTTTCAGCAAATCGCTCTATATCGCCTGTAGGTTCGATTATAGTTCTCTATACTTTACAAATTCATCTGAATCACGCTTGTGAACCACGCCTTTTAGATGTAGGGGCCCCGCCAAAAGTTTTCTAATTGGGTCCCGCAATTTCTAGGGCCGGCCCTGGGGACACCCGTAAGAGAAATCACCGATTTCAAGCTAACGGTTAATTACATCGAAGAAGTATAAATAAGAAATATTTTAGGAAAACAATTTTGATAAATATTTTAGGAAAAAGTCTGTCTGTTTGTTTGTTACCGCATCACGCAAAAACGGCTGGTCGAATTTTTATGAAACTTGCAGCGTATCTTTAGACTGGTCCATCTGAAAATATAGGCTATGTGGTGTATCTCAAAAAAATTTTAAGTGGGGGTTTGGGGGGGATCGATTTGGTTTTTCGAAGATAACTCTCGAGTAAATTAACTTAGGAAGTTCAAATTTGATATTTGTCACTTTCAATACAATTATAACATCAATCTCTCATATATTTATGAAAGTTTGTTTGTTTGTGCATCTATATATTTCCACACCGTTAAAACTAGAATAATCAAACTGTCAACAAATACTTTCTTCGCAAATAGGAAGGTCGTAGGCTACTTTTTAATCCCAAAAGTTTTATATTAAATGTAAAAAAAGCAAAATAACTTTGTATGCTAATACATTGCCATCTAGAGATGGATCAGAAAGTACGGGACAGTTCTTTTCGAACTGTTCTGATGCCTAAACTGTTCAATAAAATAACTGTTCTCATAAACTTCCTCTTCCCAAAGAACAGGTAACTCTACATCTTACACACAGTGAGAAAGGTGGGAAATGACTACTTCCTTATCCGTAATTGGACGGCGGGGACTGATTAAACTACACGTATTTTCCCAAGTCCTACTATTGATTTGAATCAAATTTGGTACGATTGTGGAGGGCTCCTAGAAATAATTCATACGTGGTCTTTGTTTCTCTCTGCCCGTTTTATTCAAAACGACGGCCGAGTGAATTCTTAAATACCATGTATCATCTAGAATTCCGATCGGAATTGAACCATATTTCCCCGGGCAACGCCGGTATTTCTGCTAGTTTACAATAAAATTATACAAGTATTTGAATATTACTTTGCCATTCATAACAATATACTTAACATAATTGCGACTTTTACTTGTTTTATGCTAGTTTTTTCTTTAAAAATATGTATTTACGTAGGGCTGGTTTGATGTGCCGCGATGTTTATAAGCATGCATGAAGGTCTGCCGCGGAGTAAAAAAGTTTGCGGAGCACTGCCTTAGTATGAGGACAGGTAACAATTCACATTATAACTGTGTGACCTCAATTGTAATTCAAAGTATAGGTATTTATCAAGCTCACCTTATGGCTTTATATAATATAATTGATAATATTCGTTTTATATAATATACTATCGGGGGATTAGGAAGAAAATTAAAAAATTAATACGACAAATTTTATAAATTTAAATTAAATTTATTAGTAAAAATTCCCGTTAATTTTATTTATTATCAAAAACTCTATTGAATTTTCTGTAAAGAAGATGGAAGAAATCCTGGTTTCCGCTAATATGGACTACTAATGACTTTTGTTCAATTGTGAAATTATGTACAGATTTTTATTATTTTTTCTTTAATGGGAATTTTTACCAACAAAGTTCGGGCCTAGCCATGAATTCTCCTATCTCTTCCCTTCTACCAGATATTTTTATGGACAGCATGGAGCGCAAACCTTCCAGTTTGATTTTTCCTTTTTTTAAAATACGTTTTTTCATGGTTTAAATACGTGGATAATATTTTATGTATTTGGACAGGTACCACTAGACAATTGGATTTATAGTTGTTTTATTTATTTAAAAAATCGTCATTACAATTTAGTCGTATGACTAGGTGGTAACAAGAACTAATTTAACTTAAATACCTCTCTCTCACACACACACATATGTATATGTGTGTGTGTGTGTGTGAGGTATTTAAGTTAAATTACACATTACATATGTATGTGTGTGTATGTGTGTGTATGTGTGTGTATGTGTGTGCGTGTGCGTGTGTGTGTGTACTACGTATATCACCACCATAGGAAGTCTGTCCGTAGAAAGGTCCGTGATTATTCACGGTTAAACTTGGTTCTCCATATACTCCTATTTTCCGCAGTCTTCTTCATGTCTCGATAGCTCTCTTTCCCTTTCAAGTCGTCTATCAGCTGAAACCTTTTCCTACCTCTTTCTAGTTTTCCATCCAGTTTTCCTTCTAGCACTTCTTTAATCAGGTAATGTCCAATCCAGTTCGCCTTCCTTTTTCTGATAGTCTGCATAATCTTTCGCTTTTCTCCTATTCTTCATACTACTTTTTCACACTATCTGTCCATTTTATCTTCAGTATTCTTCTCCATGTCCACATTTCGAATCTTTCCAAGTATTTTATATCATTTTTCCTTAGCGTCCATGTTTCTGCCCCATTCAAAGACATACTCCATACATAGCATTTTATCAACTTCTTGCGGATATCCTCCTTCATATTCCCCGTTATTAGGAGTTTCTTTCTTCTGAGAGCGGCTTTTGCTTTTGTTACTCTAGTCCTGATTTCATCGGTACATTTTGCTTCTCTCGTTATGATGCTTCCAAGGTATTTATAATCTGAAACTTGTTCTAATGGCTTTCCTCAAATATTTATGTTCAAATTTTCTTCTTCTTTACTTGATAATCGCATGACCTTGGATTTTTCTGTATTAATTTCCATACCGTATTTTCTACCTGTTGTCATTCGTCTATTTATCATTTTCTGGAGTTCCTTTTCCTCTCTTGCTAGAAGTACTTGATCATCCGCGTATTTCACTGTTCTTATAATCCTTCCTCCGATTTTGAAATATCCCGTGCCTTCTAACGCTTCCTGCATTAGCCTCTCTCCATATATATTGAATAGAATCGGCGATAGACAACAGCCCTGTCGCACTACTCTACCGATATTTACTCCGCTGGTGTCCGCATTCTCCAACCTGACCTTTACAACTTGATTCACATATACATTCCTGATCAGTCTCATGTCTTTCCAGTCTACACCCGTATCCTTTAATATCCTCATCAGCAGTACCCTATTTACTATATCAAAGGCCTTCTGCCAGTCGACGAAACATACGCAGCAATCTTGGCTGTACTCTATTGCCCTCTCTGATAGGATTCTCACTATATATATATATATATATATATATATATATATATATATATATAGACGCTTCTTACAAAGGATATATACATATATATCATACTAGTTCATATGTGCTTGCATTCTGCAAGCATTTTTAAATTTTTAGCATTTTTACAATTCCGAATTATTCCAAACAAATTTTGTACAAAATCATATAACCCTACCAAATTTCATGTTTGTAGCTCATTTATAATTTTAATCCTCGTATGGGGCAAGACTGCCCCTAACATTTTGAATATATACAATATCGGATTTCTTCCTTCTGTTTTAAATGAAAAACCATAATTCTCCCAAATTTCAAGTTTTTAGCTCATTACGAAGTGCCTTATAATTTCACACACGTATGGAGCAGAAATGGGGCAAAACCGCCCCTAGAAATGGGAATATTTGCAATATTTTATTTTATCTTCGGTTTCTACGAAATTTCTATAATCGTGCTAAATTTCAAGTCTCTAGGTCATATGCGGCTGCCTCACCTTTTTTATTCTCGTATGGGGCAATACTGGGGCAAAACAGCTCCAAAAATGAGGAATATATCAATATCGGATTTTCTTCATTAGTCATAGTTTAACATTAATGGCATTAAAATATAAGCCCCTGATTCCCATTAAAAACTAACCCATATGAAAGCATTAAACCTGTTGTCTAGGCAGCCAATTGTTGGACCCAAAAAATTTACCACTTTTTTGCGATAAAAACTATAAATTTACTCTAATTCTAATCGGATTTGAATTCTGTCTTCAAAAATAAGAAACCACGATTTATATCCTATCCGATAGTTTAAGTCTCGAGTTCGTATCTTGACGTTAAATAATTTTAAAATGCAAATATAAAAACCTCTACACCAACTTACGTGTTTTCTTATGGGCCAAAACTAGAGCAAAAAGGGGCCAAAATATTCCCTCTTAATTGGAATTTTGAAAGTTTCGGATTTTTTCCTTCGGTTGTGGCCAAAAACCTATAATCCTACCAAATTTCAAGTTTATAACACATCTGAAAGTGCCTCATAATTTTGTATCCTCCTATATATATATACAGGGAGTTTCAAAACACTACTGCATAACTTCACCCACGTAAAAAAAGTTCCTATAAGCATGTGTCCGAATCTCCTAGGTTACGGAGCTACGGCAACCGAAAGATTTTTTCATTATTGCCCCATACAATGCTTAATGCGGGGGATGCGTTCCTGAGATCTCCGCGTTAAGCGAAAATTCACGTTCGCTGAGACACCATAACCTTTAGGCGCTCAGTGGGAAATAACTTCCCAAATGGTAATTTTTGACCCACATTCAATATAAAACATTTCTACTGGACTTTTAGAAGGTAATTTATTAAACAAACTATAAAATTACCAAGTAAACAGTAAGACAAAAAAGCTTATTAGCGCTAAACGTACATAATTTCAAAATATTTCTCAGAACACCTATGAAGTTTTATTTAAAAAAGAGTCCAGGGTCGATTGCCTAGCTTTTTTTCAGTTATTACATAAAACTTGTCAGTAGCAATAAAATAGTCTGTTGCAGCCCCGCTTCACGGCACTCACTCGTGCGAAGTCACTGTGCTCCTCCAACAAAGTCATGCACTGATTGACGATGCTCTTGCAGCTCCACTTATAGATCGAATCCACAGTAGTGTGTGTTGGGTTTTCTGCAATTTATATATCATTATATGCAGTGATGAGCTGAATCCGGCTCCTGCTGGCTCACTCGAGCCTGTTGTTAACTTTTCTCAGAATTTTTGAGCCGGTTGTTAAATTTTTAGAAAATATAAAAATTTATTGAATTTGTCCTTTCAAGTACATTTTTCTCTAACTGATAGTCAATTACCGACAGTGTATGAAATGGAATATATTATGAACCGAACACTTGTTAAGCTAGCGGAACGGTATTACTAAACTAGAGTGATCCTGGCATATAGGCCTAGTGCCACTGTTATCCAAATTTCCTAACCCTCCCTTTTTTTTAGGAAGCCGGTTCTTAATTTTTTCCCAGCTCATCACTGATTATATATTATTATACATTATATGCATTCAAACATTAAAATCCCTCCGCACGTACCGCGTGTTTTTTCATATGTAAACCAAAATTATATAATTTTTTTATGTGTAGCGTTATTGTTTTATTATTAATCATAATGACATGTTAATATGGTAAATTAAAATTGTAATAAAGTAATTGTCAAAAATTATAGATTTAAAAAATATAAATCAACAAAAACATTCTTTACGATCCAATGATGCCAAAGAAACAAAGCATGAATCATATTTCTAGTTAAGTTTTTCAAATGTTTTCCACCTTAGGAGATATATTTTTTGTGTTAGACCCGTGAAATTTACAGGGAAAAGAGTGAAATTGGCCACATACATACATATACATATGTATTTATAACACACCCACTAAATCTATGATACATATAAGAATAATTACAATTTGTACCTATAGTGAGGATTTTCGCAGGTTCATGTTAGGCCTTCACGGCTACCGTAGTGGTCATGAGGCTCACAAAGTCCTCACCGTACATCACCCTACCATGCAATCCCCTACTTCTCCAACACTAAGACAAAATACATTTCTAAATATTCTTCCCGTAACACAAATATATACTTTATATTAATTCATTTTGCTTCACTTGTTTCCTACAATCTATTATACATAATTAATTGTGCATAGTCAATTTAATTCTTCATTTGAAACACTTAGCATCTTTAGGCAAGGACTTAAAGAGTTCTTCAGGTAACTTATTCCGTTTGCTGATCCCCCTGTTTAGGAACAAATACTTTGCAATATTTGTCTTCTGCAGCCTAAGTTTAATTTTAAATTCATGGCTATTTATTCCTCCAAAATTTGGTATTGTTCCTAATCATGCCAAATTGACTTCATGCCTCCATAAAATTTACTTACGAATTAGAAACTGGCCATAACGTCAAATTTCTTGAGCTTTCTCTAACAATCTCTAACAGCAAAATTAATTTTTCAATTTTTCATAAACCTACATACACCGAACATATCATTCCTGCTTTCTCTAATCATCATCACTCTCATAAATACGCCGTCTTCCATTCCATACTAAACAGACTCTTAAATATTCCCCTATCACTGATAAAATTCTCCAAAGAATTAAATATAATCTTGTTTATTGCAGAAAAACTGTTATTCTCACAATTTAATTTTGAAATTACCTCATCAAAAACAAAGAAATCTTGCCATAAACTTTTTTCTCATCCAAACCCCATCCCACTGTTAACCAACCTTGTTGCTGTAAATTGCATTTTATTGGTAATTTAAGCTATAAAATTGCTAACCTCATCCCTAAATATCAAATTAAGCTCGCATTTTATAACAATGTAAACTTCAAATGACTCCTCTGTAAAAATAAAGACAAAATTGTTTCTTTGAAAAAAATACAGGGTTTATCAGTTACATACACTGTAACAACTGTAATGCTATTTATATAGGCCAAATGGGACGAAACTTTCAAATTAGAGCAAATGAACATTTTAGTTCATTTAAAGCAAGATCTTTAGTTTCTAATTTCACCAAACATCTTTTATTTTGCAACCACCCTTCCCTCTTTTACCCTCAAATTTATTCACATAGCCGATCAAGGTTTTAGGTTAAACATTTTGGAAAAAATGGAAATTTTACATGCAAAACACAACCCAGATTTTCTCCTAGTCAATGAATAACAGTTCCTCTCCTACTCCCCTTTACTTTGCTTCCCCCTCCTCCTCAAAACCCCTCCTTCCTCCCACCCCTCCCCATAGGAAGGGTGACTGGACATCCTCTTTTTTACCCTCAAAACTTTTGTCCTCTCTTTTTTTGAGTCTGTCCTCTATTTTAGGTACAACAGATGTAAATGGAATTATTATGTAGTCTTTATGTTTTTACACATTCTAAATGCAGAATAATTTCGACTTAGTTTTACTTTAGTGTGCTTCAGTAATTCTTTTATTTTCCATGAATAAAATAAGTTATGCTGGAAATTGCTTTAAAAAATTTGATTCTATTATTATGTAATAAAAAAACTGTCTAAATCTCGATACATGAGAATTGAGCCTTGTGCGGAGCCCCTAATAAAGCGCGAGGCCCTGTTTGGGGGAACTGACTGCACACACCTCACGCAAGCCCTGTGAAGGACTCGTGCACAAGCTAGTCGAATTGATATCTGTTTCAAATGAATCAGCAGGGACTACAAATCACCTTGTTTTAAAAATATTAAAAACCTATCATTGGACAGAAAAGTGTATCACATTTGGAGGGGACAACTGCAACACCAATTTTGTTAGTGTTCATCGAAATGGACAGAACAATATTTATGTACCCTTAATTGGAATAGGATACCCTGCCCATATCTTGAATAATTGTCTTCAGAATGCAACTAATTCCTGGCCAATTGACAGTGAATCAATTTTGGTTAAAATTCATAATATTTTTTCTGTATTCACAGTCAGTACAGAAACCAAGTGTAATCGCTGATAAATATTTCTGAGAACGGTGATGTCAAGAGCAATCATATTCATTGCTCTGTATGGAGAAAGTCATGTGTTGGCCAGATCAGATTTTTTTCAATGCACACAACACCACTAGCTATACAAATTACAAAAATAAATAAACATCATACAAACTTCTCATAAGTAAATACATAAAAGATAAATAAAAATTAACAGGAACTAGTTATACAAATTGTCTCCATAAAATGTCTTAATATATTTTGAATTTCTTTTTAATATTTGCCCACCTTTTCCTCTGACCCAATGAGTGTACGACAAAAGAGCAACTCCCAAAAGAGCAAGTGACATAAGAGCGAGGGACAAAAGAGCAAGTGGGCATTAGAGCAAATGGACATAAGAGGTAGTGGACATAAGAACAAGTGGACAAAAGAGCAAGTGGACAAAAGAGCAAAGACAAAATTGTAAATGTAAATTGACTGAAGGAGGGCATAACAAAGATTTCGAAAACAATTACGGATATTTCCTAAGGAATTCCTAAGGAAACACAATCGACTATGATATCAATCAACTAAGGATTTTATAACAATTGTGAATATGCAGCAACAAATGAAAATGGAGGGGTAGAAGGAGGGGGAGGGAAGGGGGGCATAAGAATTCCTAAGGAAACAGTAGAGTATGATATCAATCAACTAAGGCTTTTATAACAATTATGAATATGCAGCAACAAATGAAAATGGAGGTGGTAGAAAGGGGGGAGAGAAGGGTGGGGCGTAGGAATTCCTAAGGAAACACAGTCGACTAATACATCAATCAACTAAGGCTTTTATAACAATTACGAATATGCAGCAACAAAAAGCCCACGGTTGCTCGCAGCACGCATCCCCACTACTGCGGCGCCACATTACCATTGGTCCTCCCCTCTCCCTCCAACTACTATTCTAGAAAATTGTTTGACCTATATAAGCAGCCGAGTCAGATGTGCCCAGCGCAGTGTCTACAGTGTTTGTAATCTTTGTCGCGTGTACTTTTCTACTGAAATAGCATAACAAGCCCGTGACTTTACATTTTAATTCAATCATATGATACCCCATTTTAATTTTAAAATATGGATCGGTTCGTTGTTAAGATAAGAAAAGGAGCAGACATACTGAATTATAATGAATCTGCTGATAGTACTGCAAATACCTCGGACTTCTCAGTTAAGAACTTACATGAAGATAATGCCGCCACCAGTTCCAGTGCGTGCAATAAACTGAGTAATGACCAACAGAAACAGACTTTGCCTCTTAGTTCAGGTCAGTGTAGTTCCTATTCAAAGCTATCAAACATTCCATCTGATGACCCGGCCTGTGATATTCCAAAAAATAGATTAGAACGCGTCTCGATTATCTAGAGGTACTTATCAATCTAGATTACGCGTGTTTCCTAGAAGTAAAATAGGGAATAAACAAAGAAGTTTTCAGTCCGATTGGTATGAAAAGTATAGGTGGTTAGAATATAGCCCATCTAAGGACGCAGCATTTTGCTTTTACTGCCGTTTCTTCTCCTCTAATGATGCAGCAAACAAAGGTCACACTGATCCAGCATTTATTGATAAGGGATTTAGAAACTGGCATAGAGCTAACGAATGTTTTAAATACCACCAACTGTCAAAGTCTCATGTGTTGAGCTGTTCTTCATGGTCAAGTTTTAATGAAGGGAAACCTATTGATGTATTGTTTGATGAGGGCAAGCAGACTTATCTGTCTAAACAAGAAGAAGAACTGTGCCATAACCGAAGTGTAACAGAGCAACTGATTGACATTGTTCTGTGTTTGGTGAAAGGTGAGAGACCATTTGTCACAATGAAAAAGCTGAGTTTTGAGAAAGGTTTATCTCTAAATCTTGTCAATATGCTCCAAAAATATGATCCCGTAATGGCAAAGCATGTGCAATAATCTCCTTGAAATGCTACCTATCTGAGTAATAGCATCCAAAATGATTTAACTGTAGCCTTGCACAATGTTGTGCAACAAAAGATTGTGTCTTCACCAAATAGAAAAATGGTCTCAATAATTGCTGACGACACTACTAACTGTGGACACCATGAACAGATGTCCATTGTGGTGCGGTATTTTGACAATGAAAAATATAGTCCAGTTGAAAATTTTGCGTCTGTTCCGAGACTATTAACAGTTGATGCTCAGTCTATTTTTGACCAGTTAAATGATGTCCTTGGCATTCTTAAAGCTTAAACAAACTAAGAAGTGCAATGTCCCACCAGCACCTCAACTCACTCATGATCTTGTACACTGAACAAGAATTGGCTTCATCAGTTAATTACAATGATGTGATTGAGGAATTTAAGCTGATAACACCTGATGAGCGATGTCTCATTCTATAAGACAGGAAGATGAAGAAACCTTAATCTGTTTTGGTCAATTTGGGTTAGCTCATTATGTGGTTAAAGATAAAGATCATGAAAATTGATTGTATCTTTGTATACACCTGGTTATCACTACAGCCAAAATTGGTAATTTGTGCCTCATTTTTACTTTCTCCATACGTAGTAATGGGAAAGTATTGTGATCACGAAAAAAATCGACTTCAAGATTTCAACAGAAATACACATTTTGAGGTCCCTAGACCACGTTTAGACTATTTTCGGATTGATGTCTGTGTGTGTGTGCGTGTGTATGTGATTGTGGGCGCTCTAACTCAAAAGTACTTGTTATATTAATACCAAATTTCATATATAACACTTTAGGATGAGTACAAAGAACTGATTAGTTTTTGGACAATACCGGTTAACCGGAAGTCGAGGTTTATTCATAACCCAATTCGGTTTTTGCGATATTTCTCTGTTAAAACATCATTATTGTATATACAATTCTATACTTTGGTTGTATAGAATGCAATTTCCTACAACTTTCATTTGAAACAATTTTTCATAGCAGTTATTGTTTAGGAATTATATAGAAAAAATAATCGGTTTTTTCAGTTTCCGTCAAATATCTCCTTAAAAATGTCGTTATTTGTAATCTTCCTGAGGATAATTTTGTAGAGAATAATATTTCTTCCAGGTTTTGTTTGAAACAAATTTTCGTAGAACCACCCATTTCGGAGATATTCAACTTTTTCGTAATTTCGAGTATACAGCGCCACCACCATTTAGCGGTGAATTCTGTAAACATATTCAAAATATACGTAATTTACGGAAATAAGGAGACTGTATTCTTTTATGATACGAAATGATAATTTTGCCTCATAATGCTATTCATAATAATTTAAATATCTATACCCCATATATGGAGAAAGTCATGTGTTGGACACATCAGATTTTTTAAGTTTGTATTTTTTATGTCAAGTTTAGTTGTTAATTTAAAAAATAAGTTTATTTAAGTTTTAGTTTCTATAGTTTGTTTGATGAATAAAAATAATGTCCTTTATGAATAAATAAAATTCCCTGGGTGCACACCCTAATTAAATGCGCTGCGCATGCCTATGCCTATAACTCGTTGTCGTAGAAATCAGACAACATATTCATATCCATCGGAAAGGGCAAAAATATGCCGAGGGTAAAGTGTAGATGCGAATAGGAAAATTGGTACCAGTGCCCCCTTCCCACCCCCTCTTTCTACCCCCTCCATTTTCATTTGTTGCTACATATTCGTAATTGTTATAAAATCCTTAGTTGATTGATATCATACTTGACTGTGTTTCCTTAGGAATTCTTACGACCCCCTTCCCTCCCCCTCCTCCTACTCCCTCCATTTTCTTCTTTTGTTGCATATTCGTAATTATTATAAAATCCTTAGTTGATTGATATCATACTCGACTGTTTCCTTAGGAATTCTTATGCCCCACTTCTCTCCCCCTCTTTCTACCCCCTCCATTTTCATTTGTTGCTGCATATTTGCAACTGTTATAAAATCCTTAGTTGATTGATATCATAGTCGACTGTGTTTCTTTAGGAATTCCTTAGGAAATATCCGTAATTGTTTTCGAAATCTTTGTTATGCCCTCCTTCAGTCAAATTACATTTACAATTTTGTCTACTTGCTCTTTTGCCCACTTGCTCTTATGTCCATTTGCTCTTATGTCCATTTGCTCTTATGTCCATTTGCTCTAATGCCCACGAGCTCTTATGTCGCTCGCTCTTATGTCAGCTTGCTCTTTTGTTCCTCGCTCTTATGTCGCTTGCTCTTTTGGGACTTGCTCTTTTGTCTGGCACCGGACCCAATAGCTTCTGGGTGTATCTGCTTGGCCAACTAACTCCCATTTTCCACTAATATACAATAATACATATTTTCAGTTCTTAATTTTAAATTACAGCTCTGGCTGTCTTAGACTTGAGTGAGACAATTTCTAACCACTATAAATAAAGTTTATTTGATATTTCTGCAATGTCAACTCCTATTTTGTTAAATGGAAGGTTAGCAATATTATGTGAAAGCAATGGTTCCTTTGGACGTTTTGGTTGATACTTGATACAAGATTGGCAAGATTTTACGTAGTTTTCAATATCACTGCTCATGTTAGGCCAAAAAACTACTTATCTAGCTTTTGCTTTTGTCTTTTCTATTCCTGTGTCTCCTGCATGTAAGAATTTTAGAATGTCATGCTGAAGTATTTTTAGAATGACCAATTTGTCACTGTACATTATAATACCATCATTACAAATTATATCATCCTGTAATTTAAAATACTTCTGTAATTCACTATTATTCCTTTCCTTGTCTATTACAGGCCATCCTTTTAAATAGCTATCTATTACTTCAACTAAGATCGGATCTTCCTTAGTAGCCTTCCTTATTTCTTGTATTCTGTTTTCACTTACTTGTAAAGAAGTTTCTGGAGCCAAAAAGATTTCATGCGCTATATCAAAGTAACTTTCTGAGATTTCTTGTGATTTAGGACATAGCCTTGAGAGTGGGTCTGCAATCAAATTATTTTTTCTACTGATGAATCTTAATTCTATGTCATATTTTAAAAGACCAAGTATAATTCTCTGAAGTCTAGCTGTTGTTTGATGTAATTTCCTTTAAAAATTGTGATCAACGGTTTATGAACGGTAAAAACCTGTACTTTATAAGCATACACATACGTATGAAATTGTTTGCAAGCAAAGTACACTGCTAATAGCTCCTTCTAAATTTGAGAATATTTATTTTCCGTATCCGTTAAACTTATTGAGCCATATGCAATAGGATGTCCATTCTGTAGCATTACCCAACCTAGCCCATGGGAACTTGCGTCAACATGCATATAAATATCTTTTGCTGGATTGAATAATAAACTGGTGATTCTACAATGGCTTCTTTCAATTTCTGAAAGGCCTTTATCTGATCAACGTCCCCAACCCAAGGACTCTCTTTCTTAATTAATATTCTCAAAGGTGCTGTCAAGTCAGCTAAATTAGGAATAAATTCATGCAAATAACTTGCGAGATCTAACACTGTTTGTACTTCATTAACATTAGTTGGTTCTGGCATGTTTTTCAAGCCTTCTACTTGCTTTGGGTCAGCTGTTACTCCATTCTTTGAAAAGACTAACCCAACATAACGTACTGACTTTTGTTTGTATTGTACTATTCCTGTTAAACCGGATCCCCCATCTTAATGCGTTATCCATAACTTCTTTCACTATTCTATCATGTTCTTCCCCATTGGCTGCTGCTATAATGATATCATCAAAATATACAGTGACTCCAATATTTTCGAAAGCTGTCATTGCCATTTTTTGAAACACCTCAGGTGCTGAACATATGCCAAAAGGCATCCGACAAAATTTATATCTCCCAAAAAGTGCGTAAATCTGAACATTCTTCATCTAATTCTACATGATATAACCCATCATTCATATCAAGTACAGTAAATATATATTTACCTGCTAAATTGCACTTGATATCTTCCTGAGTTAGAATGTAAGCCTGGTTCAAAAACTTTGGGTCTAAACATGACCATCTTTTTTTTTGGCAATAACCAAATTCTTTACCCACTGGGTTGGCTTTTCTACTTTACAAATAATATTTTTAAATTCCAGATTGATGAGTGTGGCCTTTAACTTGTCTCTTATTTTAAATGGAATTCTTCTCGCTGGCCTCATACCAGGGGAAGCATTCTCTTTTAATTTAATATGGTACTTAAAAGGTAATTTTACCAAACCATGAAAGACATCTTTGTAATTTTCTATGAATTTACTTACGACTAGCTTGCCAGATACAACAGATTCATCAATAGACTATTTTTTTAACAAATGTAAGATTTTTGCTATCTAGAAGCCCTAAAATGGGTCTGTCACTGTAATCCACAACAATAAATTCTGAAGTGCATTTCTAACAATAAATTCTGAAGTGCATTTCTGTCATTTGCTCATAATGACTGCTGTAGTAGCACCACAAGGGTTAATCATTTGCCCACCAAAAACTTCAATGATGACATTACATGGCCTTACCAATAGCCCTAACATATTACAACCTTTCACAGACATTACATTTACTTGAGCATCAGTATCAATTTTCATTTTAATTACATGATTGTTAATATTTATGTTTTCATACCAACTATTATCACACTTTCATGGGCAGATTAAGGTATCCGAAGGCCCCAGGCGCAAAAATTTGGGAGGCCTCCAACTGGCCAGGAGAGGTGGGGGGTACTCAACCTACAAAAATTTTTATAACTTATGAATGGAAAAAATGTATGCAGCAGGTTAAATAAATGGAATTACAGAAATGCATAAATAGAAAATTTAGTATCTCCCTATATTATAAAATCGTAATGGTCAGCATGATGCGAAACGCTCTAATCTTGTGGATAACTCGATTAGAAATAAACTTAGAAGCCTGAAACTTCTCAGAATTTCAGTGTTAATGAATCCCTCTGTTATGACTAAAAAAATTTTGAGAAAGGTCACTGGTTCGACTCCAGAGGATGAATGCCGTTTCCCATAAGATAACACGTAAAAATCACCTTTTTGGTTTGAAGGCTTTCATTCTTTCACTCTAAAATATCTTAAAATTAAGTTATCGACACGAAATTTGTGCTAAAATATGCCAAAATGAATGAGGACTCTTTTTCTTACCGTCAAATACTCAATCTCATTCGAATTCGGTCATATTTTAAATTTATACTGGAGTTTGGGTAAATATTTTGACATTTCAAAAATAAGATTCCAAGGTTACCAGTATTGCTGTCCTCGATCATTTCCGTGCATATGCACTTAAATAAAGGATTAAAGATCGAAAATACGATTAAAACTTGCTCGAAATGACTGAAGATATGAATAGGTACATGGTAGGAACGAAGAAACAGAGAGCAAAGGGGGATTGGGGGGGGCTGCAAGCGTCAGCGAGCAGGGTCTTGCCCCCTAGTTTATTATATAAACTTGCACATATTGAAAAATAAACAAAAATGAATTATAACTGTGAGATGTGTTTTCAAATGACGCAAGGGATGTTACATTGTAACAAACCTAAGTAAAACATGAGATGTGTATGCAAGTAGTAGATTATACTGATTGTGAAATATTTTATTAAATAAAATATTGAAAATATCAAGTTTGGACTGTTTTGAGGTCCCGATGATTGTCGAGGCCCCAGGCGACGGCCTCATGAGCCTGTGCGGTAATCCGCCACTGGTTACTTTTGTTTTTTAACGTTTAACATGCACCATTTTATTTATTAGTCTTCATTTTTACGTTCTCATATACGAAGTATATTGAGAAAGGATTGTTATCGCGAAAAAATTCGACCTCGAGATTTTTATGGAAATATACATTTTAGGTGTCGCTGAATCCGAAAAAGTGGTTTTCGCAATGCCATCTGTCTGTCTGTTACTTCCTCTAGAGCCTAAATGATAGAGCAAAAATGAATGAAATCTCATACTTAAGCATTTTATCATACTGAGCAGAGTATATGAGGAAATGGTTGACATTGATCAATAATTAAGGGAAGTTTATTCTATGCATTTTTAACAACAATTTGATTTTCTCAAAAACAGCTATAACGATTTTAATCAAATTTCGTACAGTTACTTGAGTTTACGTCTTCAATAATACTGTATAGTTTTATTTCTCAAAAATGAATATAAGGCTAGTTTATTCTTGGCAACTTCAGCAATAATTTGATTTTCTCAAAAACGGCTAGAACGATTTTGACCAAATTTTGTACAGTTACTTGAGTATACTGCTGCAATACATACATACATACATACCAGTCATGCTGGTCCCTTACAGGGTAAGCAAGCTAAATGCCTCTACCATTCACAATATTTCTCCACACCTTTCTATCCTTACATACTTCTTTCGCTTCAAACACATCCATGCATCGTTTCCTACATCATCTTCCATTCCTTAAACTTCTGATCTCTCTTTTCTTGAGAGTCTCCTCCACCACATTCAGCCAGCTTTTTCTTGGTCTTCCTCACCCTTTTGATCCGCATACTCTACCATCATATATCAATTTAGCCACCCGGTTCTCATCCATTCTCTCCACATGCCCAAACCATCACAGCACACCCCTTTCATACTGACCTCTTAAAGTTTCTTTCATTCCACATTCATTCATCGCCCAAGTATTCCTGACTCTGTCTCTCCTGGTTTTCCTACACATGCTCCTCATATAACCCATTCCAACTGCATTCACCTTACTCATGTGTTTCTCCTGACACACCCACGTTTTGCTACCATACAACAAGGTGGGTACAAGCACACTTCTATACACAGCCATTTTTGCTTCCTTAGACACTTCTTCATGATTTAGTACTGACCACTTGCTAACCACCACTTTTCTACCCGCATTCACACACCTTTCTATCTCTCCATCTATTCTTCCATTCTTAGAAAACATTCTTCCCAAGTACAAAAACTCATCCACCTGTTCAACAACTTCAACATTTATGCGCAGCCTACAGTCATTCAACTCATTCATTCTATCAAACACAACAACCTTTGTTTTTGAAACATTGATATTCAGATCCATTCTCTCTGTAACTTCAGCCATACTATCTAACATTCTTTGCAACTCATTCAGCATTTCAGATATCAACACAGCATTATTAGCATACAACAGCACCCACACATTCACTTTCCCAATCCTCAGAGCATTCGTATTTGAACAGGCTTCCCTCACACATTTATCCATAAACACATTAAACAACCAAGGTGACATCACACACCCTTGCCGAACACCTCTTTCAATCTTGAACCAGTCACTCAGCACACCATTTATTCTTATGCGAGCCTTACTTCCTGAGTAGACTGCTTTCGCTGCATTCACTAACCAGTCATTCACTCCATACTCACCCAGAACATTCCACAGGTCATTTCTATTGACTCTGTCATAGGTCTTCTCCAAATCCAAAAATGCACAATACTTTCTTTCTCACATTCATACAATTCTCGATTACTTGTTGGAGAGCAGAAATCTGATCAGAACACCCCCTACCTGGCATGAAACCACACTGTACCCCCCAAATTTTCCAGTAAGTACTTTACCAAACACTTTCCCAGGTATACTCAATAAATTAATAGCTCTGTAATTCTTACATTCTACTTTACTACCCTTCCCTTTGTACAAAGGAACAATGATGGCATTCTTCCAATCATCTGGTACAACTGAAATGCTAACACACAAATTAAATAAATCGCTCATCCAACTCATAAGTAAGCTACATCCATATTTCAGCATTACACCCGTAATTCCATCACGCCTGCAGTCTTCCCATTCCTCAACATTTTCACACATGCCTTAATCTCATGTTCGTCAACTCCATCTTCACTGGACACATTCATACAGTCATTATCACTTTGGATGCCAGACTCTTCAGAACTACCTCCATACAAGTCTTCAAAATACTCTTTCCAACACTCTGTCACTTCACGTTCATTCCACACTGTTTCTCCATCCTTATTTACAATCCCATTCATTCCTTTGTTGCTGCCCTGTCTCGCCCTTTTTATCCACTTCCAGAATAACTTCTTATTCCCTTCAAAATCATTCTGCATCTTTACAGCCTCATTCAAACATACTCGTTCTTTGCTTTCCTTTACTGCATTCTTAGCAGCCTTATTTTTCTTCCTGTAATCATCATGCAGAATCTTTCTTTCATTATCTTTCCTTGCAGCAATCATCCTCTTATATGCCTCCTTTTGTCATTAACTGCTTCACTCACTGTTTCATTCCACCAAGCATCCTTTTTCAAATAACTCTTAGATGAATAATAAACAATAAATAAAAAAATCACTCATTCAAGGCTTATGGTAAGGGGAGAAGAGGGGGAAGGTTAAACATTTCAAAATGGAATACTGGCACCATGAGTGTCATTCGATTACAAATAACTCGTAGATGAATAATAAACAACAAATAAACAAATCACTCATTCAAGGCTCATGGTTGGGGGGGAGAGGGGAAGGGTTAAACATTTAAAAACCATGGGTGTCATTTGATTGCAAATAACTCGTAGATGAATAATAAACAATAAATAAACAAATCACGCATTTAAGGCTTATGGTAGGGGGAGGAAAGGGGGAAGGTTGAACATTTAAAAACGGAATACTGGCACCATGGGTGTCATTTGATTGCAAATAACTCGTAGATGAATAATAAACAATAAATAAAAAATTACGCATTCAAGGCTTAAGGTATGTGGAGGAAAGGTGGAAGGTTAAACATTTAAAAATGAAATACAGGCACCATGGGTTTCATTCGATTGTAAATTGGTTATAGTTTAATAATAACGGCATTATAATGATATCACACGTCTACATCAACTTGGGAATACTTATTTATTATTATAAGTTGTCATTATCATTCTAGTGAAAATATTAAAATTAATAAAGCTCAGCTGTTATTAATTGAATTATAAAGCGGGTACCACAAAATATGTTGAATGGCTTTAGGCAGCCTTGGTTTTTAAAAAAGTTAAGGAGATCAAACATGAAAATATTGCTTCCGTCTATTTAGCGGCCGGCGTAGACCGCGCTTTTGTTTATACACCCATATCATGAGAACTACAAATGACATTGGATTGGTGTCTTTTCCAAAAGTAAATTTCAGCATTTCTGTACATATTCTTCACTGAATGTATGACTCTAAATCAATTAGGGAAAAAGTTTTTTGCAGACTGACTTTTTCATGTCCCAAGCAAAAATTTCGGTGAATGATAAAAGTTATTTGTTCTTCAAAGGCATTTGAGTAATAATATATGTTTTTGATTTCTGCCATTGTTACAAGCAGTCTTTCATGAGGTATAACAAAAAAAATTGCCCTCTTTTGATCAGTAGAAGCCGAGATAAGACATTTTATGATTAAAGAGAAATAAAAATGCAAATAGCGGAAGGTTTCATGAGTAATGTTAATAATTTTTCAAAGGCGTTTCATTGAAAAATGTATTTTTGATTTCTACAGTTTTAAATGTAATCTTTCAAGAGGCATAATAAAAATAATTGTCCATATTGGAGTGATAGAAGCTGAGATATGATGTTTAATGTTTGAAGAAGTGTAAGTGCCCACTGAATTTCTACAGATCAACTTTTGCTGCCAATTCTAGGGCGTATGCAGAATATACAAAAACATTTTATTCTACGAAAAATTGAAACCACCTACAAAGAATATGTTTTCACTTAGCTTTTCTTAACAATTAACCAAATTTGTTTGTATACAATCTGCTTCCAAATGTATGGCATTCAAATATAACGATAATTTGATTTCCTATCGTATCACTTTCACCAAATCCAGCTTCATTTCTTGTGTAATTATTCCTTTCCGAAATGTTAACTTTTATGTTTTGTAAGCATGAAACTCGTGAATAGGCAACGTTGTCCATCATTGGCATCGGCAGGGGGGAGGGGCAAGGGGGGGCAGCTGCTCCCCCTGGAAATGTGTAAAAATGTAAATATTATATTAGATATTATTTTAAAACATGAAAAAACTGGACATGCAAAAAAACTTATCATGTTGCGTACGGAATGGCAAGAATTCTCGCCATTCAAACGTCACTTTATTGTAACAAATACCTTATTTATTGATACCACCAGGGCCATCTATAGGCAGTAAGCAGGTAAGGTACCGCCTTAGGGCTCACTGGGTGCAGCAAATGAGTTGGTTTCATATTTGCCTAAATTTTGTTAGTCATAACTCATTGTGGTTGAAAAAAGGCAACATATTTATATCCATCGAACACAAAAAAATATGCCGAGGCTAAAGTTTAGATGCAAACATGAAAGTCAGTATCAGTGCAAGCTTCCAGTTTCTACCTACCCCAGCGACCTATAATAAAAGGCAGCACTTGAGTTTTCTTATTTCCACCACATCAGGCTTCGTTACACTTCCCAGGGGCTCTTTCCCCACCCCTCTTACATCCTTCGCCTACCTCCCCCATCCCTCTCTTTGGTTTCCCCTTGTGATAACAAGGGCTGTAAATTCGACTGCCCCTGAACTTGAGATGAAAATAATGGTATGGAAGAGAAATTTTTGTTCCTAACGGATTCTTAGGAACATGAAACGAGCGAGGTAGAGGGTGGGGGAGGACGGAAACTGAAGGGAGAGTGAGAGGTACCAATGTAAGCGCTTCGACTTGCCTTAAGGCTGGGACACAATCAATGTGCACTTGAGACGTGTAACGTTAACTTAAAACCTAACAAAGATAATCATGTGTAAATAAATGGCATCGGACACAATCACCGTGTACGTATTTACGTGTACTTAAAAGATGGGCAACTTTCATTTCTACTTGGTTTACGTACACGGACAACCAATCAGGATTCACCTTGTAGTAGATGCACCATCTGAAGATAAATATATGTACCATTATTTGGCGTCCACCATTTCAGAGTTGTCTGCGCTTGCGAATTTAGAAGAATAAGAAGTGAAAGAGAATTGGCATCATATCCAGAATAAAGGCTGTAAAGGTAAATATATTTATGTATTTGGGGTTAATGTAAAAGATTCAGATAATTATTTATTTATAAAAATCATTAGATTGATTTTCATTAGCTTCAATGGGAACTTTGTATTGATTTTGATCTTTATATTATTCAATACTTTTTGAAAATTATTAGTATTATTTAGTTTAAATTATCTTTAATTTACTTCATATTATATAAATAAACAATAAAGTAAAAATAACAAAACTAGAAAGGAAATACTTGCAAGATGTACTATAACCCAATTTTGCACTTAATATAGTAACATGGTCAGTGACAAATTATTTAAAACTGCATTTTACTTTATTTGATAATTAAGTCAATTATTTTCAGATGGAATGTTTAACCGATGAATTGCTCATCGAGTTGGTGCAAAAATATTCCATTCTCTATGATAGAAGCAGGAAGGAATTCGGGGATGTACAACGGAAAGATAGGATATGGACTGGGATATGAGAGGTGTTGCAATGTACAGGTAACTGATAAATACATTATTATTATTTGGAAATCTATCTATATTATATAAGACTTCTTCGTTATAAGTAAATAACAACGGGTAGATTACCTAGCAATGCAGAATGCTTAAATACTCATGAACGCATTTCCTTGTGAGTCTTTGTTGTAATTGTTAACGTAATACTGGCACAACTACTTTGAAATATAACTGTTATGCCTACTTATCCAGAAAAATGATTTTAAATGTAAACATATGATCTGCAGAAAGAATTTAGATATCGGTGTCCATTATTTTGATTAATTTAGAAATACAGGAAGTAATATTTTTTTAAATGTACCCACTTTATTATTTGCATATTAATGTATACAACATTAGTGTATGTAAATATTATAAATATTATTTAATGAAAGTATGATGTAGTGAGAATTTCTGATACTTATAAATCTGTTATACTTTCTCAGGCAACCAATGTTCCTCAAGATGGGTATTGGCCCCTTTTGGAGTCCATGATGTGGCTTCAACCATTTACTAGGACCAGGAAGTAAGTAAATATCAAATAAAACTATAATATTACAAATCAAACTGGTGTGCACCTCAAAAAAGAAACATTCCACAAGCTTATATAAAAATAAGGAAAATGTAAAAGAAAGAATACTGTAAAATTTAAGTATTAGTGTTATAAAAATCACAATTGTTTGCTTTAGCAATGTTTAGTTTACGGAAAGAAATGTTTCGAATCTAAAACTTCATTTCAAGGAGTCAAATTAAAAATTATATTTTTCTATTTTTCTTGAGTATTAAATACATTAAACCTGGTTAGATATCTGTTATGAATAAATTTCAATAAATGTTTACACCTATTTCTTCTCTGCATTTCAGAACATTTGGTAACTGCAAAAATGAAGAGGCTTCAGTTTCTACCCCTACCATCTCAACTGACTCTATCCTCACTGCTTTCCCGTTCTACCTATCTATTCCAACTTCTTCCTCTTCTTCTTCCCATTATCTTCCCAGTCCAACTCCTTCCACCTCTTTCTGTAATATTCCTTGTCCAACTCCTTCCACCTCTAATCTGCCTAGCCCGGATGAGTTTCACGCACAGAAAAGAAAAAGAGGCATGGATTTAGAGTCTGCCTTAGCATCCTCATTGTCGAAATTTGGCTCTTTTTTAGAAGAGAAAAGAAGAGGACAGGTTGATGATGATGAGGATGAACTTTTTTTGCAAAAGTCTCATTGTAAACTTAAAAAGATTGAATGGCAAGCAAAGGAATGAGGCTAAAAGCAAATTATTGGAAGTAATGTATCTTTATGAAAATTAAATTCCGTTTTGCTTAAATCTGCTTTTATCAATCTTTATTCCATGAAAATATATTTACATTTTTATGTGTGCCTATATATATATATACACACACACAGGGTGTAATCGAATAACACCGACTAACTTACAGGGGTGATAGAGGGGACCAAAATAAGGATTTTGAGATAAGGAACCCATGTCCGGAAACGCATAATTTATTTTAGGCAGGCCTGTGAAGTTGGAGCATGTGGTATGGCATGAAATGAATGTTCCAGCATCTTTTTTCTAACAGTAACATTTATTTATCTCATTAGAGCACATGAAAGGCACAAAAAGCCACTCTACTTTAGGTTCTCAAAGCATCTGCTCAAAGTGACAACCGCGAGCTTCAATGCACAGAGTGCAGCGTCGATGCATGGACTGGTGGATCCTTTAGAATATGCCTGGCATTTCGCGAATGCAGTCGAATACAAGAATAATTCTAGCCAGTAGCTCCACTTCAGTGTCCACTGGGGTCTCGTAAACGATTGTCTTAACATGACCCCACAGGAAGAAGTCTGTGGGCGTCAAGTCTGGAGAACGTGCCGGCCAGGGAACAGGGCCACCACGTCCAATCCAACGGTCAGGAAATTTCCTATTGAGATATTCTCGGACATCTCGACCAAAATGGGCATGAGTCCCATCGTGCTGATACCACATGTCCATACGGACTTGCAATGGAACACTTTCCAACAGCTCTGATAAAGTGTTTTCTAAAAATTGGAGATAAATAAATGCAACCAAACGTGGAGGCAAAAGATAAGGCCTGATCAGGTGATATTCAATGATACCTGCCCAAATGTTTATAGCAAACCTCTCCTGATGGCGTCTAGGTACACTGGCATGGGGATTTTCGTCTGCCCAAACGTGACTATTTCTGCTATTAAAAATTCCATCTCGCGTAAAGAATGCCTCGTCTGTCCATAGCACGATGTATGGGAAGTGTGAGCATTCAATACAGCGTCGCAGGTTCCACCGCGCAAATTCCAGCTGGTGAGGAAAATCTCCCGCTCCCAAGGCGTGCACCCTTTGATAGTGATACGCGTGGAGCTGTTGCTCGCGAAGAACTTGCCACACTGAAAAGTGGCTCACATTCACAGCCCCGGCAACACTGCGTGTGCTAGTGGACGGTAATTCTGTAATGCGTTCAAGAATGTCCTCTTCAAAACGAGCAGTCTGCACAGTTTGGCTGCGTCCAGCATCGTGCTTCCTTACTTCGAAGGTTCCTGTCTCCTGTAGTCGACGATCGACGGAAACGAAGGTGGTGTGATGTGGCACATGTCTTCTTGGGTGCTGTCCTTCATAAATACGACGAGCTTCATTGCTGTTTCCCCTCGCTGCACCGTAAGCGAGATGCATGTCACTCAACTCCGTCCAATTAAAACGATGCATAACTACTACCTGCTCAGCTAAATACTCACAAGGCAGATTGCTTTTGCTATGCAGAAGCTTGTGCAGCTCTCACTATGTCAAGGGAAAGGGGCAAGTTAGGGCAAGTACGATAACCAACAATCGGCTGGCACAACCTTGACGTATTTAACGCTTCACTGCGTGGAACCGAGGCGTTTCCGGACATGGGTTCCTTATCTCAAAATCCTTATTTTGTACCCCTCTATCACCCCTGAAAGTTAGTCGGTGTTATTCTATTACACCCTGTGTATATATATATATATATATCAAATTATATTCATACATAATTCATCAAATTATATTCATACACAAAATCATAAACTATACTAAAATAAATAGAAGAGAGAGCTTTCCAAAGGGCATGGCAAGTTTCATTCAACACCTTCTGGATAGTTGACTTCGCAACAAAATACTCCCAGCCTAAGGAACGAGTACTTCCTCCATGTGCCAAATATCTAGGATAAAAATTATCAAATATTTAGTTTAGAAATTGATGTTTTTTCTATTAGACATAAATACTTTGTTAACCTTTGCATCTTGTGATATAAATAATACTCATTTTAGCATCATGGCCAATCGGTGACCAACAGCAAGGGATCTCCTTCGGCTTCTTTTCACCAAGAAGGGTTTCTCCAAAATCTCAAATTGTTTTTTGTCCATTCGAGTATATTTTAAAAATTCTTCTTGGTTCATTTATAGCATCGTCTTGAACATGTTGTTATATGCACCTTTAAGTTGCCTATCTCTATTAGTAGGCCTGATCCACCATCTTCTATTACACCACCGTTTTCTTTTTTGAAGAACAAAATAACTCGTCGTCATTATTATCAATCCCAAATGAATGGCGATTATATCGTTTTCATCCATCGTATAAAATAAAGTGCAAATTATTTTGTGCGTATTTCAAATGATTTCGCCTGCGATAGTCAATTGTTTCCTACGATTTTCTGATTGGCTCAAGTTACACGTACAAGTTCCGATTGTGTCCGCTTGGACATATGCCTGCAGTTTCACGTACAAGTGAAAAGTACACGTCTCACGTACACGTTGATTGTGTCCCAGCCTTTAAGCTTTTTAGGAGGGAAATTTAAAATCGACATTGGCTTTCCGAATTACAACACGTACAGGGACTCTGTCCTTTCGGCTATCCCTTTCAAATAGTCTACACGACCCAGAAAATATTAAACACTAGCAGAACTGCCCGTTGAATTTCAACGGAGTTAGTGAATCTAATAGTAAGACCGACCATGTAACATGTAAACATCGTAAGAAGAAGATAGTACACAGTTTTAACGGTCGAATAAAGCAAAAATTAAGAAAACCTGTTCGCAATTACCTATTTAGATGAATGAAAGAAAAAAATCTTGCACTCCGAAAACTCGAAAATTACGTGTAAACTTATGCGAAAATAAAGATTTGAAACTTCCCCGGCGGATGATCGTGACGAAATTTTCTCGGGTTTCTAGCCGGGTTAAATAAAAACTGCGCGAGAATAAAAAGCCTTTTCATATGATTACAATCAATTATTGATGCTAATTAGGCACAGATTTGAATTCTGCTTTCAAGAATATGCAACTCTATTCTTTTTTCTATATAACAGTTTTTGTCTCGTGTTCGTATGTTAATCTTATGTAATTTAAAAAAGTATTTTTGTACTGGCTTGCACAGAAACCAATGCTACTCTTATGGCCTATTGAAATTGGACAATAGGCTCAAAAATAACCTCATAAAAAATGTTAGGTTGACCAAACCTTGACCATTCACTAAGTTAAGATGTAAGGTGGAATCGTACCAAATTTGGTTGTTCCAGCTTTTATATTTTAGGAGGAGTTCCATGAACAAACCAACAAACACACCCTTCAAAATATCTAAGAGATAAAGCAACGAATGAAATGAAAAAAGTCTCATATGCAAAAAATCTGAGTTTTTCACCAGACATAATTCAAGTGATTCAATAAAGGCACAGATATGCGCTGAAAATATGAATTATGAATGAAATATGAATTTTCTGTGGATCACCATATCGCTTTGAAATTCGAGTTCTTCTATAATTTCATGTTTTTACAACATGCATTTTAGAAAAAGGTGCCTCATCTCTTCACTAATTCCAGTCTGTCTGTCTACTTACAGCAAATGAGATTTCTCCTTTTCAAGAATCTCTTTTCATTTCATTGACTCTCTGGCAGTACTCCCCGATTTGTAAATTCTCGGAAACAGCCATCGTTGTACAGCAGTGCAGTGAGCGATCCCAACTCAGTTCGATTTAGACGCCGAGAGGCAGATCACTCTAGAACAGGAAAATGGAATACCTCCAAAGTATTGCAGCGTTCAAGAGCCACCTTTCTTCGGCTGGACTTCTGCTGTTTTTAATATCTTTTGATATAATAGCGGAGCAGAAAATTTGTGTGTGCGGCCGATGGAGAGGGATCAGCCACAATGGCGGAACAGATAATCAACCTGTATATAGGTGCACAAGGGTAGGCTGCAGAAAAAAGACGTCCGTTCGCAGCGGAACTTTTTTTGCGGCATGGGAGATTCCAATTGAGGACATATTAAGTGTAATGGTGGCTTGGATATTAAAATATACCACAGCCATCATAGTTAGGGAGACGGGGTTAGGTAGATGTACAGTTGGACGTCTACTGTCGAGCTTCCGTGAGCTTTTGTTTGTGTGGCTCTTAGAAAAGAGCGAAAAAATTGGAGGAGCTGGGAAAAAGGTGGAAATCGATGAGAGCGCGTTTGGAAGGCGCAAGTATAATCGCGGCCGCTTGACAAAGACGAAGTGGGTGGTTGGGGGCGTTGACATGGAAACATGCCGATCATTCTTGTGTCTTGTGGACAAGAGGGACGAGTCGACCCTGGAGAAAGTTATACAGCAGACCGTTGAAGTGGAGTCCAACGTAATTACTGATATGTGGAGGGGTTACGGACGTATGCGGTAGATCCTGCCATCGTTCGACCCACACTCAAAATATTGAGGGATACTATTCCATTATAAAAAGAGAACGGAGAAGAATTGGCCGCATGTCGGAAGAGCGCCTGGAAGACTACCTTTTAGAGTACGTGTGGCGAAGAAAACACTGTAGCAAGGATGATTTGTTTAAGGACTTTATAAAGGCTATAGGTGTTTCTATCCCAAGTTATGACTTTTATGTGAGTTTTACATTTAGTATATGAGTAACTTATGTAACAACAGAAGTTTTAGGATAGGTTCATCTCTTTAGGTTTAGGTATGACAAAGCCCTCTTGAGGGCTGCTTAAAGTTTCGATTGACATGGACTTTAATGATGACAGTTGATGTTTTTTTAATGTTTTTAGCAGCCTTCAAAATCAATCTTCATATTTAAAACACTTTCCCCCTTTAGCGGTCTTTAGGATGAAATATGTAAATATAATTTGAAAGATAATAAATTAAGATAAGAGTGATCAAGCTAAAAAAGCATGTCTAAATTTTGCACATATGAGATTTTTTTCATTTCATTCTTTACTTTATGTTTAGTTGGTACCTCTCACTCTCCCTTCAGTTTCCGTCCTCCCCCACCCTCCACCTCGCCTGCTTCCTAACTCCGTTGATATGTATCGTAGAATTTCGTTTAAGTAACGCGATGAAAATATGATTGTTTTCATTGTCATTGGTCTATGTTACATGATTTTCTCGGGATTTCAAGTTTTCTTCTTTGGAAGAAATAGGAGCAGGGTCTGACAAACGTTTCAGGAGATGCGAAATGAAAAAAGTCTCATATGCGCAAAATATGAGAGTTTTGCACCAGACATAATTCAAACGATTCAGTAAAGGCACAGATATACGCTGAAAATATTAATGCAGTTTTCTTTGGATCACTATACCGCTTTGAAATGAAGAAATTCGAGTGCTTCTATAAGTCCATATTTTTACAACATGCGGTAAAACTTGGTCCCAGTTTTTTTTTTGTTTTTACTCGCAAAGAAATCAAAAATTAATAATTTCAGACTTAGAAAAGCGCAACAAAAACATTTAGCAGACCCTGTTCCTATTTATTCCAAAGAAGAAAATTTGAAATACCGAGAAAATCATGTAACATAGACCAACGACCATGAAAAAAATCATATTTTCATCGTCGTTACTTTATGTTTAATATGTTATGGGCTCTGAAGACTATTTGAAAGGGATAGGTGAAAGGACAGAGTCACTGTACGTGTTGTAATTCGGAAAGGCATTGTCGATTTCAAATTTCGAGACTCGAGTCCGAGTTTATTATTCATGTACGAGTTATTTGCAATGGAAGGACATCGATGATGCTAGTATTTCATATTGTTATACTATTTAATCTTCCTTCTTTCCTCCCCATACCCACGCCTCCTTAAACGTTAATGGATTATTGTTACTTATTATTTTTCCAATTGCTATAATCAGTTAAAAGATGCCCATGTTGCCAACATTCCGTTTATATTACTTCCCCCATCTTCATAAAGTGAATTGGAAATTTCGATGAATAATACATTCAATGAATTGTGGTTCGGTGAATTTACTTTTCGGTGAATTGTGGTTTTAGTGAATTGTGAATCGGTGAATTGTGGTCGGTGAATTGTGGTCGATGAATTGTTTCAGTGAACTGTGGTAGGTGAATTTTCCTAGACCCATTTTTTACTTTCTCCATACGTAGTAATGGGAAAGTACTGTGTTCACGAAAAAAATCGACTTCGATATTTCAACGAAAATACACATTTTGAGGTCCCTAGAACACGTTTAGACTATTTTCGGAATGATGTACGTGTGTGTGTGTGGATATATGTGATTGGGGGCGCTCTAACTCAGAAAGTACATGCCATATCGATACCAAATTTCATATATAACACTTTAGAGTGAGCACAAAGAACTGATTAGTTTTTGGACAATACCGGTTAACCGGAAGTCGAGGTTTATTCGAAACCCGATTCGGTTTTTCCGATATTTCTCCGATAATACATCATTATTGTATACATTGACCATTACAAAAACTGTAGAAAATATAATTTCCTACATTTTTTATTTCTAACAATTTCCCATAGCAGTTATTGTTAAGGAATTATAAATCGGTTTTTCGGGGTCCGTTAAATATTAAAAACATCGTTATTGGTAATCTTCTTGAGGACAAAGTTGTAGAGAATAATATTTCTTCCAAATTTTGTTTGAAACAAATTTTCGTAGAACCATCTATTTCGGAGATATTTTGCTTTTTCTTAACTTTCAGTATACAGGCCACCACCATGTAGCGGTGAATTCTGTAAACATATTCAAAATATACCTAATTTACGGCAATAAGGACGACTGTATCCTTTTACGATACGAAATAATAATTTTGCCTTATAATGCTATTCATAATAATTTAAATATCTCTACCCCAAATATGGAGAAAGTCATGTGTTGGCCACATCAGATTTTCTTAGATATTTAAACATGTTAGCTTAAGTCCATCGAAAGGTAAAGGGGATGAAAATATTGTAATTTGACAAGCCAATTATAATTTTCGTTGCTACTGGCTTGAAACATCGGCGTTTTCCAACTATAAAAATTTTTGTGTGTTAAATCGACAGATATTCAATTATTTTCTTCATAAAAAATAAACTGTGTGCCCACCAGGCGTACGGACGCAGAGGTCGTCGTTAGATTTTAATCTATTTTAATTTGTAAATAAAAAAATCGGTATAACATACACTGTATATACTGTATATATACTAATGCGTCGTTTAGTTATCTTTAGAAAATAAAAATTGCATCAGCCGGTTTTTAGAAAATCCAGTGTTTCTCGAAGTTGCTCAAGAATAAATTTTCCTTATAATTATTCATTGAGAAAAATTAAATATGTAATATTATTGCAGACGTATACTCAAGTAACTGTACGAAATTTTATCAAAATCGTTTTAGCCGTTTTTGAGAAAATCAAATGATTTCTAAAGTTGTCTAGAATAAACTAGCCTTATATTCATTTTCTCAGAAATATGAACTATGTAGTATTATTGAAGACGTAAACTCAAGTAACTCTACGAAATATGATCAAAATTGTTAAAGCCGTTTTTGAGAAAATCACATTGTTGTTAAAAATGCGTAGAACTAACTTCTCTTAATTATTGAGCAATGCCAACCATTTCTTCATATACTCTGCTCAGTATGATGAAATGCCTAAGTACGAGATTTCATTCATTCTCGCTCTACCGTTTAGGCTCTAGAGGAAGTAACAGACAGACAGACGGCATTGCGAAAACCATTTTTTCAAATTCAGCGACACCTAAAACGTATATTTCCGTAAAAAATCTTAAGGTCGACTTTTTTCGCGATTACAATATTTTCTCAATATACTTCGTATAAGAGAAATTAAAAATATGCAGTCTTCAGGCATTGAAATGTGTACGGACATCTCGATTTTGTACGCATGTAGTGTATGGTAGTCCGGTAAATTAAGCGTTTTACGATGACGTTTGATTCTAAATTTATCTATACCATTTTAGAGCTAAACATAATCCGCCGAAATGGGCTGCATGCTGGAAAGCCTGGGTATGACCCATATCTTGGTGCTGGCGACTACGACACTCGCACTGGCGATAGTTTGGTTTTTGGTGCTCCCTCTGGCTCACTGGAAAAGGAAAGGAATACCTCACGTCCCTGCGGTGCCCATTTTCGGCAGTATCGCCGATTCATTCCTCCAGAGGAAGTCCCTGGCGGACGACCATCGGCGCATATACCAACTCATGGAAGGAAACAGGTATGCTGGTTTCCACAAACTCGTCAAGCCTGCAATAATGATCAGGGACCCTGAGATCCTGAAAGACATCCTCGTGAAGGATTTCTCCAGTTTCCATGACAACGATTTCGACGTGACTCCGGAAATGGACCCGATAATGGGTCGCAGTTTATTCTTCATGCACGGCGAACTATGGAAACGAGTCAGGTCGAGCCTGTCACCGGCATTTTCGTCCGGGAAAATCAAGTCCGTCATGCCGTTGATCCAGAACGTCAGCGAAGACCTCCGCGCATACCTCGAAGAGGAAGGCGACAAGGACGTGGAGCTGAAGGAACTGTGCGGTCGATTCACCACTAATGTTGTGGCCTCTTGCGTCTTCGGCATCGAGACGGATTCCCTGCGAAGACCAGACGAGGAGTTCCGAAAGATGGGTTACATGATGATGGAGCCGACGCCGGCGAGGGCCCTCGCCCAGTTGCTCATCATGGACGCTCCCAGGGTGGCGCGCATCTTGCGCGTCTTGTTCATCCCGCGGGTGGTCGCGGATTTCTTCCGACAAGTTGTGCGTGACATAGCGAAGGGGCGTGAAAAGAATGGCGAAACTCGCAACGATTTCCTGAACATGTTGCTGATTTTGAAAGGCGAGGGCAAGCTGGGGGTAAGAGAGGAGAAAGAAAGGGCAGCGAACGCAGATGTCTTAGATAGGCAGAAGGACACCAAAGATCTAAATTTCGGTGAGTAATACTTATACAGCTTTCATATAAAGTATATTATTTATTTTATAAAGCATTTTAAAATATAGTGAACGAAGTAATTTGCCGATGAAGGCGTGGATGAAGGTTCGTGGTGTTGCCTTTTACTTTCTCCATATACGTAGTAAAGAAAAAGTATTGTTTTCGTGAAAAAAATCGAATTCGAGATTTCAACGGAAATACACGTTTTGAGGTCTCTAGAAAACGTTTTGACTATTTTCACGATGTTGTCTGTGTGTATGTTATAGGAATTTTTCGAAAACCGATAGTGTGTAAGATATTTTGATCCATAGAACTCGTTTAAGACTATTTTCGGAATGATGTGTGTGTGTCTAACTCTAACTCACAAAGTACTTGCCATATCATTACCAAATTTAATATATAACACTTTGGTATGAGCACGATGAGCTGATTAGTTTTTGGACAATACGGGCTAAACGGAAGTTGAGGTTTATTTGAAACCCCATTCGGTTTTGGCAAAATATCTCCGTTAAAACATCATTATTGCATATACAATTCTATACTTTGGTTGTATAGAATGCAATTCCTACTTTTATTTGAAACAATTTTACATAGCAGTTATTGTTTATGATTTATTAATAAATAATCGGTTTTTTCGGTTTCCGTCAAATATCTATTTAAAAACGTCGTTATTGGTAATCTTAATAAAGCAATACGTCTTGATTGGTAATCTTCGTGAGGATCAAAGTTGTAGAGAATAATATTTCTTCCAAGTTTTGTTGGAACAAATTTTCGTAGAACCTTCCATTTAGTAGATATTTAAGTTATTCATAAATTTCCAGTGTACAGCGCCACCATCTAGCGGTGAATTCTGTAAACATATTCAAAATATACCTAATTTACGGCAATAAGGACGACTGTATTCTTTTACGATACAAAATAATAATTTTGCCTTATAATGCTATTCATCATAATTGAAATATCTATACGCCAAATATGGAGAAAGTCATGTGTTGGCCACATCATATTTTTACTTTCTCCATACGTAGTAATGGGAGAGTACCCCTCGACTTCGAGATTTCAAAGGAAATACACGTTTTGAGGTCCCTAGAACACGTTTAGACTATTTTCGGAATGTCTGTGTGCATGGATGTATGTGATTGTGGGTGCTCTAACTCAAAAGTAATTGCCATATCGATACCATATTCATATATAACACTTTAGCATGAGCACAAAGGACTGATTAGTTTTTGGACAATAACGGTTAAACGGAAGTCGAGGTTTATTCGAAACCCGATTCGGTTTTTTGGGATATTTCTCCGTTAAAACATCATTATTGTATATACAATTCTATAAATAAGTTACAGAGAATGTAATTTCCTAAAATTTTCATTTGAAACAATTTTCCATAGAAGTTTTTTTAGGAATTATTTTTAAAAAATAATCGGTTTTTTCGGTTTTCGTCAAATATCTCCTTTAAAACGTCATAATTGGTCATCATCTAAGGATAAAAGTTGTAGAGAATAATATTTCTTCCAGGTTCTGTTTGAAACAAATTTTCGTAGAACTGTCCTTTTCGGAGATATTTTGCTTTTTCTAGTATACAGCGCCACCACCATTTAGCGGTGAATTCTGTAAACATATTCAAAATATACATAATTTACGGAAATAAGGACGACTGTATTATTTTACGATAGGAAATAATAATTTTGCCTTATAATTCTATTCATAATAATTTAAAAAACTATACCCCAAATATGGAGAAAGTCATGTGTTGGCCACGTCAAATTTTTTATAGTACGTACCACCACGTCGAAATTTCAAAAAATTTATTAAAAACTACCCTTATCGCTTAGGAAATAATAAAGAATATAAAATTATTGCTGCATATGATAGAGTGCGCTCATTATTTGAATCCTGATAAAAGACTCAATTGCAAAGGAATAATATTTCTTGTCTGCAATTTTATACAAAATAATTGGTTTTATTTTATTGCTTATATTTCACCCATAATATTGGAGATTCCTAAGTTAATTTTAAAAAGTCTGATGTTCTGTTTGCTGGAAGCTGTAAAGCTTTTTGTCACTGATATTTTGGAGGCAATTTATCCTCCGCAGGAAGAATTGTAGCTGACCCCGAGTCGCTGGATGACGTTACCGCTCAAGCGATTGGGTTCTTTTTGGACGGATCCGAGACGTCGTCAACATTAATCAGTTTCACTTTGTTCGAATTGGCGCACAATCCGGACGTGCAGGAGAGGCTGAGGGAGGAGATCCTCGATGTTATGGGCAACCACGAAGAGGGAGAGGCTTTCGAAGCGCTTCAAAAAATGACCTACTTGGACATGGTGGTGAAAGGTAAAGGATTAACCATTTTCTCTTGTGATATCGATACATTGTGCTGTAGAGAGTAAAAGGTAAATAACATATCTCAGTATATGTTAGTAAATATTCAAGATTCGAGCCAGTATGTGCAACGGTAGTTGAAATTAGTTTGATATACGGAGATTATGTGACGAATGACAAACGTCTACTAAAATTTTACGGGAATTCCGTAGAAAATCTTTCGGATGCAAATAATGTAATAAGTTTTTCTACGGAAATTAAAATCTTGCTTACTTACAAATAATTTTCTTTATAAGAATCATAGTTTATGCATATTATATATATATATAATATATATATATATATAATATATATATATCTATAATATATATATATATATACACACACGAAAGAAAGAATAAACACGACAGAAATTACACCACCGACAATTCTGATTATCCCGTTCATAACGTCTTTCTTTGGCCAGACTGTCTCTTTTTGCAGCTTCGGGTGAGTACTCCACTGGGCAGACCTGTTTATGGTCACTTTCTGGCATTTTCATAGCTATTGCTCTGGACTGGGTTGACTCACAGAGAAGACACAGTTCTTCTGCTTGCTCCAAGGTTAATTTCTTCTTTCGCAAAAGATCCTCCCTTACTTTACACCAAATACAATTGCATCTCTCACCATACAATTTTTTCTTTGAAATTACAACAGTCAGCTGTTATCTTTAATTTCAATAGAAAATCCTTGAATTTTTGCCCTTCTTTCTGAATTATTTTATAAAAACAATATCGTTCAAAAATTTCATTCGTTGCTTCAACACAAAAGTCTTCATAAAATTTCACTATATTATCAAATTTCTGAATCTTATTGTCACTTTGACTATCATAAACTTTTAATGCTTCACCTCCAATGTGATTTTAAAATAATGCGATCTTTACTCATTCATCTACTCCATCCTTATCTGCTGCAGTAAGGAATATAAGGAATTCCTTTTTAAATCTCTTCCACTCACCCCCTGAGAGATCTCTCATAGGGTCAGGACCTTTAACCGACTGCGTCATGTTTCATTTCAGTTTCAATTGCAACCCATTTATTTCTTCCACCACCATACAATCAACAACAACCAAATCAATAACAACTAACATAAATAAATATGTAACTAACATAAACAAATTTATACCTCCTATAACATTGGTTACTTTCATCGGCAGATTAAGGTATCCGAGGCCCCAGGTGCAAACATATGGGAGGCCTCCAACTGGCCAGGAGAGGTGGGGGGTACTCAACCTACAAAAATTTTTATAACTTACGAATGGAAAAAATGTATGCAGCAGGTTAAATAAATGGAATTACAGAAATGAATAAATAGAAAATTTAGTATCTCCCTATATTATAATATTGTAATGGTCATCATCATGCGTAACGCTCTAATTTTGTAAATAACTCGATTAGAAATAAACTTAGAAGCCTGAAACTTCTCAGAATTTCAGTGTTAATGAATCCCTCTATTATGACTAAAAAAATTTTGAGAAAGGTCACTGGTTCGACTCCAGAGGATGAATGCCGTTTCCCATAAGATAACCCGTAAAAATCACCTTTTTGGTTTGAAGGCTTTCATTCTTTCACTTTAAAAAATCTTAAAATTAAGTTATCGACACAAAATTTGTGCTAAAATACGTCAAAATGAATGAGGACTCTTATTCTTACCGTCGAATACTCAATCTCATTCGAATTCGGTCATATTTTTAATTTATACTGGAGTTTGGGTAAATTTTTTGACATTTCAAAAATAAGATTCCAAGGTTACCAGTATTGCTGTCCTCGATCATTTCCGTGCATATGCACTTAAATAAAGGATTAAAGATCGAAAATACGATTAAAACTTGCTCTAAATGACCGAAGATATGAATTTTATTCAAATCGAACGCAGTATTCATGTTATATTTTTTATCGGTATTACTAAAATCCTATTTCTGGTTCTCTCTCTCTCAATCTCTTTAACGCTCTATACTTCAGCCATTTTTTATCTCGCGGAATTTCAGCCCTCTAAGTTTATTTATTATCTAGTTATTCAACTCATTTTCTTAATTTGTTATTAAAAACCAAATATACATCCCTTATAAAATATATTCATTAAACTCATATTCAAAACATATTCCCGTTAAACTATCTATAACCAATAGGTACATGGTAGGAATGAAGAAACAGATAGCAAAGGGGGATTGGGGGGGGGCTGCGAGCGTCAGCGAGCAGGGTCTTGCCCCCTAGTTTATTATATAAACTTGCACATATTGAAAAATGAATTATAACTGTGAGATGTGTTTTCGAATGACGCAAGGGATGTTACATTGTAACAAACCTACGTAAAAAATGAGATGTGTATGCAAGTAGTAGATTATACTGATTGTGAAATATTTCATTAAATAAAATATTGAAAATATCAAGTTTGGACTGTTTTGAGGTCTCCATGATTGTCGAGGCCCCAGGCGAGCGCCTCATGAGCCTGTGCGGTAATCCACCACTGGTTACTTTTGTTTTTTAACGTTTAACATGCACCATTTTATTTATTAGTTTTTACTTTTACTTTCTCATATACGAAGTATATTGAGAAAGTATTGTTATCGCTTTATACTTCCATTCAACATCGAAGGCGATTTTGGAAAGTGTATTCCTAGTGAATCAACTCATTTATGTTCATAACTCATCAAGTGATTTCATTTCATTTATAAGAATTTGCTGTAAGTATATTGAAATTAAAATATTTTTTCTCGCGGAAACCTAACGAAGAGGTGGTAAGCCTAATCGCAATAAAGTTAACTTTTAAAATCATTATAATGTTTATTTAAATAGCTCATGCATCTTGCAATATACAGCTTACAAGTGAGGCTCATGTTTCCTGCTATAAATAGGAGAAGGAAGGGCGGATCGGGTCTCTTTCTCTGTCTATGGTGGAAACCCTTTTAACTTCTGCGGAACCCTTGGGTCCGCGGAACACAGTTTGGGAAACCCTGCTTTAGAATACGGAAAAGCAACAGCTCCTGGCCGAGACACTCAGGCAGCCCCGGCCCAGGAGCAGCATCAGCCCACCGGGACTTTGCCCGGTGTCCCGGCGCACCACAAATATAGCATACTTGTGCTGATGCATTACACATTATTGAATTACACAACTTCCCATCTACCATGGTCATTATCAAATTGTGTCTTACAGATATCAATTTGTCGTCGACGGTCACTTTCGTTGGCACGGTGTCCTCAATCTGTTTATTTATATAATGAAACTCGTTCTTAGAAACTTCTTTCGTTTCCTTAACAAATTGGAAACGAATTGGTCGACAATATCTTGTTGAAGATGGGCGTTGATTTGCCACAATATCAGGTCTTGATTACTCTCAACGGAACTATTGAAGTTACAAATAAGTCGGATCACCATACTCGCTATTGTCGGCATCCTTAAATTTTTGCTTGTATAAGCTTTGTCCAGCGCTGCAGTCACAAGTCCACTTAAAAAGTAGTTCTAATGTGTTAGTATTATTGGTGGCGAGGAGCTGCAGTAACACGCACTGTTGCAATTTAACCAGATGAATCGCGGTGTGATCTAACAAACTTTGTAATTTCACTTCGGCGGATTGTTCGCCTATCTTCACAAATTCCTTTGATGGGTAACATTCCTCTTTTGCATTTTTTATCGCATTGTATATAACTCGGATAAATGTTTGTCCCTCTTTCCTTAGCTTGAGTCTGTAATAGTGCGTATTGGTGTTTAGATAATTTAAGTTCGGTTATCAATGCAAGGGCTTCTTCTGGCGTATAAGGCCTAGCGTCAGTACGGTTGTGAAACGATTTTACCGCCTTTCTAAACTTGGACGCTCTACGTGGCGTACCTTCTGTAATATCCTTGATAATTTTTTCTGCATCTTCCTTCCTCGAAGCCCTTAAACTTAGCGCTGCTACCAACGACAGCTCGCGCGAAGTCCGCGTGTGCACCAATGACACGACTTTTTTTCGCTGGCTTTTCTTGCAGCTTTCTTCGAATATTTTTAATGGACGACCCCTATTATCACTCCGTCTCGCTATTTGCAGATCTGGTAAAAATAGTGTTTTTTAAGCCAAGAAGCGTTGTTTTTCATAAAGCTGTTTGCTTTCCTATGGCTCAGGCCCCATCGTTCTGCAAGGCGCTTTATAAACCGCAAAATAGATTCTTAAACAGTTTTTTTAACATTCAATGCACAATTCTCCAGTTTTAAGACGGCCTCAATGTACTTCAATATCTTCTCTCTTGACTGGACTTTTATGAACCTCGCAAAACATCGTATAGCTCACGATGGGTGATGACACGACCCGTCTCTGAAAAATAAACAATATTTTCAACAGACGCAGGTGAAATGTTGATTTATGTAAATAAATATGTTCTACAATACATTCATAGTAGTGTCATTAGCAGAATTTTACGGAAAATATATTTTTTTGTATATTAAATAACAAATTTAAGGAAAAAATCGTCGATTTTTTGAGAAATTTTCTGAGCCCAAAAGACGTTAATGCAAAGTTTTATTAAAGAATGCTTCTTTACAAATAAAAAGTAAATACCTTGTTCAACGTGCTACATACTCGAAATCAGAAATTCACTTCTTAAATTATGAGAAAATCAACCATTCAATACGCCCACAACTCAGAGACTGACGTCTCGCGCGGCGCGAGGTAATGACTCAACTTTACGATGTTGACAAATCGTAACTGAAATGTTTTTAGCAATTCTATTGATGAGGTATAATTCCCTGTGTTGTTAATAATGTATATATGTTGAGCTTTTTAACTTTTGCATGACCTCGTAAATACATTTTTTTCCCCGTTTTTTGTCAAATAACCCACTGTGCGGCGGCCCAATCCGCCCCTGGATGTAACACAAGTATGAGAAGAATATATTAAGAAACTATACAAAAAGCAGGCAGGGTCGGCACAAATAGAACTGGAAGAAGAGGATAACATTGAAGAAGACAACTCGGGACCAAGTATTATGAAAAGCGAAGTAGAAAAGGAGATACTGGAACCGAAGAAAGGAATAGCTACAGGCAGCGATGGAATACCGGCAGAGGTACTTAAAAGTCATGGGATCGGAAGGACTAAAAGTGATTACTAAATTAATTAACAAGATTCACGACTCGGGAGAGTGGCCTCAGGATTTTCGAGAAGTAACAATGATCCCTCTAAAGAAGAAGCCAAAGGCAATGCAGTGTAAAGACTACAGAACGATAAACCTACTGTCACACACTTCGGAGATCATCACGAGGATTCTTAATAAAAGCCTAGAGATAAATATAAAATACTTGGAAAGCTTCGAAATGTGGACATGGAGAAGAATGCTGAAGATAAAACGTACAGATAGTGTGAAAAAGTAGTAAGAAGAATAGGAGAGAAGCGAAAGATTATACAGACTATCAGAAAGAGGAAGGCGAACTTGATTGGACATTACCTGATTAAAGAAGTGCTAGAAGGAAAACTAGAAAGAGGTAGGAAAAGGTTCCAGTTGATAGATGACTTGAAAGGGAAAGAGAGCTATCGAGACATGAAGAAGACTGCGGAAAATAGGAGTATATGGAGAACCAAGTTTAACCACGAATAATCACGGACCTGTCTACGGACAGACTACCTATGGTGATGATGATACACGCACGCACACGCGCGCGCACACACACGCACACACAAACACTAGGGAAAACAGATACGAAGCTATAAAGCGATCGTTTTCAGCGGTGACTCACACATTTGAGGTTATAATTACGTATATTTTTTATGATTTACTATCAGCGAGTGTCAACTGAAAACGATTTGTGGAGTAAATGTAAGTATAATTCTCTCAATCTTTTAATTCATATTATTGCTGTGTAAATTATAAATTCCTTAATTTTACATTTATACATTCAATTGGTTCAATAATAAAAGTTTTTCTTAAACTCTTCGGATAACGGAATGAAAGTTTAATTAAAACTTAATACAGGCGATAGATGAACGATTGTCCTGTCATTTACAGAATCCGCACGCAAGTATCCTCCTGCGCCCTTCTTGGCTCGAAGGTGTACTAAGCGATACCACTTTCCCGCACCCAATGAGAGCATTCCTAAGGACGTAGGAGGATTCTGGGTGGAACCCGGTACGCCTATGATAGTGCCTATATATGCACTGCACCGTGATCCAAAGCACTTCCCAAATCCTGAGGTCTTCGATCCCGAGAGATTCTCAAAAGAAGGCCGCGATGGTCGTAGCTTGAGCTACATACCGTTCGGAGAGGGACCAAGGATGTGCATAGGTAAGTCAATCCACTGTGGCAATTGTCGCTCCCCAACACGACGGTTAAACTGAAATCAGCATACTATTTAATATGAAAAGCTTGTCGAAGCATCCATCTAATGGCGGTGAAAATGAAATATTTCGCGATGAATAGAAATCAACAACGATTTTTTGTAACGTTTCGACATTTGAACATAAGCATTACACGCGACAGAATTTATAAAATGAAGTACACGATGATTTTCTACATCGATGTGGGGTTTAAATGCTAAAATTATAGTACTCCAGAGAGAGTTCATGAAATATTAAATGCTTAAATTTCACGGCGGAAAATAAATAGGGTATTAATTTTAGATCGATCTCTGATCGTACCGCTGGATTTGCCTCCCCCTTAAAATGGTTCTAGCAAATCATCCGTTGACCGAAAAATAAATAAACTCCCTCCCATTGACGCCACCAAAAGTATTTCGGTCCGAAACAGTCGCGGCAGATGCCGAGTGAACTTTTTTCATCGTCTATTTATGAACTCGAGACCTTTGCTTATCTCATTCGTGATGTGCTCGCGGGCGGACATTAAAAATTCAGCGCGGCACAGATTAATGAGGCAGGACTTTAACGGCGCTTATAAAAAATACCTCTTAACTCTTATTTTCGGTTTTTCCCTCATTTCAGGGAATAGGTTCGGAGTGACGCAGAGCAAGGCGGCGGTCGCCCACGTGGTGTCGCACTTCAAGCTGAGTCCGTGTGATGAGAAGAGCGCGTTGCCCATCGAGTTGGACCCTAACTCCATTCTTTTACTTTCGAAAAATAAACTCTGGGTCAAGATAGAGAGAATAAAGTCAACTTGATGGGACAAATGTCTTATTAATATCGATTGGATATGAAATATACTGAACAAATATCCAAAAATAAATATTTATTTCAGCATCTGAACCTTTTTAATAAATTTAAAAAAGAGGAAATAATGTATGTCTCAGTAGACAGACAGACGGCATGGCGAAAACAACTTTTTACTATTTCTCCGTTAAAACATCATTATTGTATATACAATTCTATACTTTAGTTGTATAGAATGCAATTTCCTAGAACTTCTATTTGAAACGATTTTCCATAGCAGTTATTGTTTAGGAATTATATATAAAAAATAATCGGTTTTTTCGGTTTCCGTCAAATATCTCCTTAAAAACGTCGTTATTTGTAATCTTCGTGAGAACCAAAGTTGTAGGGAATAATATTTCTTCCAAGTTTTGTTTGAAACAAATTTTCGTAGAAGCATCCATTTCGGAGATATTTTGCTTTTTCTTAATACCAGTATACAGCCCCACCACCATGTAGCGGTGAATTCTCTAAACATATTCAAAATATACGTAATTTACGGCAGTAAGGACGACTCGATTCTTTTCGATACGAAATGATAATTTTGCCTCATAATGCTATTCATAATAATTTAAATATCTATACCCCGAATATGGAGAAAGTCATGTGTTTGCCACATCAGATTTTTAGGCGCGTTTCGCTTCCAGCGTGAGCGCCTGTTATCGTCGGTCTGTCCGTCCGTCCGTCTGTCTGTCCGTCCGCATGTTCGTTCTCGACTTCTACCGAACGGGTTTTCATGAAATTTGATATAAGGTCTTACAATCAAATATAAGAAGAAAATCGCAAAAATGAATCACGTATGCCAATCAGGGGTACCACTTTACTAGTGACAAAAAAATAAATTTTCGTCATATCTCGTAAATTATTGCTCATATCAAAATATTTTTCAAATAAAAGTTGTAGAACTTGTAAAGAAGAGTATTTTCTTTCCTAAACATTTTTATCGTAGGAGTAGCCGTTATCTTGAAAATCAAATGAGAATGTCTTAAATCGAGTTGAACTTCGAAAATTTATTGCACGGTTACTTCTTCATTGTTGCTATCATAAACAATCTCACAAACAAACGTTTAATTTCCTTACGCGTGCATGCAATATTATTAAATAGGAAGAAAATGGATTATCTTTGAAGAATATAAGAACTTTAAAACGCTATTTCCCTCACGTACAGGTATATAATTTCTTTCTAATACTCCATTTGTGATACGTTGTACACTTTCCTAACTTGTTTTACTTTCTCCATACGTAATAATGGGAAAGTATTGTGATCACGAAAAAAATCGACTTCAAGATTTCAACAGAAATACACATTTTGAGGTCCCTAGAACACGTTTAGACTACAGTAAATCTCGTTTAATACGTATTTGAGGGGACCGACTCATTGCTTCGTTATAAGCGTGACTACGTTATATACGAGAAACATGATTTTTGGCCTATACATCCCATATAAAACGTATACACATACAGTAAAATCTGTGCTATCCGGCTATTTAGAACCGGCAATTACACAAATAGAATTCATTTTGTGTTTCTGTTTCTTCTTTTATGAATTTTTGTGTGAATTGTATATGTGTAGTACCACAACTTCTACTTTAAAATTTCTTAAAATATAATATGTATATATTACGTATTTACTCCGTATACTTCTGTGGCTGCCGAGTAAGCATGGCGTTTTTGGTTACGTAAGCCATTTGCATTGTCTAGATGTTTTAGTGTACTTCTACAATTTCCAGTTTTATCGCTTTTTATTATTTAAAAAATTACCCAACCATTGAATATGGCATCAAAATAAATACCGAAAAGCAAGGAACAGGAGAGAAAAGGTTGGTTTAACGCTAACACAAAATCTGGAGCTGATCAAACGAATAGAAAAAGGAAAAAATAGAGCAGCCATAGCAAAAGAATTCAACATCGGATCTTCCACGCTCTACGATATCAAGGCTCATAAGGCTAAATTAATGAAATTTGTGTCATCTTCTCAGACGAGTAAATCAATTAATAAACATCATACGCTTCATAAGCCAAAAATTGAGGAACTGGATAAAATATTATATGATTGGTTTTCACGGAAATGTTCAGAAGAATTAAATAATTTCGTCCTTTTCTAATAGAGTAAATAAAGATAAATAAGAAAGATATAATCCAATAAATTCAGTTTTGGGAACAGATTCACTGTCGTAATCCCCAAACATCCCGGACGCCCTAAACTTTTCAATATTCTTTTTGTTTTGCATGTAAGCGTAGCAACGTATTAAATAAGAATGGGTAAATAGTGTCCATATCTAACTACGTGTGGAAGAATTAAAATGGAAAATGCAAACCCCATGCATAGTTATGTTTGGGGAGTACGATAGTGAACCTAAGCCCAATTTTGTTTGGTTATTGCTAAATTTGCGATGTCAAAATCGAAAATCGCTCCCCTAACCGGATATTTCTCCTAATCGGCTTTCCACAATCCCCAAGATAGCCGGATAACACAGCTTTTAGTGTATTTGCAGTGAGTCGACTTCAATGCCTTACTTACATATGCAAAGAGATGCTTATCAACTTCGCGGCATGTAAAATGTTCGACTGCTATTACATACGATTTTTTAAATGGTCAATTAATATTATTATTATGGTCATTAATTTACATAAACATTTCACATTTGTAATATCAATTTCAAAACGAAGGGAGCGTGGAAGGGGTAGATGGAGGAAGGGGACCTCTACGAACAAGTGCGCGGTAAACGGGCGGAAACTATTTATTACTTATCGCTCTGCTCGCCAAAATTCGTTATATATGGGGCATTTTTTGCCACGGGACCAAACATTTGTTCGTTACAGCCGAGAATTCCTAAAATGCGTGTTCGTTACATCCGAGAAATGTAACCAATGTCCTTATAGAGAAGTACAAGGGACCGAGACATTTCTTCGTTATAGCCGAGATTTCGTTTTAGGTGTGATCGTTATAAACGAGTTTTACTGTATTTTCGGATTGATGTCTGTGTGTGTGTGCGTGTGTATGTGATTGTGGGCGCTCTAACTCAAAAGTAATAGCCATATCGATACCATATTCATATATAACACTTTAGCATGAGCACAAAGGACTGATTAGTTTTTGGACAATACCGGTTAACCGGAAGTCGAGGTTTATTCGAAACCCGATTCGGTTTTTGCGATATTTCTCTGTTAAAACATCATTATTGTGTATACAATTCTATACTTTAGTTGTATAGAATGCAATTTCCTACAACTTTCATTTGAAACAATTTTCCATAGCAGTTATTGTTTAGGAATTATATATAAAAAATAATCGGTTTTTTCGGTTTCCGTCAAATATCTCCTTAAAAACGTCGTTATTTGTAATCTTCGTGAGAACCAAAGTTGTAGGGAATAATATTTCTTCCAAGTTTTGTTTGAAACAAATTTTCGTAGAACCATCCATTTCGGAGATATTCAACTTTTTCGTAATTTCGAGTATACAGCGCCACCACCATTTAGCGGTGAATTCTGTAAACATATTCAAAATATACGTATTTTACGGCAGTAAGGACGACTGTATTCTTTTACGATACGAAATGATAATTTTGCCTCATAATGCTATTCATAATAATTTAAATATCTATACCCCAAATATGGAGAAAGTTATGTGTTGGCCACGTCAGATTTTTGGATTTAGGGTCACCTAAAACACGTATTTCCGTCAAAATCTCGAAGTCTTTTTTTCGCGATTACAATACTTTCTATACTAAGTACGTATATAAGAAAGTGAAAAGAATAAAATTACCGGAGTTCTTACCAAAAGAAAGTTCACATCCCATCAATGTCACTAATAACAAAAGTAAAGTGTCAACATCTAATGGCAATGCTTAAGTTGTTATTATGAGACAATATGGAAATAAGGGTCCTTGCGAAAAATGAAAGCAAAAGAATTTCTGGATTTATGTTAAACGATCTGTTCGTGACACATGAATAATAGCTCGATAAATAAATCTATGAAGGAAATTTAAAGACTGACTGAAGTAAATTCGGATAGAACACAGAGTTGCGGTAAAATCTGTTTTAATGTGTGCTTTATACTCCATAATCAAAGTAGATTATAATGAAAATGATTACTCTAGAGATCGAGTATGTGGCGGTATAACCACAAAAGCGCGCAAATTTATTCATGGTCACGCTACTTGTTTATTTCCGTCAACTGACTGGGGTCGCTCCCGCTTGGGCTCGTCCTTTTCGTTTATCTTCAAAATCCCGGTTTTCATGACATTGAATACATTTTTTTCTGATGTAAATACACTGTTTATATTTCCTGATCGTTAATTATACGTCATTAATAAGAGTATCAGTAATATCCTTTTCCGTCATCTGGTTGGGGTCGCTTCCGCCTGGAACCGCTCTCGCCACCGGGCCGACAATTTCTTCGACGACGTAGCCGGGTTCGAATTTGTATGGGTCGAGTCGGGCCTAGAAAACCATACCCGTGCAGAACTCTATCACCCGGTCAGACCAGTTCTTCGTGAAAATTATCACGTATTTGCGATGTCTTTGTTCAAGGCTTTCCTCTTCGCTAAGACCTTGGCATTCGTTTTACAAAAGACCTGGTCTCTCTAAAAGTCTAATTCCCATTTGAACAAGCAACATACACTTTAAGGCTTCCATTTATATCGTTGCGTTACAAAATTTTATTTAATAAAATCAATTTTCTACAAAATTTCGTACCAACTGTTTCATTTATCTTTTCGAGATAAGTATCTATTTCGTTAGAGAAATTTACTTTGAGGCAGGCAAATAATATAAGGCATTTTTTCACGAGGAGGTTACCCTCTTATTTTTGTTTGATCGTTTTCAATAATAACTCATAACTACTGCTATAAAATTTCAAAATCATAATTTAATAAATATTTATTTTCAATGTAAAGTTGAAATTAATGCGAAAGCAGTAGCAGTTCAAATTATTTGCGATATTGAGGGGGAAGGGGAGTGGGTAGGGGGTGGGGCAAATGCCCGTCTGCTTCCCCTTTGGCTGCGCCACTGCATTAGAGTTATATAGTTAACATTTTAGTATTCTTTACTATTTCTATAAACAAAATTAAATAAATTAGCTTAATGCATTCTAATGTCGAAATTGAAAACTTGCAAGTAGATAGTTTGCAAATAAAGATAGACGTGCATCTTGGTGAAATTGAAATAACTTGAATTTATATTAAAAATTTATGAAAGGCACTAAATTATCAATGAAAATTTATTGTAAAAGCCTGCCGACTACTTAGAAAATGAAGTTATTATTGAAAATATTTTTGTCATTATTAGGCTCTACTATATCATTCAATTTATCTATTGACTAAATTCCTCATATAAATCCATTTATTTGGTCTATTTTAGCGTACGAAATTTCCCAGTGGGATTGACCAAAAGCTAGGGGAATTTCATTGGAACCTCATAAGAAGAGCACAAAATAAACGCTACATCGAAAGGAATACGATCAAATGAAGGAAAATAAACAAGTGACAAGACATGGAAAGCGCGGATGAATGCCAGCATAGTATAGTAGACTCCACAACCAGTGGTTCTCACCTTTTTCTGCCTGCGTCACCCTAGGTTCAATTCATTCAGTCATGCGTCACCCCGTTTACAGTTCCATTATCTTCAAGTCACATTTAAAGATAAATTGGGCTTTCCCTACCAAATAAAGATGAAATTCTGGTATTTAAATAGGCACGAGTGTTTATTCTCGTGGTTTTACTTATTTTTATAAGCCAGAATATGACACAGTGAATTAATCAAATATTCGCGTCAGCCCCTCAATAACCGTCGCGTCACCCTGAGGTGTCATGTCACCCCGGTTGAGAACCACTGCTCTATATAGAGCAGTGTTTCCCAACCTGGATGCCGCGGCGCCCTGGGGTGCCGTGAAGTGTTCTGAGGGGTGCCACAAAAATTATTCTGTTTTCCCATTTTTATCCTCATTTTGCATCGTCGGCTTTCAAAAATCAAAACCAGAGTTAAGTCGACCATCTCCCCCTCTCTCTCCCCCCTCTCTCCTCTTCCCTCTCCCCCTCCCTCTCCCCTCCCTCTACCCTCCCTCTCCCCCTCCCTCTCCCCCCTCCCCTCCCCCTCCCTCTCTTAACTCTCTTATGATATTTACAAAGCATATAATTTTGCGGCTTTATTTAGGTTAGAGAATTATGATATCATTGTGAAACCATGTCTTTTTTCTCTCTGATAGTATGTCTATCCTACCTGCTTGTAAATGTCCGCTGTTGTTAACTGACAAGGGGTTAGGTGGAAGAGGGGACTACAAAGTCTCAATCTCGCCCCAATAAAGATATCAATCAATCAATCCCTCTCCCTCTCCTCCTCCCTCTCCCCCTCCATCTCCCCCTCCCTCTCCCCCTCCCTCTCCCTCTCTCTCTCTCTCTCTCTCACACACACATTCGTTTTTGATACCTGTAAAAAGAGTACTGGGCGAGTGTGTCAGCGCATTAGGAATTCGTGTCCCGTATGCGAATTCCATCCAACGGCTCGCGCCACGACAAAATCGTGAGATCCGATGATGGGTGCGATGTTTGCGAGGTTATGGTGAGGCTCGTGCAACAGTTTCAAGTTGCTCGCGATGACTGTTAAAATTTTCCGCGTTGCTTAGTTATAAACGCCGAACAGAGATGGCGCTTGTTAGCTTATCTTGGCCATAAACTAAACCTTATTGTACTTGTTTTCAGTCCTCTCAACAAGATGTCGCTAATTAACACAAAATGTGTAAAATCCATAGTCCGGTTATATCCAGGGGCGGACCGGACACTGGTAGAAGAGGAAAAACATACTTTGTTGAAAGAAACTTCCCAACGAATGGACGCATGCCTTGGATAACTTATTTGTGTGAAAGTGGTTTCTCAACAATGAAAATTTTGAAATCTAAGTACTGATCGCAATTAACAGATAGCCATCTCATAATGAGTACGTGACACTGACTGTAACTCCGTATATCCCGGACTATAACAAACTTACGGATAACATGCAATGTCAAATTTCAAATTGAATATTTAAAAAGAGCTAGTTTTTAGGCGCGTTTCGCTTGCAGCGTGAGCGCCTATTATTGTCGGTCGGTCGGTCCGTCCGTCCGTCCGTCCGTCCGCATGTTCGTTCTCGGCTTCTACCGAACGGATTTTCATGAATTTGATATTAAGGACTTTCAATCAAATATAATAAGAAAGTCGCAAAAATGAATCACGTATGCCAATCAGGGGTACCACTTTACTGGAGACAAAAAATTAAATTTTCGTCATATCTCGTAAAGTATTGCTCATATCAAAATATTTTTCAAATAAAAGTTGTAGAACTGGTAAAGTAGAGTATTTCCTTTCCTATACATTTTTATCGTATGGGTAGCCGTTATCGAGAAAATCAAACAAGAATGTCTTATATCGAGTTGAATTTAGAAAATTTCTTGCATGGTTACTTCATTGTTGCTAACATAAACAATCTCCCAAACCAAAGTTTAATTTCCTAACGTGCGCATGTAATATTATTAAATAGGAAGAAAATGGATTATTTATGATGAAAAGAACTTTAAAACGCTATTTCCCTTACGTACAGGTATATAATTTCTTTCTAATACTCCATTGCACGAAACGCGCCCATTTGTGATACGTTGTACACTTTCCTAACTTGTTGTAATAATGTTAAATGTTATTATTGCATTAAAATTAAAAATAATAATATACTTTTAATTGTTTGATAAAAATATTTTAGTATTATTTTGTCCATTTGTAATCTCACACTTTTCTTCTACACATAGCTATACGTAACTCATAGGTAGCTCGCGAGACGTTGAATAGTTAAAGTGGCTCACGTTAGGCCAAAGGTTGGGCACCCCTGGTCTAGTTGGAGCGGAATGTTTCATTGAGGCAAACCTGATTGGTGGAGGAGAAGAGGAGCGGAATTGTCGTGGGTGGGAGACTCCGTCGTCCACTTACGCATCGCTCCTCGAACGAACGACAGTCACGCTTCTACTGCCTATCGCGGAGGAGGTCTTATACGTCGCGGCACGGAAGGAGCGCCACGACCTTGAAGTTAACGACTTGCTTCCCATTCGGACTGTGTAACCTTCGGGCGGCATATGTAAGCATTACTCTTTTTCAGAGCTCGGAGATATTGGAGTAGCTTTCGTAGGCGTGAGAACATGTAATGAGGTACCAGTTAAAAATTCGGCTCTTATAAGAGTGGTGGAATTCTGGATTTGCGGTGGTGATTCTCTTAGGCGGAGTAAGAAACATTGTCAAGGACAACTGAACCGCATTAAAAAATGTTAGATAATACGAAAAGTGTTATAATCGATTAACTCACAATTTCCTTCGATATTTCACCGAAGAAATTTCTAGTCATATTCATTTTAACGCCGGTATTTCATTTTGAATCAGCTAAAACTTACGAAAATTTCGGCATTCACAAATTGCTCCCGCAGACGAAAACTGATAAAATTCTAAAAGAGATAAAATAAAAATTTCATAGATAAATAATTATCTTTCCTTTGTTCCCACAAATCTCGGAAAGAAATTTTGAAATTAGAATGTTAGGCTTAGAGGCATAGAAATGCCAATGCTATTCGTAATTGTAGCTTATTATATCCCTATATCCTTATAAGAGAAAATACATCAATCATTCTGAAAATCCTGCGTATTGTGTAAGTAACGTTACGTGAAATTAAACAAATATTATTAGACTATTTTCACTGTTGAATGTATAAAAATATAAGCATTCTATTTTAAATACTTAAATATTGCGCCATACTAGTTAATATGAAAAGTATACGAAATTCATTATCTATATTTTAATTATTTAGGCTAAACGAAATATTCCTCCAATATTATTTCCTCATCATGGACTTTTACTTCAGAAATTTTAGGTAGTGATCGAGGGAGGAGGTCCGAATTCTCCGCCGACATGATCTTCGTCGATTCCTTTGGCCTCGTCGAGGTCGCCGTGCTGATTTCCACCATCGTGTTCTTGTTCATGTACTGGGCCTTCATAGCACCACTGTCCTACTGGCACAGCAGTGGCGTTCCTAACATTCCAGGGGTACCAGTATTCGGGAGCTTATGGGACGTCATAAAACTGAAGTCGACGATCGGCGAGGTGTACGCCTCCATGTATAATCAACTGAAAGGGAAGAGGTACGGAGGTTTCCTCAAGTTCAACAAACCAGGGATCGTCGTCCGAGATCCCGAGATCATCAAAAACGTTCTCCTCCGAGACTTCAGTCACTTTCACGATAACGATATCGTGGTGGACCCTAATCTGGACCCCATGATGGCTAGGAACATCTTCGTGGTTGCCGGTGATAACTGGAAGAAGATCAGGGCCGCAGTGTCTCCGGCGTTCACCTCCGGAAAGTTGAAATCCATATTCCCCCTCATCATGGAATGCTGCGACGAACTGAAAGGATTCTTCCACGAGAAGGCCGGTTCCGCCGGGGACAAGGGATGGGAGGTCGAGATGAAGGACATGGCCGCCCGATACACCACCGAGGTCGTGTCCTCTTGCGCCTTCGGCCTCCGCGTCGACGCCATAAGAAGTCCGCACAACGAATTCCGGGAAATGGGACGAAAACTCTTGGAACCGACGCCTATGAAAGGACTGACGATTCTGATAGTATTGATGCAGCCAACCCTCGCGAAGTTACTGAGGTTGCGCTTCTTCCCTGCAGACATAACGAATTTCTTCCGGGGCTTAGTGAAAGAAGTGGTGACCCAGAGGGAGGTCAGCGGGGTCACGAGGAACGATTTCCTCCACATGCTGGTACAGACGAGCAAGAGTGGGAAGTTGAGCTTGGATGGTGAAGGCGAGGAAGATTCGAAAGCTAATGATTCGGGGAAAAACGGGGAAGGTGATTACTCTTTCTAATAAATAGATGTAGCGTTTATTTATATCCGGAGAGAACCGGTTGAAATGTTTTCAACCATCCTTTTATTAGTTAAAGATAATCTTTAGCGTTGGAAATTTTTCAGCATGTGTTTCTTCTCAACCGTTGCACGAGGATAGGAAGAAGATCGAGACTTTTGCGATACCATTTTCATCGCTTACGATTTTAAAATAAAAGATAACGAAGCCATTTTCTTGATAATGAGCCTAAATCGAATAATTTTTTCCCATTAAAGGCTTGGCCAGAGCTGTAATTTTGGATGACAATGGTGTACTGTCTGCATCTTGATGTTCGCATCATTTTTGTAAAATTTCCATATATCCGGCTGCGTGTCCATAAAACAAAAATAAATCATAGAGCGATGAGAATAAATACTGGGTCGCTTTCGATCTTCAAAGTATTTTTTTAAACCTAAGATTTTTTAAAAGTCTTCGTCCTGCTTGATTAATCTAACTTCGTGTTCGATCTTTAAGAAGTGAGCACAACCTGGAGCCACAGTAAACTGGATGACGTCACGGCGCAGGCTATCGGATTCTTCACGGATGGCTTCGAGACATCTTCTATTCTCCTCGGTTTCGTCATGTTGGAGATGGCACACAATCCGCTATTGCAGGATAGACTACGAGCCGAGGTGAAGAAGACGATGGCAGAAAGCGGAGGATGCCTCACTTACGAAGCCGTTAACGAGATGCCTTACATGGAAATGGTCGTGCAAGGTGAGAACTAGATAAGGTTTTATTCAAATCCAATTAAAATTTACGGATGTTCATATTCATATTTTCGAGACGTATACACTGGACTCTCTAGCACGATCTCTCTAACTACCATTTAAAGGACGATAAAATTCCAAAATAAAATATAACAACAAATAATATTCGGTACATACTTGTCTCGAGATGAAGATGTAGATATTTTTTATGTTATAGTAACTAAAACATTTTACATCACTATTATGATTTGCACAAGTTTTTCTAATCAGTTTCTTCGACCATTATACTGACTTATACAACCCAAAATTAAAACTAATTTCACAATAATTCCGTTTAAATTTCAAATAATGCTATATTATTAATACTTTAGATATAATACTTTGAGATTCATCGCAGCCGCGTCAGTTTTGAGGGCTTCCTCGCCAACACGCGGCGAAGGCCTTCCTTCGGATCGCAAAATCCATCGCGTGACTTTATGCCATTCTTCAGAGACACTCCGCAAGTATCCTCCGGCGATGACCATCACCCGCATCTGCACCGAAAGGTACCGTCTGCCGTCAGTCGACGAAAACTCGGACGAGAACGGTGTGTGGGTAGAAAAGGGCATGCCAGTCGTCGTTCCGGTATACGGAATCCACCACGACCCTCAGTACTATCCTAACCCGGATAAATTCGACCCGGAGAGGTTCTCGGAGGAAGGAAAGAGGGAGAGGCATCGCTTCGTGCATCTGCCGATCGGCGAGGGTCCCAGGATATGCATCGGTGAGTAGTTCAAAGGCCTTTGGTAAACCCTGAATGCAGCTGTGGAAGGCTTAAAAAGCGATTTAAATCCTTTAACCCCTCTGCGACGGAGGAGTTTTTACGAATTCCCTCCTCAGCGGACGAAGGAGTTTTTTGAAAAACCACGAAAAAGTTGCGAAAAACTTTAAAAAATCATAACTTTTGATGTTTTCAATGTTTTTTTGATAAAATTTTTTATGTAGTTACATAAAAGATGAAATTTTTAAACAGTGTCATTTTAAATATCATGCGTCACACGCAAACATTGCTACATAGAAGCGAATGAACAGTTATCGCTTAAAGTTACGGTGCGCGTTCGCGGTTTATATAACTTTCAGCATAGCGTGAACTATGAAAGGTATTGACATGAAATCTTATTCAAAGAAACATTTAAACATTACTAAACATCATTCGCTGAATGTACATACCTATCTAAACCAATTAGGTAAAAAGTTTGTCGCATGCCAACTTTTCCATGTCGTGACTGAAAATTTTTAACTAAGTGTTGTATTTATGATTTTTTTAAAAGGCGTTTCATTAATAATATAAACGTTTTAGTTACGCAGCCATTTTTAATCATTCTTAATCATTACATAAGTCAAATAGAAAAATTGGTTACATTTCGTTCATTAGAAGCGGAGATATGGAGTTGTATTTATCATGAGATTTCAGACAGAATACGGAAAACTTTTAAAAGTTACATATTAGCTCACAAGTCCTTTCCCGATTGTTTTAGAAAATGTACACATGCGTTATTGGATTCAGCATGAAATTTACATTATAGCATCGTAAACATATCACTTGTAAGCGAAGTCTTTGAAAAGATACCGTGAATCATATCCGAGCGTGACCGTTTCCTCGTCTATACGCACTATATGGGTCAACTTGAGAAATCGAAACTGCGTAGGTCCGTTGAATACGAAAGACAAAAACTGTATTATAATTATTATAGATTGTCCATAAATTTCATTTATTATAATTGTAATCAATAAAAAATGTATATTTATGTCAAAATTGATTTTAATGCGCTGTTTGATTTAGTTTTCCCTAATGTTAAATATCGATAAAACATACTGATTCACTAAAATATCAGTCATGTTACGGTTTTGAGTTAGCCTTTCATTTTAACGCGCCGTTTCGTGTGCCTGAGGGACTGAAGGACTTGTTAGGTAAACACGGCAAACAATACAAATAGCGGAACAAACCGGTCGTTGAAGTTCTTTGAAGGATCGCCGAAGAGGAAAGCATTCTTGGTTAATTGAAAAGCGATTTCTAGAAGCATATGAAGTGGGCTGTGTGTATTTAGTATATAGGAGACATTTCTTTCTCAACCGTACAAACACTTTTCTCACAAGGCTTAACAAAGATACAAGGGAAAAGATTATATTTCTTCTTCCAGAAAGTGAAAAGAGGAATCGTAATTTCGTGTGAAAATGAGAATTTCATCGCAAACTTTCACGTTGATTATAAAATGTTATAACAATAGTAAAATTACAGTTCATGCATTACTGAAAAGGCCAAAGCTTCCTTAATCAGATGGACGAATATGCATTGCGTATTTAGACAAAAGTATGTGGTTGCGCTCCAAATTTTCGACGCAGAAATGAAAATTTCACCGCAAACTTTCGCGTTGATTATAAAATGTTAGAACAATAGTAAAATTACAGGTCGTGCATTACTGAAGAGGCCAAAGCTTCCTCTATCAAAGTACGTATATCTTAATCAGATGGACGAATATGCATTGCGTATTTAGACAAAAGTATGTGGTAGCGCTCCAAATTTTCGGCCCAGAAATAAAAATTTCACCGCAAACTTTCGCGTTGATTATAAAATGTTAGAACAATAGCAAAATTACAATTCATGCATTACTGAAAAGGCCAAAGCTTCCTCTATCAAATACATATATCATTCAGATTGACGATTCTCCCTTGCGTAATTAGCGAATTTTCGGGGCAAAAATGAAAATTTCATTGCAAACTTTCACGTAGATTATAAACACTATATTAAAATTATAAGATTTGCATTACTAGAAAGGTCAAAGCTTCCTCTTTCAAAATATATAAAGGTTATTAAGATTTACGAATATCCCTTGCGTCAATAGACAAAGGTGTTGGCGCACCGATTTTTCACGGCAAAAATGAAAATTTCATTGCAAACTTTCACGTAGATTATAAGAACTATATTAAAATTATAAGATTTGCATTACTAGAAAGGTCAAAGCTTCCTCTTTCAAAATATATAAAGTTTATTAAGATTTACGAGTATCCCTTGCGTCAATAGACAATTAAAGGTGGTGACGCTCCGTATTTTCTGCGCAAAAATGAAAATTTCATCGCAAACTTTGACGTAGTTTATAAAATAAAGAAACAATAGTAAAATTACTTGACATGCATCACAGGTAAGCCCAAAATTTCCTCTTTCAAAATATATTATGGTTTTATAGATGTATGATATATTAAGTGAGTTAAACAGTAAAGAAAGCAAGCACTACCTCGAACGTGCAGGACACGTCGCTCGGCGACATACGAAGTTCCTCGGCGTTGAGGGGTTAATCGCGACTGATCTCAGCTTTACCAATCGGCGACCTCCACAAGCGGAGATAATTTAAATCAGGGATGTTCAACCTACGCCCCGCGAAGGGTTTTTTTACGATCCGCGAAGCTATAATGGAAAAGAAATCCGAAAAATTTAACACACAAATTCATACATTTTAAAGAAAATTTTGATAATAAAGCTTTTACTAATGAAATTTTAACCATAAAAATCTAATTCAGACTTTTTTCACCCATATGACACCTCAGAGTATATAGGTAACTTCCGGTTTAGACTCTAATCCGGCCCGCCGAAGGATTTGCAACAACCGATGCGGCCCACCATGTAGAAAAGTTTGGACGCCGATAAATATACGGTCGATTTGTGGACGAAATAAATTTCTCGAGACATAACGATAGATCGGGGACATCAATCCGCCGTTTCCATTATTTCCTAAAGGCAAAATTAATCTTGATTCCGAAATTGTTTATATTGACGCCATATTCAAAGATTTTCAGTCGATTTGGCTATTGCCAGATTCGATACAGGCTATGTGCCTAATTACGCTTATTGGAGAAATGTATATTATAAGCTGCAGTAGTTTCAAGCTTTTACCGAATCATCCTTATCGTTCAATTGGTAATTTATGGCTTCATATCCTTAAATGCCACGATTGCTCCATGGTGTCTCGTTTTCTATATCCGAAGAAGTTATTGATGTAGAGTAAAAATTTGAAACGCCATTTAAAATCTGTTTAGGAGTTATAATTCAGTGCGGGGATATTTATTTTCTTAACCATATTTATTTATGGTGCGGTGAGGTCATCAGCCTTGCCCTCGGCCTCTCCCCTCTCCTCCAACTTCTCCTAACTCTCTTATAGCATCATCGAGTTTTCTCACATTCTACTGGGTGTGTTTAAGAATTCCCGACTAACTCCACTATACGTAAATCCTTTCCTTCGTTCTGATATTTTCTTCAAACTTAACTACAGTAGAAATCGGTTATAACGTCATTGAAGAGACTGGAAATTTATTGTCTTAACCGAGGTGCATGGGAACATTGAGTTAGTTCCCAAATTCTAAATTTTATATTATGATCTAATAAGTACCTTAAACATTATATTATATTATGACATAATACATAGTACTTTATATTATGATATAATAAGTGCATTAAGCAAAAATATTTTTAATGATTAGTAAAATAATCTGATGTTTTTTTCTGTCGTATATGACAAATTGAAATGTTTTTCGAGGTCTTCCTCAATTCAGTGAATAATACTAAATGTCTTTTTATTAGTCTCCTTCGATTCATAAAACCGTGTGTCACTTCCATAACCTTCCTCACGATGTCTAGGTCCGTTTGAGCTTCTGCTATTATGACATCATGGTCGATTTCTGCATATGAATTGATATCTTCATAACTTTTAAAACTTTCTACGTTCATCTCGGTTAACCATTCCGTTAGTATTGTCTCATTAAAATTGACGTCTACTGACTTGGTTTTAGAAAACTGCTCGTGCGAACCACACTGAGTAAAGAGTTTCCGCTGTTGGATCGCTCCCCACCCGGGCCTTCATTGTACTGGCGATCAGCAAAAATTAATCATAAAACCTGAATCATTTAATGACATTTATATGATATTAGTTCTCTTCTTCTCACCCACACATACAAAAATGTGTTGCGCCGACCCTATGCATACGCATACAAATATTTGTTACTTACTAACTTCCTTTGCCGTTATAACCGAGCGCGTTAATACGTTATAACCGAGGTAAATATATTGCAGTATTGTGGAAACGGGGATCATACCTGAAGAATATGCTGCTATATCCTAGTTGTCGTATTAACCGAGTTCTACTGTATATGTATTATCTTTTCCTTATTCTTTGGCATTTTCTTGACGGCTCCACTCCTGTAATCTTAAGCATTTCTGCTTCCCTCGAAACTTATCCGAAATCTCACTGTGTTATATTCATGAAGACTAATAAACGCCAAATCTTTTCACAATCTTTAAATATTGATGTGAAATTATGATCACATTGTAACTGAGGGGCTAATGTTTTTTTAAATTATTATTCATTCATTAGCTATATCTACAACTAAAGTTTTCATATTTCTTAATGTCATGAGAATAAAAATAAAAATATTTAAATCATAACTTTATTTCTTTGTACAATGTAAATTATCGGAAAGTAGAGTAGCGTGGTAATTTGATCCTATAACTTAAATAGCGTCTTACTTCTGTAATTAAAAGGCTAATTTGCTAAAGGTTCCACCTTTTTTTCTCTGACCAATCTCCTCCGAAAATCTGGTAGGTTCCGAATCTGAGCTCGTTATCTCTTCTCATACACCTAAATTCTCTCACTGTTGAAGGTGTACTTTAATTATGACTTAAGATCATTGATAGACGGTCCAGTTAACCATATCCTTTGCAATGGAACGAATATCCTTCAGAGATAAATCGAGAGTTAAGCTGCATGTCAATGACTATCATACACGAATGGAGACCTCTTTACTGTAACCGTTCTGCATACAACACTTTTGGCGCCCTGGGCAGAGGATTTTTTGTCACCCCAAAATGATCTAATAAAACGATAACTGCATACTTTAAAGGGGTATTTAACTAAAGATTTATATTTTGGGATTTACTTGCAGCAAACATGTTGATTATGTTATTGAAATTTATATTTTCAGCAATGTCATATACAATAGATAAGATGGCAAGAACCAGAAAGTCTCTCTTGGTTTATTGAAGAAGGTAGGTAATTTTTAATCAATTTCAGTTTACTGAAATTGATGTGGTGAATGCCAAGAAAACTCTAAGCAAAATTTCCACATTGGGAAATGAAAAGTTCATATTGGTGAAAAAATTCCAAAATATCTTTCTGCGTCATTTTTACGCTTTTTATCAAAGGTAGGTGGTGTTTCAAACTACGAACTTCTTCGATTAACTCGCGTTCATCCATATCGTTTTTATACATACTGGCAGAATTTTTACAGGAAGTTATCATTTCATTTTCAGTCATCTACAATATATTATATTATAGAAAGCACAACTTAAAAATTTAACATCTTTATCAATTTCGTATAGAGATATAAAGTTATCTTTGAAGAAAATTTATTGACTGATGTACTGCATCGTAGACAGTATTTTATGTTGTTTCAGGTATTGATTGTGCTTCAGTTTCTATCGTGCCATGAAATTTCCTTTTTCTTCCTCTTATTTTCGGGAGCACAGCAGTTATTCCTTTTTCATCGTATAATTCATTTGCTTCATTCATATACTCTTCCAGTTGTGAAATTTTTATGTTTGGTACCATTTCGCGGATCGGCACCCTGAAGAGATTTAGTGATGCTGTTGATCTTTTGGAGGCAATCGTCCCAAAATAATAAACAAAATATAAATTGCACATCTATTTGTATTGGCAAACCTTCAGCATCTGTGCGTTCATGCTCATTCTTTAATTTTATTAACACCCTATAAAATTGCTTCAATTGTAACCTCAATGAATTCACATCATTCGTTATCTCGATTACCATCGTGTTGTGCCGTGTTTTTTTAACGTCACCTTAAGAACCACCATGAGTGTAACCTATCTCGATGTGAAACACGTGAAATAAAAGAGGTTTCTCTACCTTTGCAATAAATTTCCTATTTTGACGGTTAGTTTTTTCAGTGTAATGATAAAACTAAATTAAGCGATTGCTCCGTACATGGTATGAAACATGCAAGAGGGTTAAGTTTTAAAATTATTTTCTTGCAGCCGTTTAATTTACCGGTCATATTAGGAGCATTTTCATAGAGGTATAAAGGCTCGTTTTTCCCTAGAACGATAGCTGAGCAGAACAGAAGTTACGAAAAGAAATCAGCCGACGTAGAGTGATTATTATTATGCGCTTTACCTTGGTGCTATTGCACCCCCTGCCACACACCATTGCGGTGGCTTGCAGGGTGAACTATAGATAAAGATAGATAGAACAAGTTGAGTCTGGAGAGCGTAGCTTCTCAAAACTAAGATTACCGAAAAACTATCTTCGTTCTACAATACTTGAGGACAGATTGAATGAACTCGCGATTATTTCCGTAGACAGTGATATCGCTAACGATACTGACATTGATCAAAATGTTTGCTGCCATTAAGTCAAGAAGGGTACATTTTTAGGTACATTTTGAGACATTTGTATTACTCCATGTTTCAATTTCTCAAGAATTTAAAAATAAATATGCATTCCTTAATTTTTCTTATTTAAAAGTACATATTTTCCGAAATACCTATATCTCTTACGAAAATTTATTATTTTACAAAATATTTTCCGTTGAATCAATTAATTCTTTTACGTATGTCTAATAAGAAAGTCATTCCCTGTAGTCACTTAGTTGCCGTGTAATAGCATGACGGTATGATGGTGTTAATGAAGAATGAGGTAAGTAATCACATGGAAACAGTGCTAACCTATCCTATAAAAAAAATCGGTACAACATACACTGTGCAAACTTTCTCATATACTAATGCGTCGTTTAGTTATCTTTAGAAAATGAAAATCGTATCAGCCGGTTTTTAGGAAATCCAATTTTTGTTAAAGTTGCCCAAGAATTAAATAGCCTTACAGTCATTCACTGAGAAAATTGAAATATGTAGTATTATTGCGGACGTATACTCAAGTAACTGTACGAAATTTTATCAAAATCGTTGCAGCCGTTTTTGAGAAAATCAAATTGTTAAAAATACGTAGAATAAACTTCCCTTAATTATTGACAAATGTCAACTATTTCTTCATAGCTTCTATTTTGTATGATAAAATGCCTAAGTACCAGATTTCATTCATTTTCGCTTTACCGTTTAGGCTCAAGAGCCAGTAACAGACAGACAGACGGTATTGCGAAAACCACTTTTTCGGACTCAGCAACGCCTAAAAAGTATATTTCCGTAAAAATCTCGAGATTGATTTTTTTCGCGATTACAATACTTTCTCAATATACTTCGCATATGAGAAAGTAAAAAGGTCGCAAGGAAATTTTGATATGTTAGGGGCGGCCAAATCAAATCTCGCCCACACCTATCAAATCTCACGGGCTGGCCCTGGCTCAACATATCGAAAGAATGCGATCTCAAAAATGGGGAAAAAATAACGAAAGGGAGAAACTTAAAGAAAACTCGAGATTTCGTCTCGAGGCGTGGTTAAATCCTGATGATGATGGGAACGTTACTTTGGTGTTCGCCAAGAGGCCGTTTCGCTTTTGAAATGTTTATAGAAGTTTCTTCCTAGTTAACTCAGCTGCCACTCCTCTGGCGTCAAGAGAACGATCTTCTACATTTTAGGTTTCACCCATTTCAATGATTTGCTATCGAAATGCTTATTGGCAGGAAATTGATATTTCGAGATTCTGGGTTTGCGTAATTTAGCTAATTTTATCGTCATTTGCTATAATATATTCGAAAAGAAAATGTGTTTTAATTTATTGTCAAACCTATTTTGTTGTGCGAATGATTTCTGGATTTTCTCTGAAATCTTTATTTTATATATATATATATATATATATATATATATATATATATATATATATATATATATATATATATATATATATAAGAGAAATGTATGCAAAACATAATGAAAAGTTCATTAATTAGCCAAAAAAGGAATACATAGAGATTATGTTTCAACATGGTGATCAATTATATTTTTATCTTTTAATCAGCAGCTTTTCCGAAATTCTCACAAAATTGCTTTCTTCTCTTCCGCAGGAATCAAGTTTGGATACGCACAAACAAAAGCTGCAATCGCAACCATCATCGCAAACTACGAGCTGTTGCCGAGCGAAAAAACAAAGCTTCCCATCACAATAGATCCTAATTACTTCCTAATTTCATCCAAGGACCAGCTATGGGTTAGGGTCAAGAGCCTTAAATAGCAAAACTCATCGATTCTTCAGAAGATATCAGAGATTTAAGCATCTCTATACACTGTAAGAAGCAATACAATATGTTTAGATATTGTGAGGAATTTACGTGTTTTCTCCAACCAATTCTTGTACTCGATGATATAAAATTTTATAATGAATAAGTTCAAAATAAAAGAAAAATATAATGCTACTTTTCAAAATAATTTTCTTGGGTACAGATTGAACCAAAGGAATAATGCGCAATTATTTTGAAAATGATAACATGGAAAAAATAATCTTTATTTAGCAGAGGTTTATTCAATTTGGCTGTCTCCGCTTTATGGATCTGCCCCTTACCGTAACTGAATTATGGCTCCGTCCGGCTTCGGTACAACTTGACATCTTTAGGCTCTTCGAGGGTCATTCATTTTGAATTAACCGAACCCAGTCGCTTATCACCAAAAGTATTTGATTATAATTACAGAATTCAGCAATGTTATGAAATGTACACTAATACAGTAAGTCCCCGACTTACACGGATCCGAGTTACACGGATCCGTAGATACACGGATACATGACGTAACTTATCAGAGCGCTCGATCGTTAGTTAAACTGCCGCTCAATAGATGGCGATACTAGTACAGTAATACGTCGGTATACGACCAATCGGTTTACGGGTTTTCGATTATACGAGATGCACAAATTAATACCTGTTTTTCAATTTACGAGCCAATTTTCGCTTATACGATCTCCTTCCTCTGGCAAACCGATCGTTTTTCCCGGCGCCTATTCTCGGCTTTCGATGGTTCCCGTATCTTCCCGAATGCGCAGAACATCACGACATCCCAACTTTAATGACGTAACTATTAATTGGTTGAAGCTTTCGCGGGTACCTGTCATGCTGAAATTAGGTTTTTTCTGGTTATCCCGCGTCAATTTTTTTTGCGTTAACCGCCGTTTCCTCTCGTTTTGTTTATAAAATTTATAACATGGAGTGTACTGGGAAATTAATTTTTGTTTTACGAGTTTTCGCCTTATGAGCAGTTTTCGAGGAACAAATTAAGCTCGTAAACCGAGGGATTACTGTACGTTGATGCACAGCTGACAGCGTCGCTTTCGCCATTTAGATTTGTTATCCCGTGGGTGGTAGTTTTCTTAAAATTACGTTTTTATATATGTACTGTACTGATTATATTTTCATTTTCTTAACATTTTGTTTTTATAAGCACTACTTTTTTAACTTTAACTATCCATTGAAACGAACGTATATGTCAAAAAATATATCGTATTTAAGCATTGCTGGACTTACACGGTTTTCAACTTACACGGCGACCTTCTGAACGAATTAACAGTGTAAGTTGGGGACTTACTGTATATCTTTCATACAAAAGTTTTATGAAAATTTGGCCGCTCTCAAAAAACAGAACGCTCCCAAGCCTTTTTTGGCCTTATTGAAGACTCACCATTGCTATTTGGAAATATATTTAATAACTTATAATCCTGCTATTGTGCCACGTACAACTACCTCACGAATTCATAAATATTAAAATTTCGGAAAATCATTCACCGTTTCAAAATTATTAAATAAAAAATCCATGCAGTTACACATTCAAAATTTATTAAAAAAACTTTTTAATTATCCTATCGGCCTTACGAACCACCGATTCGAGATTTTGACATAAGTGTTTAAAAGAATATATAAGTCTACGAAATACGATATTTTACAAACTTTTTCCCTGTTGCCGCTTGATGGTGCATGGGAAAAGGGCTTCTGCTCTATCATGGAGAATTTGTGCGTGCGTGGAGTACCACACCTGTAATTTAAGCTGGGAAAAATGTGAAAATTGGTAAAGTTCCATGAATGAATGACAGAAATAACAGAGATGAGATATATCCAATCCAATGTCTGGCCTGCAGCTAGGAGAAATCAGTGGTGTCAAACTTTTAAGCCCGAAGGATCGAATGACGCAGATAAGAAAATCCGCCCGTGACGCCAACTGTGCGTGGAGAACGGCTAATATTGATATGACCTTGGGGCGAGGCGCGCTCGTGAAACTCGCCTCTCTCACTGTAAGCTTGTCGGTTGTTCGGATAGGACTGCTAAGCGGACATATTGAGAGCCGTATCACTGCCCCACTAATCCGTGAGTAACACTTCTGACCGAAACTTTAATTAAAGTTTCGAAAAATTACCGATAAATAGAATAAATCCCTAAAGGGTAAACAACCTATTATTTCCTTCTGAGAATAATGCGATGGTAGAATGAGTCTAGGTTAAGAGTTATTTTTTTATTCCAGTAAGCTGTTCTCGAATTTCAATAAAAAAGTTGCGAGCGACCTTTTAATTTTAAACAATACCTTCCAATAAACTTCATTTTGGGGTTTATCGCCTTGCGGTTAGCTTTTTGGAGAATTTAAAATATTTTCATTCCACGATTGTAGTCAGAAATTTTTTTTATTAAGAAAAGGCTTAGATAAAGGTTTATAAAATTCAAAAGTTCTCTTTTACTTACCTATTAAAATATTGAGGGTAATTGGCTGTTATCTTTAAGCGCAACTGATAAAGGATATCTCAAGACGGGAAATGTATGCTGTTAGGATAGTTTTTCTCCTAAAGGTGTTATTTAAACGTGCGCGAAAAGCTAGATCGCAGTGAAGCACTCGAGCGATTAATTAAGCATTCCCGTGGAGTTTGACAGTGGTGCGTTGGATGAGCGGTAAGACGTGGCCTTGGAGAAGCACTTCAAAAGCTAACGCCTTTTACTCAAAAACAAATACATGTCATTTGTTTCGGAAAAATTAATAAATTTCTGATGTTCCGTAAGTTAAGCAGCCTCGCGTATAAAATGTCAATTTTGCCTACAGCTTTTTCTCCCATATTTTAATATTTGGAACATTCCACTGTGAAAAGTACATTTTAAAAGAATCTATTGTGATTTCCACCCGTCATTTTCTTAAAAAATTGTCGCCTCGCGTATAAAATGCCAATTAATTTTGCCTACAGTTTTTTCTCCGCCACAATTATTTTAATATTTGGAACATTTCACCGTAAAAAGTACATTTTAAAAGAATCTAATGTGATTGCCACCCGTCATTTTCTTAAAAAATTGTTGGTGCATAAACTTATTACGATAACGAAATTTAAACACATTCAGTGTTGTTATGAAAAAAATCTTTGCGTCCGGCTGCGGAGATTCCGGAGCTCAATCGTTCATTTTAGAATTGAAATAGACTGTATTTGTAAGAAAATTTTATGGATAGCGCAACTATTCGGATGAAAACGTGTTTTCCTTTTCCCCATTCGAATTTAAAAATTCTAAAGACTAGTTCATATACATTATAGAATTTATATGATTTCCTCAAAGAATACACCCATGGGCAGATGTGGAATATAGGATTGTACGTCTACGTTACTATACATATAATATTCATATGAAACTATCAATCCTTATCACAAGTACGCATTTGGCAACGCTGGCAGAACGCCGAACTCAGCCGATTAATAACGTTATGTAAAATAAATGCCCAGAAAAAACAGGAAATACACATATGAGTTTTATTCTCAGTCATCTTAATTTTAAAAGCTATAAAACATGTTAGTGGAATAAAAATGCTATTCGAAGTTTAAATTCTTCTTTGGGATATTATGCAAAAATAAACGGGAGGTGCTAAGAAATAAAAATAAAATGTCTATATTTAAATCGAGGATGATGCTACAGCTGTATAAAGTCAACTTGACAGAAGTGCTTTTATGAGGCCCCTTGAAAGTGGATTTTAGAAGTGTATAACAGAGATATCTCTCCGACCAAATTATCTGTATCGATTTTCCGATTTCAGCAACACTGATAGCGTGACATTTAATGTTCGACGAGATTTCGTAAAATAACGTTATTTAGTTTTGTTAGGTCTGATCTTGGCAATCGCAATTAATTTTAAATAACATTAATCTTAACATTTTAAAGTTAAAGCTTTGGAATGCTTAATTAATCGACGATTAACCCTCTGCCCCGCAAAGTATCCAATGTGCCGGGACAGAGCATTTAAGTGATTAATGCACACTTGCGGAATAACTAAATATATTGCACATAAGAAATTATACATTATCTTTAAAACAAAAAAAAGTCTCAGTTTTATACAGTTTATATTTTAGGGATTTGTTTGACGTGCTTGCAAACAATAATAGGCTCTTAGTTTCAAAGTGATACTACAAAAACTCCTTCTACGTTGCTTCTGTGATTTCGTCCAGGTTTCTATGAAAAATCTTGATAAGGCTTTCCAATTAAGTTTTTTTTCATCAAGAGACCTCGAGTAGTCTTTTCCATTGTGTTCATAAGCGCTTATCTCTCAACTGACAAGATATCCGTCACAACAGATATAGCAACATAGTAGTAAATCTCCTAAATTTAAGGATATTTCCTTTCACAGAGCCTCCCATCGTGCTATTTTTACATACACACATGCTTTTGCGTGCGAGACGTGACGTAAATCAGTGACGTTCGTATATTCGCTCGTAGACATCCGAAGGAAACTGCTTCCTACAAGGTTAGGAAGACTTCGCACTATTGCTAGATTCTAGTAATCCGGAGGAGGTTTACTCGATGCTAATAGTATTTTCTCAAAACCGTGCGCTCTCGCCGACTGCAAAATAGAAACGAACACACCAACCGACAGAATCGTCAACTATTAAAGATGCGCTATAAAAAGGAAGAGAGTAATAAAACTGACTGATACGCCAAATGAGTTTTATAATCGGTATTTCCCAGAGGCGCCCGCAGAATTTTTTTCAGGGAGAGGCAAAATGCTCACCCATTAGCATTGGTTGCTCACCTCGCAGGGGCCACTTACACAAATATAGCAAAAAAATACATATTTAAATTGATTTTTTTAATCAGGGCTTGTTTTTCGTTTTAGGGGAATAGTATTGCACACCGAAGATAAAATGTTGGTTTATAAAATTCTCCATAAAGTATTACATCTAATGTTATTAGCAACGCGAGTTAGTTGCCGCGATAGATATCGAAAGATTCCAAATTACTCAGCGATGTACGTTTTTTCGTTATAGATAAAAGTAGATTGCGTACATAGGATCAGAACTAATCGTGCTCGCTTATATTCGTAATCAGGGCCAGCGCGTAAGAAATTGCCGCCTGAGGCGAGCGCATTTTATGCCACCCTTTGGTACAGTAACGGTGTACGGGCGGAGCAAGGAAACATTGTGGATATACAGCAATGAAATGACACAAATTAAAATGTTAGATTTAAGTTTTATTACACAAACAAAATTAAATTAAACTTTTCTTTAAACAACAATATAATTAAAAACAATAAAATTAACTTAATTGTACTTTGCGCGCTTTTTCTTTAGCAAAATCGTCCATAACATATTTGAAATTTAAATTGGTTGAAATGTCATGTTTGATGGACAATATTGCTAGTTCTGTCAACCATTCCTGTTGTAGAACGTAAATAGGTTTTAATTAATTTCAATTTCGAAAAAGATCGTTCTCCGCTGGCAACGATCACAGGAAGAGTTAGCAGAATTCTGAGTGATATAAAGATATTTGGAAATTTTTCTACTAAATTATTTTTATCTAATGTAAAACATTTAATGGTATTATCTCACTATTTAAAACACTTCTAATAATTACAAGTTCATTGTACAAATTTATATGTTCTATATCATCTGTCAGTGCTATATACAAATCTTGACATTTTTTAAAAATAACCTCTGAGTCTGTATGGATCAACAATGGAATGTCGTACAAAAATTCAAATAATTGGTTGTGTTTCTAGTTGGGAAAATCTTTCTTGATATAAATGATGCAAACATCTACTACATAATTAAAAAACTCGATTCCATTTTTTTATAAGGATCTACTACTGGTGTATCTCTTCCCTCGTGCTCAAATTGTCTGTTTTTACGTGGAATTCTAATCGGAGATGCAAGTTCACATTCTGCTGTTATTTCCATTGTCAGAGCAATTTCTTTGGCAGAGTAGAGCATTTGTTAAAAACCATAAGTACGGCATTCTTCCAAAAATGAGCTAGGTAATGCTTTTCAAAATTTTAATGCTTTCTGATATTACCATGTTTGGTCTTTGTAATAATTTTGAAACAACATTAACTTTTGATAAAACGTCGTACCAGACAACAACACTGCAAACAAATTTAAACCTAGAAATTTTATCCGCCAACGATTTACTTTTGTTTTTGGTATCGCTGTCTCTCTGCTCATCAAAAAAAATTTCCACCAGTGCATCATATATTTCTCCCAATTGGTACCTTAATGGCTTAACAGCATCCACACGATTTTCCCACCGCGTAGTACTAACACTTTTTAAGTAAAGGATGTTATATAATTTTTTAGTACAGTCCATCTTTTTGTCGAACTTGAGAAAAATACAAATATCTCTTGAACTAAAAAAATTAACAATTTCTCCAGATTTTGCTGCTGCATCATTAACCACAAGGTTAAGCGAATGACACGAGCAAGGTAGAAAAAAGGCTTTAGGATTTTGATTTAAAATCCGTCTTTGGACGCCGCGGCGCGCCCGAATGGGTACCTTTCATATTTGCCCCGTTGTCGTAACCCTGTCCGCGCATGTTTTCAATTTTGATGCCCAGTGTATCAATTCGGTCAATCCAGCTCCAGTGATTAATTCAACAGGCAGAAATTTAATAAAAGATTCTTTAGGAGAATATTCTGGCTGCTGTTCTTTTGTCACAATGCGAACTACAAACGACATTTGCTCAATCCTGTTGATGTCCAAAGTGCAATCTAATATTATGCTGTAATATTTTGCTTCCTTTATTCTAGCAACAATAGTATTACGCGCTTTTTGTCCTAGCAGATAAATAAGATTATTTAGAATGTCTTTGCTCATATAATGGACACTGAGGATTTTTTGAAGCTCTTCTTAAATGCTCACTTGTAACAGGACCAAACTTTGCTAATAACTCCATGATTTTTAAAAAATTACTGTTTTTGTGGTCAAACAATTTATCTGAATTTTCCCTAAATGCCAACAGTTGTGAGGCACATAATCGAATAACAGCTATAATTCTCTTTAAAATATCTCTCCAATTTTGTCGTTCGAGTTGTGAGATTCGTTGATGTTCTCTATCAATGTTCTTGCAAATCTCCAAACTGGTATCTAACTCCATCCATTTGTAATATTTTGAAGTTATACTGATGCTAATAATATATGATATAATGAAGAAAATGAAATAAATAAAATAGAATAGAAACTTACTTTTTTGCACGAAATTTACACAAGTTACAAAGTAAATTATTTATTATTATAGCAACAGCGAGTACTAGGACTTCCACGAAATATTAACGTAAGGCGTTTGATCTAATAGACCTAAATTATCCAGTCTGCATCAATGCCTGCACATGGTGAGCTTGTCGCAAGGAGTGACGTTCAGTCAGGTTACGCCCAACCGCTGTCATCGGAGCTAAGATCGGCTGAATACAGGCATTGCTAGTGCTAGTACTGTAGTGGAATAAACAACTCGATTAGCGGCATATTACAAACGTAGCCGAATCTTTGTATGTGCGCCGATAAGAAAATATTGCAAAGGAAAGCCACCGCGGTTGCCTTTGTCAATGGGCACCCTTTTCTTTTTCGCAAATCCGCAATGGCGGTTGATTTTTTCTCAATATGCGCCTGAAAATGCCGCCACAAGCTATGTGCCGCCTGAGGCGGTCGCCTCACCCCTGGCGCCGGCCCTGTTCGTAATATTCGTTTATTTGTTATTCGCAGTCGCACAGTAGAGGTAAAACTCTTCCCCTCCCCCTGGCTGTGCGCCTGCTTGAAGTACTGCCATGCTAAAGTTTCAAAGATTGATATCTCTGCTACTTCATATTCAAGCGTGCACTTGGAATAATGACGGAGAGCAAATAATTACTTTAACGTGTTCCGCCTTTTCTTCTTCCGTTTTGCGAATGGGTTTCCGGAAAGCTTCTCAGCAAGTTCTCGGATTACTTGTTCCTTTACTATTGATTATACAGAATCCAAATGGCAACAAAAATGTCGGGAAAATTACATCCAGTAATTTGCATTCCTTATATATCTTACAATCAACATTCGGAGATACAGTTTCAACAGAAGGAGTATGGGAGTGTTACTGCACTCAAAACATTTACTTGCAGCCACACTTCAGCAGATTTTCGCCCAGCCGCAAATAAAACAAATATTTTAAGATAGCGCAGAGCCCGGTGCAATCACACCGTTTGCACCGCGATCTGTCAGCTCTGCTTGTGCCAGCGTAAACTTTAAAATGCCATATGTAAAATTTTTGGGAAACGTAGGGGGGGGGGGGGGGGGGGGGGCATGTGCCCCTCCTTGCCCCTTACTGCGGGCGCCCATGGTATTTCCAGAACCTAAAATGTGCCATGATATATTTCTTCCGTCTCGAATTTGTTTTATATCCTTAATGTTATGCATCCACACGAGCAAATTTGTTCGAGCGGAACAAGGAGCTAAATGCAGAGAAAAATAAACTAAAAAATCTTTGATGGTATAGCCCAGGGGTTTTCAGTGTGTGAGCGCTGGTCCATCGAAGGACTTCGAAACATTCCGATTAGGCGTTAACGCATGACTTGTCAATTACATTTTGTCGCACAATACTGCCGTCGGCTTTATGAAAATGAAGCAATGAGAATTTTAAAGTTGTTAAAATGAAATGATCAAATTTAAATGCACTGTATAAAAAAATACTTATTCATGTAAGTAATATTTCAGAACTTTAAATTTTTTGTCAAAATCACAATCTTTATTGTTAAAGGACCGTGGCAAAAAGCTTAAAACACGAGGTTTTAGAAGTTAATAATAGTCACTGAAAAGACATATCTTGAACAGGAAAGGAAAAAGTACCAAAGATGTTACAGATATGATGTAAGTGGAAATATAAACAATAAATAAATCATTTAATATGAAGTATGTGAAGTATTTCATTCTGGCTCTAGAAAATCCGGGAGAAACTTCGAATTATCTATTACGCATTGTTCGTCGCCTTACTATATCTGTTTAACAATCTTTACTATATCTGTTTAACAATCTTATTCGATTCGTATTTTGTCCTCGTCATATGACGCAAACACGAGCGCCTCCAATGCTTCTCGGCGCATGCACATTGATACAGACCGCGCTAACATCGTCAAAGCTATAATTCTTCGGTTCAATCATAAATGCTGCTTCTGTTTATCCTATACGGCCATCTTATTCTAACTCTCCTTCATGCATCATAACTTCAAAGACGCTCTCCTCCATTACAATATTGGTTACTGCGATTGATCCGACCAAATTCCAGGGTGTTGCTAAACAATTTAAATTTAAGTATTTAGAACCGCTTTTAGATGCTTCAATTGATATTCAAAACCTTACAGGAATCCGCATTATTATTTTTTAACTGACGACACGTTGTGCTACTTGTTCGATGTTATATTATCTGTCTGGAAGTCAATCTATGATTAAAATTTGTTCGTTACAATTTCGAGATTAATTCTAATACTGGAATGTTATTAACGATATTTCGAAAAAAAAATCCTTAAGTTTTCGAATGGCCATGTAAACGATCTCAATACGACTATTGTTTTTAAACCAATCGTATTTTTAGAATTACTCTATACCCAAAGGTAAGGCTCGGCAATATTTTGATCGTGGTCCGTCTACTTTCGTGAAAGCAAAACTAATGAAACTCCATCAGTCAAATTTTCAGCCATAGAAACATTTTGTTTAGTTATGTTAATTTTTACAGCTGAAGTTATCCCATTTGAATTTGTTAGCGTAGTGTTTTTGGGAAATATTTATTTTGTATTAAAAGAGTGAAATAGAACTTTTGAAGGAGCGATTAAAAAAAAAGAACGATGACATTCTTTGTGATGGCGGGTTGCAAGACAGCATTTTATTTGAGCAGGTAATGAGTGAAGCTAGATAAAGAGGACTCTTAAGGCTACAGCACAGACGGAATTGACAGATGCTAGGGACGATTCGTTAATGACACCGGAAATCGCCGTTTGATACACTCATTGCAAAACCGTTATGCGACAAAGTTTTGCTTGGCAAATGTTTAAAATCGGAACACAAAATTGCAATACAAGTGACAAGCAGATATCACGTAAACAAATATTGCTCAAAACTGAGGCGTGTATACGAGGGTAGCGGTGGTGGGGATTAATCCGTGAGCCAAAGCTTTTATCTTTTATTCTGTTTACGTTTTTATTCTATTATTAAATTTATCCTTTTATTTTAAACTACCGTAAATTCCCGTTGAATTTCAACGGATCTAGTGAATCTACTTTCACTGCCAATTCTAGGGCGTATGCGACATACACAAAAACGTTTTGTCTATGAAAAACTGAAAATCACTTGTTTTGTCTGTGAAAAACTGAAAATCACTTATAAAGAATACATTTTTACTTAGCTTTTCTTAACAATTAACCAAATTTGTTTGTAAACAATCCGTTTCCGAGTGCATTGCATTCAAATATAAAGATAATTTTATTTCCTATCGTATCTCTTTCGTCAAATCCAGCTTCATTTCTTGCGTAGTTATGCCTTTCTGAAATGTTTACTTTTACGTCTTGTAAGCGAGAAACCAGTGAAAAGGCAACTTATAGTTGCCCATGATTGAACAGTGGCTTTGCTACAACGATCATTTCGTTGCTTAAAGAAAAGTGCGAAACGAATAACGCTATTCTTTCGTCTATTTGAAGGCTTCATTGACGCTAATTGAGACGGAGGTAACAACGATGGCCGCCTTTGCAACGCCCGGAATTAGTACGAAAAATCAACACTATTTCGAAACAAATTGCGCATTTCTGAAAATTTCTACCGTATAACCTGTAAACAACGCAAGAATAAGATAGCACACAGTTGTAACCGTCGAATAAAGCGAAAATGAAGAACCCTATTAAATGAATCAAGGAAGAAAATCTCGCACATTGAAAAATCGAAAATTACGTGTAAACTTATGGGAAAAAATTATTGAATTAAGCCCACCGCCAACCCCGAAAAATTTTTTATCGCCATATAGCCTATGTTACCCCAGGGTAAAATTATATACCCATGCGAGATTTCATGACGATATCTTCAAAGGTGTGAATTTGTATATAGAAAAAACAAAATCTGAATTTTACTTTTATATTTATCATATGCACCGGTGGTGTAGTTGTTATCGTGTCGGTTTCCCGTTACAAAGTTCCGGGGTTTGATCCCCGCGAAACGAGGTTTTTCACAAAATAAATTAATTAAAAATATTTGATGTGGCCAACACTTTCCCCATATTTGGGGTATAGATATTTAAATTATTATGAATAGCATTATAAGGCAAAATTATTATTTCCTATCGTAAAAGAATGCAGTCGTCCTTATTACCGTAAATACTATTTTGAATATGTTTACAGCATTCACCGCTAGATGGTGGCGCTGTATACTGGAAATTTACGAATAAATTATTTATCTACTAAATGGAAGGTTCTACCAAAATTTGCTTCAAACAACACTTGGAAGAAATATTATTCTCTACAGCTTTGGTCATCACGAAGATTACCAATAACGACGTTTTTAAGGAGATATTTGACGGAAACCGAAAAAAGCGATTATTTATTAATAATTCCTAAACAATAACTGCTATGGAAAATTGTTTCAAATAAAAGTTGTAGGCAATTACGATCTCTATAACTTTTGTATCGAACTGTATATACACTCAGACCGATTGTCAGATTTTAGTTACCTCTTCAGTCACTAGCGGCACCAAAGTGACCCTACACTTCTAAAACAGCTTTGGAATCTAAATTAGACTAAGAAATATTAGCCTTTTTATAATACGCCTGATATCGATCAGCCTGATTGCAGAAAGCAACTGCTCCTACAAAAAGGCGGACAAATCGACCAGCCTATTCATCATTAGCCTGAAACATCCAGCACGATTGTCAGATTTTAGTTACCTCTTCAGTCACTAGCGCCGCTAGTGACTAGGCTGATCGATTTGTCAGTCTTTTTGTAGGAGCAGTTGCTTTCTGCAATCAGACTAAACGATGTCAGGCGTATTATAAAAAGGCTAATATTTCTTAGTCTAATTGAGATTACAACGTTTTTTCTAAAAAAAAAAAGGAGGCGTTTTGTAAAAAGGCTAGCTTTTTCGTAAAAAGGCGGAATTTACAATTATCCTGCGACATATATATATACCTATATATATATATATATATATATGTATATATATATATATATATGTATATATATATATATATATATATATATATATATATATATATATATATATGTATATATATATATATATATATATATATATATATATATATATATATATATATATATATATATATATATATATATATGTCAGAAAACACTACACCACTCTCCAACTTCCTCCTCGGGGAGGCACACCCGAAATAACACAACACGTCCAAGGGACTCCAACTTTATTTAAACCCGAATTACACCAGCATTCTGCTCTCCAGCAGAAGCTCTTCCACGAGCCAACACACGGCCCACACTACCACGAGTCCCGTCACACACTCTTCTCTCTCGCGTCACGTGATCTCTTAGTACTCTCCTTCTCCGTCTCGCTTCTGGTAGCACTTCTCGTGGCGGTCGTCCTCGCTTGCGTAACAGTCGGCCTTTCCTGACATCGGGGCCGTCCTCGGTCCCGGTCCGGTCTGCCTCCGGTTGAACTGCTCCTCTGGCGCTCGCGCCGTTCTCCATCCGCTTCTCGTCTTCTTTCCCTCTGCTGTCCGCGGCCTGGTCGTCATCTCCCTCGTCCTGGCTCTCGTCGGCCTGGTCGTCATCTCCTACTTCGCCTTGGGGGGGCTTACACCAGGGTTTCATTCGGTCTGCACTAAACACGGAATTGAACGCTCGCTGAGTCCTCTTTGCCCCTGGTATATCTATGAGAGAATACCTATCTCGCGCTAGCACTTCTGAGACAAGATACGGACCCTTAAATTTCGGAGCTAATTTTCGTGAACACCCTGTCGCTTGCGCTTCTCGTTCTACGATGACTAAATCTCCCTTTTGGTACACTCTCGGCACCTTATGTCTTTGATCGTAACGCTCCTTCTGTTTTTTCTGCGTCTCTGATATCTTTACTAACGCTTTTTCCCTTGCTTCGCCTAAGGTCTCTCTAGTCTCATCGAGTTCGCTTTCTTGCAACGCCAATATAACACGGTTTTGCAATGAATTCCTTGGGTTATAAGCAAACAATAGCTCATAAGCGCTCTTCTCAGTAGTTTTATTTGACATAGAATTCATGGCGAATTGGATGTTTCTCAAATTCGTGTCCCAGTCGCCTCCATCCTCTTGTGCATACATAGTGGATATGGCGTTTGTAATGGATGCGTTTGATCGCTCTACTTGTCCATTTGCTCGAGGGGTAGCAGTCGCATTCTTTATATGCTTTATCTGGTTTCTTTCGCATAATTCTTCAAATTCCTTCGCTGTAAATGCCGTACCTCGATCTGTAATTAAACGCTCAGGACACCCAAATAAGCTCGTAATCTCACTGATAGCTTCGCACACTGGTTTGGTTTTTGTGGTTTTCACTGCCTTTAGTAGGATGAACTTTGTAAAGTTGTCTTGATACACGAGAACATACTCGTTGCCCCTTTTACTCCTTGGGAATGGCCCTAAGTGGTCCACGTGAACTGTGTGAAATGGGATGGCTACACGCTCTAAACTGTGCAACTGCCCCTCTTTTTTACCTCCCGGTCTCTTATGATAAGCACACTCAATGCAAGCTGCAATATATTTCTTTACCCTTCTTCTCATCTTCGGAAACCAAAAATATCTCTTCACGTGTTCTAGGGTTTTCTCTTCTGCGTAATGTCCCATGTCATCATGACTTCCCTTTAGAATGCGCCAAATAGAGTTCTTAGGCACAACCCAACGGACCCCACCGTCTACCTTTCTACAGACACGGTTGTCTTTCAGCACATAGTCTGTGTGGATCTGCCTATCCTCATTGGCGACCGCAGGTTGCTGTAAGGTACGATGTATTTTCTGGATAGCTACATCCTGCAGCTGCATCGTTAGTAACCAATCATCCTGATTTATTCGCAACGTGAAGATTTTCAAGTCTGCTGTATCCGGTTCCTCGGAATCTCCCACGGGATTTCGACTGAGGGCATCAACGTGACTCATGTTGCGTCCTGGTCGGTACTCGATCGTGAAATCATACTCTTGTAATCGAAGCCACCACCTCGCTATCCGCGGTAACAATTCTTTCTTGGACATGGTGGTCTTTAAAGCATTACAGTCAGTAACAACTTTGAAGGGTCTGTTCAATAAATACATTCGAAATTTGTCTACGGCTTCAACTACTGCCAACGCTTCTAGCTCATAACTGTGATAGTTCTTCTCTAGATCTGTCGTCTGTCGGCTATAATATGCCACAGGTTTTTGAGATTCTCCTTCTCGACGCTGTAAGATAATCCCCGCTAGTCCATTCTTACTGGCGTCAGTGTGAACTTCATGTTCGGCATTTACATCAAACAACGCAAGTGCCGGACGCTCGATTAATCTTTTCTTCAGCTCTTGAAATGCGTTTTCTTGTTTCTCTGTCCACTCGAATACCGTATCTCTCTTCGTCAAGAGCGTTAACGGCTTGCTTAACGTAGCGAATCCTAATACAAATCTTCTAAAGAAGCTCGTCAAACCAATAAATTGTCGCACTTCGTGAACATTCTCCGGCCTTCGAAATTCTTTAACTGCCTGAATTTTTCTCTCGCCTGGTCGGATCCCATCTTTGGTTATTTCAAAGCCCAAATAGTCTACTTTAGTTTTGAAAAATTCACATTTTGATACTTTTAGCGCTAGCCCCAATTTCTTCAGTACTTGCAACAGTCTTTCTAATCTCTCTAACCCTTCCTTCACCGTTTTGCTGGGTATCAACAGATCATCCATATAGACTAGGACCTCTCCTGGTTTTGTCATTCGCACTACCCTTTTCATCACTTGATTAAACACTGCAGGTGCGTTTACTACTCCGAAAGGCATTTTTGTGAACTCGTACAGTCCACTTGAGGTGACAAAAGCTGTCAAGGGTCTCGTCTCTGGGGCTACAGGGATTTGATAGTATCCCGACGCCAAGTCTAAAATGGTAAAATAACTGTTTCCTGCAAGCGCGTCTAATTGTTCCTCAATGGCTGGCATGGGGAATTTTATTTTTTTCGTCTTCAAATTCAATGCTCTGTAATCGACGCACAGCCGGTCTTCTCCGTTAGCTTTCTTCACTAACAATGCTGGGCTTGCGTATTCTGATGTCGACTCCTGCACGATACCCATTTTCATTAACTCATCGACTGCCTTTTGCATAGTCGCTCTTTGGGCGTACGGTAGGCGATACGGTCTTAAATTCACAGGGTGGTTATCCAACAATTCTATCTCGAAACTGGCAGACTCTACTGTACCCAGTTCACTCAAATTTTTCGCAAAACATTCTCGATACTCATTCACCATTTCGTATACCGCATCCTTCTCCTCTTCAGACAGGTCGTTATTCAAATTTATTTCTTCCATTTCTATCCCGGCCCTCTCTTTGACATTTCGAACTTTGGCTTCGAAGTTACTTTCTTCCTCCTGCCCATCAGTCTCTCTCCTAATTACAAGTTTCTGATAGCTCTTCTCAACTCGAATCCCCGATTGGTCTAGGGCGCTTCGTCCTAGAATTATGGCATCGTCTTGCGAACAGTTTGGGACCACAAGCACTTCTACCTCAATGCTTACGTCGTCCACAACAAGGATTAACTGTTTGGAGCCTATTACGTTACTTTTTCCACAGCCGAATCCAATCAGACTTTTTTGACTCGCAAAGTATTCTACACCTAGCTGTTCAGCGACATCTTGCCTCATGGTCACAACATCGCTCCCTAAATCAATGAACCCAACAACTTGTTCATCATTAACCTTTATCCATTTATAATATTCGTCTTTAATTTGGTCGTTCGGCACCGAAATTCTTTGGACTCGCCTTTTCATTTCCAAATTCTGTCTATTAACTTGGGTTCCCTGAGGGCATTTCTTCATCATGTGTCCCTCTTTATTGCATCGGAAACATCGCCTGCTCTGCTGTCGTTCTGGGCAATCCTTAGCCATGTGTCCCTGGCCGTTACAATTATAACACCTCGCCTGCGTTGTCTGCTTATTTCTCTTCACCACATTACCTTCGTTTGGCGGTTCAATTGGGACACTATAACGGTTAGCTAAAAACTGTCTTTCACCTAATCTCGCTCTTTCTGTAATACTTTCATAGCGCTTTATCTTGAGCAGTAACCCTTCAACATCTTTGAACTCACACAAAGCCAGCGACCTTACTAATTCCTTGTCACCTAAGCCGTTCAAAATGTATTTAATCAAGGATTCTTTATCTATGTCACCTCGTCGCGCTATCGCTTTCATGGCATACACGTATGACTCATAGGTTTCGTCGCGCTGCTTCTTCCTCTTCGTGAGACTCATGTGGACATCGGCCTGATCAGCTGTTGATGGGAAGCTATAAAGTAACCTTTCTTTAAAAGTCTCCCAAGAATACACTTCTTCCGCGACACTATTTAACCACAATTTAGCTACTCCTCTCAGCTTATTCACCGCATGAGTAAGCAATACGGAATTGTCCCACGAATACGCGGAAGCGACCCCTTCCACTCGCCGCACCCACTGTTCGGTGGTAAATCCTAAGGTCGTCGACGCGTCAAACTCGGGCAACAATCTTTCCGCCATGTCTCGGTGAGCAACTACAGTTGTCGCCATCGTACTACAATGTCCCGCTTCCATTATTTCTCTTTCGCGGTCTAACAACGCGCGCTCTCTCTCCAGCAACTGTCTTTCTCGTCGTAGAATCTCACGTTCAATGTCGTTATCGCTCGCCCTAGGCGCTAAGTGGTTCTTTGGTCGGGTCACAGAGGGCGTCGACATCGCTCTCGGTAGCTCAGGAAAGCTCGCTGCTCGCGTCAAGAACGCCTCGCTTACTCCTGTTCCCGCCACTGGATACGTCATTTCCGGTTCCCCACTAAACGCCATGCGGTCGCTTTTTTTTCGCTAATTTCGCTTTTTTTAGGTCTGTTTCGACGCTCACAACCCTAGTTATACTTGGGGTATTGTTCACTCGGGAATCACTTTTCTTTCACGTACTTACGGAGGGGTACAGTCTTCATCGGCAAACAGTCGGCTCTCTCACGACGTGCTCCTTTCCGAAAACTGGTTTTTGATCTTCTTATCCTTATCTGATCCCGATCCCGCCGCTGCTCTGTCAGAAAACACTACACCACTCTCCAACTTCCTCCTCGGGGAGGCACACCCGAAATAACACAACACGTCCAAGGGACTCCAACTTTATTTAAACCCGAATTACACCAGCATTCTGCTCTCCAGCAGAAGCTCTTCCACGAGCCAACACACGGCCCACACTACCACGAGTCCCGTCACACACTCTTCTCTCTCGCGTCACGTGATCTCTTAGTACTCTCCTTCTCCGTCTCGCTTCTGGTAGCACTTCTCGTGGCGGTCGTCCTCGCTTGCGTAACATATATATATATATATATATATATATATATATATATATGGAGACCAAAGTTTAACCATGAATAATCAAGGACCTGTCTGCGGACAGACTACCTATGATGATGATATATATATAGATAGATAGCGATTAAAAAATTAATTAATTTCAATGCGCAGCTACGTACATGTTTATCTGTTTAATAATGCGTGCGTCAATGTATTCTGAACAGGCTAAAGCAGTGGTGAACTACTTTATCTACGTGGCGGTGGTTTCGAATTCCTTGGCCCATCGAAGCATTGCAACTTGTCAATGCTTCGGTGGGCCAGATTACACTTTAAATCGGATGTTACCTACAGATTCCGAGGTATCATATCAGAGAAAATCAATTTTAAATTAGATTTTTTGAGTTAAAGTTTCAATATCAAGTGTTTTATTGTTGTTATTTGAATGTATATGACATGAATTCATGTTAGATCTCTATTTAATCGTAGTCTCGCGGACCGCATAAAACGCTCTCGAGGGCCGCATGCGATCCGTTGGACGTAGGTTGCTCACTACTGGGTTAAGGGGTACGTTCCCATGTACAAGTTGAGGGCGGAGAGGACGACTTCGTAAACTCTGACAATTTCCATGATATCGGCGAACGAAGAACTAACAATTGATTGTAGTAATGCGCACCTCGTTTCTTTAATTTTAAGTTTTTCAGTCTCTATGGACGTCTTTTGATGCTTCATTGTTTTGAATTTGAGTCATGAATTTTAAAAATCCTCTTTACTATTAATTTCTAGACAAGCCACTTGGCCAAAAAGATTATTTCGTTTCTACAAAACCTGTCGCATTCATTCCAGTAGAGTGGAAATAAGACTGTCAGCTCTCACGTTCTCAAAGAGGAGCGAACGTTAACTGCCAAAGGTCGTAACTCACGATAAAATAAGCATTTGGGCACAATGACGGAGTTGTCTACTTAAATAAATGTTCTCCTTTTTACCCGATAATTGATGAGTGCGTTTTTGATTGGTTGACATATGGTTGGGAGGTAGTAATATTTATTCCCAGGCTGATTCACTTTATCGCAAAAAAAATATTTAAGCGGCGCCTTTTTGCATGAAATATAATGAATTTATAGTATTTATGCGCCGATGTGATTTATTTACGAGTGTGACTTACGTCGTTTCATTATCAATAGTTAGACGTGAAAGGATTAAAAGCATGCTTATGCTATGCAACATGAGTTTATATTCAGCACGCTAAATGCTAATCAAAACATTTGGCTCACATAAAATAATATTTGCTTCATTTTTTAAATACTTAATCTTTTTAATATATATATTATATATATATATATATATAATATATGTTTTAAGACACAAATAATGTCTAATAACTCGAGAACGGATGCGTGTATTTTAGCCATACTTTTAATTTTAAAGAGTGCCCCACATAAAAACTCTTTATGTGTAATCGCCGTGCAAAATAACGACCAGAGTTCGATTCCAGGGACGATCAATTCTCCCAATTGGATAACATGAGCATGACCTTCTCGAATTTTTATCTTCTAAACCAGTGATGGCGAACCTATGGCACGCGTGCCAAAAGTGGCACGCAAGATGATCTTGGTTGGCACGCCAACGAAAGGCGAAAACCAATCAAAGCATATATCTTACTGATTTAGTGCCACAAAAACATTTGTGCTATTTAGTTAGCTATTATAAACATTAGTTTTGTGGTTACAAACTTCAATCTTGATCACGATTTTAATCACGTTGGCACGCAAAAAAAATGAGAAGTTGGTTGGGTTGATGTTTCATCTTTACTCTAAACAATTCCTAAAAGTTGTTTTTTATATATACCTACTTGTAATACCTGCTTTCGCAGTACTTTCCTAACTTGCCATGTTGGTTCTGTGATCAATGTCGGCTAACAATGCACGTACACTTATAGACAACTGCTTCTCATACGTAGCACAACAAAGGGAATAAAATTTTGACGCAGCCACTACACATCTATTTTGCGAAATTTTCCCTCATATTCATCGCTCTATCATATACCCGTGACACATAAATCCTATATTTTTTTCAGACTGACTATTATGAAAAGAAATGGTGAGCCAAAGTGATCATCCACACACTTCTGATTATAAGAGTAATTAATTTTACTCATATAATGCTTATTTTAATGTTACTCATACAAGAGCTACAAGCAGGTTCAACTCTACAGAGGTGCTGGGTCATCTCTCCCCGCAAAAAAATCTAACTCACTTTCCCAAGATTTTTAAAGATTCCGATATATAATATTGCATTCCTCTTTTGTTTGTAGTGCTTAAATTTTCAAAGATCACTTCCGTCGAGTCTCGGGTGACCCTTGTAGCAGTCACAGAAAAAGAAACACTCTCAAAATCCCATATGAGGTCAATGTCTACCTGTAAATGTGTCAGTGAATTTTGTAAAACAAAGTCGACCATTTTTTTATAGAAGAAGGGTGATGATGTCAAATCCATTTCGGTTCATTTTACAGGCGCAATGCATTTCCTAGGCTTGCGATGGGGGATCCTAGACGTGCTGGCCACCTCCGGCCTCATGCTCATCCTCGCCTTCATCTGGTACTCCATCGTGCCGCTGACGTTTTGGAGACGCCGAGGTATCCCGAGCGTGTTTTCCGTTCCAATATTCGGTAGCTTAGCCAAAGCGGCCTTCCTCGTCAAATCTTTGGGACAGATCATGTCGGACATATACTTCAGGTACGACGGAAAGAGATACGTCGGTTACTACAAGTTCGCGCAGCCCGCCGTGCTCTTGCGAGATCCAGACATTATCAAGAACGTGTTGACCCGGGACTTCGTGCACTTCAGCGCCAACGACGTCCAAATGGAAGACACGGGTGACATTTTGTCCAACAGGCACCTCTTCCTGATCAAGGGTGAGCGGTGGAGGCGCCTGAGAACCGTCCTCTCCCCTGGTTTCTCCTCCGGCAGAATGAAAGCGGTCTTCCCTCTCGTCGGAGAGGTCTGCGGCAACTTTCGAACCTATTTGACGGAGAGCATCGACTCCTCCGGGGACGCTGGATACGCGGTAGAGCTGAAGGACATCAGCGCAAGGTTCACCACCGACGTGGTCGCTTCGGTCGCCTTCGGTCTGCGCTGCGACTCCATAATGGATCCCAACGCGGAGTTCCGGAAGATGGGAAAGAAGTTCATGCAGCCTTCTGCCTTCAACGCCTTCCTCTTCCTCATCCTCTTCCAGATGCCATGGCTCAACAAGATCTTGCGCATCCCTTTCGTGCCCAAAGACGTCTCGAATTTCTTCAGGAACGTCGTCCTGAGCGTGGTGACCAAGAGGGAAGATGACGGAGGACAGCGCAACGATTACATGCAGGTGCTGGTGCAGCTCTGGAAGGAGGGTAAGCTCCGAGTGGACAAGTTGTCGGAGGAAGAAAGCGAGTCTAAGAGCGACGCCAGACAAGGTGAGAGGCTTATTTTATGGAACGAATTAATTTTTGGAAGTGGAAACTGAGATGATTCATATGTACCTGATTATTATACGCTAAGCGATTGCGTGTTTATGGGAAGCGAATAGGCCTAATAGCTTCACAAATAATTCCTAAACAATAACTGCTATGGAAAATTGCTTGAAATAAAAGATGTAGGAAAGTATATTTTCTACATTTTTATAATGATCAATGTATACAATAATGAGGTAATATCGGAAGAATATCGCAATAATCGAATCGGGTTTCGAATAAACTTCGACTTCCGGTTAACCGGTATTGTTCAAAAACCAATCAGTTCTTTGTGCTCATGCTAAAGTGTTATATATGAAATTTGATAACGATATGGCAAGTACTTTTTGGGTTAGAGCGCCCACAATCACATACACGCGCGCGCACGCACAGACACACAGACATCATTCCGAAAATAGTCTAAACGTGTTCTAGGGACCTCAAAACGTGTATTTCCATTGAAATCTCGAAGTCGATTTTTTTCGTGATCACAATACTTTCCCCATACTATGTATGGAGAAAGTATAAATAATCAACACAAAATTGTATCTTCACTACTACAGCAACTGTTTTTGTGAATTAAAATTTCCATATTTGCAGTTTCAGCAGCAACCTTGAGGAATGATCAGAAAGAGTTGGATGACTTGACAGCCCAAGCCCTTGGCTTCTTTGCCGATGGATTTGAGACCTCATCAGCACTGATAAGCTTCGTCCTTTTTGAATTGGCACACAATCCAAGCATTCAGGAGAAACTCAGAGAGGAAATAGAAAATAAGAAAGCGAAACATGATGGTACACTAACTTATGAGGCCCTGCAAGACATGATATACATGGATCTGGTCATACAAGGTAATATTCGTTGAACTTTAAACATGCATATCTGTTGGTTACAAATTGATGCAATGCGACAGGCATAAGCTGTAATGATTGGAAATGTGGAAAGAAGAGAATTGGTCTGCTACAGTAGTTCAGTGGTAGAATAACCGTCCGACAAGTGGAAGACCCGAGCTCGATTCCCAGTCATAGCAGATTTATTTTCACCTGTTTCCACATTTCCCATGCATCTGTTGGTTTTAAAGTTTTGATGGGAAATCAGATGTCCTAGTTCGATAAGATGAATTTCACGCCAAGTTATCCAACCGTGTTTCCGAATAAACAAGGCTCGTTATATTAAGTGATTGAAAGTATTCATCCATATAATTTTCTACCTTTATTACATTTCAACGTAGCCAAAAGTTGATAAAAAAATATAGAGATGTTATTATGGGTGAAAAATTATACATATACATATACATTTACATATATTTTAGAGTTTGTATATACATACATGTATGCGTGTTTGTTCATGGAACTCCTACACGATAAAAAGCTAGTACAACCAAATTTGGTACGTTTCTTGCTTATATCCTAACTTAGTGAATGGTCAAGGTTGGTCAACCGAGATTAGTCAGTGCTGCCAATATAGGGGATTAACATTTTTCCATAATATAACACGTATGAATTGAATTCTGACAGAGTTTTTTCCCCTTCATTCATCAAAATGCGTAAATATAGACCGATTTCTTTCGTTTTGCTTTATTCAACGAATAAAACTCTATACTATCTTATTCCTGCAATGTTTACATGTTACACGGTCAAAGTTTTCAGAAATATGCAATTTGTTTCGAAATTTGGTGGATTTTTCGTACCCTCCGGGCGTTGCCAAGGCGGCCGCCATTGTAACCTCCGATTAAATTAACTTCAATGAAGCTTACAAATAGACGAAAATTTAGCGTTATTCGCTTCGCACTTTTGTTTAAGTAACGAAACGATCGATGCAACAATGTCAATCTTTATGCATAGAAACGTAAATAGATACTGATTATTATTCAGGAAAATGCGGATGGGAAAGCAATTGAACCTTATTTCCTCTATTGAATACTGGAATCTTACCTCCATAACATCAATATTATTCTTAAAAGTATCAATAATATATTCATACCCTTCGTATGATACACATTAACGTCAGAATTATAAAATTAAACAAACTACATAACATTAGATTATCTCATTCTTTCGTTGATTTCAATATTTATTTACGATTCGCTGTATAGTTGACCGTGTGGATTGTTGTATGAAAATTGAATTTTATTCTGATTATTAAACTAGCTGTACAACGTTAGATTAAGCTCTAAGAAAAAGGCCAAAACGTTCGATTAAAACCAATAAACAACGAACTAAAGGACAGTCATATCAAGTCGCGAAGCTAAGAAATTCGAATCGAGTAAACGAAGGAAAAGAACATCTAAGAAAGGGACTGGCAGATCACATCATAAGAAAAAGAACAAGGTACATATATATAAATGCCATTACTTATCATGACAAAAAATTACAATGACCTTATAGAATGGGTACTTATTTAGAGTACATATTCGGATGGATTGTATTTGAAACGTTTCGCTTTCTGAATGATTCGAATGTTCATAATCCTCCCGTTAAATTTTAACGGGCAATTCTACTAGTATACATATATCCAGGGCCGTGCCGATGGGTGAGGCGGCGAGGCAATCGCCTCAGGCGCCTCTCGAAGGGGAGCGCCAAAATTTGACAAAAATGGAAACCTATCAAAATAAATTCATAAGGCCAGCGAGGCCAGGGGGCGCCATATTATATCTCGCCTCAGACGGCAAACTGTCTGGGCACGGCCCTGCATATATCTATAACATATAGACGCTTCTGACATACGATACAGGAGGAAGGGAATACAAATTATGAGGCACTTCCAGATGAGCTAGAAACTCGAAATTTGGCAGAAATATAGGCTTTTTGTCACAACCGAAGGAAAAAATCCAAAACTTTCGAAAGTCCAATTTTGGGAGGCTATTTTGGCCCCTTTTCACCACTTTTTTGCCCCATAAGAAAACACGAAAATCGGTGTCGAGGTTTTCATATTTGCATTTTAAAATTATTATCCGTCAAGATTCAAACTCGGGACTTGAAATATCGTAAAGCTTAATAATTCTAATTTCTTATTTTTGAAGACTGGATTCAAATTCGAACAGAATTAGCGTAAATATTGATCTTTTATCGAAAAAATGGATTGTTTCTGGGTTCCAACAATTGACTGTCATGGCAACGAGCTTAATGCTTTTTGCTTTCTCCATATACGTAGTACAGAAAAAGTATTATTATGAGTAAGCTTTTAAAGGGAATCAGAGGCTTATATTATACTAGCAGAAGTGCCCGTTGAATTTCAACGTATTTAGTGAATCTAAAACTTCGACCGTGTAACATGTAAACATCACAAGAATAAGATAGTACACAGTTTTAACCGTCGAATAAAGCAAAAAGGAAGAAAACCGGGTACTTAAGTATTAACGGGGAAACCATTTCAACATATTAATGGGGAATCCAACCGTTCAAAAATGTGTTTGTTATATGGTATTTCTGTATTAACGGGGTACTGTTCCATTATGACCCCGCAAATTATCACGTCGCTAGGGTCACGATTAACATTTGAGGGATCTAAGTTTTATTTGTAGATCGAGTTGGGTTGGATTAGTTTCTACCAAGATATATGTAGTCTACAGAGGAATTATATCTCGCTTGACCGTTGCGCCGCAAATGGATAGGATATTGGCGAGCCTTCGGCTCGCTTTGTTTTTATTTTAGTTGCACCTCGCCTCGCTGGAACCAAACTATCCCTCCCCGTTGTCCGGTGATCGCGTTTGTAAATGTCGCGATAGGCCGATCATTCATGGGTTAGCAAGCTTTAGGGTACTTTTGTATTATTACGGCGCAACAGTCAAGCGAGATATTTTCGCACCTTAGTCACAAATTTCCCTTCGCAAATCAATAAAGAGTAGCGGAAAACGCAGTGTCTCATGGTCCGGGATAACCGACAAGTACCAGGCTTTTTTTTCATCGATAGAGAATGGAGATAAGCTGATGTATTTCTGTCGATGTATCCCATAACGAAATTACTGAAAAAATTAGTTGCATAATTATTAATATAAACATATCATTTAATATCTGCTTGAAGAAAATTATAAAACTCGCCGCACATATGATTATAATTCAATACTCTGTCCCATTACCTTAATGATCAATCAAAAATTCCTATATTGTTGTCCATTTACGAACCAAATTAGATTCGATATTTATTCTGACAATAAGAAAACAAAACTTCGATAATTATGCATTCCTACGTCAAAGTTCCGACTTCGTATTTTCATTTTAAGATATTTTAAAATCCAACGAAGAAGTAGATGTCAATAATTCTCTCATTATTTGGAGAAATTATTTCGGTATTTGAATTTGGTACTATTTAGAAATGAATGTGAATGTTAACGTAGGTGGGAGATCGTGAAGAAGTAAATCGGTTCTTCGAAAATTGCTTCACAATCGACAGCAGTCATTTCATTGATTTCCCTACTCGTATAGATTCAAATATGAGCGACATAGAAATACCCGAAAGCGGTATCGTTAAATTGCTAAATCAGGTCCATAAAAGAAAATCGCCAGGGCCGGAAGCCATACCTGCGTTCATTATAAACTCGCTAGCGAACGAATTAGCTCCGTACCATAACACCGTATTCATAAAATATTTAGATGAGGGAGTAGTTCCTCTGATATGGAAAACAGCCCACGTTACACCTATACACGAAACGGGAAGTAAATTTAAAGTGGAGAACTACCGCCCTATATCATTGACATCAATCATCTGTAAGGTTTTTTAGCACATTATCGGCAGCTCAATAATGCGATTCCTCGAAAGTAAAGGTGCTCTGAATAGAAATGGTTTCTGGAGAGGCAGGTCGTGCGAGACACAGTTAGCTCCACTCAAGCATGATATTGTGAAAGCATCGGACAAAGGAATAGGAGTAGATGCAGTATTTTTAGACTTTAGGAAAGCCTTCGTGGAATACTGTTACGCCGTCTGGGACCCTTTCGAGGAGGGCCTAACTAGGGAGGTCGAAATGGTTCAGCGTAGGGCGACTAGATGTGTAAAGGGAGAATACCGATATTATGCGAGTGTATCAGAGATCATGAGGGACCTGAAATGGCAGACGTTGAAGAGTAGAAGAATTGAGTACAAAAGGAAACTATTTGAAAAGTTTGAAAGCTCCGAATTCGTTGAAGACGTACGCGGCATAGTCGTCCTCATCGGTGTTAGTGAGGGTAATGTTAGATCAGAGCGTACGAGAAAATTTGTCGACACAATCGCTAGAATCGAGAAATACTACAGATCTTTTTTCCCAGACGCGATAAGACAGTCCAACAGAGGAATTAGTTAAGAGTTCATTGGTGCTGTGACACCCCCTGCCAAACGCTTCTGGCGGCTTGCAGGGTATTAATGTAAATGTAAGGAAAGCTAGTTTTCAGAAAAGCTATACCAATTAGTCATGCGACCGCGTATCGCAAGGGATCGGAAAAATTTTGCCTGGAAGATTTTGATTCATTTTATATCTCCAACTTGCCCTTTTCACTCGGACAGAGAAGGAAACATTCCCAAGTCGAATACTAATAATATATAGATACAAATACCTTGATGGGAAGGCGACCCGGCAAGTTGGCGCCCAGTGCATTGCAACCATTGCATCCCCTGATTATAATGAACATGGTGGTTCTGTTTGTCTCTCTTTCCTAAGAGTCTTGCTTAATATTTTCCGATTAGATATCTCCACTTTGTGTTTCTAATGATATATTTGTTGTTTTTCATGACTGATTTGCATAGGAAACTTGTCTAATATGTTGTGTTACTTTTTTTACGACTCAAGAGGGTCTCAGGAAGTATCCTCCAGGGTTTATGTTGGTTCGTGTTTGCACCAAGAGGTACTACCTTCCAAATCCAGAAGGAGAAGGGGTAGATGGAGGGTTTTGGGTAGAAGAAGGTATGCCAGTGACCATACCTCTTTATGCTATACAGAATGACCCACAGTATTATCCAGATCCAGAAAAGTTTGACCCGGAGAGATTCTCATCAGAAAACAAAAGAGAGAGGCAGCAGTTTGTTTACATGCCATTTGGAGAAGGACCTCGAATGTGCATAGGTGAGTGGAGAAAGATATTTTTGCTATGTCTTGGTACGCTTTTTATTTTAATTGGACAGCTATTGGTGGAATGAAAGTATTAAGGATTAAACAAAGATAAAATTTTATTGGGAGACTGGAAGAAAATAGTACCGTATTTGTATAAATGCAAAACCCTTCAATAAAAATGATCAATGAAACTTTCCTATCATGTATTTGTATAGATGTCATTGATATTAAAAAGCGTCACTTTATTCGTAGGATCAAGATTTGCACTTCTACAAACTAAGCTTGCATTGGCAACCATCATATCGAGATTCCAGTTGCTTCCTAATGAGAGATCTAAAATTCCCATCACAATCAACCCGCATCATTTTATGATGGATTCTAAACATGGGCTCTGGGTGTACTTAAAACATCTTCAAGAGTGAAATGTTTATAAGTGATTCGGGGTGAGAAAAAAGTGTGAATGAGTAAAATAAGTGCAACATCTGTATCGTTCTGACTTAAAAATGACTATATATGCATCCATACTGTCCGAATGCAATTAGTTTATAAAATAAAGCTTAATGAATATTTGTAAACGTGTTTTATTTTTTAATCAATTTGTAAAATTCAATTCCATTAATTTACAGTACCTAACGATTATATTTTATCTTATCAAAGGGTGGAATCCCTAATTGATTAATGCATACAGCACACATCCCTTTCAGATGTTTTAGTAATTTTAATGAGAATGGCCAAAAACAAAATAAATGAATGAGATCGATAATAAAGCAAGGGTATATAATTGCTGAAATTATATACCCTTATAATTAATTTTAAGATTTCTATAGAGAAATAGTATAACACACAAAGTAATCCTCTAGATATCTCTGACTATTATTCAAAAGGGTACTTTCCTGTTAACGGGAATACCACTTTCCTGTTAACGGGAATACCTCCAGGACCCTTCGCAGGACCTGGTACTTACGTATTATCCCCATGCCATACTTACGTACAACATTAACAGAAACTGACTGGCCTGTCTCGACATTTACAAACCCAATCTCCGGACAACGTGGAGGGTTTCTTTGGTTCCGGGCGAGGCGAAGGGCGCGGTAGCGCCCGGAGACGACTACCCATTACAACAAAGCGAGCCGAAGACTCGTCAATATATCCTTTCAATGTTTTATTCTCTTGACTATTGTGCCGCAAACTGAGAGGATATATCGACGAGCCTTCGGCTCGCTCTGTTGTAATGGGTAGTCGTCTCCGGGCGCTACCGCGCCCTTCGCCTCGCCCGGAACCAAAGAAAACCTCCACGTTGTCCGGAGATTGGGTTTGTAAATGTCGAGACCGGCCAATCAGTTTCTGTTAATGTTGTTTTAAAAATAAAATATCATAAATGCAACAATACGTCAAAATATCCTTTCAATGTTATATCCTCTCAAACAATCATAATAATACATGTTCATTTTTTAAGGTATTCCCGTTAACAGGAAAGTACCTTCAAAAGTTATGACTAATGAAATTACACTTTCAGTCACCAGTTATCTCGAAAGCATCAACTCACAGCTAAGCTACAAAGAAAAACTAGTTCATAAATTTTTCATTTAAAAAAATAATATCATGGGCTTAAACTGTAACCTGAATTTTTTCTTCTTGTATTGCTTTGCATCAAAATTATTCTCTCAAGACGACACATCTATTGTTATGCGCAAGTGTCTACGCAAACATAAAATTAATCATCAAATCACGAGAAAGGGTTCGACGTATACCAAGGTCGTAAGATAGGTGCTCCTAGACGTGGTTCTAAAGTGTGGCCACCAGACAATTTTGTTGCGTCCAGAAGAAAATTTCAATAATTGGAATTATTTAAAATAAAACAATTATTAATAATAAATAAGTAACCGTTGTCATTAAATAAGAAGGTATGTGGAAGTTTTTACTTGCTTATCATTATATTTTCTGTAATATTTCCTTCATACGGCCACGAGGGATTGCTCGTGGCTGCATCTGCTGCCGCAAGAAAATATTTCCTGAGAACCACTGCTAGACAGTCTTTCTCGGCCAATACTATTCAAACTTACGCAGGATCTTGCGAATGTGTGGACTCTCAAACAGCTTCGCATTTAGTTCATAAATCAATTTAGCATTCAATTTTGAAAGGTTGGTTTATTGTCCTCTTCGCTCGCAACGAGGAAGGAAGAAGGAACAGCGGCTATCGACCTGAAGTTGAAATCGAATTGGTGAAGTTTGTTGGTCATTGACCTCCTTCGAGTGATCTAGAAATTTAAAGAAATAGGAAAAATATATACTTTTTCACTTCGCTTTATTTGATTCCATAAAATATTTTCAAAGCTATTTAGGTGGAGGAAAAAGTTTTTCTTTTCTCTTTTCTTCATATAATGAAAATATGCAAGATTAAAGCTTTCATTATCAAGGGCTGGGCCCTGGGTAAACTTTTGTGGATGGATCCCCTTTTTAGGCGCGTTTCGCTTACAGCGTGAGCGCCTATTATCGTCGGTCGGTCCGTCTGTCCGCATGTTCGTTCTCGGCTTCTACCGAACGGATTTTCATGAAATTTGATATAACGACTTTCAATCAAATATAATAATAAAATCGCAAAAATTAATCACGTACGCCAATCAGGGGTACCACTTTACTGGAGACAAAAAGTTAAATTTTCGTCATACCTCGTAAAGTATTGCTCATATCAAAATATTTTTCAAATAAAAGTTGTAGAACTGGTAAAGTAGAGTATTTCTTTTCCTATACATTTTTATCGTATGGGTAGCCGTTATCGAGAAAATCAAACAAGAATGTCTTATATCGAGTTGAACTTTGAAAATTTCTTGCATGGTTACTTCATTGTTGCTAACATAAACAATCTTCCAAACCAACGTTTAATTTCCTTACGTGTGCATATAATATTATTAAATAGGAAGAAAATGGATTATTTATGATGAAGAAAAGAACTTTAAAACGCTATTTCCCTTACGTACAAGTATATAATTTCTTTCTGATACTCCATTGCACGTTGTACACTTTCCTAACTTGTTTATTTCCACAATGATCTAGGACAGAGGTCTCCAAACTATGTTCTTACCCAACAATGTCTTTAATTTTCGTGTATTTACCTGTAGGGGTTTTAATTACATATCATTTTTAATACCTAAACAATCTTTTCCGAGTACTTCAATACAAAATACTCATATGACATATTAGAGGGGTTGCCAACCTATGGCACGCGTGCCAAAAGGTGGCACGTTAAAGATATTTTATGTGGCACGATATTTTAGATAATAATTACGAAACGTTTATGTATTAAAAGAATTTCAGTTTTATTTCAATTTTATTTTGTATTTTAATGATACTGCATTATAATCAGGATTCTTGTAACATCTCTTTGTAGGCGTTACGGACAAAACGAATGTAAGGTTGACACGCGCGGAGGGTCACGAATTTTGTTATAGATAAAGAGTGGACCCAATAGAAAAACATCGCCGACCCCTGTATTAGAGAATGTTAAAAATTGCCAGAACTTGGTTTTTGAAATTTTCACCCATCCCGATGTATGTGGCCTGCACAGTCGTACACGAAGCCTCATGTGGCCCCTTCAGTAAAACGTTTGCTGACCCCCTGATGTATGAGTAGAGCACATTCATGTGGTGATATAAAATAAATCAACAAAAAGGTTATGTCATTTATTCTTTGGCAAAATATAATATAATCTGCGTTATAAAAGAGGGCCGAAATATCCCCTTTCTATCTCAGAGTATGCGTTATACTTAGGGATCTGAGGATTCCTTAAGTGCAAAAATCTGATGTGGCCAACACTGTCCAAAACATGACTTTCTCCATATTTTGGGTATAGATAGTTAAATTATTATATAATATTATAAGGCAAAATTATTATTTCGTATCGTAAAAGAATACAGTCATCCTTATTGCCGTAAATTATATTTGGAATGTTTACAGAATTCACCGCTACATGGTGTTGGCGCTATATACTGGAAATTACAAAAAAGTTGAATATCTCCGAAATGGATGGTTCTACGAAAATTTGTTTCAAACAAAAGTTGGAAGAAATATTATTCTCTACAACTTTCGTCCTCAAGAATATTTATTTATTTATATTTATTTTATTTCTTTCACCAACTCATAAACAGCACTACACGGCCTTTTACACTGAGTATTACAACAATAACAAGGACAAACACAACAACCATGCCCGAAGCGGGATTCGAACCCGCGACCTTTGGGTTAGAAGGCAGGCGCGCTGCCTACCAGTCTAACCCGGCCGACGTATATATAAAACGAAGAACAGCGGAGTCAAAACGTCGACATTTCGACAGGCCGGCTAGTTACAAAGTAGTACACCGTGGTAATATACTGTATAAGGTAGAGAAGAGATAATGACAAGATAACCTGAATATGTATTTGAAAAACTGGGTACACAGACAAAAAAGAGTAACAATATAAAAAGCTATAAAAATTTTACATAGACATTGATGGACGCATGTAACACAATACACCAAACATGCCCTCTCGATCAGTGAGGCGGCGAGGTGAGTTACAAAATTAAAGGCGCGTTACATACTACTATGTTGCATTAGAGCGGACAGAATGTCTACAACTCCGGGGCGTCAACGCGGGTTGAGCGAAACGATGATTATCGATGGCGACGGTTATCGAGTTCCTACTTTTCTTTTGTGCCTGCTAGAAAGCGGAACATTTCTGGATTGGCGTGGGCAGCGGGACAGATTGTCAAAAGGCGGGAGTGTCCCGCCTAAAGCGGGACGTCTGGTCACCCTACCTATACTACGTATGGAGAAAGTAAAAATGTTATGGACCCACTAAGAACAGCTTTCAGACTAAAATACACTGGAAACATTATAATAAGATATTTAAAATGCATCGGTGATATAAGGACTATAATAGCGAATGATAAACTCGCTTCCAGAAGAAAGAAACTTCTACTAACGAGATATGGAACTTAAGTATGGAACTTAAACATAGATACTCAGAAAGAATGATATAAAATATTTGGAATCTTCGAAATGTGGGCATAGAGAAGAATGCTGAAGGTAAAATGGACAGATAGGATGAGAAAGGTCGTACTATGAAGAATAGTAGGGGAGCGAATGATTATACAGAATGTAAGAAAGAGTAAGGCGAATTGGATTGAATAGAGAGAGCATGATTAAAGACGTGTTAGAAGGAAGAGGTTTCAGTTGATAGACAACTTGAAAGGGAAAGAGAGGCACCAATAAATGAAGATTTCGGGAAATACGAGTACATACAGTGGGTAAAAAAAGTATTTGCACACCTTGTTTTTATACAATATTTTTATGGGCACTTATAATTTATTTATGGAAATCACTTTATTACACAGAAATGTTACAATTACAACCATTCTGACTAACAAATGCGTTAATAAAGTGACAAAAAAGCTATAGGAATTCAAAAACACAATTTTCAGAGCCAAAAAAGTATTTGCACACTAGAAAAGTCACAATGGGGTACATTGTATGTAGTCTAGGGTTATAAAATGTAGCAGGAAAGGAAACAATGTATGCACTTTGTAAGCTACGAACTATTCCCAGTTCATTTTAAGCTCAGTTTCAGTCAGTCAGTAGTACTGAACAGAGCATAATGGCTCCCAAGAAAGGTGAATTGTCAGTGTCTCAGCGGAGTCAAATAGTTTTATTACACTCACAAGGCCACAGCTATCGGCAGATTGGGAAGATGTTGAATCTCAATTTTTCTACGGTCCGATACGTCATTAAGAGGCAAGAAGAAACCGGCACTATTGAAAATAAACCAAGATCAGGCCGCCCAAAAGTGCTCACCTCCAGAGAGGTTCGTCAGATTGTGCAACAGGCACTCAAGGAACCCTTCAAAAGTGCCGTTTCTTTAGCCGATGACATCGCAACACAATCTAATAAACGTGTGACGCCCCAAACAATTAGGAATGTTCTTCACAGTGCCCAAATACATGGAAGATCTCCGAGGAAGAAACCATTCATAAGTGAAACGAACAGACAGAAACGGTTAGAGTTCGCCAAAATTCATGTAGATAAGCCAATTGAATTTTGGAATAACGTCATATTTTCGGACGAAAGTAAGTTTAACCTATTCGGCTCAGATGGTAGGAAAACTGTTTGGCGAAAATCAAATACTGAACTGCTCCAGAAAAATGTTCAGGTTACCATGAAACATGGTGGTGGCCACGTGATGGTTTGGGGGTGTATGGCATCCTTTGGTGTAGGAAACCTGGCATTTATAGAGGGTACAATGGATGCCAGTAAATATATCGAAGTGTTGCGCAGCAATTTACCAGCCGGTGCTGAAAAACTGGGAATCAGCGAGAACTACAGCTTCCAGCAGGATAATGATCCTAAACACACCGCCTTGAAAACCAGAGAATGGTTGCTGCATAACGTCCGGAGGCGGCTCATTACTCCACAGTCACCGGATCTCAACCCCATCGAAAATCTGTGGCATCTTTTAGATGTTGAGGTCAGAAAATCTAAAATTTCGAACAAAGGTGACTTAAAAAGAGTACTAAACGAACAGTGAGCCAAAATATCGCCAGAAACTACTAAAAAATTAGTGGAATCAATGCCCAGAAGACTGCAAGCTGTTATAGACGCTAAGGGCATGCACACTAAATATTAAAATTGTGTTCTTAATACAGATGTGTAGCTACTTTGATGTCCATAGCAATCTAACAGAAATGTTCTTCTGGTGTGCAAATACTTCTTTGACTCTGGAAATTGTGTTTTTGTATTCCTATAGCTTTTTTGCCAATTTGTTAACGCATCTGTTGGTCAGACTGGTTGTAATTGTAACATTTCTGTATAATAAAGTGATTTCCATAAATAAATTATAGGTGCCTATAAAAATATTGTAAAAAAACAAGGTGTGCAAATACTTATTTTACCCACTGTATATGGAGAAGCGGGTTTAACCAGAATAATCATGGATCTGCTTACGGAGAGGTTACCTATGAGTAAGGTGACCAGACGTCCCACTTTAGGCGGGACAGTCCCGTTTTTTGACAATCTGTCCCGCTGCCCACTCCGATCCAGAAATGTCCCGCTTTCTATACTCTTTTAAAAATGACATTGGGGGTGGCTCTTCGGAGATACTCGGAACATGTCGTTCGCTTTCACTTCGAGGAGGTGGGGAGACGTGCTTGCGCGGGAGAATTCGGTACCAATGTTGTCAGATCTATTTCACATTGGGCTCTCTCTCTCTCTTTTTCTCTCTAGGCTAAGGGAACGAGAAAGTTATAGAAGCTGAGGCGGACAAACGCTTCATCGTACGCGGACACTATATACAAAGAAAAATATAAATAACAAAATTCACCAAATATTAAATGTATTTATGTATTTTATTATTTCCTATTACAATTGCACAAAATATTTTATTGCAACGGAGTGGCTAAATTTTCTTCTTCCTCGTTATCACTATCGTCTTCATCATAGCTGGACTCATCATCACTATCCATGAGATTAATCACGACAGGATAAATCATTTTGTCCCGATTTTCGTCTTTTTTGAAGTACTACTCTCTCTCCCTATTAATAGATAAAATATGTAAAAAGCAGTGATGACGTAGGAATGAATTTCTTACCATTATATTTGTTAAATCTATTGCTATAATAACAAATGTAGGAATGCATAATTAGAGTAACATCAATACCTTCACGAGCGATTGCCTGCATTTTCTTTACGGTAAGGCCACAAGCCACAGCTGCCCTCTATTGAACTTTCTCAAGCAAAATGAATGGCCTTCCTAATTCCTTCTCCTTTTGGAAGAACATTAATATGGAATGCACAACCCTTTTTGTTTGGCGATGCAGAACAGTGTACTGCCTCTTCCTTTCCATAGCTTGTTTAAATGTATAAAAAAGCTATCCAAATCTGCAAGACGCCGAACGAAGAACGGGATGCAACACGAACGAAACGCTTAGCAACACGAATGAAACGCTTGGCAACACAGCACTCGCAGACACGATGTATGCACAACGGAGGTCTAAGAGACACTGAGCTCCGCCAGGTTAAGCCTCGCAAGAGCCGTCATCTATTGGTTCCCGGAAAATCACGTGAGCGAGAGCTCTCTACTTCGCTGTCTCTCTAAACCCCAATGTCATTTTTAAAGGAGTATAGCAGTCACGAAAGAAAAGTAGGAATTTAGCAACAATCGCTATCGATGATTGTTTCGTTAAACCGTCGTCGACGCCTCGGAAATACTGACATTCTATCGCCTCCAATGCAACATTGTAGCTAGCATGTAACGCGAATTAATTTTGTAACTCGCCTCACCGTCTCGATGATCTTGGCGCATTTTTAGTGGTTGATCGTGTTACAATGTAAACCAGATATATCATTCGTCATTCCTCTAGTCGCAGTATTTCCCAACCTGGATGCCGCGAAGTGTTCTGAAGGGTGCCGCAAAAAATATTGTTTTCCCATTTTTAGCCTCATTTTGCATTGACGGCTTTCAAGAATGCAAACCAAAGTTACGTCGACCTTCATTTCGTCGCAAAGGCACTTCGAAATGAAAGGAGATATGGAGATTGGAGTTAAGGGTTCAACTCCAGCACCATTATTACTGATGGTGGATAGGGAGGGTGCCGCCAAATTCTGAAAAGTCACTTAAGAGTGCCGCGACTCCAAAAAGGTTGGGAAACACTGCGTCTATAGTAGTGACTTCTTTTAGCGCGATCGCATGCAGTACGAATGATGCGCTATGTTATCAGTAGCGGAATCACCCTCTTATCGTAAGATTGGGGTAAATCAAAATACATAGTGTGCCGGAAATTGACATGTGGTTCAGTGGTATATTATTTTGTGAATTTTCAGTAGCGGAATCGCACTCCTACTGTAAGCTCAGCTTTGAAAAAATAAACAGTGTGCTCTCACTTAACTTTTCGGTGAGTAATTATTTTATGATTATGTGAGGCCTGCTAATACTTTGAAAATTAAAAATATATTTTTTAAATTAAGTTCTATCCCTTTTATTCATAGAAATGGCAAAAAATTCTGACAACTTGCAAATTCAATGAATTTTTGGCGAAGGAGTTTCCTTTTTTGAAAAGAACTAAATTAGAAGATACTATTCGTTGCAATAAATGCAACGGTGAGTTTTCTGTCGCTCATGGTGGCAGATATGATATTACAAAACATTTAGCAACGGATAAACATAAAAGAGCTTTAGGTGTTGCCGCTTCCTGCTCTAACTTGGAAGATTTCTTCCGAAAACCTAATTTCGCAGAAAAGGAAAGACAATTAGCAATAGCAGAAGGACTATTTTCATTCCATGTAATTAATCACAATCAAAGCTTTCGGTCAATGGACTGTACATCAAAAATCATCCAAACATTGTTTGAAAAAAGTTTTCATGTGCCAGAACAAAAACCGAGGCAATCATTTGTAATGTCTTCTCTCCGTTTTCGTATTTGAAGTTGGAAAAAGAACTAAAGAGTGCCGCATTTATCTCATTATATTGTGATACATCTAATCATAATGATTTAAAACTTTTTCCAACACTTGTTCGATTTTTTTACCCAAATGTTGGCATCAGAATAAGAATTCTTGATTTCATTTCATTGCCAGGCGAAAATTCGCAAATAATTTCTGACTCATTAAAGACAATTTTAGAAAAATATAACCTAAAAGAAAAAATAATCGCATATTGTGCTGACAATACCAATACAAATTTTGGTGGTAAATATAGGAAAGGAACTGACAACATTTTTGCTAAACTTAATGACTATTTGAAACAAAATATAATTGGAGTCGACTGTGGGGCACATATAATTCACAATGCGATCCAAAATGCTGCTGATTTGTTACCAATTGATACTGAAAATATTATTGTTAAAATGTATTTCTATATATATATATATATATATATATATATATATGGTAGGAGTTGAAACTTTAAAGGAGTTTTGTGAATCAGCAGAAGTTGAGTACCATAAATTGCTTGGGTATAGTAAGGCTAGATGGCTAGCCTTGTTGCCTGCAGTTGAGAGATTTTTAAGCTATTTAAACCATTGAAATTATTTTTTTTCTCAGGTCACAAATCTCCCATAGTCTTAGAAGCATTTTTAAGAACGATCTTGCAGAGCTATGGCTACAGTTTATACACTGCCAAGCTTCTTTATTTCATTCTGCAGTTAAATGCATAGAAGGAAACAAAATAACGATGACAGAAGTGGCTGAACAGATAGCTGCCTTGAAATTTACAATTCGTGAGAGATTTGAAAATAGTTTCATACCTCTTATGATTAAAAGTGATATTAGTAAACTGGAAGAAGAAGGATTGATTAAAAAATCCTTTTTACTGGACATGTTCAGGATTTTTATAAGAACTGCTTGGATTATTTAGAACAGTGGGCCTCCCAGTTTACTACAATTGGTGCATTCAATTGGATCATTTTGAAGAAGCCCTTAGCATGGAATGGCATTCAGAATTCTCTGATTCATATTTGTTCACACTTTTCAACAAATGATATTTGTGAGAGTGAGTTATTTGATGAATTTTCATACGTAAAAAGATATGCTGACGAAGAAAAAATTAACTCTTGGACTCAGAGCGGTGCTACACCTGAACAGAAATGGGTTGATATATTTGCATATTTTAAATCAGAAAGTATTCCTTTCAAAAACATTGCTACTTGTAGAGTACGGGTTGTCTTTACCTGGAACAAATGCACCTTCAGAACGTCTCTTTTCTCTGATGAACAATCTCTGGACTTCAGAAAAGTCCCAAATGAAAACTGAAACTGTCAAGGCTATTTTGAGTGTAAAATATATTAAAAATTCATGTGAGGAATTTCATAAAATATTAAGTGATAATCTAGAACTTTTGAAAAAAATTCATACCAGTGAAAAATATTTATCAAATTGAAAACACTTTCTTTTTTGTGCTCTGTTTCAATTAAAATATTGGTTGTCTTTTTACTTATACTATTTTGTTATGTATGTACACTCGGAAAACCGATACCTTAATCCCATGCTTTTTTTCGAGTTCCCCTGAAAGCTTTGAGGAACTAATCTTGGGATCTTCAGAAACTAAGATCTTCAAAAATACCAAATGAACTTGGACGAAAGACAGTCTTCCGCATCATGTAATTTTGTATAGCGCGGCCTACAGTTGATTTCGTGATTAGTAAAGTATGAGCGATTTTTCGGATTGATTTATCCGATTCATAAAGCCCAACTATTTTTCCCTTTTCAAAGTCGCTGAGCAGTCTATTAGGGGTCATTAGTAGCTAACAAATTGTTCATATTTATATTTAATTTTTAGAGAGAAATTTCAAAATTTTAACAAGTGTCCCACTTTTTATCCGATTTCAAAAAATGTATGTACTATTGTAATGGAAAATAAAATTAAATATTACGTAAATCATAAATTAAAATATAATTTAAGAAGAAACAAAATATATTTAAAATTTTTCTGTTAAATAAGTTTCGTGTTTTATTTCTGAATTTGTTAATTTTTTTAAGTGTCCCACTTTTTTCTGATAGTGTACGTCTATGTCTATGTAAAAAGTTTATAGCTTTTATATTGTAATTCCTTTTTGTCTGTGTACCTTTTTTTTGAAATATATATTGAGGTTACTGTGTCATAATCTATCTTTGAAAGTATATTACCGGTCTGTCACAATATCGACGTTTGACTCTGCTGTCCTTTTTTTTAATTTCCATTTTTGAGCTTTTTATTCTGCAGAAATTCAGCGCTCCACTAATTTGACGAAAATAAGAAGGGAAAGCATGCAGAAGTCTGTCATCACTCCCACAATTTATCGTAGGGAACAACTGATCAATAAGCGGACGCCGTAAATTGTCCACACTCCAGGGGCTAACAATTTGTCCCGCTTTGACTGATCTGAAGTCTGTATATTACCACGGTGTACTACTTTGTAACTGATCGGCCTGTCAAAATCGCGACGTTTTGACTCCGCTGTTCTTCGTTTTATATTTCATTTTTTGAGATTTTTATTCCGTGTTCTACTAATTTGATGGAAATAAGAAGTGAAAGCATGTAGAAGATGGCAAGAGTGTTCAACCCCTCAATCTATCAGAGGGAACAGCTGAACAATGACAGGACGCCATAAAATTGCCTAAACTCCAGGGGCTAAAATAGTTTATCCCGCTTTCGCTAATCTTATCTCTGGTCACTTTAGTCATGCTGCATATTGAGGGCATACGTAATAGCATCAATGTTATTGCAAAATATGAGGTCCTTGTCCTGAGAAAAGAAAGGAACTAGGTGTTTTTGTCGACTTCTAAATATAGAAACCTCGAGACCGGACAAACAATCGCGCCGCAATGTTGCCAAAAATGCTTCTCTGGCGCTCTCAATAGTTGAGAGAGGCGAAATTTGAGAAAAACACATACCACCTGCAACTCAAACTGTAACCAACCGTAACTTTTTATGGTCATTTTCGTAATCAACGCCCTCAAATTAGTAAGAATTGGTTATTGTTTTCTCTGGCGCGAAATGGCTGTTGCCCAGTGTAATTAGACGTAGATTTTCCACAAATTGTGATTTCCACACCTTTGAAGATACCGTCACGAAACTTTGCACAGGCATACAATTTTATCCTGCAGGTAACATAGGCTATATAGCAAAATTGGGAGAAGGGGTGCTTAATTCAATAATTATTTCCCCACAAGTTTACACGTTAATTTTCCAGAGTGTAAAGTTTTTTTCCTTCATTCATCAAAATGCCTAAATATGGACCGATTTTCTTCGTTTTTTCTTTATTCGACGGCTAAAATGGTGTACTATCTTACTCTTGTTTACATGTTACAGGATCGAAGTCTTACAATTAGATTAACTAAATCCGTTGAAATTCAACTGGCACTTACGCTAGTTTAGTGTAATTTCTTATGATCGACTGGGATTATAAGCTCGTATCATCGTCTGTCTATATATTCAAGAAATTTACTCGGTGTTTAAGCAATTCCTTGGCTGCGACAAATAGTACGACGAAAATAAAGAAATATTGAATCATTCATTGATATTTGTTATTAAAGTCACATAAAGAGACTAAAATTACTTAACTTTTTAAACTTCTTTGAGGACAATTTCTGCGAAAGCTAAATTTTAAGCCTTTGACTAAAAGCAGAAAAATATAATTTAATATAAGTTAATTTTGGTGAAATCGCCAATTTATGCACTGAAAAGTAAAAAGAAAAACAATGTAAAATTAACATAATTGAATTATCTAGGAAATAAAAATAGTTTTCGACATATAAAAGTTGTTCGGATTATACTATACCTCCTCATTTTTTTGGACGTCCTAATTTTTTGCATTCTCCCATCTGGAAGGAATACCGAAGATTCCATAAATTACGATAAAATTCAAAACAAATGAAAGTCTCACCTGATTGCTTGCATATTATGTATAGGAAAAGCTTCAGCCCCAAGTAGATGAAAAAGTCGTGAACATTGGTGGCTACGCCACTATAAAGAATTACTGGAAAACAGCACACAATGCAACTCGTTTAATTTTGCAAAGAAAATTTGGCATAGAATAGAGGAAAACATATCAATAAAAATATAATTACTTTTCTCCTTATGCATAGCGAGAGGCGGAGGGAGGTAACTATTTTAAGGTTAACTGAAGATATCCCGTCAGATTGACGGGCAATTAAGCTAGTCATTATAATAAAAAGCAATTCTCTGTCGATAACTCTAACTTAAACGCTAATAACTCGAGAAGTAATGAAGATAGAAACTCGAAATTTGGCAGGGATGCTTGATTAACATTTTTTCAGGTGATGACGAATTTAAATCGCGAAAAAATTCCTTGGTTCGACTCCGATGGATGCATTTCCATTTCCCATTACTTAACATGTAAAACGCGATTTTTCGACGTGCAGGCTTTTATTCACTTGGAAGTTAAAATTAAAAGGAATTAACATACGACCTTCGTATTTGAACCATTTTGAAGAAAAAATTATCAAGTTTCTTATTCTGTTCATCTTTTTTCCCCCACAGTTCGAAATATCCCATGTTAAACGTTTAATTTACATATTTTATGCAAATCTTGCCATTTTAACGGAATGTTGCCATGGTGACTAATCATATTGTTAGACCTCAAAATCCTATTGTTAAATCAATCCTTATGGGTCTAAGCGTGCTTAGAATGTTTTTAATACGAGATAGGGAGGAAGAGAGAGAGGGAGGAAGAGAGAGAGAGGGAGGGAGAGAGGGAGGGAGGGAGAGAGGGAGGGAGGGAGGGAGAGAGAGAGGGGGTGAGAGAGAGGAAGGGAGAGAGAGAGGGACAGGGAGGGAGAGAGGGAGGGAGGGAGAGAGAGAGAGAGAGGGAGGGAAAGAGAGGGAGGGCAATTATGCTAGTATATATATAGGGAAAGTCAGAAAGTAAGGTTGCCTATTTTTTATTTTGAATGTAAACAAGTTACAATGCGGAACACATGAAACAGATATAGGCACATATTCAGTCTATTTTTCGACATAGTCGCCTTGTCTGTTGAGGCACTTATCATAGCTGTAGATCAAGGAATCAAAGCCATGCTGGTAGAAAGATGCGTCCTGCAGACGTAGCCAACCTCTGACCTTTCTTGGACAGAATCATTATTGGAGATGAGACTTGGGTGTTCCATTACAGTCCTGAGAGTAAAGCCGAATCAATGATATGGAAGCATCCTCGTTCCCCTGTTGCAAAAAAATTCAAGACAACGACAAGCCAGGGAAAAGTGATGGCAAGTGAGTTTTGGGACATGCATGGAGTGCTTTTGGTGGATTTCACTCCTCGCGGCACAACAATCAATGCAGTTGTTTATCAGGCCACCCTCACGAAACTTAAAACAAAGCGAGCCGAAGGCTCGTCAATACATCCTTTCAATGTTATATCCTCTTGACTGTTGCGCCGCAAATGGAAGGATATATTGACGAGCCTTCGGCTCACTTTGTTTTAATGGGTAGTCGTCTCCGGGCGCTGCCGCGCCCTTCGCCTCGCCCGGAACCAAAGAAACCCTCCACGTTGTCCGGTGATTGGGTTTGTAAATGTCGAGACCGGCCAATCAGGTCTGATATTTAAGTATCAATGCTTGGAAGTTCATCTCCACGCTACTATGTTTCTTATTTACTTAACATTTCCTAAGCCAAAATTAGGTGGGACGTTAACAGGAAAGTACCAAGAAGAGTATTTCCTTCCTTACACATTTTTATCGTAGGAGTAGCCGTTATCGAGAAAATCAAACAAGGATGTCTTAATTCGAGTTGAACCTGCAATGGTTACTTCTTCATTGTTGCTAACATAATCTCACAAACGTTTAATTTATTTGCGTGTGCATGCAATATTTTTAAATAGGAATAAAATGGATTATTTATGAAGAAGAAAAAACTTTAAAACGTAATTTCCCTTACGTAATGTATATAATTTCTTTCTAATACTCCATTGCGCGAAACGCGCACATTTGTGAAATGTTGTACACTTTCCCAACTTATTTGTAGTCTCTGTTAGGATCGAAGATAGGCCGCAACATATGGTTTGGAGGCGTAGGAAAGGATGAAGAACGGGAGGGAGGGAAACGGAGAGAAAGGGAAAGGGAGAGAGAGAGAGAAAAGGAGAGAGAGAAGGGGAGAGACAGAGAGAGGGAGTGAAAAATGGCTTGTGACACCCGCGCTCAATAGGACCATATGCAGACGATATGAATCCGACCTTGAATAAGGGCTCTAGTCCTATCGAATCTCCTGCCCGCGACTCCAAGAGAGGTGACAGCGAAGGCCGGATGCGAGCTCTTTTGCTGGATCAGGACTACAGCTGAGCAAACTGTGAGCGAACTTTGTATTTTCGTACAAAACAAAATAATAAAGGAGTTCGTTCCCCCCAAGCATTGTCTTGCAACATCTAGTATTATACATGTGTCTGTTTACCTACCTTCGACTATACGTTGTTTTATGTTTAGTAAAGTCTAAAGTCCGTACCATCCGTATATAATTCATCGTCTTTTTGCGTTTAAATTTATTTCCAATGCGTACCTTTTCAGGTAATATGGAAATAAGACAGATTTGGTGTACCACTTGAAATGGTAACTAGAAGACATTGAAACATCATCAACTGAATATTTACGTTTATGATTGGTTGGACGCAGTTCGTGCTTTATGTAAAAAAAAAATTTAGAATAATTTTATTACACAGCGACCATTTCAATATTTTAATATAAGTAAATATCGATAAAATCGAAAAAATATGTACTTTTGACGAGTAGTATCAAAGTATATATTATCAACGTATATATTAATTGAGTAAGGCCTGTGTCAGTCACAACGCGAAGGGAAGCTTCCCCTCCACTTTCACTCAGCCACGCATGAGGGGAGATGGAGAGGAAGGTAATGCGCTGGGCGCGAGGGGGGCACGCGGATAGTTGTAATAGGGCTTCCAGCCTCTGTGCGCGGCGGAGGCACGTGGGTTGGGCAGCGGAGGGCCTTCTTACCATAATGCAACAAGCTCTGATTTCGGAGCTGTACGATCAGTTAGTCCATAAATAAAATTAATCGATGATTGTATTAGACCGAGCGCTAATTTTTCCATAGGCTGCGGCAGTGCTATTGTTCAGTTATTATAATTCCGTTAAAAAAAAGCTAACAGGATAAATCTATACGTGACGCTTAACATACGCAATTCAATTATTATTTTTTTAAATAAACAGAGCCTTAAAATATAGCCAGAATAATCTTATATTCGACTTTTATGGATATTTTCAGAGAAATAATTCGTAACTTTTACCCGCTTCACTTCTAAACTGTATCTGCATATCACATGTGTTTTGAAATATTTATTACTTGTAGACGGTACTTGCATTGTGCAAGTATTTAAGCCTATTCTGAATAATGGGGTAACGACAACCCCTAAAAACTACAATTTTAACATTGTTTCCCCCATTGGTTTTCACCGGAAACCTTTAATCGTGTCAAATTACAAGTCTCTAGTACAGTGGTGCACAATCTTTTTCTATCAAAGGGCCGCATTTCACATTTTTTCCGAGTTCGCGGGCCGCATTATGAAAAAAATTACATTGAATTCTTAAATTTAAGGAAAATGTCAAAACTTACTTTATTACATTTTATGGGATTGAAATTTTTTAATTAAATAATGGATATAAATAATAATAATAATAATTACACCTTAATTTTCTGCATAAATTAAACTTTCCATTTAAATAAGAAAGCTCAGACACAAAATTAATAGAAAAAAGGATCAACCAACCTTTTCTATTTTAAACTGAATTTAATTTGCATCAATGCGATCGTTGAGCCTGCATTTCCGTTGTTTAACGCTTAATATCTCGTGTAATGCCTGTGGTGTTCAGACAAGATTGAACACAGGTTTTCATCCGGCAACTGGTTCCGATATTTCGATTTGATTAATTTCATCAATGAAAAAGCGTGTTCGCATATATATATAAGTGCTTCCAAACAGACCGGTGCTAATATCTGTCATCCGTTGTAGATTTGAATAGGATTCATTAGGAAGGCAGAATTCCCTCCTTAAATTTTGACCTCAGTTCACCATTACTCTGTAGATCGATGAGTTCGATGTAAACTGGAGTCAGCGTCTTTATATGAGGCTTCAAAAGGGTTCACACATGTTTTAAACAACGTTTTGTCCCGCTCAAAGTCTGTAAATATCTCACCGAAGGACTGCTGGATACGTTCCATACTATGAGTGGCATATTTGAAATTATTCACATTATATTTTTAAAATATTTGTTGGCAGTTAGGAAAGTGACAGGTATTGTTCTTCACTAGTTGCTCCCGAAATAATGATAATTTCATTTGGAACGCTGATACCTACATTGTTAGCAAGTTCAAATAGGTGGTTTTTATCTTTCAATCTCAATTTCAATTCGTTTAAATGTGCAGTAATATCAGTCAAAAATGCCAAGTCACACACCCATGTTAGATATTCGAGATGATTTACTGCTTGTCCTTTTTCTGTCAGAAACATTTTTATCTCCTCGAAGAGTGATATAAAACGTTGCAAAACCATGCCTCAGCTAAGCCAAAGGAACTTCGGAATAGTACAGAATATCGCAATATTCAGCTTCAATTTTCTCGAGAAAAGCTTTGAATTGTCTGTGGTTTAGCGCATGTAATCTGATGAAGTTGTCTGTATTTAAAACATCACTAATAACTTTACTAAATCCTAGATCCTTCCCAATTAGGTTTTTCAGATGAATTATGCAGTGATATTTTATCAACTCATTTTTGAGCCCCAACTTTTGGACATGTTTGGATAGAAGAGATACCATCCCGTTTTGAGCACCTGTCATAGAAGGCGCACCATCAGTAACTATCTCCACAAGTTTATTTAAGTCCATATTATGCATGTGAAGACTTTTAAGCAATCCCTCAAGCAAATCAGATCCTTTGGTCTGATCTTTCAACGGATAGATCTCTAAGAGTTCTTCACACACTTCAAAATCTGGTGTTACACCACGTGCGAATATACATTCATCTACTGCCAGTGAAAAGTAAATGCACTTATTGAATAGTTCTGAAAATTTGGTTTCAACATCACAGGAAATCTAATTTTAATAAAGTCTCGAATGAAAATTTTCCGAGATTCGAGACAAGAAATCCCCTACCCTCTTCCCTAGGGCGTAACGTAATTTATGGACGATCCTTTACAATTTGGGTTAGTTCCTCCAAACTGTTAAAAAAAACCTGTATTTTTTTGGTACTCTTCTATTAACGGGGAGCCCAAATTAACTTATGAATTTCTTTGTTGTTAATGAGTTATGATTATGAACTTTTATTATTATAATAAATTTCTTTAACAATTTAATGTTGTATCCTTTCAATGTTATATCCTCTTGACTGTTGCGCCGCAAATTGAGAGGATATATCGACGAGCCTTCGGCTCGCTTTATTTTAATGGGTAGTCGTCTCCGGGCGCTACCGCGCCCTTCGCCTCGCCCGGAACCAAAGAAACCCTCCACGTTGTCCGGAGATTGGTTTTGTAAATGTCGAGATAGGCCAATCAGTCACGGGTTTGCAACAGTCAAACGAGATATAATATGCGTAGAGAATTAGGGCTCCCCGTTAATAGAAAAGTACCTTTTTTAAATTTTAGAAGTTTACGTAAGCGGCCGCGGGCCGCACAAAACGCCGTGGAGGGCCGCATGCGGCCCACGGGTGCACCACTGCTCTAGTACAACTGGAAGTGCAGCATAATTTTTATCCTCGTATTGGGAAATAATGGGACAAAACAGACCCTAAAAATTGAAATTCTTATAACATGGGATATTTTCCATCGGTTGTCACAAAAAATCTATAGTATTGCCAAATTTCAAGTCCCTAGCTCATTTGGAGAGCCGTATTTGAGAAAATCAAATTGTTGTTAAAAATGCGTAGAATAAACATCCCTTAATTATTGAGCAATGTCAACCATTTCTTCGTAAATACTGCTCAGTATGATAAAATGCCTAAGTACGAGATTTTATTCATTTTCGCTCTACCGTTTAGGCTCCAGAGCCAGTAACAAAAACCACTTTTTCGGATTCATCGACACCTAAAACGTATATTTCCGTAAACATAGCGAGGTCGAATTTTTTCGAAATTACTATACTTTCTCAATAAACTTCGTATATGAGAAAGTTAAAAATCGGTACAACATACACTGTACAAAATTTGTCATAAACATATGCGTCGTTTAGTTATCTTTTGAAAAATATGAACTATTTAGAATCGTTAGTAACATCAACTTAAATAATTGTACGAAATTTGATGAAAATCGTATGAACCGTTTTTATCTGAAATCCAATTGTTATTAAAGTTGCCCAGAGTTAAACTAGCCTTATATTCATTCATTGAGAAAAATGAAATACGTAGTATTATTGCAGACGTATACTCAAGTAACTGTACGACATTTTATCAAAATCGTTAGAGCCGTTTCTGAGAAAATCAAATTATTGTTAAAGTCGCCTAGAATAAACTAGCCTATATTCATTTTTAGGCGCATTTCGCTTACAGCGTGAGCGCCTATTATCGTTGGTCCGTCCGCATGTTCGTTCTCGGCTTCTACCGAACGGATTTTCATGAAATTTGATATTAAGGACTTTCAATCAAATATAATAATAAAATCGCAAAAATTAATCACGTACGCCAATCAGGGATACCACTTTACTGAGGACAAAAAATTAAATTTTCGTCATATCTTGTAAAGTATTGCTTATATCAAGATATTTTTCAAATAAAAGTTGTAGAACTGGTAGAGTATTTCCTTTCCTATACATTTTTATCGTAGGAGTAGCCGTTATCGAGAAAATCAAACAAGAATGTCTTATATCGAGTTGAATTTAGAAAATTTCTTGCATGGTTACTTCGTTGTTGCTAACATAAACAATCTCCCACACCAACGTTTAATTTCCTTATGTGTGCATGTAATATTATTAAATAGGAAGAAAATGGATTATTTATGATGAAGAAAAGAACTTTAAAACGCTATTTCCCTTACGTACAGGTATATAATTTCTTTCTAATACTCCATTGCACGAAACGCGCCCATTTGTGATACGTTGTACAATTTCCTAACTTGTTTGAGAAATATGAACTATGTAGCATTATTGAATACGTAAACTCAGGTAGCTGTACGAAATTTGATCAAAATCGTTACAGCTGTTTTTGAGAAAATCGAATTATTGTTAAAGTTGCCTAGAATAAACTAGCCTTTTATTCATTTTTGAGAAATATGAACTATGTAGCATTATTGAAGACGTAAACTCAGGTAACTCTACGAAATTTGATCAAAATCGTTACAGCTGTTTTTGAGAAAATCGAATTATTGTTAAAGTTGCCTAGAATAAACTAGCCTTATATTCATTTTTGAGAAATATGAACTATGTAGCATTATTGAAGACGTAAACTCAGGTAACTCTACGAAATTTGATCAAAATCGTTAGAGCCGTTTTTGAGAAAATCAAAATGTTGTTAAAAATGCGTAGAATAAACTTCCCTTAATTATTGAGCAATGACAATCATTTCTTCAAAGCTTCTGCTTTGTATGATAAAATGCCTAAGTACGAGATTTCATTCATTTTCTCTACACCGTTTAGGCTCTAGAGCATTGCATCTCGAGATCGAATTTTTTCGCGATAACGATACTTTTATCAATATACTTCGTATGTATATGAGAAAGTAAAAAACTGGAATTTTGACAATATCGGATTTCGTCTATTGGTCATAGTTTAACATTAATGACATTATAATATAGCCCTCTGATTCCCATTAAAAGCTGACCCATATAAAAGCAAGGAGCTCGTTGCCATGGTAGTCCAAAATTCCCACCTTTTCCCGATAAACACTAAAAATTTACGCTAAAACTACACGGGTTTGAATTTTGTCTTAAAAAATAAGAAACTACAGTATCTAAACTTTCCGATAGTCTAATTGTAAGTAAGTCCCGCTTTCGAATCTTGACGGGGAATACTTTGAAGAAGCAAATCTTATAAATATTATAGTGTATGTACGTTCCTTATATGTTTTTACACTGTTGAAGCTATCGAATTCACCGTGGGGTCTCTTATACCCCATGGGGTCAACAAAATACTATTTCTATGAGAATGCATAGGAAATGGTGTGGAGAAACCCCAAAATTCCATGCAGCCTTTCAATGATGTGGATATAAATATACCTAAATATTAACTTGCGATCGAGGGAAATGGCTTATTTTACGCATGAAAGACAATATTTTAATCCTGTTCATGTTTTGTCGTATCACATGCTACATCGCTCGAAATTTTCCTTTAAACGCAAAATTTATCGGTTTAGAAGACCATTTTCCAGGCGGCAACAGAGCTAAATTTCATAATTGTTGTACTCTTCAAAGGCACGAAAAGATTAATGCAAGGTAAATCCACGCCACGCATACTTATCTAAAATACCCACAGCTGAAGAATTTTTATTATGTGGCATCAAATGTTTTCATGAATACGGTCCAGAATGCAATAAAAATCGTTTGCTACTTAAAGAAAACTTTTGCGAGCGAAACCGGGCGTTTCAGCTAGTACTAGTATATGTATAAACCTTTTATGTCGATTTACGTGCATTTCTTATGTGGAAAATAACGGGACGAAAAGAGCCCCTGAAAATCAGAATTTCGACAATTTCGCATTTTTTCCTTCTGTTGTGACCAGAAACCTATAATAGTGCCAAATTTCAACTCTCTAGCACTTATGGAAGTGCCTAATAATTTGTGTCCCCCCATGTAATAAGCGGCAATTTATTAAGAGAGATATTTGGAACCATATTTTAGGATTTAATATGACACCTAATGGCAAAAAATTCTGATGCAGTGTAATGATAAAACGGTTGTAATTAAATGCACGGAGTGCGCGAATGAACGAGGTAACTTAATTTCCAACTGCTTCTTTAGCAACCCACTACCTTGCCTTATGAAGAGCTTTCAACCGCTATTGCGACTCGCTTCGTGAAATTCTTATTTAGAGGTCATGTTACATCAGTTGAGCTATGGACGATTAAACAATTGACTGCGCTGTCGAGAGGCGATTCCAGCCAATGCTCAACGCTCTTTCACTTCACTCTGTTTAACCTTCCATTAACTGTATTAAAAGCCGCGCCTTTGGCAGCTTACCTCGCAAGCATTTTACACTAATTTTCTTATCAAACGGCATTTTTAAATTACCCTTTACTTTATCTCAAAGCGCCTTCTCCGAATACGCAGATTGAGTAATATGCTAATCGCTGACGGTTAATTTTGACTTTCGCATTTAGTTTCAAAAAGCTTTTGCTGAGTACATACTTATATTTGTTTACTTAAAACGAATATATGATGCAATAATCAACGGTAATTGCAAAGGACTGTCTTGCTTACAGGACTTTTGGAGAATATATATGTACTCATTGTCAGCTGGTGTCATAGGTCGAGAAATTGGTCAAGTATACGCGTTTTGCATGTATCAACGACCTAGTTACAAATAAAAATATCAAAATAGATATTATTAATAAGTTAATAATAACTACATATTATCATATATTTAAAATACGTCACAAAAGTTTTTAAAAGTTTTTAGTAATATTTATATAATATCAAATAAGTATACCTATTTATCATACTCTGGCATTATATACCAGGGGTTGCCAAAACGCGGCTCGCGAGCCACATGCGGCTCTTTTAAATATCCATTCAACGTTTTTCACCACAGAATACAGTGACGTAGTGTGACTTGAGACGTTTTGGGGATGCCTAAGAGGCATACAACATATCTTGAATTGCTTCGGATCCAGGTTATGTACTAAGAAAAAATATTAATTTGAAGTTCTATGGTTAATCAATGAAGATAAATGAAAGAACCTCCTAATAACCATACATATATTTAAAAAAAAAGAAAATACATGCACTCCAGTGTAGGGGAATCTACTCCACGCCAGTGACCAAACTCACCCGCAATCTCACCCACTCCGGGTTTAGCATGTACACACACACGTGCACTTCCTTTCCAAAAAATTGCCTAAATACGCATATTTCGAAATCAAGGATTCCATCGTCAGTAGGCCGATCAAAAAGGAAGTGCTCGTGTGTGTGTTTGTGTATATTTGTGTGTGTGTGTGTGAACAAAAAAAAGGAGGGTCACTGGCGTGGAGTGGATTCCCCTAAACCGGAGTGCATGTGAGTATTTCCCTTTAAAAAAAAACGGTACATACGTATTAACGGGCAGCCCAACTTAATAATATTAATACGGAACAAATACCATTTAAATTGTTGTAATTTTTAAGAACAACATTAAAAGAAACCAATTAACATTTGAACGATTTTTTATAGATAACAATTGAAAAAACCAATCACATTTTAATTTCTGGTGGCCAATATCTAGCAATTTCTTCTAAAAGCGTCCCGACTGATCGGCCTGTCGCGACATTTACAAACCCGACCACCGGACAACGGGGAGGGATAGTTTGGTTTGGCGCGGTAGCGTCCGGAGACGACAACTAAAATAAAAACAAAGCGAGCCGAAGGCTCGCCAATAACCTCTCCATTTGCGGCGCAACATTCAAGCCAGATATAATTTCTCTGTAGACTACAGATATCTTGGTAGAAACCAATCGGTACTTACGTATTAAGTTGGGCTCCCCGTTAATACGTAAGTACCAAAAAAACATTTGTACGGTTATTAGGAGGTTCTTCCATTTATCTTCAGGTTATGTACTGTTCGTAAATTTATGAGCACAGAATGTGAAATGCGGCTCTCGAAGTTTATCAAAATTTCTTTCAAATAAAAGTTATATAACATTTTTATCGTAGGAGTAGCCGTTATCAAGAAAATCAAACAAAAACGTCTTAAATCGAGTTGAACTTAGAAAATTCCTTGCATAGTTACTTCTTCATTGTTGCTAACATAAACAATCTCCCAAACAAACGTTTAATTTACTTGTGTGTGCAAGCAGTATTCTTAAATAGGAAGAAAATGGATTATTTATGAAGAAGAAAAAACTTTAAATCGCAATTTCCCTTACGTACAGGTATATAATTTCTTTCTAATACTCCACTGCATGAAACGCTCCCATTTGTGATACGTTGTACACTTTCGTAACTTGCTTGTCTTTGTCATTTTCAGTGACAACAATACGAAGTCCTTGGAGTAACTTGGAATGACGTCATGATCATAGGAAAGGCTAAACCCGCTAAAGCTAGGAGTTCATCGCGGAGCTTGTCCGTCACGTCTTATTGAAAGTATATTTCATTACAATTCAAAGCATAAATAACGCATGTAAAAATTCAAGTCCAAATATGAAATTTTCACCTAATTCATGCATATCAGTACCTATATGCAACAGAGTAAAACCTTAGGTATCGAGGTAACTTTCACTTCCATTTCAAAGAACAATATCAAAGTAATAACATACGCGTATGTATTTCCTTTGATTCCGTATGGCGAGTCTATTTGCGAGGGCTCAGCATTTCATTATGTTTAATGGACGAAGTACTCTCTATAAAAGTAATTTCTCGGAATGCTTAATAAATAAAGGCCAAAACTAAAAATGAATAGTATAAGCTCGTCAATTTTAAAAAGTATTGCGTCCTATGGATGAATGTTACTTGCTAATTTACATCATCGAAACCTCATAGAAGGGTTAATTTTTCCTCATTTACATACACATTTCTGATAATACTTTAAAAGTCACGAATAATTTAGGGTGATGAACTACGAAAATCTGAAAAGTTAACGCGAAGAATTTTATACACGAATAAATGTTTCTCATAAAACAGCTTATTCTGGCTATTTCTCCACAGAAGCAGTCACGATAGGTCTTCTTGGAACGCACTGGATGTGTACGGAGTTGGCGATGGTATTATCCCTACTGGTCGCGCTGGCCCTCTTCTTTTTCACCATTCTGCCCCTTGACTATTGGCGCCGCCCCGGGGCGTTCCGAGCATGTTCGCGGTCCCCATATTAGGAAGCGTCGCCAAAGCGGCATTCCTCCGAAAGTCCATCGGCGATGTATACACCAGCATCTACAACAACACCCAAGGTAAGAGGTAAGTCGGATTCCTAAAGTTCACCAAGTTCTGTTGCGCGACCCGGAGGTCATGAAGAAGGCCCTCAACCGCGATTTCGCTCACTTCCACGCGAACACCTCCGGGAAGATGAAGGCCATTTACTCCCTCATCTGCGAGGTCTCAGATAACCTCCAATCTTATTTGAAGGAATGCGTCGATTCCTCCGGGGACTCCGGGTACTCTGCGAAGATGAAGGACGTGTGCGCCAGGTTCACCACCGAGGTCGTTTCCTCGACTGCTTTCAGTCTGAGCTGCGACGCCATCAGAAACCCGAACACAGAGCTTCGACAAATGGGTCGGAAGATGTTGGAGCCATCCCCGTCCAAAGCGTTGATACGCTTGGTATTCCTCCAGCTGCCTTGTCTCAAGATATTGCGCATTCCGTTCACTCCCCTTGAGGTCACGAACTTCTTGAGAAATCTCGTCCTTGGTGTGGTTATCAAGAGAGAAGACGAAGGAATACAACGAAGTGACTACATTCAGTTCTTCACCCAGCTGTAGAAGGAAGGTAAACTCAAGGCGGATTACTATTTGCGAGCGCGGGAAGCGTAGGATGGAGGCGCTGGAAGCAGTGAAAGTAATGGCAAAGGATTGTCTAACTGCGAAGGTAGGCGCTCAATTTTATATTCTATCGTTTGAAGTAATTTACCTGATATATAAATAAATAAACAAATAAATACACATGGACATAAGCAAAGACGTTATGGGTATATAAATATATCGATAAATGAGGATTTTGAAATTACTGTCTTCGAGGTTTCTTTAAAAATAATATAATTAGCCATTAGTATAATTTCGGCTATCTCATTAAATTTCTACCTGTCCAGAAATAATTATTTTTTCTATTGAAAAGTTAAATTGGAAAATGCTATTTTATATTACAGTGGCTACTGAGACGGTGCAAATATTTAATATCTCTCACTATAAGTTTTATTGCACTAGCAGTTTCAGTGCACTCTTTAAAGGGTAACGCGGAGGAGTTGGATGACATAACAGCACAAGCTGTGACAATTTTTGCTGATGGCTTCGAGACTTCATCAACGCTGATAAGCTTTACTCTCTTCGAACTGGCGCACAATCAAGAAGTGCAGCAGAAACTGAGGAAGAGCATCGAGCAGTGGCGTAGCTACCATATAGCAAGAGTAGGCAATAACTAAGGGCCCTCGAACAAAAGGGGCACATAAGTTGTGTTGAAATTCTCAATTGTCAACATCTTCGCAAATGCAAAAACAAGGAAAAAGACATTTTAAGCTAATATTTTAAATCCTTATATATCCTGTGCTGCATAATAAACTAGTGGTTGATATTCTTTCATCTCTTTCTCAAAAGGGCCCCCACCACAGAGAAAAATAAACACCAATAAAATTCATTTAAAAAATCTTTTTACTAAAATATTTCCGCTTTTATTTATTTTAAGCTAATTTTTTAATCCTTATACATCCTGTGCTGCATAATAAACTAGTGGTTGGTATTCTTTCACCTCTTTCTCAAGAGGGCCCCCCATTACTAAAATATTTCCACTTAGGGGGCCCATCAGCGATTCTTGCCTAGGGGCCCGATACCTCTAGCTATGCTACTGGCATCGAGGATGCCAAAATGCACCATGGATGCAGGATGTGCCCTACCTAGAAATGATCATTCAAGGTATTGCTTTGTCTTTACGATGCATACAACATATGAAGATCTATGAAATAAAAATTGCCTTTTCGATAAAATATTATCTTCATATTATTGATTATTCTGTATTCGCTTTTGTATTATTCATGGTTTTCTCATAATGTTGCATCCTGAACCATAAATCGAGAGTATAAGCGATTTTTTACGTTAGTATCAAACGGAAGTGATACATCTAATGTTTCAAAACCTTTATTTTGCGCTAGTAACTTAAAATGCAAATTTAATTAAATAAAATGAACCATTTATATAATCATAGGTAGTCTGTCTGTAGACAGGTCCATAATTATTCATCGTTAAACTTGGTTCTCTATGTACTCCTATTTTCTGCAATCTTCTTGATGTCTTGATAGCTCACTTTCCATTTCAAGTTGTCTATCAGCTGAAACCTTTTCCTACCTCTTTCTCTTTTTCCATCCAGTTTTCCTTCTAACATGTCTTTAATCATGCTCTCTCTCCTCAGGTAATGTCCAATACAGTTCACCTTCCTCTTTTTTATGGTCTGTATATTCGTTCGCTTCTCTCCTATTCTTCATAGTACTTCCTTGTTTTTCATCCTATCTGCCATTTTATCTTCAGCATTCTTCTCCATGTCCAAATCTGAAGCTTTCCATTTATATATTAGTTATTAAAAATCGCTATTCATAAAAGTTGTATGACACCTTAGACATAACATCATTGACTGTAGAAATATCTTACTATAATTTCTAAATAGGTACCTTTTAGAGATTCTAGAGAAACATGTTTTGAAAGACAAAGTAATAGCAATGTCTACAGTTAATACAAACATCAATTTTGGAGGGCTACGAATGAAAGGAAAAAATAACATGCAAACAAAACTGAAAGAAAATGTAAATAATATTTTTGACTTTGGATGTACTGGGTATATCTCATCAAATGCAACAAACACAGCAGCTGGACAATTGCCAATAAATATTGAAATAATATCACTTAGTATTTTCCTATATTTTAGAAACTATACTGTTAGAACACATGAATTGATGAGATTCTGTATGGATGCGGATGTTGAATATAAAAAATTGCTTGGATATTCTAAAACAAGATGATTAGCTTTAACATCTGCCATAGAGAGAATTCTGAGATTATTTAAACTTCTTAAATCATATTTTCAAAGTCATCCTTGCACACTAAAGGCCACCGCACACCGGGCGCTATACTATATAGCGCTATATTTTTGTGCGATGTTATAGCTAGCGATAAGATATAAATATGCGCACACCAGATACTATAATATGTTTTATTTTTTACCGGAAAATCGCTTAGTTCCACAAAATGGCCGAGGCATATCTGTTGTTAACATTGGCTTTAACCCTTAAACCGAAGTATGTGTCTGACAACCACATACGATTTTTCATTTTGTTAGTGTGGCTGCACTGATTGAGCTGGCGGCCCAAACCTCACAGTACCTTCCTCAAATTACTTCCTGCTGCGGGTGATACATCGTTTTTGCAGTCGCAATTTCTCAACCGTTCGTAAGAAATCGTTTTTCAAAAGTTATAGTGTCTCGTGGACACCTACTTCTCATAACGTATATTTTTCGCATGTCTGGTGGACACAAATAAATATTATTTTCATTTCTTTTTTTAACAATTTTTAGAATTATATAATTATAATTTAGATTTATTACAGAAGTAAGGATGGATGCAGGCCCTAGCACCTCGGAAGGCGGTAGTACATCAAAGAATTTGTGCAAATATTACGAGAAAAAAGCTAGCGTACGTAGGAACACTGAAGAGAAAAAAACGAAAATTCCAAAAGTCTTTACCATCGAGGAAAAGAGAAGTTGGTTCGACATTGCATGGATTTAGTAATGACATCACCTTGCTCAGTTACGTTCCAAAAAAGAATAAAGCGGTGCTGGTGGTATCAACCATGCATCGACACAAATAAACCGGAAATAGTTGGATTTTACAACCGAACAAAAGGAGGCGTCGATGTAATGGATCATAAATGCGTTAATTATTCTTCTAACAGAAGAAGTCGACGTTGGCCATTAGCAGTATTTTATATGTTTGTAAACATATCTGTGGTGAATAGTTACATAGTCTACTTATGTTTCAAAAATTCGGAAAAATATAAAGAGATTCAATTTTTTGAAAGAATTAACTCTAGTACTTTTGAGGCCACACCTAGGAAACAGACTTGCTGTTCCAAATCTGCGTTCAGACTTGAAAAAACTCATTGAAAGCGTTTTACAAGAAGCAAATAAGGATAGCACACCGAAACCAAAACAGAAATCTGAGAGCGACAGACCTGAAAGAAAGAGGAAGTGTAGCTAATGTCCGTATACACAAAATCGAAATACCAGATATAAATGCATAAAATGTCAAAGGCCAATCTACTTACAATGTTTCAAAAAGATTTGTGACATATGTTGTGGAGATTTGTAAGCGCAAACTATTTTTTACATTACGTATACTTTCAATGCAAAGATTTTTAAATATTAATATGTAGATATTACATTGGTATATGGCGAATAGTAATTATATGTAATAAATGAATAAGCTTAATGTATCATTACACTTAATTTAATAATAAAACAATAAAAATTGAATATTTTTATATGCGTGTCTGACATACACATACTTATAATAATAGACAAAAAGTAGATACTTCGGTTTAAGGGTTGAAGCCAAAGAAGAGGAAGTGGATTCATGAAATTAATATTAGTAGAGAGCAACTTGGAGAGTTCCATCATTTATTTCTGGATCTAGAAAACGATGACGAAAAGTTCCGTCAGTATTATAATAAAGAATAATAAGTGTCGTAAGACTACTTGCCACAGAAAATATGGCTTCCAGAGGATCATCTGATACACTGTATTCGAAAAACAATGGGAAGTTTTTAAAAGTTGTTCAATTACTAGCAGAATTCGATGATGTTATGAAATCACATATATCTCGTATTAAGAATAAGGATAACTGCAATCATTATCCTGGGAAAAAAATTCAAAATGAGATAATTACTCTTTTAGGAAATAAAATTCAAGAAAATATATTGCTATTATTCTCTACAACTTTGGTCCTTACGAAGATTACCAATAATGATGTTTTTAGGGAGATATTTGACAGAAACCGAAAAAACCGATCATTTATAAATAATTCCCAAAAAATAACTGCTATGGAAAATTGTTTCAAATGAAACTTGTAGGAAATTACATTCTCTATAACCTTTGTATAGAATTGTATATACAATAATGATGTTTTAACGGAGAAATATTGCAAAAACCGAATCGGATTTCGAATAAACCTCGACTTCCGGTTAACCAGTATTGTCCAAAAACTAATCAGTTCTTTGTGCTCATGCTTAAGTGTTATATATGAAGTTTGGTAATGATATGGCAATTACTTTCTGAGTTAGAGCACCCACAACCACATACACACACACACGCGCACACACAGACATCATTCCGAAAACAGTCTAAACGTGTTCTAGGGACCTCAATACATGTATTTCCATTGAAATCTCGAAGTCGATTTTTTTCGTGATCACAATACTTTCCCATTACTACGTATGGAGAAAGTAAAAATGTTTACTTTTCATTTCAATATGTAGGATGTGATCTCACCTTATTTTGTAAGGTACTATTGTATTTTGTGATTTAAAAAAATGTTTTTTTTTGTCTGCTTGAAGTAGGTATTCTGTTAAGCTTCAATTAGGAGTGGCTTAATTTTCATTTGCATACACCTGAAAAAACCTTAGGGTCCCAGACTATCACAGAGCTATATTGATATCTGCCATTGTATAAGCCATAACTTAAGGAATAATAACAATTTATTTCATTAGTAATCATATGTTCATTTTAGTACTGTAGTTTTCTTTTATATGTCTTGTGAAAGATCAACTTTTATATACACCAAAAATATTTCAATATACCGTATCTGCCCGAACAGAAGCCGACCCCAGATTTAAGCCGACCCCCCAAAAAAATTTCACAATTTTTTGGCAAAAACGTAAATTTTGTAGATTTTATGCTGAAGTGTGCCAGACATTCATGCACATCTTATTGTTAGAATACATTATTCAAGATTGAAGAAATATGTGGGAAACGGTTTAGTTGTTGACATTTTGAAATATTACTTCAATTAATAATTTTGTGTTACTGAATAATGTTCCACATTCAGTGGCAATAATTTTATTCATCTTCATTTTCACAAAAGGTCAAATATAGTAACAGTGATCTCGCCAAGATATTTTTTCATCCAAGTCTATTTCCAATGAAATTAGCATTTACATTGCCTTAAGAAATTGCATTTTTATAATTATACAAGTTCCATGTAAAGTTTTACCGAAATTCAAATAGTTGAGTATTCAAAGCCGTCAACGCATTAGGTGTAATCGTCAATTTACGCAAGCGATCCCGCCAAGATATTTTTTCATCCAAGTCTATTTCCAATGAAATTAGCATATATATTGCCTTAAGAAACTGCATTTTTATAATTATACACGTTCCATGTAAATTTTTACCGAAATTCAAACAGTTGAGCGTTCAAAGCCGTCAACGCATTTTGCATAATCGTGTATTTACGAAAGCGATCTCACCAAGAAATTTTTTCATCCAAGTCTATTTCCAATGAAATTAGAATTTACATTGCCTTAAGAAATTGCATTTTTATAATTAAACACGTTCCATTTAAAGTTTTACCGAAATTCAAACAGTTGAGCGTTCAAAGCCGTCAACGCATTTTGCATAATCGTCAATTTACGCAAGCGATCTCGCCAAGATAGTTTTATATATATTCATCCTATGTCAAATATTTACTTTACGAAAAATATAGTACTATCATTTGAACGCGAAGTCAATGAGAGACTTTGAGATTTAACCATAACCCAAATTTTCCTCGAACTCGCATTTAAGCCGAGGGGTGATTTTTTCATGATACATTTTGACAAAAAACATTGGCTTGTATTCGGGCAGATACTGTAATATTTTTGGTGTCAAATTTGGCAAGACAGCCACAAACTAAAATGGCACTTATACACTCCCACATATAAGTAAATAAAAAATAATATAAATTAGCTTTCAATTCAGGCTGAGATCAATTTCAATTTATTTCAGGAATGAGGTTTGGAGTGCTGCAAACCAAAGTTACTGTGCCAACAGTGATCTTGAAATTCCAACTTTCTGCCCATGAGAAAACTACAAAGCCTATATCACAGGATCCTAATTACCGTATTCACCTGATTCTAAGACGACCTTTTTTTCCAAATTTTCAGCTGTAAATATCAAGAGTCGTCTTACATTCGAATACGAAGTATATTTAAGCATTTAATCAATGGTTTTTACAACAAATGGTATATTAGAGTAAACAATTCACAACAGCAAATTCAAGTACGTACATAAAGAAGTGAAATAAACAAATAGTAATAACAATAACAAAAACATGACGGGAATAATAATTATTTAGACTAATAATCATCGTCTACCATCATAACACACACGATGTACTTTCATCTTCCACGTAATACCAACCGCAATGTCAAAACAAATGAGAGCGGAAATCATTGGGATTCCCCTTTCAAACGACGCACCGCGATTCACTAAGTGTGACAGGAATTTTGAGTTGTGCATTCTTGATTTAAATGCACAACCCTTAAGTTAAAATGACAGATCATGTTGAAGTACGTGGCACGAGTGCAAAGGGAAAGTTAACAAAGGAATTAGACGGAGCTAAGATACAAATTTTAAGCTGATCGTGATAAATTACGCCAAAAAACTTATAACTGTGATGCGAGTAGAAAGTTCGGTGTATCTGAGGCAAATGTGCGTCGATGGAAACTCGCAAAACAGGAACTAGAAAAAGCCAAAGCCACAAGGAAGTCGCTCAGTGGTCCAAAATTAGGCCGATTTCATGGCATTGAAGAAGAAGTAGTCAAGTTTGTGCGCACCATGAGGAAGAACGGTATGCCTGTTTCGACTGAAAGTATTATACTTAAAGCTAATGAAATTACTAGAGGACTTAATATATCATTGCAAGAATTTAAGGCCAGCAGAAGTTGGTGCGTGAGAATGATGCGACGAAATAATTTTTCTTTACGGCGACGAACTTAGCTGTGTCAGAAATTGTCAGAAGACTATGTTGAAAAACTTCTCGCTTACCAGAAATACGTAATTGGACTTAGAAAAACCAATAATTACCTTTTGAGCCAAATAGGAAATGCCGATGAAACTCCGGTTTTCTTCTACATGCCATATAATTATACTGTGAACGAAAAAGGTGCGAAGTCCGTCCTAATTAAAATTACAGGCAACGAAAAAATGCGAGTCACGGTAATGTTGGCGGTTTTAGCAGGTGGGACTAAATTACCACCATATGTGATTCTAAAGCGGAAAACAATGCCTAAGAAACATTTGCCAAGTGGAATAATAGGTGTCAAGAAAAGGGGTGGATGACTAAAGAACTAATGAGAGATTGGTTACATGTTGTGTGGAATAGACGGCCAGGAGCTTTACTGAAACAAAGAGCAATGCTTTCACTGGATGCATTCAAGGACACTTATCTCCTGAAATTAAAAACATAATGAGTGCGATGAATATTGATCTTATTGTAATACCTGGAGGAATGACATCGCAACTTCAAGTTTTAGATGTTGCTGTCAATAAGTGTTTTAAAAATAATTTAAAGGTTTTGTATTCTGAGTGGTTACAGAGTGGAACTCACACTTTAACACCAAAAGGAAATCTTAAGAAACCTGAAGTTGCAATGCTCTGCCAATGGATCAAGGCATCGTGGCAACAAATAAATGCAAAAGTAATAGTGAAAGGATTTAAGAAATGCTGCTTATCTAATGCCATGGATGGGAGTGAGGATGATGTTTTGTGGGAGACTGATGATGAAGTTGAGAGTAATAAAGATAGTGAGCATGAGGAAAATAGTGAAAGTTGCATTGACAGTGATGATGACTAACACAATAAAATGATTTTATGCAGCACTTGGATTGAAATGTTTTTTTGTTGTCCTGAAATGAGTATATTCTTTCAATGTATTTACTTTATTTTTAATGTTATCTTAAAATGAATGCTACCATTTAATTTGTTTGAAAACCTGAATGGTTCTATTTGTGATGTGATCTTATGATTTTAAAATGTTAAAAGACAATGACATTCAAGAAAAGTATAAGAGAAAATAAATATTTCACAAGATTTATAATTTTTGTAGTAATGAAGGTCAATTTGAGCTTTTTTCTGTTTTGGAATCATAAAAATGGGGGGTCGTCTTAGATTCAGGGTCGTCTTGGATTCGGGTGAATACGGTATGTACTTCCTCACTGCATCAAAGTACGGACTTTGGAAACACATATCACCTCTCAAAGCAAAAACTGCATAGAAATGGTGACTTCATATATTACATACTCAAGTTTTATTGCCTATTGATTTAATTCTAAAGTTAGCAGATTTAAAAATTCCATTTAATTCAACATCTTAACTATGAATTTGGACGTTTTTTACCTGTACAATGACTTAGAGTCACTAATTCAGTTGAACATATAATTTGCCTACAAGTTTTTCTTTCTAGTATTTTTTAGATTTTATTTAAAATTGGTAAATACATACTCTTATAAAAACTTCACATTAGTGTATGTTTCATGAAATACCATTTTCACCTAGCCACTGCCTAAAATTCTCATTCATAACTTTACACATCATGTAGTGCTTCATAAATTTTTGGCACATTAATAAACTTGGTACTGATTACAAGTATACAGCGATCATTTGTATATGATTATAATTAACTAATATATTTTTCTATTTTTTCTCATTTTACCTATTATGCATAAACATTAAAACTGAACTAATATTATATTGATAGTAAAATATGCTATGATGTGTGAACTTTAACATGCAGGAACAAGAAATGAACTTACAAAATTAAAACAGTTATTGAGAAATCCTTTCAATGTATTCGAAATATGCATGTTGAAAATGTTTGCCTGCCTCAGCTTGGTAACATAAAAATATAGTGTCCATCCAGCATTCCTCTCTCTGTGTATCGTCTTGGTAATGAATCCTGTTCAGAAATTTTGTCTAGCAAATACTTTGACAAGTGGTTCAATTTATATTATTTATACTATTATTAAAATTAATGGCCAAAATAAAAGCAGGGTGACAGATGAGATAAGAACCATGTCAGTTAATCCAAAACAAATGGAATTCCTTAATAAATTCTCAGGAGATAAAAATATTTCAGCAAAAACAAAGTCACTCAAAATATCTAACAAAAAACTAATAATAAATTCTAAAATTACCTTCTATGACTACAGATTAATTAACGAAAAATAAATCTAAATAAAACTGGATTATTAAAAAACACAAAAGTGGGCCACATCTACAAGAATTCTTCATAATACAGTCTCTTCTCTCTCTGATAACATATCTCCGTCCTCTCTTTGTGAAACTATTGGCAAATAATTTAAAAAATATTTAATAAACGATCCATAACATCAAATTCTCTCTCTTTTGCACTCTTCCCTGAAAATTCCTTGTGTTTGAGGCCAGCCAGCAAGAACGAATAAACCAATGTTATTCATGATATTGGAAACAGCAACTCAGCTGGAATAGGATGATTTAATCCCCAAACCATGATCATAAAATGAGCCGTACTTCAACTCGGTTATGAAGATATCTTCTTTCAAAAGTGTAAGATTGCGTCAAAAGTAGCCACAGGCCCCTCCTTCCAAAACGCACTTTCTTCACCCATATTATATTATATTCAGCCGTAATTAAAGTTTTACAGCATTTTTAGATACTTGGAAAACTGAATACAAAATAATATACCTTGATTGCTACAAATATCGGCAACCAATTTGATATACAGTAGCCTCCAAATTTTCAGCTTCCAAATTCACGTGCTTCGCAGTTCTGCGGTTTTTCCGACCATTGCTGCCATCTTTGAAGTGATAAGAAAAACACTAAACAAATGAATTTCCCCGCCCACGAGGTTTTTTTTATGACGCTGTGGCCCCGTTTTAGGAAAATGTCTACCAAGAGGAAAGCAAGTGATAATACCGAATGCAGATGCAAAAAGAAGACGTTGACTTTAACCAGTTGAGTGGGTATGACGTATATATTCGTCATGGCCTGTCGTAACCTGTATGCGGTATATATCCGTTACGCCATTTTTCGGGCCATCCGCTATGGGTATACCGAAATAGTCGGTCATGAAGCATCTCTAGTATCTAGTTGTGTCCTTCTAGTACATTTTAGAGCCCATAGATCAGGGATGGCAAACCTATGGCACGCATGCCATAAGTGGCACACAAGACGATTTTGGTTGGCACACCAACAAAAGGCAAAAACCAATCAAAGCATTTATCGTACCGATTTAGTGCTGCAAAACATTTGTAGTTAACTATTGTAAACGATAGTTTTATGGTCACAAATTTCAATCTTTTACGCCTTGACCATGAATTTAATTTAGTTGGCATGCAAAAAATATCAGACATTTTTGTGGTACGCGAGGCGGAAAAGATTCTACAATTTCAGTAATATTGGCACGTGGGCAATAAAAGGTTCGCCATCCCTGCCATAGATGGTTTCCTTCCTTTTGCTAAGAAAAAATACGCTTAGGACGAAAACCCTGCATGTGTAATGCGGGGATGCCTATACCTGCCCCTGCAGTAGTGAAAGCGGAGGTGTGACTTTCCTCTAACTCTATAGAATATTTCTAGACAACTGGAGCAATAAAATCCTCCTCTCCATTGCAGTGGATGTTTTATATGCAAAACATACGTGAAGAAATATTCTCAGAAGATATTTGTGATATTATGGTTAAAGTGAAGCTTAAGTGAGAAAATTGAGTTGCGAAATAAAACATGCTAGTGGCCAGAGTGCGGCATCAGTGGGCAGGCAATATGTGATAAACTGTACGGCTATGGCAGATTTAAATGCCAGATTGTATTGGTTCAAAACCACTTTTAGCCTACCTTTTCATCATTTATTGTTGTCAAAATAATGGAGAGCCGCGAACCTAACCCCCATTTTCTCATAAGGTCTTTGCTTCTATTTTCGCGGATTCCAAATTCGCGGTGTTGTCAGGAACGTAACCCCCGCGAATTTGGAGGTTCTACTGTATTAATGTTCCGTCATCGAGAAAATTTGGCAGAAATATTAGCCATCAATGTAGAGCAATTAAAGGCAATTTTAAAAAAAAATATGTTTTCAATGTAAAAAAATTGGTACAATATACATTGTACAAATTTTCTCATATGTTAATGGGTTGTTTAGTTATCTTTTGAAAAATATAAACTATGTACAATCATTATAAACATCAACTTAAACAACTATACGAAATTTTATGAAAATCGTATGAGCTGTTTTTTAGAAAAACCGATTGTTATTAAAGTTGCCCAAGAATAAATTAGCCTTATACTCATGAAATGAAATATGTAGTACTAGCAGAATTTCCCGTTAAATTTCAGTGGATTTAGTGAAGCTACTACAGCACAACATAAAAACTCTTTTAAATATATGGCAGATACTTTTTAACTTACAATTAGCTTTTCTTAACAATTAATCATATTTGCTTGTAACAATCCGTTTCTGAATGTATTGCATTAAAATATAACAATAATTGTATTTCCTATCATATACAGTAAAACTCGTTTATAACGATCACGCCTAAATCGAAATCTCGGCTAAAACGAAGAAATGTCTCAGTCCCTTGAACTTCTCCATAAGGACATTGGTTAAATTTCTCGGATGTAACGAACACGCATTTTACGAATTCTCGGCTGTAACGAACAAATGTTTGGTCCTGTGGCAAAAAATGCCCCATATATAACGAATTTTGGCGAGCAGAACGATAAATAATGAATAGTTTCCGCAGGTTTACCGCGCACTTGTTCGTAGAGGTCCCCTTCCTCCATCTACCCCTTCCATACGAATTTCCACGCTCCCTTTGTTTTGAAACTGATATTAAAAGTGTGAATGTTTATGTAAATTAATGACCATAATAATAATGTTAATTGACCATTTAAAAAACATTTTACATGCCACAAAGTTGATAAGCATCTCTTTGCATATGTAAGTACGGCATTGAAGTCGACTCACTGCAAATACAGTAAAAGCTGTGTTATCCGGGTATCTTGGGGATTGTGGAAAGCCGATTAGGAGAAATCTCCGGTTATTCTTATTTAGTACGTTGCTACTCTTACATGCAAAACAAAAAGAATATTGAAAAGTTTAGGACGTCCGGGAAGTTTGGGGATTACGGCAGTGAACCTGTTCCCAAAATTGAATTTATTGGATTATATCTTTCTTATTTATCTTTATTTACTCTATTAGAAAAGGACGAAATTATTTAATTCTTCTGAACATTTCTGTGAAAACCAGTTATATAATATTTTATCGAGTTCCTCAATTTTTGGCTCATGGAGCGTATGTTTATTAATTGATTTACTCGTCTCAGAAGATGACACAAATTTCATTAATTTAGCCTTATGAGCCTTGATATCGTAGAGCGTGGAAGATCCGATGTTGAATTCTTTTGCTATGGCTGCTCTATTTTTTCCTTTTTCTATTCGTTTGATCAGCTCCAGATTTTGTGTTAGCGTTAAACCAACCTTTTCTCTCCTGTTCCTTGCTTTTCGGTATTTATTTTGATGCCATATTCAATGGTTGGGTAATTTTTTAAATAATAAAAAGCGATAAAACTGGAAATTGTAGAAGTACACTAAAACATCTAGACAATGCAAATGGCTTACGTAACCAAAAACGCCATGCTTACTCGGCAGCCACAGAAGTATACGGAGTAAATACGTAATATATACATATTATATTTTAAGAAATTTTAAAGTAGAAGTTGTGGTACTACACATATACAATTCACACAAAAATTCATAAAAGAAGAAACAGAAACACAAAATGAATTCTATTTGTGTAATTGCCGGTTCTAAATAGCCGGATAGCACAGATTTTACTGTATGCGTCTACGTGTTATATGGGATGTATAGGCCAAAAACCATGTTTCTCGTATATAACGTAGTCACGCTTATAACGAAGCAATGAGTCGGTCCCCTCAAATACGTATTAAACCAGTTTTACTGTATATCACTTTTGCCAAATCCAGCTTCAATTCTTCTGTAATTATGCCTCGCTGAAATATTTAATTTTGTCTTGTAAGCAAGAAACCCATGAAAAAGCAACGTACAGTTGTCCATGATTGAACACTGACTGGTAAATGTACACCAGATACATGAGCCTATTTATGTTAAGAAACATTATAATGCAGAATATAATTATTTTACTTACAAAAAATTTAAGATTTCAGTATTATATGAGTATGAGACAATCTAACATGACCAGAACAAAATCCAGGACGGCTAGTCTTTTATTTTTTATTGTTTAAATATACATTATTTTCCATTTTTTACATATTCAAAAACCAAAAAAGAATATTATGGGGATGTGAAGACAGAAAGAGAGTTGTCAAAAAATATCTAAAAGAAAAAACATGAAATATTTCTAATATTTCAATATTAAATATATCAATATAATACAAAATCAATACAATATACAAAAATCTTACTGTTTATTAAACCAGTTATATCTGGCCACAGACATAACTTTATCCAAAAACATTTTATCACTTTTGATTTTAGCATAAAATTCTTCACAATTCAAATCAATATTTATTTTACACTGTAATAGCGCTTGTACTGTACTTTCATCCATGCAACTTCGATCTAGGGACCACACGTTATTCATAACAGAGAAAAGTTGCTCTACTGGAGCTGATGTTCCCGGTAAACAGAATACGTACTCAATAACTTTCGTTAGATTGACAACTGAAATATTCTGTTCGAGAAAATGTCTAAAAATTTCAATACATCTATCTTCGAATTCCATCCTTTCCTCATCCCAAATTTCTCTTTCTGTCATAATGAAACATAAATTGCTTTGCTAAACTTACTTCATCAAAAAGATTGTCAATATCAATTAAAAGCTTTCCATAACTTTGATTGATGGTTTTCACTGTTTTTAAACCTCATGACAATTGAATGTACTATATACCCAATTAAATGATTCTGCTTCTTCAAAACTGTTTTCTCACAACGATATGTATGATAACAATCTAACATAAAAAGTGTCAAACTCTTTGATTAATATTTTAGAAATCACATTCCCAGATTCGTCGAATTTTGTTAGCACAAACTTTAGCCCCTTGTGGGGTGAAACAGTTATCCTTGAGTCCTTGCAAATTAATTTTAAAATTTTGTAGTTCACAAGCTACGTTTGTTGCACTAGCGTTAGTGTTTTCTATGTTCAGTATTGCTTTATTAAATAAACCGAGTTGTCCGAGAACAAATCGCAAATAGTCGTCTCCACATGGGTCTTAATTTAAAAAAAATTATTTGTGGGCACTGTTCTTGTGAATCGAAATAGCAACACTAGATTTATTTCCCTTTTACAGGCTTTAGAAAGGTTTCTTGATATATTTGAAGGTCTAAAAAGCTATGTTTTAATACCTTTTTGTACTCAATTTCTGCAAAGTTGCAAAAATCTTTTAGTTGAGTAACACGAATAGTGTATATGTGGAAATGTTTATAAATCTTTACTGCGATGGCTTCTATATCAATCAGTAGAACATCAACCGCATTTTGGATGCAGTTGTTACCTGTGTGCTGCAATTCCAATATCGATAAAACACATTTTCACCCTTTATTTTAACCCCTCCGAAATTCAAGTTGCAATTATCAACACGAAATCCTACAATTTTAGTCATAAGATGATTTTTTTAATTGAAGAAACAAGGTAATCAGTCAATATATCTGATGTTTCTCCAGAGACTCCATTAAAGTCAAGCAATTTTACCTTTAAGCCAGCCTGTGGAAGAAAATAGCACACTATCACTGGAACAATTTTTATGTTCTTTCTCTTGGAAGCATCAACTGTAACACTCACAAAGTTGAATTTATCTAACTTTTCGTGTAACTCTTGAATACACACTGCTGTGATTACAATGAAAACTATATCTTCACATTTTGTTCGAGCAACACCAAATTTAGAAAGCACTGACGTTGATTCATACTTATTTTTTGGGACAAAACAGGAAACAGGCCGAGACAAGACTTAAAAACTGAGAAAATCCCGGTCAAACCGAGAAATATAATAATAATAATAATAAAGATACCAATAGACCAATCATCATCTCAACAACTGTAATAATACCAAAAACAACCAGGAAACATCTGAAAGAGCTAGGAGCAGAAGGAAGACTGATGGAAATGCAAAAATCTGTCATCCTAGATACCTGTCACATAGTTAGGAAATTTTTAGGGGAAGAACTTGATTGAACTTGATATTTATCTGTTCAATTTAAGCAGTGGCGGACTGGCCAGGGTGTCAGCTTGCCCAATGGCAAGTGGGCCCTGTGAGCCCCTGATGAAGTGGGTCCCTTAATCATTAGACAAAAGGTTAATGACCTTTTAGTAGCTTGAAAATATAATAGAAGTTCCAATATTATTACTGTATGCAACTAAAATTTACGTTGTATTACTATTTTAATAAAATCATTTTTCGAGGATACTTTATATTTAAGAATATAATAAATAACTCTGAAAAAATAATTCTGATTCGGGTTATGTGAGGCCGACGCATATAGGCTCAGATCTTTACTATTGCGACTGCGCAATGAAGCTTAGCTGGGAATCCCAGCCTGGGATCGTGACGTGCAGCTCACAGGGTCCATATGCCCTGGCCAGTCTGCCACTGAGTGTGGTTAATGATGACACCTTAGATAATTTTTTTGCATCTTCACTAATTAAAAAGAAAGAAGTGTTGAAGCAGAGGAGTATTGTCATAAGGATTATAGACATCATAAAGATGTTAGGCAAGCAAGCACTTCCTTTTCGAGGTCACAGAAATGAATCGGCCTACACTCTGGATAATGAGGTTCTGAATCATGGCAATTTTTAGTTACAGTGCAGTTGATGGCAAAATATGACCCCATTATGGCAGCTCACGTTTCTGCAGTACAAAACAAGTCTACACAAAGAATCAAACAATTAGAACAACAAGGAAAGGCTCAAAGTAAAGGCCGTGGTGGACTTGTTACATACCTGAGTAAAACAACTATTAACATGTTAATCCAAATTATGAAGAATATGATACAAGAAAGAATTAGTCATGAAGTTTCTCAAGCAAAATATTATTCTATTCAAGTTGATTCAGCACAAGGTAATTATTCCATCAATCAGTTTAGCATTATTATTCGGTATGTGCTTAAAAGTGTTATCTGTGAGCGACTACTTTCAGTTGTGCCAAGTAATGATGGTACAGGACAGGGACTTTTTGATCTATTGACTGAAACATTACAGCATCTTAAAATTGATCCTAAAAAATGTTTATCTGATAGTACAGATGGAGCTGCAAGCTACCATGGCCAGTATAATGGTTCACAAAGTAAAATTACTGATGTGGCTGATCAACATGTTCATATATGGTGCTATGCCCATGTCTTGAATTTGGTGATAACTGAAACAACAAAATGTTGCGTGCCTGCAGTTTCTTTTTTCAATTTGCTCCAGAATTTAGCAACTTTTGTGAAAACATCATACAAGAGAATGGCTATATGGATAGAAGTTGTTGGAAAACATCTAGGACAAGAAAAAATGAAACGATTAAAGCTAATTGGTGAGACAAGATGGTCAGGAAAATCCAATGCAGCAACAACTATATTTGGACGTTTTGATGATGCCGCTGTCAGTACTTTTGTAAATCTATTGACATGCTTATCAATGATACAAGATTCAGACAAGTTTGATGCAAAAACAAAACAAGAAGCAAATGTTTTACTTCAAAGTCTTCTAAAGTTTGAAACAATATTGACAGCATTTACTTACTTGTATATATTTGAAACTACAGCCCCGTTATCAAGTTATTTACAGACAAGTGGTTTAGATATGTTAACTGCATGGAGTTTAGTAGATTCAGCTACAACAAAGTTGAAGGAACAGACAAGAACATTTGATAACGTTCACAGCAAGGCATTGGAATTTGTAAATAAATGTAATGACAAGATTTCACAGTTGAATATGGATGAAAATCAAACATTGGAAATTGACTCTTTGGAAACAGCATTGCCAGTTAAGAGGCAGAGGAAGAAGAAAAGAATGGCAGATGAGCTTATAGATGATGAAGGAAATTCCTCAGATTCTCTAGCTGATTTTCGAGTAAATGTGTTTAACCTAATAATGGACCGCATTGTCCAGTCACTAGATTCACGCTTTGTACAACACAAAAAGTTGTATAAAGATTTATCCTGCTTGGACCCAGCAAAGTTTAAAACCATTGCAGAGAAGGGCCTTGAAGATGAAGCATTGGAAGGTGTTATTAAGCTGTCTCCACAAATCAGCAAAGATCAAGTAATATTGGAATTGTTTTCTTTTGCTTCGAACTTTGATGTATTAAAGCTATTGATTAATGATGGTGAGAATATGGATTCCAGTTGCAATAAGTGTAAAATTTGTAGCACTTGCCCATCGTGTGTACTAAAAATTCTGGCATTCAACAGACTTCATGACAAGGCATATGATAACCTTTATGAAGTCATCTGCACACTATCAGTTACTCAAGTCCAATGTGAGAGGACATTTTCAAAGTCATAAAGACAAGGCTAAGAAATTCACTGTCTGAGGAGAACTTGGAATCATACATGTTGCTATCCATTGAAAAGGAATTGTTAGATGAATTGGATGCAGAAGCAATTATTGACAGATTCGCACAATCATCTAGTGAATTCAAACGATTGCTCTTAATATAGTGGACTGCATGAAATATGCTTTTGAGCTACCTGTTAATTTAAAAATATCCGCCATTTATTAAAAAATTTTTAAAAAATAATTTAAAAATTCAATTATAACAATCTGTATTCACATTTAGTATCTACTGTATACTGCCAGTAATATGTACAATATATGTACACTGTGATTACTAAAACAATATACATTTATTTCGCAAAAATTTTAATTGTACCTTTTTTCCACTTATGTATTTTTTGAAAATTTTATTTATTTCTTATAAAAATTAAATGATAGCCTTATAGTTGTGGGTGGACCCCCTTTGTCTCCTGGCAACCAATATTTTTATACCCAGTCCGCCACTGTATGTAAGTACTTACCAAACATGCACAAATTTTCACCCACTACAGATGTACGGTAACTAATTTATAAGAAAATCAATAGTTATTACCAATAATTGGCTATCTTGTGACAATTCACAATCATAAATACTGCACTCAACTGTACTGAATATGCAGTAGCTGAATACAAGCTCGTCAACTGTTTATCATGATAAGAGTATGAGTCATTGCATGTAGTGGAACACCGAACTCCATAGACATTTCTCGAAGAAACCCGGCCTGCAAAGAGCATCATGACAAAGAACAGGGGTCCCCAAACTTTTTATTGAAAGGGCCACATTAGGCTTTATGTACGACAGCGCGGGCCACTTAAGACTTTTTCAAATGACTGACTGGGCCGTGTGAAAACTTCAAAGAGCAAGTTTCGAGGGAGGGGGTGGTTATCGCGAAATTTCGAGGGGCGGGGGGGTGGTTGGGTTGGGTTGGGTACGGCTGGCAGGCCGGATTAAATCACTGCACGGGCCAAATGTGGCCCACAGGCCGTAGTTTAGGGACTCCTGACAAAGAAGATAGATTTCGAGAAAGTTCCAGCAAGCTCGAAAGAAGCCAGAAGATATAAGAAGGAGCGCAAAGAAGTCAGTTCAGTTCAGTTGAGTTCTGCCTTTGGAAGCAAGAAGAGATAAGCTATTTGTATATTCTTACGCGATATCGTATTGTTGTATTGCTTGTATACCTTTTGTTTACGTTGAATATTCATTTTAAACAGTTAACAGCTAAATAAAATGAAGAAGTTAACAGCTGATTTGTATTCAGTAAAATTTAGTACAATACAAACAAACGGGACCAAAGGAAATAGGCTTGAAAGCAATAAGAGCAGTAAAACTTTAAATACGAAACAAGGAAGGTGTTTCGCTCTATAGTCGGGCCTCTGCCCAACTGACTCGTAACCGTCCTGATCCCGAAGCGTGGGATAGTAAATTTTCGAGCAACATAAACGGGTCTATAGATTTATTCTTGGAAAGTATATTTTTCAAGGACAAGTTTATCGAACAATTAACTTTTCAAGATTAATGCTTCTTTTTAAAATATTAATCATTGCTTTAACTGATTCAACTGTTTATAAATACTTTAACCTATCACTTGATCATTCTAATGAAACATTAGGTCATAAAGATTAAAATAATGAACGATTATTTTACTGATATTCTATTCATAATTATACGGTGGTTGGCCATATTATTAGACTCGGTCACCAAATTTCATATTTTCCGAATTCCAGCACTCGTACCAAATTATCGGTTCATGGACTGTAAATTCACAAACAAAAAGTAAAATCTATGCGGTAAAGTTCAAGAAATACTATAGTAGTATTACATTCAGTAGATGTACAGTACAGGAATCCTTCGTTTAATGCTGCTGATGCGTTCCTGAAAAATACTCCGTTACTAAAACACACGACAAATGAAAATGAATTTCCAATAAGATTAGATGAATGATAGGATGCATTTCTGGCAAAACATTATTGTGCACATAAATTTTAAAACGTGTTTTATGGTTTTAATAAATGAAAATCATCAAATACGTGTTACTATAACGTACCTTAATTCCTGCGACTGGTCTAAATAAATGAAAACTTCCATTATGAAAGCAGTTCTAATATGTAATGCGCAATTCGGGTTTTCATTTCTAGTAAAAATATGAAAATTAAAATTAAGAAAGGAATTAATATAAAAAATAAACATGGAACTGACCGAATCAAGCTGAGATTTTGGACTTGTAAATCCTGCTGACACTATTTTATCCTCTGTTTGAGACTCACCGACAGGAGGCCATGGTGAACTTTTAAAGAATTTGTCTAAGGACAACTGCATTGAAGTGTTTACATTTTTTTCCAAACGTGTTTTTCAGGTGTCAATATGTAAGCATCCTTTGTAAGAGGAAGAAGGGGAGAAATCACTCTGGGTTTTTTATTGCTATGTTTAGAATTGCGGGAGACGGGAAAGTGAGAATTATAGTCGCTCCAACATCTAAAGACTCCTGGCCTTGAAAACGGGGCATACACCAGTTAGCAGCAGCCAATAGGAGACTGTTTGTTTGGGAAGGTAGTGGGGAGGAAACCAGTCTCAACCAGTCTCACTCCTGCTCTCGAAGAGATCACATCTGGATGCGTTGCCATTAGAAATTTCGTAGTATATCAAATGAAGGCGAAAATCCGCAAGAGCTGGCAACGCGCACCAATATCTGCTCTCCCGCACGAAAGTTGAGAGGGGCAATGGAAGGGGAAACGTTCGTGATTGGCTACTTGCTCTAAGTAGGCCAAGGGCCTTCCGATGTTGAATTGACTATAAAAACTGGCAACAGAGCCTTACGTTAAGGCTCATGATAGGCCCATTCCACTCCATCCTCTACAGCACCGCCTACTACTCAGAGATCAATTCTCACTGGCCCGACTATAGGCACTAACCTGAACAATCGTAAACAAGCGATCAACGCACTCGGGAAGGGCTGGCGCCCCCCCTGCTGCCCCCTTGCCTCTTATTGCCCCCTAGGTAAACCCACCGCCCCCCAGAGGGACAGTACCACCTACTTTGGGAACCACTGCTCTAGAGCCAGTAACAGAGAGATGGAATTGTGAAAACCACTTCTTCGGATTCAGCGACGCCTAAAACGTGTATTTCCGTAAAAATCTCGGTCGAATTTTTTCGCGATAACAATACTTTCTCAATATACTTGGTATACGAGAAAGTAAAAAACATTGGATGAGAAATGGTGAACATAACATGCACAAGTATTAGCTATTAGTGTGTTAAAACTAACTAACTGACTAACTAACAAGAACAAAATCAGAATTATGCATTTAAAATTCCCTGAACATTATTTGCTAACGTGCCTAACATGAAAACAATTCGCGCCTAGAAAACACGAAATATGAAAGTGACTGACATATACAGATATTCTGTTGCGTCGGCCTTACACTAATGCTACTCTAAGTTAGTTAAAGCGTTAGTTATAAGTTAGTGGCACAGAAATTTTCTTCAACCCTTCGCTGGGGCCGGAGCATCGTCCGTCGTCCATCGGTGGGAGTGCCATCTGCGTCGATTAATTACTGACCTTAGGGAAAATTCATTCCATCGGCGAATCCTTTGGATCCTTAGCTGTCCCATTGCGTCAACGCACGACATCCTCCGATGCGGGTTGCAGTCTCTCCGAAGCCTTGATTTGGCACTGAAAAAAAACACTACACATGAACTATTCGTTCTTTGGTTCACAGTTTCACGTTTGAATGTCCACTAAACAAAAAATACTGATTTTCGCAACACAACACTCCCGAATTTCAAGTCGCACAATAATAAGTTTTTTCCAAGGTTTCTGCCACACTCAGCAATCCTCGCTTCTTTCCATCTGGAAATACAAGAGGGCAAGAGTTATACAAAATCTTTGGGTTAACAGTTACTTACAGAGATCATAATGTTGCATTTTAAAATACGTAAGAATTTAATATGCGATATCAGCAGATAAAATAAATAGAATTAATTTCATTCTTTTTAGCGCGTTTAAAAAAATGCGCTTATAGTTTCACTTTGGATTCTGTAATGTTTCGATGTGAAAGCAGATTGCGCGGCGCCCTGTGCAGCCGCACAGATGGCACTTTCCTCAAGCTGGCCCTGCCCAGTACTCATTCTTTTTTGATTGATACAAAATAACTCATTCTTTACAATAAAACGTTGGGACCTAATTACATCAAGGAAAATTCTCTTACATGTATAAGTGGAATGCATGATGTGTGAATCGCAAGCCTAAGCATCTTGTTAGATAGCTTAACAAGAATTGTTATGTTTCTCAGTTAATCCAATATCTTAGCATGGAGCCCGAACATTTTTAGTGTCTGAAAATTTTATGCCTAATCACTAAACCATATTTTTAACTTCTTACTAAAAGCTATTTCTCTCCAATGGCCCTAAAAAGATTGATAAAACCGGATGTGCATTTCTGCTACAAAGCAGCCGCCATCGATGGAGAGTCACTTACTGTAGTCAACAAAATATAATTTTTATGTTTATTGAGAGAATGAAGTGATACCAATTGGGTATGCGACATAAATTACAATTTACACAAAAATAACTTTTGGTTAATAGTTAAAAATTTATTAACCATACCAATATAAAATAACAATTCTCACAACTTATAATTCACCCGTGCTACTGTATGGTTCAGGCATTATGGACTTCACTTGAAAGTTCAGGCGAAGAGAGATGTAGTGAGGGTTAGTTCTTCTGCTGTGGTTGGGAAGAGAATAAGAGAAAGCAAAGACCTGCTCACTGCCTCGAACAGAGTTCATGGGGAAGAGGGGAGGGTTTCACAGGTGACTCTGGAATTTCGAGGTGATGAGTCGTGATTGGTGAACATTTGAAGAGGAGTTTGTGGATTTGCAGTTCTCCTCTGAAAGTTCATTGAGCTGGAAGGGGACTGGAGGGAGGACAAACTTTTTGGCGTATATATCGAGACACCCAGAAAAGTCTGCAGCATCTCAGCAGAGCGGCGTCCAGGGGAGGGATGATTTGTTCGGGCTTGGTCTCTCTCACCGGGTGAATTCTGGACTAAGTTCCTCGGGATGCTGGACAAACTCCCGAGGGCAGGGAAAAATGTCATATCCACCCCGTCAAAAATGATGAAAAGAAAACACAATGCCCTCTAGACTGTTTTTACACCCTCCTTAGATGATTCTCTGAAGTTTGGTTGGACAATAGTAAGCCCAAGTTAGAACATTGTACATAAGAGAATTTAATAGAAGTTAGCTGAAATCATCAGCAGATAACAGCAGAAAAGCCTGACAAGGGAAGGGTATCCTACAATGGATACCCTGAACATAAATATCTCGACAGACAACCGAAATACCTTTACATTACGAAAATATGAAAGTAATTAGCAAGTGAAATTTCTTGCACAATACCAAATACAGCAGAGATTATTATCTGATATAATCAGTTCATACAAAAAAAATTTTATCTTAGACATTCTGCCTGGATAACTATTCCCCAAGCCAAGCTAAAATTTCTTAGAGATTACATTAAATTAGGTAGTATTAGCAAGATTAGTTATTCTTGAAATGAATTTATATAATGACACAATAATAGATATATAATATATAATCAGCTGGTAAGAACAGAGTTTTTAACTTATTTAGGAATAACACAATATATAATTTTCATCAGCTGATAGAAGTAGAGTATCAAGTTTACATAAATGAACCACCAACTTGGTTAATGAAGAACACTAAGAACCATACAAGTCTTAAATACTAATTAATTAATCCTAGAATGGGGATAATGGCCCTTTAGGCCTGAAATGGGGATTAACAAAAATAAATAGAAGGGAGCCGTGACCAGGTTAGAGAAATGAATTTATGGCCACGGAGCATCAGTAGATTACTCCACAGAATTTTCATCTACTATGCTACATTTCAGCAATTGGTGATTCACACCTCATTATTATTTGTAGACTTTTTAAAGTCCATGTGTGATTTCGTTAATTAGGCATTATGCCTAACTTAAAGGGCGATGAGATTCCCAACCCCTACGCCAGAATAAACACTTCACACAGAGCCATAGAATGGCTTAACATTACATAAATTAATAATTCTTTCCCTTCTATTATTAATAGCTACAACAGCTGTAACAGGAGTTAGAAATCTTAAAATGGGGTAAGGTCCTTCCCATTTTGGAATTAATTTGGCAGTTAACTTAAAAGGGTTCCCTGAATGGTATCTATTATAGGCCTGTGCTTGCCTTGCCTGAGCCCTTTTCAGGTTTACAAACACATCCTTCCAAATTACATTCATCTCAGGGCGTGTAGTTTCTTGATCAAACAATTTTTGGGGAATTGACCAAACATATGAAAGGGGATGTGGTAATTCTCGACCAAGAAATATCTTTGCTGGAGTATAGTCAGTACTACCATGATGGACCAAATTGAAAGCAAAAATTAAATTAGGAATGTATTAATCCCAATGTGGATGATCGTCCTTTGCCAGGATAGTGAGGGAATATTTTAAATTTCTATTCATTCTCTCATCGTGATTTTGTTGGAGTGGTAAGGAGCAGTAAATATATGTTTAATCCCAGATTTGATACACATTTCGTGGAACATATTGGATTTAAATTGAGCTGCATTGTCAGAGACAAGAAATTTCGGATAACTGAATTATGAGAAGAACTTGTTATTTAATATTGAAATAACCTGGGCAGCTGTAGGTGATCGAATTGGTTCAATAAGTGTGAATTTACTGAAACCATCCACAGTAATCAGAGCATAGGAGTTTGCATAGCGACTACGGGGTAAGAAACCAACAAAATCTATGTATATCCGCTCCCAAGGATAATTATTAACTGTGGAAGACATTATGCCTGGTGGGAGTGTTCCTTGGTTTGCAGGTTTGACACAAAAGACAATTTTTGGTCATCTTGGTAACATCTGCTCTCAGGGTTTTCCACCAGTATTCTCTGGAGATCCTCTCAATTGTCTTTGCTATTCCCATTTGTCCAGCAGAGGGAAGGGAATGGAAATATTCAAACAGCATGGGTTTGATCAAGTCAGGAACCACAATTTTGGGTGTTCGGCTGTTATTAGGCTTGTAATATAAGATATTATAATGAATGGAATAATTCTTGACCAGCTGACTGAGTTTGATTTGGGCACAGGTTGGAGTGAGACACCGATCTGATTTCTGCTCACGAATATCGACAAAAGAAAGTGGGACCTTATGGAGTAACAATGATGCATGATTATTCTGTGGGAGAGGAGAGAGTGGTGGTCTTGATAGACAATCTGCCACCTTATTTGGGGCCTAGGAACATGATGTATTACAAAGCGAAAGGCTGACAATTTTAGAACCATTCTCCCAATTTTCCCTAATTGTTTAGGATGTTTGAATAGCCATGTAATGGCTCTGTTATCTGTATACAGATGAAAAGGTCTAATTTGCAAGAAGCTTCTAAATAATTCAACCGCCCATGTACAAGCTAGACATTCCAATTCGTAAGAAGGGAGCTTCCTCTCATGGTCATTGAGGGTTCGACTTGCATAAGCAACTGGCTTAAATTTGCCTTCACATTTTTGATTTAGAACAGAACCAAGTGCTTGGCTAGCATCCAAAAAAAGTGAAATTCCTCATTATAATTAGGGAGAAGAAGAACAGGGGAATTAACAAGACACTGCTTTAATTGAGCGAATGATTGCTCTTGAGAGGAAGTCCACTCGAATTTAACATTGTTTCGCCTTAAGAGATTCAGAGGTTCGGGTATTTGGGCATAGTTGGGGATAAATTTGGCATAGAATCCACACATACCAAGAAATCTGGAAACATCCATGACAGAAGTGGGACAAGGGAAGTCAGACAAGGTTTGAGTCCTTTCAGGATCTGTGGAGAGTTGCCCGTTTTTGATACAATGACCCAGGAAGAGGATGGATCTCTGGGCTACCTTCAATTTCTCTGGATGAGCAGTTACGCTCAAGAACAACTTCGATGTGATGCAGGTGATCCTCGAAGGATTTGGAATAAATACAGAGATCATCAATATATAGGTATACACAAGAAAATTTTAAATCTCCCAACACCTTGACTATTAATTGATAGAAAATCTAAGGGGAGGTGGTGAGACCGAAAGGAAGACTTTCATATTGGCGACTACCAAAAGGGGTGATAAAAGCCGTATATTTCTTGGAGGATTCTGTAAGGGGTATTTGATGAAAAGCTGAATTCAAGTCAAGAATTGTGAAATATTTTGCCGAACCGAGATAGAGTAAGGCATGGTCGATGGAAGGGGTGGGGAAATTGTGAGCTTTCACTTTGACATTAACCCTCCAGCGTCGAACGTTGCACTTATGCAACATGAATATGCCGAAGTGTAAACACTCACTGTGTTTGTCTATGACTCATACTGTCAAAGAGAGCTCTACTGCAGATTCCTGGATGACTAAGCTTCAGTTGTCGACTAGCATTCAGTGATTTCAGTGTATTTCCTTTGTGTGTTAACCGATTCTTAGAAGGGCACCTTTGTGATATGGATCTTTCTGGATGGTAAGTTATTTTTTTCTTTTATATAACAGCTTAGTATTACTAAATTATGTTTATTTGTTACAATAGGATACAATTTCAACATCCATAGCAAAACTGTTATTATTATTTCTAATAAGTGGATTTGGGATAGACGATTACCACGCTGTTGCATATGTGCAACGTTCGGCATTGTCACTGCTACGTTACCAGAGATGCTCTGATACACTTTTCTGAACTGATTTCGGATGTTTACTTTGTCAAATCAGTGGCAAAGTTTTATAATTTGTTCCAAAGAATCTAAATTTTTACAATACAATTTTTTATTAGGCACAAAACTGTTTTGGAGGATCGGCTAACAGTGGAGGAGGCAATGCGACTTCTTCTTGAGGGGGAAGGAGATATAGAAGGAAATGAGGCAGAGATATTTATTACACCACCAGAAACAGGAGATCGCATGGACAAAGATTCCGCTGACGAAGTAGAATCTAAGGGGTTACAATGGAACTGGAACAATACGGGAGAACAGAATTCCAAAGGATTGTTCTTTACCAAGCAAAACAGATATGGCCAAACGGAATCGACGAGACTCAGAACATAAATTAGACAAGACTGACGGAACTGAAATTATAAAATGGATGGACAACTCCGTAGTTTCAGTAGCCTCTACAGAATATGGTTATGCACCAAAATCCATTGTCGAAAGATTTTCTCAGAAGCTGAAAAAAATTATTCAGATCCCTCAACCAATAGCCATCAAAGAATATAACAGACAAACGGGTGGCACTGATCAAATGGACGAAGATGTGAATGCTTTGAGTATCGGTAATCATAATTTCATCGATCTTCACTGTCACTGAATCTTATGAAAAAAAATCCAATCAAATTTTCTTGCCAGGAATTCGAGGAAAAAAGTGGTGGTGGTCGGTGTTCACATGGATGCTCGATGTCGCCATGAACAACGCCTGGCTATTGCACAAGAAGGCCTGCCAGAAAAATGTGACGAAATTGCAGTTTCAAAGAGAAGTGGTCCAGATATATTTGAATAGCTACAAAACGCTTCCAAAGGCACCAGGGTCTTCAAAATCTCGTAGTGGGTCAAAAGAAATCTTACGGTATGACAGACTTGACCATTTTGTCCAAGAAATCCCAATAAAAGACGGAGATGTGCCTTGGAAGGCTGTACGTCGATTGTACGCTTTATGTGTATCAAATGCGATGTAGGGTTATGTATTAGTTGTTTTGTCCCCTACCATAACTAACGGTCTATTTCTGTGTTATTTTACATTTTTCTGCATATTTTTTCTAGAACTATAGTCTTCGAAATTCCTAAATTTTAATACTCATTTGTATCATTAATAAAATTATAATAAACCTATTATTACAGTTAATTATGAGCATTGTTTTTCAACTTCCTTTTTCATAGTATATGACAAGCACGGCGTTGGGTGAACTAAAATAGCAGTGGAAGCGCCTAGCATTGCATATATGCAACGGCCGCTCACGTGTTCCCGGTACATCAGAAATTACTAAAATCAATTTTCTGCATCCCTTCTGTTTTACGAATGGATACCCCCAAAAAGATGTAAAATTCACGAAAAAAATTATCGGCGCTGGAGGGTTAAGTTGACGATAGTCGACGACTAATCGTTCGGATCCGTCCCTCTTAGGAATTATGAAGGTTGGTGAACACCAGTTTGAATTTGATTGTTCAATGATATCATCGTCTAATAGCCGTTGGACATGACGTTTCATTGCTTCTATTTTTGGAGAGGAGTGATCATATGCATGGCTTCTCACAGGAGTAGGGTCAGTTAATTCAATTTCATATTTAATTAGGGAAGTTACTCCTAAATCGGGCGTAATTACGTCCGAAAACCTTGAAATTAGGAGTTCGCTTCGCTCCGTGTGTGGCGGGGCGGCATAACTATAAGAGGCTGCCCGTGCCGTCATCGCATACGCCGGCGGCGAGACAGCAGCTGTCCAGCTGGGTGGTTCGTGAAAAATCCCAGTCTCGTAAGGCGTTCTCCGTGGATTTAGCCGATGTGGAAGTTGATGTCAAAGGAATAAATGGGAACTTGACATGAGGAGAGCCTTCGAAACTGATCGAATCATGAAAAATAATCATACGAGTTTTCTTAATGAAATTGCGTCCAAGTATTACTGGAACAGGCAGAGGAGCTGTATAGAAGTGATGTAACCAGACAAGGCTGCCCAGTCGAATACGCAATTGGATGCGTTTCGTTAAAACGGAGTGGCTCTGACATTGACATACGACTCTACACGGAACAAATTTCGCCTTTTTGATAAGTGTAGGACAAGTTTTCTCGTCGAGAAGGGAAAGAGAAGACCCCGTATCGAGCAGAGTTTTACATTGATTAGAATTTATTGAAGCGTTAACCAGCGGCAGATCCTGGTCGCTATTGACATTCGTTAGTGTCACAGCCGGTAATTTCCTCGGTTTGGCCGTTCGTCGGCGACATTCCCTGAACGTATGACCGCTTTTCCCGCAGTAATTACTCGAGATATTAGTCCGAGGAAGGGCTGGGGAATTCGAGGGATGTTTCATCCTCGTTTGAGTAGGGTTAGATAATGCGAAATCGGCCTGATTCATTAAATCCTTAGTGGTTGTATTTAACAGCTGTTCTAGTTGGAGAATAGTAGTGGATTTAAGAGTATGAACGAAAGTTGATTTTGTCATGGGGTTTACTCCCTCGAGAATAAGAGAAACGAATTCATCCTCGGAATGTTGAATTCCGAGGGCTTTGGCTGCATTCCGTATCGAAATAAGGAAGTCCCTGGACGACTCATCCCTATGCTGGAAACGGTTCACCTTCTAAGTAAAAAGATTTTCAAATGCCCGTCCCGAGACATAGGTATCCCAGATTTTGCTGATAATATCCTTCCATTCTAAGTTATCGACTATTACGGGCAGACAGAATTGCCGAGTAGACGGCGGGATTTTCGGGATAAGCAATATGAACAGATGTTTATTAGGAAGAAGGGATAATTGCAAGATATCAGACACACGACCGATAAAACAACCAATTTTCACGTGTTACCTGAAGAAACAGCGGGAATTCGTCGAGGAGATGACTGACGACCCTCGTAGCGTCCGGGAATGACGAGATATTTTCCATCATCTCAGGAACAGAGACAGCAACCGCTTCTTTTTCCCTCCTATCTTCGGAGGTAGTTTTATAATGTTAGCGATAGGGGTTGCGTTCCTCTTTCAAAGACACAAAATTCGACTGCCTAACGGAATACGTTCGCTGGTCACGAGTGATCGCCGTCACAGAATTAGTATGAAAAATTTAATGGGCAAGTCAAATGGGAATGTATGAAAATATTATGGGAGGATTTAGAATAGAATATTCTAGCGAAGCGAAAACAGTGAACAAAAGTTATACTTCGAAAGTAATGAGTTACTATTTTTATAGTTAAACGTTTTTCATTGAAACAGGATATGTATTTATTGATGCATCGCAAATATACAAAATTTAAATATGAATGCCGTTACAAAATATAATATCAATATTTATAAATGAAATACAACAAGTTAAAACAGACGTTGGCCGCCTTTCTAGAAATAGAAAATGACGACTTAAGCGAAATAAAAGTAAATAAAATGAAAAACAAAATCCCAAGCAATTGATGATTTATATACAGTTTTGCTTATTTTCTTAACATACCTCTTATAAAAAGAATTAATTTGTATTCTCATCATGAATCGCAATTGTTTATTTTAAAAAATATTTTAAAGAGCATAAGGTATCTACTGATTTGTTACTTACATTAGCTCTTCTTCGGGTCGCAAAATTGCTTACTGTGGAAAACACTCGTTTACTTTCGGTAGAATCAGGTTTTATGCTATTTAACGCATTAAATAGAAACAACAAATTTGGTGTTATTTTTCTAGTTTCTTTTTCATATAATTAAATTATTTGATCGATGTACGTACTGTATGATTCGTTCATGTGTGGAGCACTTTCCAAAATCTCTGTAATTTCATATTCCAATTCATCAACTAGTGAATTAGTGAAATAGAATTTTCGACGTGCAGACTTTCATTCTTTTTTAGATTAAAATTAGAAATAATTAACCTATGATCTTCGGATCTGAACCATTTTGAACAAAAAATTATAAAGTTTATTATTCTGTTCATTTTTTCCGCCTACAGTTCGAAATCGTTCACGACAAACGTATAATTCACACATTTTGGGGAAATCTTGCCATTCTAACGGGATGTCGCTTTGCCTACCAATTACATTGCTAGACCTCGAAATCGTATTGTTATTTCAATCCTTATAGGCAAGGGCGCCCGCAGAAATTTTTTCAAGGGGGTGGCAAAACGCCAACCCATTAGCATTGGATGCTCACCTCGCAGGGGCTACTTACACAAATATAGCAAAAAACACGTTTTCAAATTGATTTCTTAAGCTTTTCGTTTTAGGGTAGTAGATAAAATGTTTGTTTCTAAAATTCTCCATAAAGTATTACATCTAATGTTATTAGCAACCCGAGTTAGCTACCGCGATAGATATCGAAAGATTCCAAATTACTCAGCGATGTAGGTTTTTTCGTTATAGATAAAAGTAGACTGCCTACATTGGAATAGAACCATTCTTTTCGTTTATATTTGAAATATTCGCTTATTTGTTATTCTCACTCGCACAGTAGAAGTAAAACTCCCTCCCCCACTGGCTGTGCGCTTGCTTGCAGTACAGCTCTGCTAAAGTTTCAAAGATTGATATCTCTGCTACTTTATATTCAAGCGTGCACTTGGAATAATGCCGGAGAGCAAATAATTACTTTAACGTGTTCCGTCTTTTCTTCTTCCGTTTTGCGAATGAGTTTCCGGGAAGCTTCTCAGCAAGTGCTCGGATTACTTGTTCCTTTACTATTGATTGTACAGAACCCAAATGGCAACAAAAATGTCGGGAAAGTTACAGCCAGTCATCTGTATCCCTTATATTTCTTACAATCAACATTCGGAAATACAGTTTCAACAGAAGGAGTATGGGAGTTTTATTGCACTCAAAACATTTACTTGCAGCCACACTTCAGCAGATTTTCACCCAGCCGAAAATAAAACAAACATTTTTAGAAAACACAGGGCCCGGTGCAGTCACACCGTCGACACCGCGATCTGTCAACTCTGCTTGTGCCAGCGTAAACTTTAAAATGCCATATATGTAAAAATTTTTGGAAAACGTAGGGGGGGAGGGGAGGCAAGTGCCCCCTCTTGCCCCTTACTGCGAGCGCCCATGCTTATAGGTATAAACGTGCTTTTATTATGAGAGAGAGAGAGGGGGGAAAGAAAGTAGGGAGTGGGAGGGAGGGAGGGAGAGGGAAGGAGGGAGGGGGAAGACAGACAAACGACTTTATTTCGAGCGAAATTGAGACTACATAGTCCCTTCTTACATTTAACCCTACGTTGTGAATTAGAAATGACAATAAAAATAATAACAGAAACACACAAACAGAAGCCAATTACCTGAAATTAAACAAATGAAAAAAGAATAATAGAAAAAAAACAATTAAGAGATTGAATTACAAATTCGGAAACTTCTAAAAAGAGAACACTAAGTATTTGTGGTAAAAACCTAGGAATGACCTGACATGGCCAAGGAGGGAGAGGGAAGGAGGGAGAGGGAAGGAGGGAGAGAGGGGGAAGGAGGGAGAGGGAGGAAAGGAGGTAGAGGGGGGAGAGAGGGGGATGGATGGAGGGGAAGGGATAGGTAGGTGGGGAGGGGTAGGAAGGGAGAGAGGGAAAGGGAAAGTGAGGGAAATGATTTTGAAGATACTTAGTTTCTCTTATGACAATTTCATCTCCATAAATAGCTTGAACGATTAAATCTTTACTTCCGTCATTTTTGACGGGCTATACGTACACTAGTATGTATCCTAATCGATAAGGAATTAACGAAGAACAGTAAATCATATATATATATATATACATATATATATATATACATATATATATACATATATATATACATATACATATACATATATATATATATATATATATATATATATATATATATATACACATATATATACACATATATATATACATATACATACATATATATACATATATACATATATATATATATATATATATATATATATATATATATATATATATATATACATACATACATACATATATATATATATATACTTATATATACATACATATACATATATATATATACACATATATATATATATACATATATATATAAAAGCAGACGTTCGTGAAGGCCGAGATTTTGGTCGGTGAAGGTCACAAGGTCTGCTTCACTGATCAGGTTAATCTAACCAAAAGTAAATAAGACCTCCCCTTTTATTGTGGAATCGCGAAAATATAATAGAGACATTAGAAAATGTTACCCACCATGCATCTTATATAACATAAAGAAAAAGAAGTATTTTACACTCACCCCGATACTGCTGAATTGTCGCATGGTGTCGATAGCTTCCCCCAACACGCTGATCGGTGATTGCTGTAGACCAGAAGAAACGGCCGATAATAATTGAATGCATGTTATCTTCTCAGCTTCTTGCAGAAAACTTAAGCTTCCAGCGTAGGCATGACTACCTACACCGGGAAAACAACATATCTGTGAATCTAAGCGGCCTGTGAGGGAGACAGCAAAGTCTCTGAGTCACTTTCCTACTACGTGCCCCGTGAAAAGGGTCGCTCTTTCACGACGCGGCTTGGAATCGACGTCACTTGCTTTTCTCCTAGTTCAATTTGACCATAAATACCTCCGAATGACGCCCTACTGAACAGCGCGCTTAAACTGCCCTTAACCTTGCCACCGTGTACAAAGCCACCTTAAGCCCTTTCATAAGTCTATTATCTTGGAACCGCTATCGTTCTTCGAATTTCTTTCTTTTATCCTACGACCCAACTCCATCGCGACGTTCTTCTTTTTACAATCTGCTGCTCACGCAACGAAAACGCCTACGAATCGGAGCAATTTATGCTGAAGAGGAATGGAATGTAGATCCCCCTAACTCCATTTACAGGACAGGGCGATGAAATTGACCAAAAATTTAATGCTGATAGTCGAAGCCACGTCCAAATATTCCAGTAGCCATTTTAAAAATTCTCTGCTTCTTTCCACGGAAACTCCTCGGTATTGGTCGTTTGACCACAGTATCGTTCCGGTTTTTAGTTGAAACATATTGCGGTTCGATCAACAATCTAATTTGGTGAAAATTCAGCCTTAGTTAAACAGAACATTCTATTTTTTAAGGTCGTCGTCTTTTTGGGTGAAATGCACTCGTCATAAAAGATTCACCACGTTTTAGGCCCGTTTCACACGGCGCGATTGCTGTCGAGCGACTAGCCCCCGCGCGGCCACGTTCGGTGCGCGATTAATCCGCGATCGTTGTCGCGCGGCTAACAAATCAGTTGACGTGAACTTTCTCTGCGATGGATGTCGAGGAAATTGCATTGCTTTGGTTGTGGAGGAAACGGCGTAGGAGTAGACGAAGGACAATGTGGATACATCCTATTTTAAGTGAACGTTCAAGAAAGGACAATTTTATAATAAATTTATAATCTCTTCCCAACACTGCCTTTTCTTTTCCATTTTTCCGTAATCCTCACATTCCATATTCCATAGAGCAGGGCGACTCTCCACCTCTGAAATAAACCTTTCAACGTCGATTTCACCCATTCTATCGACAGCACAAACAAGCACAAGAAAGACTGCATGGAGATCAAAACGTCTCCTCGCGCTGCTAGTCGCCCTCTTGTGAAGTCCGCCATAAGAACTAGTGTAAAGCTGCAACCGCGCTGCAACAGCGCTGCAAGCTGGCCGCGTCACGATCGCTTGGACAAAACCATCCGCGCTGCTGGTCGCGTCGTGTGAAATGGGCAATACACTTCTGTGTACTTCTTGGCCGCGCGGGGGCTAGTCGCGTGACAGCAATCGCGCCGTGTGAAACGGGCCTTAAGGTATGATAATCTCGCTATGTACTGAATCGGGAAACTATCTAGAGCAGTGGTGCACAACCTACGGCCCGCGAAGCTATGATTAAAAATAGATTTAACACAAATTCATATAACATATATTGAAATTATTATAATAAAACATATGGCATTGAAATGTTAACCCTAAAAACATAATTTCGGATTGATTTTCACTGATGTGATATCTCAGAATTTCTAGTTAACGTTTGATTTAAAGTGTAATCTGGCTCGCAGAAGCATTGAATACTCGAAGTGCCGCACGCTGAATAATTTACAACCACCAATGCTGCCTGCAGGTGGAAAAGGCTGACCTAGAGCATCTCCCCTAGTTTTTTTTAAACGGCCCATGTATTTATGGGGAATGGGACTTTTAGCCGCAGCCACCTCGCCGCGGTCGCCTCGCCGCAGCCATCTCGCCGCGAAGGTACCTTTCGCCGCGGCCGCCTCGCCGCGGCCTTCTCGCCGCGAGGACTTCTCTCGCCGTGATTGATTAAAAATTAACGGAAAATCACGTTGAATATTACATATTAGTTTTATTTTATATTATACGTTTATTTTTAAGTAGGTATATATGGAAATCTCACGGCCTATGCGAACAATGTTGAGTTTTCTTTCTGTCTTCACGTCTTTGTCTGATTTTCGTCCTTTATTAATAATAAGTGTTTAACATAATATTAATATTAAACGTGCTGATTATCCTATGCTATTAACATATCGCTCTACCGTAGCAACAAAACTCTGACGATCGCGAAGAACCTTAATCGCTTATCCATCGCTAATTTGATAAAAATGCTTTGGGTGCGATTCGTCTAACATGTAACTATACACTATTAAATTGAGTGAATTGAGATAAAGCGAAAAGAAGATTTCGACCAACCAAAAAGAAGCGTTGAGTTTTCAAATACGAGTGCCCAAATATGGAGTTTTGAAGTGATAAAAACTATGAATTGTTTTCATGCTTGCTTCGTACTTTCTCATTCTACATTCTTGCATTACCCTTCTTCTCTCCTATTTCCCATCTTCCTCCCTCTCACCTCCCACTACCTATCCCCCTCTCTCCTGTATCCCCCTCCTTCTCCCCCCTTTCTCCTACCTCCCTTTCACCTCTCTTTCCCCCTCACACTCTCCCCTCTCTCCTTCACCCCTCCCTCTCTCGCCCCTCTCCTCTTCCCCTTACCCTCTCTTCATTTAAACGGCTTACCAAAAACGTTCACTTTACGCTAGTAAACTATATACGATTTTACAACAATAGGACTTCTTTCTTTAACACGATCCAGGTCCGAAGCTCAGATTACAATAGTTCGAATTTATATGAGAAAATGAATAAAAGCCTGCACATCGAAAAGTCGAGTTGGTGCAGACATCCTAAGCCTTTTATAGATACTAGTTGAACCCGCGCTATGTTTGCGCGTTTTTTTTAAAATTAATTTATCAAAAATTAAGTACTGTGTAAAAAAACCCGATCTCAATCATTCACATTTAACTATATTGATGCGTTTTCCATGTACATATTGGTAAGGTTCGCGGGTTCGAATCTCGCTGAGGGCACGGCTGTGTTTGCGTATTGACAATTTATTATGCGAAGTCAGTCCGAAATCTACATTTTTAATTTCATATTAGAGAGAAAATTATTGCTACGCAGTAACTGATTCCGAACTTTTTCATTTCCCATAAAATAACACGTAAAAATGGAATTCTCGACCTGCAGATTTTCATTCTTTTTGAGATTAAAATAATAAAATATTGACCTACAATCTTCGGTTATGAACCATTTTGAATAAAACATTATAAAGTTTCTTATTCTGTTCATCATAATCCGCCTACAGTTCGAAATAGCTCAATTTAAACGTTTAATGCATGTAATACTGGAATTCAAGTGGATAATAAAAGGGTAACTGAAATGGTTTATATACATGGGTCAAAAACATACGTATGTCCTTATTCTCATCTAATTTGAACTTTATGCGTGAGACTATTTGCGTTAATAAGCATTGTTGATGTATAATATAATGGTTCTACTTAGTAAAATATATGATACCAGCAATCAAACGATGAAATGAAGATTCACCTTCTTTGAATCGATCGTTAGAAACGCTTCCCATACGCTGTTTACTGAATAATTATCCGTAAATATTTGCCCTTCTATGCATACAAAAAATTTGACGTATTCTTTTTAGTAGATAATATTATCGGACCATGCACTCACCTCGTACGATCATATAACTCAATTCAATTTTTTCCTTTAGAGGTTTCTTTAAGTAAAGGTCTCTGCCCCTGACTGCTGTCCAGTTTAAACCCGTGAGATTGGTGGCAAAAATAGAGCATATCTTTCCAGCTCTGTTTTAGAGCTTGTGTGTTAAGTCTTCTGTCTCTTTTCCACATCCATTCGGGAGAAGAACCCATAAGTCAGTAAGAAATCTGCTTTTTAAGTCATATTAGAGAGGATATTAATGCTACACAGTAATTGATCACGAACATTTATGTTTATAAATTTCTTTGTTTCTTATTATTGAATAATATGACCTTTCTTTTTATATATAACAATCAATGCAACCGTTTATTTAGAATATCTACGAAGAGACGAAAACCGTGTAACTTTCATAATGTTCAAAAAATTACGTTCTCACAGCACTAAGTTTTTTAAGGTCTTCACGTAGGTCTTTCGCGTGCTCCTTGAAATGCATTTACCACGTCTATGGTCAAACCATCGCATTTCACATTCCCCATTTCGGATTTTGCTTCCACCCCATTTGTATTTCCCCCTTTTTTTTACTCACCCCCCCTCAAAAATCCCTCTCTCATTCCTCCTTGTCTGACGGCATGACCCTAGAGGGGGGCGGAGTCGATGGTTGCTCGCACTGGCACCTCATTGAGTAGCAAAGAAGACTTTCTACGGGAAAGATTGAGCCTTGTGGCCACCAAGAGAAGACGATCGTGTCATTAAATGTGATATCGGCTTAATTATTGTCGCACGGGAGTTTCTAAGTGAATGGTAATGATTTTTGATTCTCCCACATTGCTCTCCATGGAAATCCAATTGTCGTTTGCCAAGGAAAAACAATCTCAGGAGGAAAGGATTGAAAAGCGTTCGTTTGTTAAAAGAGTGGTAACGGGTGCAAGTTTTACAGTTAGTCGGCGTTACTCCAAGATAAAGTGTCGTCTTAATTTGGTGCGTATGCATAATTTAATGTGTCCACGATGGTGCGTATGCGCTCGACAGTAGGACGTGCATCGACACAGCAGCTATGGGCGCACGCCGTCATGGACTCATCAATCCTTCGGACACACCTGTAGAAAACCTTGGGTGCGGGTGTTTTCGCCGAGTGCCTTATACTTATGACACAACAAATGGTGAGTTGATAGTTCCCCCAATTCTCTTGTACTCTCGTATCACCTGAACCAACCTAGGAGAATTATGAAACATTTTAGTTCCTGTAGCATATATGTACTCTGAACCATCCTCTAAAAATTCGCCTCAATCACGCCCTTCAGTCACGGCACGTACACTCACATAAATGCATTGTACTCTAAGGAAGTTATTTTAAAGTGGAACATGCGTTGCTAAATGAATAAATCTTACGTGAACTCAATTACTAATTACCTACCGGATAGTCTTCGAAGGACGGTTCAAGTACGATAAATTTATTGCTCTTATGAAAATTTCTACATAGATATATGAGTCCTCAACATTTAATTATTGCAGATGTATTGATCCATAAATATAGTTATGCATTCGTCGTAAAATAACAACATACACTTACGGTTGGTTACACTGCTTTATAATGATATCTTTGAAAACTTTTTCTCGAAAAAGAAATTTTAAAACATTAGTAATTATCCAAGAAATCCTTTTTTATTGAATCAACTAAGAAATATTCCTTTATATCACCGAGAAAAGTCAATCTAAATTATTTAACATTTCCATCCCAGAAATAGCCAGTGATATGGACCGATAGATGGCGTGTTTTTCTACTGTTGCAGTTCTACCTTGGTCGGAGTAGGACGTCTTTTCTTTCCCTCAGTTCGTTAGACGCGATCGCGACTTCCAGAAAAATCCGGCGGTGCTCTCAAAGGTCAAATCACCACCACCTAATCCCGAATTAGGTAGCTTTCAACTATTCAATTTCTTAGTTTAGTTACGTTTACCTCTAAAAGTTTAAGTCACTATGTGACGATTTGCTAACCTAGGCTTGGAGAACAGTTGCCCTGGATTCATATTTATTTTCATTTATATGTAACCTTATATTTGCATTTTTTCACACCAAGTAACGCATAGAAATGGAAGTGTTCTGCACTCTTCTCTTTTAGCAACACTAACACTGCAGTCGCCTCTGTTTCTATGTGTTTTCATTCAGTTACAGTTAGGCGCATGGTTATTAATTACATTTAGAATCAGGTGCATTCTGGTTATTAGCGTAGAATATCTTTACTAATACTAACACACCAGAGTGTACCTGTTTCTAAATTTGCCTCATCAAGGAGTTTTTGAAGTCGTGAATTTTATTGTTCAGTTCTTTAAATTCTGTAGGATGAATCATCGCCTTTCACTGGAGTACGCTTTCCAAGTGTTCGTAATAACAGCGAACGAGGCAAAGATACGACTTCTTCCTAGGGGAAGTCAATACTACGTTTCACTTGGATATGAATTCCGTGTTAGGCCGATGATTCTATCGGTATTAGATTTGAATTTGCAGTTTTACATATTACTACACGGATGCAAAGTGTCCATAGTAGTGTAGTGTAGTTTCTAACCAACTAACCTTGGGCGCTTTGCATCTGTACTTATGTTTTCATTTCTAAATTTTTTAAGTGGTAAATTAAACTTTCAGCCTCTCCGTTAGATTTTTGATTACATAGGTGGGTTTTTCTAAATATATGGGTCCGGGGCAATCTGCTCTCAGAGAGAGACAGTACCGTTTCGACAGTAAGTAGAGATTGCTGGTAGGGACAGTCGGCGAATCGGGATTCGTGGCGGTCAGCCAGTGGACCATTTGTGCTGGCGGAAAACAAGATCGGTAAGTCAACGGAATTTTTCATCCCCTACAACTTACCCTCGAATTGGTTTGATTTTATATTCGTGTTACTATAGGGAATTTATGCAAGGAATCCTACTTCAAAGTATCCGTGTGGATGAGATACGAAAATACACATTGAATATGTATTGTCACTATTTTGCTGAAATCGTGATTCTTCACCATGAGATATTGCTTAAATATTACCTTAATGTGCATTGTTTGAATTTTGTTTTGTTTTCTTCGGGTTTTATTTGTGTAAAGATGCAGCCTATAACAGAACGTTGATCGCCATTGTGGATTTGATTTTTTAAATATCCAGTGTAAATGAAATCATGTAAGTACGCGTGTCTGTTCGCATAGAAACGCTCTCCCGAACGTTCCATGAATTTCTTTTCGAATACCAGCTGGTTATTAAACGACGATGGGCATTCAATTTCACGAAATAAAATTAATGGAATGGTTTACAGTGCGCAACTGCGCATCAGCGACGACGCCATGGGACAGACCGCCGACGGGCTGAGCACCGAGGAGGCAAATGCCGACAGCTGCGGCAGCGAGAGACGACTACGAGTGACACGTCGCTGAGGAGCAGCCTGCAGTGACCGAGGATAAGGTATTGCAGGCAAGAGGTGCTTCGGAGGATGAGGTATTTCACCTACGGTGTGGTATTCTGGGTGATTTTTGGTGAGTCGTGTAACGATTTGTTATCGATGTGTTTACGCCTAATTTACTCGCATTTACCTATTGTTTTTTCATGGTATTGAAATGAGGTTTTGTTCGCATAGTGCTTTAAAGACTGACTGTATCTATTCACATGTGTTATCTTATGTTGTTGTATGACTGACAACCCATAGCGCTATGTGGTTTGACAGCACAGGCCTGTGCAGACATGGGACATTGTTTACGATGTCTATCGTCTGACGAGACGAGACGCTTAATGCTTACGACTGATTGGATTATTTGATCGATTTCTAGTGTATTACAGCTGTTTTTTTGGTGTGATTCGACGGCCATATTGAATGAATCGGTGTCTCGTTGTATTTACTTGTTTTGATAATTTGTGTTATTGCCTATTTATTTATAGTCGAATTTATTTATTGGTGTCTTGTAGTAACATTTGCACCTATTGGATTATTTTATGACTATGCTATTTTACTATATCATATTTTTGTTTACTAGCGACTTGTTTTCATATTTTGTATGTTTGCATATTGATTTGGAATTGCTATGTGTTAATTTTGGGTTTATTTATTTTATTTCGAGTACTCATATAAGTTTTATATCCATTTTGTGATTGTGCTTAATTAATGATTTATTTTTTAATTCTACGAATCTTTTTAATGTGTTGGTAATTTATTTTTCAGTGATTTAGGGTGAAAAATCTTGATTTCTGTATCATTTAATGCAATGAGTATATGTCATTTCATGTTTTTCGATTATCCTGTTGCAGGAGTTGCATCAATGGAATAGGCCTCGATTATATCGGGGGAAATGCCATTTAAAAGAAAGGTTAACGAATGGGTGCTCTACCTCTTGGGTCATTCGGAAACGGGCACAAATTTGAAATCCTCCAGTGACTTGCATCATCAATTAAGAGAGCGTGGTGGAATTCGTACTACTTGAAGACTGGGAACGAGCTCATCTCTCTGGAAAGTGATTTTTTCCAATGTTTTATGAATTTCTTTGAAATCATTGAGGTTATGTATTTCTAATAGCTTGCTGTCATTCGTGAAAAACTAAATTGTATTTTAATCATGTTAAATGCTTAATAAAGACTAAAATGTTATCTTCATTAAATTCATTATTTTAGAATATAGAAATGTCCTTTCACTGACTTAGAGGATGAAGGTAAAAAGGTTACATTAACTTCTGTTCCATTCATTCACGTTTAATTGCATATTCTGAAACAACATTAAGTGGTTTTTTGGGTTTTACTTGTATAGCTTGCAAATTGAAATTACAATGCAGTAGTAAGTAATAGGTCTTACATTTTATTGAAATTAAATTCACTTTCCATCAAAATATCTTTATATTTTTCGCAAAATAAATAAACAACTACCTGTGCCCCACATAACATATGCTGATCTATCAGGTCTTAAATGTCTTCATTAAACATTCAGGCATTTTTTTTAACTTATATTTTTTAATCAAAGTTTTCTCTAAAGACAAAACTGCCAATTTCTGGGTTCTTTCCTCGCACTACAGTAAGTGAATCAAACGATCTGACTCTTAATAGAGCAACATATAATTGTCCATGACTAAAAACAGGCTTAGGTAGGTAAAGGCATTTTATCAAATGTTTGGCCTCTTGACTTAATGATTGTTATTGAAAAAGTCAATCATGCAGATAATTGTTTTCATTTGAAACTGAATGGTAAATTTGTATCTGACGGAATGAGTGAGATTCTGGGAATAAGTACCGTGTCTGAGTTTGCTGCACCGAACAATTTTGCTTTGATTATGTGTGTTTGTATCTGAGTGACAGTAAGTCTTTCACCAGTACATAGTCCTCTCAAATGCAATACATTTCTAAGGAACATGATAACGGCTCCTACTTTAAGCTTCAGTTCATGAGGAGGCATTCCGGCTGGAGCTGTACCCACGTAATGTTTACACGGATTTCTTTCAATTAATTTATTAATAATTATGTGAAACAATTAATGGTGCAAATGACATCCCCATAGAAAAATATTCCATTAAGGACGTATTTTACTATATTCTTGCATTATTGATACATCTCCCTCTCTCTCCATATCCCACCTCTCCCCCCTCCCCCTCTTTGTCCCTCCTCTTTCCCCTCTCTCCCTTCCACCTCTTAACTTTCCCCCTCTCTCACCCTGTCATCTTTTCCCTTTACCCTCTATTACTACATTCTTGCATTACCCTTCTTCTCTCCTATTTCCCATCTTCCTCTCTCTCTCCTCCCACTACCTATCCCCCTCTCTCCTGTTTCCCCCTCCTTCTCCCCCCTTTCTCCTACCTCCCTTTCACCTCTCTTTCCCCCTCACACTCTCCCCTCTCTCCTTCACCCCTCCCTCTCTCGCCCCTCTCCTCTTCCCCTTACCCTCTCTTCATTTAAACGGCTTACCAAAAACGTTCACTTTACGCTAGTAAACTATATACGATTTTACAACAATAGGACTTCTTTCTTTAACACGATCCAGGTCCGAAGCTCAGATTACAATAGTTCGAATTTATATGAGAAAATGAATAAAAGCCTGCACATCGAAAAGTCGAGTTGGTGCAGACATCCTAAGCCTTTTATAGATACTAGTTGAACCCGCGCTATGTTTGCGCGTTTTTTTAAAATTAATTTATCAAAAATTAAGTACTGTGTAAAAAAACCCGATCTCAATCATTCACATTTAACTATATTGATGCGTTTTCCATGTACATATTGGTAAGGTTCGCGGGTTCGAATCTCGCTGAGGGCACGGCTGTGTTTGCGTATTGACAATTTATTATGCGAAGTCAGTCCGAAATCTACATTTTTTATTTCATATTAGAGAGAAAATTATTGCTACGCAGTAACTGATTCCGAACTTTTTCATTTCCCATAAAATAACACGTAAAAATGGAATTCTCGACCTGCAGATTTTCATTCTTTTTGAGATTAAAATAATAAAATATTGACCTACAATCTTCGGTTATGAACCATTTTGAATAAAACATTATAAAGTTTCTTATTCTGTTCATCATAATCCGCCTACAGTTCGAAATAGCTCAATTTAAACGTTTAATGCATGTAATACTGGAATTCAAGTGGATAATAAAAGGGTAACTGAAATGGTTTATATACATGGGTCAAAAACATACGTATGTCCTTATTCTCATCTAATTTGAACTTTATGCGTGAGACTATTTGCGTTAATAAGCATTGTTGATGTATAATATAATGGTTCTACTTAGTAAAATATATGATACCAGCAATCAAACGATGAAATGAAGATTCACCTTCTTTGAATCGATCGTTAGAAACGCTTCCCATACGCTGTTTACTGAATAATTATCCGTAAATATTTGCCCTTCTATGCATACAAAAAATTTGACGTATTCTTTTTAGTAGATAATATTATCGGACCATGCACTCACCTCGTACGATCATATAACTCAATTCAATTTTTTCCTTTAGAGGTTTCTTTAAGTAAAGGTCTCTGCCCCTGACTGCTGTCCAGTTTAAACCCGTGAGATTGGTGGCAAAAATAGAGCATATCTTTCCAGCTCTGTTTTAGAGCTTGTGTGTTAAGTCTTCTGTCTCTTTTCCACATCCATTCGGGAGAAGAACCCATAAGTCAGTAAGAAATCTGCTTTTTAAGTCATATTAGAGAGCATATTAATGCTACACAGTAATTGATCACGAACATTTATGTTTATAAATTTCTTTGTTTCTTATTATTGAATAATATGACCTTTCTTTTTATATATAACAATCAATGCAACCGTTTATTTAGAATATCTACGAAGAGACGAAAACCGTGTAACTTTCATAATGTTCAAAAAATTACGTTCTCACAGCACTAAGTTTTTTAAGGTCTTCACGTAGGTCTTTCGCGTGCTCCTTGAAATGCATTTACCACGTCTATGGTCAAACCATCGCATTTCACATTCCCCATTTCGGATTTTGCTTCCACCCCATTTGTATTTCCCCCTTTTTTTTACTCACCCCCCCTCAAAAATCCCTCTCTCATTCCTCCTTGTCTGACGGCATGACCCTAGAGGGGGGCGGAGTCGATGGTTGCTCGCACTGGCACCTCATTGAGTAGCAAAGAAGACTTTCTACGGGAAAGATTGAGCCTTGTGGCCACCAAGAGAAGACGATCGTGTCATTAAATGTGATATCGGCTTAATTATTGTCGCACGGGAGTTTCTAAGTGAATGGTAATGATTTTTGATTATCCCACATTGCTCTCCATGGAAATCCAATTGTCGTTTGCCAAGGAAAAACAATCTCAGGAGGAAAGGATGAAAAAGCGTTCGTTTGTTAAAAGAGTGGTAACGGGTGCAAGTTTTACAGTTAGTCGGCGTTACTCCAAGATAAAGTGTCGTCTTAATTTGGTGCGTATGCATAATTTAATGTGTCCACGATGGTGCGTATGCGCTCGACAGTAGGACGTGCATCGACACAGCAGCTATGGGCGCACGCCGTCATGGACTCATCAATCCTTCGGACACACCTGTAGAAAACCTTGGGTGCGGGTGTTTTCGCCGAGTGCCTTATACTTATGACACAACAAATGGTGAGTTGATAGTTCCCCCAATTCTCTTGTACTCTCGTATCACCTGAACCAACCTAGGAGAATTATGAAACATTTTAGTTCCTGTAGCATATATGTACTCTGAACCATCCTCTAAAAATTCGCCTCAATCACGCCCTTCAGTCACGGCACGTACACTCACATAAATGCATTGTACTCTAAGGAAGTTATTTTAAAGTGGAACATGCGTTGCTAAATGAATAAATCTTACGTGAACTCAATTACTAATTACCTACCGGATAGTCTTCGTAGGACGGTTCAAGTACGATAAATTTATTGCTCTTATGAAAATTTCTACATAGATATATGAGTCCTCAACATTTAATTATTGCAGATGTATTGATCCATAAATATAGTTATGCATTCGTCGTAAAATAACAACATACACTTACGGTTGGTTACACTGCTTTATAATGATATCTTTGAAAACTTTTTCTCGAAAAAGAAATTTTAAAACATTAGTAATTATCCAAGAAATCCTTTTTTATTGAATCAACTAAGAAATATTCCTTTATATCACCGAGAAAAGTCAATCTAAATTATTTAACATTTCCATCCCAGAAATAGCCAGTGATATGGACCGATAGATGGCGTGTTTTTCTACTGTTGCAGTTCTACCTTGGTCGGAGTAGGACGTCTTTTCTTTCCCTCAGTTCGTTAGACGCGATCGCGACTTCCAGAAAAATCCGGCGGTGCTCTCAAAGGTCAAATCACCACCACCTAATCCCGAATTAGGTAGCTTTCAACTATTCAATTTCTTAGTTTAGTTACGTTTACCTCTAAAAGTTTAAGTCACTATGTGACGATTTGCTAACCTAGGCTTGGAGAACAGTTGCCCTGGATTCATATTTATTTTCATTTATATGTAACCTTATATTTGCATTTTTTCACACCAAGTAACGCATAGAAATGGAAGTGTTCTGCACTCTTCTCTTTTAGCAACACTAACACTGCAGTCGCCTCTGTTTCTATGTGTTTTCATTCAGTTACAGTTAGGCGCATGGTTATTAATTACATTTAGAATCAGGTGCATTCTGGTTATTAGCGTAGAATATCTTTACTAATACTAACACACCAGAGTGTACCTGTTTCTAAATTTGCCTCATCAAGGAGTTTTTGAAGTCGTGAATTTTATTGTTCAGTTCTTTAAATTCTGTAGGATGAATCATCGCCTTTCACTGGAGTACGCTTTCCAAGTGTTCGTAATAACAGCGAACGAGGCAAAGATACGACTTCTTCCTAGGGGAAGTCAATACTACGTTTCACTTGGATATGAATTCCGTGTTAGGCCGATGATTCTATCGGTATTAGATTTGAATTTGCAGTTTTACATATTACTACACGGATGCAAAGTGTCCATAGTAGTGTAGTGTAGTTTCTAACCAACTAACCTTGGGCGCTTTGCATCTGTACTTATGTTTTCATTTCTAAATTTTTTAAGTGGTAAATTAAACTTTCAGCCTCTCCGTTAGATTTTTGATTACATAGGTGGGTTTTTCTAAATATATGGGTCCGGGGCAATCTGCTCTCAGAGAGAGACAGTACCGTTTCGACAGTAAGTAGAGATTGCTGGTAGGGACAGTCGGCGAATCGGGATTCGTGGCGGTCAGCCAGTGGACCATTTGTGCTGGCGGAAAACAAGATCGGTAAGTCAACGGAATTTTTCATCCCCTACAACTTACCCTCGAATTGGTTTGATTTTATATTCGTGTTACTATAGGGAATTTATGCAAGGAATCCTACTTCAAAGTATCCGTGTGGATGAGATACGAAAATACACATTGAATATGTATTGTCACTATTTTGCTGAAATCGTGATTCTTCACCATGAGATATTGCTTAAATATTACCTTAATGTGCATTGTTTGAATTTTGTTTTGTTTTCTTCGGGTTTTATTTGTGTAAAGATGCAGCCTATAACAGAACGTTGATCGCCATTGTGGATTTGATTTTTTAAATATCCAGTGTAAATGAAATCATGTAAGTACGCGTGTCTGTTCGCATAGAAACGCTCTCCCGAACGTTCCATGAATTTCTTTTCGAATACCAGCTGGTTATTAAACGACGATGGGCATTCAATTTCACGAAATAAAATTAATGGAATGGTTTACAGTGCGCAACTGCGCATCAGCGACGACGCCATGGGACAGACCGCCGACGGGCTGAGCACCGAGGAGGCAAATGCCGACAGCTGCGGCAGCGAGAGACGACTACGAGTGACACGTCGCTGAGGAGCAGCCTGCAGTGACCGAGGATAAGGTATTGCAGGCAAGAGGTGCTTCGGAGGATGAGGTATTTCACCTACGGTGTGGTATTCTGGGTGATTTTTGGTGAGTCGTGTAACGATTTGTTATCGATGTGTTTACGCCTAATTTACTCGCATTTACCTATTGTTTTTTCATGGTATTGAAATGAGGTTTTGTTCGCATAGTGCTTTAAAGACTGACTGTATCTATTCACATGTGTTATCTTATGTTGTTGTATGACTGACAACCCATAGCGCTATGTGGTTTGACAGCACAGGCCTGTGCAGACATGGGACATTGTTTACGATGTCTATCGTCTGACGAGACGAGACGCTTAATGCTTACGACTGATTGGATTATTTGATCGATTTCTAGTGTATTACAGCTGTTTTTTTGGTGTGATTCGACGGCCATATTGAATGAATCGGTGTCTCGTTGTATTTACTTGTTTTGATAATTTGTGTTATTGCCTATTTATTTATAGTCGAATTTATTTATTGGTGTCTTGTAGTAACATTTGCACCTATTGGATTATTTTATGACTATGCTATTTTACTATATCATATTTTTGTTTACTAGCGACTTGTTTTCATATTTTGTATGTTTGCATATTGATTTGGAATTGCTATGTGTTAATTTTGGGTTTATTTATTTTATTTCGAGTACTCATATAAGTTTTATATCCATTTTGTGATTGTGCTTAATTAATGATTTATTTTTTAATTCTACGAATCTTTTTAATGTGTTGGTAATTTATTTTTCAGTGATTTAGGGTGAAAAATCTTGATTTCTGTATCATTTAATGCAATGAGTATATGTCATTTCATGTTTTTCGATTATCCTGTTGCAGGAGTTGCATCAATGGAATAGGCCTCGATTATATCGGGGGAAATGCCATTTAAAAGAAAGGTTAACGAATGGGTGCTCTACCTCTTGGGTCATTCGGAAACGGGCACAAATTTGAAATCCTCCAGTGACTTGCATCATCAATTAAGAGAGCGTGGTGGAATTCGTACTACTTGAAGACTGGGAACGAGCTCATCTCTCTGGAAAGTGATTTTTTCCAATGTTTTATGAATTTCTTTGAAATCATTGAGGTTATGTATTTCTAATAGCTTGCTGTCATTCGTGAAAAACTAAATTGTATTTTAATCATGTTAAATGCTTAATAAAGACTAAAATGTTATCTTCATTAAATTCATTATTTTAGAATATAGAAATGTCCTTTCACTGACTTAGAGGATGAAGGTAAAAAGGTTACATTAACTTCTGTTCCATTCATTCACGTTTAATTGCATATTCTGAAACAACATTAAGTGGTTTTTTGGGTTTTACTTGTATAGCTTGCAAATTGAAATTACAATGCAGTAGTAAGTAATAGGTCTTACATTTTATTGAAATTAAATTCACTTTCCATCAAAATATCTTTATATTTTTCGCAAAATAAATAAACAACTACCTGTGCCCCACATAACATATGCTGATCTATCAGGTCTTAAATGTCTTCATTAAACATTCAGGCATTTTTTTTAACTTATATTTTTTAATCAAAGTTTTCTCTAAAGACAAAACTGCCAATTTCTGGGTTCTTTCCTCGCACTACAGTAAGTGAATCAAACGATCTGACTCTTAATAGAGCAACATATAATTGTCCATGACTAAAAACAGGCTTAGGTAGGTAAAGGCATTTTATCAAATGTTTGGCCTCTTGACTTAATGATTGTTATTGAAAAAGTCAATCATGCAGATAATTGTTTTCATTTGAAACTGAATGGTAAATTTGTATCTGACGGAATGAGTGAGATTCTGGGAATAAGTACCGTGTCTGAGTTTGCTGCACCGAACAATTTTGCTTTGATTATGTGTGTTTGTATCTGAGTGACAGTAAGTCTTTCACCAGTACATAGTCCTCTCAAATGCAATACATTTCTAAGGAACATGATAACGGCTCCTACTTTAAGCTTCAGTTCATGAGGAGGCATTCCGGCTGGAGCTGTACCCACGTAATGTTTACACGGATTTCTTTCAATTAATTTATTAATAATTATGTGAAACAATTAATGGTGCAAATGACATCCCCATAGAAAAATATTCCATTAAGGACGTATTTTACTATATTCTTGCATTATTGATACATCTCCCTCTCTCTCCATATCCCACCTCTCCCCCCTCCCCCTCTTTGTCCCTCCTCTTTCCCCTCTCTCCCTTCCACCTCTTAACTTTCCCCCTCTCTCACCCTGTCATCTTTTCCCTTTACCCTCTATTATTACATTCTTGCATTACCCTTCTTCTCTCCTATTTCCCATCTTCCTCTCTCTCTCCTCCCACTACCTATCCCCCTCTCTCCTGTTTCCCCCTCCTTCTCCCCCCTTTCTCCTACCTCCCTTTCACCTCTCTTTCCCCCTCACACTCTCCCCTCTCTCCTTCACCCCTCCCTCTCTCGCCCCTCTCCTCTTCCCCTTACCCTCTCTTCATTTAAACGGCTTACCAAAAACGTTCACTTTACGCTAGTAAACTATATACGATTTTACAACAATAGGACTTCTTTCTTTAACACGATCCAGGTCCGAAGCTCAGATTACAATAGTTCGAATTTATATGAGAAAATGAATAAAAGCCTGCACATCGAAAAGTCGAGTTGGTGCAGACATCCTAAGCCTTTTATAGATACTAGTTGAACCCGCGCTATGTTTGCGCGTTTTTTTAAAATTAATTTATCAAAAATTAAGTACTGTGTAAAAAAACCCGATCTCAATCATTCACATTTAACTATATTGATGCGTTTTCCATGTACATATTGGTAAGGTTCGCGGGTTCGAATCTCGCTGAGGGCACGGCTGTGTTTGCGTATTGACAATTTATTATGCGAAGTCAGTCCGAAATCTACATTTTTAATTTCATATTAGAGAGAAAATTATTGCTACGCAGTTACTGATTCCGAACTTTTTCATTTCCCATAAAATAACACGTAAAAATGGAATTCTCGACCTGCAGATTTTCATTCTTTTTGAGATTAAAATAATAAAATATTGACCTACAATCTTCGGTTATGAACCATTTTGAATAAAACATTATAAAGTTTCTTATTCTGTTCATCATAATCCGCCTACAGTTCGAAATAGCTCAATTTAAACGTTTAATGCATGTAATACTGGAATTCAAGTGGATAATAAAAGGGTAACTGAAATGGTTTATATACATGGGTCAAAAACATACGTATGTCCTTATTCTCATCTAATTTGAACTTTATGCGTGAGACTATTTGCGTTAATAAGCATTGTTGATGTATAATATAATGGTTCTACTTAGTAAAATATATGATACCAGCAATCAAACGATGAAATGAAGATTCACCTTCTTTGAATCGATCGTTAGAAACGCTTCCCATACGCTGTTTACTGAATAATTATCCGTAAATATTTGCCCTTCTATGCATACAAAAAATTTGACGTATTCTTTTTAGTAGATAATATTATCGGACCATGCACTCACCTCGTACGATCATATAACTCAATTCAATTTTTTCCTTTAGAGGTTTCTTTAAGTAAAGGTCTCTGCCCCTGACTGCTGTCCAGTTTAAACCCGTGAGATTGGTGGCAAAAATAGAGCATATCTTTCCAGCTCTGTTTTAGAGCTTGTGTGTTAAGTCTTCTGTCTCTTTTCCACATCCATTCGGGAGAAGAACCCATAAGTCAGTAAGAAATCTGCTTTTTAAGTCATATTAGAGAGCATATTAATGCTACACAGTAATTGATCACGAACATTTATGTTTATAAATTTCTTTGTTTCTTATTATTGAATAATATGACCTTTCTTTTTATATATAACAATCAATGCAACCGTTTATTTAGAATATCTACGAAGAGACGAAAACCGTGTAACTTTCATAATGTTCAAAAAATTACGTTCTCACAGCACTAAGTTTTTTAAGGTCTTCACGTAGGTCTTTCGCGTGCTCCTTGAAATGCATTTACCACGTCTATGGTCAAACCATTGCATTTCACATTCCCCATTTCGGATTTTGCTTCCACCCCATTTGTATTTCCCCCTTTTTTTTACTCACCCCCCCTCAAAAATCCCTCTCTCATTCCTCCTTGTCTGACGGCATGACCCTAGAGGGGGGCGGAGTCGATGGTTGCTCGCACTGGCACCTCATTGAGTAGTAAAGAAGACTTTCTACGGGAAAGATTGAGCCTTGTGGCCACCAAGAGAAGACGATCGTGTCATTAAATGTGATATCGGCTTAATTATTGTCGCACGGGAGTTTCTAAGTGAATGGTAATGATTTTTGATTCTCCCACATTGCTCTCCATGGAAATCCAATTGTCGTTTGCCAAGGAAAAACAATCTCAGGAGGAAAGGATGAAAAAGCGTTCGTTTGTTAAAAGAGTGGTAACGGGTGCAAGTTTTACAGTTAGTCGGCGTTACTCCAAGATAAAGTGTCGTCTTAATTTGGTGCGTATGCATAATTTAATGTGTCCACGATGGTGCGTATGCGCTCGACAGTAGGACGTGCATCGACACAGCAGCTATGGGCGCACGCCGTCATGGACTCATCAATCCTTCGGACACACCTGTAGAAAACCTTGGGTGCGGGTGTTTTCGCCGAGTGCCTTATACTTATGACACAACAAATGGTGAGTTGATAGTTCCCCCAATTCTCTTGTACTCTCGTATCACCTGAACCAACCTAGGAGAATTATGAAACATTTTAGTTCCTGTAGCATATATGTACTCTGAACCATCCTCTAAAAATTCGCCTCAATCACGCCCTTCAGTCACGGCACGTACACTCACATAAATGCATTGTACTCTAAGGAAGTTATTTTAAAGTGGAACATGCGTTGCTAAATGAATAAATCTTACGTGAACTCAATTACTAATTACCTACCGGATAGTCTTCGAAGGACGGTTCAAGTACGATAAATTTATTGCTCTTATGAAAATTTCTACATAGATATATGAGTCCTCAACATTTAATTATTGCAGATGTATTGATCCATAAATATAGTTATGCATTCGTCGTAAAATAACAACATACACTTACGGTTGGTTACACTGCTTTATAATGATATCTTTGAAAACTTTTTCTCGAAAAAGAAATTTTAAAACATTAGTAATTATCCAAGAAATCCTTTTTTATTGAATCAACTAAGAAATATTCCTTTATATCACCGAGAAAAGTCAATCTAAATTATTTAACATTTCCATCCCAGAAATAGCCAGTGATATGGACCGATAGATGGCGTGTTTTTCTACTGTTGCAGTTCTACCTTGGTCGGAGTAGGACGTCTTTTCTTTCCCTCAGTTCGTTAGACGCGATCGCGACTTCCAGAAAAATCCGGCGGTGCTCTCAAAGGTCAAATCACCACCACCTAATCCCGAATTAGGTAGCTTTCAACTATTCAATTTCTTAGTTTAGTTACGTTTACCTCTAAAAGTTTAAGTCACTATGTGACGATTTGCTAACCTAGGCTTGGAGAACAGTTGCCCTGGATTCATATTTATTTTCATTTATATGTAACCTTATATTTGCATTTTTTCACACCAAGTAACGCATAGAAATGGAAGTGTTCTGCACTCTTCTCTTTTAGCAACACTAACACTGCAGTCGCCTCTGTTTCTATGTGTTTTCATTCAGTTACAGTTAGGCGCATGGTTATTAATTACATTTAGAATCAGGTGCATTCTGGTTATTAGCGTAGAATATCTTTACTAATACTAACACACCAGAGTGTACCTGTTTCTAAATTTGCCTCATCAAGGAGTTTTTGAAGTCGTGAATTTTATTGTTCAGTTCTTTAAATTCTGTAGGATGAATCATCGCCTTTCACTGGAGTACGCTTTCCAAGTGTTCGTAATAACAGCGAACGAGGCAAAGATACGACTTCTTCCTAGGGGAAGTCAATACTACGTTTCACTTGGATATGAATTCCGTGTTAGGCCGATGATTCTATCGGTATTAGATTTGAATTTGCAGTTTTACATATTACTACACGGATGCAAAGTGTCCATAGTAGTGTAGTGTAGTTTCTAACCAACTAACCTTGGGCGCTTTGCATCTGTACTTATGTTTTCATTTCTAAATTTTTTAAGTGGTAAATTAAACTTTCAGCCTCTCCGTTAGATTTTTGATTACATAGGTGGCTTTTTCTAAATATATGGGTCCGGGGCAATCTGCTCTCAGAGAGAGACAGTACCGTTTCGACAGTAAGTAGAGATTGCTGGTAGGGACAGTCGGCGAATCGGGATTCGTGGCGGTCAGCCAGTGGACCATTTGTGCTGGCGGAAAACAAGATCGGTAAGTCAACGGAATTTTTCATCCCCTACAACTTACCCTCGAATTGGTTTGATTTTATATTCGTGTTACTATAGGGAATTTATGCAAGGAATCCTACTTCAAAGTATCCGTGTGGATGAGATACGAAAATACACATTGAATATGTATTGTCACTATTTTGCTGAAATCGTGATTCTTCACCATGAGATATTGCTTAAATATTACCTTAATGTGCATTGTTTGAATTTTGTTTTGTTTTCTTCGGGTTTTATTTGTGTAAAGATGCAGCCTATAACAGAACGTTGATCGCCATTGTGGATTTGATTTTTTAAATATCCAGTGTAAATGAAATCATGTAAGTACGCGTGTCTGTTCGCATAGAAACGCTCTCCCGAACGTTCCATGAATTTCTTTTCGAATACCAGCTGGTTATTAAACGACGATGGGCATTCAATTTCACGAAATAAAATTAATGGAATGGTTTACAGTGCGCAACTGCGCATCAGCGACGACGCCATGGGACAGACCGCCGACGGGCTGAGCACCGAGGAGGCAAATGCCGACAGCTGCGGCAGCGAGAGACGACTACGAGTGACACGTCGCTGAGGAGCAGCCTGCAGTGACCGAGGATAAGGTATTGCAGGCAAGAGGTGCTTCGGAGGATGAGGTATTTCACCTACGGTGTGGTATTCTGGGTGATTTTTGGTGAGTCGTGTAACGATTTGTTATCGATGTGTTTACGCCTAATTTACTCGCATTTACCTATTGTTTTTTCATGGTATTGAAATGAGGTTTTGTTCGCATAGTGCTTTAAAGACTGACTGTATCTATTCACATGTGTTATCTTATGTTGTTGTATGACTGACAACCCATAGCGCTATGTGGTTTGACAGCACAGGCCTGTGCAGACATGGGACATTGTTTACGATGTCTATCGTCTGACGAGACGAGACGCTTAATGCTTACGACTGATTGGATTATTTGATCGATTTCTAGTGTATTACAGCTGTTTTTTTGGTGTGATTCGACGGCCATATTGAATGAATCGGTGTCTCGTTGTATTTACTTGTTTTGATAATTTGTGTTATTGCCTATTTATTTATAGTCGAATTTATTTATTGGTGTCTTGTAGTAACATTTGCACCTATTGGATTATTTTATGACTATGCTATTTTACTATATCATATTTTTGTTTACTAGCGACTTGTTTTCATATTTTGTATGTTTGCATATTGATTTGGAATTGCTATGTGTTAATTTTGGGTTTATTTATTTTATTTCGAGTACTCATATAAGTTTTATATCCATTTTGTGATTGTGCTTAATTAATGATTTATTTTTTAATTCTACGAATCTTTTTAATGTGTTGGTAATTTATTTTTCAGTGATTTAGGGTGAAAAATCTTGATTTCTGTATCATTTAATGCAATGAGTATATGTCATTTCATGTTTTTCGATTATCCTGTTGCAGGAGTTGCATCAATGGAATAGGCCTCGATTATATCGGGGGAAATGCCATTTAAAAGAAAGGTTAACGAATGGGTGCTCTACCTCTTGGGTCATTCGGAAACGGGCACAAATTTGAAATCCTCCAGTGACTTGCATCATCAATTAAGAGAGCGTGGTGGAATTCGTACTACTTGAAGACTGGGAACGAGCTCATCTCTCTGGAAAGTGATTTTTTCCAATGTTTTATGAATTTCTTTGAAATCATTGAGGTTATGTATTTCTAATAGCTTGCTGTCATTCGTGAAAAACTAAATTGTATTTTAATCATGTTAAATGCTTAATAAAGACTAAAATGTTATCTTCATTAAATTCATTATTTTAGAATATAGAAATGTCCTTTCACTGACTTAGAGGATGAAGGTAAAAAGGTTACATTAACTTCTGTTCCATTCATTCACGTTTAATTGCATATTCTGAAACAACATTAAGTGGTTTTTTGGGTTTTACTTGTATAGCTTGCAAATTGAAATTACAATGCAGTAGTAAGTAATAGGTCTTACATTTTATTGAAATTAAATTCACTTTCCATCAAAATATCTTTATATTTTTCGCAAAATAAATAAACAACTACCTGTGCCCCACATAACATATGCTGATCTATCAGGTCTTAAATGTCTTCATTAAACATTCAGGCATTTTTTTTAACTTATATTTTTTAATCAAAGTTTTCTCTAAAGACAAAACTGCCAATTTCTGGGTTCTTTCCTCGCACTACAGTAAGTGAATCAAACGATCTGACTCTTAATAGAGCAACATATAATTGTCCATGACTAAAAACAGGCTTAGGTAGGTAAAGGCATTTTATCAAATGTTTGGCCTCTTGACTTAATGATTGTTATTGAAAAAGTCAATCATGCAGATAATTGTTTTCATTTGAAACTGAATGGTAAATTTGTATCTGACGGAATGAGTGAGATTCTGGGAATAAGTACCGTGTCTGAGTTTGCTGCACCGAACAATTTTGCTTTGATTATGTGTGTTTGTATCTGAGTGACAGTAAGTCTTTCACCAGTACATAGTCCTCTCAAATGCAATACATTTCTAAGGAACATGATAACGGCTCCTACTTTAAGCTTCAGTTCATGAGGAGGCATTCCGGCTGGAGCTGTACCCACGTAATGTTTACACGGATTTCTTTCAATTAATTTATTAATAATTATGTGAAACAATTAATGGTGCAAATGACATCCCCATAGAAAAATATTCCATTAAGGACGTATTTTACTATATTCTTGCATTATTGATACATCTCCCTCTCTCTCCATATCCCACCTCTCCCCCCTCCCCCTCTTTGTCCCTCCTCTTTCCCCTCTCTCCCTTCCACCTCTTAACTTTCCCCCTCTCTCACCCTGTCATCTTTTCCCTTTACCCTCTATTACTACATTCTTGCATTACCCTTCTTCTCTCCTATTTCCCATCTTCCTCTCTCTCTCCTCCCACTACCTATCCCCCTCTCTCCTGTTTCCCCCTCCTTCTCCCCCCTTTCTCCTACCTCCCTTTCACCTCTCTTTCCCCCTCACACTCTCCCCTCTCTCCTTCACCCCTCCCTCTCTCGCCCCTCTCCTCTTCCCCTTACCCTCTCTTCATTTAAACGGCTTACCAAAAACGTTCACTTTACGCTAGTAAACTATATACGATTTTACAACAATAGGACTTCTTTCTTTAACACGATCCAGGTCCGAAGCTCAGATTACAATAGTTCGAATTTATATGAGAAAATGAATAAAAGCCTGCACATCGAAAAGTCGAGTTGGTGCAGACATCCTAAGCCTTTTATAGATACTAGTTGAACCCGCGCTATGTTTGCGCGTTTTTTTAAAATTAATTTATCAAAAATTAAGTACTGTGTAAAAAAACCCGATCTCAATCATTCACATTTAACTATATTGATGCGTTTTCCATGTACATATTGGTAAGGTTCGCGGGTTCGAATCTCGCTGAGGGCACGGCTGTGTTTGCGTATTGACAATTTATTATGCGAAGTCAGTCCGAAATCTACATTTTTAATTTCATATTAGAGAGAAAATTATTGCTACGCAGTTACTGATTCCGAACTTTTTCATTTCCCATAAAATAACACGTAAAAATGGAATTCTCGACCTGCAGATTTTCATTCTTTTTGAGATTAAAATAATAAAATATTGACCTACAATCTTCGGTTATGAACCATTTTGAATAAAACATTATAAAGTTTCTTATTCTGTTCATCATAATCCGCCTACAGTTCGAAATAGCTCAATTTAAACGTTTAATGCATGTAATACTGGAATTCAAGTGGATAATAAAAGGGTAACTGAAATGGTTTATATACATGGGTCAAAAACATACGTATGTCCTTATTCTCATCTAATTTGAACTTTATGCGTGAGACTATTTGCGTTAATAAGCATTGTTGATGTATAATATAATGGTTCTACTTAGTAAAATATATGATACCAGCAATCAAACGATGAAATGAAGATTCACCTTCTTTGAATCGATCGTTAGAAACGCTTCCCATACGCTGTTTACTGAATAATTATCCGTAAATATTTGCCCTTCTATGCATACAAAAAATTTGACGTATTCTTTTTAGTAGATAATATTATCGGACCATGCACTCACCTCGTACGATCATATAACTCAATTCAATTTTTTCCTTTAGAGGTTTCTTTAAGTAAAGGTCTCTGCCCCTGACTGCTGTCCAGTTTAAACCCGTGAGATTGGTGGCAAAAATAGAGCATATCTTTCCAGCTCTGTTTTAGAGCTTGTGTGTTAAGTCTTCTGTCTCTTTTCCACATCCATTCGGGAGAAGAACCCATAAGTCAGTAAGAAATCTGCTTTTTAAGTCATATTAGAGAGCATATTAATGCTACACAGTAATTGATCACGAACATTTATGTTTATAAATTTCTTTGTTTCTTATTATTGAATAATATGACCTTTCTTTTTATATATAACAATCAATGCAACCGTTTATTTAGAATATCTACGAAGAGACGAAAACCGTGTAACTTTCATAATGTTCAAAAAATTACGTTCTCACAGCACTAAGTTTTTTAAGGTCTTCACGTAGGTCTTTCGCGTGCTCCTTGAAATGCATTTACCACGTCTATGGTCAAACCATCGCATTTCACATTCCCCATTTCGGATTTTGCTTCCACCCCATTTGTATTTCCCCCTTTTTTTTACTCACCCCCCCTCAAAAATCCCTCTCTCATTCCTCCTTGTCTGACGGCATGACCCTAGAGGGGGGCGGAGTCGATGGTTGCTCGCACTGGCACCTCATTGAGTAGCAAAGAAGACTTTCTACGGGAAAGATTGAGCCTTGTGGCCACCAAGAGAAGACGATCGTGTCATTAAATGTGATATCGGCTTAATTATTGTCGCACGGGAGTTTCTAAGTGAATGGTAATGATTTTTGATTCTCCCACATTGCTCTCCATGGAAATCCAATTGTCGTTTGCCAAGGAAAAACAATCTCAGGAGGAAAGGATGAAAAAGCGTTCGTTTGTTAAAAGAGTGGTAACGGGTGCAAGTTTTACAGTTAGTCGGCGTTACTCCAAGATAAAGTGTCGTCTTAATTTGGTGCGTATGCATAATTTAATGTGTCCACGATGGTGCGTATGCGCTCGACAGTAGGACGTGCATCGACACAGCAGCTATGGGCGCACGCCGTCATGGACTCATCAATCCTTCGGACACACCTGTAGAAAACCTTGGGTGCGGGTGTTTTCGCCGAGTGCCTTATACTTATGACACAACAAATGGTGAGTTGATAGTTCCCCCAATTCTCTTGTACTCTCGTATCACCTGAACCAACCTAGGAGAATTATGAAACATTTTAGTTCCTGTAGCATATATGTACTCTGAACCATCCTCTAAAAATTCGCCTCAATCACGCCCTTCAGTCACGGCACGTACACTCACATAAATGCATTGTACTCTAAGGAAGTTATTTTAAAGTGGAACATGCGTTGCTAAATGAATAAATCTTACGTGAACTCAATTACTAATTACCTACCGGATAGTCTTCGAAGGACGGTTCAAGTACGATAAATTTATTGCTCTTATGAAAATTTCTACATAGATATATGAGTCCTCAACATTTAATTATTGCAGATGTATTGATCCATAAATATAGTTATGCATTCGTCGTAAAATAACAACATACACTTACGGTTGGTTACACTGCTTTATAATGATATCTTTGAAAACTTTTTCTCGAAAAAGAAATTTTAAAACATTAGTAATTATCCAAGAAATCCTTTTTTATTGAATCAACTAAGAAATATTCCTTTATATCACCGAGAAAAGTCAATCTAAATTATTTAACATTTCCATCCCAGAAATAGCCAGTGATATGGACCGATAGATGGCGTGTTTTTCTACTGTTGCAGTTCTACCTTGGTCGGAGTAGGACGTCTTTTCTTTCCCTCAGTTCGTTAGACGCGATCGCGACTTCCAGAAAAATCCGGCGGTGCTCTCAGAGGTCAAATCACCACCACCTAATCCCGAATTAGGTAGCTTTCAACTATTCAATTTCTTAGTTTAGTTACGTTTACCTCTAAAAGTTTAAGTCACTATGTGACGATTTGCTAACCTAGGCTTGGAGAACAGTTGCCCTGGATTCATATTTATTTTCATTTATATGTAACCTTATATTTGCATTTTTTCACACCAAGTAACGCATAGAAATGGAAGTGTTCTGCACTCTTCTCTTTTAGCAACACTAACACTGCAGTCGCCTCTGTTTCTATGTGTTTTCATTCAGTTACAGTTAGGCGCATGGTTATTAATTACATTTAGAATCAGGTGCATTCTGGTTATTAGCGTAGAATATCTTTACTAATACTAACACACCAGAGTGTACCTGTTTCTAAATTTGCCTCATCAAGGAGTTTTTGAAGTCGTGAATTTTATTGTTCAGTTCTTTAAATTCTGTAGGATGAATCATCGCCTTTCACTGGAGTACGCTTTCCAAGTGTTCGTAATAACAGCGAACGAGGCAAAGATACGACTTCTTCCTAGGGGAAGTCAATACTACGTTTCACTTGGATATGAATTCCGTGTTAGGCCGATGATTCTATCGGTATTAGATTTGAATTTGCAGTTTTACATATTACTACACGGATGCAAAGTGTCCATAGTAGTGTAGTGTAGTTTCTAACCAACTACCTTGGGCGCTTTGCATCTGTACTTATGTTTTCATTTCTAAATTTTTTAAGTGGTAAATTAAACTTTCAGCCTCTCCGTTAGATTTTTGATTACATAGGTGGGTTTTTCTAAATATATGGGTCCGGGGCAATCTGCTCTCAGAGAGAGACAGTACCGTTTCGACAGTAAGTAGAGATTGCTGGTAGGGACAGTCGGCGAATCGGGATTCGTGGCGGTCAGCCAGTGGACCATTTGTGCTGGCGGAAAACAAGATCGGTAAGTCAACGGAATTTTTCATCCCCTACAACTTACCCTCGAATTGGTTTGATTTTATATTCGTGTTACTATAGGGAATTTATGCAAGGAATCCTACTTCAAAGTATCCGTGTGGATGAGATACGAAAATACACATTGAATATGTATTGTCACTATTTTGCTGAAATCGTGATTCTTCACCATGAGATATTGCTTAAATATTACCTTAATGTGCATTGTTTGAATTTTGTTTTGTTTTCTTCGGGTTTTATTTGTGTAAAGATGCAGCCTATAACAGAACGTTGATCGCCATTGTGGATTTGATTTTTTAAATATCCAGTGTAAATGAAATCATGTAAGTACGCGTGTCTGTTCGCATAGAAACGCTCTCCCGAACGTTCCATGAATTTCTTTTCGAATACCAGCTGGTTATTAAACGACGATGGGCATTCAATTTCACGAAATAAAATTAATGGAATGGTTTACAGTGCGCAACTGCGCATCAGCGACGACGCCATGGGACAGACCGCCGACGGGCTGAGCACCGAGGAGGCAAATGCCGACAGCTGCGGCAGCGAGAGACGACTACGAGTGACACGTCGCTGAGGAGCAGCCTGCAGTGACCGAGGATAAGGTATTGCAGGCAAGAGGTGCTTCGGAGGATGAGGTATTTCACCTACGGTGTGGTATTCTGGGTGATTTTTGGTGAGTCGTGTAACGATTTGTTATCGATGTGTTTACGCCTAATTTACTCGCATTTACCTATTGTTTTTTCATGGTATTGAAATGAGGTTTTGTTCGCATAGTGCTTTAAAGACTGACTGTATCTATTCACATGTGTTATCTTATGTTGTTGTATGACTGACAACCCATAGCGCTATGTGGTTTGACAGCACAGGCCTGTGCAGACATGGGACATTGTTTACGATGTCTATCGTCTGACGAGACGAGACGCTTAATGCTTACGACTGATTGGATTATTTGATCGATTTCTAGTGTATTACAGCTGTTTTTTTGGTGTGATTCGACTGCCATATTGAATGAATCGGTGTCTCGTTGTATTTACTTGTTTTGATAATTTGTGTTATTGCCTATTTATTTATAGTCGAATTTATTTATTGGTGTCTTGTAGTAACATTTGCACCTATTGGATTATTTTATGACTATGCTATTTTACTATATCATATTTTTGTTTACTAGCGACTTGTTTTCATATTTTGTATGTTTGCATATTGATTTGGAATTGCTATGTGTTAATTTTGGGTTTATTTATTTTATTTCGAGTACTCATATAAGTTTTATATCCATTTTGTGATTGTGCTTAATTAATGATTTATTTTTTAATTCTACGAATCTTTTTAATGTGTTGGTAATTTATTTTTCAGTGATTTAGGGTGAAAAATCTTGATTTCTGTATCATTTAATGCAATGAGTATATGTCATTTCATGTTTTTCGATTATCCTGTTGCAGGAGTTGCATCAATGGAATAGGCCTCGATTATATCGGGGGAAATGCCATTTAAAAGAAAGGTTAACGAATGGGTGCTCTACCTCTTGGGTCATTCGGAAACGGGCACAAATTTGAAATCCTCCAGTGACTTGCATCATCAATTAAGAGAGCGTGGTGGAATTCGTACTACTTGAAGACTGGGAACGAGCTCATCTCTCTGGAAAGTGATTTTTTCCAATGTTTTATGAATTTCTTTGAAATCATTGAGGTTATGTATTTCTAATAGCTTGCTGTCATTCGTGAAAAACTAAATTGTATTTTAATCATGTTAAATGCTTAATAAAGACTAAAATGTTATCTTCATTAAATTCATTATTTTAGAATATAGAAATGTCCTTTCACTGACTTAGAGGATGAAGGTAAAAAGGTTACATTAACTTCTGTTCCATTCATTCACGTTTAATTGCATATTCTGAAACAACATTAAGTGGTTTTTTGGGTTTTACTTGTATAGCTTGCAAATTGAAATTACAATGCAGTAGTAAGTAATAGGTCTTACATTTTATTGAAATTAAATTCACTTTCCATCAAAATATCTTTATATTTTTCGCAAAATAAATAAACAACTACCTGTGCCCCACATAACATATGCTGATCTATCAGGTCTTAAATGTCTTCATTAAACATTCAGGCATTTTTTTTAACTTATATTTTTTAATCAAAGTTTTCTCTAAAGACAAAACTGCCAATTTCTGGGTTCTTTCCTCGCACTACAGTAAGTGAATCAAACGATCTGACTCTTAATAGAGCAACATATAATTGTCCATGACTAAAAACAGGCTTAGGTAGGTAAAGGCATTTTATCAAATGTTTGGCCTCTTGACTTAATGATTGTTATTGAAAAAGTCAATCATGCAGATAATTGTTTTCATTTGAAACTGAATGGTAAATTTGTATCTGACGGAATGAGTGAGATTCTGGGAATAAGTACCGTGTCTGAGTTTGCTGCACCGAACAATTTTGCTTTGATTATGTGTGTTTGTATCTGAGTGACAGTAAGTCTTTCACCAGTACATAGTCCTCTCAAATGCAATACATTTCTAAGGAACATGATAACGGCTCCTACTTTAAGCTTCAGTTCATGAGGAGGCATTCCGGCTGGAGCTGTACCCACGTAATGTTTACACGGATTTCTTTCAATTAATTTATTAATAATTATGTGAAACAATTAATGGTGCAAATGACATCCCCATAGAAAAATATTCCATTAAGGACGTATTTTACTATATTCTTGCATTATTGATACATCTCCCTCTCTCTCCATATCCCACCTCTCCCCCCTCCCCCTCTTTGTCCCTCCTCTTTCCCCTCTCTCCCTTCCACCTCTTAACTTTCCCCCTCTCTCACCCTGTCATCTTTTCCCTTTACCCTCTATTACTACATTCTTGCATTACCCTTCTTCTCTCCTATTTCCCATCTTCCTCTCTCTCTCCTCCCACTACCTATCCCCCTCTCTCCTGTTTCCCCCTCCTTCTCCCCCCTTTCTCCTACCTCCCTTTCACCTCTCTTTCCCCCTCACACTCTCCCCTCTCTCCTTCACCCCTCCCTCTCTCGCCCCTCTCCTCTTCCCCTTACCCTCTCTTCATTTAAACGGCTTACCAAAAACGTTCACTTTACGCTAGTAAACTATATACGATTTTACAACAATAGGACTTCTTTCTTTAACACGATCCAGGTCCGAAGCTCAGATTACAATAGTTCGAATTTATATGAGAAAATGAATAAAAGCCTGCACATCGAAAAGTCGAGTTGGTGCAGACATCCTAAGCCTTTTATAGATACTAGTTGAACCCGCGCTATGTTTTCGCGTTTTTTTAAAATTAATTTATCAAAAATTAAGTACTGTGTAAAAAAACCCGATCTCAATCATTCACATTTAACTATATTGATGCGTTTTCCATGTACATATTGGTAAGGTTCGCGGGTTCGAATCTCGCTGAGGGCACGGCTGTGTTTGCGTATTGACAATTTATTATGCGAAGTCAGTCCGAAATCTACATTTTTAATTTCATATTAGAGAGAAAATTATTGCTACGCAGTAACTGATTCCGAACTTTTTCATTTCCCATAAAATAACACGTAAAAATGGAATTCTCGACCTGCAGATTTTCATTCTTTTTGAGATTAAAATAATAAAATATTGACCTACAATCTTCGGTTATGAACCATTTTGAATAAAACATTATAAAGTTTCTTATTCTGTTCATCATAATCCGCCTACAGTTCGAAATAGCTCAATTTAAACGTTTAATGCATGTAATACTGGAATTCAAGTGGATAATAAAAGGGTAACTGAAATGGTTTATATACATGGGTCAAAAACATACGTATGTCCTTATTCTCATCTAATTTGAACTTTATGCGTGAGACTATTTGCGTTAATAAGCATTGTTGATGTATAATATAATGGTTCTACTTAGTAAAATATATGATACCAGCAATCAAACGATGAAATGAAGATTCACCTTCTTTGAATCGATCGTTAGAAACGCTTCCCATACGCTGTTTACTGAATAATTATCCGTAAATATTTGCCCTTCTATGCATACAAAAAATTTGACGTATTCTTTTTAGTAGATAATATTATCGGACCATGCACTCACCTCGTACGATCATATAACTCAATTCAATTTTTTCCTTTAGAGGTTTCTTTAAGTAAAGGTCTCTGCCCCTGACTGCTGTCCAGTTTAAACCCGTGAGATTGGTGGCAAAAATAGAGCATATCTTTCCAGCTCTGTTTTAGAGCTTGTGTGTTAAGTCTTCTGTCTCTTTTCCACATCCATTCGGGAGAAGAACCCATAAGTCAGTAAGAAATCTGCTTTTTAAGTCATATTAGAGAGGATATTAATGCTACACAGTAATTGATCACGAACATTTATGTTTATAAATTTCTTTGTTTCTTATTATTGAATAATATGACCTTTCTTTTTATATATAACAATCAATGCAACCGTTTATTTAGAATATCTACGAAGAGACGAAAACCGTGTAACTTTCATAATGTTCAAAAAATTACGTTCTCACAGCACTAAGTTTTTTAAGGTCTTCACGTAGGTCTTTCGCGTGCTCCTTGAAATGCATTTACCACGTCTATGGTCAAACCATCGCATTTCACATTCCCCATTTCGGATTTTGCTTCCACCCCATTTGTATTTCCCCCTTTTTTTTACTCACCCCCCCTCAAAAATCCCTCTCTCATTCCTCCTTGTCTGACGGCATGACCCTAGAGGGGGGCGGAGTCGATGGTTGCTCGCACTGGCACCTCATTGAGTAGCAAAGAAGACTTTCTACGGGAAAGATTGAGCCTTGTGGCCACCAAGAGAAGACGATCGTGTCATTAAATGTGATATCGGCTTAATTATTGTCGCACGGGAGTTTCTAAGTGAATGGTAATGATTTTTGATTCTCCCACATTGCTCTCCATGGAAATCCAATTGTCGTTTGCCAAGGAAAAACAATCTCAGGAGGAAAGGATGAAAAAGCGTTCGTTTGTTAAAAGAGTGGTAACGGGTGCAAGTTTTACAGTTAGTCGGCGTTACTCCAAGATAAAGTGTCGTCTTAATTTGGTGCGTATGCATAATTTAATGTGTCCACGATGGTGCGTATGCGCTCGACAGTAGGACGTGCATCGACACAGCAGCTATGGGCGCACGCCGTCATGGACTCATCAATCCTTCGGACACACCTGTAGAAAACCTTGGGTGCGGGTGTTTTCGCCGAGTGCCTTATACTTATGACACAACAAATGGTGAGTTGATAGTTCCCCCAATTCTCTTGTACTCTCGTATCACCTGAACCAACCTAGGAGAATTATGAAACATTTTAGTTCCTGTAGCATATATGTACTCTGAACCATCCTCTAAAAATTCGCCTCAATCACGCCCTTCAGTCACGGCACGTACACTCACATAAATGCATTGTACTCTAAGGAAGTTATTTTAAAGTGGAACATGCGTTGCTAAATGAATAAATCTTACGTGAACTCAATTACTAATTACCTACCGGATAGTCTTCGAAGGACGGTTCAAGTACGATAAATTTATTGCTCTTATGAAAATTTCTACATAGATATATGAGTCCTCAACATTTAATTATTGCAGATGTATTGATCCATAAATATAGTTATGCATTCGTCGTAAAATAACAACATACACTTACGGTTGGTTACACTGCTTTATAATGATATCTTTGAAAACTTTTTCTCGAAAAAGAAATTTTAAAACATTAGTAATTATCCAAGAAATCCTTTTTTATTGAATCAACTAAGAAATATTCCTTTATATCACCGAGAAAAGTCAATCTAAATTATTTAACATTTCCATCCCAGAAATAGCCAGTGATATGGACCGATAGATGGCGTGTTTTTCTACTGTTGCAGTTCTACCTTGGTCGGAGTAGGACGTCTTTTCTTTCCCTCAGTTCGTTAGACGCGATCGCGACTTCCAGAAAAATCCGGCGGTGCTCTCAGAGGTCAAATCACCACCACCTAATCCCGAATTAGGTAGCTTTCAACTATTCAATTTCTTAGTTTAGTTACGTTTACCTCTAAAAGTTTAAGTCACTATGTGACGATTTGCTAACCTAGGCTTGGAGAACAGTTGCCCTGGATTCATATTTATTTTCATTTATATGTAACCTTATATTTGCATTTTTTCACACCAAGTAACGCATAGAAATGGAAGTGTTCTGCACTCTTCTCTTTTAGCAACACTAACACTGCAGTCGCCTCTGTTTCTATGTGTTTTCATTCAGTTACAGTTAGGCGCATGGTTATTAATTACATTTAGAATCAGGTGCATTCTGGTTATTAGCGTAGAATATCTTTACTAATACTAACACACCAGAGTGTACCTGTTTCTAAATTTGCCTCATCAAGGAGTTTTTGAAGTCGTGAATTTTATTGTTCAGTTCTTTAAATTCTGTAGGATGAATCATCGCCTTTCACTGGAGTACGCTTTCCAAGTGTTCGTAATAACAGCGAACGAGGCAAAGATACGACTTCTTCCTAGGGGAAGTCAATACTACGTTTCACTTGGATATGAATTCCGTGTTAGGCCGATGATTCTATCGGTATTAGATTTGAATTTGCAGTTTTACATATTACTACACGGATGCAAAGTGTCCATAGTAGTGTAGTGTAGTTTCTAACCAACTACCTTGGGCGCTTTGCATCTGTACTTATGTTTTCATTTCTAAATTTTTTAAGTGGTAAATTAAACTTTCAGCCTCTCCGTTAGATTTTTGATTACATAGGTGGGTTTTTCTAAATATATGGGTCCGGGGCAATCTGCTCTCAGAGAGAGACAGTACCGTTTCGACAGTAAGTAGAGATTGCTGGTAGGGACAGTCGGCGAATCGGGATTCGTGGCGGTCAGCCAGTGGACCATTTGTGCTGGCGGAAAACAAGATCGGTAAGTCAACGGAATTTTTCATCCCCTACAACTTACCCTCGAATTGGTTTGATTTTATATTCGTGTTACTATAGGGAATTTATGCAAGGAATCCTACTTCAAAGTATCCGTGTGGATGAGATACGAAAATACACATTGAATATGTATTGTCACTATTTTGCTGAAATCGTGATTCTTCACCATGAGATATTGCTTAAATATTACCTTAATGTGCATTGTTTGAATTTTGTTTTGTTTTCTTCGGGTTTTATTTGTGTAAAGATGCAGCCTATAACAGAACGTTGATCGCCATTGTGGATTTGATTTTTTAAATATCCAGCTTAATGTATCAGTGTAAATGAAATCATGTAAGTACGCGTGTCTGTTCGCATAGAAACGCTCTCCCGAACGTTCCATGAATTTCTTTTCGAATACCAGCTGGTTATTAAACGACGATGGGCATTCAATTTCACGAAATAAAATTAATGGAATGGTTTACAGTGCGCAACTGCGCATCAGCGACGACGCCATGGGACAGACCGCCGACGGGCTGAGCACCGAGGAGGCAAATGCCGACAGCTGCGGCAGCGAGAGACGACTACGAGTGACACGTCGCTGAGGAGCAGCCTGCAGTGACCGAGGATAAGGTATTGCAGGCAAGAGGTGCTTCGGAGGATGAGGTATTTCACCTACGGTGTGGTATTCTGGGTGATTTTTGGTGAGTCGTGTAACGATTTGTTATCGATGTGTTTACGCCTAATTTACTCGCATTTACCTATTGTTTTTTCATGGTATTGAAATGAGGTTTTGTTCGCATAGTGCTTTAAAGACTGACTGTATCTATTCACATGTGTTATCTTATGTTGTTGTATGACTGACAACCCATAGCGCTATGTGGTTTGACAGCACAGGCCTGTGCAGACATGGGACATTGTTTACGATGTCTATCGTCTGACGAGACGAGACGCTTAATGCTTACGACTGATTGGATTATTTGATCGATTTCTAGTGTATTACAGCTGTTTTTTTGGTGTGATTCGACTGCCATATTGAATGAATCGGTGTCTCGTTGTATTTACTTGTTTTGATAATTTGTGTTATTGCCTATTTATTTATAGTCGAATTTATTTATTGGTGTCTTGTAGTAACATTTGCACCTATTGGATTATTTTATGACTATGCTATTTTACTATATCATATTTTTGTTTACTAGCGACTTGTTTTCATATTTTGTATGTTTGCATATTGATTTGGAATTGCTATGTGTTAATTTTGGGTTTATTTATTTTATTTCGAGTACTCATATAAGTTTTATATCCATTTTGTGATTGTGCTTAATTAATGATTTATTTTTTAATTCTACGAATCTTTTTAATGTGTTGGTAATTTATTTTTCAGTGATTTAGGGTGAAAAATCTTGATTTCTGTATCATTTAATGCAATGAGTATATGTCATTTCATGTTTTTCGATTATCCTGTTGCAGGAGTTGCATCAATGGAATAGGCCTCGATTATATCGGGGGAAATGCCATTTAAAAGAAAGGTTAACGAATGGGTGCTCTACCTCTTGGGTCATTCGGAAACGGGCACAAATTTGAAATCCTCCAGTGACTTGCATCATCAATTAAGAGAGCGTGGTGGAATTCGTACTACTTGAAGACTGGGAACGAGCTCATCTCTCTGGAAAGTGATTTTTTCCAATGTTTTATGAATTTCTTTGAAATCATTGAGGTTATGTATTTCTAATAGCTTGCTGTCATTCGTGAAAAACTAAATTGTATTTTAATCATGTTAAATGCTTAATAAAGACTAAAATGTTATCTTCATTAAATTCATTATTTTAGAATATAGAAATGTCCTTTCACTGACTTAGAGGATGAAGGTAAAAAGGTTACATTAACTTCTGTTCCATTCATTCACGTTTAATTGCATATTCTGAAACAACATTAAGTGGTTTTTTGGGTTTTACTTGTATAGCTTGCAAATTGAAATTACAATGCAGTAGTAAGTAATAGGTCTTACATTTTATTGAAATTAAATTCACTTTCCATCAAAATATCTTTATATTTTTCGCAAAATAAATAAACAACTACCTGTGCCCCACATAACATATGCTGATCTATCAGGTCTTAAATGTCTTCATTAAACATTCAGGCATTTTTTTTAACTTATATTTTTTAATCAAAGTTTTCTCTAAAGACAAAACTGCCAATTTCTGGGTTCTTTCCTCGCACTACAGTAAGTGAATCAAACGATCTGACTCTTAATAGAGCAACATATAATTGTCCATGACTAAAAACAGGCTTAGGTAGGTAAAGGCATTTTATCAAATGTTTGGCCTCTTGACTTAATGATTGTTATTGAAAAAGTCAATCATGCAGATAATTGTTTTCATTTGAAACTGAATGGTAAATTTGTATCTGACGGAATGAGTGAGATTCTGGGAATAAGTACCGTGTCTGAGTTTGCTGCACCGAACAATTTTGCTTTGATTATGTGTGTTTGTATCTGAGTGACAGTAAGTCTTTCACCAGTACATAGTCCTCTCAAATGCAATACATTTCTAAGGAACATGATAACGGCTCCTACTTTAAGCTTCAGTTCATGAGGAGGCATTCCGGCTGGAGCTGTACCCACGTAATGTTTACACGGATTTCTTTCAATTAATTTATTAATAATTATGTGAAACAATTAATGGTGCAAATGACATCCCCATAGAAAAATATTCCATTAAGGACGTATTTTACTATATTCTTGCATTATTGATACATCTCCCTCTCTCTCCATATCCCACCTCTCCCCCCTCCCCCTCTTTGTCCCTCCTCTTTCCCCTCTCTCCCTTCCACCTCTTAACTTTCCCCCTCTCTCACCCTGTCATCTTTTCCCTTTACCCTCTATTACTACATTCTTGCATTACCCTTCTTCTCTCCTATTTCCCATCTTCCTCTCTCTCTCCTCCCACTACCTATCCCCCTCTCTCCTGTTTCCCCCTCCTTCTCCCCCCTTTCTCCTACCTCCCTTTCACCTCTCTTTCCCCCTCACACTCTCCCCTCTCTCCTTCACCCCTCCCTCTCTCGCCCCTCTCCTCTTCCCCTTACCCTCTCTTCATTTAAACGGCTTACCAAAAACGTTCACTTTACGCTAGTAAACTATATACGATTTTACAACAATAGGACTTCTTTCTTTAACACGATCCAGGTCCGAAGCTCAGATTACAATAGTTCGAATTTATATGAGAAAATGAATAAAAGCCTGCACATCGAAAAGTCGAGTTGGTGCAGACATCCTAAGCCTTTTATAGATACTAGTTGAACCCGCGCTATGTTTGCGCGTTTTTTTAAAATTAATTTATCAAAAATTAAGTACTGTGTAAAAAAACCCGATCTCAATCATTCACATTTAACTATATTGATGCGTTTTCCATGTACATATTGGTAAGGTTCGCGGGTTCGAATCTCGCTGAGGGCACGGCTGTGTTTGCGTATTGACAATTTATTATGCGAAGTCAGTCCGAAATCTACATTTTTAATTTCATATTAGAGAGAAAATTATTGCTACGCAGTAACTGATTCCGAACTTTTTCATTTCCCATAAAATAACACGTAAAAATGGAATTCTCGACCTGCAGATTTTCATTCTTTTTGAGATTAAAATAATAAAATATTGACCTACAATCTTCGGTTATGAACCATTTTGAATAAAACATTATAAAGTTTCTTATTCTGTTCATCATAATCCGCCTACAGTTCGAAATAGCTCAATTTAAACGTTTAATGCATGTAATACTGGAATTCAAGTGGATAATAAAAGGGTAACTGAAATGGTTTATATACATGGGTCAAAAACATACGTATGTCCTTATTCTCATCTAATTTGAACTTTATGCGTGAGACTATTTGCGTTAATAAGCATTGTTGATGTATAATATAATGGTTCTACTTAGTAAAATATATGATACCAGCAATCAAACGATGAAATGAAGATTCACCTTCTTTGAATCGATCGTTAGAAACGCTTCCCATACGCTGTTTACTGAATAATTATCCGTAAATATTTGCCCTTCTATGCATACAAAAAATTTGACGTATTCTTTTTAGTAGATAATATTATCGGACCATGCACTCACCTCGTACGATCATATAACTCAATTCAATTTTTTCCTTTAGAGGTTTCTTTAAGTAAAGGTCTCTGCCCCTGACTGCTGTCCAGTTTAAACCCGTGAGATTGGTGGCAAAAATAGAGCATATCTTTCCAGCTCTGTTTTAGAGCTTGTGTGTTAAGTCTTCTGTCTCTTTTCCACATCCATTCGGGAGAAGAACCCATAAGTCAGTAAGAAATCTGCTTTTTAAGTCATATTAGAGAGGATATTAATGCTACACAGTAATTGATCACGAACATTTATGTTTATAAATTTCTTTGTTTCTTATTATTGAATAATATGACCTTTCTTTTTATATATAACAATCAATGCAACCGTTTATTTAGAATATCTACGAAGAGACGAAAACCGTGTAACTTTCATAATGTTCAAAAAATTACGTTCTCACAGCACTAAGTTTTTTAAGGTCTTCACGTAGGTCTTTCGCGTGCTCCTTGAAATGCATTTACCACGTCTATGGTCAAACCATCGCATTTCACATTCCCCATTTCGGATTTTGCTTCCACCCCATTTGTATTTCCCCCTTTTTTTTACTCACCCCCCCTCAAAAATCCCTCTCTCATTCCTCCTTGTCTGACGGCATGACCCTAGAGGGGGGCGGAGTCGATGGTTGCTCGCACTGGCACCTCATTGAGTAGCAAAGAAGACTTTCTACGGGAAAGATTGAGCCTTGTGGCCACCAAGAGAAGACGATCGTGTCATTAAATGTGATATCGGCTTAATTATTGTCGCACGGGAGTTTCTAAGTGAATGGTAATGATTTTTGATTCTCCCACATTGCTCTCCATGGAAATCCAATTGTCGTTTGCCAAGGAAAAACAATCTCAGGAGGAAAGGATGAAAAAGCGTTCGTTTGTTAAAAGAGTGGTAACGGGTGCAAGTTTTACAGTTAGTCGGCGTTACTCCAAGATAAAGTGTCGTCTTAATTTGGTGCGTATGCATAATTTAATGTGTCCACGATGGTGCGTATGCGCTCGACAGTAGGACGTGCATCGACACAGCAGCTATGGGCGCACGCCGTCATGGACTCATCAATCCTTCGGACACACCTGTAGAAAACCTTGGGTGCGGGTGTTTTCGCCGAGTGCCTTATACTTATGACACAACAAATGGTGAGTTGATAGTTCCCCCAATTCTCTTGTACTCTCGTATCACCTGAACCAACCTAGGAGAATTATGAAACATTTTAGTTCCTGTAGCATATATGTACTCTGAACCATCCTCTAAAAATTCGCCTCAATCACGCCCTTCAGTCACGGCACGTACACTCACATAAATGCATTGTACTCTAAGGAAGTTATTTTAAAGTGGAACATGCGTTGCTAAATGAATAAATCTTACGTGAACTCAATTACTAATTACCTACCGGATAGTCTTCGAAGGACGGTTCAAGTACGATAAATTTATTGCTCTTATGAAAATTTCTACATAGATATATGAGTCCTCAACATTTAATTATTGCAGATGTATTGATCCATAAATATAGTTATGCATTCGTCGTAAAATAACAACATACACTTACGGTTGGTTACACTGCTTTATAATGATATCTTTGAAAACTTTTTCTCGAAAAAAAATTTTAAAACATTAGTAATTATCCAAGAAATCCTTTTTTATTGAATCAACTAAGAAATATTCCTTTATATCACCGAGAAAAGTCAATCTAAATTATTTAACATTTCCATCCCAGAAATAGCCAGTGATATGGACCGATAGATGGCGTGTTTTTCTACTGTTGCAGTTCTACCTTGGTCGGAGTAGGACGTCTTTTCTTTCCCTCAGTTCGTTAGACGCGATCGCGACTTCCAGAAAAATCCGGCGGTGCTCTCAGAGGTCAAATCACCACCACCTAATCCCGAATTAGGTAGCTTTCAACTATTCAATTTCTTAGTTTAGTTACGTTTACCTCTAAAAGTTTAAGTCACTATGTGACGATTTGCTAACCTAGGCTTGGAGAACAGTTGCCCTGGATTCATATTTATTTTCATTTATATGTAACCTTATATTTGCATTTTTTCACACCAAGTAACGCATAGAAATGGAAGTGTTCTGCACTCTTCTCTTTTAGCAACACTAACACTGCAGTCGCCTCTGTTTCTATGTGTTTTCATTCAGTTACAGTTAGGCGCATGGTTATTAATTACATTTAGAATCAGGTGCATTCTGGTTATTAGCGTAGAATATCTTTACTAATACTAACACACCAGAGTGTACCTGTTTCTAAATTTGCCTCATCAAGGAGTTTTTGAAGTCGTGAATTTTATTGTTCAGTTCTTTAAATTCTGTAGGATGAATCATCGCCTTTCACTGGAGTACGCTTTCCAAGTGTTCGTAATAACAGCGAACGAGGCAAAGATACGACTTCTTCCTAGGGGAAGTCAATACTACGTTTCACTTGGATATGAATTCCGTGTTAGGCCGATGATTCTATCGGTATTAGATTTGAATTTGCAGTTTTACATATTACTACACGGATGCAAAGTGTCCATAGTAGTGTAGTGTAGTTTCTAACCAACTACCTTGGGCGCTTTGCATCTGTACTTATGTTTTCATTTCTAAATTTTTTAAGTGGTAAATTAAACTTTCAGCCTCTCCGTTAGATTTTTGATTACATAGGTGGGTTTTTCTAAATATATGGGTCCGGGGCAATCTGCTCTCAGAGAGAGACAGTACCGTTTCGACAGTAAGTAGAGATTGCTGGTAGGGACAGTCGGCGAATCGGGATTCGTGGCGGTCAGCCAGTGGACCATTTGTGCTGGCGGAAAACAAGATCGGTAAGTCAACGGAATTTTTCATCCCCTACAACTTACCCTCGAATTGGTTTGATTTTATATTCGTGTTACTATAGGGAATTTATGCAAGGAATCCTACTTCAAAGTATCCGTGTGGATGAGATACGAAAATACACATTGAATATGTATTGTCACTATTTTGCTGAAATCGTGATTCTTCACCATGAGATATTGCTTAAATATTACCTTAATGTGCATTGTTTGAATTTTGTTTTGTTTTCTTCGGGTTTTATTTGTGTAAAGATGCAGCCTATAACAGAACGTTGATCGCCATTGTGGATTTGATTTTTTAAATATCCAGCTTAATGTATCAGTGTAAATGAAATCATGTAAGTACGCGTGTCTGTTCGCATAGAAACGCTCTCCCGAACGTTCCATGAATTTCTTTTCGAATACCAGCTGGTTATTAAACGACGATGGGCATTCAATTTCACGAAATAAAATTAATGGAATGGTTTACAGTGCGCAACTGCGCATCAGCGACGACGCCATGGGACAGACCGCCGACGGGCTGAGCACCGAGGAGGCAAATGCCGACAGCTGCGGCAGCGAGAGACGACTACGAGTGACACGTCGCTGAGGAGCAGCCTGCAGTGACCGAGGATAAGGTATTGCAGGCAAGAGGTGCTTCGGAGGATGAGGTATTTCACCTACGGTGTGGTATTCTGGGTGATTTTTGGTGAGTCGTGTAACGATTTGTTATCGATGTGTTTACGCCTAATTTACTCGCATTTACCTATTGTTTTTTCATGGTATTGAAATGAGGTTTTGTTCGCATAGTGCTTTAAAGACTGACTGTATCTATTCACATGTGTTATCTTATGTTGTTGTATGACTGACAACCCATAGCGCTATGTGGTTTGACAGCACAGGCCTGTGCAGACATGGGACATTGTTTACGATGTCTATCGTCTGACGAGACGAGACGCTTAATGCTTACGACTGATTGGATTATTTGATCGATTTCTAGTGTATTACAGCTGTTTTTTTGGTGTGATTCGACTGCCATATTGAATGAATCGGTGTCTCGTTGTATTTACTTGTTTTGATAATTTGTGTTATTGCCTATTTATTTATAGTCGAATTTATTTATTGGTGTCTTGTAGTAACATTTGCACCTATTGGATTATTTTATGACTATGCTATTTTACTATATCATATTTTTGTTTACTAGCGACTTGTTTTCATATTTTGTATGTTTGCATATTGATTTGGAATTGCTATGTGTTAATTTTGGGTTTATTTATTTTATTTCGAGTACTCATATAAGTTTTATATCCATTTTGTGATTGTGCTTAATTAATGATTTATTTTTTAATTCTACGAATCTTTTTAATGTGTTGGTAATTTATTTTTCAGTGATTTAGGGTGAAAAATCTTGATTTCTGTATCATTTAATGCAATGAGTATATGTCATTTCATGTTTTTCGATTATCCTGTTGCAGGAGTTGCATCAATGGAATAGGCCTCGATTATATCGGGGGAAATGCCATTTAAAAGAAAGGTTAACGAATGGGTGCTCTACCTCTTGGGTCATTCGGAAACGGGCACAAATTTGAAATCCTCCAGTGACTTGCATCATCAATTAAGAGAGCGTGGTGGAATTCGTACTACTTGAAGACTGGGAACGAGCTCATCTCTCTGGAAAGTGATTTTTTCCAATGTTTTATGAATTTCTTTGAAATCATTGAGGTTATGTATTTCTAATAGCTTGCTGTCATTCGTGAAAAACTAAATTGTATTTTAATCATGTTAAATGCTTAATAAAGACTAAAATGTTATCTTCATTAAATTCATTATTTTAGAATATAGAAATGTCCTTTCACTGACTTAGAGGATGAAGGTAAAAAGGTTACATTAACTTCTGTTCCATTCATTCACGTTTAATTGCATATTCTGAAACAACATTAAGTGGTTTTTTGGGTTTTACTTGTATAGCTTGCAAATTGAAATTACAATGCAGTAGTAAGTAATAGGTCTTACATTTTATTGAAATTAAATTCACTTTCCATCAAAATATCTTTATATTTTTCGCAAAATAAATAAACAACTACCTGTGCCCCACATAACATATGCTGATCTATCAGGTCTTAAATGTCTTCATTAAACATTCAGGCATTTTTTTTAACTTATATTTTTTAATCAAAGTTTTCTCTAAAGACAAAACTGCCAATTTCTGGGTTCTTTCCTCGCACTACAGTAAGTGAATCAAACGATCTGACTCTTAATAGAGCAACATATAATTGTCCATGACTAAAAACAGGCTTAGGTAGGTAAAGGCATTTTATCAAATGTTTGGCCTCTTGACTTAATGATTGTTATTGAAAAAGTCAATCATGCAGATAATTGTTTTCATTTGAAACTGAATGGTAAATTTGTATCTGACGGAATGAGTGAGATTCTGGGAATAAGTACCGTGTCTGAGTTTGCTGCACCGAACAATTTTGCTTTGATTATGTGTGTTTGTATCTGAGTGACAGTAAGTCTTTCACCAGTACATAGTCCTCTCAAATGCAATACATTTCTAAGGAACATGATAACGGCTCCTACTTTAAGCTTCAGTTCATGAGGAGGCATTCCGGCTGGAGCTGTACCCACGTAATGTTTACACGGATTTCTTTCAATTAATTTATTAATAATTATGTGAAACAATTAATGGTGCAAATGACATCCCCATAGAAAAATATTCCATTAAGGACGTATTTTACTATATTCTTGCATTATTGATACATCTCCCTCTCTCTCCATATCCCACCTCTCCCCCCTCCCCCTCTTTGTCCCTCCTCTTTCCCCTCTCTCCCTTCCACCTCTTAACTTTCCCCCTCTCTCACCCTGTCATCTTTTCCCTTTACCCTCTATTACTACATTCTTGCATTACCCTTCTTCTCTCCTATTTCCCATCTTCCTCTCTCTCTCCTCCCACTACCTATCCCCCTCTCTCCTGTTTCCCCCTCCTTCTCCCCCCTTTCTCCTACCTCCCTTTCACCTCTCTTTCCCCCTCACACTCTCCCCTCTCTCCTTCACCCCTCCCTCTCTCGCCCCTCTCCTCTTCCCCTTACCCTCTCTTCATTTAAACGGCTTACCAAAAACGTTCACTTTACGCTAGTAAACTATATACGATTTTACAACAATAGGACTTCTTTCTTTAACACGATCCAGGTCCGAAGCTCAGATTACAATAGTTCGAATTTATATGAGAAAATGAATAAAAGCCTGCACATCGAAAAGTCGAGTTGGTGCAGACATCCTAAGCCTTTTATAGATACTAGTTGAACCCGCGCTATGTTTGCGCGTTTTTTTAAAATTAATTTATCAAAAATTAAGTACTGTGTAAAAAAACCCGATCTCAATCATTCACATTTAACTATATTGATGCGTTTTCCATGTACATATTGGTAAGGTTCGCGGGTTCGAATCTCGCTGAGGGCACGGCTGTGTTTGCGTATTGACAATTTATTATGCGAAGTCAGTCCGAAATCTACATTTTTAATTTCATATTAGAGAGAAAATTATTGCTACGCAGTAACTGATTCCGAACTTTTTCATTTCCCATAAAATAACACGTAAAAATGGAATTCTCGACCTGCAGATTTTCATTCTTTTTGAGATTAAAATAATAAAATATTGACCTACAATCTTCGGTTATGAACCATTTTGAATAAAACATTATAAAGTTTCTTATTCTGTTCATCATAATCCGCCTACAGTTCGAAATAGCTCAATTTAAACGTTTAATGCATGTAATACTGGAATTCAAGTGGATAATAAAAGGGTAACTGAAATGGTTTATATACATGGGTCAAAAACATACGTATGTCCTTATTCTCATCTAATTTGAACTTTATGCGTGAGACTATTTGCGTTAATAAGCATTGTTGATGTATAATATAATGGTTCTACTTAGTAAAATATATGATACCAGCAATCAAACGATGAAATGAAGATTCACCTTCTTTGAATCGATCGTTAGAAACGCTTCCCATACGCTGTTTACTGAATAATTATCCGTAAATATTTGCCCTTCTATGCATACAAAAAATTTGACGTATTCTTTTTAGTAGATAATATTATCGGACCATGCACTCACCTCGTACGATCATATAACTCAATTCAATTTTTTCCTTTAGAGGTTTCTTTAAGTAAAGGTCTCTGCCCCTGACTGCTGTCCAGTTTAAACCCGTGAGATTGGTGGCAAAAATAGAGCATATCTTTCCAGCTCTGTTTTAGAGCTTGTGTGTTAAGTCTTCTGTCTCTTTTCCACATCCATTCGGGAGAAGAACCCATAAGTCAGTAAGAAATCTGCTTTTTAAGTCATATTAGAGAGGATATTAATGCTACACAGTAATTGATCACGAACATTTATGTTTATAAATTTCTTTGTTTCTTATTATTGAATAATATGACCTTTCTTTTTATATATAACAATCAATGCAACCGTTTATTTAGAATATCTACGAAGAGACGAAAACCGTGTAACTTTCATAATGTTCAAAAAATTACGTTCTCACAGCACTAAGTTTTTTAAGGTCTTCACGTAGGTCTTTCGCGTGCTCCTTGAAATGCATTTACCACGTCTATGGTCAAACCATCGCATTTCACATTCCCCATTTCGGATTTTGCTTCCACCCCATTTGTATTTCCCCCTTTTTTTTACTCACCCCCCCTCAAAAATCCCTCTCTCATTCCTCCTTGTCTGACGGCATGACCCTAGAGGGGGGCGGAGTCGATGGTTGCTCGCACTGGCACCTCATTGAGTAGCAAAGAAGACTTTCTACGGGAAAGATTGAGCCTTGTGGCCACCAAGAGAAGACGATCGTGTCATTAAATGTGATATCGGCTTAATTATTGTCGCACGGGAGTTTCTAAGTGAATGGTAATGATTTTTGATTCTCCCACATTGCTCTCCATGGAAATCCAATTGTCGTTTGCCAAGGAAAAACAATCTCAGGAGGAAAGGATGAAAAAGCGTTCGTTTGTTAAAAGAGTGGTAACGGGTGCAAGTTTTACAGTTAGTCGGCGTTACTCCAAGATAAAGTGTCGTCTTAATTTGGTGCGTATGCATAATTTAATGTGTCCACGATGGTGCGTATGCGCTCGACAGTAGGACGTGCATCGACACAGCAGCTATGGGCGCACGCCGTCATGGACTCATCAATCCTTCGGACACACCTGTAGAAAACCTTGGGTGCGGGTGTTTTCGCCGAGTGCCTTATACTTATGACACAACAAATGGTGAGTTGATAGTTCCCCCAATTCTCTTGTACTCTCGTATCACCTGAACCAACCTAGGAGAATTATGAAACATTTTAGTTCCTGTAGCATATATGTACTCTGAACCATCCTCTAAAAATTCGCCTCAATCACGCCCTTCAGTCACGGCACGTACACTCACATAAATGCATTGTACTCTAAGGAAGTTATTTTAAAGTGGAACATGCGTTGCTAAATGAATAAATCTTACGTGAACTCAATTACTAATTACCTACCGGATAGTCTTCGAAGGACGGTTCAAGTACGATAAATTTATTGCTCTTATGAAAATTTCTACATAGATATATGAGTCCTCAACATTTAATTATTGCAGATGTATTGATCCATAAATATAGTTATGCATTCGTCGTAAAATAACAACATACACTTACGGTTGGTTACACTGCTTTATAATGATATCTTTGAAAACTTTTTCTCGAAAAAGAAATTTTAAAACATTAGTAATTATCCAAGAAATCCTTTTTTATTGAATCAACTAAGAAATATTCTTTTATATCACCGAGAAAAGTCAATCTAAATTATTTAACATTTCCATCCCAGAAATAGCCAGTGATATGGACCGATAGATGGCGTGTTTTTCTACTGTTGCAGTTCTACCTTGGTCGGAGTAGGACGTCTTTTCTTTCCCTCAGTTCGTTAGACGCGATCGCGACTTCCAGAAAAATCCGGCGGTGCTCTCAAAGGTCAAATCACCACCACCTAATCCCGAATTAGGTAGCTTTCAACTATTCAATTTCTTAGTTTAGTTACGTTTACCTCTAAAAGTTTAAGTCACTATGTGACGATTTGCTAACCTAGGCTTGGAGAACAGTTGCCCTGGATTCATATTTATTTTCATTTATATGTAACCTTATATTTGCATTTTTTCACACCAAGTAACGCATAGAAATGGAAGTGTTCTGCACTCTTCTCTTTTAGCAACACTAACACTGCAGTCGCCTCTGTTTCTATGTGTTTTCATTCAGTTACAGTTAGGCGCATGGTTATTAATTACATTTAGAATCAGGTGCATTCTGGTTATTAGCGTAGAATATCTTTACTAATACTAACACACCAGAGTGTACCTGTTTCTAAATTTGCCTCATCAAGGAGTTTTTGAAGTCGTGAATTTTATTGTTCAGTTCTTTAAATTCTGTAGGATGAATCATCGCCTTTCACTGGAGTACGCTTTCCAAGTGTTCGTAATAACAGCGAACGAGGCAAAGATACGACTTCTTCCTAGGGGAAGTCAATACTACGTTTCACTTGGATATGAATTCCGTGTTAGGCCGATGATTCTATCGGTATTAGATTTGAATTTGCAGTTTTACATATTACTACACGGATGCAAAGTGTCCATAGTAGTGTAGTGTAGTTTCTAACCAACTAACCTTGGGCGCTTTGCATCTGTACTTATGTTTTCATTTCTAAATTTTTTAAGTGGTAAATTAAACTTTCAGCCTCTCCGTTAGATTTTTGATTACATAGGTGGGTTTTTCTAAATATATGGGTCCGGGGCAATCTGCTCTCAGAGAGAGACAGTACCGTTTCGACAGTAAGTAGAGATTGCTGGTAGGGACAGTCGGCGAATCGGGATTCGTGGCGGTCAGCCAGTGGACCATTTGTGCTGGCGGAAAACAAGATCGGTAAGTCAACGGAATTTTTCATCCCCTACAACTTACCCTCGAATTGGTTTGATTTTATATTCGTGTTACTATAGGGAATTTATGCAAGGAATCCTACTTCAAAGTATCCGTGTGGATGAGATACGAAAATACACATTGAATATGTATTGTCACTATTTTGCTGAAATCGTGATTCTTCACCATGAGATATTGCTTAAATATTACCTTAATGTGCATTGTTTGAATTTTGTTTTGTTTTCTTCGGGTTTTATTTGTGTAAAGATGCAGCCTATAACAGAACGTTGATCGCCATTGTGGATTTGATTTTTTAAATATCCAGTGTAAATGAAATCATGTAAGTACGCGTGTCTGTTCGCATAGAAACGCTCTCCCGAACGTTCCATGAATTTCTTTTCGAATACCAGCTGGTTATTAAACGACGATGGGCATTCAATTTCACGAAATAAAATTAATGGAATGGTTTACAGTGCGCAACTGCGCATCAGCGACGACGCCATGGGACAGACCGCCGACGGGCTGAGCACCGAGGAGGCAAATGCCGACAGCTGCGGCAGCGAGAGACGACTACGAGTGACACGTCGCTGAGGAGCAGCCTGCAGTGACCGAGGATAAGGTATTGCAGGCAAGAGGTGCTTCGGAGGATGAGGTATTTCACCTACGGTGTGGTATTCTGGGTGATTTTTGGTGAGTCGTGTAACGATTTGTTATCGATGTGTTTACGCCTAATTTACTCGCATTTACCTATTGTTTTTTCATGGTATTGAAATGAGGTTTTGTTCGCATAGTGCTTTAAAGACTGACTGTATCTATTCACATGTGTTATCTTATGTTGTTGTATGACTGACAACCCATAGCGCTATGTGGTTTGACAGCACAGGCCTGTGCAGACATGGGACATTGTTTACGATGTCTATCGTCTGACGAGACGAGACGCTTAATGCTTACGACTGATTGGATTATTTGATCGATTTCTAGTGTATTACAGCTGTTTTTTTGGTGTGATTCGACTGCCATATTGAATGAATCGGTGTCTCGTTGTATTTACTTGTTTTGATAATTTGTGTTATTGCCTATTTATTTATAGTCGAATTTATTTATTGGTGTCTTGTAGTAACATTTGCACCTATTGGATTATTTTATGACTATGCTATTTTACTATATCATATTTTTGTTTACTAGCGACTTGTTTTCATATTTTGTATGTTTGCATATTGATTTGGAATTGCAATGTGTTAATTTTGGGTTTATTTATTTTATTTCGAGTACTCATATAAGTTTTATATCCATTTTGTGATTGTGCTTAATTAATGATTTATTTTTTAATTCTACGAATCTTTTTAATGTGTTGGTAATTTATTTTTCAGTGATTTAGGGTGAAAAATCTTGATTTCTGTATCATTTAATGCAATGAGTATATGTCATTTCATGTTTTTCGATTATCCTGTTGCAGGAGTTGCATCAATGGAATAGGCCTCGATTATATCGGGGGAAATGCCATTTAAAAGAAAGGTTAACGAATGGGTGCTCTACCTCTTGGGTCATTCGGAAACGGGCACAAATTTGAAATCCTCCAGTGACTTGCATCATCAATTAAGAGAGCGTGGTGGAATTCGTACTACTTGAAGACTGGGAACGAGCTCATCTCTCTGGAAAGTGATTTTTTCCAATGTTTTATGAATTTCTTTGAAATCATTGAGGTTATGTATTTCTAATAGCTTGCTGTCATTCGTGAAAAACTAAATTGTATTTTAATCATGTTAAATGCTTAATAAAGACTAAAATGTTATCTTCATTAAATTCATTATTTTAGAATATAGAAATGTCCTTTCACTGACTTAGAGGATGAAGGTAAAAAGGTTACATTAACTTCTGTTCCATTCATTCACGTTTAATTGCATATTCTGAAACAACATTAAGTGGTTTTTTGGGTTTTACTTGTATAGCTTGCAAATTGAAATTACAATGCAGTAGTAAGTAATAGGTCTTACATTTTATTGAAATTAAATTCACTTTCCATCAAAATATTTTTATATTTTTCGCAAAATAAATAAACAACTACCTGTGCCCCACATAACATATGCTGATCTATCAGGTCTTAAATGTCTTCATTAAACATTCAGGCATTTTTTTTAACTTATATTTTTTAATCAAAGTTTTCTCTAAAGACAAAACTGCCAATTTCTGGGTTCTTTCCTCGCACTACAGTAAGTGAATCAAACGATCTGACTCTTAATAGAGCAACATATAATTGTCCATGACTAAAAACAGGCTTAGGTAGGTAAAGGCATTTTATCAAATGTTTGGCCTCTTGACTTAATGATTGTTATTGAAAAAGTCAATCATGCAGATAATTGTTTTCATTTGAAACTGAATGGTAAATTTGTATCTGACGGAATGAGTGAGATTCTGGGAATAAGTACCGTGTCTGAGTTTGCTGCACCGAACAATTTTGCTTTGATTATGTGTGTTTGTATCTGAGTGACAGTAAGTCTTTCACCAGTACATAGTCCTCTCAAATGCAATACATTTCTAAGGAACATGATAACGGCTCCTACTTTAAGCTTCAGTTCATGAGGAGGCATTCCGGCTGGAGCTGTACCCACGTAATGTTTACACGGATTTCTTTCAATTAATTTATTAATAATTATGTGAAACAATTAATGGTGCAAATGACATCCCCATAGAAAAATATTCCATTAAAGACGTATTTTACTATATTCTTGCATTATTGATACATCTCCCTCTCTCTCCATATCCCACCTCTCCCCCCTCCCCCTCTTTGTCCCTCCTCTTTCCCCTCTCTCCCTTCCACCTCTTAACTTTCCCCCTCTCTCACCGTCATCTTTTCCCTTTACCCTCTATTACTGGGAATGGGACTTTTAGCCGCGGCCGCCTCGCCGCAGCCATCTCGCCGCGGAGGTACCTTTCGCCGCGGCCATCTCGCCGCGAAGGTACCTTTCACCGCTGCCGCCTCGCCGCGAGGACTTCTCTCGCCGTGATTGATTAAAAATTAACGGAAAATCACGTTGAATATTACATATTAGTTTTATTTTACATTATACGTTTATTTTTAAGTAGGTATATATGAAAATCTCACGGCCTATGCGAACAATGTTGAGTTTTCTTTCTGTCTTCACGTCTTTGTCTGATTTTCGTCCTTTATTAATAATAAGTGTTTAACATAATATTAATATTAAACGTGCTGATTATCCTATGCTATTAACATATCGCTCTACCGTAGCAACAAAACTCTGACGATCGCGAAGAACCTTAATCGCTTATCCATCGCTAATTTGATAAAAATGCTTCGGGTGCGATTCGTCTAACATGTAACTATACACTATTAAATTGAGTGAATTGAGATAAAGCGAATAGAAGATTTCGACAAACCAAAAAGAAGCGTTGAGTTTTCAAATACGAGTGCCCAAATATGGAGTTTTGAAGTGATAAAAACTATGAATTGTTTTCATGCTTGCTTCGTACTTTCTCATATACGAAGTATATTGAGAAAGTATTGTTATCGCGAAAAAAATCGACCTCGATATTTTTACGGAAGTACACGTTTTAGGTGTTGCTGAATCCGAACAAGTGGTTTTCGCAATGCCGTCTGTCTGTCTATCTGTCTGTTACTGGCTCTGGAGCATAAACGGCAGACGTTGAAGAGTAGAAGAATTGATTACAAAAGGAAACTTTTTGAAAAATTCGAAAGCTCCGAATTCGTTGAAGACGTACGCGGCATAGTCGTCCCCATCGGTGTTAGTGAACGTAATGTTAGATCATAGTACAGGAGAAAATATGTCGAAACAATCGCTAGAACAGAGAAATACTACAGATCCTTTTTCCCAGACGCGATAAGACAGTCCAAGAGAGGAATTAGTTAGAGTTCACTTGGTGTTGTGACACTCCCTGCCAAACGCTTCTAGCGGCTTGCAGGGTATTGATGTAAATGTAAACGATAAAGCGAAAATGAATGGAATCACGTACTTAAGCATTTTATCATACTGAGCAGAGACTATGATGAAATGGTTGACATTGATCAGTAATTAAGGGAAGTTTATTCTACGCGTTTTTAAGAACAATTTGATTTTCTCAAAAACGGCTCTAACGATTTTGATCAAATTTCGTACAGTTACTTGAGTTTACGTCTTCAATAATACTACATAGTTCATGTTTATTCTAGAAAACTTTAACAATAATTTGATTTTCTTAAAATACGAAGTTGCCGCTTCGTTAATATGTGATTCACTTTGGAATACAAGTGGGTATTCTAGCTTTGCACATTCCACGTTCTTCACAACGCCAAAATTTCTCACGCTCATCGCTACTTAACCGCTCAAACACATACACAAAACCGTCCACTAATAGTTTCTCCTTTCCACGGATAGACAGAATAATTTCCATTTTAAGGGATTAGTAAAAGTTAGAAAAACTTTCGGAATGTTATTGTAAAGTGAATAAAAATGTTCACTGAGCAAGTTAGCAAGGATCCACAAACGATATCACACCGTGAATGGGAACTCGGAGGACGGATGTTTACCATACGGTAGCAAAGATAAGACTGCCATAATCATGGTCGATCTTAGGCTATAGCTCGATTGTTTAGCGAAAGGCCGAATTGTCCTACCTTCCATGGTCATCGACACCCTCACGCTCCCATACCCTGTCGCCATGGGGTCCAAACCCCAACCAAATTCACTAATCCTCAAGTCCCTTGGTTCGTTCCACAAATTTGACATTAAGATAATATCTAACGACTTCCAGAAATTCCATGGGGAAATTTACTCATTTGAGAATTCCTTGAATCTTATGAATGCCTAGTGGGAGTAGTTTTATTTTCTAGTTCAGTTCCTCGTGCAGGTGGTCAATAGAGGAGGAAGCTTCTTTGATACTAAGTATAACAACTACTGAAATATATTTTTAAGGAAACCTTTATTTATCATTTTATACATGCAAAATATAATAGTTACAATAATAGTTAATAATTATTATTATTTTGATATTTATTAGTCACTTGCTTCAGTGCTATCACTTTCATTCTCCGAATTTATATTAACAAGTATTTCTTCAATTCCGTTCATTACACATTCTCTTTGAATGTACTCATTTTCTGTATTTTTTCTGGCATACTGTTCTCCACTCATTTTCACCTATTAAATTACGTTTCTCCTCCACTAACTCCTGCGTCGTCGCCTGCCATTGTAAAACGATCGAGCTATAACCACGGCAAATTATGCATGAATCTCATCGAGAGAATTTTTTGAAGCCATTAGTGCATCTCAATAAGTCGATTTTTAAAAATAGGGTATCCTCTCAGAAAGAAAAATTTATTCAAATGGTAATTATACAAAAACCTTGTTTTTGTGCTTTTTGATAGGCAAAATCATGCAATAATTTTCAAAAGTTTAAGACAACTTCTCTACATTAATGGCCGCCAGTCAACCATTCCTATGACTGCTGATATCAAGCACGTACACAATATAATTGAGAGGGTAACAGAGAACAATATTACGAGAAATCCGGCCAATACCGCAAATAAATTAGAGTTACCAAGCGATGAAGGCGCTGACATCCGTGATGTCAATAGTGTTAACGTTAGGGATTTCGATAAAAAAGGTGAAATAAAACGCGATAAGAAAGAAAATGCTATATCAACCAATTGGCGGAATAATAGTATGAAGAACGCATGTATTCCTAAAACGATTACCAATGGTAAGGCTGAGGTTTATCTGAGAAGCGATAGTGAGAAATTAAATGTCGTCGTATTGAACTGCCGCAGCATCCGTAAGAAAATTGCCGATTTTGAGCATATTATTCGCAGTCTAGAAGCCGATGTCGTGATCGGTACAGAGAGTTGGCTCACTGACGAGATTGCAAGTCAGGAGGTATTCCCTCAAGACTATAGAATTTTTAGAAAGGATCGTAGTATCCGGACGGGAGGTGGAGTATTTATAGCAGTCAGCAAGGCATACGAAAGTTTTCCACTACCGATTAATGACGCCGAAATAGAAAGTGTTTGGTGTGGAGTTAGAGGAAGCGATTACACTATAGCAAATATATGCGCATTTTATAGGCCTCCCAATTCAAGTTTAGAAATGATTCATAATCTCGAGAAACAAGTAGCAACGCTAATATCGAAAAATAAAGAGAGGGCCATTATAATAGGAGGAGACTTCAACTTACCTTCAATAGACTGGAATCATAATTGCTTTGATCCCGGTGGTAGAGAGCGTGAATCCTGCGAAGCACTTATAGAAACCTTCGTTAAACACTCGTTGTGTCAGCTAGTAAGATGTCCCACGAGATCGAACAATATATTAGATTTACTCGTAACGAACTACCCCGAGCGTATGAACAAGCTTTCCATAGAGGAAGGAATAAGCGATCATAATGCTGTGTACGTAGAATTTAAGCTAAAAGTGGAGAAACAGGTTAAAGCTAGAAGACGCGTATATATGTACGCCAAAGGCGATTTCTCGAAATTTAGGTCTTTTTTACAGACACAATTCCCTTATTTCTGCGAGGCATCTATCGACGCTAGTACAGAGGAATTATGGTGCGTGTTCAGGGATATGATGCGAGAGGGTACGGATAAATTCATTCCACATAAAGTTAAACGTGATGGTGCGGAACCAAGATGGTACAACCAGAAAGTTAGATGCGCTCTTAGACGGCAAAGAAAACTTCACGCTCGCTTAAATACCAATTCTTCAAAAGGCACAGAGGAACAGAGGTCAATGATACGGCATCAATACAGAGAGGCGCGCTCAAGAGCTAGAGTAACAATGAGAGAAGCATTTAATGATTACAAAAAGAAAGTTTTGCATAATAATTTGAAAGAAAATCCGAAAGCATTTTGGTCGTACGTTAGGGAGGTTCATGGTAGAGGTCCCACCATAGCGTCATTGAGAACGGAGGCAGGTGATGTAGTACACGATAGCGCGGAAAAAGCAAACTTGTTAAACGAACACTTTCAGAAAGCGTTTACTTCGGTGAGCAAGGAGTTTGAGAAACCAGATTCGAATGATAAGGGAAATTCGATGGAAGATTTGATATTCTCCGAAACAGGTATCGCGCACCAGCTAGAGTCGATTAAGCAAAATAAGTCTCCCGGGCCGGAGGGCATACCCGCGCGTGTGTTGAAAGAGCTAGCCTCGGTAATCGCACCTTACTTGAAAATAATATTCGAAAAATCCGTTGCACATGGTACCGTTCCAAAAGACTGGAAGCTAGCATACGTAACGCCCACCCACAAAGGCGGTGATAAAGAGAACCCCGAAAATTATAGACCGATTTCCTTGACGTCATTAACGTGTAAGATTCTAGAACATATAATCGTTAGCTCTGTTCTGCGTTATTTAGATGGTCGTTCGTCGCTAAGCAAAAACCAACACGGGTTTCGGAAAGGTAGGTCATGCGAAACGCAACTCGCACTGTTCGTAAACGATTTGTTGCAATGCGGAGAGAAAAACAGTCAGGTTGATGCAATTTTTATTGATTTTAAAAAAGCGTTTGACAAAGTACCCCATAATAAATTAATAGGAAAACTAGGAAAGTACGGCATAAACCCTAATATCGTGAGTTGGGTAAAAGACTTCGTCTCCAACAGAAAACAGATAGTAGTTATTGATGGGAAATCTTCATACCCGGTAAAAGTCGCATCAGGTGTTCCACAGGGAAGTGTTATTGGCCCACTGCTATTCCTGATATATATAAACGATATCTGCTCGGTAGTTCGCTGCAAAATAAGACTTTTCGCAGATGATACCGTTTTATATAAGGAGATAACGAGTCAGGATGACCAAAAATCGCTTCAGGAAGATTTAAACGCCCTTTCAGCATGGTGTCAACATTGGAAAATCGAAGTTAATCAGAGCAAATGTTCCCTATTGAGTTTCTGGAAGAGTAAGAACAATGACTTAAACTCGGAGTACAGAATTGATAGATTGAATATCCAATCTGCAGAGTACGTTAAATATTTAGGAGTCACCATTTGTCCTGATCTATCGTGGAATATGCATATTCGAAGGATCGTAGGCGCAGCTAATAAGAAATTGGGCTTCGTAGGCAGAATAGTAAGAAGTAGCACAGAACAGGTACGAGAAACGTGTTATTTATCATTGGTCAGATCTCAGGTCGAATACGCTTCCAGCATATGGGATCCGTACGAAAAGGGACAGATACTTGAGTTAGAAAGAATCCAACGCAGAGCAGCCAGATTCGTTAAGCAAAAATATGAGCAAAAATTAAGCGTCACATCACTCTTGAAGGAGTTGAATTGGATATCGCTAGAGGATCGCAGAATTAGCGCTAGGTTAAGGCTTCTGGAGAAATTTAGGTCGGAAGTTCTCTTAGAGGAGGTCTCAGGAATATACGTACATGGGCAGGCACGATCACGAGAATAAAATACGAGAGATCGACTGTAGGACCGAGCGATACCAGAGCTCGTTTTTTCCAAGGACCATACGGGATCATAACAGGAGAGTGATTCCCACGAGGGACGTTATTAGGTAGGGCTTGGTGTGCTGCGCCCCCTGCCACCCACCAGTCTGGTGATTTGCAGGGTATCATGTAGATGTAGATGTAGATATAGGAAGTCTAATTTGGATGATACCCCTAGTTCCATTATAAACTCAAATGATACAGAAAATAATTTCTTCAGAATACGAATAAAATGTACTGAATAGACGCTTTAATAAAGTTTTCTAGATCAAAAGAGGAGATAATAATTTGCGTAACAGCACATTTTATAATTATATGCATTTCAAAAATGAATGTAACTCATGATGATCATTCATGCGGGTTGACTTAAAGAATTTAATTTTACAGTCAAGATAACCTAATAAAAAAGAATTTCGGAATATTTAATTGGTTATTCTGAATTTTAGAGTTTCGTTTCTAGTTTAACTCACATTCGTTTACCATAAAAATTCCCTTAAACACTCGACTTACTAAAATTCAAAGACTTCCTCTCAGTTTATCAATACATACTGATGTTTTTCAACTTGGACTCGCTTCTAGAAAAGTAAAAACATTAAACTACTACACACTATACATTTTATATGCTTTGTATATCGTTTGTATTGCAGATAATACCATAGGTAAAAATTACAATTCGGAAGTAAACTTTTATCTATCTTCTCTAAAAATTCAACTCTGGAATGCACTGAAAAACATCCGCCGCAAAAAGTCTCCGCGGCGAAAGTCCTCGCGGCGAGACGGCTGTGGCGAAAGGTCTTCGCGGCGAGACGGCCGCGGCGAGGTGGCCGCGGCGAGATGGCTGCGTCGAGATGTCCTAGACCCGTATTTATGAAGCCAAAGTGACCCTTAAAATTTAATTAATGAAATTACGTAATATATAATTGCAATTATGGCAAAAGAAAGCTTCGCTTTAAAAGTTTAACGTAAAATAATTTGAAATTTTAATAATTACCTATTTCAGCAATTTCCTCGTATTTGTTTAAAATAGCCTAATTAACGGTATCTACATTGAGGGATCTTATTTTTCGAAAGATTTCAAGCACGGACGTTTTGGATAGTTTTATAAAAACGAATTTATGAGGTTATTTTTTAATTGTTTACATTTTGAACACGAATTATCTATTTTAATAGAAAAACTGTTCATTTTGCCAATTTATGTAAATTGTAAATCAGGGGTCCCAAACGCGTAGCTGGCGAGCCCCAGTCACAATTAACGAAAGGCAATTCAAGCTGTTCACCGACCTTAGAAAACGAAATCGCCTGTGATTCGTTCGTGGCCTCGCAGAACGATCTTCTCTCGTTCTTCGTCTGGAATTTCCGCGCTTATTAGAGAAGGAACAGATGACCTGAGGTGGGGATAGAAGTGGCAAGGCGGAAGAGGGGGGCCAATTTGGTGTGGTTGACGGCGCGTGGGCAGTGGCACATTCTATGCAGTTCGTAAGGCCCTTGCCCGCATGAGTCATCAAGGCTTCTAGCTGCGATAGCGTTTGAGGGCTTGTAGCAGAAGTTAAAGTAGATTGAGTAATGGGACTTATTCCTTCCAATATCAATTCAATACATTCGTCGTCGGAGTTAAAAGCCGTTCGTGTTCCCTATTGGTGACGAAAGTTTCCCATACTGTCTGTATTATCTGTTTCCAGGGCACCTTTTGATTAACTACAGACAACAAAAATTGACGACAATTAGAGGGAAGCTTGGACAATAACGAAATAAGTCATTTTCCGAAATAAGCGACAAGGGCAATACATCGGATACAGCGGATATAAAGTTAAACCAATTCTCAGAGGTGGCTTCCAGAAAGGGAAGAATTTCAAGTAATAGTTGGTTGGCAACTCCTATGCAATCGCCACATTGGGGTGTCATTTCGGCATCGATCGACTGAGTCTCTTCGGCGAGTAAACGCCCTTTTTACCTCGCTCCTTACACGTGTTTAAGAAGGGAAAAACAAGTATTTACAAGGAAAAACGATAAGAAACAAGGGGGGTTGAACAACGTGAAACGACGAAGCGGAATGATTAGCGAAAACAAAGGATTCGATGCACGAACTCCAACCAATATGCTAAATGCAAAGGGTATTATAAAAGTAAAGCCATATACCACTTTCAGGGCCGGTCCAAGGCGCGGGCAACGTGGGTAAAAGCCACAGGGGCCGTGGCCAGTTGTCCCATTCCGGCCTAGAAGAGCGACGAGAGACGAAATCAGATGGCCGAGAAGGCGTTTCGGCAAGAAGGTTCCTGGCAGCGCGTGTACTAAGTTAAGCATGGTGTTCCGCGTGTGCTGTGAATTCTGAAGCATACTGAAGAGTATATTGTAACTATACCTTATGTAATATTAACTGGCTTTGAACACGAGAAATAATACCGTCTCTTATTGCCAAAATTGTACTTGCTTATTGTCTTGATCTATGTAAAGTTTTGTTATGCTGAAAGTGGTCAGTGCCGGCCCAAGCCTTTTTACGAGTGTGGGCAAGAATTCATTTGGCCGCCCCTAATAAAGGAATTCTTTAATATATAATGTAATATTATACTAAATTTTCCCGAGAGCGCTGTTTTCTTGGAAGAAAACTCTTGGTTAGCGAAGTTCATACTAGCAGTAACAAACTTTGCGTTGGACAAAAGATCTTAAAATTAACTTGACACCTACATATTAGATAAGAATGAGATTTACTTCTTCCGCATTGGATGATCGGTATTTTCTTCATTTCGTAGAAATACGCTTCTAATACTGGCCGGAAAAATTATTTGATTATTGCATATGCCAACCACGAATTATTCCTGATGTAATGATTTAAAAAACATTAAAGTTTTCTACCAATCGCTTTTCCAGAAATAGCTTACCAAATTACATACATATAAATAAATATTGCACTTTTCGTAATCTTGTTATATTCAGGATGATACAATACACCCAACTCTCGATTGACGCGGTGGTTGCGTTCTTCAAAATGGCCGCGTAAATCAAACAATTTTCGATGCGATGTAGATTCTTTTGCCATTGCTATTCTTCATCTTATTTCTTTTCCACTCTTCCAATCGTCTGCCAGCAAACATCCTAAATATCTATACTGTTTTACTTGCTCAATCCTTCCATCCTTCATTAACACATTCATAGTTTCCTCATCCCCTATTCTCATTACTTTGGTTTTCTTAATGTTCATTTTCATACCATATTCCATCATCTTATTTTCTAGCTTGGTAATCATTTCTTGAATAATCTTCGTTTCTTCTGCCAGGATGAGCATATCATCAGCAAACCTTATACAATTTATTTTTCTACCTCCAATACTAATCCCTTTATCATCATCTATTCCGTTGTTAAGCATATCTTATATATAAATATTAAACAAGGTAGGCGATAAGCAGCACCCTTGCCTCACTCCTCTTCCTAGGCCAAACCACTTGGTCTGTCCATCCTTTATCCTGTTTCACCTAATGGTGATGTAGATGGGCGTTTTCCCGTCATAATATGGGTAAGAAGTTCTCAACAAACTAAAACCACACGAATAATCATAAGAGAAAAAATAGGTACAACATACATTGTACAAACTTTCTCATATATAGGTACTAATGCGTCGTTTAGTTATCTTTACAAAATGAAAATCGTATGAGCCTGTTTTTAGAAAATCCAATTTTTGTTAAAGTTGCCCAAGAATAAACTAGCCTTATATTCATTCATTGAGAAAAATGAAATACGTAGTATTATTGTAGATGTATACTGAAGTAACTGTACGAAATTTGATCAAAATCGATACAGCCGTTTTTGAGAAAATCGAATTGTTGTTAAAGTTGAATAAACTAGCCTTACATTCATTTTTTGAGAAATATGAACTATACAGTATTATTTAAGACGTAAGCTCAAGCAACTGCACGAAATTTGATCAAATTCGTTAGAGCCGTTTGTGAGAAAATCGAATTATTGTTATAGTTGCCTAGAATAAACTAGCCTTATATTCTTTTTTTTTGAGAAATATTGTAGATGTATACTGAAGTAACTGTACGAAATTTGATCAAAATCGATACAGCCGTTTTTGAGAAAATCGAATTGTTGTTAAAGTTGAATAAACTAGCCTTACATTCATTTTTTGAGAAATATGAACTATACTGTATCATTGAAGACGTAAACTCAAGTAACTGTACGAAATTTGATCAAAATCGTTAGAGCCGTTTTTAAGAAAATCGGATTGTTTTAAAAATTCGTAGAATAAACTACTCTTAATTGTAGAGCAATGTCAACCATTTCTATATATACTCTGCTCAGTATGATAAAATTCCTAAGTACGAGATTTCATTCATTTTCGTTCTACCGTCTAGGCTCCAGAGCCTGTAACAGACAGACAGACGGCATTGCGAAAACCACTTTTTCGGATTCAGCGACACCTAAAACGTATATTTCCGTAAAAATAGCGAGGTTTTTTCGCGATAACTATACTTTCTCGATACTTCGTATGAGAAAGTAAAAATATCACTCCCACTACGACAACGGTTGCGCGAGAACAGAAGAAGATTCCTTTCGTTGGTACGTAATTTTAGCCACGTAATTCTAAATAATAACCGCGTAAATTTGAAAATAGTAGTAATATCACTTCCGCGTTATTCCAAAAACGCGTAAATGAAATCCGCGTAAATCGAGAGCTGGGTATATATATAAATAGTAAAATGATAAGAAACCAATCTGTAATTCAGTGGAGTGAAGAAAATTGTCCAGAGAACAAAAATATTTAGATAATTCTTCCACAACTGACAATGAAAGACCGGCGGAAAGTACCAAAAATGTCGTATAGGAGGAGTGAGAGGAAGGAGGAACTTTCAGTTATTTTAGGGAAAACCCGTTCCGAAATCGCGGAGACGATGGACATTACCTTTCAAAGAATGCGCAGATCCACAGAGGCGTAGCGATGCGTGTTCGCCATTGTCCTACTGTTGGAAAGGTCGTTAGAGAGGCCGAGAATGGTAGCAGACGAGGAGTCGACATTGGGTATGGGTAATCTCAACCTGGGTACTTCTTCCGTTTGGTGCCATTGACATTGACATGAGGGAACCGAAAGATAAGTCCTTTGTTTACAAGAGACATGACCTCTCCAATATCCGAGAAGGATAGAACAATTCGGAAAAAAAACCCGTCAGTGGGATAGAAGCGGAGAGGGCTCAATGGGTCATAACTTAGCGGACGGCACGCGGAACAGACGCCAAAGGACAATGCCACTTTCTTGCTCTCGCGCATAATTGCATCCTCAAACCCTTTTCTTCGACGCCCTTTCCAAAACAAGAATCCAACGACATGGGAAAAACCATGTCGGCGGATGGACAGATGGAAAAATTTCGGGCAACGGAATTTCCGCGCCGTTCCCTTTCCATACTCGCAAATAAGTCGCTGGATGGCCGCCCTTCCGACCGGCCGCCTCACAGTGGTCTGGAAGCACAGTTTTTCCGGTCAAAATTAAGATATCGCCTGATTTACCTGATTTCGGCAGTCGGGGGTTTTTGGGGTCGCTGAGTTCATTCCTGATGGTTTTAAGACTCAGTGATGACTCTTTCTGTCCAGTAGCGCAGCCATAATGGGGATTTCCAGAGAAACACCTTACAGATTTTCACCAAATTTTCTGCGGGGGGGTTCGGGGTCACAGAATTTATTTCTGATGGTTTTTTATTTAATTATTTTTATTGAACAAAGAAACAATCTTTTTCATTATAAATTGAAGCCTAAACAATCAAAAGTGCTGATTTAATCGCAGGACTCTTCATCATTTGAATTATCTTGAGTAACTGATCCTGGGTGGGGGAAAATTAGGAGGGCAAGAACGTCATGTGGTAGTGGATCTTTGGTTTTCTTCGGTAGGTCACGTAAAGAGAACAAAAGAGGATCCGATGACTGAAGGAGGATGTGGAGGAGATCTTCATTGGTCAGCTCTCTGTTCATTTTTTGAGTGTGAAGTTCTCTAAATCTTTTGCAGTCCTTGTTTCTGGATTCTTGCGATTCTTCGGAAAAATAACCAATTGGGAGAGGCATAGCATTCACAATGTCAGCACCGTGAATCAATATCTTATGAACGGTGACCGGCATATTGTACCATGGATAAAGTTGCACATAAAGTTTTGCGGTCTCTAAGCATTACTCTCTGAAAGCTTCACTATTCACTGCATAATTTGATGACAAAGCTCGGAGTGCTACACTCATGCGATAAATCAGTTGAGGATTCACGCCGGTAATTTCTGCAGATTTTTCCGCCTCCTGAAAAAAGCGACGAGCAGTGTTGCCGTCATTGGAGCTTCCAAAACCTTTCTTCGGGCAATCGACAGTTAATCCCATTTCTTCTTTAAATGCTTTCTTTATTTTCTGAGTGCGGACTTCTAGCTCTTTTTTCTTGGAGGCTGCAACGCGCCACATGCCTATTTCTAGCTTGTAGCTGATATGGAGTATGCAATCAAACGAGCGAATCTGGCCATGAAGTGGGGATATGCCAAACGAGAGGGCCTTACGATTAACTGCCCTCTGAATTATGTCTTCAATATTGCTCATTTGACTGGTGTTGCATCCGCATATGTAACATATCTGAGATGATGCAGTGCATGTTATAGAATTTATAACTTTACTTTTTATTTTCGGATCTTTCAAAGAACCAGCGTGAAATAGGAATATATCGAAATCGAGAGTTGTGGCATTAAATAAGAGTAATAGATATTCGGAAACGGGCAGGAGCTTTCGAAATTTTTATGCAACAAGAAAAATGTCCACAGCTAGAAAATTTCTTTATGCATTGCAAATGGCAGTGACTGGAGTTCCGAGAGAAAAAAGTCAGCTTGCCGAATATTTATTACTCTTAATTGTATACGACGGACAGAACATCAAAATACTTACTATTTTAGCATTAAAATTACAATACTTGTCAATGTACTAATAGAGCCGTTCATTTCTCTCGGCATCCGTTTCATTCCAATTTTCCCTTAGGAACTCAAAGCATTCTCTTTTTGTTAGCATCTTCAATGCACAGAAGCACTGCCCGCACTGCGAAGCGAAGTACTGCGCAGCTATGGTACCACGTGGACCGAGCAATGTGGCGATCCTAATTGCACCGCTTCGCACTAAAAATGCGTATAGTTCTTAAAATGGCACCTGAAAGCACGCAATTCTTCTTCCCTCCTGTAAACAAAACCTAGCACGAGCGATATTACGTTACCAGAAGACCCGATACTACAGGATTTTTTTTGTACGTCCAATTGTTTCAGGAAAAGTTATTATTGTTGCGTGCTTGAAGGAAACCCATTCAAAATCAATCAGCGCGACACAAAGTTACAAACTGACGATGTGGAAGTATTCAACAGAGTGCACCAAAAGAAAATTACTTCACTGGATGCAGATAGTATGTACCTCTATGTCGATGGCAAATTACTTCTCTTTCCGAGCATACGGAAACGATTTTACAACGGTAACACCGCTCCCTCTAATGTACGAGCCTGTTTAAGGGACGCGGGCTACCAGACAGCGAAAATTCATGTGGTTTATGATGCTTTCATCCTTTTCCTTCATTATTGTAACCATTTCGATCCGATTTAAAGAACTTGCGAAAACCGAATTTTGACCAGACAACCTGGGTTTCCAGACCGCGAGACAACTGGCCGCGAATAAGTTTCTCGAAAATGGTCTGCGATTACTGAAATACTGTGCAGTCAACTGGTTACTTCAGAAACAACCACAAAATCACTCTAACAAAAATATTCAACCCGTCTTTTGAACCAATGGCTAAAATGTAATTTGGTGAAGGAATTCATGTGAATATTTCATGTGCGTTTATGAAAATTATTTCTTTTTACTTTTTCCATATACCGTAGTATAGAGAAAGCATTGTTTTCATGAAAATAATCAACTTCGAGATTTCAACGGAAATACATGTTTTGAGTAAAACGTGAGAAATTTTTGTAGTTCCTCATTTACTAAGTAATTTAATTTTGAAAAATTTTATAACGCATTTAATTTTTTGCTTTCAAATCTTTCAATTTTTCATTCATTTATTTATTATAAAAAGCAATTAATAAGTCAGTAATAATGCATTAAAATGTATAATAGTCGCGTGTTTTTAAAGGATCTGCCCCTTAATATCGTCAAACATATGTGTTTAAAATTCAAAGATGTTTTTTGTACTATTGGTTCATGTATTACTTTGTATTGTGTGTCGTGTCTTTCGGTCACGTGATGGTTGGCTGCATTACCGCAGGCGCTGCCATCGTGATGAACAGTTCCCAGTTCGAAAAGACTCTTACCCGGGACGGACACTTTTTACGGAGCTCCTATCCTGCTAATCCTTTCCTGTTAAAACCGTCATATGTTAAAACCGTCATAAGTTGTGTTTAAAATAAGTGCAAAATCATAAGTTCTTTAATTGTGTTGAACAACTTCTTATTCTCGAGTCTCAACACATCGAAACCAAACAAGATAAAGTGTGATTTGAAAACAACACGTACTCATCTTTACAGTGAGCATCATTAATGTTAATTGTGCATTTCTTTGTTACTGTGCTCTCAATGTTAATTGTATTTCTTGTGCTATTATGTTCTCAATGCTATTCGTGTATTTCATATAAGTGCCTCATGTTGTGTTATTAGTTGCATACTTCGGTTGAACGATCCTGTGATTTTGAATACAGCGCCACGATTTCAATTTTATACAGTCCACTAATTCCCTATAAACAAACATTTTTGGTCCTTCGGGCAGGATCGTTCAACTTGAGGCCGAAGCTAATGCGACTACACATGAATAGCCATCGGCAGTGATAAATCGTTCCCCCGGGCGAGGCTAACTGTGTTCCCGGAAGGCGAAAACCCACTTAAGCCGTGGTTTCCAAGAACCACGCATCCGTGATTGCGCGATGCGTGATTGCGTAATCGCGCTTCCGGGATACATGGCAGGGGTGTTTTCAAAGGCATCCGTCAAAGTGAATTTTCGTTCAGTCTGCGCGATGGCACTCTGCAAAATCGATGTCGCTGTAGCATTGGTATTAGAAGAAGAAGCAGACGAGGAAGTGTTTTTACTTACGACTGCTTCGTGATGATGGAAGTGATATTTAAAAAAAGGGAAGAAGGAACTTTCTAAACTTTGATTAATTCTCATCTGATGGACAATGAGACCAAATTCAGGGAGTATTTCCGAGTTTCTCGGGATCTCTTCCATAGTATATTGTCTCACATAAGGGGTGATATAAGCAAGGCGAGGTGCAATGGTGTTCCGAACCCAATATCACCCGAGGAGAGACTCTGTATAACTATAAGGTAAATGAAATACTTGTTAAACTAAACTCTACAATTATTATGAATCATTTTAACAGACCGCCGTCGCCAAAAATATTAATGCTGTGAGAATTGTTACAGTACAGCATAAGATCATCTGTGAAAAAAACTATTTATTAGAAACTGAACACAGACATTGGCTTTGCTATAGAAATTTTAATTTAATTGATCAATTGAAAATATAAACGTGGATACAGAGTGGAAAAGAAAAAAACATTGATTATTAAAAAAGAGCTTACAGGTTATGATAAACATTTATTTCACATTCTTGATCGGCAAGGAATGGTAAGTTATTGATATTACATGGATTGATGTTGGAGGTGAATGAGGAACTGGGGAATGCTGGATTTCCTGACTAATTAGAACTGGCAGATGAGGGTGATTGGTATGGATTTTGTACTGTCTTCTCCTTCAATGCACGAATTTCCATTTCTGTCACAACCTGGCACTTTCATTCTGTCTTCCGCCACAAGGTGCGGAGGGAAAGTCATCACTGTAGCAGCCATGCTTTTAAAAAATGTCATTATCGGACTTTCCTGGCTTGCCTCCATCCTCTCTACCAATAAAGTATTCAAAATTTTATTTCTATCTTCTCTTCCTTTTTTTATTTCCTCTAGAACTTTATCCTTCACATTTGTTCTTTTTACTATCTTCTTCGGGACGGATTCCGTGTCGGAATTTTCATCTATTGATGGTCTTTTGCTGGCCTGTTTGGTCCCTGTATCTTCTATTGCTATTGAAACGAATTCTTCTCTACCTTCTCCTATTTCTGTCTCGGCTGAATTTTTGCGAATGTCTTTCATTTCATCGTCCTCGTGTTCAGAGGTCTTATGTTCGCCATTTTGTTCTGAAATAATTTTAGAAATCATAACAAAAATATGGAAATCTTCATTGTTTTAACTAAAATTTATTTAATCGCACGAATGAAATATCCTTCCTTTCCCAACTCTCCGAGTTTTTTCATGTTAATAATAAATAATAAAGACTGAATTTATTTATAATGATACAATGACATCAAACCGGCCTTATTAAACTTCATTTTAATCTAGCCAACTTCTTCAGGTCCACTCTTGTAGAAAGAAATTATAAACATAACATAAAACAAACTTTGTGTTTTTCACAGAAAAAAGTTACCGTTATTATTATCATCATCATCATTTTTCCTCCATCTTTTACCTTCCTTCTCGATTTATGTTTCGGTTATTAATTCGTTTGTTATAACCATAACCATCCCATTTAAATTTGGCTTGACGATTCCGTTATTTTGTATGTATTTTTTAAAAATAATTTATTTGGCTCCGTCAACCATCCACCCTCTCTTCCACACCCTCACCTATAGCACCCCCACCTCTCCTCTCTTCACATACTACCTTATATAATCTTTCTATTAATTACTGCCTAATTGCTATGTATGTTACTTTGTATACATTGTTCAGTTAAATAATTTGCTCAGTCAACTATTCATCCATCCAACCTTCACCTATACCACCCCCACCTCTTCACATACCTTATATAATCTTTCTATTAATTACTGCCTAATTGCTATGTATGTTACTTTGTATACATTGTTCAATTAAATAATTTGCTCAGTCAACTATTCATCTCTCCAACTTTCACCTCTATCACCCCCACCTCTCCTTTTTCCGATATTAACTATATTCTAACCTTCGTATTAAGGGATATAAAATATATAACATAAAACTACGTAAAACTATTCGGGCTATATTTTTCTGGATTTACAAAGTTTGTTTTATTTTGTTTAATTTTAATTATTTCGCATCACTAGTAGTTATTGAAATGAAATTTGAAACTCTTTATATAAATTTATGGATGACATAATTTAATTTAGACAATTCATTCGGAAAAAATATAGCAAAAACTACTTACTCTCTTTCTTTAAAACTTTCTTCTAAAAATTTAAGGCTCTCATTTTGGTGATATTTTGATTTCGGAAGAGCAGCGGTACCAGATTTGCAACCCATTTTCAATTTATTTCTATTTTTTCTATATGAATCCCTAATGGTCCGCCATCTAGTTTTGCATTCTGGCACTGAAAAGGTTATTCTATTAAATATGTTCAACTATCGGAAAGATTTTAGATCTTATTACATTTTTTGTTGTATACATTATTTGTTAATTTTTTCATTGTTGTGTATGAATATGAAGACTATCTCAGTTTCTCTTGATTTTTCTTAAATAAATTTCAAATATGTAAACTGAAAAATAAAAATCGTTAAATTACATTTGTGTAGACGTTCATTTATGGTAGAGAGTTCCCTTTCACATTGCTAAAAAATAACGCTGCACATTCCATTTTTCTTAAAAACTTGATATTATAAGGGTTTATGTTGGCTGCGTCTCGTATTTCTTACCTTATAGTGCAAACAAGAAATACTTTTTGATATTTTCCGGTTTAACAACAGTGTAAACAATTAATAAACGTAAACTTGAGGCTTCAAAACTTTCATCATTTCATTCAGAGGCTTGTAACTCTTGTCCCGTTTTTCCCCTACAAATTACGGCAAATGTCCCGTTTTCCCTGTGTGTGAATATGGTCACCCTACACACTCGTCATGTCTGGAGAGCGCTGCATTATTCCCCAATGCTGCTCCTTGGAGAAGATCATAGAGGCAGGAGCTCATCTTGCGATGAGCTCATTGCCTTCAAAGATCCGGAGGGGCAGGTTGTGAGGGTAACAAGGGTGCAGCTCCGTGTTCTACTCGGTTCGTCTGCCCAAAAGGCCGACATTCCTGCGGGGCCCCCTCTTCCTTCTTACCCCCTCTCCCGTGCAAGCCACTCTGCCTGTCACCGAATCTGTATCGGCGGCATCTTCTCATGGGGCGACCAAGCCGAAACCCTCCTGATAATTTCTCGTTAAGCATTAACATATATGTCTGTCTTTATACAAGTTTCAAAATCTATTGGAGAATATAAATGTACATTTTCATTTCTAGAATAATACGGCAATCATCGACTGTCCGCGAAAGTGTTCATAACTGATTCCGAAAACGCTACAGAGGCTTCCTATAAATCAGTGGTCGGCAATTAGGGGTAAATTACCCCGGCGGGGATAATTTCGAGTTTTTTAGGGGTAACGAGCAATATCCGGATTACAATAGTGTGAACGCAGCTTTATGCCTAGAAAATGTGAGAGAAGCAATTTTTGGCGCGCTGACGGGGCTCCCGATGTCGGACGTACATTTACTATTTTACTTCTTGGACATCTTTTTTGTGGCACGTTTCGTTTATTTTCTTGTAGCATTCATGTTGAAATGTAACCTGATGTTTATTATTTTATATATATATATATAATTATTTTTCTGTGAATAGCTCTTATTTTCAACACTTAGCAATGTGTTTTTTCAGCGACATACAAAGTATGAAGAGATACCAGCTAGAGTATTCAAAGAGTTAGCGCTGGAAATAGCACCTTATCTCAAAATAGTTTTCAGTAAGTCACTTAGTCATGCCGTTGTACCTAAGGAATGGAAATTAGCCTTTATAACGCCGTTACACAAAGGTGGGAAAAAAGACGACAGAGAAAATTACAGGCCAATTTCGCTTACCTCCCTATCTTGCAAGGTTCTCGAGCACATTGTCGTTAGCTCCGTGATGGACTGCTTAGATAGCCAGAACTTGCTAAGTAAATATCAGCATGGGTTCAGGAAGACGAGATCTTGTGAAACACAGCTCGCTCTGTTCGTTCACGATATACTAAGATCAGGAGACCGTAAGACTCACAATCAGTTAGATGCGGTTTTCCTCGACTTCAAGAAGACTTTCGATAAAGTTCCGCACAGTAAGTTACTGATGAAATTAAATGACTGTGGAATTAATCGAAAGAAAATCGAGGGGATCAGGGACTTTCTTAATGAGCGTGAACAAATAGTAGTTATAGATATGGATTTAAATCAGATTCAATCAGCGTAGCCTCAGGCGTTCCACAGGGAAGTGTAATCGGCCCCCTACTCTTCCTTTTATATATAAACGACTTAGATAAGGTTATTAAAAGTAAAATCAAGTTATTCGCGGATGATACAGTAGTTTACAGAGAGATTAACAGTCCTAATGATCAATTATTACTTTCTGACGACTTAAATGCAATTCTCGAGTGGTGTAAAGTATGGCAGTTAGAATTGAACTTAGGAAAGTTCCTTTATGAGTTCTGGGGAAACAAAAAAATCGACGCGACGAATTATACTGTTCAAGGCGTCCAGCTAAAACTAGCCGATTCCGTCAAATACTTAGGCGTTACTTTAACAAGCAACCTTTCACGGGTTATGCACATACGAAATATATGCGGGAAGGCTAAATAGAAACTAGAATTCATCAAACGCATAGTAGGTAAAAGTGAGGAAAAAGTCAGAGACATATTACTTCTCGTTAGTAAGACCGCTATTAGAGTACGCGTCGAGCATATGGGATCCGTACGTGAAAGGATCAATCTCAGAGTTAGAAGGAGTGCAGCGAAAAACCGCTATATTCGTCAAAAATTGTTACTATAGAAACAAAATTGTTACAGCCTTGATACAGGACTTAGGATGGGAATCACTAACTGAGCGCCGATCACGCTCTTCTTGAAAGATTTAGAACGCATATATTCTCCAGCGATGTCGAAGAAATAATAAGAGCGCCAACTTATATTGGTAGAATGGACCATCCTCGTAAAATAAGAGAGATAGCCTTTAGGACTGAGAGGTATAAAGGCTCGTTTTTCCCTAGAACGATAGCTGAGCAGAACAGAAGTTACGAAAAGAAATCAACCGACGTAGAGTGATACTATTCATTATTATGCGCTTTCCCTTGGAACTATTGCACCCCCTGCCACACACCATTGCGGTGGCTTGCAGGGTGAACTATAGATGTAGATATATTAACCTTCTGCTATCCGACTATTAAAGTGAGGAGTTGGAGGAAATTGTAGTAGACACCAGAAGGAAAGACTAAAAATATTGTATACCAAAAAGTACTACAATAAAGGCTGTGAATAAAATCAGTTTTTTGATTGTTGCCTATCCCGGGCAACGCCGGGTACCCCAGCTAGTCTATCTACTATAATATCTTTTGAACGTGTGTTTGTGTATTTGTGTGTTTGTTCATGGAACTCCTCCTAAACGATAAAAGCTAAAATAACCGAATTTGGTACGATTCTTCCTTACATCCTAACTTAGTGAATGGTCAATGCTTGGTCAACCGGCATTCATCAATGCTGCCAATATAGGGGATTAACATTTTTCCATAAGATAACACGTATGAATCCATTTCTTGACTTGCAAGGTATTCTTCCTTCAAGCATTAAAATAGGTAAATATGGACCGATTTTTTTCGTTTTTGCTTTATTCGACGAATAAAACTCTATACTATCTTATTCCGGCGAAGTTTACATGTTATACGGTCGAAGTTTTTAGTAATACCCGATTTGTTTCGAAATTTTGTGGATTTTTCGTACCCCTCCCGGACGTTGCCAAGGCGGCCGTCATTGTTACCTCCGATTCAATTAGCTTCAATGAAGCTTATAAATAGACGAAAGTTTAGCGTTATTCGCTTCGCACTTTTGTTTAAGCAACGAAACGTTTGATGTTTATGGATAGCAACGTAAATAGATACTGATTATTATTCAGGAAGCGTTTATTGATGAAAGTAATTGAACCTTCTTTCGTCTATTGAATGCTGGAATCTTAAATTTTTTGTAAGTAAAATCATTATACTCTACATCAGGGGTCGGCAACCTACGGCCCGCGGGCCTCATGCGGCCACCGAGAGCGTTTTATGCGACCCACGAAGCCATGTTGAATAAGTGATCGGTATAAATTAACACAGTCAATTCAATATTTTTTTCAGTGAAACTATGTTCTCAAAATCTATTCCGGTGGAGTTTTATTGCTATTAACCTAATTAGAATTTATTTTCACTAATAGGAGACCGCAAAATCTCCAGGTAACTTCTGTTTTAAACGCCCATACGGCCCGCCAAAGCTCTCGCGATTTCCAATGCGCCCCTCCGAAGCATTCACAACAACTAATGCGGCCATATAAAAAAGGTTGCCGACCCCTGCTCTACATTATAATGTTTAGTAACGTAAATAAACTCACGTATCTGGTGTACATTTACCAGTCAGTGTTCAGTTATGGACAACTGTACGTTGCTTTTTCAAGACATAAAAGTAAATATTTCAGCGAGGCAAAATTACACAAGAAATGAAGCTGGATTTGGCGAAAATGATATGATAATCAAGAATAACTTATGAAATGAATGACGCCGAGGCCGGTGATAGTAGTGCAGTCTAGTGTAGTGCAGCGTGATGTAAACAATCTCATCCAATTTTTCATCGCTGCCACACAATAACCGCCCAGCAATATTTTAAAGTTCTTTCCTGAATTATAAAACCCAACGAAAATTTACTTAAATAAAAACAATTACGAATAATGGTCACTTTTGCGTTTGAATTACGCAATAATACACATAAGGAACATCACATGAAAAAGAGAAATGTGGAAACAGGCGAAAATCTGCTATGACCGGGAATGGAAACCGGGTCTTCCACTTGCCGGGCGGATATTCTACGAATGAACTACATCCGCCGGCAAGTGGAAGACCCGGTTTCCATTCCCGGTCATAGCAGATTTTTTCGCCTGTTTCCACATTTCCCATCTTTACAGCTTATGCCTGTCGCACAAGGATCTTCGAATCATTCATTCCATCAATTTATCACATGACAAGGTTTTATGAAATATTTCCATAGGACAATCAAGTTTTACACTAAAACTGTGAGAAAGGAGAGACGGGAAAAGGATAGAGAGGAAAAGACAGACAGACCGACAAACGACTTTATTAGGGCGAAATTGAGACGACAGTGGAAATCACTTACCACAAAAACGCTTAAAACGAAATATCGGTTAACACGAAACGCGTGCTCGGTCCGTTCCAGCGCCTATACCTTTTAGTATATATTAATTCGCTAACGCGAAACGGTTTACACGAAATACCGCTTAATACGAAAATATTTTTCGGTCCCATGAAAATAAATGCATGCAAAATTCTTCGGATTACACGAAATGGCATTTGAGATAGGATTTTCCCATGATATCTTCGGCAGTGTAATGCATCCTATTATTGATATGTATCATGGATTTGCCTACGAGCCTAATTTCATATTTGAAAAATGAAAATGTTACCATTAAAACAGTTAACATGAAATTCTGTTAACTCGAAATTCGGATAACACGAAATAATTATGCCGGTCCCTGGAAATTCGTGTTAACTGGTTTTCACTGTATATAGTCCCTTCTTACATTTAACCCTGCGTCAACAATTACAATTGAGAATAAAATAGTAATAATATCTTCACAGAAAAGAACCAGAAAAAATTAATAGAAAAACACATAAGCAAAACACCAAATTACAAGTTCGGAAAATTTCTATAAAAAGACAGTAATTGCGGTAAAAACCTAGGAAAGATCTGACTTGGCCATCCTAGTAAAAGACCACGCAGGAAAACACACACTAAGGGAAGGGGGGGTGGAAAAAACCTGCGAAAACCCTAGATACACGAAAGAACAATAGTGGAAGTACAGTAATACATACAAGTTTAACAAAGATAAGATTTACAAAATATATTTTAATGTCATGAGTAATGAACAAGATAATTAATAAAATAAGATAAAGAGTGGGAGGGGGAGGGGGAGCGGGAGAGGGGGATAGGGAAAGAGGGGGAGGAGAGAGGTTTCAATAATGCAAGAATATAGTAAAAGACGTATTTAATAGAATACTTTACGAGATATGACGAAAATTTAATTTTTTGTCACCAGTAAAGTGGTACCCCTGATTGGCGTACGAGATTAATTTTTTGGATTTTCTTCTTATATTTGATTGTAAGTCCTTAATATCAAATTTCATAGAAATCCGTTCGGTAGAAGCCGAGAACGAATAATAGGCGCTCACGCTGCAAGCGAAACGCGCCTAAAAATATTCTCTCGGGAAATGCACATACGCGCAAATGAGCTGCCTTGAAGAAACCTCTTAAACACGCACGTAAGCATGCATCTCGTCGTACTGTTTACGGAACAACTTAACGTCAGGCATTTCGGAGGAAAATCGTGATGAGTTCAAATTATTTAAAATGATAAATCCTTACTCCATTGCCTCGTGGAGGGATTTCTTTTTCTTTTCGGAAAAATAAATAAACTTCTTGGTATTTCTTTTAACCTCCCCCCATCCATCATACTCGCTAGAGATCGCTTATCTCCTAGTGCATGAGTGAGAGGGGCAAAGCAGAAGATAAGGAAAACGCGGAGTAACTCGAGGAGAAAAAAGGATAAAGAGAAGGGCGGCCAGATGCCCACGGGTTGCGGTGAATTCCGCATACGGAGTTGATCTCGGACGGACTCTCATCGCCATGGTCTCCTCGTGGTTATCCAACTGCTCCGCCGAATTCTTAGCTCTCTTCGCCACCCTTAACTTCTTCGCCTTCTACCGCTTTTATCTTGCGCCGCGGTTGTATTGGCGACGCAGGGGAGTACCTCACGCGACGCCTCTTCCCTTTCTGGGCAGCATATCCGACGCGGTCCTGATGCGAAAGCCTATCGGAGAGGTTTACGCCGACATATACGGGAGCAGGAGCGACGTCAGGTACGTGGGATTCCACAAGTTCACTCAGCCCGCCATTTTGCTGCGAGACCCGGAAATCATCGAGAGGGTCATCGTAAGGGATTTCGATCACTTTCCATCGAACGAAGTCCATGGAGATGAGAACCTGGATCCCATGTTCGGTCGCCACCTATTCGCTCTCAGCGGAGAGCGATGGAGGCGACTGCGATGCGCCGCGTCTTCGGGTTTCACGGCAGAGAAACTCAAGGACGTATTCGCCCTTATCCCAGAGGTGTGCGACACCCTCAGCTCTCACGTGTCCGTCAGGTTGGAAGGCGAAGAGTGCTACGACGTCGAGCTGATGGAGCTGAGCACCAACTTCACCACTTCCACTATGTCCACGTGCGCTTTGGGAGTGCGATGCGACGCCATCGACAATCCGGAGGCAGAGCTGAGGAAGATGGGGAGGAAGCTCCTGGAGCCTTCGCTCAAAAAGGCCGTCTCGCACCTCGTCTTCCTGCAGATTCCCTGGTTGGCGAAACTCCTGGGGATTCCTTTCGTACCTCGTGACGTCACGGAATACTTCCGAAAGACGGTATTCGAGGAGGTGATTCGGAGGGAGAGGGAAGGTGTCCGGCGCAATGATTACATGCAGATGTTCATCGAACTGTGGAAGGAGGGGAAGCTGACGCCGGCCACCACCCACACAGGGGACGAAAATCCGTCTTACGGGAAAGGTGAGATTTACATATGCTGTCGTTTTAAAAATTTTCGGGTATGGTATGGCGAACCTTTTTGAAAGAGCGTGTCACATCATGCGACTTCACAAAATAGCTTCACGTGTCACATCGGTATGATAGTAATAATAATAATAATCATAAATGGACTTTATTTTAATCTATAATGTAATAATAAAATGTAATACAAATTAAATACATTCTTGCAAAACAAAACAAAAATAAAAATTATACAATAAAATATATTCATGAATATAACTATTAACAAAATTTATTATTTTTGTTGTGTACATGCATACTAGCTCTGTATAATCCTGCTCTCTTTACTTTAAAAATAATCTTATTTCCTCTAAGGCATCGATTCTCAACCCTTTGCATCTTGCGTCACACCAAACATTTTCAAAAATACTCGGGTCCCACCATGTTAAAAATAGAATCCCGCATTTTCCAAGAAGTGGATTTTTATGTCAGTTACATTTAAGAATTATATTAGCCATTGATGGGAATTTTAAAGGTCTTACACATTGCAATAATTTTCTCGAGAAACAGTTTTATAAAAGTTATTTTCGAACCTTTGCGTCCCACCTAGACGACCTTTGCGTCCCACAAGTGGAACGCATCCCACCGGTTGAGAAACACTCCTCTAACAATGCAGTAACAAAACGGTTCAAAACATGACACTATTGTACATAAGTCAACTTGAACCTCATCTAGAAAATTTGCAAACTCACGTTTATTAGGAGAGCGAGCAGTTATAAAACTGATAATATTTGTAACAACGGAAATCACATTTTCAAGTGTCTTTAAACTTTTATTCGCACAAGTTGCTTCCTGGTGTATTATGTGATGAAATTGAAGCAAAGCGCCTTGAATTTCTTTTAAAGTAAATTGAAAAAATCGAACACGTTTGCCAATCATACATGGGGCTCCATCGGTTGTTACCGATACAGTATTATTTAAGTTGATGGCCATTTGTATGTCCATTTTTAATTCATTCGTAATACCGCGACCTGTGATTTTTCCCAGCAAATCATCGATTTAACTAATTCCCCCCTCATTGTATTTTTAGAAAAGAATCAACAATAACTGCAAGCCGTAACTGTGCTGTTACATCCTACTTTCATCCAAATAAAGTGAAAACATTTCTGCAGGTTTTAAATGCGTTAGCATTTTCATGAAGCTGAGGAATTTACGGGCAATTAAATAAAAACAGAAAATTAAATTTTTTGCAAAGGACGATGAAATCCATAAAAACCTAAAGAACAATCGAACCTTTGTGTTACAAAAGAACTGAGATTTTACTTATTGTTAGTCCAATAGTAGAATAAACGAGAGTGCGCCGCTCCATTCAGAAGTAACTCTCCCGCCACTAATTTACTTTCCTAAGTAGTATGAATAACATCTTCAATGGCATAAGTTGATACATATAAAAAAACACGTCAAATCCACCAAATGAAACAATTACCACACATTTTTTTAGGCATACGCATTAGTAAATGATAAAAGAAGCACACAGGTGAGAAATTCTTCATATTACACCCTTCGTATGTAATAGAGTTTGCTTCATATTGTTTGCATCTGAAACTGCGGTCTATAATCCAAGGTGAGACTGAATCACCTTTAATATCATCAATGAACACACACGTAGGAGTGAGTGTACTGTGTGACTCAGATTTATTATTAGATTCACTCTCAAATCACTCTCGATGCCACAACTCTGAGGCATTCACCGGCGAAAGACATAGTACGTGATTTCAAAATTATTTACATATATATCTTAAAATAAACTTAGAAACCCATATAAAAAATATAAACTACGTTTAGAATTTTTCAGACGATGCACACGTAGGCGACGTTATGGGTAACATAACAGAATGAGTGTGAAAAACCGTTGTCCTTTGTCCCACTTCACCGCTGTACGTTCTTACACCCACATTTTCCGTTTTATCATTAAAATATTGCGTATTCTTTATATATTTAAGGGGCATAATATGGCTAATTTTTCACCTGTGTTTTTAACTATTATTCTCTAGACGTCAGTGATAGCCAACCTTTTTTGTAGGCGTACCCCTTAAAATATTTTTGAAGACATCTGTACCCCATAGTATATAATTCACAATAGTTCACCACTTCCCATTATTCAAATTTTGTAATCATATTCATCATAATAGCATTAATTAGTATAGAATATCCCTCTTCACTCATTCTGCTCTCCTTCCACATCATCATTTACTAACCGTAATCACCCATCAATTGTTTTTTTCTACCTCCCCTCCGCCGTTTCTGATCGCTCCCTTTAAATATAATACGCTTACTTTATGACGGACAAGTGTAATTTCTGGAAAAATTTCTACGTGCTGCTTTATTTAACCAAAAGAAACTGATGAAAAGGAAGATTACTCCAAGGCAGGTGAGAAGTAGACCGAAGATTATCAAGTGGGAAAATATGAACCCCTAGCTTTAATATATTTGCGTACACCTTGGAAAGACCTCGCCTACCCCCAGGAGTACGCATTGAATACCACAGGTCTAGACTATTATCTATTAACTAGTGTAATGCCCGTTGAAATATCAACGGGAGTAAAGATTCGATCGTTCAAGCTATTTATGGAGATCAGATTGGCATCAGAAATATAAATTGTATTGAAAGTCATTTCCCTCTCCTTCATTCCCCCTCTCCCACTCTCTTCCCCTCTCTCCTTTACCTCTCCCTTCCTCTACCTCCCTCTCCCTCCCTCTCCCTTTGTCCCCTCTCTCCCTCTCTCTCGTATTAAAAGCAGTCAAAGCACGTTTACACCCATAAGGATTTAAATAACAATATGATATCGAGGTCTAACAATGGAATTGGTAGGCAAGGCAACATCCCCTTAAAATGGCTAGATTTCCTCAAACTGTGTGAATTAAACGTTTAAATTGAGCGATTTCGAACTGTAGGCGGAAAAAGATGAACAGAATAAGAAACTTTGTAATGTTTTCTTAAAAATGGTTCATATCCGAAGATTTTAGGCCAAATATTTATAATTTTAATCTAAAAAGGAATGAAAGCCTGCACGGCGAAAAATTGCTTTTTAACTTATTGGAAATGGAAATTATCCCCCGGAGTCGAGCCCGAGTCTTTGATCTCAAGTTCGATACATTAAAACGATTTGTTATTATATCATAATGCTATCCTGAAAATTTCATCAAATTCGGTTCAGTCGTTTACGAGATATTAAGCTTCAAAAAGCATTAGATGACAAAGGGACAAAGTGACAATGTCTTTTATATATGTTTTATGATAATTTGTCCAGCCTCCGTCACGCTCAGCGGCGTTTTTATTGGTTGACTAGACAGCCAATCAGAGATCGGGATAAGCTGTATACCTTGGTTACGTAAGTATTTATTTAACGTCAACCGATAATTTTAAAACAATTTCAAAGTATACAAAACTTATTTTTTCGTTAAATTAGTAAATTAATATTACAACTTTGACAAATATTAAGAACATTTATCGTATTCATTCATATTTCAAATGTAACAGGTATGATATATTTATATTCGTTTATCTTTTATAGGTTATCACTTTTGCTTAACGCGAAATTTTCATTTGTCCTTGAGGAACATTTCTTAGTAAGTATACGAAGTTTAAGCATTTTTTCATTAGATTAGAAAATTTGCTTTGGACACAGTCAATTCTCTTTGTGATGAAGTTACAGTAGTGAAAAATTCATAATAGAGATGAATGTACCTTATGAAATATAAGGTAATACCTACTACAATACTAAAAAATGTAAGCACTTCATTCCTTTTAGTATTTTGTAATGGAAAGTTTTCCGTTAAAGTCAGCTTTTTCGATAAATATTAATAAATCCCAAGGACAGACGCTAAATTAATTTGACTGTTATCTAAGAGTGCCTGTGTTTCCTCATGGACAGTCTTATTTCGGCACGTCTCGATGTGGCAATCCAAAAAAATATTAAAATCATAACTTGTGAACAAGACCAAACAACTACCTACAAACATATTTTATCCTGAAATTGAAATTAGAAAAATACGATTTGAGACGAATTAATTAAAATGTAACTGTGGCGACTGATCTAATGAACTAATGAAAATAAGGTGTAAATTAATTGAAGGGAAACTAATAAAAATAATCATGAATAAATACGTATATTAAACATCGTTCACATTAAAATATTCGGTTTTTATTTTACATTTATGTTTTTGGATCCGTTCATTGAACGGGAGCTTTCTCTCGTATGAAGAACGTGAACAGGTATTGTCTGTTAAAATTTGCCATTAAATAATGTTCGTAGAATGTATTTTTTGTGTCTATAACATCGATTTCGAATAGTTTTTCGCAAGCACCAAACGTGAGCACTTGTATTTTTTCGTGGCTGCAGATAAAAAGATTTTACTTAATTTGACCTCTAAATCAGGAGAGAATCCAGACACTTAGCAACGGGAGAGCGATAAATTAAATATTAACGATAAATTTCTTCTCTCTTTAATCAGAGATAAGGAGTAAATATTGTGCGCAAAAATCATTTTATAATTTTAATAAACACGATTATTTGTTTAGTACACAAACATTACGTGTTGCGTAGAACGGCTGAATTCCACCCATCCCTATTTGAAATGGCGCTGCCTCGTTGTAAAGAAATCAATACTCTTAGCTAAAACCTCTCAACCTTCAACTCACCAGCAATTCTGAAATTTGACCACGACCTTGCCTCAACCAATCGATAGGCGCTGAAATGAATACCTAAGGCATAACGAAGAGAAATAACCGGGTGAATTGTCGCATTATGATTCCTAATCAAAATGCTTTATTGTCCGATACGCGTCGCTAAACGGATCTGTCGCAGTTAACCATTGAACGCGTGTTTCGATGTAGTACGCACCATTATCGCTCGGTATCGCTTCGTTGCACAACAGATAACAACTCCACAGACACGCCTTTCAAAATAATTGCGATACGAATTTATGCACCTGATCTCCATCGACTCTTCAAAATATTATCTGACTGGTTTTAATTTGTACGGCGGTAATCAGTTACAAAATACTTTTTAAATATTATTTTTATGTTGGCTTTTGAAAGGAATTAAAAATCTAATAATGGAAAAAACGAGTGAAAATCGAAGGCCAGAGGTGATAACAGTCGCATGATTGCGTGCAATTCGTTGCATAATCATCGGGTTTGGCAAATATTTATTCGAGAACGACTTTTCAATCGCATGCGTGAAATGTACTGTTAGATGTTTATTTTATATTGCTTATAAAGTTTTTCGTATATAAATGACTTATTCAAACATATCAAAGATAAAATTAAGTGTAAAATGAAATCCTTTCAATGGTTTATGTTAAATAATTATCGGTATTATTAATGCTCATTTTTTTGCCCCGTTGTTCGAAAATCAGCTGAGGAACTATAGCTACTGCCGTGATGTCCTTAGGAATGTCTTTCATTGGAGAGGAGTCTGACTGAATGACTCGCTTAGAACTGAGCGATGGGAATTCTTTGGATTTTAATTCGAATAGCTTTAATAAGAAGCACATAAAAAGTATCATATCGGGTGAGGAATTTTAACCCCTTCCAATCGACTGAAGGTAATATTTAGAAGCATACCAACACATTTCCGCATAAAAATATGGTAGTTTTTAAGGTGATAGAAACGTTGTATTATAATTAAACCACAATATCAAGTGATTATTACTGCAACAGCTCAGGTTTACATTAACGTAGCGCGATAGGTGGACACGATGGCGATGGCGTAATCTCTCAAAATTCTTTCTGTTTGTATTCTTTGGATAGCATAAGCGCTAAGCAAACACTCACATGAGCAAACAGCGACTTCCCTAAGAAAACGTAGTGTGTTCTGACCTTGGAAGCGCGGCTCAATTTTTTATTGCTTCGGCTTTTTCTCGCTGTTTGGCCTCGATGACGATGGACACAACCAAGCTGTGTGACCGATGGGAATGCATGTGCGGTCATTTTTTGTTCGCGTTCCAAAGTGACAAAAATTGGCTTCCCTTTTCTAACTGGCGTGCCAATTTAAAATACTTTCAAAAAGAAATAATTTTATGGTTTAACTATTATGATCATTCACTCTCAGACTTGGGCTCATAAAACGATAGATTGGTTATATAGAATTCAATTTATTATCTAAAAAATACATTGTTCCAGATCTTTTAAGGCAAGAAGCATCTCGGGCAAAATGTCGCGTCAGTCGGTTATTTTATCAAAATAATTACGGTCTCGCAAGATTTAGTGTCAGAAATGGAAGATTATAGTGTAAGAAAAAGAAAAATATTGACGAGACATTCAATAACAATTTCTTTCTGTTGCGTACCCAAAAAAAATCGTCCCTCGTGCCAATAGTGACACACGTGCCATAGGTTTGCTAACCTTGCAACAGCCCTTCGCTTAATTTAGCCGTTGCACGATACACGGGGCAGGTGCCATAATCGTGGGACATCCATCAGCAGCAGACGTTTTAGTTTGCAACTCAGTGGATCCACCATTTTGTGAAACAGTTTGCTCACTATATAATAAAAAAAGAATTTTTATTGGCAATGAGCATCGAGTTTCCATAATTTTTGACTGTTTGAGAGCCAGTTTGTCAAATTTTCCACTATATGGTCTAATTACTCTTTCGAAACAGCGAGAGAGATCACACCTGAGACTAAGGCAAAGGATTTGGACGACATAACCGCTTTGGCGCTGGCTTTCTTCGCCGATGGCTCTGTGACCACGGGGACCCTTATAAGCTTCGCTCTTTACGAACTGGCGCACGACAAAGGAACTCAGGAATGTCTTCGAGGAGAGGTTTGGAAGGCGATGGAGAGCCACGGAGGGAAGCTGAGTTACGACGCGCTCGAACAATTGCCGTCCATGGATATGACGTTACGTGGTATGTTCGAAGACGTGGATTCCTCGCACCCCTTTTCCAACCAAAAATTTTCTGGGTATAATGCGAATAATTTTAGTTTTTGGCAAATTATAGTAAAATAAGGTAAAATATTAAAAATTCGCCTATGTTATATATTTTTGTTCTTATTTATTGAAACTTAACGCAGTAAAAATTGATTAGAAATTTCCCCTCTTGATACATCGTAGTCATTTTTTCTAAAATTCAAGCTATGGAGCTCTAAGGTAAGCAAGTGTCCTAGAAAGGCGTTAAGAACATCTATTCTCTTCAGTTGAAAGACTTGCGCCTCTGACGCAAGGAAATCATACTCCATGTTCGCTTATCTAAAATACAGATAATTTCTAAGCATTAAAGGCCACGAAATCTTTACTGCAGGTTTTCAAGAAAGCTGAGTCACAATATTATTTTCAGCCAAAACTCGCCGTATCCGTAGGTAAACATTTCTTCTTGGTATAAAAGATATAATTTATCACTGAAATTATCTATAATATGATTAGAAGTTACAAGTACTTTCCTCAAACATTCCAACTAAAGATGGTTATATGACAAATACTTATCTGGAGTCATGTTTTAACTACCCACTCCTCTTTTTCAAGACAATGCATTGCAATGGACTGTACGTGCGTGTTTTCTGGCGAATCACCCTCTTGGGCTATTATCGCAATGAGTTGCACGAACTAATTTCTTCACTTAACGTTAATCAAAGATAAAATCGAAAATGCGGTTTGAAAATATGAATTATGAACACAATAACATATGCAAAAATCGGAACTATATTTATATAACATGTATTTATAAAAATTTTCGTGCAAAATATACAATATTTCTAAATGAAATAAAAATACCAATTAAACAAATCTGAAATTCGCTTAATATAGAATTTTAAAACTTATTTCAAAATGAGATATGAATTATCTAGCAAAACGGTTTCAATTAGGAACAATTTTTTTCAAATCGGATTTAAAGAAATATTTATTCATTTCCGTCTTATTGTTAGATGTGATCTGCTGGGTCGTGACCAAACTTCACATTCGAAAATATTTCGCATTTTTTACTTCGCATAAAATGATGACCATTGTTTATGCTTTTACTCCTGTTTCAGAGGTGCTAAGGCTTTACCCTCCTGCTCCGTTCATGACCCGATCCTGCTCCAAACGCTATCTCCTGCCTAATCCGGTGTATGGTGCTGGGGAGAAGGGTGGTGTGTGGGTGGAGGAAGGCATTCCGGTAGTGGTACCAGTATACGGCATCCATAGGGATCCCAAGCACTATCCGAATCCTCAAGTATTCAATCCAAATCGATTTACCCAAGGAGGTACAAGTGAAAGGAAACACTTCACCTACTATCCTTACGGAGAAGGGCCGCGAATATGCATAGGCAAGTATTCTAGCTCTCAGAATTTAGATAAAACTGTGTTAGTAATAATGAATAAGCTATTTATCTCTCGTGGGCAATGGAACGATTAAGATTATTCGCTCTATCTACTATTCTGTATTTTAAACTTATAATTAGGACACTATATGCCTTATAGGAGTAAAATTTAGCTGGCAAAATAATGGATTTAATGGTAATTCCGAATTGCATAAGAATCTAATCAAAGGTAAGGAAGAGCAGCTTGATCCGCAGCCTTCGTCTAGCTGTAATATTTTGTATGACTCATCAAGGAGAGGATAATGCTTACGATTTTTTGGCATTAATTTATTATTCAGGATGCAGGAAATTTTATGGATTAGATATTAATTACCGTATATTCCGGCGTATAAGTCGACCCAGCGTATAATCGACCCCTGCTTTTTTGGCCGAAAATACATGATTTGGCATATGTTCGCCGTATAGTCGACCCCACTTTTTCACTTAAAAATACTTCTCATGAAACCTTTTTCAGACAAAATCAAAGTCATGTACAATCCAAGTTTTAACAAATCAGAAATAAGCAATAATAAAAATATATATAAATATTGTTTCGAGTCCGTGCTATTCTTCTTGAGCATTCCATGTAAGAGATGTTTTAATTTCAACCATTAAGAAACTTATTTTTGGAGAGCTTGACCCACTAAATAAAGTTTCCTATAATTCGATTGATTTCAGCTGCTAGATACTATCGAAATGAACTATACCTAGTGATCGCGATCGACTCTACGGTGGCAAAATTCAGTAAAATATCGCAATGTGTACCCCGCGCACTTTTTTTCCCAAAATGTTGGTCATACATGAAGATTTCTGACCAAGTTTTAAAAATTACGAGTTTCGACAGTAAATTTACTGCAACACGCTTGCGTCTACGTTTATACTCGCAAAAGACGAAGAATTCTACGAAGTTTACGCATATCTACACGACCAAGAAACATTTAGGGTTTAAATGCGCTATTTATACTGCCGTTGGTGCATCTTCAACATTGAGATGACGTAATATTTTTATAATATTAAAGCTGTACCTTTTAATTGAGTTTTAAGTTTCTTATTGTTACTCAAGAAAAGCAGTTCTGTCATTAAACATTTACTATCAGTTTCTACCTACACTTTTTCCCGGAATAAGTTGGCATCTTGTATCTCGATTCGCTATATTCATCGTGAGCCGCTGATACTCCTTTAACCCGGGAGAGAACCATAGTTTCTTCTAATTTTTTTCATCCATGGGCGGAATGAATATAGCTATGCACGCCTACATGACGATAGTGCGCGGATATGCACCGGGGTTGACGCGGTCCTGTTCCGATATATTCTAAAATACACACAATCGTGCGCGCTTGAAAAATTTAGTGCGCGAAACTTCAAAAACTGATGCGCGGCCGCGCAGCTTACAATTAGAGGGAACCATGGAGAGAACACACCTTCGGGGAAACCCCAAATTTTTGATTTTTTATAATTTTCCGCCTTAGACATCAACTTATTAAAGTACGCATTTATTCTTTTCTCCACGAACTGGTCCAAAAATATGGGTGCGCGTGGTACACGAGGACGCGGATTAAGTGAGTAAATAGAGTATTAAAATTAATTATTATAAATCTTCTAAAATACCGTATTTACTCATATAACCCGCGCACTTCTATTTTTGGGCCGGTTCGGAGGGAAAAAATTAATTTGAGCCAGAATAAGTTTTAAGTCACCGATTCCCACTCCCTGAAACAAGTTCCGCTCATCTTCTCCCTTCTACGTGACGCAATTTATTGGATGATCTCTTTATGACGATACTAGCAGAAATCTCCTCACCGATAGTCCTCTTTTGTTAACCCCTTAACTGTTTTTGTTGTAATATTGCGCAACTGTCCCCACTTCACTGTTTTTGACGTAATATTACGCACCGATGCGGAGCTTCACGAAATATTTGTTCATCTATGAACGGGAACTTCCCTACGCGGATGGGGAATTTTTTCGTGTATCGTCTCATAAATATTGGAAGGCTATAGTCGGTTCACTACCTAAAGTCTCTTGGCCTTGAAGAAGATAGTGGGGAGGAAGCCAGTCTCACTCCTGCTCTCAATGAGTTCACATCGGCCTGCGTTGCCATTTCTACCGCCGCGGCGCGCCGTCCAAAGCCCGGATCAAAAAGGATGAGAAGTATTTTATTTAGAAATTGCGTAGTATATCAGCTGAAGGCGAAAATCCGCAAGAGCTGGCAACGCGCACCGATATCTGCTCTCCCGCACGAAAGTTGTGAGGGGCGATGGAAGGGGAAACGTTCGTGATTGGCTACTTGCTCTATGAAGGCCAAGAGACTTTAGGTAGTGAACAGACTATAGTCGGCGTATTCTTTCTGCCTACTTTTGCGTGATTTTGCCTGCAGCGCAGGCGTAACTTACACGTTTGCTTGGTCGCATAAATACGCGTATACTTCGTAGAATTTGGCGTCTTTTACGAATATAAACGTAAACGCAAGCATATTGCAGAGAATTTACTATCGATACTCGCAATTTATATAACCTGTTCAGAAATCCTCGTGTAAGACGCGCACCCCCTTCATTTCCTCGGCGTTTCGGGAAAAAATGTCCGCGGGGTACACGAGTAAATACGGTAAATGTCATAAAATGTAAATACTGGAACAGCTGATTCTAAATAGCGTTCACCTCCAGCGAAAGATAAACGGTCTTCTTAAATATCGATGTTATTCATTTTTAACTTAAGGTTCACATTTTTTATGTTCGGCGTATAAGTTGACCCTAAGTTATAGGAAAAATTTGTTCGACTTCAAAGGTCGACTTATACGCCGGAATATACGGTAGTTTACCTGATGGAGGATTTAATCTATTAGGTATGGTTTATGTTGAATTCGCCTCTTTGCCAACGTTTCTTCGTGTCGATAATTATTTAGTGTGGTAATCCTTTGAAAATAGTTTTCTAGAAATGCGAAAGAATTCTTATGTGATACAAAACATCCTGGATCGCAGAAGGTTGCATGCAGTTATCCCTTCGCTCCTTTTACCCATTAACTGCACATTTCTCCTTCAAACCGCAATATCAGAACCGTCACACTTGAGTTCTCCTCAATTTACCTACTTTAACAAATCTTGTTTAAAAATTGCTGGTTTGGCTAATTTTATCCTAATAAATAAGAGATAATTTTCCTCTTAGAATATTAAGCATACGAGAATTCTCGCGCTGGGAACGCGTTAATCATCAATAACATTGGGATTTGCGGGGAAATACCTCCAAAGTTACGCTTGTTTTGAAATATGCTCAATTTCATAGGAAAATTTGCTTCCTTCTTGTTGAACTTTGCCAAAATTTTAAGAGAGAAATGGAGAAAAATTCCGAAATCTATCAAGGAATCAAACTCGGGTTTACGATTTGCAGATTTGATGCTCTGAAAGCCAGATGTTGAAGCTCGATTCGCTCGCCATATAGATAATACAAGCTTGAACCCGATCAGGGGCCGAATACTGCAGTAATTCCACGACAGAGAATGTGAGCTGGATTCAGCGTACGAAAATTTTCTACTTCTCTCTCGTAAATTAATTTAATGTCTACGCATGCAACATTGCAATTCTCAAAGGAAAGTAACTTCCGACGATCATAAGTATAAAGAGTACAATTCACCTGAACATATATGTATATATAATTTCCAGGGGTGAAATTTGGATTTCTTCAAGCAAAGGCTGCCATCGCGACCATTCTGTCCAAGTACGAACTTCATCCTCACGAGAGAACACCAAGGCCAATAACCCTTGACCCTCACTACTTCGTCACCGTCTCCAAAGGCGGTCTATGGGTTCGCATTGAGAATCGGAACTACTAGACGTACAATGGGAAACAGCTGGAGTCACGTCATAAACACAACGGCGAAAATGTAAACAATACCCGAAAAGACTAGTATGATATCGTTACTTTGACAACATACGCTGAAAGCGGTTTTCTTGTGTTATTACGTTTTAGTAATGCATTTTACTTTGGAAAATTAAAATACATAGCAAAATAAATAAATGTCCAAAATTGTTTTTTATTTCGTCATCTGTTTTTGAAATTTCGTCGCATGTTTTGGAAATGTCCATTCTTCCCTGGGTATATAGATTTCCATACAATAGTTTTTATTGATATCTTTTTTAGCTTTCTCTAGGAAATTTAAGTTTTCACGATAGAATTTACGTCTAGCTACTGCCAAGCTCTCCCCCTGTTAACGGCTGCAGCATTATTTCCATGTGACAAATTGCATGTAAATAGGTCGAGGTAAGTAGTCGATGATCGACCGTTATTCTCTTGTTTTGTTTTTTTTGAATTCGTTAACCTCTAATCGTTAAACCAATTTTATGTAAATGCAATACGAAATATACAAAAGAATTGATCCAAATAAATTAAGCAGTCGCACATTTACATGTATATCAAGAGAATATCATTTCAGGAAATCAGAATTAAAATAGTCTCAATAGACTGCTAAATAAAGCAGTTTCATTATCACTAAAATAAATTAAATGTATGATTTGGATTCAATATCTAATGACCCCTTAGATTTCGAAAATGTCCGCACGAATCGGCAACCTTGCTTAAACCAACTTTACGTCATGTTCTAGATTATTAACGATATCTAAAAAATATAAATGTAGTGGTCGATGTTAATCCTGTGGAGCTATTGTAGTATTAAAGAGAGAATCCGCGTGGAAAAAGTGCAATTTTAAGATTTATAAATATAACTCGGTGTGTGGATTGTTTCCTTGGTGACGAACAAAAGCCTAGCTGAGATTTTGGAGCGCTCCGAAAGAGTGACAACGACAAATATCTAAATATTTACTCAAGCACTAAGGAAGTTCATGTGCGACCTGCATTTCTAACCCTAAGGACGACAGGGTTATCTAAAAGTTTGTCAGGTACGCTAGTCTGGGGCGCAAGGGAAAACATCGGCCGAATTGAACTAAGGCCTACAAAAGTCACGGACACAAAATTAAAACGGTATAAATGACGGCATATGTAAAATGTGATTTTTTTAAATTGTGATATTATATACTATAAAATAAATGCGAATTCGCCAAGATTTTTGTGAGTTATTTAAAATTTGCGCTTTTATTTCCTTAGGTTCTAAACGTTTTCCGTGATATCGCAGGTAAAGTTAAAAGATGCATTATTGAGAAGGCAACTCAACATCTCCTACGGATAACGTTTCTCAGAAGTCACCGAAATATCACTCATTGAGAGACTTACATACTCGGTGTCAAAGAAAGAAGACCCAACTTGATTTCGCAGAACTGAGAAGCGTGCCAATCGAGAGTCGTCCCAATCGTCTGGTCGTTCGTGGAAAGCGAAAGCTTCACGCCCTAAGTTGACGTAGGCATCATTTAATATAATAAAAGCCGTTGGTTGGTCACGTTATGCAAACGCTAATAACTCGAGAAATAATAATGATAGAAACTCGAAATTTGGTAGGGATGCTTGATTAACACTTATTCAGAGAATGACGAATTTAAATCGCGAAAAAATTCCTGGGTTCGCCTCCAAGAGAGGCATTTCCATTTCCCATTACTTAACATGTAAAACGCGATTTTTCGACGTGCAGGCTTTTATTCATTTGGAAATTAAAATTAGAAGAAATTAACAGACGACCTTCGGATTTGAACCATTTTGAAGAAAAATTTATAGTTTCTTATTCCGTTCGTCTTTTTTCGCCCACAGTTCGAAATATTCCATGTTAAACGTTTAATTTGCATATTTTGTGGAAATCTCGCCATTTTAACGTGATGTTGCTATGTCCACCATTATCACTGTTACACCTCAAATTACCATTATTGCAGTGTTTCTCAACCTGTGGTCCGCGGACCACCAGTGGTCCGCGGGTTAATTGTAGGTGGTCCGTGGGAAGTCAAAATATTTTTTTCATAAATAAAATTAAAATAATTTGTCTTCACTTGTAATAAATTGCTAATATGTATAAATACAGACAATCAACTGTTTACTTTGTTGTCGCAAATCAGGCGGTATCTCTTACAATGTAAGCTGTTGGTTCGGCCACAAGCTTTCACCTGTCACAATCGATCTCCAGCTTCTGAGCATTTAATATGTATTGGATTTGTTTTTGTGTATTCGTAAAGTATTTTTTGGATTTTCATAAAATTTAATGTGCGAGAATAACTGTTAAATTTTGTAGTGATTATTTGATTGTATATGTCGGGTGAGTTTTTTTAGTTTATTTTTAATTATATTTAATTAATAACTGATACTTTGTTTGAGATTGGAATTATTTATTTTAGGAATTTAATATCAGCCCTATACTGAACAACATGGATAAAGTGGCTTAAAACAGGATTTTTGAAACGTAAACCCAATACTAGCTGTGAAGCAGATCTTATTGTTAGTGAAGAAACCTGTAATGATGAAGTACTACGACCTAGTACTAGTCCTGAAAAAGGAAAGACAATGAAGAAAAATAAGATAATGAGGAAGTATGATGAATCGTATATAAAATTAGGCTTTACATGGAATGGAACTAAAAGTGAACCAAAGCCCTTATGTCCTTTATGCTACGAAGAATTGGCGAATGAAAGTTTAAAACCCGCAAATTTGCATCGCCATTTAGAAACAAAACATCCTAATTTCAAAAATAAGCCGGAAGATTTTTAAAAAATAAAATTAAATGAACTTCAGATAGAGAAAAAAATCATTTCCTCATGTGGTAGTCAGAATGAAAAGTTATTGAAAGTTTCATATTTAGTGAGTCTGCGAATTGCGAAATTGGTGAAAATTTAGTGCGTCCTGCAGCGAAAGACATCGTGAGGACAATGATCGGTGAAAAAGCAACAAAAGACTTGGACCTTATTCCGCTTTCAAATGACAGTTTCATTACAACTTGACGAGTCAACAGATATTGCAAGTTTAGCACACCTGTTGTGTTTTGTAAAATACATTTCTGAAGAAAGTGTTCAAGAAGATTTTTTTCTTCTGCAAGTCATTGCCCTTAAGAACCACTGCAAAAGATATTTTTACGTCTCTCGCCTCTTACATAACTGAAAATAAAATTGACTGGAAACGATGCGTTGGTGTTTGTTCCGATGGTGGCAGAACAATGATATGAAAGCACAGTGGTGTGATGGCTCAAATCCGAGAAATTGTTCCTAATATTACTTGGGTACATTGTAATATTCACATAGAAGCCTTGGCTTCTAAAAGTATTCCAAGTGAATTTAAAGACGTTTTAGATATAGTGATAAAAATTATAAACTTCATTAAATCAAGACCAACGAACAGTCGGTTATTTGTTCCTCCCTATTTTCTGGTTATACATTATACATGCATTTGACACACACATCAGTAGTATATGAAAGGCCAGTTTGCGCCACCATTTCACACTATGGTGGTCAAACACACCATATGACATTCGCCGGTCAAAGAGGTCAATGCCAAATTTCTTCTTGTTGTAATTTATAACAGCTGCTGGCTTCAATTTCTCATTACCTCTGCGGTCATTGAATGTAATCATTTCTGCAGTATGACGTACACTAAGCATGTACACATCCCTCTTATCCCTTCAGCAGAGAGCCAGGATATCTCCACGTGCATGTTGCGGATTATGAAGTGCCAATGGCATTTCTCTTCTGTTCTTTTGAACAGTTCCCACTAAACCTGTCTGAAAGCTCTCTAACTCAGTAGCAAGAATTGGTCTGGTGTAGTACCTGTCTGTAAACATTGTATGGCCTTTCCCAGCTAATCTATCCAACAATCTTATGGCAACATTTTTTACAATATTTTCTTGATCACAAAATATGCCAAAGTTCCATATGAAACCAGAGTCAGATTCTGACATGTATACCTTTATGCCGTAATGACTCAGTTTTTGTGGCATATACTGTTTGAAACTGTCTTCCTCGAAATGCACACATGCCCTCATCAATAGTGACATCCTCAGAGGGTTGGTAGGCAAGTCTGAAACGGCGACGAATGGTTTCATACATTGGTCAGATTTTGTGTAAGGGATCTTATCCGGGCTCACCTTTTTTCTTCATGTTGCTGTTATCATTTAGATGGTAATTAGATAATATTGACAAAAATCTATTTTTACTCATCAAATTGGAACAGAAATTGCATGAAACCACTGGGTCTGTGCTCCAGTGATTTGTCATTGTAGGTTTTTCACTGATACTCATGTAAAATAATGGAAAGAAACTTCCGTATATCACCCTGAGTAACGCTTTTCCAAAGTGCAAGCCTGCTATTAGGAGAGATTTGGTTCAGTATTCTTTTTCTTTGGATCTTTTGTCAAGCATACAGATTCGTCTCATGTTTGATGAGGTTCTGATCGACAAAATAATAAAAAAAATTGGGCAATGGACAGTTTACATTGAGCCCCGTTTTGTCAGTCATGCCAGATGGCCCTGTAAATATATCTATATTTGGCATGTGATCAACTTCACTCCATCCATCCTGAGAAACTCTTCTCCATTCCCGCCATCCTCCTCTTCCACCCCTGACACCACCACAGATGGATGCTGCGGCATTATCAGGTACACTTTCCCTTTCATATTCACTACTGGATTCTGCCAGAAACAAGTGAATCCATAACATAATATTACTGACTTTATTCAAGGTTGTTTGTCATCAGTATAAAATTTACATTAGTATTTTACCGCACTAAGAAAACGGGAGACTAAAAAGAAAGCTAATCCGAAATAAACAAATGACTATCAAAGTAGTTCTATGTAAATCTTACCAGACTCGCTATTATTTGAAGGTTCTATGAAATCAGGATCTTCATCACTATTTTCAGCTTCAATTTCAACGTAACTTTCATCTCACTCTCGAAAAAGTTCTTCCAAAATCTGATTATCAAAAAGTCCTTCATTAGACATGACGCTCGCTTGGAAAGGAACAAAAAACTGAAGACAGGTATACCATCACAATGGCTCTACCAGTATAATCAAGGCCGTGTATTAAGAAAGTTATGACAACTATGCCTGGTGGCCACATTGTGGCCTCGAGCAGACGACGTCTACGTATAACTATACGATGTATTTTTACGGGGTGTATCTTTTTAGGCAAATAGAAGGTTTAAAAATTCTTAAGTACCGAGGTGTGCCAATTATTTTCATCAAGTAATTGATGTGAATTTCACATTGTGAACATTAAATTTTCCGTAACAAATTCGTTAAAATAAGCGTATAATGTATTCAGTGTAACGGGAAGGAATCGGGGTAGTAACTGAGCGGTCGGATGGCTGTAATTAAGAAAAAGTAATTTAATTATTAACAAATAGATCTCCAAAAACATTATTCATACTAAGATTATATTTATTTCAGTATGAGCACTGAATTAGACATATGTATAAGTTATGCATTAATTCCCACAATCTTAAGTTGGTCATTTCACAAACAGGCAATCTCTGCTGTCCATTTCTACTGGACAAAAATTACTTTTATTTACAAACATTTTCAGTTATAATGTTTAAAAATAAAAACTTTTTATTATATTGCATGTTTATTAATGGAAGACAAGCCAAAAATTAAGAAACAATGCTACATTATTTTACATTAATTTACAATACTTCAATAGTGTTATTATTAAATTTGAAAGTAATTTAGAGCAAATTCACATCACATCGAAGGTCTCATTCATAGACATTAATGCTTTTGACAGGTCATATAAGAATTCACAAGTGTCCTATCAGGCCAGATGAGTTAACATCAGAACTCACTCAAGAGATTGTGTAATTTCAAAAATGAAAATCACTCAGCATTAAAAATTCAACAGGTAAGGTGTTATGATTTTAATTAAAATACACAAATTACAAGCAAATAGGAAAGTATCATTCTAATTGCCATTGGAATAGAACATTGAATAAAGTCATCAGTGTAAATAATGAGATCTAGTGCCTACTCTTAACATTATTAACAGCAATTTAGCAATCTAGGTAATAAAGCACATGAATTCTAGATATAAATAATGAAGGCATATACAGGGCATAAATAAAAATTATTAATTTAAATACAGAATATACGGATATGGATAACACAAGAAAGTCTGATCAAATTTCAATATAAAAAGTGACAATTTAAATTTAAAGCAGCTACATTTCCATGCCGACTGCATATTTCAAACACATTAATTCAAATACAGGTAATCTCCGATTTACGTCGTTTCAATTTACGTTGTTTCGACATAACGTCCTTTACAAATAGGGGACAGTTTCTCCGTTTTACATCGTTCGTCATTTCTATGTCCGATATAACATCGAGCGAACTGCTGCAATGTATTGAATGCTTCTCCTTTCAATCGCTAGGCAGATGAAGAATTCGAGTTAATCATGTAATTAGCTAATCCCTTTATAACATACTAGCAGAAATACCCGGCGTTGCCCAGGGAAATTTGGTTCAAATCAGATCGGAATTCTACATGGTGTTTAAGAATCCACTCGGCTGCCGTGTTGAATAAAACGGGCAGAGAGAAGCAAAAACCACCTATGAATTATTTCTGGAAGCCAAATTTGATTAAAATCAATAGTAGAACTTGGGAAAATACGCGTAGTTAATGCGAACAGTTATTTCATTGAACAGTTTAGGCATCAGGACAGTTTGAAAAGAACTGTTCCATTCTTTCTGACATACAAAGTTATTTTGCTTTTTGTACAATTAATATAAAACATTTGGGATTAAAAAGTGGCCTATGGCCTTCCCATTTGCGAAAAAAGTATCTGTTGAAAGTTTGATTACTCTAGCTTTAATGGTGTGGAAATGTATAGATGCACAAATAAACAAACAAACTTTCATAACTATATAAGAGATAAATATATGGGAAAACATGTCCGATTTATGTCGTTTTGATATACGTCGCCGGTTCTAGGAACACATCCCAGACGTAAATCGGAGGTTACCTGTACAGATTAATAATCAGACCCCTGAGATCAGTCAGTCAGCTAATGCTAAAGCACATTTTTATAATTTCTAAAATGATATTTTTTACCTCAATGCTAGGAAATGATTTTCCAGTGAAATGATATGCCACTGTTTGCTTCCAAGGAGTAGAAACACCAGCCAACATAAAAACTAATGCATGAGAAGCAATGGAGATAGAGTGTTATAGCCAAATATTGTTCCTGTACTCCTATCTAATTCAACCTTCTCTTCTATCATCAATTCATCCAACAGCAAAACACAGTACCTTTCATTGTCTTGTAGTTCCTTCACCTTCAGTTCCAAAAATTTGAACACTTCCATTTGAATTCCTGGAGAAAGTCAAATTTTCCAGCCTTCTGCTAGGTGTTCTGTCACTTGGAAGTGGATAGCCCAAGTTTAACATGGAATTACAACCTTTGATGCCACAAGAAAAACGAATTTGCATAGCCTTTTTTACAGTTAAGTTTGACCATTTGTGTCCTCTAGTTCAGGGGCCTTCAACATTTTCAGCCTTGAGGGCGCATTTGTGAATTTAGAGAAGTATTGCGGGCGCCAATTGGTGGTACATAGAAAAATAAAACTAAAAGAAATGGGTTAGATTCTTTGTTTATTTTCAAACAGATAAATATATTGATTTAAATACAAAATTTATTAATAATAAATAATGACAATCTTGATATTTTAATGAGAAAATTGAATTTGTACTTCTTCGGCTAGCTTGTTGTAATCGGGAATGTAGCTTGAACAGGCTGCCCGTAGGCAATCGTCAAGATGGTCATCAGTCAAACCTGACGGAAGCTTAGATTTAATATGGCTCACAGTAGAAAACACCGTTTCGCATAAATACGTCGATCTGAAACAAGAGTAAATTTTTATAACAATGCTCCGTAGCACTGGATATTTAACCTTATCAACAAGATTCTAAAAGTTTTCCTTATTAAAATGAGCTTTTAAGAATATATCCTTTTGAAAGACAGTGATTTCTAACTGAAGCTCTTCAATTTTTACACTTTTAAATACTGAACTGATAGCAAAGCAAACTCAGTGACATTAATAGGCATGAATGGATTCAACACGAATGTAACGAATGGTTCCAAAACACAGCACTCACTAAATCTATTATTAAATTCTTGTAGGTGGTTTTCAATATAACAAACGAAAGGACTAGGATCAAATTCCTCTTGTATACTTTCTACAATTAAATTCAAAAGGGGGAAATATACCAACGAATTTCTAGCTATATGAGTTTTCCATAAATTTAATTTACTTTTAAATCCATTTACAAGCTTACGATTTTTGTCCTGTAATTCTAAATTTGGCACATCCAATTTTTCGGTTACATCGGTCAAAAAAGCTAGATCTAGTAACCAAAGGTTATTCTCTAATTCAGGATACATTTCTTTTTTTGGCCCTAAGAATTCCTTATGAGGCCAAGAAAACGTTGTAAGACTTTTCCTCTGCTGTGCCACCTCACATCTGTGTGCAACAAGACATCTCCGTAAACAGCACCTTTATCACTTAAAAATGATTTAAATAAACGATGGCTTGTAGCCGACGATCTGACGGAATTTATAATTTTTGTTACAGTAGTAATTACTTGCTGAAATTTCAACGCTTTTGCACACAGTGCTTCTTGATGAATGATACAATGATACGACAAAAACTTCGGGAATGAATTCTCTTTGCGACACAAAGCAAGAAAACCGTTGTTACATTCAACCATTGAGGCAGCTCCGTCGGTTGTAATTGCCACTAACTTTTGAACAGGGATATTATTTTTCTGAATGTAACTATTAAAAACACAGAAAATATCTTCTCCTCTCGTTTGCCCAGGAAGAGGGTGTATTTTCAGAAATTCTTCCTTTACGGTGAAATCCTGAAAAGCCATTTTTACAACAATTGCCAACTGATCGATATCAGTAACATCAGTGGATAAATCTAGTTGCAGTGAAAAACATTCACATAGTTCTAAATCCTGAATGAACAGCGATTCTATATTTCTGGCAATGTTTTCTACTCTCCTCAAAATAGTTGAACTCGAAAGGGGGATTTTGCTGATGGATGCAGTTATTTCACTTTTGTTCTTAAACTGATTGAAAAGCTTTGATTCTTTGACTATTTCGCCGTCTTGGAATGGCTTCTTTCGTTTAGCTAACACATGGGCAATTTTGAATGACGCAATAGTTATATTTTTAGACTCTGCACAAGGTTTTACGAGAAGAGCTTGTTGTACGGATAAATTGTTTCAATTCTTGTAATTTTTCTTTCGAACTGATAAATTAACAGGAAATTCATTATTGAAATTTGTATGAAGGCTCAAAAAATGTCTTTCAATATTACTTTTCTTTGGTACTGCCACACTCCCAGAGTACAATAAGCACACAGACTAGCTGTTTATATCTACGAAGAAAAATTGCTCCTCCCAGTCGGAGTTGAATAAATACGTTCTTTTCCTCTTTTCCATGATCTTAAACCCTAATTTAAAATAAAAAATGAAATGAAATTCTCAAAAATTGTTAAATTAAAAAAAAGTAAACTACAAAAAAGAAAGCGGAAGGAATTCATAGTTAAAATTCAAAAGCATATATCATAACTATATTTACCAATTATTTCTAGATGAGATTAGGTTAAATTATTGTCTTTGCAGTATAATATTAGTGAGCAAGATTCTCCTTTTCCCAAAACTTCGTGTTTTTCACTAACTTTGCGACCGCGAGCTACCAACTGACGGTGGGGAGTGTCATTCCGATGTACGAGGCGGGAGTAGGAGACTCAACACTAGGGTGGTCCTTAGCTATAGGCAAAAAAATTTTTGTAAAATTTCTTCCGGGACGCCCCCTAAATTTGTTCCATTTGGTTAGAAAAAAAATTGTGTTAAATATTTTTACAATCGGATAACGGGAAAACGTGCCGCATCGCACTTGAACTTTATATATTATTTATATATATAATTACCACAGACTCAGCTGAAAAACGAAATCCGTATAAAATTTTATCCGATCGTATCTTACTGCACCTCCTCAGTAAATGACTTGCCATAGCCTTAGTAGCGGGCGCCAAAGAATTCTATGAAGGGTGCCGGTTTGAGGGGCCCTGCTCTAGTTGATCTTTTACCTAATGACTCCAATTGGTCAGCATTTAAAAACCTTTTCAGTGCCCTGGTAGTTTCCTCCAGATTTGTCTTTAACTTCTTCACTTGTTTTTGCAAAGAAGAAACTTGTGCTGTAAGCCTTCGTATAATTTCATCTTTATCATCTGCATTCCGATTAGTTACCTCATCCTCGGAAGCTGTAGTTGCATTATTTACATGCCCTTCTGTTTCAGCTCCCTTGTTTCCAGGCTCTTGATTGGATTCATCTCTCACAGCTACAATTAAACGAATATTTACGAGTGAAACTGTTATAATAATAAATGTTGTCATTTTAAAATTACATGCGACAGTTAAAATTTTAATCTAAAGTATCTAGTTTCACTTAATACTCAACATATTCAAACAGCTCAGCTTAAACATTAATAATGAAAACCATCTTCAAAGTGGTAATACCATATTAAATGAAAATAAACATTCTTAATACAATCTAACATACTACATGTTGGCATGTAATCATAAACCTTTCATTCGTTAATACAATATTTATATTTTATTCATTATTTCTAATAACCTACCTTGCACATTTACAGAAAATTGTCTTTTTGCTGGAGCTTTATGTAATGATTTTTTGGTCGGTGAGGAAATATTTCTGGAACTGCAAAAGGTCTCAGTAATTTGCGACCATCAAGCCTATTTGTGTCGAAATGAGCCTGGGATAAATCAAATTTTTGAACGAAATAGAAAATTTACCAAAGAAATATAATAGGTAATCTCACTGAGATTTCTGAGTTACAAGAATGAAAACTGAGAAAAATTTGGCATTAGTTTACTTACCCCGCATAACCTGCTTGCTGATGTCGGCATCCAGAAATCACGCTTCACTTTTGCGATCCAAATTTTTCGTCTATTTGCATCTGAGGGAAAACGAAAAAGCCTATACCTGCCTTCGCCACGGTTTTTGCAACCAACTGCACAACAGCACTGCATGGCTAAGGTTTTATAAACCTTAAATTTTCAAAATAAGCGACAGCAATCACATGACTTGCCATAAGAAGTAAATGTAACCACTAGCAGACTGAGACCACAATATAGCGGACGCATATCACGTGACCCCTCTAGTCCAATGAGATGCCGCGCTTGTCGGCATTCTCAACATCAAAGGATGTCATAACCTTCCTAATATATGGCCTTGAGTATAATTGCATCCTTATGCCATCTAGTGGAATTTATTCACAACACTAGTACCCGATAAGCTTATAATGAAAGGCCAGAGATGTAGTATTACGGGTACCTGCATTTGAAGCCATTGAAATGGAAGGATGTAATATTACGTCTATGGCAACGAAAGTGTTAATATACTTATTGATAATAATTTTTTTGGTGGGGAAAAAGGGTATAAGTCAAAATGTTACAACATCTTGCCTTTTTATCAGATTTTTTCAGATTTTTTATGTCTACAATCGATTTCTAAAAACTATAAAACGAAAAAGGAGGTTTTTTAATGAAATAGTTAAAGAAAGGCTTTGCTAATGTAAAAATAAAACTCAATTTTGTCAGGAAATATTACAATATTATTTTTCGTTTCACTAAAAATTACGTTTTCTGAACATATACCACTTTGCCCAAACACCACAGATATATACACACACACACACACGCACACACAGGGTGTCCCGCAGCAGGATGTACATAGCCTAACTACGTGCTTGGGATCATTTTGAGACGAAAAGTTCAAATAAATGGGTCTGATCTGCAAGGGTTTGTCAAGAAAATGAGAATTAGTATTTTATTGCATTTATAATTTGTACATTATTTCCATTTGATTTTAATTAACTAATTAATAATCTATTATTTCAATTTCATTTTAATTAATTAATTAATAATCTAACATTATTTCAATGAGAATGCCACGAGAATGCGCGCACATGACATACATAGGCAAGATGGCAGTCAGTGATTGCCAGCTGTGCACTGACGAGTGAGTGTAGTTCGTTTACTCTTCCTTTTGTTCACTGTGTCACTGAGTGTTAAAGGCAACAACTACGTAACAATGGCTACATTTTCTAACAAAGAGTATGCCGATATTCATTTTGTGTATGGTTACTGTTATGGTAACACAAGAGCAGCAGTCAGGAATATCATTGGCGGTTTCCTGATCGTAGAGTCCCAGATAATCGAGTCTTCAGTAATGTGCACCGGTGTATCAGCGAAACTGGTACAGTCCCACAAGCAGAGTGCGAAAGACCACGACGACGCAATGTGAACGTGGAAGATGACATACTGGAAATGGTACAGCACAGTCCAACTACTAGTGCCCGAAGAGTTTCCAATGGAGTTGGGACCAGCCAGATGAGTTTGGAGAACCTTGCATGAATTTGGTATGTACCCGATTCACATACAAAATGTCCAGGCTCTGCAACCAAATGATTACTTTGCATGTGTAAACTTCTGCAATTGGCTGCTTCAAAACCAAGAGCTGTGCATGAAAACTTTATTCACGGATGAAGCTATCTTCAGCAGCGATGGCATCACAAACACAAGAAATTCACATGTGTGGTCTGACAATAATTCTCATGCGACCAAGGAAACACATTTCCAAACACGTTTCTCGGTAAACATTTGGTGTGGTATTATCGGAAACACACTCATCGGACTGGTTGTGTTTGAAGACCTCTTGACATCTCAGCACTACTTGCATTTCCTCCATGAAGATCTGCCATTGCTGTTGGAAGATGTTCCTCTGCTAACCAGGAAAGAGATGTGGCTGCAACAAGATGGCGCATCTCCTCATTTTGGTAGAGAGGTGACTGCATTTCTGAATCAACACTTCCCAGACCGTTGGATTGGCAGAGGTGGTCCAGTTGCTTGGCCAGCGAGATCACCAGATCTTTCGCCTATGGACTACTATCTCTGGGATCACATGAAATCTCTGGTGTATGCTGTCAAATCAAACAGTAGGGCTGAGCTGCTGAATCGAATAATGGACTGCGGTGCTCACATAAAAAGTGATGACTCTGTGATGAGGGCTATTACTTCACTTACTTACACAAAGGGCTCAACTGTGCATCGACTATCAGGGTGGCCATTTTGAGTAACCGAAATGAAAATCAATTTAAGAGTGTAATCTAACTTTACTACTACTACTAATAGCAATCATCATGTAACCTAAAATCAAATGGAAATAATGTACAAATTATAAATTTTATTAATGTTAATTCTAATTTTCTTGACAAACCGTTGCAGATTGGACCAATGTTTATTTGAACTTTTCAACTCAAAATGATCCCAAGAGCATGTAGTTTGGCTATGTACATCCTGTTGCAGGACATCCCTTATTTATATATATGTATATATATCTAAAATGCTTAGACTTCAGGAGTGAGTTCCCTACACCAAAACAAGGAAAAAAGTATACATCGACTGTACGTTTCAACCTGAGAACTGACATCAGAACTGAAGAGTCTATTAACATTTATCATGAAAGTTTATGGACCAATGTGGTTTAAGATTAAAACCAAACCGTCTTGTGTCGAGGGAGCAACGCATCTGTGGGAGACAGTACACTTGTCCCGCCAGCTGCCAGATAAGATGAAGCAGGTAATTGACCTGGTAATACAGCAGAATGGATACTTTGGATATCCAGAGAACATTCTCCACTGTATGTTGGCCGATGATAGCAAGAAGATTCGGCAAAATGCAGTTGAACTCATCATAGATACAACTGTTTGTCATGGTGGTCAGTTTTTTCGTAGCCGCTAGATAAAATTGAAATATTTACATTATTTAACGTGTAACTAGTTTTTTGTTTTGCTTTACTGGTAAATTATAATACTGTGAAGTTAATATTGAGAAGAATGGCAAGTAATTATGTGGATATTTGCCCTAATTATAATAGAAAAGTGTCTGATGATGATACGTATTTGCAACGTGGTGGAGAGTGTGAAAATTTTTGGCATATTCGGTGTGCTAAAATTAGTAAGAAGAGATATAAAGATCTCTTAGAAAAAAAGGAAGACTGGAGGTGTTCCAATTGTGTTACTAAAAATATGCGTAATTGAAGGGCTGGGAGCAAGAACCAAGTAAGTCACAAATTCTAATTTTTCAGGAGAAGCAATAATTTTTTTTAAAAATTCTGGAATCACCATTAATTGCACTTACCAAAGTTTCTAGAACCAAATACAAGTAACCTATTACTTGTAGGCAAAAAAAATATTTTTTTGTTTATTTCAGCCCCAGGAAGGGTAAAAAACTGGAGTGGACTTACCTGGTTGTTGCACCGAAATGAAAAAAAAGATTATGCAATAGTAAAAAATCCAGCTTTATTAAAGTATGAAGTACAGTGGTTTTAATCATCATCAGTTTCTGATGTCCCACACTCATTAACTTCCACTTCTGGCCCTAACTGATTACACGTAGAACCAAATGTCACATGGAGGAACATAGGATATGGCAAGTTTCATTACATCTTTGTGTTATTTTCCATGATCTTGCATGGCCTGTCATACAAACATTTTGTTGGCATAGTTATAGCCTTTACACCAGGTTTGAAAAGTACAAATTTAGTGAAATGGGTACCACTTGCATGTTCACAACAAGCTACTTCATATGGATGTTCAAAGCTGTAGTTGAAAAGGCGATACTTGGAAACCATGAACTTGTTACCTTTTACTGTTACACTGTTTTTGAAAAACTTATGAAAGTGTTCAACAAAATCCAGAAACATAATCTGAGTAACTTGAATCAGTTTGAACTTTTTGCATGTTTTTTCAACAACTCACCATATTGAGATGGTAAGTAGATGCGATCGTGTTTCCTTTTCTCCTTCTCAAAAACACCAAAACTTCTATCACAAGGCAGAAAACTGTGGCCAGCCTCAGGAAATCTATGAACAATATTCCTGAGATGACCATTTTTGACAGATGACAGCAAGTATTGTACCATTAGTGAGTTCTTATTTTCTGCACTAAAGTTATCAGTAAAAATGTATATCTGACGTACTTCTTGGCACAATATATTACAGAAATAATAATGAAGAATGCTAACAACTTCATTCTGACCTTTGTGTCCAATAGTTTCATCATACAAGAAAAAGTAACAGGTCTTGCAATTAGTTTCATAAATACAGAAGGAATAAACCCAAAGTTGGCGACTATAAAATACATCTCCCGATGGAACCACAGACAAGGGGAGATTCTGTTGAAAGTCAAAAGCAATAGTTTCTATTTCTTTATTCTCACAAGCCAACTTTGATTTTTCCCTTAAATCTGTGTAAAAAGTCCCTGCTTTTCTAATGTGTAGTTGTTTCTGTACCATTAGAGATTGTTTATCTTCATCTGTACCTGCACATTTGATACTGTTCTCAATACTATCACATTTTTTTACGTGTCAGACCTAGGTTGACCAAAAGACATTCTGAAATTTGTTAGAAAGTACTTTCTGTAGAAGTCGTAGGAGACTTTGGGTTTACTCACACGTGGCAGAGTGTGGAACTATTTCGGAGCAAGAAGCAGGTGAGTCCAGGACTCGCCTGGTTCTTGCAGCAAATTTAAGGGTCGTGTAGCTGCTTCCCCTATCTCAATCAGTGTGGATCAGATGGACTAAAGTGAATTTGGATATTGCAGAAAGTGACATTGACTGTTCCTGGAGGCCTCAGGCTGATGATGACTACACTCCACCTATTATAGTTAAGTTTTGTCTGTGAGGAATGAATTTTTGTTCACTGCTAGAGGTAAAAAATCAAATAATCAAACTAACAGAGTACAAGTGAAGTCGTCTGATATTGGGATTAATGGCCCGGTTGAAAAAATATATATAAACGAGTATCTTACATCCTATAAGTCTTTTCTGTTTCGTTTAGAAAAGCGTTCTCGGGAAAGAAATGGGTATATATTTGTCTGGGTTAGAAACGGAAATGTATATATGAGGAAAGATAATGGTGAGAGAGCAATAAAAATATGTACTGAAGACCACATTCCATAAGGATAATATGTTGTGAACCAGTTTTTCTTACTTTTTGTATTATTATTATTATTTTTGGTCTAATATGGATAACAAAAACAATAATTTACGCATATATTACCAAAATGTTTGAGGCTTAAGAAGTAAAACTCATGATTTTTCCTTAGCAGTTATGGCAACATGTTATGATGTGATTATTATTACTGAAACTTGGCTTAACTCCAGTATTGTAAATGGTGAATTGCTTGAAGGCGGATATACAGTATACAGGAAAGACAGGGATTATGATAGAACTGGTAAAAGACTGTGGTGTTCTTATAGCAGTTAAGAGCCTTGTATTTATCTGAAAGAGTGACAAACTTAGAAACAACTGATGAAAATATTTGGGTTAAAATTAATATAAGTTGCAACGAAAGTTTGTATATATGTTGTTTACTTTCCACCAAATACTCAAGTCGATGTTTACCAAAGATTGCATGATAAAATTCTGTCTAGTAATATTTTGAATGTAAATATTATTATAGTTGGAGATTATAATGCTTCTTGTTTTACAGTGGACTCTTATGAAGATGAAATATCAATGGAATTAAATGTGTTCTTCAATTGTGCAGGATTGATACAGAGAAATGATATTGTGAATGAAAATCAAAGAATTCTGGATTTGGTGCTGACGAATTGTAATACCATTTATGTTCATCATGCACAATATAGTAATGTTTTAGTTAAAGAAGATTTACATCATCCTGCTTTGGAATTAATATTATATACTGGTAAAGAAACTGAAGAAAATTTAGAGTATATTTCTGAGTCTTATAATTTTAAAAGAAGTAATTATCAATGCTTATATTATGAATTACTATATAAAGACTGGAAATTATTAGAAAGTATCAATGATGTTAATGAAGCCATGGAGATATTATATAGATATATCTATGAAGCTATGAATATTTCTATACCTAAATGTAAGCAGTTAAAGCATAAGTATCCATTTTGGTTCACTTGTGAAATAATTAAAAAAATAAGAGCCCGACATAGGCATTGGAAATTGTACAAATGCAAAAATTCTTCGTATCATTTGTGGAAATACCACTTGTTGAATCTTGATGTTAAAAACCAAATACAATAATCTTATGATGCATATATAAAGGGTATAGAAAATAGTCTTCAGTCAGGAAGTACAGATAGATTTTGGCAATTTCTTAGAAATAAGAAAACAGATAGGCCTACCCCACAGTCAGTGAAGCTAAATGATGTTTTGAACAAACCTCTTGATAATGCAAATGGTTTCCAGGAATATTTTAAATCTGTATATGCATGTATATTTATAGTCAGGTGGAATCAATTCTTAGTCCCTATCAATATGGTTTTAGATGTGGGAGGGCCACAGTATCTAATTTAGTTAATTTTTCTGATTTTATTTATGGAAATTTAGATAAAGGTGGCCAAGTAGATGTAATTTATACTGACTTCCAGAAGGCTTTTGACAAAGTACAACATAATTTATTGTTACAGAAACTGAAAAAAACGGGATTTAAAATTTTGTTATTAAAATTACTAAAGTCATACCTTGAAGGCAGAAAACATAAATTATAAAACTATAGCTTTTAGTTTCCTGCCGCCTCAAATTCAGGATTTTGGTTGTCATGCCAACGAAATACGAAAACCAATCAAAGCATTTATCATACTGATTTAGTACCACAAAAACTTTTGTGTTATTTAGTTAACAGTTACAAATTTCAATCTCTTATATCTTGGTCACAAATTAAATTTATTTGGCACGCAAAAAAATCAAGGACTTTTTGCGGCACGACAGGCGGCAATTTCAGTAATGTTGGCACGTGGGAAATAGAAGGTTCACTGTCATAGGCAGTTATCCAAGATCGGATTATGTAAAAATAAAATAGGATTAACTACTCGTTATATGTTTTCTCATGGTTCTTTTAAGAGATTTTTCAGCTCTGTGAAACTTCTCCCAGATTCTCCTGGAATTTCCAGCTAATGAAGCAGAAATCTCCCGTAATCAACTCCTCACGAGTTGGCAACCCTATACATACCTCATCCAGAATTCCCTTTTGGCATCCTTGACCACCGCTCGAGCTTTTGCCCTCAGTCGCCGAAATGCCATCAGATTTGAAGCCGTTGGATATTTGGTAAAGATTTGCAATGCCCTCTTCCTGTTCACACTGGCGTCAAAACTAAAATTTACTTCAGTTTTTAAATCCGTCCAGTTAGCTTTCCATAAAATCCATTTATGAGGATAGTGAAAGCTATTAACTGGACCTCTCTTCCTTATTAAAATGGGGAAGTGATCGCTTCTGCAAAGATCTGAGTGGACAGACATTGAAAACATTGGAGCTATAACACTCATGGAAATAAAAAGATCGATGGAGGAATTTTCTCCATTAAGCATTAAAACGTTTTTTAACGGTCGTTTAATAAAATCAGATTAAAATCATCTAAAAATTTTTGCAAGATATGCCCTCTACCATTATTGTTGGCCATCATGTCTTCCCAGAGGGTGTTAAGGGCATTAAAATCCCTTAACAACACGAATGGTCTAGGTAGCTGTCTGACTAGATCTTCAAGGTTCCTCCGATTCACAGGTGTCCCTTCTGGGAAGTACAGTAAAACCTCTATCTAGTGAACCTCCGTTTATCGTAAACCTCCGTATTTCGTAATATCTTTTGGGTCCCGCCAAAACTGTATGTTACGGTATAGGCAAACCTCTTAATATCGTACCTCCGTATTTTCGTAATTCTCCGTATATCGTAATGGGAAAATGCACCCCTGATAAAAAACAACCTCCCTATAGTAAAATAATGTATTCCTGTTTACGGATAAAATAATTAAGCTAGTTTGCAATGAAAATTTGCATGTGAATAACCAAAAGAAATCAGCCGATGGTATATGCATACGTACGTACAAGGTTATCCCGTTGAAGCAACCACCGTAGTTGCCTCTCGAAAAAGTCGCCAAAATATTATCATAATGCAACAAATATGCACAATTTAAGTTGAAGTTAGGTTGCGTAGTTTATTACCTATGCCAGACCCTACGAGTTCAACTCGCTCAGATTTACGGTCCCCTTCTAAAAGGAAACAACGGCAAGCACCAATAGTCAATTCTTCCGTGATTCTCAAGTTACACATCACTGCTACTTATGTACGTATCAATTTTAATCACTCGTGAAAAGTGTCACGAGAATATTATTACAATGTTGCAAAGATATATCATTTAAACGTAAATTAATTCTCGATCCTCAGCTAACACACCATTGCTACGTATTTATTAATTTTCACGGCCTTTGAAAAGAGCCCTGAAAATATGTCTACAGTGTTGCAAAGGCATTTAATTGTCAGTTCTTTCGTGATTCTCATGTTACTTTTACTGCCTCTGAAAAACCCACGAATATATAACTGTAACATTGCAAAGACAATATATAAGTCAATTCTTTCGCGGTCCTGAGGTTAACAACGCACCACTGCTACGTGCGTATCACTTTTTACCGCATCTGAAAAGAACCGTGAATACATGACTATAATGTTACATAGACATAATATTTAAGTTAGGTACTGCTTCTGCTGCGAAGATTTCTTGCCTGGTGAATCCCCTCACACGTCTCGGTTTATCCCCTCATGCAGGCGTCCAGCTATACGCCGGTATGCGTCAAGTTTCTATGAGCGTGTAGTGTTTATGTTTGCCTAATACGAGAGGCTTGTCAAAATTACTGGTTATACCACATTGATTTGTTTCATTAAGCTATAGTGGATACATAATCTACAAATACGTGTTTTTTAACGTTAATTTTGTCCTTAATCACGTGAGTATATTATTTATTATATCACAACTTTCATGTAATTATTAATGCATTAATTAAAAATTAAAGTTGTTAGGTGTATAACAATATACTTCATTATGCCTTGTATAATATTAAGTGCAATATTTACAAATAATACACAAGTAATTAATATGTTTATGAATAAATTAATTTTAGACCCATAATGGACATGGTAAATCATAGAAAAAGACGGCTGCTGAAAATAGAAACGAAGTTAGCAATTTTCCAAGCCATTGATGAGGGGAAAAGAAAAATAGATGTGGCAGAAACCTTTGGCATACCACCATCGACTCTAACATCTATTTTAAATAAACGTAAAGAAACTGAAGTAGCAGCACATCAAGGTTTCATCAATAAAAGATCTCGGGCAGTGAAAAATGAAGAATTAGATAAATGTGTGTTTGATTGGTTGATGGAAGCTAGAGCCAGAAGCATACCTATATCTGGGCCTATTCTACAACAGAAGGCTAGGGAAATGGCATTGAAAATGGGAATAGATGACTTTCAAGGGTCAAATGGATGGCTACAGAAGTTTAAAGTGTGCTAGAACCTAAGAACTTTAAAAATGTGTGGGGAAGAAGCTTCTGTAAGTACAATTGTGGTAGAAGAGTGGAAAAACACTCTGCAAACAATTTTAGTGGGTTATGATCCTAAAGACATTTTCAATGCAGATGAAGCTGGATTTTTTAAAAACTTACTCCCAGATAGAACTATTGCAGTTAAAGGAGAACCCTGCCATGGAGGGAAAAAAAGCAAGGAGAGATTTACAGTGCTTTTCTGTACCAATGCAGATGGCACTGAGAAATTAGAGCCACTTGTGATTGGGAAATATAAAAAAACCAGATGTTTTAAGAATATAAAAAAACTTCCCTGTTTATACAGAAATTCTAAAAAGTCATGGATAACTGCAGCTTTATTTAGTGAGTGGTGAAGCATGCTTGATGCAAAGATGGGCATAAAGAACAGAAAAATAGTTCTTTTTATGGATCAGTGCACTGCTCATAAAGTTGAGGGAATCGTGTTGCGACATGTTAAAATAATGTATTTTCCTCCAAATACCACAAGTAAACTGCAACCATTAGATCAGGGCATAATTTCTAGTGTTAAGAGAAATTACAGACAGCAGTTGGTGCTCTATATTTTAAGAAATGTGGATGAAACAAATGATCTTACAAAATGTAAATGGAATATATTGCAGGCCATGCATAGGCTCTGCCTATCATGGAATTATGTTCAATCAGCCTCTATTAATAAATGCTTCATAAAGGCAGGATTTATGAGGAAAACATATGAGGAAGATGAAGTATCAGATGATGAACCTTTGGAATGGGATGAAATCAATAAAATAATTCATCTTCAAACATCATTTAATGATTTTGTTAATGTTGACACTTCCCTATTAACTTGTGCACCAACTAAGGGAGAAATGATAGAAGTGGAGATAGAAGTTGAAAGGGAGACTATAGCAGAGACTAATAAGGAAGAAGAAAATGATGAAGAGGAAATAATTCCATCTCCAAAAAAGAGTGAAGTGCAAGAGGCTTTGAGTGTGCTAGAAAGATTTTTTATGAATATGGAGGATTGCAGTGGTGATAATCTCTTGCTACTAAATAAAATAGAAAATGTTGTATCCAATGAATTTAAGAAAAAGATGACACAGACTGAAATTACCAGTTTTTTTTCCAGTAAACAATAGGTAGAGTACATATTCATTTTTTGTTCAGTTAGGTTGGTATTTATATTATAAATATATTAAATTTATGTTGTGTATATATAAATATACTAATATAGTAATTAAAAAGACAATAGTACTTTTAATTACCAGTTTGTGCATTTATGAATAATAATATGAAGGTCTTACGGTAAACCTCTTTATAGTGAACCTCCATTCATCAAAATGCCTAAAAATCTGGTCCCTTTCATTTCGATATATAGAGGTTTTACTGTATAAATTGAAGGGTCCAGTGCAAAAACGAGGTGGCTTCACTTTTGGTCGTTATTGAGTTTCACGATGTTTCATATATTGAAAAATTCACCCAATGCTTTGGTGCAAGAAGAATTTACTTCCGATCATTTGCTAGGGAGATACAATGGAAATGGTGCTGCTCCACTGTCTGGTTTAGAGCAAAAGAGAGGTGGCTCCTGGAGCCATCTCGTTTTTGCAGCACACGTAGTTCAGGGTCTGCTCCATTCAAATCCATTTTTCTTTGAGACTCACAAATTTTAAAGTTGAATTAAAAATAAACTAAAGAGGCTAAATTATCACAAACAATGGTGTTTACACTACAAACAATTGGAGATAAACAAAATAATATTGGCATTGTTATTCTATTGTTTCGAATATGGAATTCTAGAAACCTTAAGTGCGCCCCTCGTACAAGGAGCTAGAGTACTCTCTACCGGCAGATAGGTACATTGTAACTTCTGTAGCATATAATAATTACTGAGTCATCAGTCTGCTGTGTGAGCTTGTGTTGTAATCATGGAGTGTGACAGTGATTTAGATATTATTCCTTCCAACACTAGTAGCAGTGAAAGTAATGAAGATCATCAGTCTCCTGCTAAAAAGGGAAAGAAAAGATGCAGGCAAGTTGCAAAGTGGAAACATATTGTTATAAAATCGAGAAAAGCTCAAGGGAAGCCATACACTAACTGGAGTGGTAAAGCTGTTCCAGCACGAAAGACAGGCCAGCCATGCAACTGTAAAAGGCAGTGTTTTGAAAAGTGTCCTGATGATTTGAAACAGAAAATACTTGCCTCATTTAATGAGATTGGATATAAAGTGAATCAAGATGCGTATCTGTCCAGTCTTATAAAAGTGAGACCAATACAGCGAAGATGAATGAAAACCGGTGGAGGGATATCCCGACAGAAAACATTTGTGTACAAGGCAAGTGGGCCAACTACTATGAGTACAACTTCTTGTTTTTAATATTACGTTTAACGTATTAGACAAAAAACAATCCATATTACTTTGTCACGTTTAGGTTAGACTAGGAGAAACAGAACTTGTCGTCTGCAAAAAGGCATTTTGTGCACTTCACGGCATCTCGTGCAAAAGGGTTCAATTAATAGCAAATCACATGTCATCAAATGTATGCAGCCCACTAGAACAACGGGGGAAACACAGCAATCATCCAAATAAAATCCCTGATGACCTGATCAAGCAAGTAGAAGATCACATCCGAGCCTTCCCTAGGAGAAAATTCCATTATTCTCGAGGTGATAATATGACAAAATATTTTCTTTTGCCTGAACTAACAGTTACGAAGATGCATGCTCTGTACTTGCAAACGTATGAACCAGATCAGTACTTAATGTTGCAAACTAGCAAAGTAGTTAAACCAAAGATATCCTATAGCTTCTATGGAAGTTACTTTTAACTACAACTTTAACTATTCATTTGCTCATCCCAGAAGTGACACGTGCAAGACTTGTGACGCTATTGAAAATAAAATTAAGATAATAACCAATGTTAAGGAGAAAGCAGCTTTGGCAGCTGAAAAGGAAGTTCATCTCAAGAGAGCCGAGGTATTTTATGAAGACCTTCGAAATAAAACAAAACTAATTCCGAAATGGTATATTTTTTTGACCTAAACTTTCCACTGGTAGAAGATAAATCAAATCTGAGAGTTACACTCCATAGCCTCTCCCTGTAAGACCAAAAAGGTTATGAGCAAAGCACTAATGGACTTCAAGAAAAACTCTTAGTGAACATCCAAGTGAAAATCCCAAATGCTTTTGGTAATATGTTAGAGAAGTTCAAGGTCGACGCCCAACCGTAACCCCGTTAATAAACGACAAAGGAGAGGTAGTTAGCGATAGCACAGATAAAAGAAATTTGTTAAACTTATTTTTTCAGAGCGTATTTACTACTGAAGATGTGAGAGCAAAGGTCATGGCGCCCGAATCAGGCAAGGAAAAAATGAACGATATAGTCATATCAGCGAAAGGGATAGCTCAACATCTTAAGAATACCAAGTCAAATAAATCTCCGGGTCCAGAAGAGATACCAGCTAGAGCATTCAAAGAGTTAATGCTGGAAATAGCACCTTATCTTGAAGTAGTTTTCAGTAAGTCACTTAGTCATGACGTTGTACCTAAGGAATGGAAATTAGCCTTTATAACGCCGTTACACAAAGGTGGGAAAAAAGACGACAGAGAAAATTACAGGCCAATTATGTTTACCTCAATATCTTGCAAGGTTCTTGAGCACATTATCGTTAGCTCCATGATAGACTTCTTAGATAGCCAGAACCTGCTAAGTAAATATCAGCATGGCTTCAGGAAGACGAGATCTTGTGAAACACAGCTCGCTCTGTTCGTTCATGATATACTAAGATCAGGAGACCGCAAAACTCAGTTAGATGCGGTTTTCCTCGACTTCAAGAAGGCTTTCGATAAAGTTCCGCACAGTAAGTTAGTGAAGAAATTAAATGACTGTGGAATTAATCGAAAGATAATCGAGTGAATCAGGGACTTTCTTAATGAGCATGAACAAATAGTAGTTATAGATGGATTTAAATCAGATTCAGTCAGCGTAGCCTCAGGCATTCGACAGGGAAGTGTAATCGGCCCCCTACTATTCGTTTTATATATAAACGACTTAGACAAGGTTATTAAAAGTAAAATCAAGTTATTCGCGGATGATACATAGTTTACAGAGAGATTAACAGTCCTAATGATCAATTATTACTTTCTGATGATTTAAATGCAATACTCGAGTGGTGTAAAGATTGGCAGTTAGAAATGAACTTAGGAAAGTATTCCTTTATGAGATTCTGGGGAAACAAAAACATTGACACGACGAATTACACTTTTGAAAGCATCCAGCTAAAACTAGCCGATTCCGTCAAATACTTAGGCGTTACTTTAACAAGCAACCTCTCGTGGGATATGCACATACGAAATATATACGGGAAGGCTAAACAGAAACTACGATTCATCAAACGCATAGTAGGTAAAAGTGAGGAAAAGGTCAAAGAGACATTACTTCTCGTTAGTAAGACCGCTATTAGAGTACGCGTCGAGCATATGGGATCCGTACGAGAAAGGATCAATCTGAGAGTTAGAAAGAGTGCAGCGAAAAGCCGCTAGATTCGTCGAAAATTGTTACAACAGAAACAAAAGTGTTACAGGCTTGATACAGGACTTAGGATGGGAATCACTAACTGAGCGCTGATCACGCTCTAGGTTAAAACTTCTTGAAAGATTTAGAATGCATATATTCTCCAGCGATGTCGAAGACATAATAAGAGTGCCAACTTATATTGGTAGAATTATTGAGAGCCTGTATGATTCACTCAATTGTTCACATATATTGACGCGTCCCAGCAAAGATAAAGAAATAACGTTATCCATATGTTTTCTAGATTTTGCATGTTTTTCGGTCTTCTCTTACATTTTATATATATATTTGTAAAACCGTCTTTTGCCCATATTGAATCACCACCCATTAAAAGACAAGGGAAACAAAATAAAGCATTTTTAATTTTACATCCACAAAGCCAATTACATTTTTTATACCACTCTGGGTTAAAACTTCTTATATATTTGTTATTATTACTAACTCCTGGTTGGGAAACGCAAATATCTGGTGTGTGGCGACCTTTATCTTTAATATCTATTTTTTTTAATCTAATGTGAGGAATTAGATTTCTTACAGTTTCGAAGGAGAGTTACAATGAGTCTCCTTACAAAATATGGACAAATTAGACAAAGGGCAGGACGAATTCTTACGCCAATTCAAAGCCGTTTATCCATGGATGTTCGTTTTGACAATAAGGGACATACGCCTGTTATGCCATCAAAGAGATCAAGATGTGCATTATGCAAGTCACAAACTAATAGGAGATGTACTAAGGGTGATGTGGCATCACATGACAAATGCTTTGTCAAGTTTCATGAAGCAAAGTAAAGTAGTTTTTGACAAGAAACATTCTTTAATTCAATGTTTATTCTTCTTACTGATTCAAATTCTTTGCACTTTATTTCTCTAACTTTTTTCTGTAAAGTCAAAAAACATATATATGTTTGGCTTGTCTACTTGTACAAACTCAAGATTTTTTTTTATATGTACAATCAGATCATAATAAAACATTTTTATATTAATACACTATATTTTGTCATTTATGAGATCCCTAATGCATCAAAACAGCTATTTTATTCAATAACGGTAGAATATTAGAAAAGTTATCACTTGTGCCCGGTGTTGCGTTTTTGCAACAAGCTTTCTTTCAGATCCTATAAATTAATATATGCAAACACTGACATAATGGGTTAATATAAGCTATAATTAAGTGGTTTACCAAGTTTTATCAATTTCTGTGACAAAAAATATTCTGGGCATATATGGGTTAATGCAATCTAGTAGCCGAGAAATCCATGGGTATTCATACAGCGACATTTCTAACAAAGGTGGCTATATCAGGAGATCTATTACCAATATGAAAATTACTTCCTTCACAATAAATGTAATATAGCGGCCATGAGATCAAATAGTAATATATCCGACAACAAGCGTCAGCAGCATCAGACGACATGAATCTAGACACATCAATGGTTCCATTGCCAATATAATGAAATTTAACGGCCTAGAGAACATAGTGTTACGTCTCAAACATATCAAAACAAACCAGCTACATCAGGAGATCAAGTAACAACGTAAAAATTGTTTCCTTCCCAATCAAGGCAATTTATCAACCGAGAGATGTAAGAGCATCACATACCCGAAAACAAACAGTTGAATCAGGAGATCAATTACCAAGTAAAAATTATTTCCTTCGAATCAATGCAATTTTTTTGCAAAGAGATCAAATAGTAAAACATCATCAAACAACAATCATATCAGCTGCATCAGGCAATATGAATACAGGCGCATCAATGATTCCTCTGAGATTTATTTATTTATTTAATGGCAAGAATTCAGAGACAGCACAGGGCAAAATATACTGAATATCGTAACAACATCAACAACAAGGACGAACACACACGACCATGCCCTCGGGAGGATTTGAACCTGCGACCCTAGCATTCGGAGCTTGACACGCTAACCACCCCTCTACCAAGGCCGGCCGATAGAACCGACAGTATTAAGTCTCAAACATATCTAAACATCAGCTACATCAGGATATAGATTACAAAAGTAAAAATTATTTCCTTCAAAATCAATGCAATTTGGCATCCGAGAGTTCATATAGTAATATCCAACAAAAAGCATATCAGCTGCACCAGGCAATATGAATACAGATGTATCAATGATTCCTCTGCCAAATAATGAAATTTAACAGCCGAGGGAACCGACAGTGTTACGTCTCAAACATATCTAAACAAAGAAGTCACACAGTAGATCAAGTACCAAAGTATAAATTATTTCTTCTCAATCAATGCAATTTAACAGCCAAGATATCAAATAGTAAAATATCCGACTACAATCATATCAGCTGCATCGACAACAATCATATCAGCCGCATCGGGTGATATGAATACAGACCAAAGTAAAAATTATTTCCCTCTCAATGAATGCAATTTATCAGCCGAGAGATAAAATAGTATCACATCCAAAAACAAGCATATCAGCTAAATCAGGAGATTGATTTATCGGCCTAGAGATCAAATAATAAAACTTATCCGACAAGAAGTATATCAGCTGCATCAGGCAATATGAATATAGATGTATCAATGATTCCTCTGCCATTTAATGAAATTTAATGGCTGAGAGAACAGACAATGTTACGTCTCATACAAATATAAACAAATCAGCAACATCAGGAGACAGAGTACCAAAGTAAAAATTATTTCCTTCACAATCAATGCAATTTAGTGGACGAGTGATCCAATAGTAACCCATATCCAACAACAAGCACATCAGCTGCATCAGGAGATCGATTGCCAAAGCAAACAATTATTTCCTTCGCTAATAATGCAATTTATCGGCTGAGAGATCAAATAATAACACTTATCTGACAAGAAGCATATCAGCTGCATCAGTCGATATGAATATAGACGTATCAATGATTCCTCTACCATTTAATGAAATTTAACGGCTGAGAGAACTGACAATGTTACATCTCAAACATAACTAAATAAATCAGCTACATCAAAAGATCGAGTACCAATGTAAAAATCATTTCCTTCACAATCAATGCAATTAAGCAGGCGAGTGACCAAATAGTAAAACATATCCAACAACAATAATATCAGCTGCATCAGGCGATATGAATACAGACCAAGGTAAAAATTATTTCCCTAACAATGAATACAATTTATCAGCCAAGAGAGGAAATAGTATCACATCCAAAAAGATGCATATCAGCTGAATCAGGAGATCGATTACCCAACTAAATATTATTTCTTCGTTATCAATGCAAATTATCGGCCAAGAGGTCAAATAATACCATTTATCCGACAGGAAGCATATCAGCTGCATCAGGCGATATGAATACAGACGCATCAATGATTTCTCTACCATTTAATGCAGTTTAACAGCCGAGATAAACGAGTTAATTTCAAACAAACCTAAACAAATCAGCTACATCAGGTGATCGATTACCAAAGGAAAAAATTATTTCCTTCACAATCAATGCAATTTAAGTGCCGAGAGTTCGAATAGTAATATCCAACAAGCATATCAGCCGCATCAGGCAATATGAATACAGATGCCCCCGCTACCATTTAACAGCAGAGATAACTGAGTGTTGCTTCTCAAACATACATAAACAGATCAGCTACATCAGATCAATTAACAAAGGGAAAAATTATTTCCTTCGCAATCAATATACGAGTAATTTAGTGGCCGAGAAATCAAATAGTAACATCCGATAACAAGCACCAGCTGCATCAGGCGATATGAATACAGACGCATCAATGACTCCTCTGCTTTTTAATGCAATTTAACGGCCGAAAAACTGACTACCTCAAGAGATCATTTACCAAAACTAAAAATTATTTTCCTCGCAATGAATGCAATTTATCAACCGAGAGATGAAATAGTGTCACATATCGGACAACAAACATAACAGCTGAATCAGGAGATAAACTACCAAAATAAATATTATTTCTTCGCTATCAATGCAATTTATCAGCCGAGATACCAAATAATAACACTTATCCGACAACAAGTATATCAGCTGCATCAGGCGATATGAATACAGATGTATCAATGATTCCTCTGCCATATAATGAAATTTAACAGCCGAGAGAACCGACAGTGTTACATCTCAAACATATCTAAACAAAGCAGCCACACAGTATAAATTATTTCCTTCGCAATCAATGCAATTTATCAGCCAATAGATCAAATAGTAAAATATCAGACAACAATCGTATGAACTGCATCGGGGGATATGAATACACACCAAATTAAAAATTATTTCCCTCTCAATGAATGCAATTTATCAGCTGATAGATAAAATAGTATCACATCCAAAAACAAGCATATCAGCTAAATCAGGAGATTGATTACCAAAGTAAATATTATATCCTTCGCTATCAATGCGATTTATCGGCCTAGAGATCAAATAACAAAATTTATCCGACAAGAAGCATATCAGCTGCATCAGGCAATATGAATATAGACGTATCAATGATTCCTCTGTCATTTAATGAAATTTAACGGCTGAGAGAACTGACAATGTTACGTCTCATACAAATATAAACAAATCAGCAACATCAGGAGACAGAGTACCAAAGTAAAAATTATTTCCTTCACAATCAATGCAATTTAGTGGACGAGTGATCCAATAGTAACCCATATCCAACAACAAGCACATCAGCTGCATCAGGAGATCGATTGCCAAAGCAAACAATTATTTCCTTCGCTAACAATGCAATTTATCGGCTGAGAGATCAAATAATAACACTTATCTGACAAGAAGCATATCAGCTGCATCAGTCGATATGAATATAGACGTATCAATGATTCCTCTACCATTTAATGAAATTTTCCAGCCAAGAGAACCCACAGTGTTACGTCTCAAACATATCTAAACAAATCAGATACATCAGGAGAACGGACACCAAAGTAAAAATTATTTCCTTCACAATAAATGCAATTAAACAGGCGAGTGATCAAATAGTAACACATATCCCACAACAAGCACATCAGCTGCATCAGGAGATGGATTGCCAAAGCAAACAATTATTCCCTTTGCTATCAATGTAATTTAGCGGCCGAGAGATCAAATAGTAACATCCGACAACAAGAATATCAGCTGCATCAGGCGATATGAATACAGACGCATCAACGATTCCTCTGCCATTTAATGAAATTTAACGGTCGAGAGAACCTGCAGTGTTACGTCTCACACATATCTAAACAATTCAGCTACATCAAAAGATCGAATACCGAAGTAAAAATTATTCCCTTCGCAATCAATGCAAATTGCGGCCGAGAGATCAAATAGTAACATCCGACACCAAACATATCAGCTGCATCAGACGATATGAACTCAGACGCATCAACGAACCGACGGCATTACGTCTGAAACATATCTAAAGAAATTAGGTGCATCGTGTGATCGATTACGACTATTTTTTCTTGGCTGACCAATGTAATCCCGCGGCCGAGAGATCCAATATCGTACAAAGCGAGTGAGAAGAAAGGACTCGATTAGGCTCCACCGTTCTGCAGCTGCACTCCGACATTTCCTGCCAATGCGAGATACTCCGATATTACGAACCGAATCAGGCAATACTATTAACCTGAGAACCGCTAGGGATGAACCCAGGAACCACAGTCAGCCGGGAATCCGTTCAGAAGGGCTCGATGAATTTCTGTCTCGTTCGTATGTGGAAATTTAAGAGTTAAATCTTGACACGTTTAGCAGATTGATGAATGGAATACTCCAATATGGTGCGTTTTCTTCAGCTGGTGGATAATTCGAATGATCGTCTGATTAACGGAATTCTCCGTTAAAAATGTCCGGTGTTCTTTCAGCTGAGGTACAATAATACTAAACTTTGTCGCCGAGAACATTCCGCAACGTATTGTGCATACCGCCATGTACCCCGTTCTGCCCAGTCGATATTTTGGGGTCGATGCGCCTATGTTTTTACTTCGATGTTTTTAAGGCCGATATATCGATACATTGATGCATCAAGTACAAACATCGAATAGTCGCGCGTTATACAGAGTGGAACATTGAAGAAAATGGCAATATTGGCTTTTCTTTAAGCACAACTGAAGCAGTTTTCAATAAAATGAAAGATGAAACATAAAAACACATTTTGTTAATTGCAACACCAGGTTTAACATGTACAAGAACATTTTTTTCTAACTTCTACTAAAACTTTTAGTATGATTCTAAATTATTCTTTTATCACAATTTTCACATATATGAAATGTCTACAAAATGAAGAAATTGGCAATATTTGCTTTTCTTTACGTTAGAAATGGAATATTTTTTAATATAATGAAAGGCAAAAAAACATTTTATTAATTACAACACCAGGTTTAACATTTACAAGAACACACTTTTGTAATTTCTACTAAAACTTTTAATATGATTCTGAATCCTTTTTTTCATCACAATTTTCACATATATAAATTATTTCTACAAAATGTTTTTTGCATGTGAAAGTATTACAATGGGTACACTTCAGCGTAGTGGTTGTATTTTTTGTATGACCGCAAATACCACATTTCCCTTTTTTTGAGGTGGTTTTTCCGGAACATCTTCAGGTGTTAGTGGTCTTTTATATCTGGATAAAAACAAATGTATGTCTCTAGGAAGACTTTTCATAGTAGCTCTTTCTTGAAGATGAGGCATCATGAGTTGAAGAGCCAGATTTTTCAAAAATGTTTGCCGATATTCCATTTTCTCAAATCCTTCAGAAAATTTATATAGAATGTGGGCATTTATTCCCGCCACATTTAGCAAAGAAAAAAATAATGCCATTAGCCATCTTCTTGTTCTTCGTGATACAGAGTAACTGCCACACATTTGGTCAACAGTGTCAACACCCCCTTTTGTTGCGTTGTAATCCATTATTATATCCGATGTATTTGTCACTGTATTTATTGCCGCATCGTCATGCATCGTTGAAATCAAAATAACGGATTTATTTTCTCTAGGGACATATGAAACTAAAGTATCCTGTTTTCGAAAGCCAAAAAGAGAACTGCCCACTTCTCTTCTACCATTTGCTTGAAATTCTGGGGGGATTTCCCTCTTATTTTTTCTTAAAGTCCTCAATATTGTTATTTTGTCTGATAAAAGAGACGCTGCCAAACCACAACTAGAGTACCAATTGTCCACTGTGAGGTTTCGTTTGGATCCTTTCAGGGGAGCCACTAAACGTTGGACTATTGCAGTTGGTGTGTTTTCCTTCTTGTAGGGGCCTTCTGGCTGTTTACCGCAATACACCTCCATATTGTATGTGTAAAAAGTTTTTGAATCTGCTAAAGCAAAAATCTTTAGGCCATATTTGGCAGGCTTATTTGGTAAATATTGAATGAAAGAACATCGTCCCCTGAATGTTTCAAGTTTTTCATCTATTGTTACGTATTTCCCAGGGTTGTAACAGTTTTTGCAATTCTCAACAAATTTTTCAAAAATTGTCCTAATCAGAGCCAATTAGTCCTACGCCTTTCGAACATGTCTGGTGGACTGGTCATCAAATCGCATGGCACTCAGCAAACACAAGAAACGTTTGTAGCTCATGCACGATCGAAAAAATTCGATACCTGTCCCATCCGTCGCCCATAGCTCCGGAAAGGACGTATGATTTGCTTTTTTCATACCGGCTAAATATAATAAGCCAAGAACAGCTAAAATTTCAGTTTTTGTAGTACTTTTCCAATCGCGTTCCCTTGAAAATGTTTTCTGAAAGAGTTTATTTTCGATGTAAATATTTGTGCATTTTACTATTTTGCTGATTATCTCATCGTCGAACAAATGCCTGAATGCATCAAATTCATCTGTCAAATTTCTACAAATTTGCTTTTGCCCAGGAAATATTTGTTTCAAAATATTTTTTGACGATGTTTTGGCAAATTTACTGCGAAATGGTGTTTTTTTCCACTTAGTTATTTTACCCTTACCGAAAAAATAGTTGTCTTCCTTTCCATTCTTATCGTCGTCCTCGCTCAGTGAACTTTGCTCCGATCTGCTGTCATGCTCGCTTTCGCTAATGTGTTCTTCTGAATCTGATGTATCAGAATTATCGAAATCTTCTTCTTCTTTCTCACAGTCCAGACTAATTTGGGCTATTTCTTCATCACTCAAATATTGTTTGGCAGCCATTTTCTGGAAATTAATCATGAACAACGATCATAAAAAATAACTACATCATACGTTCATCATAAACAGTGGATAAAAAAACTACGATCATTTATCTCATTCTAAGAGAGAAAATTTTACTTACCGTAAGTGTTTGTTGCACGGAGTGCAACAAACAGAGAGGTATCAAACTTGAAAAATATTTATCACCACGTCCTTCGTCTACAAACGCAAACTGCTGACACATCGTCTTCCTCTATCCTCACTGATAGGTTAGAGGGAGGGAGAGCGGTCTCCCTTCCAAATGTATACCCAAACCACCTCCATTTAATACAATGTTGCACTCGGTGAAACAACGCGCCTACTTAAGGGTTAATAAATACGAAATAGTATTTCTCCTCGTGGATCGTAACTCTTAGATAACGTGCCTGTCTTCATTTCACTGACTCTATTGTTTGATGGTCTTTCTTGACTTGTTCACTTTACATTTGTTGTGTCACTACAACTTTTAAACCGTTTTAATTTTAAAGATTTTTACAGCTGCCCACTATTGTAAATAATATGCTTCTGACTAGGCTGGGATCACCTCTTATGCTGGCCACTGTGGAGCTTGAAAATGTTCGAGAAGTTATTGGCTTATTACGATTTCTTCAGAAAGTAAACGTGGAAATCTCAGGGGAAAACAGAGTCATCCCATTAATTAATTGTCTTATTCAAGGAATAAATAGTGCCAAACCTAAATTAGCAGTTGGGGTCAGTTTAAAATCGTCACTTCAAACAGAAATCAGAAAAAGATTTGGTGAGAGAGAAAATGCTCATTTGTTAGCAATTGGGACAATATTAGATCCCCGTTTCAAAAATTTACATTTCGCAGTGCCGCGTTTAGCACTTTTTGGGCACTAGGCAAATCAGATTTCTGGGGCTCAGCACTGTAGAACATTCAGAAGTACCTAAACCGCGAAATGTTTGTTTAAAAGTTTATAATTTTTAACAGCCAAGAATATAAACTTTGTTAGAATTTTCGATTTATTCTGGCAGTTTTTCAATGCCATCAACAATTTCTGAAAATGTCAGCTCTCCAACTATTGTAGTTTGGGCCAGACATTAGTATCCTCCTATATCCTATATATCATTCTATAAGCACTCTTCTTACAGAGGAGGAGATATATATATATATATATATATATATACTAGTGAATGTGTGCTTACATTCTGCAAGCTTTTATCTAATCTTATTATAAAGAGTAAGAGCCGACAAATAAATTTTAAACTCAAAAGTGCAACAATTTTCATGCTTTTCTTATAAGAAATATACTCCAAATTTAAGGCTGCCTGGAGTCAAACCGATGACACCTATGCAGGAGTTCTCAAATAATATGGAGATATTCTCATGAAATTAGTGGCGGCGTGGGCGTGGAGTCGATTCTCGCGACTCCAGTTTTCATTCGCGCACATCACTAGAAATTAGTACGAAATTAATATATTTCGGCGGATTTCTTTGGGATATATCAATTTATTTTTCAAATCGTAATTTCCGTAACGTTACACGAAGGCTATTTTAAATACAAACAAAGTTGCCGCGGGAAGCTAGTACTTCGTTAAAGAGTAACGATCGACAATTTTAAGCAGCGATGATTAAAGGCTGTGAATGAGCCAGCCGCGTGCACCAGCACCTTCTCACGCGCCGCTGCGTGACCTCAAATTACGGGGTGGCACATCGTTCCATTCTCTCTATATTGGATTTAATTTCGCCGCATGAAATTCTCTTTGAAACGACACGATTGATTAGAAATGATGGGTTACAAAATGGAATTCAAGATGTTCTCGAAAAAAAATTAGTCAAAGGGGTGTTAGAAATAGCTGGGTCGCTTCAAAGGTATCAGGGTGAGACGTACATCTGGTTGATCTTTCCTACATTATATTGACTCTCAATATCAGCACAACTATTTATTTTGCACTAAAACTAGGTAAGATTTATAAATATTATTGGATCGATTTGTGGATAAATAATAATTTCTCAAAATCCAACCTTATACTTTAGTTGTTATTGTAGGCTAAATAAAATAAAACTCAAAATGGTGATAATCATTCGTAGACATTAGTTGTACCTAGTATTTTGTTATTGTGGAAATAGTACTAAGCCAACAATTCAACATCAACAATTTTGATGTTTTATTTTATTTAACTTACAATTATACCTGCTATGGAGTTGCACAAAGTAAAATATTTTAATTCCAGTATCGCGTTAATATTCTTACTGTTTCTTCATTAATCATTAATCGAGGATCCAACCCGGGAAAATTTTACTTAACCGGCCCCCATCTGACCACAAATCCACACCAATGAATCACTATAAATTATATTATCACTGTACTGAATATCCTCTTGAAATTAACTTAAAGTATATATATATATCTCGTGTAACTTTATACAGTCTCAAGAGTCTCGATATTACATTTTCTCTTCAGTCAGCACATTTCTTTTTAGTTTGGAAACACAGGAGCCATTAGAATATTAGAAGAAACAAATTTAATTTGTGAAATACACACGGAAAAAATCTTATCGCATCAGCAGCTACAACTTTGTGGGTGAATCGCATTTAGGTGTATTTGCTACCACCATATCTACGGCAACGACAAATTCTGAATCCCAGCGAATGGCTCGTAGCTCTGATTACTACATTTATTCGGTGATTTTGGATTGGTGTTGCTGTTAAAAAGTAGGTACCACTGCAATCTTTCGTTGGTGTTCGAGGGAGCCGCCAAGGTGCGTGAGAGAGCGACAAAATATGGCTCATTACATTCACATTTCTATGAAAACTAATTACCTCTTTTGTATTAAACATTTAAAAACAGTAAACATACTTCAATTTCTTCACCTATGAGAATCTCCGGGTTAAATTAGGAAATCTCCGGGTCATTGACGAATTTTAGGTGGCAACTCAGGTTGCCACCTCTTCATGTTTCACCCGAAGTCTTTGGAGTTATCGCTCAATCTTCGAGCTTCGGGTTACACTCTTGTTTTACCTATATATTTCCTTAGACTGGAGCTCACTTGTAAACGACGTTGTGCCGACGGGTCAGAGTGGGGGGGGGGGGGGGGGGGTTTCCAATTGAGTTGAGGTATCCCCCGCCATCTAGCCTTACTCGCACCAATTTCCCATTCAAATATGTTTGTTGCATGGAGTAGCAAAACAGGGAATTGCTTAAAGACGCTAAATGAAGTACAGAAACCCCCGTAAACCCCTCCCCTGGAACTTGGCAGCAAGAATAAAGGTCATGTGGGCCAGACTGGGAATATAATCCCCCCGACTCCCCCTTAGGGGCGCCAAAAAGATGCCTTGCCCCCGGACGCCGAAGACCCTAGCTAGGCCACTGCATATTAAGTGCTACTGCATCTTCCTGACACCGCCAAAAGAGACCTTAATGCCTTCACTCGCAATTCTTTACTGATTACCTCTCTACCGATTCGCTGACTAGTTCTGCAGTCATGAGGGTTTTCCCATTAAATCCCGAAGCGTAAGGACAGCCATCCTGCTCTATTGGACTAATATTACCGATGACTGCGCCCATAATATAGAATGGGAGTCCTAAAGGTTGGCCTAACCTTTCTTAAAGGGATATCCCCTGCTTCCAGCTTAGGTCGTGTCCACTTAATAAATATGTTTGAGTATGAATTGACGTAGGCTGTTTCTTTCAAGAATATGTTTACATAAACTCAAGAATATCCTAAACTCAGTGGCGCACACACGGGGGGTCCACCGGGTTCGGACATCCCCTTGGAAAATTGTGATTTTCCTAAACTGTGGAAACACATGGTTATTTTATATTTGGGTTCATGGGCTCCGTCAGAAAGGATTAGGAGTTGGTTTGTCCCCTTTGTGTAATAATTAATAATGCAATACGCGATATTGAAATAACTTGCATACAACTTTGATGCCCCCCCTCCCCCCTTGACAGAATCTCTAGAAACTTCAGTGGGAGCGATTGCGCCTGTCGTCCACTCAGACTTCTCTAAACGAAAGAATCTTCTATCAGTGCAACGCTCACTGTGCAAGGATATTTATTTGCTTATAAATAACCTCGGGCGCAAATTCGAGATATTTTGTACCGAATGCGTCTAAGAGCGTATTTTGCTCAGCACGTGGACGAGGTTTAGGGGTTAATTTCTTCTAGTGTTCAGAAATCTTGGGAGGGGATAATTACCCCCTTTACACCCCTCTGTATCCGCCCATGTATTTGATTGTATTTTTCTTTGGTTGAGCGAAATGACGATTATTGATGGCGAAGTTTAGCGAGGTCCTATTGTACTTTTGTGACTGTTAGAAAGTGGGACATTTTCTGGATAGGGTGGGCAGTGGGACAGATTGTCAAATGGTGGAACTGTCCCGCCTAAAGAGGAACGTCTGTTCACCTTAATCCAATCAAATCGGGACCCCTACGAGAGGGGGGGGGGGTCCCGATGCGACGCATAGGCCGCACACTCTAGAAGTGTTTTTCAAACTTAACTATCGCGATCCAGTGGAATGCCTCGCGACCCAGTCGAAGGGAATGCAACATGGAGAAAAATACGTCCCTCACTAAATTTTCATTAACTCTCGATAAAATGTAACTCGTACTAAAATATTGGCATTTATATAATAAGAGCATTTAGTTACTTGTCAATTTTGACACGTTTAAGCTGTTTATACATCGAGTGCTCAGATTTTCCTCGTGAGCCTCGTGACCCAGAAACGGGTTGCGACCCGTACTTTGAAAATCACTGCCCTAGAAGGCCGGCCCTGGTGGACAATAAAATGTCTTTAACAAAATCTTCCATTACGTGCATGCAACCTTTGTAATTAACAATACCTAGAAGAAACAAAAAAAGATTTTTTCGATTTTTCAGAGTGCAAGGTTTTTTTCCTTCATTCATCAAAATGCCTAAATATGGACCGTTTTTCTTCAGAAGTTACACGGTCGAAGTTTTAGATTCACTAAAATCCATTGAAATTCAACTGGCACTTTCGCTAGTATCTCATATAATATTTAGGTTTTTACACATTCCAGGGGGGCAACTGTCACCCCCCTCCACCTGCCGACGCCAATGACTAAGTGCATGATTTCCAAGAGAAAATGCTTTCATTTTTTACCCCAATATCCATGAAAAACTTTGAATTTTCAGCTCAAGATGAAAAGGTCCAGCAAACACGCATCGCATCGGAAAGTAGCTCCTCGCGTCGTCAAGAAAATTCCACAGAAAAATAAAACGTACAGTTTGGCCATGGCCTTGAGTTTTCACGTGCGGCTAATGCGGCTGGCCGGTCACTTCTTACCAGATTTCGACCCCGAATCTTCAGGCGAATTCAGCTTTCTTAGGGCCATTTACTCGATGATCCATATGGCCCTAATGTCGGTGCAGTTCGCGGCCATGGGGGTGGAGATGGCGAGACATTCCGACGACATGTCTGCCCTCACGACCAACGCAATCACCCTGTTGTTTTTCCTTCACGGCCCCACTAAGGCAAGTGCAATGAGGACTCGAGAGAATGTTTCATGACAAACAACCTTTCTTATCGATAGGCATAATATAAAAAAATAAACGAAGCAGTCGGATAACAAAATTTCCCCCATGATAGTTACATCAGATTTCCTTTAAGGCCCGAATTCTATTTCCCGCAGGTCTTCTATTTCGCTCTCAGCCGACGCAGGTTTTACAAAACGATTTGTTTGTGGGACTCGTCCAACATGGAGAATAGAGAAGAGACGGGAATTCTGGAGAACAAGATGTTCGGAAGGAAGATGGCGTTCGCAGAGGAAGAAGACAAATATGCGTTCAACGGCCGAGACAGCGGCGTCGGTCAGTACGACAACATTCTCCTCTTCACAAATTCCAACGCACGCTTCAAACAGCACGCGTTGCGTAAAATGAGGAAGCTGATGGTGAGCGTGATTTGCGGATCGGCCTTGGCATGCGCCTTCTGGAGCCTGAGGCCCTTCCTCGGTCTGGGCCACTACGGAAGGACCTCCGGAGAGTATCCTGCTTTCGACAACGCCACCACGATGTCAGAAGAGGCTCCTGGTGGTGCTCGTCAATGGAATCTTTTGGTGGATGCCACTTATCCGTGGGATACTTCGGGTGATCTTGCTTATGCGTTGACTTTTTTGTACCAGGTAAAGAAAGAAGTTTAAAGGTAAAAATGGAGAGACGTTATCTTTATGCCCATACAAATTATTGCGATTTTCCCATAGCCATTGCAAGAAATGAAAACGGCGTCATTAAAGACTGGGGTCGAACTTAAGAGCTCGTATTACTGGTTCCTTTATTCTTCCGCCTAATTTCGACTATCACCAGTGGTGTAATTATCTTCCCGCAGCATTTGCAACCGTGGTGAAGTCCGAAAACCCAGAACCATAAAAACATACGTGTAGTAAGTCCTCGTTATTCGTCACTCCGTTGTTTGTCGTTTGTTCGAAAAGAAATTGAATGTACTTATGTAATTATGGCAAATCTTATTTACATCGTTTGCTACAAATGCAGTTTCATGAACAAAAATTATGAAATTATGCAAGACATTTTTAGTTTAAATATTATTAAGATTTTTATTAGATTAATTTGAGAACGGCTACTTCTACGATAAAAATATATTTAACAATTTTTGTAATGAACGCCTAAAAAGGGCGGCCAATGAGATAATTGCAGACTTTTGCTTTGCGAGCAGTGCCAACCCGGTCGGTGTGCATATGAACTCGCACATGTATTGGTTTAGCCGCAACGAAGCCAAAGATATGAGGTCATACATATAAAATATTTCGTTTGCTCGTATTTGAAGGAGAAATTTAAAAATAATATCGCGCGTCTAACCGCAGAACTCTCTCGGTCTACATAAAATCGCGCAAGGAGGCAGACAGTTTGTGAACTATGGTTTGGAAGAAATTTCAATCGGCAACTTTACATAAATTTAATAAAACTTGTTCATATTCCACTAACAAAAAACCGCATTCCACTATGGTTTCGATTCATGGAGTCATCACCAGGTCAAAATCATTGTCAATCATGTTTCTCTCGAATTAGAATTGGTACAAATCTTATTAAAATTATTTTCAAATTTTGCTCTACCGCCATGTCTAGACTCTAGACCAGTGTTTTTCAACCTTTTTTGAATGGCAGAACACTTTAGAATGGGGAAAAATTGGCAGAACACCTATATGCATATAGGCAGGGGCGGCTCCAGAAACTTCTCAGGGGGGGGGGGGGGGGGGGGGGCGATCGCCCCTCCACCTATCGAATCCGTCCCTGCCAACTGCCCTATATTTTGAAAATCCCTACCGCTATCAGAATCCTTCTTTCCCTTGTTATACAGACCTAATCTGCGGCGTATAATTGAGGATTTTTGCGCGGAATGAATTTAAGAAAGCTCCCCCCCCCCCCTTTGGATCCGCCACTGCATATAGAGAGAAATATGTATACCGTATATTCCGGCGTATAAGTCGATCTTTGAAGTCTAAAATCTTTTCCTAAAAGTTAGGGTCGACTTATACGCCGAAGATAAAATGTGAACCTTAAATTACAAATGAATAACATCGATATTTACGAAGACCGTTGAATTTTCGGTGGAGGTGATCGATATTTTGAATCAGCTGTTCCAGTATTTACATTTTATGACATTTATTTTAGAAGATTTATAATAATTAATTTTAATACTGTATTTACTCACGTAATCCGCGTCCTCGGGTACCACGCGCACCCATATTTTTGGACCAGTTCGAGAAGAAATAAGTTGACGTCTACGGCGGCGGAAACTTTGAAAAAATTTAAGAAAGGTGAGGATTCCCCGTAGGTGTGGTCTCTCCGTGGATCCCTCTAATTGTAAGCTGCGCGAACGCGCAGCAGTTTTTGAAGTGCCGCGCGCTCAAATTTTCAAGCGAACACGATTGTGTATTTTAGAATATATTGGAACAGGACCGCGTCAATCCCGGTGCATATTCGCGCACTATCGTCACGTACGCGCGCATAGCGATATTCATTCCGCCCATGGATGAAAAAAATTAGAAGGAACTATGGTTCTCTCCCGGGTTAAAGGATCGTCAGCGGCTCACGATGAATTCTGCGAATACAGATTCCAGATGCCAACTTATTCCGGCAAAAAGTGTAGGTAGAAACTGATAGTAAATTTTTAAGGACAGAACTGCTTTTTTGAGTAACAATAATGAACTTACAATACAATTAAAAGGGACAGCTGTAATACTGTATTTACTCGTGTAACCCGTGCACCCCTATTTTTTGCCCGGTTCGGAGGACAAAAATTAATTTGATCCGGAATAAGTTTTTTTTAAGTCACCGATTCCCACTCCGTGAAACAAGTTCCGCTCAAGTTCAGCATCATCTCCCTCCTACGTGACACAATTCATTGGGTGCTCTCTTTATGCTGATACTATAACTCCTTAACTGTTTTAGTTGTAATATTACGCAACTTCGCCCCCACTTCTCTGTTTTTGAAGTAATATTACGCACTAATGCGGAGCTTCATCTATGAACGGGAACTTCCCTACGCGGATGGGGAGTTTTTTCGCGTATCGTCTAGTGAGTAAATATTGGAAGGCTAGGAACAAACAAGTCCAAACACTTGAGAGATGGGAATTTCTGCCTTCCTTTCGAACGATGAAATCTTTCATTCGCAACAAAATTTCACCACTCCGGATTCCTTGAAGTGGATGAGGGAAAGGACCAAATTTGAACCTATCTATTCTCAAGCCGGCAAACCCTCAATCGCCATTGAACTATAGATATCAGTTAATCGGCGTATTCTTTCTGCCTACTTTTGCAAGTTTTTGCCTACAGCGCGGACGTAACTTACACGTTTGCTTGGTCGCATAAATACGCGTACACTTCGTAGAATTCGACCTCTTTCACGAATACAAACGTAGACGCAAGTACTTTGCAGAGATTTTACTATCGATACAATTTATATAACCCGTTCAGAAATCCTCGTGTAAGACGCGCACCCCCTTTTTTCCCCGGCGTTTCGGGAAAAATGGGGCGCGGGGTACACGAGTAAATACGGTACTATAAAAATATTACGCCATCTCAATGCTGAAGATGCACCAACGGCAGTATAAACAACGCATTAAAACCCTTAACGTTCCTTGGTCGTGTAGATACGCGTAAACTTCGTAGAATTCTTCGTCTTTTTCGAGTATAAACGTAGACTAGCGTGTTGCAGTGAATTTACTACAAAAACTCGCAATTTTTAAAACTTGATCAGAAATCTTCATGTATGACGCGCTATCTTTTTTTACGAACATTTTGGGAAAAAAGGTGCGCGGGGTACAAATTTGCGGTATTTTATTGAATTTCATCACCGTAGATATTGATCGCGTCACTAGGTGTAGTTCATTTCGATAGTATCATTAGCAGCTGACATCAATCGAATTATAGGGAATTTTATTTAGTGGGTCAAGCTCTCCAAAAATAGTGTTTCTTATTGGTTGAAATTAAAACATCTGTCACATGGAATGCTCAAGACGAATATCACAGACTTGAAGCAATAGTTATACATATTATTATTATTATTTGTTTTGTTAAAACTTGGATTGTACATGACTTTGATTTTGTCTGAAAACGGTTTCATGAGAAGTATTTTTAAGTGAAAAAGTGGGGGTCGACTTATATGGCGAAGATAAGCCTAATCATGTATTTTCATCCAAAAAAGCAGGGGTCAACTTATACGCCGGAATATACGGTACATATATACATATAACCTTCATTTTATGTACTTAATAGAAGTACTTTCTGCTTCTGCGATAGATGGATTTATGGTGTGACAGCAAAATAGAAATACTTTTTATTTTTAAATTCATTAGAAATCAAAATTTATAGAAAAATTATTTTCAGTGGAATATTTTGTGGAACACTTACGCAATGCTATTGGAAAACCAGTGTTCCGCGAAACACTGGTCTAGACCATGGGTGTCCAACATACCGTCCACAAATCCATGATGATAAAGCAATCTGAAAATATTAACACAGGAATTAATGCATTTTTATGAAAACGTTGATAATAAAACTTTTAATATTGGAATTTCCAAAATAAAAACCTGATTTAGATTTGATTTTCAATTAAATGGCACCTCAGAATACAAGTATATAGGTAACTTCAGATTTAAACTCGAATCCGACCCGCAGAAGAATTGGCAATTTCCTTGCCAAAGGATTCGCAACCACTGATGTGGCCTGCCATGTAGAAAATTTGGACACCACTGGTAACGAATTAACACGTTCATGGCCGCTATGATATTAAAGCAGTTTGGACATCCCAAACCATTCTGTAGTTGTGTGTACATATACACACAAACCCCCACAGGTAGACGCCATATAAAAACAAGTCCTTTGGTTTGAAATATAAAGCCAAATAAAAAAAATGTAAGTCAAAAACTACCATGGGGTTTAACATAGCGTTCTTAATGTTCTTCCTATTAATTTTCTATAGTTTTTCTGAAAATTCACTGCTTCTTTTTCGATTTTATTCAATTGAATTTACTTGCAGCTATATTGGATTGTGTTCTGTCTAGCTCAAATTAACCTGTTGGACCTACTGTTCTGCTCATGGCTAATATTTGCCTGTGAACAAATTCGCCATTTAAAGGTGAGTACCATTGAATTTTATTTACATTATATATAATATAAATTTTCCTGCCTATTCCTTGTGGTATCCGTGTTCATTCATCAGGATATACTCCAGCCGCTGATGGAACTCAGCCAGGTTCATTACCCAAAAGACACAGTAGATGACATTTCAACCTCTAAAATAGGCATGGATATGGATGCTGTACTCTACCCATCTCCAACAAGTTTCACAAGACACAGAATCATGGCTAGGCAAGCCACGTTTTCAGTCATTCCAGCACCTTCATTGTTTCCTCGTAATGCTGATTCAGTGTTGGAGGTTGGAGGTAATGTCTCTTGAGGGAATTTTATCAGTATATTATCTCCAAATAGAATAATTTCTATAAGAACTAATATATTGTATTAATTTGAATATACCATCTTCGTTCGGAGGTTTTCGCAGCGTTTGATGATGTGGGTTGATGCTTTCGGGAGGCACTGCGTGGACGGCATTACCGCTCTCGACGTTTCGCCTTCGATGCTGAAGGCTTCTTCAGGAGTGAAGTGCAGGGGCAGTCCTGCATCGTCTTATATATACTGGAGTCGCCTATCTCTATTGACGGTTGGAGTCGTCGCGGCCAATGGCCGTCTGTCTGATAGTTTCCTTTCTCTTTTTAGCCATTGTTGTCGTTGCGGCCATTCGGAGAGTGGTCGTTCCTTTCTCTATCGTCCGTTGGTCTGGCGCCCTTCACCCGCGGGTCGAAGAAGTGTCTCCACGTATGGCTTAATTGGTAGCCGTCGTCTCGGTTGAAATTATCAGGGCGTTTCACGATTTCGATGGCTTCGTGGATTAAACGTTGATAGCAGTACTCCTTCTTTGTTAGTATCTTGGCATCTTCAATTTTTATTTTGTGGCCGGGGTTTGTGGAGTGTTCTGCTATGGCGGAGTCCTTCCACTGTCTGTTGTCTATGGCTCTCTTGTGTTCCTTTAGTTGGCATGTGATGGATCGACCGCTTTGTCCTATGTAGCTTCTGCCGCAACTGTGACTTCATAGATACCCTCGCTTAGTAGAGGGGAGACGCGGTCTTTTGCCGATGGTAATTCTTCTCTGATTTTTCGCACCGTGTTGCGGAGGACGATGATGTCGGATTTGCGGAGGGTCCTTGCAATTTGTTCCGTGGTGCCGTTAATGTAAGGGAGCAGGGCGAAGGCTCTTGGTTTTGGGCGGTTTTTGTCTTCTTCCCCTCTTTTGTATTTCGTAACACGTTCGATACATCTCTTTTTGTAGCCATTACTCTCGAGGGCTTTTAGTAGGTGTCTCTTTTCGGCTTCCAGTGAATTTGCATCCGAAACGATCTTGGCCCAATGGAATAATGTTTTGATGAGTGCATCGTCCAGTTGTTCATACAGCTGTCCATTCCATAGAAAGTAGTTGTTGCTTAGACAGAAATCCATCATCTACCATCTGACTTCCCGGATATGATGGATTTCTGTCTAAGCAACAACTACTTTCTATGGAACGGACAGCTGTATGAACAGCTGGACGGTGCAACCATGGGTTCCCCCCTCTCTGCAGCAGTTGCCGACCGATATATGGAAGATTTGGAGAAGAAAGCCTTAGCGATATGTAGCCAAAAACCAAAATGCTGGCTACGTTACATCGACGACACCTTCGTCATATGGTCACACGGAGAAGAGAAACTAAAATCATTCCATGAAGAACTGAACAGCATCCGGCCATCCAGTTCGCCATGGAAGTAGAGAGCAATGGCAGTCTCCCCTTTCTTGACGTACTAGTGAAGAAAGAAACCAATGGCAGACTCAGTCATTCCGTCTACCGTAAACAGACGCACATGGACCGTTACATGAATGCTGCATCCCACCATCATCCGCAGCAGAAGGCAGCGCTCATCAAAACATTATTCCATCGGGCCAAGATCGTTTTAGATGCAAATTCACTGGAAGCCGAAAAGAGAAACCTACTAAAAACCCTCGAGAGTGATGGCTACAAAAAGAGATATATCAAACGTGTTACGAAATACAAAAGAGGGGAAGAAGACAAAAACCGCCCAAAACCAAGAGCCTTCGCCCTGCTCCCTTACATTAACGGCACCACGGAACGAATAGCAAGGACCCTCCGCAAATCCGACATCATCGTCCGCCACAACACGGTGTGAAAAATCAGAGAAGAATTACCGTCGGCAAAAGACCGCGTCTCCCCTCTACTAAGCGAGGGTGTCTATGAAGTCACTTGCAGTTGTGACAGAAGCTACATAGGACAAAGCGGTTGATCCATCGCATGCCAACTAAAGCAACACAAGAGAGCCATAGACAACAGACAGTGGAAGGACTCCGCCATAGCAGAACACTCCACAAACCCCGGCCACAAAATAAAAATTGAAGATGCCAAGATACTAACAAAGAAGGAGTACTGCTATCAACGTTTAATCCACGAAGCCATCGAAATCGTGAAACGCCCTGATAATTTCAACCGAGACGACGGCTACCAATTAAGCCATACGTGGAGACACTTCTTCGACCCGCGGGTGAAGGGCGCCAGACCAACGGACGATAGAGAAAGGAACGACCACTCTCCGAATGGCCGCAACGACAACAATGGCTAAAAAGAGAAAGGAAACTATCAGACAGACGGCCATTGGCCGTGACGACTCCAACCGTCAATAGAGATAGGCGACTCCAGTATATATAAGACGATGCAGGACTGCCCCTGCACTTCACTCCTGAAGAAGCCTTCAGCATCGAAGGTGAAACGTCGAGAGCAGTAATGCCATCCACGCAGTGCCTACTGAAAGCATCAACCCACTTGAATATACCATCTTTTCAGCATTTTGTTTTGTGCAAAATGCAAGAATTTTGAGGCATGAAAGTAAAGAATAAACTTTGTTAGTTGATTTTGTTCTAATAGCAATAATTTTCTAATCATGATATGGAAAATATTTCCAGAATATTTACTGAATAACATAGGATAAATGACCTTGTAAATTAAAAATATATATACCTGTATTTTAGCAGAGTGGCAGGGGGATTCAGTTAAGGATTTTTATTTCTAGTAAATTTAATAACACTATAGATTCTTTGGAGCAAAGTTGACATAAAGCCAGGGGCATAACTACTGGGGTGTAGGGGGTGCAATCAATAGTGTAGCTAGAGGTATCGGGCCCCTAGGCAAGAATTGCTGATGGGCCCCCTAAGCAGAAATATTTTAGTAATGGGGGGCCCTCTTGAGAAAGAGGTGAAAGAATACCAACTACTACTTTATTATGCAGCACAGGATATATAAGGATTAAAAAAATCAGCTTAAAATAAATAAAAGCGGAAATATTTTAGTAAAAAGATTTTTTTTATATATTTTACTGGTGTTTATTTTTCTCTGTGGTGAGGGCCCTTTTGAGAAAGAGATGAAAGAATATCAACCACTAGTTTATTATGCAGCACAGGATATATAAGGATTAAAAAAATTAGCTTAAAATGTCTTTTTCCTTGCTTTTGCATTTGCGAAGATATTGACAATTGACAATTTCAACACATTGTATGGGCCCCTTTTGTTCGAGGGCCCTTAGGCATTGCCTACTCTTGCTATATGGTAGCTACGCCACTGGGTGCAATGCACCCAGGCCCAATCTGCAGAGGGGACCCACTCAGTGGCGTGGCCAGGACTTGGGTGCCGGTTTAGGTTTTTAGGGCCGCATTTTGAGTAAACGCAACAGTCATCCAGAGTAACCAACATCATACAAAACGGAACTAGTCCCACGAAACAAAAATTGTGCAAAAAACAAGAAAACAAAATTTTAAAATGTCAGAAAATAACATCTTTTGTAAAACCATCTTCAAATCACCAAGGACAGGGACTGAGCAGCAATGAAAGAATATTATCTGAATCAGAAACTCCACAACCAGTAGGGAATGAATTCGAAGGCCCTTTGGAACTGGATACAGTAGATGAGTTAAGAAATTGCATTGAATTACCTGATGATACTCATTTACAATCTGCATGCCACAAAGACAAAGCCTTATACTCCAAAGATATGAGTGAAAATGAAAGACAAATGATTATTTTATATGAACCAAATCAACCAAAAGGACCGTTTCCTAAAGATCCTAAACAGAATAACAGATCATTCAAAGAATGTTATTATTTTCAAATCATGCAAGCTGGGTTCATATTAGAAAAGATTGGATATGTTATTCTAAAATAAAGGATTATGTTTACTGGTAATCATGCTGGTTATTCTCTAATTGTAAGAAAATTCCAAACAGTATGGAAAATGGAAGCAGAGATTGGCAACATTTAACTCGAAAAATTCAACGTTATGAAGAATCTTCTGATCACAAACAGTGCTGTGCAGTGCTGAGTCAGTGGCGGGAAGGAAAAACAATCTCCGATGAAATCACTCAAAATAAGACAAGAAGCCTCATGCTAGAGAAGAGTCCTTGATTAATCAATGTTACACTCACATTAGCTTTGGGGAACTTGCCATTCCATGGTCATCGAGAGGATAAGAAGTCAGCAAACAGAGGAAATTTTGTATCAATTACAAAGCTATTAGCAAAGAATGACCATGTGTTGGATCAATTCTTAAACTCACCCCAAGGAAAAATAAAGTATATTGCCAAAATTTCAAAATGAAATAATTGAAATATTAGTAAATGCAATTTTAGAAAAAAATTTCTGAATGCAAATCAGCACAAGATATATCAAAAATCGATCAGTTGAGCATCATTGTCCGTTATGCAACAATTGAGTACAATGAATACCATAAAGCCTTGGCCTTGAAAATTAACGAACAATTTACTGGGTTCATAGTACTTGAAAATCATTCTGTGGAAGGACTGATGAACATTACTGTTTCAAAATTAAAGGAGATTTTAGGTGGATTGGAGAAGCTTAATGGTCAATTAGAAACTAATGTGCTAGGGGTCAACTTTCTCAATTTTGCACTCGGCCCATGAAAGGATAGTTATGCCACTGCACAGAGTCAACAATTTTAGCATTATTATCCAATAATTTCCAGTCTTTATGGCATTTCCATTGCCAATAGTTTCAGTAGTATTCTTGCTTATCATCATTTCATAAACTTAGTTTCAGATGATTTTAGGGCTAACAGGATATTTCTGTCATTGAGCTGTATTCATTTGCAGGTGGAGCACTTCAACCGGTTGGAATAAGAATGTTCCAGAACAATGATGTGGAGACAACTGTATACAAGGCAACCAAATATTGGGTAGAAAAACATAAACATGTTGTTAGGTAGTATAACATTCATATGTTATTAGAATAACATTTTAATATTTAGTTAAAAATGAATATGACAATTTAACATAAATTTGTTACTTTGGGAGCTATTGATATACTTTAATAAAAAGAAAAAATATATCCACGAAGGAAAAAATTTACATTTAACATTTTATTTTGATTAATTTCACATTAACCTTATTTGTAGGATAAAATTATAATATTAAAATAGGAAAAATTATTTATCCTAGGTTTGTTGATTGCATTGGAGACTGTTATGGGATGGCACTGTTGATTCATATGTTAACAAGCACAATCACTCTGACTCTTCTTTCATATGAAGCCACCAAGGTGAGTTATTAAAAAAATACGGTAATGACTGATTATCATTTAATGTTAAGAAACAAGCACTGACAAAATGTGTTTGATACTGAACTATAACCTTCAACATCCCTAATGAACTCTTATTGACAGATTAACAATGCTCTTCTAATAGCCCTTATTTTAAGAGCAATAGACCTAAGGTTGCATTTGGCTCTAGCTGAGGAATCAGTACTTTTCTTATATACAGTAAACTCCCTGTTATCTGGAATTCCCGGGGAATTGGGTTTTCCAGTTGCTTGAGAGTTTTATTGGATAGGCTTCAATAAAGCATTTGGATACCAAAATAAGAAACAGATGGCAAATTATACATCCACATTGGAATTGCTAACCTTTAGCCTAGGTCAGTGATGGTGAAGCTATGGCACGTGTGCCATAAGTGACATGCAAGACTATTTTGGTTGGCACGCCATTGATATGAGAAAACGCTTTTGGTAACATTTCGAAATATATGTAATAAAAAATCGAGAGGCAAGAGATGCCAGATGCTTGAGAGTTTCAGTTGCATGAGTGCCTGATAAGAGGGAGTTTACTGTATTACCATATTTTCCCATCGATAATGCACACCTAGTAGATACCTCACATCACAGTGTTTTTAACACCCATTAAAATGTATAGATAATGCTGTCAAAAATTTTCAGCAGATTGGTAATTAGAGGTTCTTTGAATAAATAAATAACAGAATAAACTGATTTCTGGCTTTCTGGAATCTTTTATCAAATGAATAACGATGTAAGGCTTTCTTTTTCCCAATTTTTATCTTAAGTGACACGAGCCATACTTCATTATTAAATAAAAAGTCTACGGAAAACGAAATTAAATCAAGGCAGAAATCATACACTGCGTAATTTAAATTAAAAGTGGTGAAACTAGCCCATGTAAAGGGGAATTGAAAAGCTGAAAGAAAATTTAACGTAAGAGAATCCAGTGTTTAAGAATGGAGAAAAAGTGAAGCAGATTTGAAAAGTTTACATTGGAGATAACATGCAATGCGATGCAGAAAGTGCTTCTGGCCAGAACTTGAAAAATTATGATTGGTTGTTTTAGAAAGGACTAAAGGTTGCAGAATTTCGAATACTTTAGTTTTACTTGAAGCTAAAAATTGATCTGATTCAGGTACAGAAGTGTTTCATTACTCCATTTGTTCAGCATGAGAAGAGATGCCTGATTTTATATTTAAAAATTATTTAGTAAAAACTCGGAACTATAATCGGATCGCCTCAATGAATAAAAATTCTTCTTCTGACCGTCGATTTTTTATTGCGCATTCAATCTGTAAATAAATAGTCTTGAAACTTGAAAATTTTATGTTTTTAGTGGTGACAAGTCTTTAGTCGTCATACAATTTCCAACAATTACGTACCTACTTTCAGGCTTTTAAAAAGAATGGGAGAAAATATCGTGAATTTTTCATCAAAAATAAATGAGGAATCGAAGCATCATAGTACTAGGCATAAATAAACTTTTGTCACTTTTAAGGTATTCATTTCTTTTCCTGTGTATAATGCGCACATCCATTTTTCTACGTTCTTGTTGTGTTATACAGTATTATTAATTCCATGCATAAACTATAAATCAGTTTAAAAAATAAAACAAATTCCAGCAAAATAACTTTTTGATTATTTCAATATTTTTTAAAATGTTGTATTTTAAAAATGATTGGCCAATACAATTGTGACATACCATACATATTTTAACATTTGTTTTAAGAGAAAGCAAAATTATTTTCTCAATGTTTCTATTTACATAGTACACCTGTTTAACTATCTTCATGTATCAGTCAGGGCAAACAAACATGGATATCAAAGTTGAGTTTTATCACTTTTAGCACAGGTTCCTGAATAATAATTTTATATAATCTTTATATTATTCCATTATAGCATTTTCTCTAAATGAGTTTTGGGTACATTAGACTCTTAGATCTTTCTTATATGCAATACATAGGCATCCATATTGCCACCAACCCATGCAAAGATTATAGCATGCCTGCCTTAAGGAAAAGGAAATCTAATCCTGTTAGATGAACTAGCTCCCAAATGCAAAAATACTTTAAGCACATATACAGATAAAATTACAGATCAGGCAAGAACAATGAGACAAAATGAAATTGAAATATTAAGATATATTCCTGAAAATATTTTTGCCAGTAATAAATAATTGATAAAAATTGCTTCAGTGTATGGTGTAACAGCAAACACTGATTCTGTAAAAATCTCCTTTCATGTTATTTTCTCAGATATCATCAGTGGATATGCATGCTTTCACAGTCATCACTTACTTATTCTACACTCTAGGCCAAGTGTTTCTCTTCTGCATTTATGGAAACAAATTAATTGAAGAAGTAAGTTTATTCTATTACTGAAGTTAATAATATAAAATAATTATTTTCAATATGGATTACCTGACAATAATCAACCAAAATTTTAATCCAGAGCACATCAGTTATGCAGGCAGCATATGACAGCCCATGGTATGACTGCAATGAAGAAGCTAAAGCTTTCATACAAATAGTATGTCACCAGAGCCAACGACCTATGTCCATTTCTGGGGCCAAATTTTTCACTGTCTCACTTGATTTATTTGCTTCGGTAAGTTAACCCTTTATTTCAATTTGGAGCCATTATTCTTGAGACTCTTAGAAATCAGCAGTTATACATAAAATAAGGTTTGTGTTGTTTATAAATTCAAGCAGTAGTTTAGCCAAATGTTAGATAAACATTGATAAGAATTTTTAGGTTCAATATCTATATGTATAATGATTTTCTAATTATTCTATATAAAACAGCTATTCTCAAGGACAATGCAAACTTTTTTCCATTTATTATAGGTTCTTGGAGCAGTAGTAACCTACTTTATGGTGCTCATTCAACTGAAATAGGATATTCTAAGATATTCATCACAAGGAGTGTTAAGAATTACATTTTATGTGAAAAATGTTAGAAGTTTGTCTTCATTTACCTAACTGCTAACTCATCTAAGTGGTTTAAAAAATGAATTTAAAATGTATAAACTAAATTTAAGTGTGAAAACATACTAACCACCATATATAATGAGTGCTAAATTCCTCATACCTTTCCCTGTCTCTAGGCCTGAGATAGATTTTGAACAGATATCAGGTAAAGCTTTAAAACTCTCCAGATTTGAGGATCTCCAATAAAATTATTTCCTTACCTTACTATACTTTATATTCTTAAGTATGACAGCCTCTCTTTTATAATCTACCTCTATTCCTGTATTTTATATTCATTACTTTCTTCTTGCTCTACCTAGATCCTTCTCTGTTATACAATATCTGTAAAATACTTCAATTGCTCTCTCTCTCTCTCTCTGTGATTGAATTCCTGTAGTTAATCATTTTCTCATTTGCTTATAAAAAGAACTTTTGCTTCTTTCCAATGTTAAGCACCTTTTACACTTAAGCTGAGTATTCCATGTTAAATTTCTTTATTAAGGAGTACTTATCAATAAATTGCTTCTTATCTGTCGTTATATGCATATTTTTCACATGAGATTGCTATCATATTTGAAGGAAATTAAGATGAACAGTGACCACCTGAGCCAATTTTGTGTCACCGATGACAATTTAATATTTGTCACAAGGCTAGCAGAGTTAGTTTCTGTTGGAAAGTCAATGAGCCATAACAAAAAATAACTTATGGTCAATAAAGCCATGAATGGCACATTACATAGAAGACTCAGGAGTCTACCTCAAATGACAAGTTTCAATAGATGAAACAGCATAAAGGAAGGGGGAAGAAGAATAATAGTACTATGCAAAACATTATGAGAGAATAACAATATGATGGATTGTAAGCTATCACAGCACCTAAATAGGAAAGCAAGTACATACAACCACATACTCATGTACATTAACTTATGGCTACACATAGGAAGAATAATCTAGAGAATTGATGCATTTCTAGTACAATACATTTTATCATTTACAATGGATATTCAAAATGTAATGAAATGATTAAAAATTCTTAATGTCAAAAAAGAACATGTTTGGACAAACTTTTATTTGTAGCAATACAACATAAAATATTTTCCCAAAGGCAATGATTACAACTTGCTTTAAAGGGTTGATTAATTGTAAAACTTGCTTCAGAAACTCTTGATAAAAATTCTCAGGATATTTAAAAATAAATAAAACACCTATTCACGGATATCAGAATGAAGAGAAATTATATCTTTAATCTCTCATATACTAGCATAGGTTAATTTAAATAATTATAGTCATACTTAAAACTTAATTGAGGAATTGCTGTACTTCTGCATGAAATTTTGAAGACCATCATACATTTGTTTCCAGTTAGGATAATGATAAATCTGAAATGAAAATAAGTCTCACATATAATGAAAAAGATCAAACAAGCTTAAAGTACATATCAGATAATATATGATTTAATTCAGTTTTGGAAAAAATCTCAAACATTTGGTTACTTTGGATGCCAAGAAGCAACTTAGTTACTCTATTTATCATCCTTTAAAATTCACCACTACAAGAAACATCAAAGTTTCAAAAATAAAATGTGAATTATGGGGAAAAAAACCACAATGTAACACTAATATCACCAGGTAAAATGAGTTCTTCATTGTGGAATCCCATTATTACTGTATTAACTAAGATAAACAGATCATCAAAAGATACACTAATGTGATATTGTGCAGATGCCACGGGGTATCATAATAGTGATGAGAGAGGCTACATAATTGAAGGGTAAAGTTTACATATGAGGGAAAAGTATAAAAATTTTATTAATTTCACATGACTTGTCAGAGGGGTCTAGAGAGCGAGGGCATTATTATGTGTGTTCATCCTTGTTACACTCATTGTAAAGGCCATGAAGTGTTGTTTATGAGTTAGTGGAAAATAAATAAATAAAAAAAGACCAGTTTCTATGAATGGCTAAAACCTAATCCATTTTACAAGGACATGATGATCAGGATACGAGTAGGTATATGGGTGCTTTCACCATACAAGATGCTGATTAATTTCAGGAAAAAATTTTCTAGTGGATTATATAGGCTGTAAATACAGTATATTTAAGTTTTTATCTCAATCAGAGAACACTTAGAGAAATCTGATTCTAATAAAATATCCATTACAAATATAAATGAATAATAAAATTATTAAATTACTATGGGGCAAGCCCCCTGCTCACTGACACTCGCCAACCACCCCTCCCCCCTTTGCTCACTGTTTCTTCGTTCCTACCATGTATGTACATACCTATTGGATTTAGATTACTTTAATGGGAATATGTTTTGAATATGAGTTTAATGAATATATTTTATAAGGAATATGTTTGGATTTTAATAACAAATTAAGAAAATTAGTTGATTAACTCAATAAAAAATAAACTTAGAAGGCTGAAATTCCAGGAGATAAAAAATGGCTGAGGTATATAGCGTTAAAGAGAGAGAGAGGCAACCAGAAATAGGATTTTAGTAATACTATAGATAAAAAATATAAATAACATGAATGTGGGGTCAGGGTGGGGTGTTTTCCACTGTGAGGACATCTAGTGTCGGAAGATTTACTAACTGAGTTAGCTCTTTCTTCACCGTAAATACCCCCATTCAAGAACGGAGAAATAATCTGGCTTGGTAGCTTAGTTGGTTAAAGCACCTACCTGGCAACTAGAAGACCTGGGTTCGAGTCGCGGTCAAGTTCAGAATTTTTCTCCTTCTCAATCTTTTCATACATAATGTGGCGACCAAAAAACATAGCCACATACTGCTCTAACTAAATGCTATATTGTACAAGAAATAAAGTAACAACAAAACAAATGCTCTTGAGACGTAAGTCTCCCAGCTTAAACACTTCAGACAATGTCCACTTATAGTTACAGTCTGTCCGACAGGAAACTTTAGCACACTCTCCTTGCGAGGAAGCTCTTCTCGCTTGTCACTCCGTCACTCGCAAATCTCTAACTCCCCTCTCACCGGCGGCAACCCTCGACTCCCGTGTCTCTCGATGCCTCTGACCTCGTTCTCTCGACGGCCACTCTCGTGTGTTGTCGCCGTTCAGGGGAGGTTCGGCGGGTAGCTTAAATGGGCGACTCCTCGACTTCGTATTGGTTAATTTCCTGATTAGGTTATATAACCATGTGAAAAGGAGGGAATGGGAAATAGGGGTAATATTCGTCCTATATAAAGCGCGTTGCTGTGGGGACACGCCATTGTCGTGGAGGTTTTGTTGGTTTTCTCTTCACTGATTACGAAAGACACCGATAATGAAAGGCGGCGATATTCGGCGATTTTCTGCATTTTTTGTCGCGTTTATTTGACAAGTGCTTTGTTAAGTGCGGAGGTGCGGGGAAAATCGCTGCAATAACATGAATACTGCGTTTGATTTCTTTGCATTAAGTTCATATCTTCAGTCATTTCGAGAAAGTTTTAATCCTTTATTTAGGTGCATATGCATGGAAATTACCAAGGATAACAATACCAGTAACCATGGAATCTTATTATTAAAATGTTAAAAGGTTTACCAAAACTCCAGTATAAATTCAAAATATGAGCGAATTCGAATGAGAAGAGTATTCGACGGTAAGAATAAGAATCCTCATTCATTTTGGCATGTTTTGGTGCAAATTTTGTGTCAATAACTTAATTTTAAGATATTTTAAAGAGTAAAAGAATGAAAGCCTTGAAACCAAAAAGGTGATTTTTACGTTTTATCTTATGGCAGAGCTGCAAACCGAACTGAACTGAACCAAACCGCTGAACCGAACCGAAGCCATTTTCCTGAACCATGTACTGAACCGAAACCACTGATTAATTTTTCAATGAACCGAAAACAGAACCGTAATTTTTTGCAAAAGTGGTGCGGTTTCGGTTCGATCTCAATCCACAAAGTACAGACCAACGAAAAGACCAGGAATTTCCATTGGAAAAACCAGCGGGTTTGTTTCAAAGGAAAGAGTGCCTAACTCTTTCCTCTCTGATACTATTGTTATCCACGTAAAAATCACGTTAGGATCAAAAATACCATTTTTTAAATATAAATAAATGAAGACTAGCAGCCCGTTGCAGCTACGCTTGCAAATAATCTAAATAGTTTGGCCCTAGGTTAGATCTTCTTTGTTCCCAATTCATTTAACAGGTTTCCCTATTTCTTTGTCTTTCTTGTACTCTCTGCTCCTGATCTACACGGGCAATCCTATGAGTTTCCGCATCTCTTTCTCTCTCTTTCCTAAAATACTCTTCCTTTGATCTCTGGCTCCTCTTCCTTTCTCTGGCAGCTGTAGCTGGGCTAATAGCTCTCCTATTCACTGGTCTACCCCTTGGCTTATTAAATGTTCTGCGATTTTACAGCAATATATTAGAGCAATTACGTGATCACAATGTCACAGAGTTACTCAATGCTAGTTTAATATCGCGGTACATTAAAAGGGGAAATTTTTTAAATTCTATCTTGCCTTAGTTCCAATGATTATCGTTGCACCCTTATAGACGATCTCACAAACAGTCGCTTCCCTTCAAGTGTCTATCAACGACTGCTTTTAACTTCTTACAGGACCTACTATAAAGGCGACGTCAATGCAAGCGTTTATTTAAATTATCAATGAAGAGAAGATAACAATAACTCTTTCTATTTGAAGGTTTAATTGGCCTTAAATGAATCGGAGGCAACAATGAGAGTCTCCTTGGCAACGCCCGGAATGAGTACGAAAAATCTGAAAAATTTCGAAAAAGAATGCGTATTTCTGAAAAATTCGACCGCGTAACGTGCAAAAATTTCAAGAATAAGATAGTATAAAGCTTTACGCGTTGAATAATGCAAAAAGAAGAAAATCGGTCCATATTTACGTACTATAATGAATGAAGGAAAAAAATCTTGCACTCTGAAAAATCGAAAATCCCGTGTAAGCTTATGGGAAAATATAATTGTCTCCTGGATCAGAACCCGGGAAACTTCAGCAAACGAAAATATTTTTCCAGGGACCTCATAGCCAGTAGAAACTAAACGCCGTTTACCACATATCTTTACGACAAACGGTTCTCGAGAAATACGCCGATATAATTACGTGAGACTTCATACGCACTGATGGGCGCAGCTTCACTATGCGCATAATATATAGGATGATGATGGGATTGTAATATAAATTTTTCCTTTCTTTAAATAAATTCTTCTTTCATTTAAAATAATAATGACTGCTGATTGATTTCCTTACAGATTAATACTGAATGTGTAATGTATATATTGGATAAATTATTTCTGGATAGTATTTCAAATGATTAATTTAGTTGAACCGAACCACTTGTCAAAATTCCCATCTGAACCGAACCATGAACAGAACCACTTCCAAAAATTTAGAACCGAACCGCGAACCGAACCACTTCCAAATTTTGAAGTGGTTTGCAGCTCTGTCTTATGGGAAACGATATTCACCCTCTGGAGTCAAACCCGTGACCTTTTTCGAAATATTTTTAGTTATAACGTAAAGATTCATCAACACTGAAGTCCTGAAAAATTTCAGACTTCTAAGTTTATTTCTAATCGAGTTATTCACAAAATTAGTGTTGCGCATCATGATGACCATTATGATTTTATAATATAGAGAGAAAAGGCAAATACTCATACCATGTTCTTTATCCATTTTGACAGCCCCTGTGTATACTTCTTGTTCTTGGAAAATCTGTCATCTATAAGTATAATGGCACCCCAATCATTGCGATGACGTATGCACCGACCAAGTGCTTGATTCAAAGCCCTGTGATCAAGCAAAAAAGAAATAAATGCACATAATTTTTAAAGCAAATGAAATAATCAACTACGTGAAAAATCACAATTAATAAATGCTTTGAAATCTTCAAGCTATCAGAGGTCAATTCTGGAAAGTTAACAGCAACATGTTTATAAGGTTGTTTTAGTCAGTAGTTGGCCAGTATATGAAGAAATTAACAGTAGTCACAGCTTGAAGGAGAGTTGGAAATACGTAATTAATCATTTCACAGGTAAATATAAATACCGTATATACTCGTGTATAACGAGCAGTTTGAAGATCACATTTTCAGGTCATAAAGTAGGGGTGTGCATTATATACGGGTAACACTTTTGAACACTTAAAATCAGAAATTAAAGTGAACCTATCTCGCACCAGATTCTCGCTTTTGGGATGAATTAAGAAGAAAACCACAATAATTATCGATAATCCAGGTTATACATATATTAATTATATGTGTAGAACACCTAATTACTTCTATACAGTTATAATTCCATCCTCTCCAAATATTCCGCGTTTCACCAGCTCATCAGCTGATTGCTGTAGCTTTGCAAAATCGCCAGATAGACTTCCCACAAAACACGCATCGAAAACAAAAACATAGAATAATCAAATTGAAATAATTTTATTTAGTTAATGATTCTAGTATGTATAGGCATCCCTCGATATTCATCCTTAATTGGTTCTGCAGAAACTGGACGCTAAGCGAAAATAGGAATATCAAGGGCTATTTTCCCTTAAATGCAATACTATAAATGTATAATTCATACCTGAAAACTCAAAAAGCAGAACAAAATATTGATATTACCTTATTTTATGGAGTTACTGGTACTATAAACACAATCTATAGAAACCTAGGGTCCGTGGCAGCATTTTATGCAGCCAGCGAAGGCGTGATGTAAACGCAACTACAAATGCAGTCACCATGGAATTGATTGATTTAATCGCAAACACAACTCAAATTCGCACTCAACAATATAAAATTGCACCGAAATGCAAACTAAGGAAGAATGAACAACAACATGAAGAGAGGCCGAGTAGCTGAGACCAAAAGTTGAACGAATACTAAAACAGACCACCCAAAACTCCTAAACTCAACGTGATGATGAAATCATCTCAGTAGTATGTTTTAATTTGCTGTTAGTCGCAGTCACAAGGGGAAGTCAGACATCCTACATGTTATTTTCATCTCTCGATTGTAAGGTTATAAGTTTATATTGCTGAGAACAATAAATGTTAAATTTCCATGAAATCATTTCAATAAACTGTAAAAATGTTAAATTGCCACTTGAAAGACCCAGTTAATTGTAGGCAGTTGAAAAACAAATTGAAAAAGATAACAGCTTAAGAGGTATTAGCAAATTAATTAGTTCAACTATTATAGCTATATCTAGTTTGGGTGGATTTTTTTGTAAAAAGAGTTTGAAAGAAATTCCTTGTAATATGTATACCTTGTTTTCAGTGATGTTTTATGTCACACTTGCTATAAAATAATCAGTTTATTGAAATTATTTCCTGGAAATTTAACAGATTTTACGACGATGGCTTAACTTGCTATGAAAACAGTATTTATACATGTTGCATTTTCTGATTTGACTATTGGGAACATATTTTGTCGCAACGGATGGATAAAATGCATTTTAATATGAATGTCTCGTTTTCTGTGGTGTTTTATGTAACAGAGTCTGCACTTGCTATAAAATATTAGTACAATGTATTATTAGTACCATGTCCAAAATGTAGTTATTTCTCGTAATTGAGCATTTCGAAAAAATAACACCTATAGTTACTTTATTACCATCACTCATGTACACAACCACAATGTTTACTTAAGTTTACGTAGCTACACCATCCATTCACAGAATGCACACATTATTTTTAACTAAATAGGGGTAATACATCCCATAAACATAACTTGAAGCAATATTTTTCTTACAAAATGTTTTGTGAATGTCGGTTAGGTGAGAATTAAATAATTGTACATTTTCGAACATATAAGATGAAAAGTAAAGGAAAACTTAGTTACCTATAAACTTCTGAGATATTTATCAATGCTTACGGAAATAGAAATGTCTTATATTTAAAACAATTAACACAGAGAAGTGTGTCGATTAATGTTTGGGTTTATTAATGCTAAAGTAAAGCATGATGTTTGGTAAAACTCGTGCCTTATATTTAAAACAATTAACACAGAGAAGTGTGTCGATTAATGTTTGGGTTTATTAATGCTAAAGTAAAGCATGATGTTAGGTAAAACTCGTGCCATGTACAGCAATAGCATCATATATGCAATAGTCTCCGGCCAAGAGCATACGATCATCTCCTCCTTGCAATCCAAGTGACGTCACGCTCGAACGAGGAAGACGTAGAAACATGCACAACGAAAAGTACCTTGTATTATTAGTACCATGCCTTCAGGGATCTATGTTCCAAAGTTTTTTTGTTTGGTTTAAAGGAAATAAAATTCTTGTTAAAAAGGATGAGAATGGAACCATAAAGAAAATATCAAATGAAACAGAACTGTTAAAAATTGTGTAGATTCTCATACGGGTCTAGTATTTGTGTAATATTTTTAAATAAATATTATGGATATCTTTGATGTAGTTTCAGATGAAGTAGACATTTGTTATAAGTTTAACTCTCCTGGGGAATTTAAACTTAATGGCTTGTCTGACTATGTTATTTTTCACTTAAATTATAATGAACTGGAAATTATACTGGATGTGCTGAAAACAACTGTTAATATAAATGTGTTGTTTTTAACAGAAGTGAATATTACTGAAGAAGAACTGCCAGTGTTTAATATGATAGGTTATGTAATGCACCATCAACTAAGAAGTAAAGGTAAAGGAGATGGAATTTTAATGTATGTTCAAGACACTTTAAAACTGAGTACTGCTTCTCTGGAAACAATGTTCTGTGAATCTCTAGTTGGTGAACTTACGGTAAACAATAAAATAGTAACTTTGTTATGTGTATATAGGCCTCCTCATTTGAATGTGCAAGATTTTCTTACTGAGTTAGCTAATGTAATGATTAAGTTTAGTAGCTCTGAGGTGATACTATGTGGGGATATGAATATCAGTATTAAGGGAAACGTGAATTCAAACACAATTACATATATGGATATGTTAGCATATGGAGGTTATAAACAAGTGATACATGGTTATACTAGAGAAGTTACTGTAAATAATAAATCTACCAGATCATGTCTTGATCATATCTATTACAAAGGTGATAGATTCAAATCTGAAGGTATTATTATAAATTCCAGTATGTCTGATAATTACATAATTGCAATAAATCTAACATATTGCTTGGCTAATCAACAGGGTAATAATAACAAAATAGTAACAGCCTCTCAGGTAAAAATTGATGAAAATAGGATATCTAACTTAATAAATAGATACCAGTGGGAAAACTTACTACATATTGAAAATCCTATTCAGCAATATTATGAGTTAGTAAATGCTTTCAGAAATATATATATACAAAGTCAACTGTTATTAAGTATGATGAAAAATTGCTGGGAAAAAAGAATGGATTACAGATGACTTGAAAGTTAAAATCAAACATAGAGACCAGTTATACAGGAGATGGAAAAATTGTCCAAGCAATATACCTTATAAAATGCAGTACCAAACATATAGGAATGAGGTTCAAAGATCCATTAATAAGGCTACAGTAAAATTTTATAGAAAAAATTTTATGATGTTAAGGATAAACCGAAACTGATTTGGCAATTGATAAATAAGATAACAGGCAAAAGCAAGTATGAAGACATTGGAATCATCAAGTATTTCCATGGGTCACAAACAAAAAATGAAGTTATACAAATTTTTGTGGATCAAATCAGTAATGAGATGAAAAAAATTGCCTTAATTTGCAGGGATAACTTTGTAAGTGATGATATTCATACCAAACTAGAAAGTCTCTTTATGCCAGAGATCTCAAACTCAGATGTTTTAAAGATTTTAAAGGGATTACCTAACAAGCCACCTGGGTGGGATGGTGTAAGAATAAAGGATCTCAAATCTCATGACATTTTTGTCTATTCTAACTTCATTTGTAAATAATTGTATGTCATGCAACTGTACCAGATGACTTGAAAATTGCAATAGTTAGGCCAATTTATAAAGGTGGATCTCATAAAGATCCAAATAATTATCATCCAATATCTGTTCTTTCTACACTTGATAAAGTATTAGAAAGACATGTTGCAGACATATTGAATAATTACCTTAAAAAGAATAAAATAATTAATAATCACCAGTATGGTTTCCAAAAAAACAAAGGGACTAGACAGGTTTTAGAGTATTTTTCAGAAGTAATACGTTTAAACCGGGCCGTCATTGCGGATACCTTTCGGCGTAAAGACGTGCAGAGACTGCACTGTTACGCTCTGCTTCTCCGTACAGCAGCATCATATCTGTTAATTCATCTAATGAATAGTCCGCATTATGCGCCATTCTTTGATACGTAACGTATCTACGAGAACAGTAACCATGTGTGACTGAATGATTGCTTTCTCCATGTTGCGGCGCTGCCTCGTTGCCATTGTTGCTATCGTTGCCATTGTTGCTGACAAAGCACGAGAGGAGAAGGGAACCGATTGGAAGGGGAAACGATCGAGTTTTTTTATAATATTGCCATATATCGCTAACGAAGCAGTTGCAACCATATGTTTATATGAACGTTTTTGCTTGTCTGTAGGTGTAAAACACAATGCTTATATTTAAGGTATGTAATTAAGACACCCTGTATAGATGAAATAAAAGCATTATTCGCTTTAACTATTGTTTAAGCATCGAAATTAATGATGCATAGCAATGTACATATTTAAGGATAATTATTCTGTTGACTGCATATGGGAAGCGTTTATAACGACTTACTCAAGACAGTTCATCGTTTGTATGCTGGAATCTTACCTTTTAGTAAGTAAAACCTTTATATTATACATCAGTAATGCTTACTAATGCAAATAGGCTCACGCATAAATTTTAAATTAGATGAGAATATGGACGTACATTATTTTAAAATATCTTATTGAGAGTTACATGGTTATCCTGTGTTCGTAGATAATCTAAATAAATTGTTGCATTGTTAGTTATATAAAAAAAGAAGTGACATACTACAAAAAAGAAACAAATAATATTATAAACATAAATGTTCGCGATCAATTACAGTGTAGCATTAATTTATTCTCTAAGATAGCTTTTAAAATGCAGATTTCTGACCGACTTCACAAAAATTTTATTCTCCCTGGCGCTGGGTGAATGTGAAAATGAGACGGAAGACTTAACACAGAGCTAGATAGATACGCCGAGTTTTTGCCGCCATCCACTCCTGCTTATGTTTTTGACAATTATATGCCAGGGTAGGAGTGCATCATAAAACAGCTCTTTGGATGATACCTGTCGTAAAAGCAGGTAAAACAGTAACATTGCTGATACCACGAGCAAACTGAAAATGCGCATTTCCGGTGATGGCAGCGATTTTTTTTGAAGCTTTAAGGGGAAGCAGACATCATTTATGTTTAAGAAGTATTTTCTTCCATCACTCAAATTTGAGGCATACCAAGCATATTTAATAATGTCATAAAAAATCAGCACGCTTTTGGTGATGAACGAGCACATGAATTTTAATTGAGTCTTCCCGTGATGCTATATCCCATTGTTCCTCCAGCAGCAGTGAGCACTTCTGCAGATGTTTGATGAAATTCTTAACTTGCCAGTAGAAATAAACATCGCACGGCTGACATAAAGCCACACATTTTGGAAGTATCGCTTTCAGTGAGCATGAGGCATCACCGTTGCTGTCGACAAATACATCGTCATACAATGATGTATTTCTTTGTCCTCCCCATGAATCTACCAGCAGCAGAAAATGCTTATCTCCGACAAATGGTTTAAGCACACTCTCTAGAAATGTAATGTAAATTCTCGTGGTTACTTTCCCAGAATTGGAGCAGGTCACTACGACATTTTGATAATCTTCATTTTTCTGAATGATGGGGCCAAATTTTCCTGTGGGTTCTTGAAGACACAAGAAGACTTTTGGTAGTAACTTCCCTGATAAACTAATTGAATATTGGGCAGTATAAGAATGGGTTTTTTAGTTCAGGCTATGTTTTTTCACCAACACTGATTTGATGCCTCTGTGTCCAAGAGATCTGTCAATTGTAGATTGATATTGACAGCCAGTTTGATCAGTATTGATGATGTAATTGGCATCAAAATTTATCGAGCTTGCTTGTCTGTGTCCTAAATTTTTCTACGCTTTCAAGAGTTTGTTCTAATGTTGCCGCATCCTTCTCACTAATATATCTTGTAATTTTCCTTTACCTAATGTGCCTTTGATTCTTAAATTTTGCAACCCACAAATGACTGGCGGTGAAGCAAAAATCATTTGACTGAAGAGAGGAAGCTGCATTGCTGCAAAGTTCTAGTCGTCACCTGTTCGTAATTTCTTCTTGCTTCTATAAACCTTTGGTACATCGAAGAATTTATCTTTTCGAATTTGTCTTGCTTGGTTCCTCCTCTTTCCACATCCTCCTCCCACTGTATCAAGTCTTGCTTGCTCTTCAAACATGATGCCCTTGTTTTTGTCGAGTCTTTTAAGCCATACGTCAGATAAAGTTTCGCCCAGGTAACAACCTTTTTCTTGTATTCTATAGAAATGAAGTCGTAATAAACCATTGGTTTCTTCTCCTTCGGGACATAGCGGTCTAGATCTCCATTTTCTTCATCTTCTCTTTCCGAATCATAGCCGTCACTTTAATCGGATAGAATTAATTCATCTTCCTCGACGATTTAATTTTCTCCAAGCATCTCAAGCACTCTACGAAATATCTCCTCTCCAATTGCTGTAGACTGAGTAGAAATTTCTGTTGGCGATTCGTGTGAAATGAAATTGTTTTCCAGAAGCAATTCCTCACAGTAACGCCAAGCATTTTTTAGCTCTTACTTCGAAACTCTGTCATTCAAGAACGTTATGCTCACTCGACTACAACCTGGCTGTTGATTCATATTCTTATAAACAAAATAGATTACGCCCAAGTAATCATAATCTAATACTACTAATTTCCTTTGTGATTATATGATTGATTGATTTAACAATGTTGTTAACCTTTCGTTCCATGGAAACAAACAAAATAAAGTTTACATTTAAATATTAAATATCCCGAATATTAAATAATTCGATGTCGACGTTGAGTGATGGAAGAAAATACTTTTTAATTTAATTATTTTAAATTAATTTCCAAAATGGCAATAATTAAAATGGTTAATGTTCTTTTGAAAAATCAGAGTGAATTTAATGAAAAAAAGAAAAAATACCTCGAAAAAAATTGCAATAAATGGGGTTTGAACCACGGCCGATAGATAACGTCTGCGACCGTGGTTCGTCTCATTAGCAACTAGTCTACCGTAGATACCTTGGGTAAGATGATATCTATTGTTAATATCAAGCCATACAAATTTTTTAACATTTTAAGATCGTTTTTCTCGAGAACGAGAAAGAGTTGCGTTTTCTTACTTTATATACTTCCATTATTCATAGCCTGCTGCCAACCGTGCAAATTTGAAGAAAATCGGTGATATGAATGTCGTGGACTCTCCTAGTCAGAAGAGGAGACAGTGATTAAACGAAGAGTATCGTAAGAAAGAGATGCGGAAGCTCATAGGATTGCCCGTGTAGATGACGAGCGGAGAATGCAGGAAAGAGAGAGGGATGCGGCCACTCATAGAATTGCCCATGAAGATGAGGAGCGGAGAGTACAAGAAAGACAAAGAAATAGGAAAACACGTCAAATGAATAGGGAAAAAAGATCTAACCTAGGGTCGAACTATTTAGATTATTTGCAAGCACAGCTGCAATGGGCTGCTAGTATGAAGTATATTTATCATTAGATTTAATTCATTTTGGGTTTCTTCTAAAGCATCCAGGTTTCAAGTAAACTCCGGTTTATGAATACCTTAAAGTAGGCAACCCTTAACACAATCTTTGGTTAATGAAGATCTAAAAGGTGGCAACCCTTGTCAGGAAGCACTCCCGGAAATGCGTCTTGACTAGGTGAGATGCACTTACCATGGGCAAGAACGACTCCAGTGTTGTTTCTGATAAAAATTATGAATGTAATCAATATCGGAAGATTTTCAGCAATAGATCTTTAAAACTCAATTACTTTTTCTTATTGTTCAGTTATTTCATTTAAATTATTCTTATAAAATGATAAACTAGGGGCTCCGCCCCTGGCACCTGGGCACTCAACCCCGTGTCCTGCTCCACGCGGCTACTTCTCTTTAATTAAACTTAAAAAAAATAATCGCTTCTCTCCTCCTCGCTTTCTCACCCTCTTTCTATCCCTTTCTCTCACCCTCATTCTATCCCTCTCCCACCCTCCCGCCCTCCTCCCCTCCTACCTCTCCCGCCCTCCTACCTTATGGGAAATAGAAATGTCTACCTTGGAGTCGTATCCAGGACTTTTTCCGAGATTTTTTTCGTTGCCACCTTACAATATATGAGTCGAGCATTCCTGCTAAATTTCAAGTTACTATCTTGATAGATAACGATGTGATACCTATGAGAGGGGTAATTCGGATGTTTAAAAGCATCAGTAGAGTGTGACGATATCAAAGAGGCTCATCAGTGCCAGCAGTGTCAAGAATCATTAGTGGGACAGAGTTGATGGTGAGAATCTGAAATATATATATTTATAGGGCAGCTCTATATAGAGAGTTGAAATGCAAGTTTCCATAACTCGTGAGCACTTTTAAATATAATAAAATTTTGTTTGTAAATGCCCTAAAAAGGTGAAACGACACTGTAACTATTGACATTATTTAAAAAATTGAAATTTTTATCAATTTATGATAATTTTATGATGCACTCTTACCCTGGCATATAATTGTCAAAAACATAAGCAGGAGTGGATGGCGGCAAAAACTCGGCGTATCTATCTAGCACTGTGTTAAGTCTTCCGTCTCATTTTCACATTCACCCAGCGCCAGGGAGAATAAAATTTTTGTGAAGTCGGTCAGAAATCTGCATTTTAAAAGCTATCTTAGAGAATAAATTAATGCTACACTGTAATTGATCGCGAACATTTATGTTTATAATATTATTTGTTTCTTTTTTGTAGTATGTCACTTCTTTTTTTATATAACTAACAATGCAACAATTTATTTAGATTATCTACGAACACAGGATAACCATGTAACTCTCAATAAGATATTTTAAAATAATGTACGTCCATATTCTCATCTAATTTAAAATTTATGCGTGAGCCTATTTGCATTAGTAAGCATTACTGATGTATAATATAAAGGTTTTACTTACTAAAAGGTAAGATTCCAGCATACAAACGATGAACTGTCTTGAGTAAGTCGTTATAAACGCTTCCCATATGCAGTCAACAGAATAATTATCCTTAAATATGTACATTGCTATGCATCATTAATTTCGATGCTTAAACAATAGTTAAAGCGAATAATGCTTTTATTTCATCTATACAGGGTGTCTTAATTACATACCTTAAATATAAGCATTGTGTTTTACACCTACAGACAAGCAAAAACGTTCATATAAACATATGGTTGCAACTGCTTCGTTAGCGATATATGGCAATATTATAAAAAAACTCGATCGTTTCCCCTTCCAATCGGTTCCCTTCTCCTCTCGTGCTTTGTCAGCAACAATGGCAACGAGGCAGCGCCGCGACATGGAGAAAGCAATCATTCAGTCACACATGGTTACTGTTCTCGTAGATATGTTACGTATCAAAGAATGGCGCATAATGCGGACTATTCATTAGATGAATTAACAGATATGATGCTGCTGTACGGAGAAGCAGAGCATAACAGTGCAGTCTCTGCACGTCTTTACGCCGAAAGGTATCCGCAATGACGGCATCAAAATCGCAGGACATTCATTTCTCTGAAACGTCTGAGAGAAACAGGTTGTATGTGGCCCATTATGACAAATGTTGGTACACCACGAAGTCGCAGAAGCGCCGATGTGGAAGAGGATGTTCTGCATTCCGTTGAATGGTCCCCTGGTACTAATACCAGGCAGTTGGCTGCTCGTCACCAGATTTCCCAGCAAACAGTGGTGAGGGTGTTGCATGATCAGTTGTTGCATCCATTCCATGTACAGCGTGTTGAAGCTCTGCAGCCGCCGCTGGATTGTGAGCATCGAAGAGCATTCTGAGAATGGCTACGCATGCTTCACAGGAAATGGGATTTTGAATCGCTGTAACCAGCACACATGGGCTGATGAAAATCCACATTCATTTCAGGAAACATGATTCCACAGCAGTTTGCAATTAATGTTTGGGCGGGAATAATTGACGATCTCCTCCTAGGTCTTTATGAGCTACCGCCTCGACTATCAGAGTCCTCCTATTTACAGTTTCTATCTCGACAATTACCGCAACTACTAGACGACATACCCTTGGGAACGCGGCAGACAATGCGGATATTGCATGGTAGGGCCCCTGCTCATTCTGTTCGCGATGTCATGCAGTATTTGGACAGTCACTGCCCAGGGCGATGGATAGATCGAAACGGACCAGTTGTGTGGCCTCTGCGAATACCCGATCTCACTCCTGCCAACTTTTACTTGTGGGGCCATCTAAAGAGCATCATTTACGCCCAACGATGTAATATGCGCGACGAGCTATGGAATGTCATTAAAGCTGCTGAGGTGACAATACGCGAAATGCCTGACGTCCTTCAGCGAGCGAGGAATTCTTGGCGCAACAGGGCTCAGTTTTGCATTGACTGTAATGGTGGACAGTTTGAACATCTTTTGTAAATCATCTGCAACTGACCAGAAGCCGTTCTGTTCACAGCTAATAAACGTCTGATCCAAAACTACGTTATCCATCTACTTTTCTTTCCTCGTGCTTCCTGTTGCCATATCTCGCTAATGAAGCGGTTGCGACCATATGTTTGTATGAACTTTTTTGCTTGTCAGCAGGTGTATGCTTATATTTAAGGTATGTAATTAAGACTCACCCTGTATTGAAGGTTTAATTGGCATTAATTGAATTGAAGGCAACAATGATGTTTGCCTTCGCAACGTCTGGAAAGATTACGAAAAATCCGCAAAATTTTGAAAAAGAATGTGTATTACTGAAAACTTTGAGCATGTAACATGTAAACATTGCAAGAATAAGGTAGTCTATAGTTTTAGCCATCGAATAAAGCAAAAACAAAGAGAATCGGGCTATATTTACGTATTTTTATGAATGAAGGAATAGAACCTTGCACTCTAAAAATTCGAAAATCACATGTAAACTTATGGGAAAATATAACTGTCTCCTGGATTCGAACCCAGGACTCTTTAGCAAATGAAAATATTTTTCCAGGGACCTAACAGCAGGTAGAAAAAAAAGTTTACCGCATATCTTTACAACGAACAGCTCTCGAGAAATACGCCACTTTAATGCTTCATGTACGTACGTTTCTATGTGGAAGTTTCTGTTGCTATGTGGAATGACATTTACTATAATCTATATATCTATATATATCCATAAAATAAAGTGTTTGTATGTAATTTTATAGCTCTGCAACTACAGCATGTAGAAACAAGAGAAATGTACCATTTTAACTGGAATAACGAGTATGGGTGTGTAGTAAGGTTTTTATATCGATTTGATCGACCTGTCTAATTTCAAAAAAATATTTCATTTTCTCCATTTGAATAACATAGGGACAAGTGCAGCTTATTTTTCATTTGGATTTTAAAATTACTTAGAAACATGGTACGAACTTGAGACTTGCATGGCTCTATGAAGAAAAGAACAAAGTTTATTTTTATTGAAGACAGAATCCGAATCCTGATCAAATTAGCATAAAAATGCATTTAGAATCAATAAAACACGTGATTTTATCAGTTTTATTACAATACCCATTACAGTGAAACCTTGATTCTGCACTCTCCGATTTTACGTTTTTTCCGATTTTGCGCACTTTTTGTCTGGTCCCGGCCAAACGATCATAAGAGCAATGTAAAATTTTATCTGATTTTATGTTTCCTCGAATTTACATTTCCCCCGAATCTGCATCGCATTTTTCGAGTCCTGACAACGGAAATTCACCCAATTTTAAGTTTTCAATTTTCTATTTCAGAAAATGCGAAGAAGCACCGGCGTTGTTCCGTTCGTATTCGAGGTTAAAAATAGGCTTTATACAATAGTTTTAGTCGTAACTTTGTCAAACTCGTTTAAATAGGCATATGTTTACATAAGAAATGTTTGCAACCCTGCGTGGCAATACATTTATCGGCCAATCGAATAAACGAACACACTTCTTGCTCACCGTTACGCTTGCATAGTTGCAGCCATTTGTTTTTGTAGGAAGTTTATATAAACACGACGCTAGACGTTGTATATACTGTATTTACTCATGTAACCCGCACACTCCTATTTTTGGGCCGGTTCGGAGGGGAAAAAATAATTTGAGCCAGAATAAGTTTCTTTTAAGTTACTGATTCCCACTCCCTGAAACAAGTTCCGCTCAGGTTAAGCATCTACTACAGGGTGGCGCACGAATAGTTGACACATTTTAATCCTTCAGAAAAATTTATTTACAGTTAATATTCCAATAAAGTTTATATATCTTGATTTCTAATACCTTGCGAAAGTTATTCACGATATTACTTGTTCAATATGTCCTCCATTTTGTTTAATAACTTCTCTAAGTCGAACACGCATATTTTTGATGACCTGGCGGCACATGTCTTCGCCAATCTCACTGCACAACTGTATAATCATTGCTCTCATTTCCATAACATTACCGGGTTTCATTGAGAACAGCTTATCTGTCAGGAATCCCCACAAAAATAAATCACAGGGATTCAAGTCTGGGCTAAGCGGTGGCCAAAAATGTCCGCAATCATGACGCTCTGGGTAACGGTGCGACATGATGCGACAGGCAAAAATGTTGTGCAGGAAATCCAACACGACGTTAGCTGTGTGTGGCGTGGCGCCGTCTTGCATAAACCACTGAGTCTCGATAGGCAGTTGAGTTGCCATAAGCTGCGGTACAAAGTCATTTTGGAGCATATGCAGATATCGCTGAGAATTCACTGTCTCACTGAAGAAAATTGGTCCGATTAATCCGTGACTGGAAATGGCTACCCAAACCGTCACTTTTGCTCCATAGCTTCTTCTTTCGTGAAAGTTGCGTGGATGTTCTCTTGCCCAAAAGCGCACATTCTGTTTATTGACAGTTCCGTCCAAATGAAAATACGCCTCATCAGAAAACCACGTATTGTGCAGTGTTGCATTTTCCCCATCCGCCCATGTTGCAAATTGCAGCCTTCATTCCTTGTCATGTTGGGAAAGTTTATACAGCTATACGGTGACCTCTAACGATTTTTGCAGGAGCTATTTAAGTATAGCGCGGAATTTAAATGACATGCAAAGAACGAATTTTTTTTAATTGAATGAAAAAATGTGTCAACTATTCGTGCACAATTTATTGGATGATCTCTTTATGACGATACTAGCAGAAATCTCCTCACCGATAGTCCTCTTTTGTTAACCCCTTAACTGTTTTTGTTGTAATATTACGCAACTTCGTCCACACTTCAGTGTTTTTGATGTAACATAACGCATCGATGCGGAGTTTCACGAACTATTTGTTCATCTATGAACGAGAACTTCCCTACGCAGATGGCGATTTTTTTCACATATCATCTCCTGTGTAAATATTGGAAGGTTAGGAACAAACAAGTCCAAACACTTGAGGGATGGGAATTTCTGCCTTCCTTTCGAATGATGAAATCTTTCAGTCGCAGCATAACTTCACCACTCCGAATTCCTTGAAGTGGATGAGGGAAAAGGACCAAACTTTACCTACCTATTCTCAAGTCGGAAAACCCTATCGTTACCAGTTAGTCGGCGTATTCTTTCCGCCTACTTTTGCAAGTTTTTGTCTGCAGTGCGGGCGTAACTTACACGTTTACTTGGTCGCATAAATATGCGTATACTTCGTAGAATTCGACGTCTTTTACGAATGTAAACGTAGACGCAAGCATATTGCAGAGAATTTAATATCGACACAATTTATATACCCTGTACAGAAATCCTCGTGTAAGACGCGCACCCCCCTTTTCCCCGGCGTTTCGGGAAAAAATGTGCGCGGGGTACACGAGTAAATACGGTTAATGCGTTAATCCATTTATGTATCGGTCATTTTAGTAGGAAGTCAACGACATCTACACGATGCTTGGCGTTTTTTATAAACGTGGCAATCCATTAATTAATTTTTGGCATGAAATATGGATAATAAAGCAAAATGGAAAGTATTTACGATAAGTGATAAAATTAATATCTTAGTTCAACTTGATGCGCATGTTGGAACACATCAAACTTTTTGACTGGTTAAAGAAATAAAATGTTATATAAGTTAGTTTATTTGCAAGTTCACTGTTATTGTGTTCAAATATGTATATTTTACCAAAGTTACGATATAAAGCAACCCACATTTTACTTTATGTTACATAATCTTCATTTCCCCAATTTTACACCTTCCTCGATTTTATGTTTATTTCAGGTGGTCCCTTCAACGGTGTAAAATCGAGATTTCACTGTATAAGCTACCATGACAACTCCCATTGTCGCCGAAATTGAGAGTGCAATGCATTTATATTGGAAAATTTTTAACGTAATATCGTTTTTCAATTTCTGTGTGCGAGTTTGCTTTGTTTACATGAAAACCTAATATTTGTTGATTATAACTGAAATACTAATAAATGGTTTTTAATGATATTTTCGTGTGGCGTAGAGTTCTCCAAAGCAAGATGTTTTAAAACTACATAAGTAACTTAAATAATTAGACGTAGATTTTCCACAAATTGTGATTGGATAAATTGTTTCATTGTTTCCCAAGTATTGTTGATGTAAATAATTTTCTTGTAACAGAACTCATGGATGAGAGAATCGAGCTAATGGTCTGAGGGTAATATTCACTCTGTGATTCTTAAACGTTCTCTATATACTTTTTTGTCTCTCATTAAATTAAATCATTTCGTAGGTTCCTTTGTTCATTTATTTTTTGTTGATTATTGTGGTCTTGCTGGTTTTACTTACAGTTTTCATTTTGAAGAAATCGTCACGAAACTTCGCATAGGTATATAATTTTACCCTGAGGGTAACATAGGATATATGGATGGCAATAAAAAATTTTGGGGGAGGGAGAGCTTAAATCAATAATTATTTTCCCGTAAGTTTACACGTAATTTTTGATTTTTCACAGTGCAAGATTTTCTTCCTTCATTCATCTAAATAGGTAAATGTGGAGCAGTTTTCTTCATTTTTGCTTTACTGTGTACTATGTTATTCTTGGGATGTTTACATGTTACACAGTCGAGGTTTTAGATTCACTAAATCTATTGAAATTCAACGGGCACTCCAGCTAGTATTATATAGATATTTGTATACATGCTTAACGTTTAAATTGTTAAGCCCATATATTGGCAGCACTGATGGAAGTGTGCTTTTGGCATTGTAGATTTATCGTGAAATAGTTAATTTTTATAGGTATTTTCTTTCAACTCTCGGAGATAGTTTCCTTTTCCCATAAGATAAAGGGTATAAATCGACTTTTTTTTAAGTGCAGACATTATTTTGTTTTATCATATTTATAATTCTAATACAGATGCTGCTGCAAAAGTTCTTAGAGTTCCTCTATAAAGAGGCCTATTCTGAAATTTCTGTGACATATGAATTGGCTGCAGCCATCACTTTGAAAAAAATCCTGATCTAGAGCTTATGAGCAGGGCCGGTTTTAGGTGTGCGACCACCCAGGGCAACCCCTCATCAAGGGTGATTATATTCCATTATTACAATTTTTGTATTCAAGTCGTAATTACAATTATTAAAATTGCTGGCATGACGAGATTGTTTCTCGGGGTATCCCTTGGACATATGTTCAATTATTATAATTTTTGCTTTCAAGTAGTAATTTCAGTTATTAAAATACCTTGACCGACGAGCGACCACACGTGGAGATTGTTTTACCTGATGCGGGACCTGGTTCCCGGCAGCACAGAAAGGAGCCAGTGACACCGAATCATCCATGCGCGAGTACGAGCTTTCTAGCATACCCTGCATTTCTCTCTCCCGTTTCTGTTATCGTTATTGTTATTTGTTGTTAAATAAACCGTTATAGAAACCGTGTCATTATTCACACACCCACAGTAGGATAGACTGACATTTGCTGTCACCTAAATGAATGTTTTCGCTTTCAACAAGGATTGTTCTAATTAGCTTTCGCTACACTATGACACATTTAGTGCATGAAGTAACAGGTTTCTAAACCCCAGATTTCCATTGTAATAGGACAGAATTACATCCTCAGGCATCAAACCGAATGTCATACACTTTTATGACATACGATCGATTTGCACAAAGTTATTCTATACTGCACAAATATAAGACCATTTCAGGCACTAAAATTGAAAAAAACCTCGTCTTATATTATATAAATACGGTAATGTTGGTTGATAAATTGTAAAATATTCTTAACTTATATTTTTGAAAGATTTGTTTTTATAAATTCTATTTATCAGTTTTATTCCAAATGTAAAATTTATGGTCAATATCTAAATGTTTTGATAAATTTGTCCAGTAAAATTTTTACTAAGATCTGGAATATGAGGAAAGACAACTGCAGTTTCAGCAGTTAAACAGAGCAAACTACTCAAGGCAACATTAATGTATTTTTACAGGCTGTACTAACCTGTATGCCTGGATTTCATACCACTCACTGCCATTCAACAATCCTCTGCTTCCACAATGTGAATCATTAAAATGGCGTTTCAACTCAACCTGAGTATCTTTAAAATTGGGATATGGAATACCAACCTATGTTGAGTAAAAAACATTTTTCAGTATCAATGTTAGAATATTAATAATATAAAGTGATTCTTGGAATCTACTTCTACTTCTTATTGATACAAATTTTATGAAATTAATTAGTTTATGATTAAAGATAAATCATAGATAATTTTGTAGCTTATGGTCAAAGGTAAGATATTCAATAGGTTTATACTTGTAAGAAGGTTACTTACACTTATCACAGCACGTGCATTATTGTCTGCAAAATCCAAACCCTCACTGACTTTGCCTCGACACACAGCCAGGAGAAGAGGACCTGTTTGGCCTTCATTATCTGAGCCAGATGTCGTCTCAACCACCTCATAGAAATCCCTTAAAGTTTGCTCAAACCCCTCTCCACCACGTCCTCTTGATTCAGAAAGAATAACTTTATGGCAAGATAGTTCATCGTAAAGTCCAGTGGCTTGCCATCTATAAGTAAAACGTATAAATTAAAAGTTTACCGATAAACATCTCTGAGTAATAAGCAAATCCAATTGAATTTAAGACATCAGTCTTCATCAAAATACAATATGATAAACATAAAATGAAAAAATAGAATAATTATAGCATTTTACCTGGAAATAAGTTTCTCTAATAGATTATAAGAAGGAAGAAAACAGAGTACTCCATGAGGCACAACCTTGCAAATACCTAGTACAACACGGCCAACCTCATCTTGGAAATCAAAGGTTTCTGCATTTCGATATGTTGCATTCAAACTCAAGTTATTTGGTCCCAATCCAACTGTTGCTACATAGACCTAGTTTTTGTTAAATGGAAGCCAAATTAAATGCAAGCTAGAGCTATTACATAGGGCTACTAATCAAGTATTTAAGTTATGAAAAAGAATTTTTTAAATTTATCAGCTAACACAGTAAAGTTTTTATTTATTGATTTAAACAGCTTCAATTTTTGTTTCAATTGAGAAATTAAAAAAAAACATTTAGTTCACAATGATCAATTCTAATATGTCAGATTAAACTTGAAGCCTCAGTAGGGGCAGGCATATTCCTGAATAACCTAGGTATTTAGAATAACATCTAATGACAATATTCTACAGATCAAAGTAATTTTAACTAACAACTGTTATATGCAAAATGTATTTAAACATTTGTTTTACTTTCCTACCAACTTCAGCAGTAATATTAATTGTAAAAATAATTCATTAAAAATTTCATGTACAATGCTAATCAGATGATGCATCTTTAAAGGAACATGGAAACCTATATTTTTATTACACATGAATATAACTGAATTTTAACCAAACTACTTAAAAATATGAATATTATTAATGAAAATAAAATACAAATTTTGTGGGTACCTAATGATAAAAATTATAAAAAGTTTTCATTGAGAAAAAGAATGAAGTTTAAAGAGAAAAGGAATTATTAAAAATCATGGATAATATACGATAATTGGGGATAGATTTAACACTCATATCGCCTTTATTTGAAAAATTCAGGAAATGTATCAAATGGCATATTATATAACTAAAATGTGATGGAAGCAATCAAATAATTTATGTATAATAGTTAGATTATATGACCCCTCCACCAATTTTATTATTTTTACCTGAGATCTGTCTATCACATGGTTAGCTTCAAGTCGAACTGGAAAAGGTGTGCCAAGTTCTGACTGAAATGATTCAACTGGTGCCAGTGTACCAGAAGTAAGCACAATGGAACGACTAGACTCAGAAATTTCTTTGAATGCAACTCCAGCATTTAGACACCAAAAATTCAATGTCAGCTTCCATCTGGAATAGTTTCTTCCTTTTGCTTCCATCCAACCACCTCCAATTTCAACCTACAAAATACACTTCGTTTCTCAAAAATATGGTATATTGCAGCATACTGTGTTTTAAGTATGGTGGAGAGAAAATGAACAAGGAAATAGGAAGCAAGAATGCAAGATTGAACTAATGATAAAGATGAATGGGAAATTAGGCAGTGGAGAAGAAGAGTCTAAAGACAGATTAATAGTGGTATAAGAACGGAGGACTGACTGAAGAGGATTCAACATTAATTTGTAACATTTTCTATTACAAATACAGGCGACTCCCAAGATTCGACCGTTCGAGATTTGACCAACTCACGAATTCGACCGGTCAAATCGACCCAGCCGATCGATCGGTTGAATTAGAAACTAGTTTACGTGAAGTAATTTTTGGCCCGCCCGACCACGAGAGGTTTAGTTTCAGTCTAGACATAATTATTTCTGCTCTAATTGTTTGAATTTGTGCTGATCTGACATTCGACTGTTCAAGATTCGACCATGTTTTCAGGAACACATCCCTGTCGAATCTCGGGAGTCGCCTGTATAAGAAAATCTGATGAGTCCAGCATATGACTATCTCCATACAGAGTAATGAATATGATTGCTCTTGACTACAACATCCTCAAGGGTAATTAATGGAAATTATGCTTGTGAACAATGGTATCACTTAGCAACGTACTTAACATAAATTCACACAAAAAATCTCTTAAACAATAAATTGTATGAAAAATGTTTCAAACAAAACTTGTAGATACATAATTATATTTTCTACAACTATGATACTGACAAATATTTACTTAACCCTTGAGCGGACGCGCTGTGGCATGGAGTGCAACATTTTTCGTTTCCTTAGTCACCTGATGTGTAGAGGGGGAAGTTCGTAACTAAACACTCATACTATTCCTTCTGTGTGTCAGTATATATCCAATTGTTTACTTTTTTGCGCTGGATTGAGTCATTGTGTAAACAGAACGAGATGGAACCTCGAGTCCTTTTTGTTGCACTCAGCACATTGCACGCCTGGTCATGTAAGTATTTTATAACTACACTGTGGCCACAGCGTGCAACATTGTTAATTTCCTTAGTCATGTGATGTGTAGAGGGGGGAATTTGGACCTAAACACTCGTACTATTCCTTCTTTATATCAGTATACATCCAACTGTTAAGCTGTTTGGTGCTGGATTGAGTTATTGTGTAAATAGAACGAGATGGAACCTTGAGAGTCCTTTTTGTTGCACTCGATGCATTACACACCTAGTCATGTAAGTATTTTATAACTATTATTTCACTTGCTAGGCTTTATTTACTTTCATTTTTAGATATAATAGTTTTCATTGGCGTTAAAAATAATCATGGAATTATTTAGGGCATGAAAGTACGTAGCCGAAGAAGATGATTATCTAAGGGTACTGCAGGAGCTGTTGGATGAAGAAAAGGAAGCCGGTATTGACGACAGTGACGACTCTGATGAAAAAGAAATTATTTCCAACAGTGATCATGAAAGTAACTCTAAGCAAAATCTTTCAGATACTCATGTTGATGAGTAAGAGTCAGCTGAAGACACAGATACTGATTGTGAAAGAAATTTTTTTATTGGCAAAACAGATAAATCTTGCAAATTGAGAAAAATTCCGTTTGTCAGAAATACTAAAACTAAAAGGAAAAATATTGTTAAAATTTTATCAGGGTCAAAACCTTGTGCCAGAAATATCCCAGATGAGTTGACAGCTTTCCTAAAAATTATAGATATTGAAATCACTGATATAGTTGTTCTGTACACAAACATGTAATTCAACAAATTCTCTGATGTTCAATATTTGAGAGTAAGGGATTGTACAAAAATGACAAGGACAGAAATTATGGCTGCTCTAGGAATACTTTTCCTGATCGGAACAAGCAAAGGCATTATGTGAATGTTTTGGAACTGTGGAGCACAGATGGCACAGGGATGCAAATTCTTAGAGCAGCCATGAGCTTTAAACGATTTTTATTTCTTTTGCGATCAATTTGTTTTGATGACAAAACAACTAGATCTTCATGGAAACAAACTGACAAACTAGTGGCAATCAGAAGAGTAATGGATTCTTTTGTTGCAAATTGCCTAAATATGTACAGTAAACTTTCGATTTATGCGGTAGATGCGTTCCTGATAATGGGCGCGTAAATCAAACAATTTTCCTATAAGGAACTAAGGAAATGGTAAGGGTTATGGGAAACGCTGCCTAAAACACAATCGTACATATATTTCCTCTACTGTTTTTATGTTAGAATGTGATTATTTGCTACTAACTATAATTAAGATGTTAAAAAGCCAATCTAAAATAAAAAATCAATTTTTAATTGAAAAGTTTTGCTAACACCTACGTTTAACGCTGGCTGGGATGGCTTGCTGGTGGTGGTACTGGAGCATGAGGGCATGAGGTCATCCGGGTCAGATGACTTGGTGGGCGATGATGGTGAAGAACAGAGAGGTGAAGATGCCTCTTCACTTATGGGCGACTGTTGGATTTTTGAGATGCCAGAGGTTGAGGGCTGAGGTTCAACTGATTTTACGCTATCCGTTTTCTTTAAGTAGGAAAGTAACAATGTTTGAGAGGCTTTCATTTTTTTTCTTTTAAAATTTCAGTGTAACATTGCGTGGCTGCGAAATGCCTCCACTAATCTTTTGCTTGTGAGTGTACGCACTACCTCAACCTCTGCCGTTCTCTCTTCTTTCTCCTCCTCCTGACGTTCCTTCTCTAGTTGAAGTAAATCTTCGGTACAGAGTTCCTCATTGTGTGAGTTTAACAACTCCACCACATCATCTAAATCCACCTCATGAAATCCTGCTTGTTTCGCCAATTCCACAACATTTTTCCGCATTTTAGCGACATCTTCATTGATGCTGAACTCTTTGAAATCATGCACTAGATAAGGGCAAAGTTTTTTCCATACACCCTTCATGCAAGAAACTGTTACTGCCTTCCAGGCTTCACCAACAAGCATGATGGAGTCCCTGATTGTGAAACTTTTCCAGAATTCTCTCACTGTCATTTTATTATCTTCAGTAGCCCTCACAAGCATATCAAATGTTTTCTTCAGATAATTAACCTTAAAAATGGCAATTGCATCCTGGTCCATTGGCTGGATAATAGACGTAGTGTTGGGAGGTAGAAAAACTACTTTTATATTATCACAAAGTTCTTGAATTGATGGTGGATGACTAGGGGCGTTATCAACGAGTAGGAGAATCTTGAAGTCCAGCTTCTCCTTCATGCAGTATTTGTGCAGTTCATCTTCAAGCTTGGAGACTAAATAATCACAGAAAATGCTGCCCGTTATCCATCCCTTGGCATTGGAGTAAAAATGAACTGGTAAATGTTGTTTAACATAACCTTTAAGAGCACACGGATTTGCTGAATGATACACCAACACTGGCTTCAACTTGCAATTTCCTATCTCCTTTGGTGTTACCGCCCAGCAAGAGAGTAAAACGATCTTTGGCAGCCTTAAACCCTGGTGCCGATTTCTCCTCCTGAGAAATATATGTTCTGGATGGCCTCCTTTTCCAAAAGAGTGCCGTCTCGTCAAGGTTGAAGATTTGCTTTGGAGAATAACCACCTTCTTTGATGATATTTTTTAATGATGGAATAAAGTTCTCTGCAGCATTGATGTCGGCAGAGGCAGCCTCACCAGTCATTTTAATGTTGTGGAAATTGTATCTTTCCCTAAAGTTGGCAAACCAACCTGAACTCGCATTGAATACCTTGACATCCTCTTTATCCTTCGCTAAGTTTTCGTAGATTGAATGAGCCTTTGCTTGGGCCAAGAACATGGTGATAGGCACATTCCGCTGGTTTTGATCCTCGATCCATGTACTCAGCATCCTCTCCATCTTCTCCATTATATTACTTCTTGCGTACGATGTCTTCATGGCACTCGTCGAAGTTCCAGATTTAGCACTTTTTAAAATTTTTGAGGAATTGTCCCGTATTGTCCGGATAGTACTCTCGCTAAGCCCAAAAACACGTGCAATCTCCTTTCTCGATGCGGCTTATTACGTCCATTTTCATACCAATAGTTATTGGCTTTCGCTGTTTCTTGAGCTCGGTGGCACCCTGTGATGTAGATAGGCGTTTTCCAGACATCATGAGGGCAAAAATTTCACGCAATAACAAACAGTGCACGTTAATAATTACAAGAGATAAGTTTTCACTGTCACTATGACAATGGTTGCAAGTGAACTGAATAAGACGTGTGGATACGTATAAGGACGAGGACAGGGTCAGTCGAGACTACCAGCGTAATTTAAAAAAAGATACATTGTAACTCCTCCAGCATGTGCGATGCACAGTTTACATCCAATATTTTTTCATTGTGTTCTTATCGCCACGGATCTGATTTATGAGCTTTGAAGCAGAGAGGAAAATTAGCTGATTCATTCTGCTTTCGTTCTGTGGTTCCTTATTGTCTGTTTATATGTTAGGATTTTTTTTCTATCTTGGGTCTGGCCTAGTTAGAGCTTACTCAGGCTTCTATAAGCTCTTATCTGTCTCTTCTTTATGAGCTTCAAGGCAGAGTTTTCTTATTGACTGTGTTTACATCTTAGGCTTTTTTATACATACATTGTATGTATTGTATATTTCCTTTTATACATTGTATATTTATGTATTATATTATTTCCTTGGGTCCCTCCTTCAGCTGAACCCTTATGCAGTTCACCATGGCTTCTATGCCTCTTGCAGTGACTGCCAGAAACACTTGCTCAGCACTTTCTGATGGCCTGACAGCTGGCTCGCTATTCAGACCGCATTATTCCAAAAAATTCGTGTAAAAAAGAAAAAAATGGTATAAATTCAGCGCCCGCGTAATTCCAAAAACACGTAAATTAAACCCACGTAAATAGAGAGTTTACTGTACATATAATTTGAGTGAATTTACTACTACTGACGAAATGTTGCATCCTTTCAGAGGCCATTGCGGCTTCATACAATACATACCTAATAAACCTGCAAAATATGGCATAAAAATTTATGCTTTGTGTGATGCCAAAATGTTCTTTACGAGTTGTTTAGAAATCTATTGCGACAAGCAAATGACTGGCCCATATTCCACTTCTAATTCTCCAGCAGAAATTGACAAGAGACTAGTAAGATCAATAGAGGAATCTAATCGTAACGTAACAACAGATAACTGGTACACCAGTTATCCACTTGCACAGTACCTACTAGGAAAAAAATTACAACTTTTGGGATGCTAAAGAAAAACAAGAGAGAGATTCCTCAGGACTTTATACCAAACATGACGCGAGCAGCTTCGGATTTCAGAAAGACATTACCCTGGTTTCACAGGTTATGAAGAAAAATGAAGCTGTGCTGTTGTTATCAACAATGCACAATAAAGGGATAACCAATAGAGGCTTGAATAAACAAGAAATTATTTTAGATTTTAATGCTACAAAAATAGGTGTTGACACAGTAGACCAACTGTGTAGTTCTTATACTGTATGCAGAATTACTAAAAGGTGGCCAATGGCTCTGTTTGATAGATTTATGGACATTGCAGGCATAAATGCTCAGATATTATATCGGGCAACCAACCCAACAAATAATCAAAGTAGACGAATCTTCCTGAAACCTTTGTCTTTTGTCCTGATGAACCCACATTTAAAAACTAGATCAAAAATAGTATATTTATCAGCTGACATTAGTATATTTTTATCAAACTATTGAACTGAGGAGTTGCAAGAAGCAGTTAATATGGAACAAAGAGGCAAGAAACACAGCTAGTGCATATGGTGTGGCCATGCAGAAAACACAACAACCACTATAAAGTATGAGAAGTGCAATAATTTTACTTGCCGAAATCACTGCAAAACTATAATTACCTGCAAAAAATGTAAAGAACAAGAAGATGAAACTTCATATCATACATTTCAAAATGAGATTTTGAAGGATGAATTTTTTGGTATTATTGTTTAATTATAAAATTGTTTAATAATTTTTTTAAATGATAAAAAGTTTGTAAAATATTTGAAGGTTTAATAATGTTAATAAACAATGTTTGCATTTTAAGTTCTTACTTGCTATCATTATGATCAAAATCCTAGAAAAAAAAGCGTTGCACTAACTGCCATGTACGCCTGCTGGTGTCATCGAATCGGACATGCCTGCTCGAGAGTTAAAGGATATATTTTGAAAAAATGCAAAAATGACAAGAATAAACCACTTCCGGTTGACATTTCAGCCAAAACCTTTTCAGATCTTGAATTATTAATAAAAATATTACAGTAAAACCTCTTTATAATGAAATTGAAGGGAAGTTTACATGGAAGTTTTTTCAGATTCATCATATATGCATATTAGCGTATTATTGTTGGTTATAATTTATTTCAACACTAACATTTTAGTTAAAGAATGTTTCCAAAAAATTCACTTTATGATAAAAACAATATACAGTAACACCCCCAAATTCGTGGCTTCCAAATTCATGTGCTTCAATTGAGTTGCTAACTAAACTTGCTAGTGGCCAGAGTGCGGCATCAGTGGGCACTCCTCTGTGATGTGTCCCGATGAAGCGGACACTAGTCCAGAGGAACATAACCTTTTCATTCATCACGATCACCATCATCAACATTGTCATCATAGCTTCACCATCAACCATCGCCATCATCTTCCTCGTCATTATTGCATTTTTTGCAGATATCTTCATTTTAAGGTAAGATTATATTGCTGAATGTAACAGTGGCGTAACGGTATGCTCGGCGTGGGGTTTGTTTTCTAGCTCTCACCAAATTAATGCATGCATTTATTTTGCTGTTTACGTGATTCAATAAATATTTTTTCGGTATAGTCTTTGCTAATCATGGTTTTTGCAAAATTATCTCTTTAAACCTAATGTATGGCTATGGCAGATTTAAATGCCACATTGTACTCGTTGAACACCACTTTTAACCCACCTTTTCATCATTTATTGTTGTCAAAATAATGGAGAGCTGCGAACCTAACCCCCATTTTCTTATAAGACCTTTGCTTCTATTTTTGCAGATTCCAAATTCGCGGTGTATTTGGGAATGTAACCCCTGCGAATTTGGGGGTTTTACTGTATGCATTATTTTTTCATTCCTATAACATTCATCAATTTTCATAGTAAAAACAATACTCTATATCAGGGGTCGCCAACTTTTTCATGGTGGCGGGCTACTTTTGGCAATAATTAAAGGGTCGCAGGTACCAAAGAAAAATGCATTTATTAAGTTTTTCACATTAAAAGATATAAATTTGAAAATGTAATATATCCTGTATCATACAGGCATACATATTATTATATATACTAGTATAAGTGCCCGTCAAAAATGATGGGTGTGATCGATTATTCTGAAATATAATTGAGGCAGTCTTTGACCTGAAATCATACCTCCTGCTGAGAGGGTTGCCTTCGATCTGAGAGAGTATCTATTGTGCTTCAAAATCTGACCTTAGTCCCCTCTTGCCAGGTATATTCCTGGTTTTTTTCAGAGCATGACAGAGGGAGTGACAAAGGACAGAATAAGGCTTTTACATATTACCAATATATTAAAACAGTGGGTTTTAAAATCATAATGCTATCCTGAAAATTTCATCGAATTCGGTTCAGTTGTTTGTGAGATATTAAGCTTCAAAAAGCATTACATGACAAAGGGACAAAGTGACACTCTTTTAAGTATGTTTTATGATTATATATACATATTATTATATCCAAATGTCATCTAGTATAACGGATGGCATAAGACTGAGTAGTGGAGGCTCACTTTAAATTATTTTTCACCTCAAGTTTTTCGGAAGCACATAATTCATCGCTATTAGATATATGGCGATATAGTTTCAATCTTAACTCTTCGGCAGCCATGAGGATCCTCGCTTTACTAAGGTGCCATGAGGAACACACTTGTTACTCAGTCACAATGCTTGTCAATCTTATTTTCCTTTCAATAGCTTCTCATTCATGCATTGACACAATGTCAGCGGCTTGCAAAAGATGCATTCTATATGTTTACATGATTCCTTTTCACCAGTTAGACTTATGGATTGTAAATTTGATACCTTCTTATCGAAACAATGTCAGCGACTTTTGTTTACATTTTAGTTACTTACATGACTATAATTCATCAGTTTGACTCATGGAATCAGTATCACTTACAACGACTGTATATGTTATAACCTCAGTCAATGTTTCATTATGCATAGTAATACAATGTTCATCTCATGCAAAAAGCTTCGCTACTATGTATTATTTTAAAGTATGAGAATTTTTTACGTGGGCACCTGAAAATCCTTTCACGGGCATACGGTTGGCGATCCCTGCTCTATATAATATGGCAATTTATGATGTAGGGCATCACTGGGCTACTGAGATATATTATTATTATTGATCAAAACTTGGATTACTTTATACTAAATTTACTTTTTCAGTATTCAAAATATTTAAATTGCAAATTTTGCAATTTTTAACACTATGTACATTAGAGACAATAGTATATCAATAAATAGCCAAATAAAAGTACATAAATGAAAATATAACACAAAACATATTAATGAAAAAATACTTTTAAGTCCTTTAATTAAATAAAATTTACATATTCAGTTGGTCTTCAATGTTTACCACAAAGAGCTACTAATGAGAAACTATCAACAGAAAATTTATTTATAAACTGAGGTAAGTGTCCACTGAGCTCCCTCCAAAACCTTGTTGCCAACTATATAAGTATATTATTAATTAATGCACTTAAGTAAATATTTTTACATATTAGAACAAAGTAATAATATTTATTCAGGCCTGACAATGAGAGAAAATGTGAGGAAAAGGCGATTCATTCCACATATAAAAAAATTCGCGTAGCCTTTAACGTGATTTTTTTCCGCGAAAGAGCGAAACAAGACCGCGAAAGATCAAAATATGTGAAAGATAAAGCTGCGAAAGACAAGATCTACCTGTCTGCCTTATCACTCAAAATGCTTGAAATGACAACAAATACTACACTTTTAATCATTCAGGTGAGGTTGTCATAACACCATTAACACCCGCATAGATGGCATAAATTTCTACTTTACAACAGCACATACAATATTCTTTTTTTAATTTCACTATATGGAACGAGCGTGATTTTTATTTCATAACTAGCAGAAGTGCCCATTGAAGTTCAATGGATTTAGTGAATCTAAAACTTCCACCGTGTAACATGTAAACATCACAAGAATAAAATAATACACAGTTTTAACAATCGAATAAAGCAAAACAGAAGAAAACCACTCCGCACTGACTATTTAGATGAATGAAGGAAGAAAATCTTACACTGTAAAAAATCGAAAATTACGTGTAAGCTTATGGGAAAATAATGACTGAATTAAGCTCTCCCTCCCCTCAAATGTTTAATGGCCATATAGCCTATGTTACCCGCAGGTTAAAATTATATACCTATGCGAAGTTTTGTGATGATATCTTCAAAACGAAAACTGGAAGTAAAACCACCAAGAACACAATAATAAACAGAAAATAGATGAACAAAGAAACAAATGAAATTAATTAATTTAACGAAAGACAAAAAGGTAAATAGATAATGTTTAAGAATCGCAGAGTGAATATTATCCTCCTACTATTAGCTTGATTCTCTCATCCATAAGTTCAGTTATGAGAAAATTGTTTATATAAAAAACACCATATTCACCTGAATCTAAGACGACCTTTTTTTCCAAATTTTCAGCTGTAAATATCAAGAGTCGTCTTACATTCGAATACGAAGTATATTTAAGCATTTAATCAATGGTTTTTACAACAAATGGTATATTAGAGTAAACAATTCACAACAGCAAATTCAAGTACGTACATAAAGAAGTGAAATAAACAAATAGTAATAACAATAAGAAACACATGACGGGAATAATAATTATTTAGACTAATAATCATCATCGACGATCATAACACAGACGACGTACTTTCATCTTGCATGTAATGGCAACCGCAATGTCAAAACAAATGAGAACGGAAATCATTGGGATTCCCCTTTCAAACGACGCACCGCGATTCACTAAGTGTGACAGTAATTTTGAGTTGTGCATTCTTGATTTAAATGCACAACCCTTAAGTTAAAATGACAGATCATGTTGAAGTACGTGGCACGAGTGCAAAGGGGAAGTTAACAAAGGAATTAGACGGAGCTAAGATACAAATTTTAAGCTGATCGTGATAAATTACGCCGAAAAAACTAATAACTGTGATGCGAGTAGAAAGTTCGGTGTATCTGAGGCAAATGTGCGTCGATGGAAACTCTCAAAACAGGAACTAGAAAAAGCCAAAACCACAAGGAAGTCGCTCAGTGGTCCAAAATTAGGCCGATTTTATGGCACTGAAGAAGAAGTAGTCAAGTTTGTGCGCACCATGAGGAAGAACGGTATGCCTGTTTCGACTGAAAGAATTATACTTAAAGCTAATGAAATTACTAGAGGACTTAATATATCATTGCAAGAATTCAAGGCCAGCAGAAGTTGGTGCGTGAGAATGATGCGACAAAATAATTTTTCTTTACGGCGACGAACTTCGCTGTGTCAGAAATTGTCAGAAGACTATGTTGAAAAACTTCTCGCTTACCAGAAATACGTAATTGGACTTAGAAAAACCAATAATTACCTTTTGAGCCAAATAGGAAATGCCGATGAAACTCCGGTTTTCTTCTACATGCCATCTAATTATACTGTGAACGAAAAAGGTGCGAAGTCCGTCCTAATTAAAACTACAGGCAACGAAAAAATGCGAATCACGGTAATGTTGGCGGTTTTAGCAGATGGGACTAAATTACCACCATATTTGATTCTAAAGCGGAAAACAATGCCTAAGAAACATTTGCCAAGTGGAATAATAGGTGTCAAGAAAAGGGGTGGATGACTAAAGAACTAATGAGAGATTGGTTACATGTGGTGTGGAATAGACGGCCAGGAGCTTTACTAAAACAAAGAGCAATGCTTTCACTGGATGCATTCAAGGACACATCTCCTGAAATTAAAAACATAATGAGTGCGATGAATATTGATCTTATTGTAATACCTGGAGGAATGACATCGCAACTTCAAGTTTTAGATGTTGCTGTCAATAAGTGTTTTAAAAATAATTTAAAGGTTTTGTATTCTGAGTGGTTACAGAGTGGAACTCACACTTTAACACCAAAAGGAAATCTTAAGAAACCTGAAGTTGCTATGCTCTGCCAATGGATCAAGGCATCGTGGCAACAAATAAATGCAAAAGTAGGTAATAGTGAAAGGATTTAAGAAATGCTGCTTATCTAATGCCATGGATGGGAGTGAGGATGATGTTTTGTGGGAGACTGATGATGAAGTTGAGAGTGATAAAGATAGTGAGCATGAGGAAAATAGTGAAGGTTGCATAGACAGTGATGATGACTAACACAATAAAATGATTTTATGCAGCACTTAGATTGAAATGTTTTTTTGTTGTCCTGAAATGAGTATATTCTTTCAATGTATATACTTTATTTTTAATGTTATCTTAAAATGAATGCTACCATTTAATTTGTTTGAAAACCTGAATGGTTCTATTTGTGATGTGATCTTATGATTTTAAAATGTTAAAAGACAATAACATTCAAGAAAAGTATAAGAGAAAATAAATATTTCACAAGATTTATAATTTTTGTAGTCATGAAGGTCAATTTGAGCTTTTTTCTCTTTTGGAATCATCAAAATGGGGGGTCGTCTTAGATTCAGGGTCGTCTTGGATTCGGGTGAATACGGTACTTTGGAAACAATGAAATGATTCATCCAATTACAATTTGTGGAAAGTCTGTTTAATTATTTAAGTTACTAACGTAGTTTTAAAAACAGTTTGCTTTAGAGTACTCTATGCCATACAAAAATATCATTAAAAACTATTTATTAGTAATATTTCAATTAAAATCAACAAATATTTTGTTGACATGTAAACAAATCAAAGTCGCACTCAGAAATTGAAAAACAATAATATGTTAAAATGTTTTTCATATAAATGCATTGGACTCAACTTCGACAACAATGGGAGTTGTCATGGTAGCTTATATTTGGTATTGTCATAAAATTGATAAAATCACATATTTTTCTGATTCTCTATGCATTTTTATGGTAATTCGACCAGTATTCGTATTCTGTCTTCAATAAAAATAAACTTTGTTCTTTCCTTCATCTCAAGTTCATACCGTGTTTCTAAGTAATTTTAAAATTCAAATGAAAAATAAGCTGCATTCATCCCTATGTTATTCAAATGGAGAAAATGAAAATAGAAAATATTGTAAAAAAATAGAAAGGTCAATCAAATCAATATAAAAACTGACTACACCACTTAAAACTTTATTCCGATTAAAATGGCGCCTTCCTCTTGTTTCTACGCACTGTAGTTACTGAGTTATAAAAAACATACATGCATACATAAATACATACATACAAACACTTTACTTTATAGATATCTATAGATAGATAGTTTGGAAGATTTTGTAATTACCAGAGGTTCGTAATATAGAGGTTTTCTATATAGTTTTATTAGTGCATTTTTCAGGACTGGTGATAATTTTTGTTTTATTGAGTTCCTCGTTCTAAGGGAGTTAGTAAAGTAGGAGTTTTACTGTAAATATAAAGTTTTTTACTGATCTGGTTACATATTAGTTTTTGAGTTAGAACACCCACATAATTCCTATCACATACACAAACACACCCACAGACATAACTGAGAAAATAGCGAAAATGTAATCTGGGAACCTTTAACGTGTATTTTCATCGAAATCCAGAATTCAATTTCTTTTCACGAATACAATTCATTCCCTTAAACTCCATTTGGAGAAAGTAAAAATTTATTACAATATACTCCCTTTCTCTACTTGTCCATAACTTTCAAACAGTATGCATCATTTGGTTAAAATAATTACAGTAAAACCTCTACCTTACGAACTCCCTTAGAACGAAGAACTCTGTATAACGAAAATTATCGCCGGCCCCTAAAAACTCACTAATGAAACTACACAGAAACTGTCTATATTATGAACCTCTGATAATTACAAAACCTCCCAATTATGAAATAAAAATTGCACACATTCCACTAAAAACAAACCTCCATATAGCGAAATTAAAAAAGAATACTGTACATGCTGTTGTAAAACAGAAATCTATGTGGGTGTTAATGCTGTTATTACAACCTCGCTTGAATGGTTTGAAGCATAGTATTTGTTGTAATTTCAAGCATTTCAAGTGATAAGGTATACAGGTAGACCTCGTCAACCCAGATTTATTTTTTGCATATTTCGATCTTTTGCAGTTCTGCATTTACGACTAGTTTTGTCTTTCGTGGTCTTATGTTTCGCTCTTTTGCAGAGAAAAATCATGGAAAAGGCTATGCGAAATTTTTTATATGTGGAATGAATCGCCTTTTCCTCACGTTCTCTCATAGTCAAGCTTGAAAAAACATTGTTGGGTTATTCTAATATACCAAAAAATATTTACGTAAGTGCATTAATGTCATATACATGCGTAATTAAAAAAAATAGATACACATGTCTTATATATACTTTTAAATATCATTAGGATGCAATCCTTCCACACTTTTGGGCCCCTTCACATGGGAAAAGTTGTAAAATAAAGCTTGTATCACCGTTCAGGAGCTTTCTTTCTTTTTGACGACAGGTAAGTCCTGAGGAGAAAAACTCAACTATGACAAAGAGGATATCTGACTGTATGTATAATTAAGTATAAAAATTTATAAAAAACATAATAAAATATAAATTCCTTTTTATAAATAAATTTTCTATAGATAATTTCTCATTAGTAGCTCTTTGTGGTAAATGTTGAAGACCAACTGAATATGTAACTTTTATTTAAATAAAGGACAAAAATATTTTTTCATTAATATTTCTGCGCTATATTTTCATTAACTTTTATTTGGCTATTTATTTATATACTATCGTCTCTAATGTACATAGTGTTATAAACAGCAAAACTGGCCATTTGAATATTTTGAATACTGAAAAAGTAAATTTAGTATAAAGTAATCCAAGTTTTGATCAATAATAATGATATAGCTCAGCAGCCCCTGCATCATAAATTGCCACATCATATAGAGTATTGTTTTTACTATGAAAATTGATCAATGTTACAGGAATGAAAAAATAATATATTGTTTTTAATCATAAAATGAATTTTTTGGAAACATTCTTTAAGTATTACAAATGCTTAATCTTTGTTATCTGCATTCAATTAAGTAATGTTATAATAATTTTATGGTACAGGTACACCTCGCTGTTCATGGTTTTGTCATTTGCAGTTTGGCTAATTATTATTGGTGAACACAATAAGGGCCACTTTTTACTGTTCAAAGCATAATTTTTTGCTTTTCTGCATTCTAAAATCACAGAAGGGGCCTATCAATACTAAAGAGGAGACCAGAGCAAATAAACTAAAAGAGAAAGTAATGGGTGTGAACTTGTTCATTAAATACAAGAGAAGCAATGACTCTCTGGTAGCTTTCTAGCAGGAGGTTTATTAAAAATAAAAACAACAGCAGTTTCAAATCATGGCTTACTGAAACCCATCTCTTCCACCTCCAACTTAGACACTCAACACATCTTTTGTTTCTCTCTCCTATGCTTACTTTTTATGTTTGTATTTCTATGCCACTCTGTATATTAGTTTTTATGCCTTATGTGGCCAACACATGACTTTCTCCATATTTGGTGTATAGATATTTAAATTATTATGAATAGCATTATAAGGCAAAATTATTATTTCGTATCGTAAAATAATACAGTTGTCCTTATTGCCGTAAATTAGATATATTTTGAATATGTTTACAGAATTCACCGCTACACGGTGGTGGCGCTGTATTCTGGAAATTACGAATAAGTTAAATATCTCTGAAATGGATGGTTCTACAAAAATTTGTTTCAAACAAAACTTGGAAGAAATATTATTCTCTACAACTTTGGTCCTCACGAAGATTACCAATAACGATGTTTTAAAGGAGATATTTGACAGAAACCAAAAAAGCCGATTATTTATAAATAATTCCTAAACAATAACTGTTATGGAAAATTGTTTGAAATAAAAGATGTAGGAAATTATATTTTCTACATTTTTTGTGATGGTCAATGTATACAATAATGACGTATTATCGGAGAAATATCGCAAAAACCGAATCGGGTTTCGAATAAACCTCGACTTCCGGTTAACCGGTATTTTCCAAAAACTAATCGCGCGCGCACGCACGCACACATCATTCCGAAAATAGTCTAAACGTGTTCTAGGGACCTCAAAACATGTATTTCCGTTGAAATCTCAAAGTCAATTTTTTTCGTGATCACAATACTTTCCCTATACTACGTATGGAGAAAGTAACAATTCAAGATAAAGTCCATTCTAGCAGATATGAGAACAGAACCACATTTTTCCTGTCAGATTATCTAGTTTACAGGATTCTCCAGGAATGTAATCCCCATGAATGGAGAGGTATACATATATTTCATTAAGATAACAAGAGAAAGGTGATATTATGAAGTATTGCAGTCTTACCGGTCCTCTGACACTTGACAATGACCGAACTAAGGCAATACGATAGTCATCTCTGTATTCTTTTGCACTTCCTATTAGAAAATTCAAGATGAGGAAAAGGTTCTCCAGGATAGAGCGAGAGGCAGCAGACATACTCTGATTATCAGTATAAGTAGTTTCACCTTCATCAACTTCTTCTGCAAACCTTGATGACGCAGAAACAATTGCATCAAGATGACTCTAGAGAGGAAAAAATCAAGGTATAGAGCTTTTTAATTGCCCTAATATGAGGATAAGAAAATATATGGAAGGGTTACATTATGCTGATAAATTACAATTAAAACATACATCTCACTTTCATGTAATTAGTTTTCACCATCACATTCAAATGAATACTGGACCTTACTGTGTTATTTTAACTTTTATCACGTGGCAGCTGTTTATGGGTGTATTAGCAGTTAAGAGATTTGGAAGTAAGACTAGGTAGAACAAAATGATGATGTTTTGCGAAGTGATGAATTTTTATCAATAATTTTATCGATCAAATAAGACTTGTAACCATTGTTGATAGCAATTTTGTTATATGGTATTTAACTCTTTTGGTCTTTGAGCAGGGAATAATAAGAAGTTAGTTAATCATGGGATGGAAAGCAGCATGCTCATGACACGTGATGGGAAGAGTGCTGTACTGAGGGTGGGTCAGCCGGGGCATGAGCCTAGGTTCATAAGGGGTTGCCAAATTGAATTTTTTATTTTACAGTAGTAGATAGAAAAAAATATTGCAAAAAATTACAGTCATTGAAAATAAATGCTGCGAATACTTGATACCGTATTTACTCCTGTAATACCCGTACTTTTTTTCCCTAAAACTGGACCCAGAAAAATGGGGTGCGGACATTACACGAGATATGCCCCTTTACCTTTCGACGGTAGGCCACCCGCGAAACGCGTCGTGTTTCGTGACAAAGAATGAATTCAACGTGTTTCTTGGAAGGTGCCATATACGTGATTTACGTGATTCATGCTTAAATTTGAAGAACACAACGGCAACGGACAGGCTGAAACGCGCTCCGCTCTCCGATGTGTGCTCGCAGCATGGCGCGGCGTAAGTGAAAGAACTGTGATCAAAGGCTTTAAAGTGACTGGAATTTCGAATTCACTGGATGGAACTGAGGATCATTACTTACAGGGTGATTATGTTGTAGATGAAGACCAGATAAGTGATTAGTTATTAGAAAAAAACGAACGTGGAATTCCTAAAGAAGCCCTTGAAATGCGAGTTGAATAAATTCGTTTAAAAATTTGGGATTTTACGATATTTCTTGTTTTCATTGTAATTTTTACGGGTATTTACATACAATTTAATAATTGAAAGGTAATGAGGCTGCATGGAGCCTTAATACCTAAATCGATTTATAATTATGTTAAGAAAGAATCAAAACTCGTTCTATTGGATGTTGGGATTTAGTTTGTGCACGTAACTATTAAGTTTTCTTTTCAGTGATGGTAGCATATTCGTCGTGTTTCCGAACATTTAGCGAAAATAAAGCATGTACACTGTGCAGTGACTCAAAACAGAACCTTTTGGCGATATTAATGCACTGACCTTCAAAATACTCTTCCGACTTTTTTCCTTATAATATAATATTGTTAAATGCCAATTTTTCGCGATTGATTGCGTTAGAATAGGCATTAAAAGTTGTTTTAATATTTACGTCATAAAATACGTTATTTTTCCGCTTACGCATCATCAGACTCGACTTCAGATAGATTAGTTTACCGATGTTGCCGTTAATTAACAAAATTTGAATTTTTAAAGGGCGGGCCTTACACGAATACCTTTTTTCCCAGATTTTAACTTCAAATAACGGGGTGAGGGTTTTACACCCGTGCGGGTATTACTCGAGTAAATACGGTAATTGCAATAGTGAACAGCAACAGTGAAGTTGAAAATGTGTGGTGTAATGTGAAAGAAAACAGCTCCAAAATGATAAATAAAGGAATGTTTTAAAGGCTATTCCTGCATGGCGTAAAGAATGGCAAATCTAAAATAATTATTGTAACTGTTCCAGCGTAACTTTCTGGTAAGACAAGATCAAAGAGATAGATTTCTAGTATAAAATCAATGGACTGAATTTCTAAGCAAGTATGTTAAATATTTAGGGGTTGCCATTTATCATGATCTTTTGTAGGACATGCATATTGTTATATAGGCTGTAGGAACAGCCAGCAAGAAATTGGCTTTCATAGGCATTTGCAATTTGAAACATTCTTTGCCCTCAATAAAAATTGAAAATATTACACAGACAAATTCATGAATTTTTCACAAATACAAAGTTCATTTCCTTGTGTGGAAGTATTACTAAAAGCTTTCTGTGCATTTGTTACATCATTTTCCATTATAAATTATATGTTCAGTTAATTAAAATTAATCAACAACTATTTACAGTCACCCATGAACCAAGAAACTTTCTGCTCTGGTTTATTATGTATTGATTATAATATTGCCAAAAACATACATTTCAATGACATAGTAAATATGTTTTCTGAAAAAAGCTCAAAAAATAAAACTTTAAAATAAACGAACAATATCTGTTTTAAACCCTCAAGCCCGAAGGAGATATTAAAAAACTGGAAATGCAGGTGTGAAATTTGCAAAAAGTATATAAAAACACATTACCACTTTTTTATTGGATTTTTATTAAAATTTTAAGAATTTACGCAAAACATAATATTTTAAAACTATAACATTTATACTATCATAAATCAAGTACAAACTTCTTGCTGGAGTGAAATGACGGCACACCGATCACTTACCTATTTAGCACATGCCCACGATTTCAGTTATTCATCAATATTGTGAATACTAAAGAAGTTATTGACATGGAATCTTATTCAAAGATATATTTAAAATACAACGGTGAATCAAAAAGTTCCTGGAATGATGTTGCTAGCACCATACCTGAGTTCAAATAATAACATACCATAGTTGTCTGAAATTAGCATGATCTTAAGTATAAACACAATATTTGATAAGAATTCATTCATTTGGTATAAAATAACCTCAATTTTTTTAACCCATTGATTCGTGAGCATGGACAATTTGGAATTTGAGATCCGAGTGAACATTAAGTTTTTGACAAAACTTGGTTGAGAACCGACTGCCATCATTTGGGATTTACAGAAAGTTTGTTGGAATGATGCACCAAAGGAAAAAACATTTTATGAATGGGTGAAATGTTTTAAGGATGGACAAGAAAACACTGAAGATGACCAGCGAAGTGGGAGATCATCAATGTCAATGAACGAGGAAACTGTGGCCTCCATCCAATCGATTGTGGAAGAAGATTGACTAGTGTCAGTGCAAATGACAGCCACACGTTTGGATATCTCATATGGCTTAGCTTAATCAATTCTGACAGATCGTTTAGGATTGAGCAAACTTTTTGCTTGATGGGTGCCAAAAGCGTTGCGTGCTGAACACAAGACTCAAAGGGCTGATCATGCAGTTGAGTTTCTCAGCCGAATTGATGCCAATCCTGAAGATTCCTTCTACAAATTAGTGAATGGTGATGAAATCTGGATTTATCAGTGTGATCCAGAAAGCAAGATTCAGTCTAAACAATGGTTACCAAGGGAATAAAGTGGACCAATCAAGTTCAAGGCTGTACGGTCAGTCAAGAAGGTTATGACAACAATTTTTTGGGATTATGAAGGTGTGATCTTTGCCGATTTTCTCGAAGGACAATGGACAGTCACAGGAAGTTATTATGAACAGGTCTTATGGAATTGAACGCTGATCTTGTGAAAAAATGGACTGAAAAACAGCATCGTCGAATTTTGTTTCACCACGACAATGTTCCAGCACATTCGTCCATGGTTTCAAGAGCTGTGCTTTGAGAATTGCATTGGGAACTGCTTTCTCATCCACTGTACAACTTGGTTTCTTCGAACTTTTTCCTGTTACCAAAATTAAAAGATCACATCGAAGGAGTTTGCTGGGAATCAATATCTGAGGTTAAACAAGTAGTTTGGAACTGGATTCAATCAAACAATCCAAAATTTTAAAGAAATGAGCTAAAATGATGGCGAAAATGTATTGAGATGTGTTTAGAGTCAGATGGTGGATATAATGAAAAATAAATTCTTGTTTTGCGTTTATTCTATTTTTATGAGATCATTCCGGGAACTTTTTGATTCACCCTCGTATTCTGAACATTTCATTCGCTGAATGTTCCCAACCAAATAAGGAAAAATTTTCCTACAAGTCTATTTTTTCATGTCTCGACTGAAATTTTTAAATAAATGTTACAATTGTTATTAGGAATCATTACAGGAGTCACATAAAAAATTGTTTTTATTCAATAGAAGCTGAAATATAACTTTGTATATATGTATATATGTAAAATACAAAAAACAATTAAAAATATTTTTAAATTTAAAGGTATTTCCCAATTTTTTAGAATGTTTATACATGCATAATCATATTCAGATTAAAATTTACTATAAGAAAACTGTTATAACTTCAATCTATCGTCCATAATGATTTTTTTACTGGCATTTACTGTTATTCTGCTATAACACTCGCAGCAAAGTCTCAAAAAAGTACACTCTGCTCATGGTAAATGCATCTTCACAACTTAGCTAAGAGAAGCAAGGAACGTCATCTATTCCCTTGCTTCAAGATATTGAGTCATAGGTCTCTTTGAAGTAGTCTTTCTCATTTTTCATTTTGTGAACACAGATCTCTTTCAATATACACTGACGCATAAACTCAAACTCTCGGTTGGTGGACTCAAAAAAAAAAATCGGTACAACATACGTTGTACAAACTTTCTCATATATGGGTGGGTACTAATGCGTCGTTTAGTTATCTTTAGAAAATGAAAATCGTATGAGCCTGTTTTCAGATAATCCAATTTTTGTTAAAGTTGCCCAAGAATTCTTTATTCATTCATTGAGAAAAATGAAATACGTAGCATTATTGTAGATGTATACTTAAGTAACTGTACGGATTTTGATCAAAATCGTTAGAGCCGTTTTTGAGAAAATCGAATTGTTGTTAAAGTTGCCTGAATAAACTAGCCTTATATTCATTTTTTGAGAAATATGAACTATACAGTATTATTAAAGACGTAAACTCAAGTAACTGTACAAAATTTGATCAAAATCGTTAAAGCCGTTTTTAAGAAAATCGGATTGTTCTTAAAAATGCGCAGAATAAACTACTCTTAACTAGCATAAGTGCCCGTTGAATTTCAAAGGGTTTAATGAATCTAAATTTTCGTCAATGCAACATGTAAAAATCGCAAGAATAAAATTGTGCACTGTTTTAACCATCGAATATTTCTATATTATAAATTTTTTAATTAATTAACTAAAATGTCACAGAAATTCCCTGTGAATAAAATAGTACCTTTCTTTCTACTAAAATAGCCATTGCTATTAGTTTTAAATTGATTATAGCAATAGGATTTCAATTTTATTAAATAAGCAGAATTCCGGTTCCAAAAAATTGGTTCAATCTTCAATTGCCTCTGATAATACTTTAAATAGATTTTGGAATATAATGTACCTCAATATCGTTTATCGTCTGCTCAGCACTCTTGCCTTCTCATTTTCCGAAACAACCTTATTCACCAGTTTTATATGGATTTCAAACTTAGAAGAGAACTTGATTCAATTCAGTTAAAATAACCACATAACAAACTTCTTATTCCAAAGAAAATCCTTTTATAATATGCAATGTTAACCTAGAATTCATTCATTCTGAAAAGTGAATAGAAGTGTCATTTAGGTACATATATTTCTTTCAACTAAAATAGCCACTCTTAACAGATTTTAATGGATTAATGCATTAGCATTTCAATATCATGAAATAAGCAGAATTCTGGTAAAAAAAAATCTGTTCAATCTTCAATTGCCTCTGATAATACTTTAAATAGATTTTGGAATAAAATGTACCTTAATATCGTTTAGCGTCCGCTCACCACTCTGGACTTCTCAGTTTCCGAAACAACAACTTTCAATAGTTTTAAATTGATTTTTGCTTTGAAATGGTACTTTCCTGTTAACGGGAATACCTCAAAAAATAAACACGTATTGTTGTGATATGTTGTGATATTTTGTTTGTTAACAATGTGTAAGAAATCTCGTTAAGATATTTACGTTGATCCCTTATTGATGAATTTGTGGAGCTTGCAGAGGAGTGAAGAAGAAGCTGTATCTTTGCTTCAAGACCATGATATTTTATCTAAAGGGCGAATGTGCAAGAAGGGCCATATTATGAAACTTTACTTCTGAGACAGAATATTTTGGAAATGCAACGCGAAAGCCTGTCAGCAGAAGAATTCATGTGGCGACAACATAACAGAGAAATCAACATATTTCCAGCTATTTTAAATGCCATAAAGACATATTGGATTATTTAGATTGTATTAGTAATTATGTTGCTTTTATTAATAAATAAGTTTCAAAAAAGTGTGATTTTTAAGTAATTCCCCCGTTGTTAAGCATTGTTAACAAACAAATACATCGTAACATATCACAACAATACGTGTTTATTTTTTTGAGGTATTCTCGTTAACAGGAAAGTACCCAAAATACTTGAGTCAATTCAGTACAACTTCCACTTTACATACTGTAAATTCCAAAGTAACTCCTTTTATAATAGGCAATGCTAGCCTAAAATTAATTCATTCTGTAAAGTGAATAAACAAAGTTATTTCTTTAAACTATAATAGCTACTGTTATTAGATTTAAATGGATTATAAGCCTTAGAACTTACTCTGTATTAAATAAGCACCAAAATTCCTTTTATAAAAACAAATCAGTTCATTCAAAGATCCACTGTTGATTCTTCGAAAATTGCCTGTTAACAGTTTTAAATGTCCTTTTAATTTTAATTGAATTTTAATTTATATTCGTTTCCAAACTTCGGCCATTGTTACAAAATTAATTCGAGGAATAACAATATAAATTCGTAAGCACGTATGGTTTACAAAGAATTTAATTTAAGAATGCTTTTTATTTCCAATTTTTCTAAAATGACACTGTTGATACTTAAAATTTTTAATATTTACGTTAATATACTTATTTTCCACAAAACACGCAGATCTCTCCCCTTCCTTCCTCTCTCTCGTATTAAAGCTAACAATGATAATGGTCGACATAGCAACATCACGTTAAAATGGCGAGATTTCCATAAAATATGCAAATTAAACGTTCAATATGGTATATTTCGAATAGTGGGCGAAAAAAGACGAATGGAATAAGAAACTTAATAAGTTTTTCTTCATAATGGTTCAAATTTGAAGGTTGTCTGTTAATTTCTTCTAATTTTAATTTCCAAATGAATAAAAGCCTGCACGTCGAAAAATCGCGTTTTACAGGTTAAGTAATGGGAAATGGAAATGCCTCTCTTGGAGACGAACCAAGGAATTTTTTTGCGATTTAAATTTGCCATTCTCTGAAGAAGTGTTAATCAAGCATCCCTACCAAATTTCGAGTTTCTATCATTATTATTTCTCGAGTTATTAGCGTTTGCATAGCGTGACCAACCAACCAACCAACGGATGACGGCTATTATTATATAAAATTATTGAGCAATGTCAACCATTTCTATGTATACTCTGCTCAGTATGATAAAATGCCTAAGTACGAGATTTCATTCATTTTTGCTCTACCGTCTAGGCTCCAGAGCCTGTAACAGACAGACAGATGGACAGACATACAGACAGCATTGCGAAAACCACTTTTTCGGATTCAGCGACACTTAAAACGTGTATTTCCCTAAAAATCTCGAGGTTGAATTTTTTTGCGAAAACAATACTTTCTCGATACTACGTTTGAGAAAGTAAAAATATGCAGGTTAAAGCATAATTTTCTTCTATTCTTTTCATTAAGCAGTGTCTTCACTCAAAGGTAATAGTAGTCTCAGTATTTCTTTGTGATTTTCCATAGGAAGAGATAAAACTATTACTGTGGCAAAAAAAAAACTACTAAAAAAATTTCAACTCGTTAGAAAAAATAAGAAATACAATAAAACTTGACGAATAAAATATAATTATTAAGGCCAAAACTCCCCCTATTAAAAATATTTTAAACAATGTTACGCTGAAAAAATAGGAAGCTAATAAGAGTATATTACCTTAAGTTCTTTAAAACGTTCCTCTCCAATTCCAAGGTTGCTAAATATTGCAGATATTTGTGTTCCTGTCCAAATTTGAGCAGCTTGGTTATAGTCCTTGTAATCATTAATTGAATCTTTGCTCTGATCCATCCAGGTACCCAAAGTTGATAAAAAATGAGCCTAAAAGATAAAATGAAACAGAAATATTGAATGAAAAGAAGATTTCCATATACTGAATAAATATACAGCAATGAAATTAATACTTTCAAAGGATAAAAAATATTTATGATAAATGCATTAGAATAGATTTTATTTTATATGATTTAAATCAACAAAATAATGTAAATATTCATTGCATAATTCAGCTGGCAGCTTATTGTTAGATTCTTACTACCAGTTACAAATAGAATTTCTGGAGTTTTAAATTAAATTTTGTAAATATAAAGATGTACCACAAATAATAGAAAGGCATGAAGATTTAAAATATTGTATACTTATTAGACAGACAAAGAAATGGTTAACACCATAAAAAATAACAATACATATCATAAATGATATTCACCATTGCATTGTAGCTGTCTGGCAAGTGGCTTTTTGAAACAGTCTTTTCACAGTCCTTCATTGTTTCTTGGACTGAATCTAGATCTAAAGACATGCTTGCTGCCTCTCTGGCTGCATCCTCCATATTGTGAGCTTCATCCAATACAACTACTTCACCACGAAGCTGAATATCCATCTGCAATAAAAGAATAATCAATTGCTATGGCAGCTTAATAACAGTGACAGCTTTCTAATACATATACTGAAATGTCTCTCATGATAGAAGTATCAGAATTTGAGACTAAAATGTGACAATGCCATGATCTCCATCACACTATGGCATTTTTCTTGTAGGTTCCTGGCATAATCATAGCAATCATTTGCAAAATTTGACATTACTGCAATACTTTAACTCATTTGCCTCTTTGAAAAAGATACTTAGATCCCTAAATTTTTCGGTTCACCTCTCTGCCTACTAATCACACACAAAGAGTGACAAACCTGTAACAAACTTAGAGGTAAGATGCAAATGATACTTTAATGATAAAATCTTTGTTAGCTAGGTATTCAAGACCCGAGGCAATTTACCATATTTTTTTTTCAAAAAAGTTAAATCCAATAATTCACCCTGCATCTGATGTGGCAAAAGACAGAAATATATCTAAGGAAAATATGATCCTTTTTAATGCTTAGATAGATCTATGGTTCGAGTCAACCCCAAGTAGAACTCAAAAAGATATTTATTACAGTTTGGTGTAATTAAAAACAAATATAAATTATTACAAGACAAATGAAATAACTAAGAACTAAAGATAACGGAGCACAGTCCGACAGCCCTTCTGCTTATCAATGCATAATTTTACATTACATTCCTTAATTGTGGTAACAGTAAATAGAAAATACATTTATGAGAATATGCACTAAAATAATTATTTTTTTCAAAAAAATCCCTTCTGAAATCAGAGTGCATCTTATGCGCCGGTGTGTCTTATACGACGGAAAATACAGTATAGTGTGATTCATATTTTAAGATAACACATCTATCTTTCTTTTCACATAAAAAAATTTCGAAACACTGGGCAATTACCTACTTTTCATTCATCAAAAGCAATAATAATTTCTTAGTAAATATTTCCTTGTAATGTGCTTACAAGCATTTGTGTGGTACAGTAAAACCTCTTTATAACAAAAACGAAGGGACCTAATTTTTGTCACTTTGTTTTAAGGAGGTTCTTTGTATAGAGGTTTTTCAAGATCACCATATTTGAACTTAATTATCATTATTATTGTTTGTAATTTATATCAACACTAAACATTTTGTAAAAGGATGTTTCCACTAAGTTTATTTTATGACAAAAACAATATAAATAATATGTATTTTGTCATTCCTGTGAGTCTGTGCTACAAAGTTATCCCTATTAACACTTTCAGCCCGAATAGTATTTTCCGAGGATTTTTTTCTGTGATATTCCTTCTTAATAGTCTACTTATCCTATTTGAATGCAAATTATTATTTTTTGTTGAAAGTAACCGTTTTTTTGTCGAAATTTGCACTTTTTCTTTTGTTTTTTGAACATTTCCTACACCTCTTTTGGACCCTCCTATCATTTCTTTTTTCATGGCATTTTGGAAAATCTGAATCTATTGATATTATAGAGGGTCTCCTAAATACGGACTAATTCTGCTGAGTAGTTTCCTTTGCAAGGGCATCTATGATGGACAATCTGTATTCATACAAGGTCATTTTATTATAACTGAATTTTTTGTACAGGATAATTTATTAACATCACTGAAATCAAAAATTAAAGAAAATATTAAAAGCTTTTATCAACAAAAAAGGGATTATTAAAACAACATAGTAAAAGTTAGGAAAATACGGATAAATAAAACACCTCGACAGAAATGCCTATTAAAAAATGCCACTGTTACAAAAAAATAAAAACTCGGACCGAGAACCGACCCAAAGCACATGAAAGGCAGGCCTCAAATGTGAGCATTGTGAAGGTTCGAGAGTTATACCTGCAGAAATGGGAGGGGACGAGAGTTTGAAAGCCGAATCAGAACTGCGTAGTTGCCTGTCATCTATTGATAGCGCTCGGATCTCGGCAAAGTCATCTATTGATGACACTCGGCTTCAATGTGATAATGATCTAAACTTGGATAACTTTCTACTGACTTTACATATTTAAAATATTAGAATGGGCATGTGCATTAGAAACAATAGTACATCAATAAATAGACAAATATTAGAAAACTAGTAATGCCCTAGTAATAATAAAGTAATGTTTTTAGGATGGCTAGATTCCACCTGGCTTTACATTTGTGTATCCATCCATTGGAGGCCTGGAAATTTTCTATGCCCATTTTTATTGACAAATCTCTTGTGTGTTGCTGCAAAATCAGTCCTGATATAGGGATATTTGAGGCTCTTGACTTCATTACCCATTCTGGAAGTCGGCACCATTGGCCGTGCATAAGATTAAACGTATGCTACAATGCATTTATTAAGCTACATAATTTTTTTATTTGAATGAAATCTGCCCAACAGTTTATAAGTTAATAACATTTGTTTGAAATCAAACATTTTTTATTTATATATCATACATTAAATCCAGCCATGAGTGCCCAACATGAGATTTTAATTCGTATGATAAAGGTTAAATACTCGAAAGATATACGGTATATATTAGCAATTATAATTACAATATTTAATCGATTGTAAGCCAACCCCCACTTTTACAAGGCCACGCAAGAAAAATTTTGATTTTAAAGTGCTTAGACAACTGGGGTCATTTATTTCAAAAAATACCAACAAGTATGAACGCATCAGATTTTCAATTCATAATTAAATAAAGTGTATTAACTAAAATTATGGCAACATAAAATACGTTTCATTCACTTATTCATAATAACCCCTACTAAAAGAGTAATATGACCTCGTTATCCCCAGGGATCTTATTCTCGTAAAAAAAATAGCCGTTTCTCGTAAATCAAATACGGACACCGTATTACATAACATATGTTAGTACTACACGAGTATCACCTGCGCATTCCTTTTCACTTTTATTCTTAAATTATTCTCCCAAGTTGGCTGCTATGACACTAATGCATGAGGAAGTGACTATTCGCTCGGAAAATCCCAATATGCGCATGCTAGACACACTGAAACAAGATAGGTAGAGCAGGGAGGGGAGTAGGGAGGAAAGGCAAATGTTTCGATTCACGAGTAAAATGAAACATTGTGTACATTGGTAGCTTCTTACACATACGAGTGCTGTCGTTGCATTTCTTTAAGACTTTGACGTGCCACGTATTATTTACATAATTTATTTCTTCGTTGGTTTTCAGTCATTTTGATTCTTTTCTGCATACATTTAAAGTAGATAGTTTACTTCCACTTTAATACACTTATATCTCGCGTTATAATGTAACTACAGACATAAATTCATTGACCGATTCTAAGCCGAGTGGCGATTTCTGCGATGGTAAAAAAGTAAAAAAATCGGTACAACATACATTGTACAAACTTTCTCATATACGTACTAATGCGTCGTTTAGTTATCTTTAGAAAATGAAAATCGTTTGAGCCTGTTTTTAGAAAATCCAGTTTTTGTTCAAGTTGCCCAAGAATAAACTAGCCTTATATTCATTCGTTGGGAAAAATTAAATAGGTAGTATTATTGAAGATATATACTCTAGTAACTGTACGAAATTTGATCAAAATCGTTGGAGCCGTTTCTGAGAAAATGGAATTATTGTTAAAGTTGCCTAGAATAAACTAGCCTTATATTCATTTTTTGAGAAATATGAACTACACAGTATTATTGAAGACGTAAACTCAAGTAACTGTAGGAAATTTGATCAAAATCATTTGGAGCCGTTTTCGAGAAAATCGGATTGTTGTTAAAAATGTGTAGAATAAACTACTCTTAATTATTGATCAATGTGAACCATTTCTATGTATACTCTGCTAGTATGATAAAATGCCTAAGTATGAGATTTCATTCATTTTCGTTTGACCGTCTATGCTCCAGCACCAGTAACAGACAGACAGAGAGACAGATGGCATTACGAAAACTACTTTTTCGGATTCAGCGACACCTAAAACGTGTATTTCCGTAAAAATCTCGAGGTCGAATTTTTTCGCGAAAACAATACTTTCTCGATACTTCGTATGAGAAAGTAAACAAGTTAGGAAAGTGTACAGCGTATCACAAATGGGCGTGTTTCGTGCAATGGAGTATTAGAAAGAAATTATATACCTGTACGTAAGGGAAATAGCGTTTTAAAGTTCTTTTCTTCATCATAAATAATCCATTTTCTTCCTATTTAATAATTTTACATGCACATGTAAGGAAATTAAACGTTTGGGAGATTGTTTACGTTAGCAACAATGAAGTAACCATGCAAGAAATTTTCTAAGTTCAACTCGATATAAGACATTCTTGTTTGATTTTCTCGATAACGGCTACTCCTATGATAAAAATATATAGGAAAGGAAATACTCTTTTTTACCAGTTCTACAACTTTTATTTGAAAAATATATTGATATGAGCAATACTTTACGAGATATGACGAAAATTTAATTTTTGTCTCCAGTAAAGTGGTACCCCTGACTGGCGTACGTGATTCATTTTTGCGACTTTCTTATTATATTTTATTGAAAGTCCTTAATATCAAATTTCATGAAAATCCGTTTGGTAGAAGCCGAGAACGAACATGCGGACGGACGGACGGACCGACCGACGATAATAGGTGCTCACGCTGCAAGCGAAACGCGCCTCAAAAGATCAGCTTACAATCGATGAAATACAGTAATTTTCGTACTTAATCATACATATTTATACTTACGCAAAAAGAAAACGATCACAATCTGCAAAAACACAAGCACATGTATCATCAGCATATCATGATCGTCAGTAAGACTGGTGAGTCCTAGTAGTGGTCAAAATAGTACCTTTACCATGTAAATAGATGGCATTGATTATATATATGGTGTCTGCTTTATAAAAGTGCATAAAATCCATTAACATTTATTTATATTTATAAATTTCGCTGTATAGAGTGCAGTGATTTTCCCCGCAACTACGCACTTAAACGAAGCATTTAACGAAAAAACGCGACGAATAACGCCCGCCCATTGTATATTGCCCCCCCATCGTTATCGCCGAAGAGATTCACAACAGCTCTCCTTACTACGGCTCGGCCCTATAGCTACCCACCTTATATAGCGCGAATTTCACCCCTATTTCACATTCCTCCGTTTCCTATGGTTATATAATCTACCCAAGCAATTAGCCAATATGAAATTAAGGAAAGGCCAGTTCAAACTACCCGCCCAACCTCCGCTCACCTGCTGACGTCACGCGACCGTCGCCGGCAGAAGAGTATTCCCAGAGAGAGAGTGCTGAATGCAGGTCGCCGTATGAGAGAGACAGCTGACGAGTCGACCTACGCAGTTGCTGTTCGACGCAGAGAGAAGAAGAAGCCACAACAACGAGAAGAGAGTTTTCCTTGTAAACCGTGTGTGCTGAACTATTCCTGTGAACACCAATTGTAACTATATACAATACTGAAGTGATTTAATTTATGAGACAAGTTTACGTCTCAAGTTTGTTTGCCTTGGTTCTGTCATTTGTACCTAATTATATATACCATACCATTCATGAAATACAAATTACAAGAGAAGTTTGCGTCTCAGGTCTATTTGCTTTTCTGTTTATTATGATTTGGCATTAAATATAGCAATTAGTTAGAAATTGATGTGGCGTTCTAATTGGGTCGCCACAAGAGGTTCATATTTAATGGAATGGGTGAAATTTATATTTTGTAAATGAGAGGTTTCGTAATTATCGGAGGTTCATAATATAGAGGTTTTCTATATAGTTAACCTAATGAAATTGTCCAAACCAGCGCTGCATTTCGTTATACGGAGTTCTTCATTCTAAGGGAGTTCGTAAGGAAGAGGTTTTACTGTAGGTTGCGCATAAATAGTGAAGTTGTTGAACAGGTGGATGAGTTTGTATACTTGGGAAGAATGTTTTCTAAGAATGGAAGAATAGATGGAGAGATAGAAAGGTGTGTGAATGCGGGTAGAAAAGTGGTGGTTAGCAAGTGGTCAGTACTAAATCATGAAGAAGTGTCTAAGGAAGCAAAAATGGCTGTGTATAGAAGTGTGCTTGTACCCACCTTGTTGTATGGTAGCAAAACGTGGGTGTGTCAGGAGAAACACATGAGTAAGGTGAATGCAGTTGGAATGGGTTATATGAGGAGCATGTGTAGGAAAACCAGGAGAGACAGAGTCAGGAATACTTGGGCGATGAATGAATGTGGAATGAAAGAAACTTTAAGAGGTCAGTATGAAAGGGGTGTGCTGCGATGGTTTGGGCATGTGGAGAGAACGGATGAGAACCAGGTGACTAAATTGATATATGATGGTAGAGTATGCGGATCAAAAGGGAGAGGAAGACCAAGAAAAAGCTGGCTGAATGTGGTGGAGGAGACTCTCAAGAAAAGAGAGATCAGAAGTTTAAGGAATGGAAGACGATGTATGAAACGATGCATGGGTGTGTTTGAAGCAAAAGAAGTATGTAAGGATAGAAAGGTGTGGAGAAATAGAGGCAATTAGCTTGCTTACCCCGTAAGGGAACAGCGTGATTGATATGTATGTATGTATAGTTGAGAATTATTGTTAGAAACAGGAACATTATGTTAATATAATAATTACCATGTTTAATTGATTGTAAGCTGATCCAGACTTTTCACAAGGGCATGCGTGAAAAAATACATGTTGAGCGTTCCGGGATTTGTCGGGAAATAAATACTGGAAGTATGAATGCCCCGGTTTTTTCAATTCGTAATTAAATAAAAAAGGTATCAACTAAAATTACAACAACACAAATTACGTTACATTCAAGCATTCAATACAAGTTTTATTAAAATGGAATTTGTCCCTGTTATGTCCCAATTTTTAATCTCGCAACAAAAATATCCCGGTTTTTCTCTTTGTCTTCTCCGTCTCACATTATACTCATCAACCCTGTAGTGCCCTTGTGCAGCAAGATTTGATGTTTCTTACTCATATGCTATCACTTTTCTCTTAAAGTCCGCAGAATAATGCGTTAGTCCGATTATGGGATTATTTAAAAAAGCTGAAAAATTCGCCAAAGTAAATAAAAATTACAAAGGCATGAGGAAATGATGGGTGGATTGGGGAATCCTAGGATTACACACACATGCATACGAGAGAGGCTGGGGGAATCTCAAAATTCTAGAGTTGGCTCGGGAATGAATTTATTGAAACATTCATTTCTTCCTATTCAAGTATTGTGATTCTTTTTACATACATTTAAAGTAGATTGTTTACTTATACATTAATACATTTATATTTAAAGTTATGATGTAACTACAGGCACCAATGCATTGATAACTTTACTTTTCGTTCATTGATTTTTAAGACTCGATTCTAAGCTGAGTGACAATTTTTAAGGAGGTAAAAAAGTAAAAAAAGATTTGCTTACAATTGATTAAATACAGTATATGATTGAAAAAGAAAGGTGGTTAATGTTAATGGAATTAGTTTCCACTCCTTCAGTTGATCATGAAAATTTTACAAAAATTTTTTGAAAAGTATGTACAGTTCAGGACCGCGTATTCGGAAACCCAAAATTCGGAAAAACTAAAATCTGTAATGTTTGCAGCTAAATTGGTTTTTGCATTTGAAATTGCCGCCTTGTGATTTTTTGACTTGCCGCAATGTGGCACCACTATCAAATATTGCAGCCAGAGTCAGAATTTACAAAAGATTAATGGTATTGCTGTATTATATTATAGGGCATTTTCTTTTAAAATGTTTAATTTTTAGCCCCTAAGATGTCTAAAAGACCAGGAACCAGTTCTCAAGGTGGAAATACGAAGAAGAAGCATTTGACACCCAGTATTAAACAGAAAGTGGATTTATTGAGGAAATTGGATAAGGGGATGCTGGTGAAGAGATTAAGTGATGAATCTGGTGTTGGAATTTCAACTGTTTACGATATAAAAAAACAAAAGGAACAGTTACTCAAAACTTTTGCTGATAGTGATGTTCTGAGTTTAATGGCTAATAGGAAAACATTACATCAATCAAAGACTGTTGACGTGGAAAAAGTTTTAATGGAGTGGATCAGACAGCGGCGAAGTGAAAATTTTCCTTTGAATCAATCGATCATCATGATGCAAGCGAAGTTGTTTCATGAACAGTTGGGTCTCATGATTTCATGTGAATACACTTCCGGGTGGTACAACAAGTTCATGAGGCATCACGGTCTTCATTTGAAGAAGGTGTGTGGTGAAAAAGTTTCCGCCGATCATGAATCTGCAGAGGAGTTGATCCAACAATTTGAACAATTGGTTTCTGATGAAAAGTTACCACCAGAACAAGTGTATAACGCAGATGAGACATCACTATTTTGGCGATATATTCCCAGGAAGACATATGTAACAGCTGAAGAGACATCGCCATCAGGCTTCAAGGATTCAAAAGAATGCCTCACAGTTCTTGAGTTTGCTAATGCATCTGGTACGCATAAGTGCAAACTACTTGTCATTGGCAAAAGTAAAAATCCCAGGGTTTAAAAGGGATCAAAGTATTTCCTGTTCATTATAGGGCAAATAAGAGAGCCTGGGTCATATCTTGACTGGTTCAAAAATTGTTTTGTACCTGAATCTCGTGCTAACTGTCGGAAGGCAGGTCTCCCCAATGAATGCAAGATAGTGCTGCTACTAGACAATTGTCCCGCACACCCAGATGCATAATTCCTATAAAAAGAACATGTGTATGCAGTCTATTTGCCTCCCAATTGTACGTCAATCATCCAACCAATGGACCAGGGCATTCTCTGTTCCTTCAAGTGCAGAAACAAGCATGAATTTTTACATTCAATGCTGAATTCATGCAATAGTGGAATGGGAATTCAGGCATTTCAAAAAGACTTAAATGTAAAAAATGCATTATGGAGAGCCGAGAAGGCATGGGCAAGTCAAACGGATGGCATAAGTTGTGGGCTTTTACAATCTTTTTAGAAAATGAAGATAACGACACTCCCAATTTTAGAAGTTTCTCTATTTCACACGAAAAGCAAGTGGTGAATGATTTGCTAAAGTATGCAAAGGAATTAACATGTGAAGAAGCAGAAATGTTAAATGAAGAGGCTGTCGAGAAATGTTTAAATGTATACAATGATGCTCCTGTTGCTCGCCAACTTACAGACACTGAAATAATTGAAATGGTTATGCATCCTGTAAAAGATGAAGACACTGATGATAATATAAATGAAGGGGCAAATGAAAGTGAAGAAATTTCATTTGACAAGTGCATTAGTTATACTGAAGAACTTATTAAGGGACTGGAACAAAAAAGTTTTATTTCTGAGCAGCATATTATGTGGGTGTATAAAATATGAGGTTTTGTAAAAAAATAAGCCTAAGTTCAAACAATTAACTTTGCAGGACATGTTTAAAAAATCGGTACAACATACATTGTACAAACTTTCTCATATATAGGTACTAATGCGTCGTTTAGTTATCTTTAGAAAATGAAAATCGTATGAGCCTGTTTTTAGAAAAAACAATTTTTGCTAAAGTTGCCCAAGAATAAACTAGCCTTATACAGTAAAACCTCTATATATCGAAATGGAAGGGACCAGATTTTTAGGTATTTTGATGAATGGAGGTTTCACTATAAAGAGGTTTACCGTAAGACCTTCATATTATTATTCATAAATGCACAAACTGGTAATTAAAAGTACTATTGTCTTTTTAATTACTATATTAGTATATTTATATATACACAACATAAATTTAATATATTTATAATATAAATACCAACCTAACTGAACAAAAAATGAATATGTACTCTACCTATTGTTTACTGGAAAAAAAACTGGTAATTTCAGTCTGTGTCATCTTTTTCTTAAATTCATTGGATACAACATTTTCTATTTTATTTAGTAGCAAGAGATTATCACCACTGCAATCCTCCATATTCATAAAAAATCTTTCTAGCACACTCAAAGCCTCTTGCACTTCACTCTTTTTTGGAGATGGAATTATTTCCTCTTCATCATTTTCTTCTTTCTTATTAGTCTCTGCTATAGTCTCCCTTTCAACTTCTATCTCCACTTCTTCTATCATTTCTCCCTTAGTTGGTGCACAAGTTAATAGGGAAGTGTCAACATTAACAAAATCATTAAATGATGTTTGAAGATGAATTATTTTATTGATTTCATCCCATTCCAAAGGTTCATCATCTGATACTTCATCTTCCTCATATGTTGTCCTCATAAATCCTGCCTTTATGAAGCATTTATTAATAGAGGCTGATTGAACATAATTCCATTATAGGCAGAGCCTATGCATGGCCTGCAATATATTCCATTTACATTTTGTAAGATCATTTGTTTCATCCACATTTCTTAAAATATAGAGAACCAACTGCTGTCTGTAATTTCTCTTAACACTAGAAATTATGCCCTGATCTAATGGTTGCAGTTTACTTGTGGTATTTGGAGGAAAATACATTATTTTAACATGTCGCAACACGATCCCCTCAACTTTATGAGCAGTGCACTGATCCAGAAAAAGAACTATTTTTCTGTTCTTTATGCCCATCTTTGCATCAAGCATGCTTAGCCACTCACTAAATAAAGCTGCAGTTATCCATGACTTTTTAGAATTTCTGTATAAACAGGGAACTTTTTTTAATATTCTTAAAACATCTGGGTTTTTTTATATTTCCCAATCACAAGTGGCTCTAATTTCTCAGTGCCATCTGCATTGGTACAGAAAAGCACTGTAAATCTCTCCTTGCTTTTTTCCCCTCCATGGCAGGGTTCTCCTTTAACTGCAATAGTTCTATCTGGGAGTAAGTTATAAAAAAATCCAGCTTCATCTGCATTGAAAATGTCTTTAGGATCATAACTCACTAAAACTGTTTGCAGAGTGTTTTTCCACTCTTCTACCATAATTGTACTTACAGAAGCTTCTTCCCCACACATTTTTAAAGTTCTTAGGTTCCAGCGCACTTTAAACTTCTGTAGCCATCCATTTGACCCTTGAAAGTCATCTATTCCCATTTTCAATGCCATTTCCCTAGCCTTCTGTTGTAGAATAGGCCCAGATATAGGTATGCTTCTGGCTCTAGCTTCCATCAACCAATCAAACACACATTTATCTAATTCTTCATTTTTCACTGCCCGAGATCTTTTATTGATGAAACCTTGATGTGCTGCTACTTCAGTTTCTTTACGTTTATTTAAAATAGATGTTAGAGTCGACGGTGGTATGCCAAAGGTTTCTGCCACATCTGTTTTTCTTTTCCCCTCATCAATGGCTTGGAAAATTGCTAACTTCGTTTCTATTTTCAGCAGCCGTCTTTTTCTATGATTTACCATGTCCATTATGGGTCTAAAATTAATTTATTCATAAACATATTCATTAATTACTTGTGTATTATTTGTAAATATTGCACTTAATATTATACAAGGCATAATGAAGTATATTGTTATACACCTAACAAACTTTAATTATAATCGGAAAATTAATGCATTAATAATTACATGAAAGTTGTGATATAATAAATAACATACGTGATTAAGGACAAAATTAACATTAAAAAACACGTATTTGTAGATTATGTATCCACTATAGCTTAATGAAACAAATCAATGTGGTACAACCAGTAATTTTGACAAGCTCCTCGTATTAGGCAAACATAAGCACTACACGTTCATAGAAACTTGACGCATACCGGCGTATAGCTGGACGCCTGCATGAGGGGATAAACCGGGACGTGTGAGGGGATTCACCAGGAGAGAAATCTTCGCAGCAGAAGCAGTACCTATCTTAAATATTATGTCTATGTAACATTATAGTCATGTATTCACGGTTCTTTTCAGATGTGGTAAAAAGTGATATGTACGTAGCCGTGGTGCGTTGTTAACCTCAGGACCGCGAAAGAATTGACTTAAATATTGTCTTTGCAATGTTACAGTTATATATTCGTGGGTTTTTCAGAGGCAGTAAAAGTAACATGAGGATCATGAAAGAATTGACAATTAAATGCCTTTGCAACACTGTAGTCATATTTTCAGGGCTCTTTTCAAAGGCTGTGAAAGTTAATAAATACGTAGCAAAGGTGTGTTAGTTGAGGATCGAGAAATAATTTACGTTTAAATGATATATCTTTGGAACATTGTAATAATATTCTCGTGACACTTTTCACGAGTGATTAAAATTGATACGTATATAAGCAGCAGTGATGTGTAAATTGAGAATCACGGAAGTGATTGTTTCCTTTTAGAAGGGGACCGTAAATCTGAGCGAGTTGAACTCGTAGGGCCTGGCATAGGTAATAAATTACGCAACCTAACTTCAACTTAAATTGTGCATATTTGTTGCATTATGATAATATTTTGGCGACTTTTTCGAGAGGCCACTACGGTGGTTGCTTCAACGGGATAACCTTGTACGTACGTATGCATATACCATCGACTGATTTCTTTTGGTTATTCACATGCAAATTTTCATTGCAAACTGGCTTAATTATTTTTTCCGTAAACATGAATACATTATTTTACTATAGGGAGGTTGTTTTTTATCAGGGGTGCATTTTCCCATTACGATATACGGAGAATTACGAAAATATGGAGGTACGATATTAAGAGGTTTGTCTATACCGTAACATACAGTTTTGGCGGGACCCAAAAGATATTACGAAATACGGAGGTTTACTATAAACGGAGGTTCACTAGATAGAGGTTTTACTGTATTCATTCATCGAGAAAAATGAAATATGTAGTATTATTGTTGATGTATACTCAAGTAACTGTACGAAATTTGATCAAAAACATTAGAGCCGTTTTTGAGAAAATCGAATTGTATGAAAGTTGCCTAGAATAAACTAGCCTTATATTCATTTTTTTGAGAAATATGAACTATACAGTATTATTGAAGACGTAAACTCAAGTAACTGTACGAAATTTGATCAAAATCGTTAAAGCAGTTTTTAAGAAAATCGGATTGTTCTTAAAAATGCGTAGAATAAACTACTCTTAATTATTGAACAATGTAAACCATTTCTACGTATACTCTGCTCAGTATGATAAAATGCCGAAGTACAAGATTTCATTCATTTTCGCTCTACCGTCTAGGCTCCAGCACCAGTAACTGATAGACAGACAGACGGCATTGCGAAAACCACTTTTTCGGATTCAGCGACACCTAAAACGTATATTTCCGTAAAAATCTCGAGGTCAAATTTTTTCGCTATAACAATACTTTCTCGATACTTCATATGAGAAAGTAAAAAATTAAGGACCGTTCTGTTGACAAAAGTGATGATTCTGGCTCTGTGTTCAACTTCAAGTAAAATGTAATTACTTACAGAGAGAATTTTTTAATACATATATAAAGTTACATTGAATATTGGAAAGCTACTGAAACCATTACAATTTGTATTTTGTAAAAATTTCTAAACAATACTATTCGTAATATATGTTTTAATTATATATTTGCATGTGTTATAATTTCTCCTAACCGAGGACACAAAATCCAGAAAATTCAAGAATCCAGAAAGCCTTCGGACCCAAGCTTTCTGGATAAGGGATCCTGAACTGTATAATGTGAATTATTTTAATAAAATCAATCTACCTAGAGTCTTAAAATAAATAGTTTGGCAGAATAATTGTGGTTATAAAACAAAAGTAGTACCAAGGAAAAATTGAAAGAATTCCTCAGCAATAATGATTTAAACTTACACTTTTGCGGATCATGGGGCTTATTAGGTAATTATATGGGCAGAATATTATTTCGGACGATGCCATAAGCTCTCTTGCAGTAAAATATGGGCAACATCTTGATCTTTTACCCACTCGAATAAGGTCTTCTATGTCCCATGGAGTTGGCAAACCATTCCTTGCCATGCTATTATGATTGCCCATTGTTCTAACATTATGATGGTACATGCAGCCCGGTCCAGTCTATTTAATAAAAAAGGGACAAAATGACAGATATTCAGTCAGATAACAGTCAAATAAATTCAATCAGTCTAAATGAAGATATATTTCCTACTTTTTTTACAAATAGAAGTTTCCAACTAATAATTGCAAAAATATGAATTATTGCCAACTACATAAAGGGAAATGTGAAAACAGGTGAAAAATATCTGCTATGACCAGGAATCAAACCCTTGCCAGATGGATATTCTAACACTGAACTACCATAGCAGACAAAATCCTCTGTTTCAGAACCAAATTTCAGCTAAATTATTTAATAAATGAGCAAGTAGACAGAATTTGAGTGGTATGGTTTTACTAACCAATGACACCCATAAGAAACAGTGTGGGAAAAGAGCATGATAATTTAGTCATACAATATTGGAAGTTAAAAATTCTTACTACAAATAAGATGAAATATTTTACAGCAATTATTTGGATCAGTGTTGGGAATAATTTACCTTTTTCTCAGCTTGGTCTAAAAGCTCGTGGCATAACTCTGTTTTGCTGCTTACATGTCTAGGCTTGTTCTGAAGGCATGTATGCTCTCGACTAGACAGTATGGTCATCCTAATGGGCAGATTAAAATTACATTTACAGAAGGATGATCTTTTTTAAACTTAAAGAATAGTATCAAGCACACCATTCTCAGATTTAATAAAGAAAGAAATTCATAGTGATATTTAAAACAATAAAAAATGTGCATTAACATCAAATTCAATACACCTAGATTGAGACAACATTTGCTTATCAACATGGTATAAAATTATATATTTGCACAAAATCAATGGAGGAAGCCTTTACTTGGTGAAACTCCATCATAAAAGAATGAGAAGGATAACTTAGTAAAAGTACCACTTTTATTAACAGAAAAAGCGACCTATGACTATATATTAGTCGAAACCGGTCATTTTTTCTGTTAATAAAAGTGGAAGTTTTACTAAGTAATCCTTCTCATTCTTTTATATATTTGCACATTTGCAGGCTATAATGTGCATTGTGTTGATTGTAATCATTTATGTATAAAATCTAAAAAAAATATTATGTAAATTAAAAATAGCTCCAATGATTATGTCCACTCCTAATTTTACAATAAAAAGTGACATGCTATATTCAAAAATATATTTTGAGCAAAATTCATACATTGCATTATTTACAAAAATGGTCATGCAATTAATTAATGCAGGCTACCATAAAGTGGCATATTTATGTACATTTGACCTGAGACAAGAACTTGAGGCTGAGGTGTTCATATATGTAAAATAATTAAGTCTACCTTCTATAAAAATTATTGTAATTTTATTAAAAAAAATCTCATTGTCAATGAATAGTAAAGATGATAGGGAAATCTTTCCTGAAATTAAAAACTCAGAATTTAAAATGTCTGAAAAAATTTCAAGAAATTTAATAAACAAGTTAGGAAAGTGTACAGCGTATCACAAATGGGCGCGTTTCGTGCAATGGAGTGTTAGAAAGAAATCATATACCTGTACGTAAGGGAAATAGCATTTTAAAGTTCTTTTCTTCATCATAAATAATCCATTTTCTTCCTATTTAATAATATTACATGCACATGTAAGGAAATTAAACGTTTGGGAGATTGTTTACATTAGCAACAATGAAGTAACCATGCAAGAAATTTTCTAAGTTCAACTCGATATAAGACTTTCTTGTTTGATTTTCTCGATAACGGCTACTCCTATGATAAAAATATATAGGAAAGGAAATACTCTTTTTTACCAGTTCTACAACTTTTATTTGAAAAATATTTTGATATGAGCAATATTTTATGAGATATGATGAAAATTTCATTTTTTTTCACCAGTAAAGTGGTACCCCTGATTGGCGTACGTGATTCATTTTTGCGATTTTCTTATTGTATTTGATTGTAAGTCCTTAATATCAAATTTCATGAAAATCCGTTTGGTAGAAGCCGAGAACAAACATGCGGACGGACAGAAGATAATAGGCGCTCACTCTGTAAGCGAAATGTGCCTAAAAATGAATATGAAGATAAAAAATAATATGGACAATGTCCATATGAACTTGTTTTATAATAATAAAGTAGACTTACAAAACAAACATGAGCAATATGCATCTAAAAACAGATTCATTATTGAACAAATTATAGTAAAATCCCGTTATTTCAATCCCGGATAATTCAAAGTATGGTGTAATTCGAAGCTAAGATCAGTCCCCGATCAACACCATAGGATTTTGTGTACTTTTTGGTACAGATTATTCGAAATTCGCCTACAATGAAATTCGAAGTCATGATCTGGTCCGGTGACTCACGAACAGTTTGTTTAATTTAAAATCTCGATCCTGTGTAAGTGGAAGGTTCGCACACATGCCATCACATTACGTTTTTGTTCCCCATTTCTCGCTCACGAAATACATATAGCGCCCCAAACAGATGACTCCCTTTTACTTATTTAATAGTAGGATAACCAACTGTCCCATTTTTGCCGGGACAGTCCCATTTTTTTAATCAATAAAGTCATTTTGTACCGTTTTGAAGCCCATTGCAAAAAAAATTTAGATTATCTGATGGTATAGCTGATATTCCTATTAGATATGTAGGATTTTCAGAAAAATGGAGGTTATCATATGAACAACAAATGTTAATTACAGTCGCAATTGCCAGATTAGGAAACTTCAGTGTTATTGATAAATTTGAGGTGGCAAACCTGGTATCCATGTACAATATCCTGCCTGGGTTTAATCTAACTTATTCCCTTCTAGTTTTGACAATGACAACAGTAGCCAGATTCTCTTTTGATTATGAGCTGTGTCCTAGTCTGGTACGCTCCAGACTAAGGAAAGTTCGTATTTGCCTTTTTTGCTATACAGACAGTCCCCTACTTTCGTACATAATGCATTCCTGAAAACGTGCACGAAAGTTGAACAATAGACTTACATGTTATAATGGGGGTTCCGTTCCCAGAGAGCCAAAAAATATTATAAAATCTCTAATTATGGTATAAATGCTTAGTTTTTGGAGCAGAGGACTTTTAGACACAATAGTCGATTTTATAATATAGAGAGATAGGGCAAAATGCAATAAAATATTTAAATAATTGCACAAATAAACACTGCTGTACTGACAATGATGGCGACGCAGCAGAAACTGGGGCTGGCAGCCAGCACTGTTACGTGGTAATTCAAAATTCGTTCGCCATTTTGCTGACATACGAAAGTCCGAATTCGGCGTATAAAAGGTGGTTCAGGGATGTCAATGTATGATGTACGAAACTGCGAGTTTTTCTCATTAAAGCATTTTGCTATTTTCATACTTTTTCTGTAATATTGCCTAATCATGGCCCCAAAGAGAGTGATGATTGAAATGAAAGAAAAGTCGGTAAAAAGGGTGAAAAAAGTGATGAGTTTGGAGAAGAAAATTGAAGTTTTAGATAGGCTTGCGCATAATGAACTGCTTCATCAGTTGGTAAATTACTTGGTGTGACCGAGTCCACAATAAAATTGATAAGGAAAGTGAAGAAGCGATTAGAGGTAGTGTTGCAAGTGGTACTTCAATGAGTACAATAGTGTCTTTTGTACCTAGGAATCCATATGTAGAGAAGACAGAGAAGGCTTTAAACCTGTGAATCGAGAACCAAACTCGCAAGAAAGTCTCACTGAGTTCACTTGTTATTCACGTGAAAGCCAAGCAACTGCACAATCATTATGTCTCAAAATGTTTTGTGGTCTGCTAATGGGATATCGCCATCATCGAAGCATGTGTAGATCAGTTCCTTGCTCTTTAAAAAAATTTAAATCTGCTAGGTCACCTTCTAGAAACTCATCAGTTGAGTAGAATGATTTAGATTTCAGCCAAGAAGCCATTACTCTTATGAATTTTATTATATTTATGCATTTTGCTTCATTTGGTAATTTATTAAAAGTGTTGACTTGACTGACAGACAGTGCCACTATGCGATAGCTCAAAATGTTTGTTCATCAGCTGACGTACGAAAATCAGAATTCGGTGTACGAAAGGTGGTTTAGGGGTGCAAATGTATAATGTACGAAAGTGCGAGTTGTGCGAAAGTCGAACGTACGAATGTCGAGGATTGCCTGTAGATCGTAATACAGCAAAAACCCATTCCATTGGTACCCATGGGACCAAAGTCATGTCACTAAAGTGAATATGCTGATATAACAAATGGTGCTACAAAATCACATTCCAATTACATTGATGGCATATATGCTATCTTTCTTCCCTGTAACATGTTGTATACGTTGTTCTTCGTTATCTAATTAAATATTTTTTGTTGGAATTATCACGGTGTAACTTATAATTTTATTAATTTTTGTAATGCTCATTCTGAGAACTAAACAAGGGTCCATCAAAAATAAGATTACTGCTATAACCATCATTTATTATTCACAATTAAACGATTGTTTTGCTTTTTCATTGAAAATAAATATCAACAGTTCGTAAATTCATGAATTTCTGATTCATGTGTTGGAATAGCTAGTGCCCACATCCCCGATGCGATTTCCAATCGTTTGTTGTTTATTGCTAGGATTTGAAATGGTATAGCAGGAACAATTTGTTGATTTCCTTTTGTATATCTTGTCCGAATTTGCATGGGATAGTTTGGAAAATAAATTTTTTGAAGTAAGCTTAGCAAATAAACAAAAGACGATCGGAAATTGCAACGGGGAAGTTGACTGGGTAATTAGCAAGCTAAACCCATTTGCTGATAAAAGTATTTTGCCTTTTCAATTAATAGCTTGGCTGTGATTGGGAAACCTTAAAAACGCTTCACCTTAAACCACTCATATAACACTGCATCCAACTGTTCTAGCTTTGGCTTCCTTAAATTTTTATATTTTTTGATATTTTCATTTGTACTCGCTCATTAATACCCCATTATCCAGATGTTGGGCAATGTCAATTTCTGTCATAAAGTCGGCACCATTCGCTTCCTGTGTTTTCTAATGCTGCTGCTACTACTAATGTTCTTTAGGGTATCTTAAAATGTTTATCAATAAGTTTAATGACAATATTAGTATTACACATTACGTTATGAATGTTGACACCTTGAAACAGAAGAGGAATTACTGCAATATGTGGTTGAAGTTACAGAAGGTCAGTCATGATTATGACAACATCTGTTAGGCAAATGGAAAATGTAATTTCACTGAAGATGCCATTATAGCGAGTTTTCCGGTAGAAAGGGTGCTGTTAAAATGAGCTATTATGGTAGTGACAGATCCACCATTTAAAAAAATCATGAGAAAATTCTGTCCCGTTTTTTTTCTTAAAACGATGGGAAATGTCCCATTTTCACCTCGCTGGAATATGATAACCCTTTTTAATAGCAAACGTGAAATAAAAGCTGTAGATGATTCAAATAAATGAAGCTTATCCTTGAATCATTGTGAATGCTCACGTTTTCAATTGGATAGCAAAATTCGAGAACTGCTGAACCAAGCTGAAATGAACAGAAGTTGCAAGAACCCCTATTATCTCAATCATCATGCTCTTCCAAACCTGGTTAAGGTATTTCTCATGAGAAAGTGATATGCTCCAGAAAAGACCATGTAATATTGATTTCTGCTACTGAACCAATCTTTAAATAATGTCGCATGAAATACCGAATGTCGTCTCTAAAAAGATCATGCCCTTGTTTTGCCCGAGAATAAGTGATTAGTCAAAAACAAAAACCTAGTGGTTTTACCCAGTGATGAGCTGGTAAAAATATTAAGAACCGGATCTCTAAAAAAAAAAAAAACGGTACAACATACATTGTACAAACTTTCTCGTATATGGGTACTAATGCGTCGTTTAGTTATCTTTAGAAAATGAAAATCGTATGAGTCTGTTTTCAGAAAATCCAATTTTTGTTCAAGTTGCCCAAGATTAAACTAGCCTTATATTCATTCATCGAGAAAAATGAAATACGTAGTATTATTGTAGATGTATACTCAAGTAACTGTACGAAATTTGGTCAAAAACGTTAGAGCGGTTTTTGAGAAAATCGAATTGTTGTTAAAGTTGCCTAGAATAAACTAGCCTTATATTCATTTTTTGAGAAATATGAACTATACAGTATTATTAAAGACGTAAACTCAAGTAACTGTACGAAATTTGATCAAAATCGTTAGAGCTGTTTTCGAGAAAATCGGATTGTTGTTAAAAATGCGTTGAATAAACTACTCTTAATTATTGATCAATGTCAACCATTTCTATGTATACTCTGCTCAGTATGATAAAATGCCTAAGTATGAGATTTCATTCATTTTTGCTCTACCGTCTAGGCTCCAGAGCCTGTAACAGACAGACAGACGGACAGACATAGACGGCCACTTTTTCGGATTCAGCGACACTTAAAACGTGTATTTCCCTAAGAATCTCGAGGTTGAATTTTTTCGCGAAAACAATACTTTCTCGATACTTCATATGAGAAAGTAAAAAGTAAGGAAATTTGAATAAGTGTGATAGGAAGCCTACATGCCAGGGGCACCAGATCGCTCTAGTTTACTAATAGTGTTCGGCTAGCTTAAGAATTGTTTGGTTCGTAATATATTTCATTTCATACACTCTCGGTAATTGACTATCATATAGGGCAAAATGTACTTGAAAGGACAAAATCAATAACTTTTCATATTTTCTAAAAATTTAACAACCAGCAGGAGCCGGCTTCTGCACATCATACAAGAAGAGCACATATGCAGCAGTATGGAGTATAGATGAGTGGTAATCTTTCGGCCTGCGGTTGAACATCTTTTCTTCACGGCATCAAGGAGTAACTTGAAATGTACTGGGAAATTCGGGATATTCGCTATTCGCTGGGGCTTTTTTTCACACGCGGTGGTCTTTGTGAATCGCAAACTAAGTGTTCACTTCAGCTCTGTATACTAACTTGTAAGTCCAATTCATTTGTAAAACGGAAAGGTACGATTCTGTATTGTGGTTTTGCTGCCCAAGCAGCTGGTCGTAATAAAGTTCGATTTTATGAAAGTTCGGTTATTTCGAACCCGGCTACCTCAAAGTCATAATTTTTTGGTTACTTGAACTTCAAAATAACGAGGTTTTACTGTATAATAAAACATTATCACAATACAGCATATCAATTTCACATTCAAATAATGTCAAATATATAGTAAACTTTAATAATAAATACATTACTTGACATCTTTGTATGCTGTCTTCTTAAGCTCTCTCACCACTTGTTCAATTTGTTTATGTGTTCGTGTAGCAAAATAAATCTTAGGAATTCTGAAAATAGAAAAGTATGAAATAATAAAACTTATCAGATGAATTCTAAGTTTGGTTACTTAAAAAACTTATTCACAAGTACCACATGCCAAAAATCTAATAACGCAAAAGCATTTCACAGATTAACTTAACAGGCATAATTCATTATATGAGAAATATTTAATTTTAATGCTCTTCTACAGAAACAAAATTCAATGCATAATGATAAAATTGTCTTAGTGATTATTATATTTATTTTAATCCTTTTTTAGCTACATTTGCAGGTGCATAATGTCATACATATTCAACTTAACTCTGTATGATTATTTTCCATTTGTCATTCTTAAAAAAATGTCAGTATGTAAGAATTTGTATGTATTACATTGAGAGAGACAACTACATTTTTGAGGGGAGAGAAGGAGAGAGAGAGGGAATGGGAGGGGAAGAGAGATTGGAAGAGAGGGATAATGGGAGAGAGGGAGGTGAGGAGAAGTGAGAGAGCAGGAGAATGGGAAGTGTCTTAATTTTAATACTGCATTCACATATTCACATCATTTTTAAAAGGCAATTGCTGCAGTAGAAAAATACTTGTAATGGATTTTTATCATAGGTACTTTTATATTAATGACACACCACATCACATGATTATGAATAAAATTTGGTTTCCTAAGCCTTGTGAATTATGGTAGAATTCAGAAACTTGCCAAGGGGGCAGGGGATAAGTCCTAGCTTTTACGAACCTAAGTTGCAAAGCTAGTGTGAGAGGTTTAGAAAAAAAGGAAGCAAGAAGAGAGCAAGCACCTCCCCAATGATCTCCGTGATTTTAGCTAATTCAACTGAAAATAGTGAATGAAAGACGTATATTTTTTTTGTTTAAATTGCAATTAATATTAATACAAAAGAACTTACTTCACTTTTGGAGGTTGAATAACTTGAAATCCATCTTCCATTGATGAGGAGATATCATCTCCATACATCACCTGCATATCTTCTTCTTTGCTATCATAACTTTTGCCACCAATATTATCATCATATACACTTATCCTTACACCTCCAGTCTTCCCCTCGTCATCTTTGTTCATTGCAGCTGCACCATCATTCTCCTGCAACAATTAATATAATCATTTAACACCCAATTTCAGATTAAAAATTCTGATTCTAAGAGATTTTATTTTGAGTTTTTTTTTACTATTTTGAGATGGATTATTATAAGCAGACCAATCACTTTAACAGTAGCTATATCTTGACTGCAAGGTATAAGCATCATTTGTGAACCTTACACTTGGAAATTCTCTGATAGAAATTTATAATAGGTAAAAGATATTTCACTAGAAAAAGTGATTCAGCCATTTTAAAATATTCAATAACTATTTTGGGATTCACGTTTTTAAACCAATACAACAATTTTTGAGGTTATTTACTAGGAACAAATGATTCATAAAACCTATATACAGTGAAACCTCGATTTTACACTCCGATTTTACGTTTTTCAGATTTTACGCACTTTTTGTCTGGTCCCGGCCAAACGCTCATAAGAACAATGTAAAATTTTAACCAATTTTATGCTCCCTCTAATTTCCATTTCTCCCGAATTTGCACCTTATTTTTCGAGTCCTGACAACGGAAATTCACCCAATTTTACGTTTGCAATTTTCTATTTCGGAAAATGCAAAGCGGTTTTCCGCTCGTATTCAAGGTTAAAATAGGCTTAATTCAATAGTTTTAGTCGTAACTTTGTCAAACTCAGGTTTAAATAGGCATATCTTTACATACGAAAGGTCTGCAACCTCACGTGGCCATGGTACTACTAATAAAGGTAGGCCGTTGCACATGAGCATCGAGAACGTGTGACGTCACTTGGAAGACTCCGGCAACCATTAAGCCATTTAAGACTGCGGAAGAAAGTTCGCGTTGGCTGTTTTTTGAGATATATATATATATATACACACACACAAGTAGAAAAGCCCGTTCTGGTCGTAATACAACGGGCCTAGAGTTTCCTTTGAGCTGAACCCGCGCAATGTTTGCGCGGTATATTTTCAATTGATTTATAAAAAAATAATATGTAAAATAAGTTGAGCTCAATAATTAACATTTAACTCTCCTAAGAAACTATTGCCGCAGACTCAGTGGTAGATTAAAACCCCGCAAACCTGTAAGTAGATATCTTTTTTGTTTCTTCACCCTTATTGCTTCTTTTTCTTTTCGGTGTTTTCTCTTTCTTTGCCTCCCCCTTTTTTACTGGTTGTTGTGTCTCTGGATATTCACCGTGTACGGTTAAGGAGTTTTTCGTCCTTGAAATAATAATGTAATGTTTGTTTTAGTAGGAAGTTATAAACGCGGTAATCCGTTTATGTATCGGTCAGCCGCTGTCATTTTAGTAGGAAGTCGACGACATCTACGCGACGTTTAGCGTTGTTTATAGACGTGGCAATCCATTAATTAATTTTTGGTCTGAAATACGGATAATAAAGCAAAACAGATAGTATTTACGATAAGTGACAAAATTAATATTTTAGCTCAATTTGGAAAACTTATCGAACTGACTGTTTGACTGGTTAAAGAAATAAAATGTTATGTAGGTTAGTTTATTTGCATTTACATTGTTATTGTGCTCAAATGTATATTTTAGATGGCTTGCGAAAGTTATGATATAAAGCAACCCACATTTTACTTTGTTACATAATTTTCATTTCCCCGATTTTACACTTCCCTCGATTTTGTTTATTTTAGGTGGTCCCTTCAATAGTGTACAATCGAGGCTTCACTGTAATACTAGTACTACTACTATTACTTCAAGTATGATAACAACTTACAGCAATTCTCATTTCTTTATTATAAAAACTAAATGCCTACAACAACTATAACTATTAACTCACTTCTTTTTCCATTTTCCTGTCTTTCATCGTTATGGGCTTAACAAAATCATCGTCATCATCATCAGAGTCTATCCAAGCAGCTGGAATTAAAATAAATCAATATATAAATAAACAAATTAATGCCATGCAATATGTTATGTAAGAATACAGGTAAGTTAATACAACATGGTGCTTCATTGCGCGGAAAACTGCCACCTGAGGCAAAATGACACAATTCCGCCCCAGCTCGTGACAAAAGGGTGCAGATCAGTAGACTCACTGCTATTACACCACCTCTAGAGAAGTGCCGCCTTAGGCAGTTGCATCTCAAAGTCATCTCACGTGATGACCCTGGTTTCAATCTTCCTCAAATATTCATCATTATGCATTAAAATTGAAATAATTCTACTGTATTGGTTATAGTTTTTAATGTTTGTATTTTGTTGTTTATATCAATCAAAAATCTAAAATTTTTACAAATGAGAAAATGAAATGAGAAACCGAAAGAAAGTTGCTTCGTAACTGGAGAATTGGAATTTTTATCACAGGATTGTTTAGTAACCCGAGATAAACGAGTTGAAAAATGTAAATTTTAGCAATATTTTCTCCATCTGTGTGATGAAGGCGATTTTATCTTCATTATTGCTATTAAGTCTCGAGAAATGCAGTTCGATGTGCCGCGAAGTTCGAGAGCACCTGAAAGTGTGCCGTGAAATTAAAAAGGTTGCGGAGCACTGGATTAGGTTATTCTCGAATTAGTCATTAGTTGATGGCGTAAAAGAGTTACAAACTGCTCATTATATCATTGGCAAAGTTTTCATGGTAAACATTATTACGTACGTATGTCCTGGAAAACGACATCGGTTTTCTGGAAGAAGAGTTGCTATCATTTTGGCGTACCATTCAGAGTTCTAATGATTGGCAATTGAAAACTCAAAGGCCCCAAATCTCTCACAAACAGGAGATATATGCTATGATATGCAAGCAAATCAAATTATGCAATAGAAATAGCTAAAATAATCACACGCACGTACCAGAAAAGAGTGACAAAAACGCATTGGACGACAGAACCCAACGTTATATTAAAATGTCCATTCACTACATAATTCATCAACATTTATTCCGAGCAGAAATCTTTGATCTTAATCCCTAGCTGCCCCATACGCATTTTCAGCGAGCGTTTATGCCAAAGGCTTCGCGAGTAGTCCGCATCACTTGACCACCTGAGACTTATAAAAAAAAGGGAACCTCGGTCAAACCGCAGGTTATATGAAATACCAGCATCAGGGGGCGACACTCGGGGGGAAAGGGTAAAAAAATAAAGGTTTTCCACATCAAAGTATGAGCATCGTTGGTATAAAAGGCTTTATACACAGGACTTTTCTCTAGGAGACCGTCATATTCGAGTCCTCTTGATTTTCCTACCTGTCCACTGTGAAAAAACCCTTTTTCCTCATCCTCTCTTTCTCTCTACACGTGAGGAAGGAGGAGAGGGAGGTAGGGAAAGGAGGAAGGGGATTTCGGCGGCGCAAACGTACGAGTATCCACTTGGGCGTCAAAGGGCTTTTGGAGTGACACTGGATATTCTGTCCTCCGATTAAAAAAATTGCCCTAAACGGGCCCTCTTTCTCTCTCTCGGACCCTTCTATTTCAGCATCGATCTTTCCGTCCCTTCCGCATCTGAGGCGGTCCTCGCATAGTATATGTACCGGGCGGAGCCTATAATTAGCTCTCAAAACGGCCCAATGTAATTGGAAAATAATGGTAAGTTGCTCAAAACCGACGTCAAAGAAAGTGTATGAAAGAAAAAAGGCACGAGAAGGCAAAAGACGTAGAAAATGTGCAAAATATATAATTATGAATGAATGAAAAATATAATATATATCAGGGTTATTAATCCTAAACGCAAAAAATGGAAACTGGAACACCCGCATTCATATTACATTTCCGTCGGTAACTACACTGCCTTAATTAATTATAGGAGGCAGGGATATTATATTTTCCGCAATTTAATCACTAGGTTTAAAACGAAATCTCTTGGGATTTGTACGAGAACTCTTCTAACAACAGAATAGCCGACATATTTTCTAGGAAAACCAATACATAACAAAATATTTAAATTCGCAGTAGGCATCCTTCTCTTCCCACATATGAGAAATTTTCCCGTGTTCATATTTTCAGCATCATCGTGAACAGACGTTCGTGATCGTCTCTATGGCCACGCATTTCTTGTATGTATTGGGAAAAAGTACCTTAGATAGATGACTTATAAATGAAAAATTAACTGTAATGCATGTATGGAAACATTGCTATGAAGACGGCGGTTTAGCATTCAAGATACGCGCAAGATACCCAAACCCTTTTCATAACTAGGGAAGTTCCTCTCATATCACACAGCGTCATACTATACCAATTCCCTTATCTCCGACAGAGAAATCAGAATCCTTGATTAAGCCGTCTTAAAATGTTCATTTTGTATGCGCCTCAGAAACTTCTGACACATTGTTAGTTCGATCTCTGGCTCCCATTCACATTTTCAATCGCTTTTAGCTCAGTTTTATAACCACGCTTTAAAGGTTTTCATTGACATCGATCCTTTTCCCTAAATTCTTACAATAAATCCTTCTTTCAACCTCAAGATTTTCTACGAAGTATTTGACATGAAATGAACATTTTTTGCAATAATGGTTCATTCACTTCTCATTACGTATCAAATAAATCGACGAACAGTTTATTGCTAAGGAGCCAAACACTTTATTTAATTTGTACATAGTATTTGGAATTTATAAGAAAAACAAAATGTATATTTATTCTGTAATTAACATTTCTTTAGTAACACTATAGGCCTCCATAGCCGGCAAGAAGAGATATAATTTTGTCTAATATCAGGTGGCTAAGTATTTTTAAAAAGAAAATCGACGTTTTGACTATGCTTACGAATCAAGATGATGATTCTAATAATGATACGCTGTTGCATATCAGAAATACCAAGCATCGTTTTTCTACTAAGAAAATGGATCCTACAAAAATATAGCAAGAGATACAGGGCATATGATTCACGTAATGACCCGAAGGGCGAACGAATTCATTCTGTAAAAAATCGGTACAAACTTTCTCATATACGTACTAATGCCTCGTTTAGTTATCTTTAGAAAATGAAAATCGTGTGAGCTTGTGAGCCAGTTTTTATAAAATCCAATTATTGTTAAAGTTGCCCAAGAATAAACTAGCCTTATATTCATTCATTGAGGAAAATGAAATACGTAGTATTATTGTAGACGTATACTCAAGTAACTGTACGAAATTTGATCAAAATCGTTAGAGCCGTTTTCGAGAAAATCGGATTGTTGTTAAAAAAGCGTAGAATAAACTAGTCTTAATTATTGATCAATGTCAACCATTTCTATGTATACTCTTCTCAGTATGATAAAATGCCTATGTACGAGATTTCATTCATTTTAGTTAGACCGTCTAGGCTCCAGCGCCAGTAACAGACAGACGGCATTGCAAAAACCACTTTTTCGGATTCAGCGACACCTAAAACGTGTATTTCCGTAAAAATCTCGAGGTCGAATTTTTTCGCAATAACAATACTTTCTCGATACTTCGTATGAGAAAGTAAAAACTTAAATACGTTAAAGTAGATGCTGTCTCCATGAATGGATTAACCGAGTCACCAATGCCCCGTTGCATTGATAAATATCGCATCTATTCATTTACATAGAAATTCTATGCTTTTTCATTTAGTTGATCTTGAAAGCCGTTTACATCGTCAAAAACTTCGCACAAGCGATGAGATATATACGTTTTTTTAAACTTTCCGCGAATAAATAACAAAATATCGGTACAACAAATATTGTACAAACTTTCTCATATATGAGTACTAATGCGTCGTTTAGTTATCTGTAGAAAATGAAAATCGTACGAGCCTGCTTTTAGAAAATCCAATTTTTGTTCAAATTGCCCAAGAATAAACTAGCCTTATATTCATTCATCGAGAAAAATGAAATACGTAGTATTATTGTAGATGTATACTCAAGTAACTGTACGAAATTTGATCAAAAACGTTAGAGCGGTTTTTGAGAAAATCGAATTGTTGTTAAAGTTGCCTAGAATAAACTAGCCTTATATTCATTTTTTGAGAAATATGAACTACGTTGTATTATTAAAGACGTAAACCCAAGTAACTGCACGAAATTTGATCAAAATCTTTAGAGCCGTTTTTCAGAAAATCGAATTGTTGTTAAAAATGCGTAGAATAAACTTCCCTTAATTACTGAGCAATGTCAACCATTTCTATGTATACTCTGCTCAGTATGATAAAATGCCTAAGTACGAGATTTCATTCATTCTCGCTCTACCGTCTAGGCTCCAGAGCCAGTAACAGACTGACAGACGGCATAGCGAAAACCACTTTTTCAGATTCAGCGATACCTAAAACGTATATTTCCGTAAAAATCTCGAGGTTGAATTTTTTCCCTAGAACAATACTTTCCCGATACTTCGTATGAGAAAGTAAAAATCGTATTCAAACATAATTTTAGGAGATATTCGGTTGTTATTTGAATTTCTACGATATGGAAATTAATTTTTATAATTTTCTCCGCATGACTCCCCAAGTTTCGCGTCAAAATAGTAATTTTGAGATATTTTTAAATGTCAACGAAACAATGTCTGCAATCACAAAGTAGATTTATACGTTTTATCTTATGGGAAAAAGAAACTATCCCCTAGAGTCGATAGGAAATACTTGTAAAAATTAACAATTTCTCGATAAATCTACAACGCCAAAAGCATATTCCCATCAGTGCAGTGTAATATGGGTTTAACAATTTTAAATGCCAAGCATGTAAAATCACAGATATTCTACTACATAAAACCTATTCCGAATAAAGATAGCCATATATAACGTATTATTTACCTGTATCCTGGCTATCCTGGATAGCACACACAGATTAGCTAAGAAAAGCATACTATATGTGCTCAAGTGCTACGTTTCTTAAGATATTATTGCCCAAGTAAAGTTCAATGTCTATTGGAAATATCAAAAGGGTATTTTTGTAATCAACATAAAAAATTCAAGAAATCAGAGCCAATCTTCGTCATTTACAAACAAGTTATGTGGTCGGAAATTCTGCTGTTAAACACTAGGAAGTAATGCTGGCATATCATTGCCTCTTTCGCTCTAATCATTTGCTTTACTAAACGACAGTCAATAGTCAGATTCCTTCGGATATTTCAACGGAACGAGAATTCAATGGAAGGTTTTTAAAAAACGAGATTATAAATATTTAAAAATAAAATCAAAAACAAATTAACAATCGCTCTAAGTGAATTATAGAAAAATTCTCAGAAGCATTTTGTTTGCGACGGTTAATGCTCTAAGAGTAGTAACAGAAAGTGTAAAATTAATCAACATATATAATTCTCTTGGTAAGTGTGTGTGTGCGGACGGTGTAACGCTTGGTTGCTATACGGTGTTAGATGGAAGAAAAGGAAAACCGCTCATAACCAAAACGTTTTTCAACCTTTTTCGATCAAACTTTCAGGAATCACTGGACTATTCGACTTTTCAATTTGAAACTGATCGCCGTGTACATAGTAGTCCTGGATTTGACTCCAGGAGCATATCTTTTCCCCATATGAATAACATGGGCAGAGCTGAAACGAAGCGAGAAAGCCTTTTTTCTTTAGCGTTTTAAAAATATCTTTAAAATGATATATCAACGCGGGATTTTCACAGTTATGCCGATAAAACTATGGAAATGAATTTTCCTATCGTAGAAATTCAAATCTCATACGAAAAAAGCCTAAAATTAGGTCTAATAACTACTTTTTTCGTGATTTTTACGCATTTACTCAATTCCTCGCCATAGGAACTGCAATTGTTAAAGTCTATTGTCGGCTCGATTCTAATTCGCAAGAAATGTACAAAAATTATGATAAAATCGTGTGAAAACGTTTTATGTCCATAACTATTATTACTTTCTGGAACATTCGATTATGTGGATTTTATATTAGTTTTTTACGTTGTGGCGCACATAAAAGTTGATGTCATTAATTTTTATTTTATTTTAATGTATAGTACTTAATTCACATCTACCCGTCATATTTGACGGACAATTACGCTAATTTACTTATAATTTCCAAAAATACGCATTTTTAAGCATTGCAGTTGATTGAATCTAGAGAGAGGAATTATTCCTAATTCGCAATAATATACAGGGGAAACTAAAATTTACATAGCATAGTATTTCATCGGAGTTTTAACGATTCTTTTACTCGTAAATGAGCAATTTTTCTCGCACACGAAGAGTCTGATGATAATAACATGAAAATATCGATGCCGATCGAAATTCATTTCATTATTAATCTCATATATAGAAAAGATGGTGGCAGTATGTATTATTCGTAAAGATATTCCGAAACTACTGGAGTTAAACTGACTCTTCCGCATTAGTCGTAAACGTAGGAGACCTTATCACCAACGAAAAAATATATATAGACTAGTGTAAGTGCCAGTTGAATTTCAACGGATAACCAGTGAAATTGTATTGTCCTAACCTACCATTTGCCTAACCTATACTATAATACAGGCCCGAAAGATAGAAGGGACGATACGGAAGAAGAGCCCTAGTCCCAAATTTATATTACTATTTGAAAAATAAAACTTTTAATTTAATAATTTGCCATACATGCCCTAATTTATATTAATATCTGAAAAATAAAACTTTTATTGAAAGTACCTGACCTAAATTTATATTACTATTTGAAAAATAAAACATTAAATATAATTAATTTTACATACCTAGCATAATTGCCCATTAAAATTTAACGGGAGGATTACGATGATCCGAAAGCGAAACGTTTCAAAATAATAAATCCGAATACTCTAAATATTTGCTTGTAGTTCCGCGTTAAGTTGCCGTCTTTGATACGCTTGTTCAGGTGTTTGTCGTGCGAGATATAATAATAATAAGCCGTCTTTATTAGCTCGATATTTTATACATAAATGTCCTTTCTTCCATATAAACCTGACGAGCACAAACATCCATGTCCTAGAAGGGACTCGAACCAGCGAGCTTATTAACCGTCGGCAGATATGCTAACAATCCGCCTGCCATGGTCGACAGATATCGCCGCAGACGTTCTCTAATTTCATTGTGATGTCGTGAACCCTGATTGGCTGCCATTCAACCAATGAAAACGCAGAATAAGCGTTTATGACAAACCAAGCAAATTACATTAGATCGATTGCGGAAAGATTTATATTGGGAAAATCAAATCAAAGAACTTCGCAAAAAATGTTCTCTGGCGAAGTCCTACAGAAGAATGCATGAACGTGTGGGCGAATATATATACATATACAGATATACACACAGAACTATGGAGGGAGGTTGCAAGCTAATATGGGTCTCCATTCCTGCCGACCGTTCCGTAAAAAACATTCAAGAGGGAATTAAAAGTAAGAAAATGCCTGGCGTCCCTCTTTCCACCACATTCAACTCCCATAATTTCGACACTAGAGACCACTCACTCCTCTTCCATTCTTCCCTCCCACTAATAATTCCCACAAGGTCCGGCAAGAGCCCGCTCTTGTCTCTTACCGCCGTTTCCCTCCCTCCCTCCCCCTCCCCGCTCCCTCCCCCTCCCCTCTCACCGCCGCCGCCGCTCCCTTCCATTACCTCCTTTGCCTATTGGAGAAAAGACTTATGCAGCATTTGGACGGTTTTGGAGGCAGGAAGGACGTTGGAAGGGGCGAAGGTAATGCGAGGGAGGAGGTTTAGTTTTGGGGATGGGAGAGAAGGAAGAACAGATCCCCGCATTATGTAAGAAGGAGAAGGGAGAAAGAGAGACGTTTCGCGGACCCCTTTAACCTCCCTCCCTCTTTCTCTCCTCCCACCAACTCCTTCTTCCCAACCTAAAAAAAATCCTCACCGCCGCCGGCCCGCAACGAACAAAAAATAATAATCAGGAGAGAATCTTTTTTCTCTACGGCGCAGGAGAGAAAGAAAGGAAGGGAGAAAATGCGGAAAAATCCCCAAAAACGTTAAGTACGGCGGGAATAAAAAAAGAAAGAAAGGAGAGGACGCGACCCCCGTGAGACCATCTCCTCCCCCGCTTCCAAATTCCCGGTTTAATTTTTTTCTTCGCGTAGGGAGGGGAGGGGGGAGGGGAGATAGGGAGGAAGGGGATGACGGGAGTGGGTGAGAGAGAGGGTGAAAGAAGGCAAGCGGACGCGGGGGGGGGGGGGGGGGAAGGCGGCGGTCGAAAGAGGGGGCGGGTCATTCCCTCTGCGAGTGGGAGTTTTCATCTCGTCCCTCTCTGCGCGCCGACGTGGGCAAAGAGATCTCTCCACCCGACGCGTCCCTCCCCCCCCCTCCCCTCTTCTTTTTTTTTAATCTCCGACCCTACCTCACTTCAGAAGCTCCCCGAGAGAGAGAAAGAGAAAGAAATAAAAGAAATAAACCCCCTAGGGACCTAAGTCCTGCAAAGGCGCTGACCTCCGCGGAATATTAAGTGCTTCCCTCGCCACACAGCGGCGCAGTTTTTTCCCCTCTCCGCCCTCTTTCGCCTCCTCCCGACCGACCCACTCTCCTCCATTCCTCTCCGAAATCCTTCGGTGGCGCGCTCATTAAGAGGGAAAAGCTGGGGGAGGAGGAGAGAGATGGAGAGAGAAAATACGTGTCCTTCCCTCTCTCTCTCTTTCATCCTCAACCCATTCCACGAGGAATTAGTCAAACCGCGCAGAAATTCCACGTCACACGGACGGGTCACGTGACACGCGTTTCTCCTCATTTGGGAGGCGTAGATGTTCCGGGGAGACGTGAGGATCTGGAACCGGGAGGATGACATCCAAACAAAGGAGGTTTAAATTAGGAACGAGTCGCATGCGATTCCTCTCCCACCCCATCCCCGAGAGGAGTTGACGCGTATGAGAGAACGACTCCTGAAGAGAGAGAGAGAGAGAGGGAAAGAGTGAGTGGGGGTGGGAGCGGGAGGAGGGAGAGGTGTTTGAGGTATGGGGTCGACCCTCTTCCATCAAACCCATCCGTCTTTCGTTTTTGGTCACGGCGAAGAGAGTTGGAGTCTTCTTTTTTTCATCGGCGGCATTTTCGGATGAGTTACGACAGAGGATACCCGCAGAGATGGTTTCGATAAAGGAGGAGTCGATCGTAAAGAAGTCGACCTCAACTGACTGGCTGTCAATGCTCGATATAAAACGTTTGAGGGATTCGTCCGGGACGGGTTGAGCACCGTGGGAAGTCCGATCCTCTCTCTCTCTCTCTCGTTTCCCTCCCTTCATCTTCCTTCTCTTTGTCAAATGAATATTCCAATTCCGACGTCTCGCTCTCTGCGTCTTGCGAAAAGGACGCGTTGAAAGGGTTGCGTATGATGCACGGCAAGAAATCGATCAATTTCTTGCCAAAACTCTCCGTGAGATGATGGAGTTTATACACCGGTAAGCCAATAAGGAGCGTGTTATCAGGCGATAAACCCTCGACTGAAGTTCCGCGACTAATACGCGGATGAAATGTCAACTTAAGACACTCGCTGAAAGTAAAAATTCCGTGCCGTCCGTTTTCGAGATATTTTAAGGGTGACGCCGTAGAAAATGATAACGGCGTAGAAAAATAAAAAGTGATCAACTAACATTTTGATTATTAAAAAAACCATTACAAATGTTAGGTAAAAATAACGAGATAGATCGACCTTGACACGGAGATTTCAGGTCGAATAGAATGGTAGATAATGGAACCATGTTCCTCGGGCGGATAACTGTGTATTGGTTTCCTGTGGTCAACATCAAACAACTAAATACGCATCAAAACTACAAGACGTAAAGTTAGACAATGTTTAAAAAGTAGTCGGAGCAATGCAGTATGGACATACATATGTCTTATTCCATGATGTAACAGTTCATCTCCGAACTTTATTAATGAATGTGAATTCTTTTAAGGTACATGACTTTGCGTATGGTCGTTACGGTGTTTTCCATTAAACCACTCTTGTTTTGAACGAATGAGAAAACATAGGAATAAAGTGTTCTTCTTGATTAGCACATGAAAACATCTTCCGAAAAATTCCGTTTTAAAAAAAGAGTGATAAACCACAATCATGCATATCGCTAAATATAGTAATCGGCCATCTCAGTTAAGTGTTCGTCTATTTTTTATGTCAGCAAGATTCCACTGCAACCTCGCTATCTCTTTCAGCGAAAACTCTTCCATCAATACAACGAACCGTTTCACGCTAATTTCTTGCTCAAGGGAAGAGGCGACGCAATATTTCGTGTTTTGGGTTCCCACGCTCCTATGGATACCAAAAGAATTTTGGCACATAAGGATTTTCAAACCATTTGAGAAAACACGAAAGAAGAGTTATAGAGGATAAATGCTCCTTTTCTTCTTTCTGCGTCATTTGCCGTCCCCTAGTTCGATTATAGGCTCAACGCCTGTACGATAGCGGAGAAATATGAGGGATATAGACCCCGCCGCTGCTGCGCGACATTTAAAAGGGGGGGAAACACGGAGAATAGAGACTTAAATCAACAAATGACGATTTCCAGGGATGAAAGATTCGTGGAAAAACTCCAGCGAAGTGAAAAGCGAAAAACACGTTATGTTTGGCCAGGAGGTGTTCCGCGACGGACGTCGTTACTTGTTTGCGGCAAGGATTTATCGAAAACGTGAGAGAGATAGAAATAGCTCCTTCGTGATTTTGAAAGCAATCTGTGATTGTTAGGGTGTTATTCTTCATTATATGTGCGATACCACGAACTGATGGAATCGATTTCCACGATGTAATGAAAAGCGCAAGTTTTCCTTTACAACCTTTGCTACAACGGCAATGGCTGATTAGAAAAGCGACATAACATCGCATTAAACCAGAATCCTGGAAAATTTCGCAGAACACATAAAATATTCATGCCACTAGACAAAATTAAACGAGGGGCAGACCAAAACGGTGTGTGTGGAAATAATTGTGGAGCTTAACCATACTTGCGGATCTCTTTTATTATTGGAGGATGAGAGATGAGAGGGGGTGGGGGTGAGTGGGGGGGGGAGGGGAGGGGGCGTAATCCATCGAATCCCCATCGGGCCATCCCAACGCCCCTCTCTACATCAGCCCACGCCACCCGGCGGGCCGTCCCCACCCACCAGACACCCTTAATGTGATTTGGCAGGGAGTTGGTGAATTTCCAAGAGATGGCGACGTTCAGCCATTAACAGCATCACATGAGTCCCGATTTCCGAGCGAAGAGGGGGAGGGAGGGGGAGGTGGGGGGGGGAGGGGAGGGAAGGAAGGGAGGCGTAAAAGGCTGTAACGTCGGCGAACGAGGGGGGTGGAAAGGGAAGGAGTGGATTACGGGGGAGGTGGGGGAGGAGAGGAAGAAAAAGGGATGCTGGCGCAAAGTGGAAAAGGACGAAACGTGAAAGGGTTTCAAAGGAGTTTGCGAGACATCAAAGCGCGTGCATCGAGTGGGAGAGGCAGGGGAAAAATCAATGCCATTAAGAGCCCGGTGAAAAGATTCGATATACATGCCTTCCCCATGAAAGTTAATAAAACAATTGTCGAACTTTTAATTAAACGAATACGAGTCATTTTCGTCGGATCAATCCGCAAAAATTCTTTCAACTAATTCGTATAATTTAATTACGTTTCCATCAAAGCTACGCATGTGGCAGAAAGTTATGTGACATCGGCAAGGTCATTAATGCATAAAACATTTGAAAAAGAAAAAGAATATTCAGGAATTGGAGGGCGTGTGATAGAACCACACCGACGACGGAACTATTAATTAGAGACGGAAATACAACTTACAATGCAATCGGGATATTTAGGAATAAGGAATTAGAAAAGACAAATCGGAGATCGGATCCAGAAGGAAACGGATTAGATACAGATAAACATTTACTATTTTAAATTAATAAAATCAGGAATATGTAAGCCAATCAGATAACTCAGGTTTTTGGGATTCCATAAATAAATAAGAACCAATGCTTTGCAAGTAGGTACTATATACATTAAAGCATGAGGTCTCCAACCAATCGATCGCGATCGACCGGTCGATGTTTGGCCCTTTTAAAGTCGATCGCGGAATCTTGCCTCAGCGCTGTTACTTTTTATTGAATCAAGTGATAAATGTTGAGCCGATATAGATTTTGAACTTACAGTTGGAACATTTTTTATCGAGTTATGCAGGTGATTATATAAGTAAGAGCAAGTGTAATGCAAAAATTCAATAATGATACATACGTATATCTCTCGACGATTAATGATTGCATCATCATCGTTTATACCAGATTTACAAAAAGTAGCACTACACTACTTAGGCTAAACCTGATTCATTTCACCTTAAAAGTACATGGTCATGTTTCCTCAAAACCATTAAATTCACATGGAAATTTTTCTCAGAAAATTTTAAATCAGATATGTTTACATTAAAATTATAGAATGCCAATATGTAATAATGTGTGTAGCTTCAATTCTGGTATAGTAAAATTATGCCATTTGTTTAAAAGAATACCTCTAATAACTCGCGCAGTAGAATAGATTAATATTGCATAACATTTGATAAAAAGATGTGAATCGAACAGAGTAAACAATTATTTATTAAATCCTTTTGAGACCTTTGGATTGTGAGTCGCCATTTTGACACACGACCTAATTTTTTCCCACTTTCGTATAAAAGAAACAAACGGCCAATCGTCCGGGCAGAGGCTGCAGTGATATGACGTCGTACGATTGTTTCTGGCGTTCCTCATCCTTTCTGTGTATGCAATATGAAACGGATTGCGACTCAAGGGCTGTTGCAGGTTAGATTCCTCAGGAGGAAGCTTCAAGTCGCGCCGTGAATTTTATTCGTTAATTCTCGCTCGACTTTCCTTCGACATAACATATACTTTCCATTTTACTGCTGCTATTCCACACATATTTTCAACTAATACATGTGACTTCGGAACTGTATTCCACGACATAAATATTCTGCCGCATTAAGAATTTTTATATCAAATGTAATTAAGGCAAATTTTCAAAATTAACTTTTAATCGAAACTTTAGCGTATGAAACTTATCAAATATTCGGAATATTCGATTCGGAGAAGTTTGACGATTGAAATGATACGACAAAATTAATAAAAAGTGCCAGCTCGACATCTGAAATTTCCGATGCTGAATAAATTGATATTCCTGAATTTCAATGGTAAAATTATATTTGAAATTGCATAGTCTTAATTAAATTCATATCCCAGACACGCGGGTCCTTCGAAGTAAGAGTCAAAACATGAATAACGAAAGAAAAATTCAATAGACTTTGAAGAGATTAAAACACGTTTATCGGAACGAACGAGTAAATTACTTGGTAATTAAATCGTGAGTCACGCGCCTTTCACGTTTAATAATTAATTATTAACAAGATAAAAACGACGCTCTGAAAAAAATTGAAAATCTGAAGCCCGAAGGATTTTAAAAATTTGCGCGGTTTATACCTACAGCACGCCAAGAGAAAAATAAAATCAAAAATTAAAAACAATATTTTTATATTATTATTCATGCTATATCCGAGGAAGCAAATAAATTAGCCAATAACTGGAATTTCAAAATACAACACATAGGTATATGTATATATCCGGCTGAAATTGATGGCCGACGGATTTTTTAAAAATATCAAAAAATACACCTCCGACCGAAAAATAAACAAAATCGTTCCCTTGAGCTAATAGCCGATCCGTGCGCTGCGCCGAGCGAAATTCCGAACGCGTTTTATTTTATTTTCCCACCAATACGGCATTTCATCGCGATCCGAAGCAGGGAAAAGCATTTTAATTAAGTTAATGCCCCGAACACTCACACACACACACACACGTACAATATTGCCCGATACGCACACATACGTACATCTCCCTTGTATTCCGAATGGACTTCGATATAAAAGCCACACATCGCTTGGCGGGAAATAACATTTTTCTACATCGAATTTTCCTGCAATTGGAAGGGTTTGGTGGAGCGCGGGGAATCTTTCCATCACCCTAATGGGACTTGGTTCGATAACCCGGAGCGGAGAAAGAGAGGGAAAAGCGCACCTATGGCTGGTACCAGCTTAATCGCGGAGGGTGTAACAAGCCAAGCAGAATCGGCCAATCCAATAACACGCCGAACGTGTATGTATGTGTATTTTCCTCCATCTGAGTTATCGGCGCCATGAATATTATTATCGCAAGTGAGGAAGATCATGCGAGAAAAAAACGATGCGGTTCCGATCGCTAAGCAGCAAATGCAGCCTCTGAAATGATTTCTCTCTCTAACCTATTTTTCACGATTATTACACAAGGCGCGAAAAACGGGCTAATTGGCTGGAGCAATTATAGTTTAATTAGGCACTCGCGCGAGCGCACTTACACAAATATTTCAACTGTGTCGATTTCCTATAACTTAAATATCTAACCGCTACAACTTGTAATTTTGGATTGCACGCAGAGGATACTGTTTTGACGTTCTTATTCCTATTAAAAAGACGAAGTTTGTTTTTATAGCGGTTTTTCTAAATCCGATAACGTAATCGTTTTGTCCGTTAGTCCGATCGTCACACTTCCGTGTCCGGTGAACTACTTCTACACCGTCCATGTTAGAGCAACCAAATTTTGAGGGATTGTTCATGGCCATAAGTTCTTACCACGGTTGGAGACTTCATGTGCAATCTAACAATAAGAAAACCCTTAATATTTGATTCATCCCTTCTTTCCTTAATTGTTTCTCAATGTTTTAGTTATCTTTTTTACAATGCATGTTTACATAATGTACGAAATATGGCGAACGTCGAGAGTTATGACTAATATCGTCGTAAATTACTCAGATCCGGAAAATTTCTCTCGGTGCCTATAAGCCACGCATACATATGCATTCAATCAGAGGTGTAGTCCTAAAAAAATGTACCAGGGCACTAAGATATTATATATATATATATATGTGTGTGTGTGTGTGTGTATAGTAGTTTATGACCAACCAAAATACGCAAAAATAACTACGGCGTTGTTATACATCACTACTATATAATAATAATCTTGAATAGCTGGTTTATAACACTCAATTATTGAAATAGTTATAAAGTGAAACCTCTCTAAAGCGGACACGAATGGGACAGAATAAAGTGTCCGCTACATAGAGGTGTCCTTTTCGGAGAGGTCAGCGTGCGAGGTTTGAATATCAGAAATATTAAATGCATACAAATTAAATATGCACAGTAAAAATACATTTAATAAGTGCAATATAATCAATATAAAAGATACAATAACTCTAATACTTTGTATAAATTGTACAAATATATATAATCATGTAATACATATAACAAAAAAGGAAAAGCAATGAATTAAGCATACGTAAATGTAATTTGTTACATACACAGATTTTGTTACTGACAAGGGGAAGGCACTACTGACCCCCAACCGATTTGGCTGAAACTTCGTAGAGATAATGCCCATGACGTCCGATTAACGAAAATATATACATATCAGGGCCAATACCCAGCCGTTTTTATTTTATTAATAAAAATAAGTTATTATTTCCCTAGTCACTGCTTAACTACCGTACACGGTAAATGATCTCGTAGATAACGGTGTTGGCGGAGTGTCTAGCACGCTTGGCTGTAAATCTGAAGATCTGATGTTCGAGTACTTGTCCCGAAACTTTTTTTCATTTTTTCCCGCATTTTCACTTTCATCATTTAAAGTATTTGTTACCTAATTTCCTAATATTGCTTTAAGTTTAAATATCCATTTATTTCTAAATAAAATTCCTAATCACAATGATAGTATATATAACTATAAGCTAACTCTATTTCCTCATACCCGTGAATTTCGTCGACTTCTTCGGGCCCCACCAGATCGTAATCTTCATGGAAGTTCATCTCGCCAAGCATATCCACAACACGTGTATAAATTTCTTGGGCCATTACAACACTACGGCCACATTCACTTTCGGGAACTTCTTTATCCGACATCAATCCATTTTTTCAGAGGAGTTTCATGCATCTTTCGCTGTTTCTTCGTCCAAAGGAGGAGACGTAAAATATGTAACATTTTTGCTCGTTACAGGATTCCCCGCTGAAGATGTTGAAGCAGTATATTCCATTTTTGAATCAGCAAAAACTGTAGTATGTTAGAAATACACTTCGAAACACACTAGTTAAAATGCTCACAATGCTCTGATGAAAGAAGTAACACTGATCTTGTAGCACTTGAGATCGCTCCTATCTGATCCTTTTCCAAATGCTTTCAAAGAATTTTTCGACAATGTCATGATTGTGAAACAATACGTGCAAGACAATAAGTTTCTTTTCATTGTTTAATCATGGGGAGGACAATAATAAATAGTTTTACAATGAAAAATTTATTAACGAGGAAAACCAACAGCTATGTACGCTACAAATAATTCTTCAAAACTGCACATCAGTATATAAAAAATATTAACTATTAAAAAATAAAAATATATAGCGTTATTAAGAAATAAGCATTTAAAATGAAAGTGAAAATGTGGAAAAAAATGAAAAATAACTTCGGAACAAGGACTCGAACAACATACGTTGACATTTACAGCCAAGCGCATTAACGGCTACGCTAGCGCCGCCTATGAAAAGCAACGTTACCGTGTATGGTAGCTAAGCAGTGACTAGGGAAATAATAACTTATTTTTATTAATAAAATAAAAACGACTGGGTATTGGCCCTGATATGTATATATTTTCGTTAATCGGACGTCATGGACATTATCTCTACGAAGTTTCAGCCAAATCGGTTGGGGGTCAGTAGTGCCTTCCCCTTGTGAGCATCGTGCATTTGCTTTACATATAAATATACGTAATGATTAGTTTTTGTTAAAAAATGAAAATAAACATTTCATCTTGGAAATTTAATTTTCACTGTAAAATTAAGTTACCAGTTACAGTTCAAACACATATTTAACCTTATCAACAAGATTCCAAAAGTTTTCCTTATTAAAATGAGCTTTTAAGGATATATCGTTTTGAAAGACAGTGATTTCTAACTGAAGCTCTTCAATTTTTACACTTTTAAATACTGAACTTATAGACAAAGCAAACTCAGTGACATTAATAGGCATGAATGGATTCAACACGAATGGTTCCAACACACAGCACTCACTAAATCTATTATTAAATTATTGTAGGAGGTTTTCAATATAACAAACGAAAGGACAAGGATCAAATTCCTCTTGTATACTTTCTACGATTAACTTCAAATTGGGGAAATATACCCACGAATTTTTAGCTATATGAGTTTTCCATAAATTTAATTTACTTTTAAATCCATTTACTGAGCTAATCATTTCAACAAGCTTACGATTTTTGCCCTGTAATTCTAAATTTAGCACATTCAAATTTTCGGTTACATCGGTCAAAAAAGCTAAATCCAGTAACCATAGGTTATTCTCTAATTCAGAATACATTTCTTTTTTTGGCCCTAAGAATTCCTTAATCTCACTTATGAGGCCAAGAAAACGTTGTAAGACTTTTCCTCTGCTGAGCCACCTCACATCCATGTGCAACAAGACATCTCCGTAAACAGCACCTTTATCACTTAAAAATGATTTAAATAAACGATGGCTTGTAGCCAACGATCTGATGGAATTTATAATTTTTGTTACAGTAGTAATTACATGCTGAAATTTCAACGCTTTTGCACACATTGCTTCTTCATGAATGATACAATGATACGACAAAAACTTAGGGAATGAATTTTCTTTGCGACACAAAGCAAGAAAACCGTTGTTACATCCAACAATTGAGGCAGCTCCATCGGTTGTAATTGCCACTAACTTTTGAACAGGGATATTATTTTTCTGAATGTAACCATTAAAAACACCGAAAATATCTTCTCCTCTCGTTCGCTCTGGAAGAGGGTGTATTTTCAGGAATTCTTCCTTTACGGTGAAATCCTCAAAAGCCATTTTTACAAAAATTGCCAACTGATCGATATCAGTAACATCAGTGGATAAATCTACATAGTTGCAGCTAAAAATATTCACATAGTTCTAAATCCTAAATCAACAGCGATTCCAAATTTCTGGCAATGTTTTATACTCTCCTCGAAATAGTTGAGCTCGGAGGGGGGATTTTGCTGATGGATGCAGTTATTTCACTTTTGTTCTTAAACTGATCGAAAAGCGATTCAGCTGCAGACAGCATTGCTTCTTTGACTATTTCGCCGTCTTGGAATGGCTTCTTTCGTTTATCTAACACATGGGCAATTTTGAATGACGCAAAAGTTATATTTTTAGACTCTGCACAAGGTTTTACGAGAAGAGCTTGTTGTACGGATAAATTACGTTTCAATTCCTGTAATTTTTTCTTTCGAACTGATGAATTAACACGAAATTCATTGTTGAAATTTGTATGAAGGCTTAAAAAATGTCTTTCATTATTACTTTTCTTTGGTACTGCCACACTCCCAGAGCACAATAAGCATACAGACTTGCCGTTTATATCTATGAAGAAAAATTGCTCCTCCCAATCAGAGTTAAAGAAATATGTTCTTTTCCGATTTGCCATGATCTTAAACCCTAATTTAAAATAAACTGAAATTCTAAAAAATTGTTAAATTAAGTAAACTACAAAAAATGAAGCGGAAGGAATTCATAGTTAAAATTCAAAAGCATATATCATAACTATATTTATCAATTATTTCTAGATAAGAGTAGGTTAAATTATCGTCTTTGCAGTATAATATTAGTGAGCAAGATTCTCCTTTTCCCAAAACTTCGTGTTTTTCACTAACTTTGCGACAGCGAACTACCAACTGACGGTGGGGAGTGTCATTCCGATGGACGAGGCGGGAGTAGGAGACTCAACACTAGGGTGGTCCTTAGCTATAGGCAAAAAAATTTTTTTAAAATTTCTTCCGGGACGCCCCCTAAATTTGTTCCATTTGGTTAGAAAAAAAAATTGTGTTAAATATTTTTACAATCGGATAACGGGAAAACGTGCCGCATCGCACTTGAACTTTATATATTTCATCATTTTTTGTGGTATTTGGGTCATTCCTAGCGAAAACGGAGCAATTCCAATTTTGGATTCTAACGGATTGTTTTGATATTATTACCAACACTTTATTGGACATTTTTGGTGATGTGTCTCGAATATTCATATCATCTGCCCAGTAGTTGCCAAGATCCGGCCCGGAAAGTGAGCGCGTACCATGCAAGTCGCAGCGTGCCGCGGCGCAACTGCTCAAATCTGTCAAATTCGCTGCCTCTTATCTCGTAAAGTATTTCGCCAGTAGTATTATCGTTTTTGGCAGTTCTTTAAGGTTACTAGTATTATAGTAGTAAGGCAGCGTAATTTTTATTTGCATATTAAAATTACGAAGGATTATCATGAAAATTTTAGATTTAAAACAGAGCCCGGAAGTACAAAATTTACTTTTCTTACAATTTGCGTACAATACTGTCTCAACATTCGTCCTTGTTAAGAGTGCATTGCAATTATATTATCCGCCATGATATCGCTTTGTGCATTGTTTAAAGAAGCAAATGGTCTTCTATCAGCTTATTGCGTACAAAGACGAAGGCCTATACAGTTTTCGTTGTTACGAAAGGCTCCTCTACGTAGTGAAAAGGGAGCGATGATTTTTATTCCTAAGGCTGATAAAATAGGTTTAGCTCCAGACACATTCTTTTCGTGCTTCAAATAAAAGTTTGATATAAATATTGTTTAACTAATGGATTATTTTGAATTTTAATAAAAAAAGTAGTTATATAGAATTTGTTAAAAAATTGAATGTCAACAAGGGCCAAATTAAGTGATTTACCAAAAAAATTTGCTCGCCATTACGGATTTTTTTGCCGCGAAGCCCCTGAGACATCTCGCGACAGTTTGGGAACCTCTGAAATAGACGAAAGAAAAGCGTCTCTTCATTGATAATCTAAATAAACGCTTGCATTGACGTCGCCTTTATAATAGGTCCTGTAAGAAGTTAAAAGCAGTCGTTGATAGACACTTTAAGGAAAGCAACTGTTTGTTAGTCTATAAGGGTGCAACGATAATCATTGGAACCAAGGTAAGGTAGAATTAAAAATTTTTTCCCTTTGAAAATACCGCGATATTAAACTAGCATTGAGTAACTCTGTGACATTGTGATCACGTAATTGCTCTAATATATTGCTGTAAAATCGCAGAAAATTTAAAAATGCCAAGGGATAGACCAGTGAAAAGGAGAGCTATTAGCCCAGCTACAGCTGCCAGAGAAAGGAAAAGGAGCCAGAGATCAAACGAAGAGTATTGTAGGAAAGAGAGAGAAAGAGATGCGGAAGCTCATAGGATTGCCCGTGTAGATGAGGAGCGGAGAGTACATGAAAGACAAAGAAATAGGGAAACAGGTCAAATGAATAGGGAACAAAGAAGATCTAACCTAGGGCTGAACTATTTAGATTATTTGCAAGCGTAACTGCTGCGGGCTGCTAGTGAGTTTATTTGAGTGGAATGAATGGTTAAGGTCAGGGGTTTTCAGTATGTCATCCACAAAATTAGTTGTTAGTACGTGCTGGTCATTACATAAATTAAATCAACAGCTTGGAGCGATATCTATGCACGTGGGACAGAACTCGTGGTTCAAAGTTTAAGTAGTTGGAATTCGATAATGCAAGGGTGGGGAAACTCCGGCCCGCGGGCCGCATCCGGCCTCCGAGAATGGTTTGTGTAGTCCGTGAAGCAGTGTTGAAAAAGATATCCGTAAAATTTAACGCTTAAACTCAAATTTTAATCTAAATAACGATAATAAAGCATTTAATACTGAAATTTTAATCCTAAATACGTGATTTAGAATTGATTTCCATTTATAATCTCACAGTAAATTCGATGTAAACTCTAATCAGCCCTGCCAAAGCATGGGCAACTTCCATTGCGGACCCCCGAAGGATTCGCTACCACTTATACGGCCCGCCATGTTTAAATGTTCTCCACCCTTGCGATAATGAATGATAAATACAGAGGTATGATTGGTATTCTGTTTTTTTAGGTCAGAGGTGGACAACCTCTGGCCCGCGGGCCGTATGCTGCCCCAAAGAGCATATTATGCGGCCAGAAAAGTTATGATGAGTAATCGATCCGCAAAATTTAACACAGAAATTCATCTTTCTTGCTAAAATTATTATAATAAAAACCTTAAATTTCAAAATTATAGCCTTAAAATCCTTATTTAGATTTTATTTTCACTTATATGACCCCTCAGAATTTCACTTATATGACCCCTCAGAACTTCCGATTCAACTCTAATCTATTCCGCTGGAACGTTGGCAACTAAGAATGTGGCCCGCCGAAGTATTCGCAATCACTGATGTGGCTCGCCATGTAGAAAAGGTTGGGCAGCACTGTTTTAGTCCGTGAATACGAGAAAATTATAAACCCTCTGGCTTAGGTGATTACATGCAATTATATTTTTAAAGTTGTATTTATATTCAACATAACTGTTCCAACTAACTTCAGTTAACATGGATCAACACTAGGGATGAATACCGGTATTGGGAAACCGGAATTAATACTGGTATTGAATTAGACACATAATACCGATATCGTGATTTACAATACCGGGTTTTCGGTATTGAAAAGTGCACTTTGTGAGAGCAGTGCCAAGTTACCAAAATGTATTTGTTGCCTGTGTGAGTAGAAATAAAGTGAGGCGATTCTTCCGAAAAGTGACTCCGACGGATCGGTATGAGAGTTTTATAATATTACCTAATTCGATGAGAGAAAACGATTGGAAATGGTCTAGTCCTCCTGAAATGCGTTCCTGGACTCTTCGGTCCCGAAGCGCGGTATTTTTTGACCTCAGGTGCACAAATTGACTCATTATTTTCATATCAAACATATAATTTGGTTTATAAATTTATTTTGTGCAGTGTAATCCTTTCTTCTTACTTTGCCATTATTGTTTGTGGAATATGAAGAGTTTTCTTTTCGAAAAAAATGTTTTTTAGCCTGGGGTTGAAAAATACCCGTTATCGGGATGGGTGTCACCGTTTTAAAGAGTGCTAAAAAACGCCCTGAACAGGGAAGTTATCTAGTTATAACCTTATTTTGAAAGCAAGAGTGTTTTTGAAAAGTATAGATTTATGTAGTTGTTCATATCTTGCTTTTCAACTCCGTTTGATATTTTGTAAGAATGAGGTTTATCCCGTTAGTAAAGGATTATTATTATTAAAATAATATACTAAATGATTATAAACTGTTCTCTGCACAAAACCGGTTTCAATACCGGTATCAGCAAAAAACTGTCCCAAAACCAGTATTAAAAATTGTCGGTATTATTTCATCCCTAATCAACACGTACAGTAATTTGGTTTCACCTGGGTCGTAGAATATTACTCATTTTCATCAACATTATTTAACGTGTTCATGTGGTAAAAAATACGATTGTTGCAGAATGTAAACTCTTTTAGAAAAAAGACATTGAAAATGAGAAATTACACCGGAAGACTTGAGCTTAGGAGGTTGTCATACCGTATCGTACGGAGATCTTAACAAGGTCTCCTTATTTGCGTCTAAAAGAACGCATTTCAAAAGTTAAATAACTGAAACAAAAATATAAACTCATCCTTAGTCCGACTTGGATAGATTGTGGAAATTTTTATCCTACGGAATGAAAATAAGAACGTTAAATTGTTTATAAATAGCGAAAATTCAAGTTGTAAATTAATAAAAACGTAAAAAGTATTTAACGAACTTTTTACGTCCGTCTGTGCCTGTGGCATTTGGCGCACCAGACTACTTGTTATAAAATCTCCATTAAGGACAAATAAAAACTATCGATCAGCTTTTTATTTCCGAGAGGCCCGATATTTTTTTCCCGTAAGCCAATCACAAAAATCAACAAACAAAACCTTAATCCCCGCACACAACGAAATCAGCGATCCAGAATACCCGGATACACCGAATATGAAAATTTCAAACGGGGAAAAAATAAACAGAGGCGAAATTATTTAATTAGACAATCATAATTAGAACGAACGAGCGAAATGAAGCGCGATCTCCAACACCGTAACAAAAGAAAAAATCGGAATGCCGAAAAAAAAACAAATCCCGGAGTTTACACAGAGGCGTAAAAAAATAACAGCAACAGCAGCGGCGGCGGATGGATCGGAGAGAGAGGGGGGGGGGGGGAGCGGAAAGAGAATGGAGATAAAAAAGGGGAGAGGAAGGAAAACCGAAGCAAACAGCTATCGATTGCGTTAAAAACCGCGTAAAAAAACGAGTCCCAGGCATTTCGCGTTGAAATGGACTGAAAATCCCGAAACCCAGCGCCCGTAAAAAGTGAAAAACAAAAGGCGGGGTCGAGGAAAAAAAGGAGTGGGAGGCGGGGTGGAAAGGTCGGTAAACGCCTCCCGCCCCCTCCAACCCGCCACGCCACCCGCTCCACTCCACCCAACTGACGCCCGACGAGGCGCCGCGAATCGGAAAGCCTGATTCCCACGCGATAATCCGGGAGCAGCGAAGCGACGACATGTTAGCCTTCAACTGCACCTCTATAACACCCATTGTCGTCGCAGTGCTACCATAGAAACCGACCGCCACCCTTTAACTCCTCCTTCCCGCCCCCTAAATATCCCTCCCACACCATCCACTATCTTCCAACCCAACCCACAGAACAATCCCTCGCTGTTGCGCGGGGGTCCCTTTTCGTTTTGACACAATTACGCACGAGGAGGAAAAGATAAAACAATTGCGGGACAAACAAGAGAAAAACACTCTCCGGACCGACGAATCGGATCAATTTCCTCTAATATATACGCCGGGGATATGAATTTATTCATCGGGTGATAGGGACCTTTTTTTTTTAAAAAAACAGTTGATTGTTAATGAGCGCGTCACCATACTTCATGGAAACGAGGAAAAGTAAATTTTCAGTTTGAATGGAAATCGCCGTCAGGGGGAAGAGGGTTGGCGGCTGCCGGAAAGCCGAAATTTGGAGACAAAAGAGTGGTCCGCGTTCATATTCGCGTGTTTCGTCCCCTTCTGTTTGAGGGTTGACGCGATTAGGATTAGGTTTTGTTTTATAGGCGAATTTCTCGCTCGCGTTGGCGATTATTCGAAGGGACAGAGATGGCGTTTTTCGGTGAATTGAACCATGAGGAGGCTCGAGTGAAAAATGTTCATCCACCCACCTCCCACACAAGAGAATTACCGAGTTCGTCTCACAGTAACCTTGTTGCGGCTATTGGAGATGAGTACTTTTCTCAACCTTTTAATTTATAAGTGCTTATTCTTAAATTAAACCCCCATATGGTTCTTCAAAATTCATTCACCTCGGGGAACGTAAACCCGAACGCAATAAGTGGTCGTTTTACGCTTTTGGAACGCAATGCATATCAAATAATCGGAACAAAATGTGCCGCGATTTCCCCAATAAGACGTCATCGAAATGGATATACGACGAACAAAAACGACGCGCAACTGACAAGAAAATAATGCGCTTTTGCGCAACAAAGGGACCATAAAACGGGAGAAATAGATGGGCGGGGGAAAAAAGGAACGGGAGCGGGATTTCGCCGCAATCTGCTTTTCGGAACGGTGTGCGGTGGCGCTGATGCCCTCGAGGCTACTCGCAGTCAACGGACATTGGGAAGCGATGTTGAGAAACTAACCGAAGAGTGCATCATAGCTTCATTTGGAAAGCGGTGTGAGATTGAAAATGGCGAGAGGGAGAGACTAAAGAAAAGGGAATAATAAGAGAGAAAGGGAGATGGAATGATGGCGATTGCGAATGAGGGGAAAAAGGAGAAGATTTCATCTTATATATATATACACACACACACACACTCGTATATACTTATATATATATCATCTGAGAAAAAATATAGTGGACGGTCGCTTCGGTCCTTGTAGTTGGGCACCGGAGCGATCGTCGTGTTTCACGCCAAACAAGGTAAAGGAAAAGTAATTATAAATGTGGCAACAAGGTGTTGGAACACTGTGGACACTTACCAGAACTGGAGAGCCGCTTGGGGTGCTGAAGACACACGAAAAACAGAAACGCAATTTGGTAAGTGCCCCCTGGGTCCCCTCCAACACCTTGTTTCCACTTTTATATACAGTAAAACTCGTTTATTACGTATTTGAGGGGACCGATTCATTGCTTCGTTATAAGCGTGATTTCGTTATATACGAGAAACATGGTTTTTGGCTTATGTATCCCATATAACACGTAGACATACAGTAAAATCTGTGCTATCCGGCTATTTAGAACCGGCCACCCTTAGATATCGGCAATCATACAGATACAATTCATTTTGTATTTCTTTTACTTTTTTTATGAATTTTTGTGTGAATTGTATTTGTGTAATACCACAACTTCCACTTTAAAATTTCTTAAATTATAATATATATTACGTATTTACTCCGTATACTTCTGGGACCCCGAGTAAGCATGGCGTTTTTGTTTAAGTAAGCCATTTGCATTGTCTAGATATTTCGGTGTACTTATATAATTTCCAGTTTTATCGCTTTTTATTGTTTAAAAATTACCCATTCATTGAATATGGCACCAAAATAAATACCTAAAAGCGAGGGACAGAAGAGAAAAAGTTTTTTTAATGCTAACACAAAAGCTGGAGCTGATCAAACGAATGGAAAAGGAGAAAGTAGAGCAGTCATAGCAAAAGAATTCAACTTCGGATCTTCCACGCTATACGATATCAAGGCTCATAAGGTTAAATTAATGAAATTTGTGTCATCTTCTGAGACGAGTAAATCAATTAATAAACATCATACGCTTCATAATCCAAAAATGGAGGAACTGGATAAAGTATTATATGACTGGTTTTCACAGAAATGTTCAGAAGAATTAAATAATTTCGTCCTTTTCTAATAGAGTAAATAAAGATAAATAAGAAAGATATAATCCAATAAATTCAATTTTGGGAAGAGTTCACTGTCATACTCAAACCCAAACTTCCCGGACGCCCTAAACTTTTCAATAGTCTTTTGTTTTGCATATAAGCGTAGCAATGTATGAAATAAGAATGGGTAAATAGGATCTAGATCTAACTACGTGTGGAAGAATTAAAATGGAAAATGCAAACCCCATGCATAGTTGTGTTTGGGGAGTACGTTAGTGAACCTAAGCTCAATTTTGTTTGGTTATTGCTAAATTTGCGATGTCAAAATCGAAAAACGCTCCCCTAACCGGATATTTCTCCTAATCGGCTTTCCACAATCCCCAAGATAGCCGGATAACACAGCTTTTACTGTATTTGCAGTGAGTAGACTTCAATGCCGTACTTACATATGCAAAGAGATGCTTATCAACTTCGCGGCATGGAAAATGTTCGATTCTACATACGATTTTTTAAATTACCAATTAATATCATAATTATTATTATGGTCATTAACTTACATAAAAATTTCAAATTTTAATATCAATTTCAAAACAAAGGGAGCGTGGAAATTCATATGGAAGGGGTAGAGGGGGAAAGGGGACCTCTAACAACAAGTGCGTGGTAAACGGGCGGAAACTATTCATTACTTATCGCTCCGCTCGACAAAATTTGTTATATATGGGGTATTTTTGGCCACGGGACCAAACATTTGTTCGTTACAGCCGAGAATTCGTAAAATGTGTGTTCGTTACATCCGCGAAATTTAACCAATGCCCTTATGGAGAAGTCCAAGGGACCGAGACATTTCTTCGTTATAGCCGAGATTTCGTTTTAGGCGTGATCGTTATAAACGAGTTTTACCGTGTGTGTGTATATATACAGTGTGCGTGTGTGTGTATATGTATAATATACATATACGGGTGTCCGTAAATGATTTTTCCGATTTTGATGTTTTATTACTCAGAGCTTGCTTAAGTAGCTGTTTTGAAATACACTAAGCATATGAGAGATGAACTCTAAAAGTTTGAATTTGGCGCTAGATTGCCAGTTGTGCATTCTGCCCTCTAGGCAGAGCTACATTCGTCGGTATGGCAAAATGGCGTCCGGGCCGGAGAAAGCGTTCTGTTTGATTATGAACAAGTTGGTCTTCAGTGATGATCGTGATGAGGCGACCTTCCACCTGTCGGGACGAGTGAATCGACACAGTTTACGAATCTGGGGCAGTGAAAATCCCCATGAGTCTTTTGAACATGAAATGGACAGTCCCAAGGTTAATGTCCCCTAAGTTACTTACAGCAGCTCTAGAGGAACTATTCAAAACGCTAGACTGGGAGGAAAAAGGCATAAAGGTAAATGGAGAACATCTGAGTCACCTGCGCTTTGCAGATGATATCATACTGTTCGCAGGGAGCCCAGAAGAGCTCCTTAGAAGAACTGAAGAGCTTGAGCAAGCAAGCCGAGAAGCTGGACTTAAGATGAATCTTAATAAAACAAAGGTTATGTACAACTCCTTCACAAATTCTGAGAAGATACATATCAACGGAGCAGAACTCGAAGAAGTAACCAGCTATGTTTACTTAGGTCAACTCATCACTACTGATGGTTAGCTTCTTGGAAAAATCAACTGGAGAGTGAAGATGGCATGGAGTGCTTTTTGGTAAGAATGCGAACATCTTTAAATCAAATATTCCAGTCTTCCTAACAAGGAGACTGTACGACCAATGTGTTCTGCCTGTTCTGACATATGGTTGTGAAACATGGACCATGAATGCCAGAATGATACAGCGCCTGTAAACAATACAGAGGGGCATGGAGAGCTGCATGTTAGGGATCACCCGAAGAGACCGCATGAGGAACGACTGGGTAAGAAAGAAGACGGGAGTCTGTGACGTGATTAGAAGAGTGAAGGTGCTAAAATCGCAGTGGGCGGGCCACATTGCCCAGAAGAAATGACCAGCTTTGGACGTCCAGTGTCATCGAATGGATCCCAAGAAACATCAAGAGACCGAAAAGTAGACCGAAAGACAGGTAGGACAGAGAGCTTGCTAAGTTCTTGGGGCAAACTTGGAGGAGGGAGTCAGTTGACAGGGAAGACTGGAAGAGTCTGGGGGAGGCCCTCATCCGTCAGTAGACTGAAAAAGGCTGATGATGATGATGGGATGGGATGTAAAAAAAACGTAATATGAAAATAATTTAGAATACATAGTACGAGAAATCGGCCGCTGAAAAACGATACGACAGCGTAACTGAAACCACGGGCGACGTGCAGAGTGAAGGAATGAAGAGGGGAGGAGGGGGAAAGGCATGTAACGAGATACCTACATAGTTCCCGCTACTCCGTGTGAGCTAGATATACATATATATTATCACACTATGCATTTCACTTATAAAAACATCGCGTAGACGGCGTGTGATCGCCGTGAAGTAGATCCTGGTCGCTCGCGCGGAATTGGATCAGAATATTTCGAGTGTTCACTTTATTTTCGTGTGTCATAACGGGTGCATGTCATTTTGTTCTTATTAATTTGAACTTCGAATAGCCCTTACGTGATAATGTCGAAACGTAAAAGAGTTGTTCTTACTATAGAACAAAAACTTGACATAATTAAAAAATCTGAAAAAGGCGTGAAGGTGAAGTCGTTAATGAACGAGTACAGTGTGGATGACCGAACAGTACGTGATATTGTGAAAAACAAACATAAGCTGATTGAGTTTTGTGGAATTTCTGATAGTGCAAGTGGCATGTCTAGGCGGAAAACCATGAAGACGTCAACCTACGATGATTTGGACAAAGCAATGGTTTTGTGGTTTAACCAACAGAGAACTGAGGGAATCCCGGTTTCAGGAGCTGTTTGCGCCGTGAAAGCAAAGTATTTTTTCGATGAATTGAAATTGAAAGGGGACTTTAACGCATGATGTGGGTGGCTGACAAGATTTAAGCAAAGGCACGAGATTCATCAGATTGTCATCGAAGGAGAAAAACTTAGCTGTGACGAGCCGGCAGCTGAGGAATTTAAGTCTCAGTTTCAACATTTCGTCGATAATGAAGGATTCACGTCAGAACAAATTTATAACGCTGATGAAACTGGTTTATACTGGAAGTGTCTACCACAAAAAACTTTAGCTCATGAAAATGAAAAAAGTGCTGCAGGGCATAAACTTTATAAACAACGCCTAACAGTTTTGTGCTGTGGTAATGCCGCCGGGTTTCATTTTTTGAAACCGTGTGTTATTGGGAATGCAAAGAAACCTCGAGCTTTCTCAAAAGTTAAAGTTTTATCGAATTTACCTGTCGATTACTACAGTAATAAAGCAGCATGGGTGGACAGAGAAATTTTTACGGACTGGTTTAAAACAAAATTCATTCCAGCAGTGCGTCAACACTTAGAATCTTTAGATCTGCCACAAAGGCGATTTTAATCTTAGACAATGCCCCCAGTCACCCAAATGAAGACACTTTAAAGTCCGAAGACGGAAATATATTTGTGAACTACTTACCTCCGAATGTGACAGCTTTGATTCAGCCTATGGATCAAGGAGTATATAAAACATGAAAACAATTTATCGAAGAAACTTGCTGTTGAAGTTCGTAAAGGAAGACGGTGATGATTTGCTGTTGTTTTGGAAAAAGCTAACTGTATTGGATGCTATTTATGAAATTTCTGCTGCTTGGAAAACAGTGAAAAGCTCGATATTAAAAAAATCATGGCGAAAAATTTTACCGGGAAACGACGAGGAATTTCTTGGTTTTGAGGACAGTTTCAATGAAACGGTGCCAGAACTACTGCATAATTTACACAGCATTAGTGGATGTGCGAATATTGATGAGGAAACAGTGCGCGAGTGGTTTAATGCAGACCAAAATTTGGCCGGCCATGAAGTTTTGAGTGACGAAGAAATTGTGGAACGTATCAATACCGTCGATGTCGACGATGTAATGGCAGTGGATGATTTGGACCAGGAAGAGGACAACCTAATACCAGAGCAAAGTATCAGTCACAGCACTGCTTTAACTCACACCGAAGCTCTGCTGGATTATTTGGAGGGACAGCAAGACAGCACCCTGGCTGAGAAACTAATGCTGAAAAATCTGCGAAGCACCATTTGCCGAAAGGTTAACGAATCGAAAAATCAAACTTTTTGCTATCGTATTATAAATAAAATAGGAATAAGTAAATAAATATTTCTCATTTAAATTTTTTTCTATAATCTATTGTTTTAATACAGTAAAACCAGACACACGGAAACACGGCGTAACTCATGAGCACGTTTAATCGCAGTAGGTTAACTGCCGCGCGTTAGACAGTCGCTCAATACATAGCGCTACGCGCAGGAAAAGCAGCAGACAAGTGATACCGTTAACTCCGTTTTTTTTTAATCAAGTGCGTGAAGTTTATCTCGTAACTGTATTCAAACAAATTTGTTGAATTGCCGCATGAATCAGGTTATTTGAACTGACGCCCAAAAGATTGCGTTTGCCGTACGTTTCCGCTAAAGTTCTCTTTACATTTCCGCAAGTACCGCACAGCTGAATGCATTGATTTCAAAATGGTATTGGTTTAATTATTGTTCGATTTACATGATTTTCGACTTGCATGGGAATTTTGTGAACGAATTAACCTTGTTGGTCGTGGACTTATATCAAATGGATGTTAGATTAACCGGGATTAGTTTATTCCCTACCATCCCGGATAATCGGGAGTCTACTGTGTATGTATGTATATATGTGTGTATGTATATATATATATATTAGAAAGTTCATTTTTGCATATAAACTTGCACAAAATATCATGTAGTAAATGAAAATTATCTCATACAGGTGCTTGCGAAAACGGAAAAATAAGTGATTAGTTTACTAAAGCTAAGGAAAAATTCAAGAGAGAGAAAACAGGAGTCGTAGGGGTATACGCAGTGCGATGTGTTCGACGCTCACGGGCGGCCAAACAACGAGGGCGGCCGATTTATCGGCAGACACGGAGGTACAGTATCTTAAACAGTAATTGGGATTGTATTATAATATGCCGTATGTTCTTTCATATTTATTGGATATGGAAATTTATCGAACCATAAGGCGTTTTTTAAAATTATTCTAAAGAACGCCTAAAATGGGCGGAAAATGAGATTTGCACACGGGCGGCCAAAGAAAGGCTCGCACACGGGCGGTCTCTGGGTATACCAGAACCCTGTGGAACCTATTAATAGCATATATAAAAGGGTGTTATCGGGGGCCTAAAATATAAACAATTTTATCCACGAACACATCAAATTAACGCGTTTTGCATTTTTTATGTGGTCATGCCACCAAATATTCGGTCTATCGATCCTCGTTTGTAAGTGGTATTAATGTGGAAATGTACGCTCAAAATTTCAGCTTTCCATCTTTTTTTACCTTCGGAGATATGAAAAAATAATGGCCCCCTATACTATATTATTCAAAACTCAATTCTAAAGAAAAATAAATGATAGCAGTACAGAAATCTACATTCCAAGTTTCATCCTTCTATCGTTTCCGGTTTCGTCACAAATTCAATTTAAGCAAGCACGCAAGACGCCAAAGTGAAAGTATAAGCACAATAAAAAACCGCGCTAAAATGAGAGAAAAACGACAATGAAGTACACGATACATACGCACGCAGACAATTCTACAGATACATTAATAAATACATATATGCCGATAAATACAAATACATGTATAAAATAATAAAAACGGAGGAAATAAATGATTAAGTAGAGGGAAAGAGAATGAGACGCGGGAGAGAGCAACGGAGAGAGGAAGATTGTCAAGAGAGACACGAACAGAGATGGAGAGGTTAAAGAAGGATGCGAGAGGAGACGGAGAGGACGAAAAGAGGTTAAAGAAGGATGAGAGAGGACCATAAAACGAAGGCATAAATATGTATTTACCCATTCGCTGTTTTTTTTATTTCTTCCTTCCTTTTATCGCATGCGGTAGCGTTGCCCTTCCCCTCCACCCCCACTCCCGGCGCCTCGCCGATGACGGGTATACGAGCGGCAAACACACACACACACACACGAGAACGCAGGCACACACACGTGCTTCGCGGCAAAAGGGTAGGAAGGAAGGTGGGATAGGGAGGAAAAACACGGTAGCTAAGCGACGCCCGGAGAGAGGGAGGAGAGGAGAAAAGGTTATGCCTGGAAAAGGAATCGGAAAAATCAGCTCCTGGATAAATGAGGATGGCGGAACGCGACTCAATTCCTATTTAAGCCGCAGCGTACAAAAAATTCGAGCGGATCCATAAACAGGGAGCAACCACAAGGAGAGATAGTGAACTCCATGAGTAGGCGAAATAAATGCCTTAGGGGAGAGACAGGTAGAGACTATAGCATCGAAAACAATAGGTTTCGTACGTATATACGTTGCGAATCTTATGATATTCGCGTGAATGTCCGGTGTAAAATAATTCCCATTTCGAAATCACGAAAACTCATTATTACAATGACTTGAACATTGGATTTTTCCACATACAATAAATGGATAAAGGTAAAACAAGTTAGGAAAGTGTACAGCGTAGCACAAATGGGCACGTTTCGTGAAATGGAGTATTATAAATGAATATATAAACGTTTTTGAACTTGTCTCTTCGCTGAAAATTATTCATTTCTTTTCATTTGCAAAACTCTTTGAGTGTACGTAAGGAAAGTAGCGTATTAAAGTTCTTTTCTTCGTCATAAATAATCCATTTTATTCCTATTTAAAAGTATTGCATTCACACGTAATGAAATGAAACGTGTTTTTGTGAGATTGTTTATGTTAGCAACAATTATGAAGTATCCATGTAAGAAATTTTCTAAGTTCAACTCGAATTATGACTTTTTTGTTTGATTTTATTGATAACAGCGACTTCTACGATAAGAATGTATAGGAATATAAATACCCTATTTCACCAATTCTACAAGTTTTATTTGAAAACTATTTTGATACAAGTGAAATTCCCGTTGAAACATCAACGGAAGAATTATAGATAGATTGATTATTAATATTTGCATTTTAAATAATTATTAGCACACTTTTACATATGAAATATTTCGTCGTATATTACATTTCTAGTGAATATTCTGTTGTCGTTTAGTAAATGTCTTTGGTTTTTATTTTCCGCTATAAAATTCTGATATTCTTCTCCCACCTTGTTCTCCTCAATGCTACATATAATTGTCGGTGTGCAAAGACCGAGAAATAATTATATGTATACATATATAACGTAGGGAAAATAATTACATTTCGTGCACTTACCGTTATGATTGTTTTAAAATTGTACTCTGTACTTACGAAGAAAGAAAGCTTAATCGAATCCTCAATAATGTTCTCCGTCGTTATGTAAATAAAACTCTTTAAAAGATTTAAATTAAAAACTAACTACCTAACTACCTAATTAATCAATCAATACTATCTGAACAAAAACCAATTTATTTCAACATTGTAAACTGTTCTCTTAACGATTGAATGGATCATTGTATTGGACATCCTTTTGGACAAAAAATAAAGTAATTGTTTAGAAACCGTTACATAAACGAACATAAGTGTTTATTATATATTCCCGTCGTTTTCGCCGAAAGAAAGGTTGAGTTGTTGACGTACATGTGGCGCCGACCTATTGGGCAGAATGAGAACAACATTTCGCTGTCGGCCATCTTGCGTTCCTTACAGAACAACGTTTTTATTATAGAGAATGACCATTTCTTTACGAGATATGACGGAAAGTTCATTTTTTGTCACCAGTAAAGTGGTTATCTTGCGTGATTCCTTTACGTGGCTTTCTTATTGTCTTTGACTGTAAGTGCTTAATAACAAATTTCATGAAAATCCGTTCGGTAGAAGCCGAGAACGACCATACGGACGGATGGACAGATAGACCGAAGCTAACAGGCGCTCATGCTGGAAGCGAAACGCGCCTAAAAACAACTCTATTTATAAACGCACGGAAAATACACATTTTGGCTAAAGCGAATTTCATTCCATCCATATCTGTTAAAATACCGATGTTGTGCCGAAAATTAAATATATTTAAGGTTTGGATTTCATTTTGGCTAAAATTAATCGTTTGATGCGACGATTACGTCCAAGGGAATTGTTTTCATGGGATTTCAGAACAACGATAAGTGGAAGAGTAGGATCACGTTAGTCTGGTTAGTCACCGGCGTTGAGATTTGACTGATCCCGGGAATTAAACCGCCAACCCATAATTCATCGGAAGCCATTTCCATTATGTTCTCATCACTATTTTGTAATTCACTTCCCATTTACTTTTTATATAATCTTCACCATTATCAGATGTCTCCTTCAAATTCCCCAGCCATCTTATGTATAATGGTCACCTTTTAAATCAATTTAGTCTCGAAGATAATTCCGTTACCTTTACGACTATAGTACTCCCCCATCGATTATTTTTTTACATTTTAATTCGCATTATACACCTTGAAAGCTGTAATCTGCTTATGTTAGATACTTTTGTCCACACATCGCAAGCATCAAATGCAAATTGTAATTACCTATATTCTTTAGATCTATAATTCTTTTGGTTGTGACGAGTAAATAACAAAACAACTCTAAAATTATGGGATCTACGATCGGTGGATGACCTCTGAGTAGACACGATTTCTTTTCTTCCGAAATGGAAATATAGTTTCTCACTCTTTTGGAGAGACACTTTATCAGTCTGATAAATAGCTAAATATTAAGAGATCTCCATTTTGCTACCTTCTTCCATCCTCTTTTCCATTGATCTCTGCCACCACGTCATTCGAAGTACTTTTATAGCTTCGATTTATTCCAATAAAACATACACAATTAGTGTCATCTCTCATTGGTCGAATGAGTGCATACGTTTAGTTGAATGACTCATTAATCGCTTCATCGTCCGCGAAACTCGACTTAATTAAATTACCTCTCACCCTCACTCGGCAGGCCTACGATTAATTTGGCGCGCATTAATTGAATTAATGCATTGCTTAATTCACGTTTCCTGGAAAGAAGTTACTGTGGATGGCCGATACAACTCCAGCGCCGGTGAACTGGAATAAAATCCTCGACACAAAGGGAATTAGACACTCTGGAAGCTCGCTGAATAGAAAAAAGTTTACGGCGTTGCTGCATGTGCATGGCTTAATTTTTCAGTCGAGGAATCGGTATTTTTGCGTCGAGGAGCAGTTGGGGGTGCTAAAACAGCGAACGTGCGACATATGCATTAAATAAAAGACTCGTAGAAATTACTTAAGATCACACAATACTTTCGAAATTGTAATGCACGTCGTTTATATGTAATTGCTGCAAATAGTGCTCATTTGCAACGGTACACAACTAAACGGCGGTACTAACGACTACATTCACGTAATAGGGCTCCGAGTATTTTCACTGAAACGCCCTCACGAGCCAAGAGGCAAACACGAGAAGCACCGAAAACAACGAATCCGCGCACCTGCGAACGCTTGCTTCATTTTTTTCCTGCGTGGGAGGCCATTACATCGTCTCGGAAACACTAATTAGAGGACTTTTTCCTCGCTCCTTTACTGAATCCCAATCTCCAAGGATCAACGGAGAGTGGAAGATATTCGCGAAAGCGCTCGACAAACACAGACAACGAAAAGGCAAGCTCCACGTTGGCTGATTCAAGGGATGCGCAAAACCTCGATAACAGACAGGGAAAAAAATAATCTCCTGCAAACTACGTACTTTAAAACAATGTTTAAGATGTCAGGCCAAAAATCATTCAGAATGATAGAGCCTCATCGAGGCAATGTAGACTTGCCAATCAATCATATGAACTTCTGCAATTTCAACCGAAAATACTTCATCTTGCTCCTATTATGGCAAATAAACTACGAAGCTGTCCCTTTGTGGTATCTTGAAACGCAGCGGCTCGCATTACAAAGAATGATTCCGGCGTCTGAGAGATTAAATCAGGGCATCGAACCGGAACCGAACCGAAAACCCGAACCGAAAAAACCGATATTTTTGGCCGGAGTGGAACCGAACCCGAACAGAAAAAACTAAAGTGTTGAACCCGAACGGAAACTGAAAACCGATATTTATTTCGCTCCCTTATTTCGGTTCGGATAAACAGTGTAAGCGAAAGGCGGGATTTTCCAACCGCTCAGTAACCTTCCATGTTCAAATGGTCATCGCCTCTATCACGCTCCCATACCCTGTCGCCATGGGGTCCAAACCCCAACCAAATTCAGTATGAAAAAATAATCCTCAAGTCCCTTGGTTCGTTCCACGAATATGACATTAAGATAATATCTAACGATTTCCGGAAATTCCATGGGTAAATTTACCCATTTGAGAATTCCTTGAACCTTATGAATGCCTAGTGGAAGAAGGGAAGTTTTCCCCAATGTTTCGTCTGCTAAATATGTCCACAACCTTTCATTCCTTCATATGAACTAGCATCTGTCAGTCTGGCCTTGCTAATTATTGAGGAAGGACTGTTCGACGTTTGTTCCTTGTGCGTATTACTGCATTAGTCGCCCTTTGTTACAGGTTAGTAATTTTTAATAGGTATATATGGTAAACTCGAAAAATTCAATTTTCTATCGGAAGTTAGTCGTTACTAAAAATAGGAATAAAAACTGTATGTATATTTGTTATTTCGATCAAAATATTTAGCTTATAGGTTTGAATAACGAAGTGTTGCCAGCATTAAAGAAAAGGTACATTATCCAGCGTGGAATAAATCTCATTTTCTATATATGTACTTTAATTTCAAGAGAATATTTGGTATAGTGAGAAATTCATTCAATGTAATTCATTATTGTGGCTTTTACGCAAATACTTGCGTATTTGATAATGATATCATTGAAAGCAAAGTTTCAAGCGTCAAATTTCTGTTTTAAGTGCTATTTTCAAGAATTCAATTTATCCTGCTGCTTTTAAGTTAGTGTCAATGAACGTTTTCTTTGTGTGTTTGCAAAATTCCGCCATAGTAAATTTGTATCATGTTAATAAACATTTCTCAGCCTTTCTGGATTCTCGGACTCTCAATTTCCGCGGGCTTCTTCCTCATAAAAATTTTATACATTTTTTCATCCATTTACGTGATCCTTGAATGAAAAAATAAAGCCGTGCATTTACAGTTTTTATGATATTAGCAGTGCACGTGATCTACAAATTTAATGAAAATGACGTAACGTCTTATTCAACTTATTGACACTATTGAGACAACGCGGTCTCTTATTTTGCTGCACGATTTGTGATTTAAAATATTAATAATTCATTATTAGGCATTCCAGCTTTAGCGCATATTAACTTCGGTCTGTCCGTTCTTCTATCCGAATGTAATTCTTTTCCTCGTAGCTATGCAGTGGATTTTAATGAAGCTTAGGGCTAAAGACTAAGCACAATAAATTAGAAAATGAGATGAATGGTTTGCATAACATAATAAGTTTAGAATACTCTATCGCAGGAAACATGCTTATTTGTAATTCACCTTTCACTTTCCTAACCTTTTGAAATCATTTGCGACGCATGTATGATTTGTAGTTATTCAATTCTAAATATATCTTAAATAAATAAAATACATACTAAATCTTTACATTTGAATAATTTATTTTCATGTTTTAATATCAAGTTTTTAATATCACTATTGTTATAGTGAAGATTTGATTTAATTAGATGAATACGTAAATTAATAAATCAGTTATTGAAAGTTTCCTAAAAATGTTTTTAGGTCGGAGCGAAAAAAACCGGTTCGAATCCCCCTCTACTTCCCTCTCTCCCCCTCCCTCTACCTCCCCCCCTCTCTCTCGTATTAAAAGCATACAAAGCACGTTTATACCCATAAGGATTGAATTAACAATATGATATAGAGATCTAACAATGGAATTGGTAGGCAAGGCAACGTCCCCTTAAAATGGCAAGATTTCCTCAAACAGTGTGAATTAAACGTTTACATTGAGAAATTTCGAACTGTAGACGGAAAAAGATGAACAGAATAGGAAGCTTTATAATGTTTTCTTCAAAATGGTTTATATCCGAAGATTATAGGTCAATTCTTTCTAATTTTAATCTAAAAAAGAATGAAAGCCTGCAGGTCGAAATGTCCCTTTTTACCTTATGGGAAATAGAAAATGTCTCCAGGAATCGAACCCGGTCCTTGATCTCAAGTTTAATACGTTAAAACGTATTTTTATTATATCATAATGCTATCCTGAAAATCACATCAATATTCACTAATCGCATAGCGCTTTTTTCTGGAGCTAACTGAATGAGAATTATGAATGAGAGAATTCGATGACATCCATTTGACCAAAAACTGCTAGATGCCTATCAACTGAAGAGATGCTATTGAAACCGCTTTACTGAAGATAAAAATTGTTTCGTAGACATGTTGTCTCGAACAGGAAGGATCAATAGCATTCACTTATCTCAATATCATTAAATTTGTTAAGCCACCAAAATGTTTGGAAGGTATTATAGCCATCTAAAGTTCACCATAGAAACAAAGATCACTAATGAGTTGGTTAAATATCTCTGCGTTTATTCAGGAAACAAAAAAAAAAAACAAAACAGCCGGCCTTTCCAAAAAAACATTCAATTTTTAGAATTGAATACCCAAATAAAAAATTATAACGAGTTAAAATCTTCACCTTCAGCAGCCAAGCAATAGTTGCCTAGTAAGATCCGATACGTCGACGTGTACAAACTCGACAACAAGGATAAAAAACATTTCTTAATTAAAACGTTCAATTGTTGTTCTCATAAACATTTCCGGGCGACCGGTAGCCTGTAACAGCCTATTTTTATAATGAAATTACCGCTAATGACACAAGACACGAACGCTCAGACTAATCAGCGGCAAAACATTTTCCTTCCTTCCCGCCGGCGACTTCCAACTCGTTACGATCTTCAGATCAGTGAGAACAGGTAGCGGAGGCGATGGCGTATCCGAGGTCTCAAAAAAACCAACTAGGAGACGGGTCTGGCGTATCCATCCACCTCGCTCTCCGCCTCTTTCCGTTCCCTCCGCCTCCTCACCCTCTCTCTCACACACACCTCCGTGGCCTAACAATTCCACCTCTTAAGGGGCGACGAGTTCTCAATTCCACGCCAGACGGAATTCCAGCCACGACGAGCACTAGTTATAAAGCCGCATGCCGTATCCCCCGCTTCCACTGCCGCAAAGGAGGAGGGAGAAGGAGGCATAATTGAGGCTGGAGAGAGAGAGAGGGGCGGAGGCATCTCCCTCCCACCTCACTTTCCAAGAAGACGCTCATTCTTTTCCAAAGGGACAGATACACGCGTGGGAGGAGACGGAATGGAGTGGGAGGAAGAACTGATGCTCGGAGGAGGAGGAGTGTCACTCTGGTTCCAGGAGAGTGATTACCGGCGAACACGGTAGGAAAGGTGCGGCAGACGGGGCAAAGAATGCCGGGGAATGTAGGAAAGGGGAAGGGGTGGGGGATGGGAACAAACGAATAAAAAAAAGAAAAACTCCGCGAAACGGAGTTCGTTCGTCATTTTTTTGCCTTCCCTTTTCGCCGCGCCCTAATCATTATCGGACGACGAGGGAGCCATGTTTCATACGAGTGTCTTTCCCTCTCCCTTCTTTCCTTCCATCCCTTTTTACCTCTCTTCCCCTTTCTCTCTCTCTCTCCCCCTTTTCACTGTCCCCCGGGAGCGGCGCCGTCCTACGACGTCGCATGAGAAATGCTAATCAGGGTACGACGGTGAAAGACTGATGATTGATGTTGGCAGCGGAAAGGTAGGAATGTCGACCGCGGTTTTTTTCCTCCCGTTTTCTCTCTCCCTTTTCCCCCTTCTTCCTTCGTTTCGTTCTTGTTTCTCCCTCCCTCCCTTCTAATCTTCCGATGACGTCACCTGTCCCTCATCCTCTATCTAGTATCAGCGGCCGAGTTCATTTGAAGCGAAATGAGAAACGAGCGCGATTCACTTTTTCTCTCTCTATTTCCCGATCGTGAGGATGTTCTCGGGAGATAAGTTGAAAAGGGAGATATAAAAAGAGAGAGAGAGAGAGAGGAGGAGAGGGATGGGAGAAAGGAGAGTATGCATTCGCGATCACATGTACTTACATGTATTTTCTTATTTATTTCCGATCCGGTAGTTTGGTTATTCTTTCTTCCTCTCTCTCTCCCTCGGTGGTCCGATAAACAATTTGCAATTTTACTTTCCCGATATTTATGGCTCCTCTCGCAACTGTCACGGAATGATTAAGGAATGGCTGGTTTTCGCATTTTAAAAGAGGCTCTACTTGACGAGATAGATTTGATCGATGCGGGAACAAAAAAAGCCGCGTTAAACGATGTTTACGCGAAGCAGTTGGAATAATATATCCTTAATTTGAATGTCCGCCTTGTTTTTTTTGATAAAGTTGGCCTTAAATGGTGCGAAAGTTGTATGTGTATAAACGGCAGAGCTTAAAACCTTTATAATGGGATTTATTTATTATGAAATACACGCCAGGTGTTTTAAAAGTAATTTAGTTCAACAAACAAAACTCCAAATGCCCGAAATCATCAAAATACTCGTGTTTTAAGACGCTGTGATAACGTACGTATAAGTAAGACAAACGGTTTCGCATAGAATTAGAGAGAACGGTTCTTATAAAAGAAGCGTATAATTCTTCCAGATAAAAACGGCTATGCTGAGGATTTCCCTGTAAAATGGACTGCTTTCATTTAAACATACACAACCAAGTATGGGAACATTTAAGAATAATTGCAAAAGTGACTTCATTAATAATGTACCGAGACAAGGTACAAAAATAAAGATATTTTAAAATTTTGAATTTACTGATGTAATATAAATATTAATTTAGCACGAATATTGGGGAAAACAGAAGTCATTTTAGAAAATCCACGAGCATTTGCGGCTAGGAAGCAACAGCAGAGTAGCATGTCGTTATGACACAACTCTCAAGCCTATAGCATTCCAAAAAAATAATTAACCTCACCGTAATTACAGGATCCTATGCCTGCAAGTAAAATTCTCTGCGTTTTTACAACTAACAAAAAAAGTCCAACACAGTAAAATCCTTCCAAGTATCTATAAAAATCCTAACGCAAAATATTTACTAAGCAGGAATTTAACAAACACCGGTGGCTAATCGAATTTAATTAGAAGCGTAAGGAACGGGAAGAAAACTAATGTTTTTTCCATAAGTAAGACCGATGTCCAAGTCGAATAAACGAAGAGATACTGATGCAGTACACATTTTGGGAGTCGGAGATATATTTTCCGTAGCGCCGGATGGCACGGCCAACCGTTGTGCTTCTTCGGTCGAACAGCTTGCTAGTGGACATCCGGATGTATCAAAGACGCCGACTGTTGGTGGGATGAGGAAACGCTCTCGGCGGGTGATTTACGTGGGGGAGGAGCGAGTGGAGATGCCTTTACTCCTGCCCTTCGGAATTCGGAACGCGAGATGAAATTTGATGCGTATTCATGGGAAGGTAGACCGCAAGTTAAGTGGTCATGCGCGACACACAGCATAAGATCAAGGGGCAATTGAGGAAAGAATAGCGCAGGAGGAAGAGGATAATGCTACATGGAAAAATACTTGAGAGTAGTAAATAATGGAATTATATTCATTCATTCTTACAATTTCTCTGCATTGAGAAATGCGCAAACTTTCTCACTGGCTTATACGACCTATTACAGAATATAGGTATTTTTAGGGATAAATGGTCACATACATATTAGATAACGTATTAGAGTAAATTTTTTCTTAAACATTTTGTTATTAATCCGAATTTAAAAATCAAAGTTAGTTCCCAGTTTATCTGTTTACGCTTACTTTGATAAGATTTCGCAAAAGCAACTGATCGAACATTACGAATTCATTGATAAGCTGAATTAAAAGTTAGCTCTAATATCCAATGAATGCCTACATATTATACGCACACAGTTTTCATCAATTGAAAAAATTAAAAGTAAGAGGTTCGGAAGTACGACATATTTTCGATAAATTGTTTCAAGTAAGTGTGCACCAATATACACTATGTACTCATTATTCTTCGCGAAAAATATATACGATGCCGCGGGTCTGAGGAGGTTGAACACTACTTGCTTGTTACCGAAATGAAATTTTAAAACATGATAGGGTTACAACAGTTGAGACAATGACTTCATTTTCTATGTGGATAAGATTCTTTTTAAGAGAAGAGAGATAAATCTCATATCAACGCTGAACATAAACAGAAATCCCAATATAAAAACGAAGGGTTAAGTGCATTTGATTACAGTGACATTCCGTATTTACTCTTTTCGGGGAACTGGAGGAAAAAAGGGCAAATCGCTGGAAAGCGAAATTTTCGGGTAATCGCTGAACGAACCAGATCTACCCAATGCTGGAAGCGTTCATTAAGTGCTAAGTCCAAAAACCGACCTTCAAATAAACCAAAAGTTATCCGAAAACCGGATATTAAAAAAATTATCCATTAAAAAATTCTGTGCAAGTTGCGGCAAAGGAATTCACTTGAATTCGGCGCCGAACTTGTTGATCGCTCTGTTTCTGTGATTAAGCGCTCTGTTTCCGAACCAGGCTGCTCAGTTTTCTTTGTGAATCGCCTCTGTTTGAAGATGCATGCATTACACGGTGCATTGTGGAACTTTCTGAAATTTTTTCCGAGTAGGGACATAAAAGTTGCCACCTGGCCTAATGGCCAAATTGTAACATCTATGTAATAATAATAAAACATAACAAAAAGGTTGATAGGTAGTTCTGTGTAATGTTGCAAAGAAAGGGCATAATTCCCTTTCTATTTAGTTAATTAGTTAGTTAATTTTGTAACTGCAAAAGTTGGAGGAAAGCGCTTCTGTTCGGATGGTTTGCAAAGATATTGACAGCTCAACCGTTTATGATCTCTAGAAGCACAAGAAGGAAATACTGGTGTTTTTCCTGAAAGGAAAACATTGCATATCTATATTAATAAATGTCAATGTTTGTTTGTGTGCTGCATAACTCCAAGACTGTAAGACCTAGAGACCTGAGAGTTCGTCTATATGCTAAGAGTACTCTGAGGGTGTGCATCTCGGGTGTATATTTTTAAATTTTGGAATGGAAAGAGGGGGGGAGGATAAAAATAAATAACCGGTCAAAAAACTAAACAACTAAAACTACGCATAGGGAATGGGTGCAGCATATTTTTCATTTGCATTTTAAATTACTTAAAATCATAGTACGAAATTGGGACTTGGAAGAAATAACGCCTAAAAGAATAAAAATTCATTCGTTTTTCAAATACGCGTCGAATCTGTTCATAAATTAGTTTTGATTGGGTCATGTGAACCATTTATGTCATTTTCTTATTGCCTTTTCTCACAAGTCCTAAATATCAAATATCATAAAAAGTCGTTCTTTAGATGCGTACGGAAAGAAGAACAGAACGAAGCTAATATGCCAGTGCTTCCCAGCCAGTGTGCCGCGAAGATGGCACTAGTTTGCCGCACACTCTGAGGATATTTAATTTTCACAAAAGCGATTGGAACAAACAAATTCGCATACATTTTATCATCCAAGGAATTTATCCTGAATCTACGAGAGAAATCGATAGACCTTAGCAACGATCATACAACATAAAATTAGTATTAATACCTTTAGATGTATTTATTTTGGCTACAAGCTAAAGGTGAATATTCTTCAATAGCTGAATATGCCATCCATATGACGATCCAAATTCAGCAACATATTTATGCGAATTTAGTTGTTTGTCAAGGGCTCATATTAAAAATATTAAAAGGGCTTGGTTAAAGAACCTAGATGAATAACTTGTTGTAGCCCTTTCTATTATTGAGCGTCTTTGAACCAAAAAGGAAATCATAAATTTTCCGTCGAAGGCATAACGTTTTTACAAGTTGAATTAATTATGTACTTAATTTACAATAAAATTATACAATTAGGTATTTGAAATTACTTTACCAATCATAACAATGTAATATAATTGCGACTTTTATTTGTTTTATGCTAGTTTTTTCTTTAAAAATGTGTATTTACCCGGTGAAATTATTTAGGGGTGATTTGGTGTGCCACGATGTTTTTAATCATGCATGAAGGTGTGCCGCAGAGCAAAAATGGTCGTGGAGGACCGCAATAGGCGCTCACGTTGGAAACGAAACGCGCGTAAAACGTCCAAAAAAAATTTTACTATTCAATTAAAAAGTTCAAGCTGCGTAATATTAAACTATAAATGGATGTTCACTACGATAATTCAGGATAGTGTAGAAGTTTTTCCCAACTTTCTTTTTTCTGACGAGCCATTTCTGGGCGAGTGTGATCGCCGAACCTCAAAATTGAGTGTTAGAAACATATTAAAAATTTACTTAGTTAAATCTAATTACAAGAACAGTCTACAAGAATTATGTTACTCATACAATCCTACCTCTCGATAGAACATTATGTATGCTGGTATAAAAAATAGATTTTAATAAGTAAGTAATATCCACCGTTCTAATCACAGAAATGAAATTGAGAAAATGCTCTCAAACATGTGATACTTGCAAGATTGCATATGCTACATCTTGATGCTTCAGATATGCAGTCGTGCCATACAATAACAAGATTCTTGAGTTCTCAAATTAGTTACTCTACTCTCTATTTCCTTTTAGTTATTTGCACAGAATTCCATTTAGAATTTTGTGTATGAGCGGTCTTTGTAGTTAAGTGGAAATATTGCTCATGCGTGATTTCGCCACCCCCGCTTCGATCCACGCGAGAAGTGGCTGCTGCAATCCAGCGCTGGTGACTCCTATGCAGCTATGCTGAATGTTTTTCTATCCACTTAGGCCCTATGTCGTCCTGGACTTGGAAGGAGGAAGATCGCCATCTTCTCCAGTGGAAGACCGTGGGCGCCTCTGCCTGTCCCACGGCATTGGGCGCGATTCTGCTATCTTGCGCAGGATTTTGGCTTGCATGTTCTCAGCCTGGGCGAAGAACCGCTCCGCACGTTACTTCAGCTCGTCAGCGATAGGGTCGGCTGAGAGCTTCTTGTATATGTTCTCGTTCCTCAAACCCCAGAAGTGCACCACGATCGTGCGAAGGCAACCCCTATGTGGTGCTGTCCAATGGCACAGAGTCTTCCACACCTGGCTGGAGATGCATACGCCAGATAGAGGAGAATGAGAGCGCGGTAGAGGTGGATTTTCCTCTTGGCGGAGATATACCTGCTGCGAAGGAGTGGGACAAGGCGGATTTGAGAGCCCAGCGCACGTTGGACGATCTGAGACGCATGTTTTTGGAAGAGAAGTTTCCGGTCGAGAGTAACCACTAGATAGGTGATATCTTCCTTCCCCTCCGCTTCCTCCACACCATGATTATTCCGCCAGGGTCAGCCGACCTGCCGTTGGAAAAGATGATGGTCTGTGTCTTCCGAGGATTCACCTGAAGATTCCACGCCTCAAAGGAGGACGTCTGTGGCCCATTGAAGGTAAGATGCCGCTTTCGCCTTCTTCGACGACTGGCACAGTGGAGCCGCATAGTCAGCAAGGATGGTGATCCACCCGAGATAGACTGGAACGTCCGTCGTGAAGATGTTGTACAGCGTGGGTCCCAGGACCGACCCCTGTAAAATGCTGGCGCTGATCTTCTTCGCTTTTAAAGTCGCTTGATACCACGCTACCCGGAAGGTACGGCCGCGAAGGTAGTTGCCGATGAGTCGAGTGGTCAAGCTGGGAAAGTAAAAGCGCCTCAACTTCACGAGCAGGCCCTCATGCCACATGCGGTCGAAAGCCTTAGTCACGTCAAAAAAGGCTCATGCGACATGGTGGCCGACGCTGTAGGTGTCCGTGACGAAGTAGCACACTCTCACCAATTGATGGGTAGTGGAAAACTCTGCATGTACGCTGAAGTGTTGCTCCGGTAGAATGATGTGCGTCGTTAGGTGTTTTTGAAGGTGTGGCATGACGACCCGCTAGAAGAGGTTCCCAAATCCATCCAGGATTCTGTGCCGGGTTCCTCGACGTTTTCCCCTTCGGGATGCAGACGATGCGCGCGGTTTTCCAAGGTGTTGGGAGATGGCGATCCGCATACAGATGGTGAAAAGGAAGACCATCCACCTCCCGAATTACTGAGGAATTTGTAGGATGACTTCATTTCGAAAACCATCCAGGCTAGATGTTTTCCTCGGGCGCAAGATCTTGACTGCCGAGGAGATGGATGGAGGGAGGCCAATCGGGTTTTGAAATGATGGCTGCAACGAAGATGTCCGTCGGAGTCTTGTTGTCCCGGATGTTCCGAACTTTCCGAACTGGCACTCCCATTGCTCCGAAGTCCTCGTGGATGACCTGTGGATCGACCATCGCCTCGTGGCCATGGATAACGTAATTTGTGATCTTCTACGTCTCACATCTGTACGACGAGATATGAGCTTTAGAGGCAAGTAGCGCGTCCCGCACGCACTTATAGTCCTCCATATTCGCTAGTTGGTCCCTCGCTGTCTTTGGTTCCCTGTCTAGAACGAGAACAAAGGTTTGGCCTCTGCGTTGTAGGTAACGAAGGCTGGGGTAGGAACGGAAGCGTCGTCCTGCAGAAGCGGGACGTATTTGTTTTTTACGGCTATATTGGGGATGATCTCCAATTCCGTCGTTCACTGCCTCTTCATCACTGATTCCTCGGCTAGTAGGAATGCAGTCGAGCGCCTGCGCGGGTCATTTCGGTGGATGGAGAAGGACCTCGGAGTTGCTGAGGTCCCCGGATTGCCGCTGTCTGGGGCAACAATGCCTTGCGTAGTGGCGGTGGTTGAATCGACCTGAAGAAGTGGTCTCCATGACCTCTAAGGGTGTTGGAGTTCGGCCCTGAGGAGGTCCGTTAGAGAATTCCGGGCATGCGGCACCGTCGTCGTGGTGACCGGTGGACTGGTCGACACAGGGAATGTGCTTGTCTTTGGCGGCATCTTCACCTCGCGCCCTCCTGACGAGTACTGCTCCATTGGAAAAACTGCGCGTTTCTACTCCAGAAGGATGAGTGGGTGAATCCCTAATCTGAGCCGTCGTAACGTTCCACACCTTACCTCATCTTCGTATAGTAAGCACTAAAGCACATGACAAAGTCTCGAACACAACTCTCTGCTCGGCTCGCTTCGCTTCTTTGATGGGCAGTCGCTTCGCGTGTAATTCACTTCCTGCCGCCTCTTGTTCTGCTCTAATCTCATCCGAATTAAGCTTTGATTATAGGTCTGTGAATGTGTATATTACCGTTTAAAAAAATATTTGTAAAAGGCCGTGGATTGTATTTTTAGGAGCTAATAAAAATAAATTCTTAATAGAAGAGAAGTCTACGAATAAATAAACTCAATTTTCCACATACGTTGCTAGCCCCAGGGAGGTCTAATGTATGAAAATGAAGTTTTTATTCTGTTAAATTCGTAATGGAGTTCCCTCACATACTGCCTTACAACACGGATTATACACAGAGAGGTTCTTGGCGAAACCCCAACAGGGGATAACGACCCACTAAACCCTAAACACTGCATTTCAATCATAGGAAAATTCACGGGACTGAAATAAAAGGGAGTAAATTTAGGAAAAACGTTCATTTAAAGTTCATTTAAATACAGGGTTTCACTGCTATTTAAATAAAACGACCAAATGCGCAATATAATAAGGGTCATAACCAACGCCGTGAATGTACTCTGAAATTTTATAGCTTCCGATCTTCTGGGTCAGCTACAATGTTAATTTAAAAATTGGCGATGAACGGACAGAGAAACAAGAGGAAGTAAATCGAAAACTCATACGGACTACACTTACATGCACGGATTTCGAGAATTTCAGCATTCTTTACCTCTTGGTCCAATCAATCTTAGCGAGTGATTGATGACCATACGCACGAACAAAACCACTAACGATTAAAAAAGCAATAAAAAGAGATTGAAGGTATTAACAGTTAAGGCCCTCAAATCGATACGGAGTCTAAACAAGTTAGGAAAGTGTACAGCGTAACAAAAATAGGCGCGTTTCGTGCAATGGAGTATTTGAAAGAAATGATATAATATATGATAGGTATATATGTACGTGTAAATATCGGAAAGAGCGTTTTAAAGTTCTTTTCTTCGACATAAATACTCCATTTTCTTCCTATTTAAACATATTGCATGCATACGTAAGGAAATTAAACGTATTTTTGTGAGACTGTTTATATTAGCAACAATGAAGAAATAACCATGTAAGAAATTTTCTAAGTTCAGCTCGAATTAAGACGTTCTTGTTTGATTTTATTGATAACGGTGACTCGTACGATAAAAAAGTATAGGAAAAGAAATACTCTACTATTTCTACAAGTTTTATTTGAAAACTACTTTGATATGACAAATACATTACGAGATATGACGGAAAGTTCACTTTTTGTCACCAGTAAAGTGGTACCCCTGATTGGTTTACGTGATTCATTTACGTGAACTTGTCTTTGACTCTAAGTGTTTAATACCAAATTTCATGAAAATCCGTTTGGTAGAAGCCGATAACGAATATGCGGACGGACGCTGATAGGCGTTTATGCTGGAAGCGAAACGCGCCTAAAAACGATTCACTCATCTTTTAAGGTTAGCGTAAACATAATAATTATTATTCACATATTTCGGATAATCTCGCAAAATGGCCGCTAAAATTTTCATACATTTTTTAAAAATTCTTAGAATACGCTAAGTAAAAACAGTCTGAAGTAAACTTGTAATATTTCGTTACGGAAACAAAGATATCCCTCACGAAATCAAAAAACATAATCACTAACTTTTGCCTCAAAATTAAATCCTCGAGGAATATTTATTTTGAAAACAGCAATTCAATGGAAAAAACACAAAATAAAATTTCTTCAGGAATTGAATTCAGATTATCATTAAGTCCAAAGTATATAACAGGCTTCAATACACCCATCAAGCTAGTCAATTAAATGGCTCGCATCATAGTTCTCCTATAACCAGAGGAAGTAGGACAGAGTTGAGAGAGGGGGATAAAGATGGGGGGGGCAGGAGAGGGGGGGGGGAATACGATTATCAATGTATTTCGCATAATGCATGGGGAATAGTCCACGCTTCACATTCGATGTGGAATGCTTATCAAAATATAACGAATCAGTGTGGGATGGATAGCGGCATTCCGATGACGCAGTCGGAGTAGGAGGTCTGTTTTAGGGCTGGACGGGTATCCGGCGACACCGATTCCACAGTAATAAACTCATAGACGCTCTCTCTTTCTCTTTTTCGACGTCAACCGCGTCATGCGAGGGCGGGCGGCTGCTCGAAAACATCCTCTGCATCACTCACGATAAGAGTTTCGATAAAAACAGGCACGCCGAAAAGAGGTTACAACGCAAATTATTTATCCGATATATGGCATGAGAACTAATCATCCGTAGCAGATTAAATAAAATTTACTGAATACTCAAAAATATATTCGCAAATACGGCTCTGTTGTTAAAATATAAAATTTGTAATATATCAACGGATAAAAACTTTTCCCTACTCTGTTAAATAGCGATTCTTCAACAAATACGCAAATATGCAGTAGATATTAAGTTAAAATTTACATTTTAATAACATTCACGTTATAGAAATCACAATGAAAGTCATGTCGAACTTACGGTAGGTAGGAACACCTACGCTTCGAATATTACATTCAAACGAAAAAAAAATTGAAATGAAAAAATGGATATAGAAATGGGTTTTAATATGCAGAAAAATCTAAATATTTTTAAAAGGTTAACGATGGCTTTATTCACCATATATTTTTAATTATAACCTTGGTATGCTAGAATATTTTTGCAAAACGTCGTCACTCATTCATACATTTAAGCGTCCCCGACGAAACTCACTTCTTAAATGCAGAAACGCGTTTTAAGTTAAATACACTAAGCAAGCAAGCGTCACATGCGTGTATACAAAAACGTACACACGAGTGTGCCTGCGCGTGTTAGTGCACGAATGCCGAATACTGCCTTTTAAATTTTCCAGTGAATTTCCTCAGAAGACCATGGCTAAAACACCGAGAAGTTCTAAAATATAAATATTTACCTTCAAACTAAAATTTTTATAATAACCACAAAGCGGATAAATGCCATTTAAAATGTATCGTACGCGTGCATAAACATGATACACGCAGGTAACTCAACATTTGTAATGAAACGCGCATAAGAATTTTTACGATACAAAAGTTCTAATTATGCCATTACAACTAAAAAAGGCAATAAAGAATTTTTTAATTGAAAAAAGAAATTTTTGGAAGAAGAGGCCGTATTAGAAACTCGCTCTATACGAAGAGAAAGCTTCTTATGCCTACCATTATCTCCGTTCTCCGAAATGGCGGGAAAATAGGCGAATCGCGCGGAGCACTTCGCTATCCGACTCTGGTCGCGGTTATTATTTCCCATTCCCCGTAAAGGAACGGGATACGGACAATTACGATTCGAAAACAAACGCGCTATGCCGCTCTCAGCCATCTAATGAGCCGAGGGAGCGTGTTACCATGGATCCGCAGAGCCCCGTGTTTCGTCACATCCTCCCGATTAATCGATACTTCAAACAGCCACTTCCGCCCTCTCTCTCGCTCCCTTTCTCCACCCTCTCCCTCCCTTCCTTCCCCTCGCCGATTTTTGCTGGGAAATGAACCACGATATCGCGAACAAACCAGGGCCACTTGGATACCGCGCCGTACAATGAAAGCCACAAATCTCGACTCATTGTTCCCAACCGCACACTCTCTCGCTTTCTCTCCACTCCACGTGTGAATTACAGACCGTTTTTAGTTCTCGTATCCGCGTGGATTTGCTCCGGAATAATGCTGATGGAGATTACGCGAAGGAGTCTCGTACGCAGATCAGAAATACGTAATTAGGCCGTCGAGCGCGGCTCGCTCCCTCGTTGGCGGATGTATGTACTACAATCTAGTCGCGACTGAAAGAGTCGCCCCCGCCTCCCTGACAGTGCAAATATTGGTAAACCCCTTCCGCGCAGACGACGGTTCGCGAATGTGTGTCGTGCAGTCATAAATAAATAACCAAAAACTACGAGCTCCGGGCTAATGTTATCGAATCTCATATATTTCCGGCCTAGTCAGCGTTATAAATTTAATACGCGTGAATTTCGACATAATCGGAGTTAAACCATCATCCTAACGTCTAATACTTATTCATGAACAAATAAAACGACAAAGTTCCAAAGCGTTCACAAGGATCATCTGTATAATGTGCACGTCAGCCAAGCATACCTTTTATTCTGTCGAGTCTTAATTAAGAAATCTTGGTCATTAGTATTTTGGACGAATTTATTCAAGTACGCTTGTGTCCTAATGTAAAGTGATGGTCATTTTCACCGGATAATAACTCGCGGTGAGGGTGTAACACCCATGTGAGGCTCAATATAAAGCTTTCGTTATATTTTTAAGCAGGTTTGGCAATTTTCTAAGCTTATTTTTCTTAAAAATTAAGGATTACAACCGATGGGCATTTTTACAAAAAATGAACGACGAATATCGACGATTATTTAAATATATTTTATTAGGCTAGGTATTTTTCGTCGTTTATATTTCTTAAAAAGCGACCACTAATATCAAAGTTTATTTTCCTTAAAAACCGAAGACGATATCGACGTTTATTTTAATAGATTTCATCGATTTTTATCTAGAATTTTTTTTATTTTTCCGGTGAATATTTAATACGTATTTTATCTTGTGTGATTAAATAAAAATAAATTGAAATTTCAAATAAAAAATATTTTTATCAAGGCCATTTTCTACATGCATAAGCCTGTATAAACTTTTTCTTCAATACCTATAACTAAATAACGAAACAATAAAAAACATTATATAATTTAGTTAAAGAAACAAAATGTACATATTTAATATTAGGAGAAAATGTACGTGGACTTCCCGTCAAGTTATCGAATACGATTGCTTTTTAGCAGAAATGGGTAAGTTTTTTATAACCTTGTTAAGACAATTGGAATACTTTACACAAGTACTTGATTTTTTCAATTTTTGATATACTTATTCTGGTGAGATTAAAACTTAAACAGAAAAATTGCTTTTTTCTCAGGGATTAATCGTAACGGGAGAAACGGTAAGAGATGGGAAGATGTTTCTGAGATTTAAAACGGTCCCTCGCTACAAGGAACAAACAACACGTGAGCAGGAGGGCGCTTGCCGCGGGTGAAACTTACCAGGCGCTCATCGGGAAGAGAGCGTTTAAAAGTTTCCCTCGCTTCGCCTCCTCCTCTCCACCTCCTACAGCTTATTGCATCCAACTGCGAAATAGGCACAATTTAACTATCCTAGACTTACGAGATTGTCAAGAACGGGAATTCTACGATGAAAGCTTATCACAAGGGAAGATGCTTTGGATGAAAATAAAATCCCAAGGAATGCTCGGAAAGATATTGATTGGTTTAACGTCCAACTAGGGATTCTGACTTTCGACCTTTTACCATTTACCGGGATATACTTTCTGAAAAATCCCGGGAATTTCCGGTACTAGAGAAATTTAATGAGTTTTCAAATTAAACGTATTTTTCTGAGATTGTTTATGTTGGAAACAATGAAGAAGTAACCATGTAAGAAATTTTCTAAGTTGAACTCGAATTAAGACGTTCTTGTTTGATTTTATTAATAATGGCTACTCCTACGATAAAAACGTATAGGAAAAGAAATACTCTACTAGTTCTACAAGTTTTTTAAAGAACTATTTTCATCCTAGTGTAATTCCCGTTGAAATATCAACGGAAGAATTATAGATAGATTGATTAGTAACATTTGTATTTTAAATAATTAATAGCAACTGTTACATAAGAAATATTTCGTCGTATATTACATTTCTAGTGAATATTCTGTTGTCGTTTAGTAAATGTCTTTGGTTTTTATTTTCCGCTATAAAATTCTGATATTCTTCTCCCACCTTGTTCTCCTCAATGCTACATATAATTGTCGGTGTGCAAAGACCGAGAAATAATTATATGTATACATATATAACGTAGGGAAAATAATTACATTTCGTGCACTTACCGTTATGATTGTTTTAAAATTGTACTCTGTACTTACGAAGAAAGAAAGCTTAATCGAATCCTCAATAATGTTCTCCGTCGTTATGTAAATAAAACTCTTTAAAAGATTTAAATTAAAAACTAACTACCTAACTACCTAATTAATCAATCAATACTATCTGAACAAAAACCAATTTATTTCAACATTGTAAACTGTTCTCTTAACGATTGAATGGATCATTGTATTGGACATCCTTTTGGACAAAAAATAAAGTAATTGTTTAGAAACCGTTACATAAACGAACATAAGTGTTTATTATATATTCCCGTCGTTTTCGCCGAAAGAAAGGTTGAGTTGTTGACGTACATGTGGCGCCGACCTATCGGGCAGAATGAGAACAACATTTCGCTGTCGGCCATCTTGCGTTCCTTACAGAACAACGTTTTCATTATAGAGAATGACCATTTCTTTACGAGATATGACGGAAAGTTCATTTTTTGTCACCAGTAAAGTGGTTATCTTGCGTGATTCCTTTACGTGGCTTTCTTATTGTCTTTGACTGTAAGTGCTTAATAACAAATTTCATGAAAATCCGTTCGGTAGAAGCCGAGAACGACCATACGGACGGATGGACAGATAGACCGAAGCTAACAGGCGCTCATGCTGGAAGCGAAACGCGCCTAAAAACAACTCTATTTATAAACGCACGGAAAATACACATTTTGGCTAAAGCGAATTTCATTCCATCCATATCTGTTAAAATACCGATGTTGTGCCGAAAATTAAATATATTTAAGGTTTGGATTTCATTTTGGCTAAAATTAATCGTTTGATGCGACGATTACGTCCAAGGGAATTGTTTTCATGGGATTTCAGAACAACGATAAGTGGAAGAGTAGGATCACGTTAGTCTGGTGTTTAAAATAACAACGTGTGTCCCTATTCTCATTTAATTAAAAATTTCTGCTTGAGCCTATTTGCGTTGATAAACATTACGGATGTATAATATAATGGTTCTACTTTCAAAGAGATAAGATTCCTGCATTCAAACGATGATAGGAATATTCAACTGCTTTGACTGAATCGTTAGAAACGCTTCCCATGCGCAGTTAACTGAATATTTATCCGAAAGATTTATGTTGCTATGTATAAATGTTGACATTGCCACATCAATAATTTCGATGCTTAAACAAAGTGCGAAGCGAATAACGCTATTCTGTCACGTATTTGAAGGTTTAATTGGCATTAACTGAATCGGAGGCAACAATGACGGTCGCCTTGACAACGTCCGGAAAGAGTACGAAATATCCATAAATTTGGAAAACAATTGCGTATTTCTGAATGATTCGACCGTGTAACATGTAAACATCCCAAGAATAAGATAGTTTTAGCCGTCGAATAAAGCAAAAACTAAGAAAATCGGTCAATATTTACATGTTTTAATGAACGAAGGAAAAAAACCTTGCACTCTGAAAAATCGAAAATCCCGTGTAAACTTATGGGAAAATAAAATTGTCTCGTGGATTCGAACCCGGGTACCCTATGTTACTCGTAGAGTCATATGAAATCAATTTGCAAAGTTTGGTCTCGATAGCTCAAAGGGCGTGGGAATGTATAAGGAACAGACAGATGGACAGACAGTCAATTTTATTATATAAGATTTTTTAAAGTTTGTGTGTCTGATTATGCACGCCCAAACTGTAAGACGTAGAACAACCAAATGTTGTATAAGTCTTACTTACATCATAACTTTAAGAGAGGTCAAGGTTCGGTTAACCAGCATAAGTCAGTGCTGCCAACATAGGAGATTTACATTTTTCCATAAGATAACCCGTAAAAATTGATTGCTTGACGTGCAGGCTTCTATTCTTTTGTAAATTTAAATTAATTAAAATATAAATATATTGGCTTACATCACTAGTAACGTGTCTAATATTTTACTAATAAGGCGTACTGAAAACAGCGTCGTACGTGCTCAATACATTTGTTCTACAGGGGTACCCAGTGTGTCTTCATAACGAGTATGCAGGTTGTCACTAGTACTAAAATTGTTGCATTTCAAATTAAAATTTCCCACCAAAGCATTTTATTAAAATACGGTATATCAAGAATATTACCAATTTCAAGAAGTCTAGATGCCTCAACTGAAAATTTCCCGGGAAATTTTTGTCGAGAATTCTCGAAACTGAATCCCTACTTCCAACTATATTTACCGAGTTAAAATTAATGGCAGGCGTATGTCTAGATTTACTACCGTTACACACATAAATCTAGCAAACATTATATAGAGAAGTATTTCAATGAAAATAAAAAGCATACTTTTTCCTAGGAAACACAACAGAAAGAACAACGCCGAATTCCCAGTCATAAATGTTACTATTTTTACCTACGAGACCTGAATAACTATTTTCAATAATGTAACCCGTCACAGACAATAAAATAGAGATCAAGATAGTTTTATAATAACTGAATTACATTTCGAAGTAGGATAAAATCTGGTAAAACAATGCCATGATATTTTACCTAGACAATAATGCTTTATAAATATTAGATATCGAATACGAGAGGAATTTTAATTTCTAGAAAAAAACAAAGACAAGAAGAAAAACAAGAGAAAAACGAAAAGTGTAAAAATAAAAAAATACGCCGATAAAACGCGATCGAAAAACAAAAACAGATAAAAGACGGTAGGGAGAGGTAAGAAGAATAAGCGCAAGAGGAAGTATCGAAGCGGCTCTCCGATTCTCGTCATACATCCCGAACGAAAATTAAAAGAAATAAGACCAAGTAAAAATGGGCAAATGAAAGGAAAGAGAAAACTCAGTGAAATACCTAACGGCGATTCCCAAGACGAATTCGGAAAGGAAAACTTGTTGAGAATAACGCGAAGGGATTCGAGGGGAGGGGGAGAGGGGAGGGGAATCGGAGAAATGGAGGTGATGTTCGCTGCGGAGTGGGGAAGATGATGAACACCTTTTCGCTTAATATCGAGGAGAGAATTTCTGAAATCCCGGACATGGAAGAGGACAAACGAGCATCGCAAATCCCAAGGGAGAAGAAGAGGGAAAGGGATAAAGGCGAGAGAAGGGAGAGCTCGGAATGGAAGCTGCAATGCCTTGGGAAAACAAAGACGAGCCAAGGTAAAGCATCTTATCTTCCCCCTTCCCAGTACTCCTCCCTCCCTCCTCACCGTTATACATATTATTTCCCGCTATCCAATACTTATCACCCTTTGTCCAGGGCTCATTCCAGACTTCCTTTCTCTCTCTCTCGAACGATTCAGTCATCACCCCCTCCAATCTCATACTTATTCACTGCCTTTCTCCTCCTCATAATTCCTCCCATTCATAGATGCTCTTCTAACTCAAACTTCCTCCTCCACAGTCACTCTTCGTCTATCCCAAACTCCTCCCGTCTCTAACGAAATTTAACACGTAGATAACTTTTTAAATTATGTCGTTTTTAATGCAAATGTTTACTAGTTCTCTCGTGCCTAAATAAAATGAAATAGATCATTAAGGAGTTTTCAGGAGCTGTCGCTAGATGGCCCTTGTGTCTACTCTCGGCAAGAGATCTCGGCTACAGCTTCCCTCGAGGCATGTCAACACTAAACAGCTCACGCACCGTTTAATCTGCGCAAAACATACGTTCAATTGGATCCTTATTGAAAAGTTTGCGAAGAGAAATATTCGCAAATGAAATGTATTTTGAGAGAAAATTCGAAAGAAAGAATAAATTTTATAAGACAAAGGAATAAAACGATTAAGAATAGAGTGGAAGAATCGCTTTTCGACGATGATGAGTTCGGGAATCCACGCAATCGACTGAAACAGATGCTACAATTTATAAGCAACACCTGCCAGAAGAACAAGGTACTTGAGTAGTGCGAGAACGGAACGACGGAATGCTTCCGAAGAAACGCAGATGGCAGGAGTGTCGAGACGGATGACAAAAGACAAAAAAACGGCGAAGCGCGGTGATTGATAGTTCTGGGATGTGATGCGATCTCATTTGCACTTAAGGAATGACTGCAACCTGCAAGGCAACCGGCGGGACTACATTTAAAAGATGAACGCTTCGAAGTTGTATATACGTATGTATGTACTTAAAATGTATCAAATGAGGTCGGGGTGGGGTGGGATAAATAATACAGCGTGTGAGAAACGTTCAATCAATTCGTATTCAGGGTAAGCAAGGAATTGTAGAACCGCGGCATGACTGGCACTAGTTATTCAGCTCGCTTGGTTGGAATACTCCAATTCTGTAGCATTTGAGATAGATTCCAGCAATTGATTAAATAAAACATCTCTCACAAGATTAAAATGCAGAATAAAAATTAAATAAAAAGCACCTTAAATGTGCTGATGTCAGAAAAAAATTCCGTGATTACCAGAGAATCTAGGCCTGTACATGTAGTCATATTTTAGAGTTGTATTTTTACAATTTATTCTATTCTGGAAGAGTAAAAAATTAATTCCATTCGGCTTATAAGACTGAAAACGACAAGGTTTAAGAATTCAACGGAGCAAATATAACTTCATATTCGTGTAAATAAAAAAAATGGCGAGCATTCGAAAAACATTCTAAGTTGATTCAAACTACACTAGAGTATTTTCCCAGCCTTTTATATAGCTTAACAATGAAAGAGTAAATAACAACAATTCTCAAATTTTTTCCGAGTACGGTAATATTCACGCATCATTTTCCTTCAGCATTTGTAAATTTATTTATTTTTCATAAGTTAATAAACAGCACGTGGCGGCCTTTTACAAGGAGCGTAATGACAATAACAAAAACGAACACATACGACAATGCCCTCGGCAGGATTCGAACCCGGGACCCTAACATTGGGAGGTAGACACGCTAACCACCCCTCTTCAAAGGCCGACGTACTATCGAAGGGGAGGCATAAAGAACGGCGTCTTCATCAGAAAAGATGAGTTATATATATATATATATATATAAACTTACGGAAGAGGAAAGGTAAATGAGGGTATTTAGGGCAACTAGGTGTTGAAGGAAACCCAGTGAGCACTTACCCGAAGGAGAACCGCTGGGGTGTTGGAGAGACACATTTGTAGAAGTCAGCACAAGAGAGACAACACTTAGTTGCCCTAAATATACAGTAAAACTCGTTTAATACGTATTTGAGGGGGCCGACTCATTGCTTCGTTATAAGCGTGACTACGTTATATACGAGAAACATGGTTTTTGCCCTATACATCCCATATAACACGTATACACATACAGTAAAACCTGTGATATCCGGCTATTTAGAACCGGCCACCCTTAGATACCGGCAATTACACAAATACAATTCATTTTGTATTTCTTTTTATTTTTTTATGAATTTTTGTGTAAATTGTATATGTGTAATACCACAACTTCCACTTTAAAATTTCTTAAATTATAATATATATTACGTATTTACTCCGTATACTTCTGTAGCTGCCGTGTAAGCATGACGTTTTTGGTTCCGTAAGCCATTTGCATTGTCTAGATGTTTGGTGTACTTCTACAATTTCCAGTTTTATCGCTTTTTATTATTTAAAAAATTACCCACCCATTGAATATGGCATCAAAATAAATACCTAAAAGCAAGGAACAGGAGAGGAAAGGTTGGTTTAACGCTAACACAAAAGCTGGAGCTGATCAAACGAATTGAAAAAGGAAAAAATAGAGCAGCCATAGCAAAAGAATTCAACATCGGGTCTTCCACGCTCTACGATATCAAGACTCATAAGGCTGGCTAACTTAATGAAATTTGTGTCATCTTCTGAGACGATTAAATCAATTAATAAACATCATACACTTCAAAAGCCAAAAATTGAGGAACTGGATAAAATATTATATAACTGGTTTTCACAGAAATGTTCAGAAGAATTAAATAATTTCGTCCTTTTCTATAGTCGATCCCCCATCTGAAGTCTCTTGGCCTACTTAGAGCAAGTAGCCAATCACGAACGTTTCCCCTTCCATCGCCCCTCTCAACTTTCGTGCGGGAGAGCAGATACCGGTGCGCGCTGCCAGCTCTTGCTCAGCTGATATACTACGCAGTTTCTAAATAAAAAGGAAACGGCGGTAGAAACGGCAACGCAGTCCGATGCGTCTCTTCGAGAGCAGGAGTGAGACTGGTTTCCTCCCCACTACCTTCCCAAACAAACAGTCTCCTATTGGCTGCTGCTAACTCGCGCACGCCCAGTTTTCGAGGCCATCAGACTTCCGATGATGGACCGACTATAATAGACTAAATAAAGATAAATAAGAAAGATATAATCCAATAAATTCAATCTTGGGAACAGGTTCACTGCCGTAATCCCCAAACTTCCCGGACGCCCTAAACTTTTCAATAGTCTTTTTGTGTAGCATGTAAGCGTAGCAACGTATTAAATAAGAATGGGTAAATAGTGTCTATATCTAACTACGTGTGGAAGAATTAAAATGGAAAATGCAAACCCCATGCATAGTTATGTTTGGAGAGTACGATGGTGAACCTAAGCCCAATTTTGTTTGGTTATTGTTAAATTTGCGACGTCAAAATCGAAAATCGCTCCCTTAACCGGATATTTCTCCTAATCGGCTTTCCACAATCCCCAAGATAGCTGGATAACACAGCTTTTACTGTATTTGCAGTGAGTCGACTTCAGTGCCGTACTTACATAGGCAAAGAGATGTTTATCAACTTCGCAGCATGTAAAATGTTCGACTGCTATTACATACGATTTTTTAAATGGTCAATTAATATTATTTACATAAATTAATTTACATAAACATTTCACATTTTTAATATCAATTTCAAAACAAAGGGAGCGTGGAAATTCGTATGGAAGGGGTAGATGGAGGAAGGGGACCTCTACGAACAAGTGCGCGGTAAACGGGCGGAAACTATTCATTACTTATCGCTCTGCTCGACAAAATTCGTTATATATGGGGCATTTTTTGCCACGGGACCAAACATTTGTTCGTTACAGCCGAGAATTCGTAAAATGCGTGTTCGTTACATCCGAGAAATTTAACCAATGCCCTTATGGAGAAGTTCAAGGGACCGAGACATTTCTTCGTTATAGCCGAGATTTCGTTTTAGGCGTGATCGTTATAAACGAGTTTTACTGTGTGTGTGTATATGTGTGTGTGTGTGTGTGTGTATATATATATATATATATATATATATATATATATATCCCTTCCAACTGCCTCACTTCACTGCCTCAAAGTCGGCGGAAGGGTGTAAACGGAGGCTAAAGGGCGAAGAACAGTGGTGTCCTCGGACACTGGTAGGTTCAACCATGCTGTGAAGTCTTTCTGCAATATCTCCGGCCAAAGTGAAAGAGGTACTCACCAACCCGCTCTGGGCCAGCGTGGTGTTTTAAGGCCCACAATCCCCCCATGACATGTACACCCATAAAAAACGGCCCTCATTCTCCGGAGGCTGGATTGCCTCTGACCGTGGCAGTGGTCAGAAACAAGGCATGAAGGCAGAGGGTGCTAAGAATCCCCGGAGGTTAAACGCCCACTGCCACTCTTTCTCATCCTTACCCAATTCCTTTAACCTCAACCTAACTACCTTTAACTGCCGGACTTTGTCCAGTGAAGATAAACTTCAAGAGCTCCAAGAACAACTGCAGAAGATCAAGTGGGACATTTTAGGGCTTAGTGAGGTGAGAAGAAAAGGTGAAGGCCTATTGGAGTTGAAGAGTGGAGATATTTTTTATTACAGGGGAACTGACACAGGAAGAACAGGAGGAGTTGGATTCATCATCCACAAAAAATTGAAGAATAATATCGTGGAAATGGAAAGTTCATCCGAGCGGGCAGCTAGACTAGTGCTTCAAATAAATAATAGATATCAACTTCAAATAGTCCAAGTTTACGCGCCAACATCATCATACTCGGATGAGGAAGTGGAAGATTTCTACCAAGAAGTTGGGGAACTGCACGACAAAGGAAACTGCCATCTAAAAGTGGTCATGGGTGATTTCAATGCCAAGGTAGGAGAACAAAAGGAAGACGACAGCGCAGTTGGAAAATGGGGCTATGGTGACAGAAATGAACGAGGGGACCGGCTTGTAGACTTTGCTGAATGTACTAGTCTATATATAATGAACACTTTCTTCAAAAAGAGTCCCAATAGAAAATGGACCTGGAAAGGACCCAATGGTACCAAAAACGAAATTGACTACATACTAGTCAATAAGAAGCAATTGGCTGAAGACTGTTCCGTCCTCAACCAGTTTAAAACTGGAAGCGACCATCGCTTGGTAAGATGCAGAATAAAATTCAACTCAAAGTTAGAAAGACAGAAGCTTATAAAGAAGAAGCCTAAGTCTATTATCAACACGCAGGTGCTAAAAGAACGAAAAGAAGAATTTCAGCTCCAACTGAAAAATCGATTCAGTGCACTGGAAGACCAAGAAGTTGAATCTCAATTTATAGAGATACTCAAGGAAACTGCTGAAGAAATAGGCGGAACAGTTGAAACAAAGCCAGAGAAAAAGTTGACCGAAAAAACAAGACTGCTGATGGAAAAAAGAAGGAAAATGATAATTACTAATGATCCTAAAGAAATGATCCATTTTGCAGAACTAAACAAAACTATAAGGAAGTGCATCAAGGAAGATGTGAAAAAATATAACTATGAGCTAATCGAGAAAGCTATAGAAAACAATCGAAGTTACAAGAAAATGAAGCAACATCTCTCGATCGGAAAGAGACAGCTGGTGGCCCTGATGCTAGAAGACGGCTCCATAACCCATAGTAGGAAACTAATCCTGAAACGGGTACAAGAATTTTACACCAAGCTGTATGAGGATCCTCTAGGAAATGAGGAAGTAAATGATGATGGAATCATGCCCACCGAAGAGGTCCCAGATATCCTTCCCGAAGAGGTGAGACACGCAATCAGAAGTATGAAGAATGGAAAAGCATCTGGAATGGATGGTATCACAGCAGAAGTATTCAAAGCAATGGGTAATCATACGGAAACAATTCTCGCTAAGATTTTTAATTCCTGTCTGAGGAAGAAAAAGATACCAGAAACATGGAACCACGCATGTATTATCCTTCTGCACAAGAAAGGTTCCAAAGAAGACTTGAATAACTACAGACCGATCAGCCTACTGCCAACAGTCTACAAAATATTCACCAAAATACTCACTATGCGCCTTCAAAACCATCTTGATTCTGCCCAACCCAGAGAGCAAGCTGGATTTCGCAGTGGGTATAGCACGATGGACCACATCCAAGTCGTGAGAGAGGTAATCAGTCGGACTAACGAGTATGAATTACCTCTATGTATGTGCTTTATCGACTACGAGAAAGCATTCGACTCTGTCCGAACTTCGTCGGTGTTACGTGCACTAAAGAAACAAGGAGTAGAAGAAAGGTACATAACCTTGATCAAGAATATCTACGAAAATGCGACAACATCTGTCCAGCTGCATGAAGAGACGAGTGCCTTTAAGGCCGAAAAGGGAGTGAGACAAGGAGATACTATGTCCCCTAAGTTATTTACAGCAGCTCTAGAGGAAGTATTCAAAACGCTAGACTGGGAGGAAAAAGGCATAAAGGTAAATGGAGAATATCTGAGTCACCTGCGCTTTGCAGATGATATCATACTGTTCGCAGGGAGCGCAGAAGAGCTCCGTAGAAGAACTGAAGAGCTTGAGCAAGCAAGCCGCGAAGCTGGACTTAAGATGAATCTTAATAAAACAAAGGTTATGTACAACTCCTTCACAAATTCTGAGAAGATACATATCAACGGAGCAGAACTCGGAGAAGTAACCAGCTATGTTTACTTAGGTCAGCTCATCACTACTGATGGTTCGCTTCTTGGAGAAATTAACCGGAGAGTGAAGATGGCATGGAGTGCTTTTGGCAAGAATGCGAACATCTTTAAATCAAATATTCCAGTCTTCCTAAAAAGGAGACTGTATGACCAATGTGTTCTGCCTGTTCTGACATATGGTTGTGAAACATGGACCATGAATGCCAGGATGATACAACGCCTGCAAACAACACAGAGGAGCATGGAGAGATGCATGTTAGGGATCACCCGAAGAGACCGCAAGAGGAACGACTGGGTAAGAAAGAAGACGGGAGTCTGTGACGTGATTAAAAGAGCGAAGGTGCTAAAATGGCAGTGGGCGGGCCACACTGCTAGAAGAAATGACCAGCGTTGGACGTCCAGTGTCATCGAATGGATCCCAAGAAACATCAAGAGACCGAAAAGAAGACCGAAAGACAGGTGGGACAGAGAGCTTGTTAAGTTCTTGGGGCAAACTTGGAGGAGGGAGGCAGTTGACAGGGAAAACTGGAAGAGTCTGGGGGAGGCCTTCGTCCGTCAGTGGACTGAAAAAGGCTGATGATGATGATGATGATGATATATATATATATATATATATATATATATATATATATATAAAATAGATATGTCGATCGATAGCATGAAATAAAAGCGCAACGGCGACTAAGAAAGAGGAGACGATGACGAAAACGAGGTCGAAAAATGGGAACAGAATGTGGAAAAAACATTAGAAAGCCTGGAAAAGAAGAGAGAGTAAAAGGAGGGAGCGATAAAAACATTCGCAGGGAGACGACGAACCTTAGAGAGGGAGGAGGCCATTAACCTAATCACATCGCATCGTGACCGCACATATCCCTCCTCCCATTCACTCACTGCCTTTGAAGGCGCCGATTCAGCGCATCCCTTCGGGAACACGAAGCCCTCGATAGAACGGCCGAGTCCATCCGGGAAGGTCGAGAGAGAGAGAGGAGGAGAGGGGGGTGGAGGGGGAGGAGAGGGAGGAGGAGGTGGAGGGAATCGGGACGGCGGCGGAGGGATATATCATGGGCAATGCGAAGGAGTAGATCGTAATCCACTTTGCTACCGATAGGTGGAGAGATCCATGCATAAGGTCCGAGAGAAGGGTCAGGAGGGAGGGTGGCACTATGACTCACCAAGGGAGGGTGCCATTCACCTTCCCTAATACCTCCCTTCCCTCCCCTCCCGAGATCACCCTCTTATCTTCCTCTCCTAGGCAATCCATTCTTTCCCGGCCCCGTATGGGGGTTGATGACGACGCTTCCCTGCTTTCCACCGTCTCCTCCCTCGCAACCCTCTCGATTATTACCTCCGATATTTCACACCCCAATCCCACTGCCAATATATACCCTTCGTCTCTCTTTCCCTATCCCGAATATATTATGGAAAGCCCTTTCTGGGTGGCGAGGGAGGAAGGTGGGTTCGAGCCATATGGCGGGAGATCTACAAGGAGGAGGAAGAGGAAAAAATGCGCGGGGAGAGGGGGTGAGCATGCGCGTGGAACTTCCCGCCATTCCGATTGGTCGCCGTCCCCCTCGGACGCGCCGTACTCGCATTCTCATTGGCTCACTGTGTCCCTCGGACCTCCCCTTATCCACGCACTGGATTCGATGTTGTCCGCTAGGAGGTCCCTCACTCCTCCATGCCGCCCGCCGCCCTTTAGTACCCCGTCCCTTTTACCGCTCTCCGCCTCTCCCCTCTCTTCCCCCCGCCCCTTCCCTCTTCCCCTCTCCAGCCTCTTGCCGCCTCTGCCGACGCCTCGAGTCTCCCGACGCTTCGGGGTGAGAAGCAGGGCGAGCGTTGATATGTCAAGATGGCCGATGCGAGTGCTGGCGTTGGGAATACGGCGGAGGAGATATACGGAAGTGCGAAGGTTAACGGGGAAGAAAGGGTCCACGAGAATCATTCTAAAGTTTATCAGTAAAAAGCAGCGGTTATCTGAAAAGAATAAACGAAAGCTATCGTCGTGAAACGGGTTGCTGACGGGAGAAATATCGGACGATGAAAATGCTGAGTTAATGGTCCATTTGATGGTATGTTTTACCGCTGACGCAGTCTATGGTACATTTTCAAAGCTGTTTGGAAATTTTTCACTGAAAAAACTACAAAGAGCGGAAGATAATATTTTTATGGTTAATAGAAAGTTCGATTCATTATTGCGGAAGAATATGTTCTAAAACATCTTGGCGAATAAACAATATAACAGAAATCGTCGTGGTAACACAATGGGAATAACCCGATTGCCAGAATAAAGCACACATCTATAGGTATTATTTGAGAAGGTTACTTAGCCACTGGAACTCACCAATCAGCTGCTGACGCATCCAGTATGAACATGAACACCGAAATACTCTTAATAATGAGTGACACAATTGCATAATTTTCAATCGCCTTATTGTGAGAGGAAGCACGTTAGCAGAATGCAGATGCATTTTCATTAGCTTGTGACGATTTTTTAAAAATTCAGGAGCTTCAATTTTTGCGTTTTAAGCACTTTTTTCATTTAGAACAAAAAGGCCACAGAACTTACACGTGTCAATATAAGAGAATTTAAATTACGTCTCATCTTCAAAGGCTTACGTTATATGCAATTTATTGAGACCATTAAACTAAATCTATTATAACTGCTCTTGAGACTTTCAATGACGTGGTGGGGCTAAAATAATGGAAATACCAGCGTCTAATATAAAATCATCCCACTATAAGCCGGATTTGTTCACTGGTAAATAAAACTATACAAGACAGTTAACTAGTACCTATGCCTAACAAAACTTTCAGAATTGAAGTAATACCTTATTTAACACGTCCAAGCTCCCAAAATAACATAGTGATATAGCAATAGCATATGCGTAGGTACATACAACTGACATTAAGAAACTCATTCAAACCAACTATTATGTTGCTAGTCTAATTGCCCGTCAAACATGACGGGTATGCGTGTATTATGTATTACGTTAAAATAAAATAAAAATTAAAGACACCGACTTTTATATACACTAAAACGTCAAGATAAATATAAAATCCACATAATCGAATGTTCCATAAAATAATAATAGCCTAGGTCATATAAAAGTTGTTTGGCAAAGAGATATGTTGATTATTTATTCGTTAAACATAATAAATAATTCTACATGAAGTTTGTTACATAAATATAAATAAAATAATCGCTATTCAGATTGTAATGAACTTTCATGTGCTCGTATTCTTGCCTCTATAAATCTGTTGCTTGTCAAACGATTCTCACTCTTGCTTCTGGTAACTCATTAGCTCTTTTAATATATTTTAAAATGCTAAAGAAAAAAGGCTTTCTCGCTTCGTTTTTTACTAGGTTGGCCATGTCAGGTCCTTCCTAGGTTTTTACCACAAATACAGTCTTCTCTTTTTAGAAGTTTCCGTATTTGTAATTCAATCTCTTAAATGCGTTTTTTTCTTTTTTCATTTGTTTAGTTTCAGGTACATATTTGTCTTCTGTTTGTATGTTTGTATGTTTATATGTTATTATTTTTATTGTCATTTGTAATTCATAACGTAGAGTTAAATGTAAGACGGGACTATGTACTCTCAATTTCGCCCTAAATAGTCATTTGTCTGTCTGTCTGTCTACCCATGTTATTCAAATGGAGAAAAGGTATCCTCTTGGAGTCAAACCCAGGACTAATATGCACACGGCGAGCAGTTTCAAATAGAAAAGTTGAAAACCATAGCGATTCCTGAAAGTTTGATAGAAAAAGATTGAAAAACTTTTGAGTTATGGTCGGTTTTACTCATTCTCCCATTTAACTCCATAGAGTGTCTTGAAACATCCCGACACCAAGCCAACTATATTCTCATTGATTTAAGACATATACCAGCTGAACAATATACATATACAATATAAACACGACGATGGAAAAAGATGCACGGAAAAAATACGTAAAACAAGTCGCATGAGGAATATGATAACAAAGAATGTTATTCGCCTCCCTAATCAGATTGGTTTAGCCTTTCCATTGGAACCAAAACCAACAAAAACTATGATATAACTTTTCAACTCATATCCGAATAAAAACAGCAAATCCTACGTTTAAATATATTTGGCAAATATTAAGAACTCTGCCAGTTTTGACATAATAAGTACGAACTTCCTTTCAGTAATCTACCGTAATATATTTTGAAGTGTGTGTTTGTTGGTTTGTTCATGGAACTCCTCCTAAACGATAAAAGCTAAAATAACCAAATTTGGTACGATTCTTCCTTACATCCTAACTTACTGAATGGTCAATGCTTGGTCAACCGGCATTCATCAATGCTGCCAATATAGGGGATTAACATTTTTCCATAAGATAACACGTATGAATCCATTTCTTGACTTGCAAGGTATTCTTCCTTCAAGCATTAAAATACGTAAATATGGACCGATTTTTTTCGTTTTTGCTTTATTCGACGAATAAAACTCTATACTATCTTATTCCGGCGAAGTTTACATGTTATACGGTCGAAGTTTTCAGTAATACCCGATTTGTTTCGAAATTTTGTGGATTTTTCGTACTATTTCCGAGCGTTTCCAAGGCGGCCGTCATTGTTACCTCCGATTCAGTCAGCTTCAATGAAGCTTATAAATAGACGAAAGCTTAGCGTTATTCGCTTCGCACTTTTGTTTAAGCAACGAAACGATCGATGTTTATGGATAGCAACGTAAATAGATACTGATTGTTATTCAGGAAGCGTTTATTGATGAAAGTAATTGAACCTTCTTTCGTCTATTGAATACTGGAATCTTACATTTTTTGTAAGTAAAATAATTATATTCTACATAATACTGTTTATTAACGTAAATAGGCTCACGTATCTGGTGTACATTAACCAGTCAGTGTTCAATCATGGACAACTGCACGTTGCTTTTTCACGGGTTTCTTGCTTACAATACATAAATGTAAACATTTCATAGGCATAATTACACAAGAAATGAAGCTGGATTTGGCGAAAGTAATATGATAGGAAATACAATTATCATTATAATTGACTGCAATACGTTCGGAAACAGATTGTTACAAGCAAATATGATTAATTGTTAAGAAAAGCCAATTGTAAGTTAAAAAGTATCTACTATATAGGTATTTTAAAGAGTTTGTATGTTGTGCTGTAGTAGCTTCACTAAATCCGTTGAAATTCAACGGGAAATTCTGCTAGTATAAAATATGACGGAGTTAGTAGCTCGGACAGCTTTAATAAAGTTGTAAAAACTATCTGCACATTTCGAGTACGAAGCAGCCATTGCCAGCAGCGATACACCGACAGCAGATTTTGTAACTGAAATGCTAATTTAATATCCTCCTTATTCTTTGCATGGCTATAGAACCTGTCTAATTTATCAATGGATTCCAGCCACGAAGCGAACAACATCATTCGGTGTTGAGCATAAAAGATGACTTGTAACTTCCAACTGAAATTCGAGGAAATAATTTACCACTGAAAAATACTGAATATCAAAGAATAAACATTAAAACAAGGGAGAAAAATCGCGAAGAACATAACAGGGCATCAAATATCATTCCATCGGACGATTTCATTTTTTCTGGACCCAGCGGATGGATTCGATTTAAACGGCTGCTCCTTAAGGTTTTCAGTTGGCCGAGACAAGAAGGAAGAGCATAAATGGAGCGAAGAAACCCATTTCGGCGAACACGGCACCGCAAAGTCGCTTAACCACTAAGAGGCGGAGAGGGAGGAGAACCAATGAATGGGGGAGGACCTTATATATATATCATGATCGGTTTCGCGGCCGAACCTCAAATAATGCGGACTAACAACAACGGCTTCCCAGAAGAACGCGATTAATCAAGGCATTGTGGGAGAACAGGTATCGAAACGAGGAGTTCTTCGGACGGTCAACAATACGATAGGGTAAGTGGCCCACTCAAGAGAGATAGAGAGAAAGAGGAACGAAGCGATCTTTTCTAAGTGGTTCGCGTTTAAGTAGTGGCGTTTTGAGGCCTCGGCAAAAAGGGGAAGAAAAGTGAAGGGGGCAGAGAAAGAGGGCGCCTGTGGTACTGGGTTTTGGGGATTTCCTTCAAGAGCCTGCGGAATGTCCATAAGATGTTTGCAGACTCACAGGGTAAATTAATGTTGCCTTGGAGGAAGAGATTGGTTTTGAGCATCCATCGCTATTCTGTTGCCTTGGATTCAGAACTTGTTGGAGTGCGATAATTGGACGCGTAAAATTTTCTCATAACGGGCAAATAAAAAATTATAAGCTGGATTAGCTTACTGCTTGGACGTAGTAAGTGATACAGGACGATAGCATAAATCCAATGCGCAGTTTAATGTAGATGTGTAGAATGGAAAATTAGCCGTCCTCGAAGCTAGCTAACCTACTGCTGCGTCTGATATAAACTTGCTAGAATCAACAGTAGATGAACTCACTGAGAACGGTTGATTTATGATTGAAGTGCTTCTAGATACCCAACTAATTTCTGGGGCAAACTATTTACTTCAACAAGTTATGCTAAAAACTGATTCAACAACCTTATAGTATTATAAATAGAAATTCGCCGATGTGGTAATAACAAATGTTTAAGCCTTATATCGTGTAATATCAGAGTATCTCCAGAAACATGAAACTTCCGTTACTATTAAACTTTCTTATTAATTTAAAGCTGTGTATACATTAATAAAATTGGAAGAGGTATCATAAAGTATATTCTCTCCTCTTATTATCAAGAAATAAAATACATTCCAAGCTAAATTCAACATCGAAAAATCTCGATAATGGTCAATCATATCGATAATTCCATATTATTTCAAATTATAATTACAAAAAAACTATATTAGAACTATCCATGCTTCGAGATCTCGATTTGAGAAGAAAATTAAGCGAAAACAGCATCGCACGAACAAAAAACCGAAGGACAAAATAACAGAGACTAATTAATGATATGAAAAGAAAGTCCCACGCACGCCAACACTCATTAATTCCATTCAACTTAAGACAAAAATCTCCCTCCAGATATAAAAGAACATGGTCGCATTATTATTTTTTTAGCTCTCGGATTCCGCCTCGTCGCGTTCCATCGATTGCACACGCTCAGCAGAATAAAACGACGAGCGCGGGATGAACATGGACGGAATTACTACCGCACGGCATTAAAGCCACTCGAAAATCACACACAGATCTCTTTTCATTCGCAGGCCATAATCGCGGTTCTTAGAATTCAATACGACGTATATTCATCCTAACACTCGGTGGGATTAAATAAATATATATCGTGTATATATATATATATATTTATCATTGCCAGCGTAGTGCGGAGTACCTCCCACTCACACGTCACATCCCGACGATAACCCGAGTAGGAGTGAGAAGGAGAGCGGCGCCCCCTCCCTCTGCAATCTCCTCCCACTCACTCCAACTCCTTAGCCCCAACTCCCTCTTCCCCTTCATTCCCTCTCTCTTCCACCCATTGGAGTCCGCCCATCTAAAAGTGCAGAAAAGACTCCATAAACCACAAAGCCAAACCACGCCAACTCACTCATCTTCTTCCCCCCTCCCCTTCCCCTCCCACAACCACCCCTCATACCCTCTCCCCCACTTTCGGAGCAACACCCGTTCCTGCTATATACGGCATCCGCCCGATGGAGCCGTACACACCGGGGAACTCACTCGGCCAAACCCGTCCACCCCACCTATTTCTGCCCCCGATCTTCATCTCCCCCTCCCCCCCCCCACCCTCCCATTTACAAACTATGCGATGAGGGCTCAAGAGAATGAATACAAATCGCTAGCAATTAGCCATAGCGGAACGGATCGGGGGAAAGGAAGGAAGAGAGAAAAAGGGTGGAAGAAGGATCAAGAAAGGAAAAAATAAAAAGTGCAGGGAACAAGCACCAAACCCCTTACAACGAGAGAGCGTCAGCGTTTAAAACAGAGAGTTTCTCAGAAACAATGGCGTTATGTATAAGGGTGTGGGTGTGTGGCCGGAACGGGAGGGGAGAAGGGGCGAGAGGGGGGAGGGAGGAGGGGTGGGAGGGAATGAAAAGGAAGGAGCCGTTGAGGAGAAAGAGGCTCATCTGAATGGGGATATGAAGTTAAGATTTTTGTTTTAGCCACGGGCCATTTCTAACTACCGTAAAAACGCGCAAGAACTACTTCGTAACGTTCCACCCCACTATCCATAGTCAATTATGATGCATTGTGGGCCTATCATCGTGAAATCATGTATATCAAGCAAGAATAACGATGTGAGGGCAACCGTTAACTAGAAAACACATAGATACATGAGTATCTGTTTTTACGTCAACAAACATTCTTTTTGGCATTAATTTGTTTTCGCAAACATTTTAGAGAAAGGGACCATATATTCCATGTTTTATCTGTATGAATACTTTCGGATAGTTATAAAAAAATCTATCTCTACAGTAGTGATTAACAAACAATAAATCTGTAGAGGCAGGAGGGCCAAGATTAACACCATAAACACCTTGTCAATCACTTCATAAGTGAACGCTAAGATAAAAATGTGCTCCTCGCTCATTTACCCCCATTCGATTACCGCTCTGATAAATATTGCCTTTTTCGTAATGTTTCAAAAGTCGAATATTCAAAGACGATACCGCCGGAAAATAAAAATCGCGCCATTATAGCTGTGATTAAGTCAATCCTACTCATGATAGAGTAATAACGAAACGACTCATAATAAACTCGCGATAAGGATAAAAATAGATCTATGATGTTACTAAAACTTATAAAATAGTATTAAAATACAAAATTGTCTCACAAATATGCACTCCGATGGCATCGAGGCGATCGACTTCATTTCATGATGAAAACATAGATACATCGGTATTAGCTATCGAGCAAACATTAAAATTTCCAATTACACGATTGGTTCAATGTTGTGACACCTTAAAAGGTTGGAAAACACACGGGCGAGCGAGAACAAGCACGCCCACTCTATTTACTTGCATGTAAATTGCCGCTATATGTTCCACTTAAACTTCAAACTGCATCGATCGATAAATACCAACATAAAGATAGGTTCGTGACCATATCCTAAATTTAATGACGCCCGATCTTAACTCTCCGAAAGCTTAAATATAAGGCAGACTATGCCGATCGAAAAAACTCAAAAGATGATTATAACACCGTTGAGACTATCGCAAACGTCGACATTGAGATTTTAAGAGTGCGAATAGAATAAGACCGAAATTAAGTGAGATTGTCGCAATAACTCTTCGATTCGCACACATTCAACTACAACCAAACTCGTTTTTATCAGGGAACAATAGCAAAGAGCATAGGGATGGGCAATTTTGAAGCGAATGGCGTCGGACTGGGGCAAGAAGATAGAAATTTCGAGTGGGAGCGGAGTTGAGTCAGAAGGAAGATTGAGAGGAAGGAGAGAAGATGTAAACAGAGAGAGAAATTGGAAGAAAATGAGCGATTTGAGACGCTACAAAGTGTCGAGGAGCAAAGAATGGGCCGAAAGATAACGCTAAATTCGAATGAAAAAGTTGCAATATAAGTATAGAAAAAAGATGGAGAAAGAGCGGAGTGAATATATGGAGGGAATTACATGGACGATTATAACTCTCTATCTCTCTCATCCTCTCTCGTGATTAACGGAATGGCCTATGCAGCATCACGAGTGACGAATACCAAAAAATCACTTATAATGAGCCAACCAGGAATACGCTCTCTCTCTCACCATCTCCCAAAAAGCCTCCCCCTGCGTACAAATTCTCACAGAAAGGGAAATGAAGATGGAATTATAGGAGGGGTGAAAAAGAGGCAGAGGTGAGAAGCGGAGGGGCGAGGAGGTTATAGGTATGAGGGAGGAAATGAGAACTGCGAATGAGGAAGAGTACGTGTGATATTATCGAATGGAAAATGTCGTTATTATCCATCGAAAAGGGACATGTATGTCATCATAGAATATACTAAAACTAAACTAAGACTTGTAGATTTTCATCCAAGTTTGCGCTGAACGGTACATTATTCTAACCGTTTTCCGTTTCGTTCTTTAATGCAGTTTCATCTACCAGTCGAATGTGTATCCTCACTAGAGGAAATATGAATTCAAAACTTCATCAAAGCAAAAAGGAAACACTTATTAATCTGAGAACAGTTTTGGAAAAACGCAACTTTCCAGATGCCCGCATCATGTTGGAAATAGCAGATTAAATAATGTGGTTCACATCCAAAAACACGATGATAAGACATAAAAACAGCATTCGAAAAAGTAAAATACTCGTAAATAGAACAATAGTAAACTAATACGACTAAATATTTATTATAAACGATCGGTTGAGAGATTTTGAATGTTGTACGATGTAGATTGAACAGAGTGTAAGACACCCAAAGCTTATACTATGAGATAGATAAAGTAGTCAATAAAGATTTTGGAAATGTTGCGTGGGAAAAAATCGCCCTTTCAAAAGAAACATCAAACATTCAAATATTTATCTTGTGGAAAGGTCTTTCTTGGCTAGGCTATCAATGGAAATAAAATGGGGTGATAAAATCCGTCTCACGAACATAATAGTAATAATTTGCACGCAACTTAGTTTTGATCTAATTCAAACAAAGATACGTTTAGTTTGGGAGGAATGAAAGCGTTTACATTCATCCAGCCCTGTTCAAATTTGCCTGAAATGCTTATTAGCTATGGAATCTGATTAAATCTACCGAAGTCCAACAAAAAATTTCGACGCTTAAAACTTGAAAAGTCGATCTGATCGAGTCTTGGGACAAAAATCTATTCGCCACGCACTAAATCTATGGGGTAGACATTTCTGTATATAAATGAAACTAAAGTACCGTAAACACCACTACGTAACTATAATTACAACGTAGCAACTTCTTAGTAGATACCAGACAACACGAACCGAGATAAATGCGCACAGGAGAGAGGGCCAGGTACGAAACGCTAACCACCTCAGGAGGGCGAATGCACACCGCAGAGGCGAGGTACCTAATAGGAGGTTAGGGATGGAGATGAATAGACAGATGTTATGGCAAGTTAAGCGGGAGAGAGAGAGAGGATAGGCGGAACCCACCAGCGATAGAGAAGAGAGAGAGGCATGTGCGATGGGGTGGCTGAGGATAGGTGAGGGAGAGAAGGGAGGGAATGAAAGGAGAGAGAGAGGTCGGGAAGGAGAGGGATATTCGAGGGTGTGGAAGGGATGGATGGCGTTTAGAGGGAGTCTTTGGATAATAGACCTCTCTCATTCCATTGTGACGGGAGGTGGAAAGAGAGAGAGAGAGAGAGAGGGAATGGAAATAACGGAGAAGGATAAGAGGTGGGTTGGAAGTGGTAGGCAGGACCAATTCCAGAGGCAGCAACGGCTTCGCAAGGAATAAAATGAAAAAAGAAAAGGGTTTCGGGCGCTTTTCGGAGGGAAGGGGGTATCGCGAAGGGGTGGGAGGTACCTTTTCCGCTAATTACACGGCGCCAATACGACGCATTTCTCCTTTCCTAAAGGAGGGAGAGTAAGGGAAAGGAAGGGGTTATTATTATTATTTTTATAAAGAAGCCTTGTACAAGACGAGTGGGTGGGAAGGAGGGGTTGGGAGGGAGGAAAATCGAAAAGAATAAACAAATAAAGAGTTTTCCGATGCATTCCAACCGTCGCCATAACCATACAACCAACCAAAACCCTCCTCGCCTTACGGATCCCCTGTGGGGTACATTTCGAGGGCGGCTTTTTTCCCTTCGGGGCGAGGGTGTGCCTCATTGTTCGAGGCGGGGGAGAGAGGTGGAAAGGGGGAGGAAGAGGGAGATACGCTCTCTCCAGCAGAGCGAAAATGATCCGTGCGCGTCTCGAGACGGAATGCGAAAGGAATAAAGTGATAGTCGCGAGGGAAGGATTATTGCGAAGGGATTAGGAGTGGCGGAGACAAACACGAGGGAGTGGATTTAACGGAGATTGGTTCTGCGAGGGAAGAGATTGACGGATGCAAGCTCAGAGCGCGTTAATCGCGGGAATTATTGCACTCAAAATGAATGAGAATAGGGCGCGTAACTTGGGGAGCGCAGGCCCACGCAGTGCGCGGGGGCCCCAAGATTTTTGGGGCCCCACAATAATACTTATAATTTTTCCCGTCATCTGCCGCAAGGTATTCGTAGTAGTATTCTTATGGGAATGAAATATTTCATCGCTCGAAATGAAGACGAAAATACCAATCTCAAGTGTTGTTTGGCCCTATCCTTATAATGTTAGAATTATAGAAATTCCACTGTATTTTTGGAACAGAAACGTAGAAAAATCGATAAAATCAAAACAATATAATAATTTCATATTTTAAAAATATAATTGGGCGTCAAAAAACTTCACTTGTGTGGGGTCCCCAAAACTGTAGTTACGCCCCTGATGAGAGATGAGTAGAGAAAGAATTTACTATAATTTATGTATATATGCATCGGTTATATTCAGGAGCCTCTTGGATGCAATTCGCCGTTAGAACAGCTGTGAAAGCAAGGGAATCGCAACCGGTGAGTCGAGTAACACTTGTAGTACTTGCATTATCAATTAGTGTGTAGTTGTCATCTGCAATATTTATATTAATTTATAATAACGCGTGATAAATATTCCAAGACTATGTGTTATTGGAATTACACCTTACCCCGCGGATGTTTTATCATTATATTTCCAAAATGCCACACTCAAATGTACATAGGTACCTTTATAACATCTAAACATTAATGAAAGTGTTGAGATTCTGATAGTCATCAAAGTTACAAAGTCCTTGGTATTTGCGGTGAACTATTAACGAAACCTGTTAGGTACATGGCATCTCGTGGTGGTATCCAAGGAAAAGAGGTTGCGAAGCACCGCTCTAATAGTACAGAACTATTTCATGAATTCCAGAGGATATGTGAATTCGCAAAAAGATTTTTAATCATGTGACCCTACACGAAAAAATCTCCATACTGTTTTAAAGTACCACGAACCGATGACAGAAACAATGAAAAAAGACCACTAGTGAGCAATAACGGCAAAAAAAATTGAGGACGTTATTCGGCAAATCACGATTTATATCCCAAGTGGAAAATTCTTTCAAGCGGAAACGTACCAAACTCACGAGTTCGATTGAAAAATGAGCCTTTAATTACGACTCTCTTCAGCGAATACGCTCTTAATTGAACGGTATTAAGAATGCCTCGCGCCCGGATAGGGGTGGAGGGTTTGGGGATCATAGGAAATGCGACCGCAGACACGTGATGCGAGTGCGGGGGCGGTCGAGGGGCTAATGGGACGGGAGGGGGCGAGGAAGAGAGATCTCGGAGGGACGAAGACGACGCGAGGGAAGGGCATCGATCGTAGGAGGTAGGTAGGCTCGGAAGACGAGGTTGCGGCCTCGTGCTGCAGCAGTCGCGAGTATTAATTGAGTCGGAGGAAAGGGAGGAGGGGAGGAAGAGAGGAGGGGAGGAGGAAGAGAGAGAAGGGAGGAGGAGGGGAGGAAGAGAGGAGGAGGGGAAGAGAAGGAACGAAAATTAATTTCTTTGCTCCGCGGCGCGCCGCATCATCAACGCAACCGGAGGCGAGCACCATAAATAATTCGCTTTAATTTCTCTCAGGTATAATTTGTAGACTTTAACAGGAGATTGTGCGAGTCTTGAATTTCCGCTTCTGAAAAGATTATGAGTGGAGTGAGCGAGAAAAATAGTTGGCCCTCATCGCACGTGGCGGAATTCGTTTGTTTTGAGCTTCGAGCTTTTCGATGTTTCGGTATTTATCTTCTTTACCTTGGAGGCGATGGGGTCTTCCAAGTTTAGTGCCAACGTCTGCGGCGAGTTTGGAGCAAGATAACGAAAAATATGACTATAGTTATTTACTGTTGTTACGTTAAGCTGTTGCTAAGATACAGACGCATGAAACTGATTCGCATACATCGTCTTGTTTGCAATGGTAGACGGAATTTCCAAAACATAATTAGACTAAAATAGAAGACAATTGTTCAGAAACAATTACACTTCTGTTATTCTATTGTTTTTGCACATAAAGCCATAATCAAACAATACTAGTTTTTATCAACACTGATAGAAATAAGAACATTTTATATATATTCCAACAGAAATAACATTGGTGTCGGTGACGCTTAAAGTGGAATATAAATAAGGAAATTACTTCAAGGAAAACGCAAGGTCTGGTAACAAGTTAGTGACCGAACAAGAGAGATGGAGCGAGGGATTCAACTCAATTCAATTTATCTCTAGTGCCCAGATCATAAATCCAAACAATTACGCGGTGAAAACCAAGACATACTCGCCGTCTAGGAAAAAATTCATAAGGCATAACACCAATTTCCTATGAAAGAAATGCCACTAGCACGATTATTATTCCCTCATATAGATTCCGAGCGACTCGGCTGCCACCCTTCTCCCCTCTTCCCTTATACTTTCCGCCTCCCTCGGGAAAAAATAACCCACCGTCGCCTTAGGACTCCTCCCACTCACCCCCCTCTTTTTAGTCCCTCGCTCGTATGTTTGAACTTTAAACATACCTAAGTATATTATTACATACATGTATATATAATTTTTAAGAACATAAGAGTCCGCCAAATATTTCCACGAAACATTTATGTCATTCCAGACAAAGAAAAATTTAGAGAACATGAAACGAAAAAAACCTAGAATAAAACAATAAAGGACAAATGAAATGAATGGGGAAGACGAGTTTTATAAATCGGTAAAAATGCATTAAACCATGTAAATTGGTTAAAAAACATCAAGTTATTAACAAGAAACCTTTTACATATTTAACGTTCTATTCGACGCTTCACGAGAGTAGAAATCTACAATCATTTTATAAATAAATCTTGAGGCAGAGAAAACTACCGACCGCACTGAATTTCGCTCACAACTCCGACATTATCATTCGACGTAATTTCACCTTTTCCTTTGCCCACCATAATTATTCCCTCATATAGATTCCGAGCGACTCGGCTGCCACCCTTCTTCCCTCTTCCCTTATACTTTCCGCCTCCCTCGGGAAAAAATAACCCACCCTCGCCTTAGGACTCCTCCCACCCACCCCCTCGGCCCCCCCTTTTTTTTACTCCCTCGCTCCCTCTAGCTCCCAACCCTATTATGCCTAAATATATTTTCACCTTAAAATTTGAGACCTTTTGCTTACTTATTCCCCCATTTCTTTTCTCCGACTTCCCCCCACTCCCTCTCTCCTTTACCTCCCCTCTCCTTCCCCATCGGCCCTCTTTTTTCCGCTTTGACTGCCGGATTCGCTAATTGGTGCTCGCGGCGGCGGCAGAGGGGAGCAAAGCACGCGGCCCGTTTCGCCGAGTCAAGTGAGCGCGGAGACAGAGAAGGAGAGGAGGAAAAAAAGGGCAGGGTCGCGTTCGAAGGGGAAGCAGAGAGGTTAAAAAAGAGAAAAAGGGAGGGATAGGGGCGATAGAATGGAGACGAGAGGGAGGTGGGGAAGAGGGGGAGGAAGAGGGGAGGGGGAGGGAGAGGGAAGGTTGCTAGGGAGAGAGAAAGAGGGCGTTTGAAGAGAAAAATACCGAGACGAAATGAGAAAGAAATGACATTTTCACTCCGATTAAAAGGCGAAAAATGCTGTTTCCGTGGTCCACAGAGGAGGAGACTCAAAGGGAAAATGGACGGGGTAAGAGAAGAAGATAAAGGAAAGAGAGAGGGAGAGGTTTGGAAGGAGTGGAAGAGAGGAAATGGGATGGGAAAGGAGTGGAGATGGAGGTGGCGTTGGAGGTGGGTGAGGAAAGAGGTGTAACAGGAAAGAGGTTAATCCGCGCATGCGCCGTCGCCGGATGACGCCGTCGGAGGACGAAAAAACGCGAGACTAACACTTTTAAGACAAAGAGGCGAATTTTAATTATAAGAGGAGAATAAGGTTCTCCGAAGCCATTCTCGTCTTCGTAGGGGACGGTTCTTTCGAATTGTCATCCTCGAACGTTGAGGGACCGAAAAACGTGATGAATGTTCGGCAAATTAGCAATAATGCGAAAAAATCCAAAATAGAAAAGCGGATTCTTTGTAGTCAAAGGTTTAAAACAGCACTGTCAGTAGTGTACAACACTTTATATACGTACGAGTATTTAGATTGATACGTATTAAATATGGTTCTGAAACAACTGTCGACAACATTCATTTATCAGCAGGAAATCGTATGTAAAATATTCCATATCTCCGTTATTAGTAAGATGATTCAATCTATGAGGAAAATTGCCTAGCCAACGTTTACGTACGACGAAATACGAGAAGCCTAGTGTCTCACTTTACGGGAAAATTAAATCCCAGACTCCGCCATGTAGCATACTAAAGTTTCAGTACGGTTCCAAACGGCATCGTTTCTCCCCTCTCCTGCAGGCTTAAAAATCCAATCGCCCCCTCCTTCTCTACGACACCGGGATTGCCAAATCTCACTAATAATTTAAAGTCGCATTAAATTCTAATTGCGCTATTTTTAACGCAGAATCTGATGATATACTTTTAAATGAAAACTGAAAATTATATTCTATACAAAATGCGATAAACAATATTTGACCTGAAATGAACATTTTACGGTCACGTTTGTTTCAATCGATGATATATACGTTCTGTTTTAAAATAATGTAATGCAGTTTTTTAAATTAGATTCGGGAATTTTCAAGGATCGCAATGGTGTTACTGAAAGTTTAATAAATTGATTTTAAATATTTGTTTTCCGCTTTTAATTATAAAAGTTCCTTTTGCGTGTTCCAGCCTGACTTGAAAAAGTTTGTCTGCGGGAACCGTTTTTATTTATAAAGATACTTTCATGGTCTAAGCGAGAAAGTTGTAAGTAAATGTTTTATTTTTCGTGCACTCAGATGTGGGATTGGGTCGCCAAGGGAAGGGTGAACAATGCGAAAGTTTTATTGCGGCCCGCTCTTCCCTCAGTTACGACTCAGCAGTTGGACTATCTTGTGCTTTCGTCGTTTTGTCTGCTCATAAGTTTGCGGGCAAGTACTTACAAATTTTGCCAGTTTTATTGTGTATGGCAAATTAGTTGTTTTAACAATTCTTCAAAACATTTTCAAACTGGTGTGTAACAGAGATCTGCACGGATACAGATTTCCGTATCCGTACCCGCAGGCTACATAGCCGTATCCGAACCGTACCCGAAAAAAATTCTAAATTACCCGACCCGATCCGCACGAATAAACTGTCCGACCCAACCGACCCGCAAGCAGAAGTCGTATCCGCAGGCAAAAATTATCTGTAGCAACATCCACGAACCAAAATTAAAAAATTCGAAAGAAAATGACTCTCAGCAGAACCTGGCTCTCTCTTATTGCATAGAATGTTTTGGAAATTGCAACAAATAGCTCCCGAAGAAAGTCGCGTCCCTCGAAAGAGTTAGTGTTGTCGGCTTGGACGGGGTAGGAGAAGGGTGCAACCAACGTTATTATTTTTTCTCATACGTACTCAAGACACTGAATTTAGAGTTTAGCACGGCTACTGATTTTCGTATCCGCACACGCAGGCTATACATCTGAATCCGCAAAAATGTTACGCATAGTCCGACACGAACCGCAACTTTTCGTGCGGATATCCGCGGGTCGGATCGGATAAATTGCGGATATGCAGATCTCTAGTGTGTAATGCGGTTCAAATGTAGAGATACGTTGTGTTTGCAGGTTTTATGTTTATAGTGTCCCCTTTTTAAAAATACTGTGTATGTACTTCACACGTTGATTATCCCCGAACGTATTTTCATATTGATATTGTGGTTTTTGTGAGAAAATGGACGTCTCAACGAGGAAAAGAAAGCAAGGTGAGTTCGGAAAAACAAACAGTATTGAATGTTCTTAGTAGTTGCCTCAATGAGTCTAATGAAAGCCTGTCATCTGCTGTTAGTAGGACGAGAAAGCTATGTGGTGTGTCTCAGAGAACAATTTACAAGATTAAAAAAGAAGCAAATGAATTTGTAATGTCGGGCAGGTAAAAATTTCCTCAATTGCAACTTAATTTCCGTTATGTATAGTGATCAGCATAAAATAATCCAGTTCTTGTTTTTACTTAGGGATTTTGTGAGCAATCATTCTCGTACAAATAGGCTTAACTATTTTCCTCTGATCATATTACATCCAATCTTACAATTAGTATATGCGAGGAAGTTAATTCAAAAATAAGATGTGAACACAGTGTACCTCCGAACTCGCATTTATCCAATTAACTATGCTACAATTTTGTTAAATACCAATTTACATCAATTTTGATCGAAGGTTTTCGCAGCATGGCTGTTCGATGATATTGTCATCTTTCGGTTTCAGCTGCTTTCGGAACATGATGGAACCGACGTTTCGCGACCGTTGCAGGTAGCTTCTTCAGGGAGAAGTGAATTTGCAAGAATTTGGCCACGTATATATAGCCAAAAAGTGTCGTCGGTTCCATCATGTTCCGAAAGCAGCTGAAACCGAATGCTGACAATATCACCAATTTACATCGTTTGGGTGCTTTTTTCCGCGAAATATTTATCGAGTTATGCATAAAAATGCAAATGGAAACTACAACGCTAATTTATTATTTAAAAGTAAACTATGCATTTTGTATATGTACTATTTGAACTTTTATTTATGATTTCAATGACATTTCAAATGAAATAATGTTTGATTGGGAAAATATATTTTTAATTTTTAGGCAGTTTACGGTATAATATATCTTGCTGTTGTTAAGGAAACCTTAGTTAACATAATAAACCCCTCAATCACGTAACACATTTAAATCAAACTAATCTTACAGGTCGAAGTACATTACTGGAGAATTAATTTTTCTTATCTTTCAGCTGGTGGGGAATTATTCCTTTCTTTCAAATAATTTGAATTTGACTTTTTCTTGATCTATTTGTTATGATATGATGTTCTGTGAAGTTGGTAATGGATATGTTACAATATTAACGAACTTACGCCATTTGTAATTTTACAAAATTTCAATTATTTTCTTTAATTAATTATTTGTTCAGAAATTATTACATTTTTATCATGAGTGATTTTTCCAATTATAAAACATTAAAATTATTATTTGTTCAGAAATTATTACATTTTTATCATGAGTGATTTTTCCAATTATAAAACATTAAAATTATTTTTTAATTTTTCTACTATTTTGACATTTTCGCAAGGGTAGGTAACTTTACATCACAAGATAAAAGACTACGTAAGACAATTGAACGCTAGCACTGAAAAAATAAATCTGAGAGCATAGGGAAAACAAGGGCACTTCAAAGGGATTCTAGTCTTTTAAGCTCCTTTTTTCACTTTTATGAGGGTTTTAGGACCGCCGGAGTGTTTGGGGCACTATAGCAGCCAAGTGTACAACATGCTTGCGGTACGAAGCGAGAGAAATTTTACTACGCAGTATTTTTGTTCTGGTTTAGAAAATCGTGTATTACGGCAAAAATTGTAACAATAGAATTTACTTAATAAGTTACATAAAGGAAATTTTAAATTACCAGACTTTTGCTGGCGTTAGGGTAGTGAGACGTGGCAACACCGCGCGCCATTTACCCAATACTGAAACTTAAAGATGGAACGCTCTATAGTACAATACAGTCTAATCGTTACACACCGAACGTCTTTAACTCGTTGAATTTCGATAACACGGATATAGTATGCCCATGCACATAATATGCGTTTAAATAATAAAATTCATTATTTTGGAAATAAAACTTTAAAATAAAGTGGTAAAATTTTTACCTTTTACCTTAAACGGGCAAATGGGGAATGTTCTTACACAGCAATAAGAAGCAGGAAAATCATTTGAAAGTAGTTTCCCGGAAACGGAGAATTAATAAGTAATTGAAACAGATCACAACGACGATTCTTTATCAAGCAATAAAATTGAAAGGTGGGCATCACGGTCATACATAACACAGAACGAAAATATTAAAGTTTAAATATTCATTGCGAAGCGGACTCTGGCCGAATGTTCTCGATTCAAAGTTAAATGAATAGAGCTTCGGACAACGATACGAATGAAACATAAATCTCAGCGCCAATCAATTCGTCCAAATCGCAAGGGCTTCAAACACAGGCGATGAAATTGACCTTCAACGTCTGCCATTATCATTTTTCATAGACTCGATGTTATTATATACTAACACGAATGCTGTGTTACTGAATTTATGAATAAATAAACTCAAGACATGCAAGACTGTAAAAATATATAAACATATTCCAAATGCAAAAATATGCGACTTGTAGACGGAATATCAGAATCGATGGAGACAGCTACAGCTATCGGCTATGGAGAAAGAGGATGAACTCTCCCTGGCCGGGATCAAAATAAAATCAACGCGGAGGGTGAGACAGAAAGAGATCATGGCGTCTGGGTCCTTTCCCACGTGACACACGAGTGATACAGGGAGAAAGATAAAGAAAGCCGTTCATAGAGCAGAGGTTTCCAACCTTATCAATTTGGCTATCCCAGAACAGAGTTTCTCAAAGTATAAACCGCTGCCCAACGATGGGCCACAAAACGTTCGAAAGGGGCCTCAAGGAAGGGTCAATCCAAGATATATTGACGAAAAATTTAGGATAAATTATTGCCAAGTTAATAAAAATAAACTATAGGTTATTAAATTGCACCGCTTAGATTTTTAATACATCCTTAGTAATTCTTCATACATAGTTTTTCAATCCTAAGATTGGTTTGAAATGACAAGGGAAGAAACATATGATGTGGTGGTTTCCCGTTGCCTTCCACATCAGACACACACATGATAGATGAAATATGAAATTATGACAACGACACAAACATCCATGCCTTTTAGCGGGATTCGAACCCGCAACCTTAGTGATGGTAGAGCCAACACGTGTTGGCCCCTTCCACCACCGGGGCCGGCTAATAATTCTTAATTAACAATATTTATAAGGTATAATTTTGATGCCGAACAACACTTTCTATTATAGTATCATTATTAGGCCGCGGAGAAAAAGTTTCAAAAGTTCTGTTCTAGAATATAAAGCGAACACCAAATCACTTTTGCACAAATGGGAATGACTGTAAAAAAACCAACGTCAGATATACTGCTTACGATGTTAAATGAGATTTTAAGCGTCTCTTAAGAGCACATCGGTGCTCGCGAGCACCGGGTTAGGAACTTGTGTCATAGAGTTCGTACTACAGAAATAAATTTATTAAAAAAAGGTTTTTTAAAAAATAACTTTTATATTATGCACTAAAAAGGAAAAAATACATTTTTATTTATTTATCGATCGTGAGTTCGGCTGGTAAGGAGGAACAAAATTTACGACAATTTCAGTGGACTAAATTCCTTCTTGCTCAACAATGTTGATTTACTAAACTTTATTTAGAACTTTTGTAAAAGTTATATGGCGCTTTACAGGTTTTATTATCTTGCGCCATATAACTTTTACAAAAGTTCTAAATAAAGTTTAGTAAATCAACATTGTTGAGCAAGAAGGAATTTATTCCACTGAAATTGTCGTAAATTTTGTTCCTCCTTACCAGCCGAACTCACGATCGATAAATAAATAAAAATGTATTTTTTCCTTTTTAGTGCATAATATAAAAGTTATTTTTTAAAAAACCTTTTTTTAATTAACTAATTTTTGCTTTTTAGTCTCAAGCAATGAAATTTCACATTCTTCCATGGTTTCTATAGGTAAGGGTGTTAAATTACAAATTTTATCTCTAACTAATTGTTGATGTAACTAAAAATGTAAACATTCACCATTCAAGCCCTCTAAACCAGTATGACGTAGCATAATTAAAAGTGTAAGTTAAAAGCTCTATAACAACCCGAAACTAACGAATGAAGACAACCGAGGAACTACATTTACGAGTGTCGGTATACATAATTATAGGTAAGAAATCGTTACTCTATCCCTTGCTGGTTCTGTTACTAATTATATTAGAAAAAGTGTCAAACTACGAAACAGTTTACTTTGTAGAAATATACGATGTAATAAACAAACATTTCTTCACTTTTTCGTAGTTCCAATCTGTGTACGTCGCCATCTATCATCCAACCGAACAAGCTCTGATTTTTTGATTATCCGCTAGATGTCAGGAAAAGAGGGGCAAAGACGAAACGCTAAAATTTGCATATAACTGGCATTTTAATGGGATATATTAGTGATTTTGAGTTATTAAAATAAAAACCATATTTATCCCAATCTCATTAGTTGCGTCGGTGGCGTCACCGGATGTATTTGCACCGTTCCCGTGGGCTGCTACAAATCTTGCTAGGGTGATACAAGCCTTCATGAAGGTGGCACAAACCGCTATATATATATATGTATATGTATATATATATATCGAGTGAGATTAATATAAAAGTTATTAAAAAGAGAGGCGAAGATGGAATAAAGCATTTCGACTCTACCCTTACTTCGAACTTTCTCCCAACTCCCCTCCTCAACCGCTCAGGACAGTACATTTCGTCTTCTGCACCAGCCAATTATCGCTACGACCACGTGCCTCATGCCTAGGCATTTCTTCCTTTTCGCCCCGAGGCGAGAAGGTACAACAATCGCTTTTTGTAGTTCGCGGAACTGCAGAAGGAAAAGGAGAAAGGGTGGGGTAAGAGAGGAGTTAGAGGCGGGGGGGGGGGGGGGGGCACAGATGCCCTTTTCGACGGCGAGACAGAGTCCTCGCTCGACCAAGAAGCACTCTCTGCACCACTACCCCAAAACCCAATCTCCGTGCGCCGCACGCCTCGACAATTTACATCCGGACAAGGAAATCTCGAACTTATAAAAGGCGCGACCTTTCGCTCACGTCAAAAAAAAAACGTTCTCGTCGAGCCATTGTTTCGTCGAATACATTTCCGATCGCTCGTTTTTTATTACGTCCAAATTGAGTCTCCGTGGAAAGCTTTATGGGTTGGAGAGGGCGATAAAGATGAGGGGCGACGCAAAAAAAAACAATGGGGATGCATATAAAGGGAACGGCCAACGGCGAATCGAGTTTCCCCTCTGAAGAGTGCGGATATGTTTTCCTCTATTTCGCAAAGCGATTATGCTTTAAATAATCCGGTGAAACCATCTATTGCGGAATTTTGCACGATATCGGACCTAGGGCAACCGAATTGAGAAAATATGATATTATCAAAGACAATTAAAATTCACGGTCAGAAATAATAGTCATAACAAAACTATTACTGCTCAATTCAATATCTGGTAGCAAAATTAAACGAACTATCGCTCCTTCTAATCTGGCATACAAATGTTTACACGAGAAACTACTCGTAACCCCGTAACTCAAAATTTTTTTGAACCCCAATCCACCCGAACCTGAAAATATATTTTTTCCTGTACCTACCCGAATCCGACTGTTCACATGGACCCGACATATATGATAGATCGTAAAACGAATGAAATAAAAGTGACAGTGAAACGGGCTGTTTAATTAAGGCAAATACAAGGTGCTGTGCATGTGAATCAAAAATAATTTTTTTTATCTATCGGGCGACTCGAAATTTTAAAATTCTGACCCGAACCAGATCCGACCCGGTCGGGTGGGCCACGGATTCGGCTACCCGATGCAGGGCTCCACTCGTAAACTTTCAATGAACCATAGTTCGCCAGTTCAAAAAAAGGGATAAAGAGAGAGGTGGCGGAGTGTCACCGGTCGATCGTCACCTCAATGGCCGACAGTGCGCTCGTCGGGCGTTCGTATTCGGATTGGCCACACCACAATGAGTCAAGAAAACTATAAGGAACATTTATATTAAAACTTATAACTCGATTAAGATATACACATGAATTCTCTCCCGTTAAGAAACCATTCTGAGTGAAAACTATGGCTGATAGAAACATGCGGTTTGCGGCGTTCTGTGGAGCAACTCAAAAAGTTTTTTCTTTTGTTCCAGAGTTCTTTTGAGTAATCAGTCGACAATACGCAAAGTGGCGTCTTCACAAGAGAGAGCTCAACGTGTAGTTTGGTATTCCAAAAGGAAATCGCCGCTTACAGCCCAAAGAAATTACAGGCTTGAACAATTTGCCATCCCTCAGCTTCTATCTCTCTCTTGTGCTGAGATTGAAATATGAACGAAGACCTTTTTATTTTAGACACTTTTTATATCGTTTGGACATTACATTTCCTCGATTTCAACGTCTTATCCACTTCGAAAAAACTATGAAAACAGTGACATAAATTTATGGCTTCGATATGAAAATTATACCTAGTTCCTCTTTACAACGCATCAAAATATCGAAAAATTACACCGGTAGATTTTCGGTTCCGCCAATGATTTTTCCCCTGATCTCCTCAGTTTAATTCAGTTTACTACGCAGAAACGAACAAAGAAGTTAATTTAAAATAAAAACGAAGCCTTTTATTTTTCAATTTCGAGATCTCGACCCGGCAGTTAAAAGGCGATTATTATGCTCGACGAATGATTTATTCCGGCTAGCGGTTGACAGGAGGAATTAATGTTTTAGGGCGGCCGAGTGCGCTGCTGCGATGACTCATTCAAAAATAAAAGGCCTGCATCAAAAATGCGGTCGACGATCCATCGCCGATGAGAGTGTGGGAGAGAGAGAGGAAGAGAGCCTCTCCCTCCTCCTCGTCGTAGGACTAATATAAAAGCCAAGAGAAGCCGTGCTTTGCACATTTAATTCCAATTTTTTCGTGTGTGGTTATAAAAATACTTGAGGAAAGAAAAGATGAAACAAGATATAGTCGGTGGGAAGCACAGCCTGAATGTGTGAAAGACACACATGGAGAAACATATTGTGAAAACTTTTCGTATATGGTCATGTTTTGTCTACGGAGAGGAGATAACTACATATACGTGTGTGTGTGTATATATATATGTGTGTGTGTGTGTGTGTGTGTGTATAAATATATATATATATATATATAGGTGTATATATATATATATATATATATATATATATATAGGTGTGTGTGTATATATATATATATATATATAAATATATATATATATATACTTATATATATATAGGTGTATATATATATATATATATATATATATATATATATATATATATATATATATATATATATATATATATATATATATATATATATAGGGCAACTATGTGTTGAAGTTGTGTCTCTCTTGTGCTGACGAAGGGATCATCTCGAAAGCTATAACCTCTACAAATGTGTCTCTCCAACACCCAAGCGGCTCTCCTTCCGGTAAGTGTTCACTGGGTTTCCTTCAACACCTAGTTGCCCTTAATTTCCTTACTTACCTTTCCTCTTCCGTAGAATATATATATATATATATATCCAACTGCCTCAAAGTCGGAGGAAGGGTGTAAACGGAGGATAAAGGGCGAAGAACAGTGGTGTTCTCGGACACCGGTAGGTTCAATCATGCTGCGAAGTCTTTCTGCTATATCTCCGGCCAAAGTGAAAGAGGTATTCACCAACCCGCTCTGGGCCAGCGTGGTGTTTTAAGGCCCACAATCCCCCCATGACATGTACAGTGTACAACTATAAAAAACGGCCCTCATTCTCCGGAGGCTGGATTGCATCTCACCGTGGCAGTGCTCAGGAACTAGGCATGAAGGCAGACGGTGCTAAGAATCCCCGGAGGTTAAACGCCCATTGCCACTCTTTCTCATCCTTACCCAATTCCTTTAACCTCAACCTAACTACCTTTAACTGCCGGACTTTGTCCAGTGAAGATAAACTTCAAGAGCTCCATGAACAACTGGAGAAGATCAAGTGGGACATTTTAGGGCTTAGTGAGGTGAGAAGAAAAGGTGAAGGCCTATTGGAGTTGAAGAGTGGACATATCTTTTATTACAGGGGAACTGACACAGGAAGAACAGGAGGAGTTGGATTCATCATCAACAAAAAATTGAAGAATAATATCGTGGAAATGGAAAGTTCATCCGAGCGGGCAGCTAGACTAGTGCTTCGAATAAATAAAAGATATCAACTTCAAATAGACCAAGTTTATGCGCCAACGTCATCATACTCGGATGAGGAAGTGGAAGATTTCTACCAAGAAGTTGGAGAACTGCACGACAAAGGAAGCTACCATCTAAAAGTGGTCATGGGGGATTTCAATGCCAAGGTAGGAGAACAAAAGGAAGACGACAGCGCAGTTGGAAAATGGGGCTATGGAGACAGAAACGAACCAGGGGACCGACTTGTAGACCGCGTAATAACGCCGCTCCAAAAAGAGCCGACGCAGCAGCTGACGCTTTTTGCGATGCCCTAGCAAGATAAACCGGCTTCGAGCCTCAAGGTCATGGAGCTGGACACCGATGGATGCGATGGTGAAGCGTATATACAAGTTTTAAACGCTATTCCAAAGTGAATGAGCGCTTTCACGGGATGAACTCATCTTCGTCGAAAGCAAGTGAAAGATAAACTATTGCATCTGACACGCAATAGTATATATAAAAAAGTGCGAAGTTTTGCGAAAGATGGAACACATTACCGTGGGAACGAGACTGAAATAAGATGGAAATCGCAAAAGATTAGCGTCGGTGAAGATAATAATGGGAGAGAATAGAATTACTCAAAACCAAAGGAAGTCTTTTTCGGAAAGACAACTACACGTTCTGATTTATTTTTCTAAATAATCCACAGAGATTTATAGTAAACATATAACTTTATCACGTACTGAAGTCACCATTCGCCATCCGAAGTGTTCATTTTCGTTTAAATGCGAGTTAAAGAAATTCGCGATTGAAGAACATAGGTGAGAACAGTAGCAATTTTGGCTTTAAATAGACACTGCGTTAACAGTAATAATTATAAATTACTTTTACGACCCTGTTTATGAAATGTTTACCGGACACTTAAGTTCCCAACTTCTACCTGCTCCGAACGTTCATTTACGTGCCCAATGCGCCATTAACGAGATATCTCGCTTTGAAACTGTCACTTCTTCCTCAACAAATGAACAACATTCAGCAAGAGGGTTACAGATTTCGCAATCTACGGGAGGTTATTAATATCTTTAGAAAGGACTTCAAAGCAATGATATACCCTTTCAAGAATCTCTGATTCGATGAGTCTTGTACTGCCAAAGGGACGTCTACTTGCAGTAGCATCCAAATGCTCTGGAATATACTTATTTTTCCTTAGCGACTGTGAAACCGGGTATGTCTTCGATTTTGTTTTTTATTGTTGCTCAAAGAAAAATATAGTCGATTTCCGTGGACTTGGCATATTAGGCAGTGTGGCAGCTATCCTGTACCTAGAAAGGGGAGACTTCCTTTGGATTGGTAACTGATGTAACAATCCAAAGTTCCTAAAATGCCTGCATGATCACGAGACAAATTTGTGGAGAAAGAACCTAACAGGAATGAGGAAATTCTCTCATAAACTGAACAAAGGGAAAGTGGAAGATTACACGTCAGAGTATCTTTCGGGCATAAAATGGTATGAGAAGCGGGAAGTGCATATGACAGGTAAAATCGATCGAAAAACGAAAATACCAATTATGAAAGCTTCGTGCGTGAGTGAATATAAGCAGAAGATGGGCGCGGTAGACAGATCAGATGTAATGTTGAGAGCGCAAGGAAAACCATAAAGAGGTACAAGAAATTGTTCATCCAAGCGTTTGGTGTTGCCCTCCTAAATTGAAGGATGTAAGTACAGCATGAATCACTCTCTGAAATTCAGCTCAGACCAAGGAAAATCACAGGAGGACGCGGCCTTCGTCAGGTGAATGGCCCCTCAGACTAACAGACATTTTTCTATTCCCATCCCCCATTCGTAGAAGAAGAAATTTCCAAGAGGTAATTGTTTTGTTTTGCGTGTGCTAATACTAAAAAGGGATCACAAGCACGGAAGGAATCCAGATATGAGTGGGAAATGCGATATGGAACAATTTTTTCATCCTTGTTTGATAGGATATCATACTCTCAAAGGGTACTAGGGACAAAAGTGAACTTACGCCTGTAAATATATTTAAATGTATATAAATATCTTAAGTATCCCGTGCCTTTAGAATTTTCAGGTAAGCAAAATATAGGACATTTAAGCGCATAAAAAAGCATGAAAACGGCAAAAAAAGCTCGGCATGTACTCCTGAAAACCGAAATGTCAATTAATATTACTAATGACGTGAAAGTAATGAGACTGAGCGGTGGATTGGTATCAAAGAGACTTCAAATTCAAATTCTCAATAACTTACATATTCACGAAGCGGAGATAATTTTCAACTAAATATGGCGCAGATTTAACATTATAGTTTTATTTATTTATTATTAGATCCAATAACAGCCATAAGTTGACAACTTACATTGGATACGATAACAAATTAAACTTAAATACTAAATAAGAAGTAGCAACGAGTAACAACAGATAAAAATTAAACAAAGAGGGGACAAGACGACAGAGTTCATTTAATTAATGAAATAAATTCTGAAATGGAAGAGAAAAGGTCAAATGAGGATATTTGGGAGGATAGTGTGTTAAAAGTTTGGGGAATACGATAAAAAATTGATCTTTGGGTAATGGAGAGGCGGTGGTTTGGTTGGTGAAGAAGGTTTGAGCTACGAGTAAGACGAAGACGAACACGTAAGGAAAAGGAGGAAAGGATATCATTGCATCTGTATCGGCCATTAGAAACACCATGAAGAAATTTCAGGTCTAAAATTCTGCGACGGTGAGGGAGGGTAGAAATACCTAGGAAGGAAAGAATCTGGTCACGGACTTAACTGGGGAACACGTTTACGGAGTATTGAGGCAAACAAATTCAGTGGACACTGGATTACGTTTTCAAAGGATCGCCGTTTCTAAATAGTCACATATTTCTCTCTTGAAAATAAATACAAACTTCTGCGAAAAAGGGAACAAATACGGTCCACTTGTCTAGTAAAAATTCAATTTTAAACAAGTAAGAGGTGAAAAAAGTCGGAAAAAATCGGCGCTTAGAGGAAGAATGATTGTTTCCGAGCAATGATTGAAAAGTTATCGCCCACTTCAGGTATTTTACTCCATCATCATGACGAAAAAGGCGTATATAGAGCACGCGAGCTACTGATGAGAAATGTTTTCCCAGGATGCCAGTCAGATAATCCTTTGTGCAGGAAATAAGATGCGCCATTAAGTGGTTGACAGCCTCGTCACGCGACGGTAGCGGTAAAAAGCAGCGAGGGAAATAAAATCGACGGGCATAATGGAGGGAGATTCAGGGGGGAGGCATACATGGGTGGGAGG